>JASPKZ010010273.1:0-1340000 GCA_030220185.1 Diploptera punctata
GGGGGGGGAGGGTTGAGAAGGAGTTATAAAAGAAAAAACGTCGTGACGGGGGAATACCCCAACACATTTCAGTTCTTTCATCACTCATAGTTCTTTTGTGTTTGTATTATTACTATGAGTCGGCCATGGTGGACTAGTGGTTATACTCCTTGCCTCTGGTCCCAAGGGTCATGGGTTCAAACCTGGCCGAGGTCAATGGATTTTTTAGGATGGAAAAATCCAAGGAGCAAGTCCTCCGGGAGGGACTTTAAGCCGTGGGTCCCGAGTCTGAAGATTTTCAGGCTCGTAAAAAATCCTTAAGCCTGAATGAAAAGGCCTCTAAGCAAAATTTTCCGAATTTTCCCGTCCTAGTACTACCTTGGTTTCCTACATGTCAGTATAAGGCGGAATCCTGACCACGTACCACTCAAAATGACATCTATACGAAAACAAGTGTAACTAAATTAGTATGGTTCAAATTCTTCCCTGTAGGGGGAGAGTGCCTAAATCTCTGTAAAGGGAAAACATAGGCTTACAATACAAAAAAAAGTGATAAAAAATATTCTACCTTAACAAAAAAACTATTACCATGGTGAGCTCAATTTTTGACCGAAGAACTTGTGAATCAAATCTTTTCCCTGGGAATTTCAAAATTCGTAATCCTATTTTTATTCTCAAGTTCTTCGGTCAACCAGAAGATGGAGTGGGAGTCAACATCCAGGGCAGATGACATAAAAATCAACAGTCTGGACAAACTGATGATGGTATTTACAAACATATCGAAACATGTCAAATGAAACATCAAGAATTTATAAGGTAAGGTGACCAGATTCAACTTATTTATTAAGAAGAACCTCATAATTTTACATCCTATTACAATTAATTAGTAATATTGGTAATTTTAAAAGAATAGAATTAATTATTTAATTGATTATATAAATCATTTTTTTTTAAATAGTTCCTTTATTATGGTAATTATGGGGCTCATCTTATTCAAGAGAGCATTATATACACCAACAAATATTGATTGAATAAATATAGAAAACCTCTTGCTAGCCAAAACTAAAAAACAAAAAAAAATGCGTAAGCTACATATAAGGAAACATAATTGGCCAAAATTATCTGTTTTTCTCTGTAGTGAGATAAAAATTATAAAAAATTGAGGATGTTATGGCAAAAGTATTTTAATTATTTTCATTAAGCATATAACAAATTTTAAAAAACATTTTGAATATATATATATATATATATATATAATTTTATTTTTGTTTTTTGCAAAGATAGAAAATTACAAATTTCAGAATAAACAGATTCCATACTCAAGTTGTTGGAACATATCAACTCAGTTTTCTTAATTTTTGAGTTAACAAGTTCTTGCTGTATATTTCCTATCTATCTTCTTAGTTAACCAGCTATTTGCTGACAACACAAAGTTCCACTACATTGTGCTATTGCTATATATTTTCAATTCTAATTAACAAAGTTCTGACTGCTTAGTTTAATACTATTGTGTCAGTTGCTTCTTTTTTTGTATTGAGGTCTGCAATATTCTTCTTACTACACTGGAACTCGCAAGTTGCAACCCTTAATGTTCAGATTTCAGTGTGACATCAAACACTTGTATCACTAGATGACAATAGATTGCTATTTTCTCCTGTTGAATACTGTGTGCATTTATATACAGTAATTTAAGCCTAAGGGCAGTATTTATGGACAATATAAAAATAAATTTAATTCAATATTGCGTTAGCACTGGAAAATAAATTTAACCTGGGTAATCGTAATTAATAAGAAAGTTAATACCCCAGATAGTAAAAAAATCTGGAATTTATCAATTAGTTGTATAGACTGCTATGAAGAATATATAAGAAAAACAAAAGGAATTTAGACACTCCTAAACAAGAACACTTTAGAAATATAAAATGTGGTGAAATTGAAAAATCAGCTTTAGCAGCTCATAGTTTGCTAGTGTCATAAAATTGAAGAAGAAGCTAAACTTTTAAAACATTTGGCAAAACCCTTGGATTTAACAGTTTGGAAAAGATGTACATTCAGAAAAACAAATTTAGATCCATGAATTTTTCAATTCCTAGTGAGCAAAATTTGATCTCAAAGTTCATCAAATCAACAGCAGATGGCAATTTTCAAGATGAAGTTGTAGACCGAAATTCTACAGTCGTAAAGATGGCTGAAGAAGAAAGGGATTCCTCTTGAAACTGCAGTACCATGCTTGAAGAACACGAAGTATGTAGTGAGATGCGACTCACTTTTTATTAGTTATCAACTTCAAAACCTTATAATTTTACTTCCCATAATTTATTTATGAGATAATATTATTGCCATTTTTGAGCATTATAAAAGTGGACAAAAATATTTCAGAGTATTCAATTGACAATAACACATAATTACAGGCATAATTGAGTTAAAGATTATTTATTAACAAAGTTTTGTGAGTATTGATGTTTTTATTATTAATTTAACACTTTTCACTGAAGGATAAATTATATTTCAAGAGAAAAAACTGTACGCTCATACTGGGATTTGAACACAGGACCTTTGGGTTTCTAGGCCAATGCTCACCACTGAGTTACCTGAGAAACTCCAATCTAAATGCAAATTTTTCTCTTATATAGGTCTAACCCAAAAATACTCAAAATTAGAACAGAATTTTACAACATATTTCAAGAGACATACAATATTAACACATTATTTATTTAAAATAACAGACATAAAAGTCGTAAAAGACAATAATTCATTTTCACAGTCTGCAAACATATAATTTCTATTGGAGATTTCTGTTCTCATGTTTCTTTAGCTATGGCCACGATTATTTGAATGTTTTAAATAAGATTCAGGTATGTAATACTTATGGTATTTTTACGGGATATTGGTACAGTAATTCTTATTGCAGTATTTCTTTTATTATTCAATGCCCCAGATTGTCATTTTGACATTTCTGGTGTTCTCTCTTGGCATTGGCATAATTGTAACCCATTTCTGATGTTGTGCCCCGATGATATGTTGGGTGATAATGATAATGAAACACCAGGAGAGTTCTTAACCTAAATTCCAGACCATGAGGAACCACAGGAATATTTCCTTTAAGGAAAAATTCCTATAGTTTGACCAGAAATCGAACCCAGAACCTAATGAACAGTAGCCAGAAATACTGACCACTAGCCCATGAGGCTGGTTGTAATATACAAGCTAAAAAGGACATAAATAATTTACAAAATTATGTTGAATACCGCCATACTGAACAAAGTGAGTTACAACTTTATGCATGATGCAGTTAGCATGCTCTATGAGTGGCTTATAATTATGCCCATGAAATATAGAACTTTTATAGGAAAAAATCACTATGAGGTTTAATTTAAGATTAAAGTTCAATTATTTATCAGATAAACAACTTTGTGAGTGACAAAAAGCTTTTTAAATATGGAATACTAATTGTTTTCCAGCTGAGTAACTCGATGATACATGAGTGCATGCATAAATACCTGCCTAAAACTTTATTATGAATAAACAAATGCAACAAGAATATATTCTGAACCATTATAGGAAATATCACTATGAGGTTTAATTAAAAAAATTTAATTTTAAGGATATATTCCATTGCCAACATAAATTAAGCAATAAATTTAATTTCAGCATTTAAAATACACCATAACTAAAGAATTAAAACTTGTTGGCATGACAGAAGACTCATTGCATGCAAGCAGACAGCTGCTCTCACGTCCACATGTGCAATTAGAGAAATGAATGATCATCACGTCAGTATAGGAGTGACAATTTATCAGCATGTCAAATTCCCCAGCAATTGTAGGTGCTTTTCTCAACCAGGAGCTGCTATTTTTGTAGCTATCCAAATTGCTCACAACAATATGTGGTTACTAGTCCCAAACTGGCCCAAATTCCATGAGAAAGTTTCATGCCCCAAGGTACTCGAACTAGCTCTTCTCATGCTCTGTTTTTGTTAGAAACAAGATTATGAATTTTGAAATTCCTGGGAAAAAATTTGATTTGCAAGTTCTTTGGTCAGCCAAAAGATGGAGTGGAAGCCGACTTCCAGGACCGACAACATAAAATTCAACAGTCTGTAAAAGCTGATGATGGTACACATGATTATACCAAAATATGTTCAAATAGAACACAATAAGTTATGAGGTACGATGACTCCAGATTCACCTTATTTATTATGAAGTACTCATAATGTTACTTCCTAATGTAATTTATTAATTCTGATTCAAAATTACTCTGCTTTAGAATGGATTCTCTTGGGGGACAAAATATGGATGATAACTAATAATAGATTGGATATCCTACGAATGCAACTTGCAGGTTCCAGTGTACTTTACTTTTGTTGCTAACCTTGCTTGGATCCTGATCACAAAAGTCAAGTAAAGTTTCACAGAAGTGCCGTCCCATCTGCTCATAATCTTGTGTTGTAAAGTGTGTTCCTGTTCTGCCTCCAAGTGATGAACCACCAAAAGATGCCTCCATAGTGTAGCTATTTGCAACCCCCATCATCCAGACAACAACTCTGCCTGTTCCTTCCTTGCATCTTTGTATACGGAACTTACAACTTTCAAATGAAAACTGCAACAATACACACTTTTTCCATTATTATTAAGTATAAGATATATTTTTTCTAGTTATACAATGAAGGTATCATAAACATATAGTGCTTTCTTTATTTCTTTCTGTTATACTGAAATAAACTATTAAACAGCAGGAAAGTATTGCAGGGAGTAAAGAGCTGAAAGTGTGTGTGTGTTGTTTGTTTGTGTTCCAAAGCTACCCATTGCACTTTTTGGGCCTAAGATTCTGTATTCATTGGAAAGCATTTCTGTAATCTATTTTTTATGTATGCACAATTTTGGCAGACCATATTACAGTATGTCTAGAAAGCAGTGTATGATGATTGTATGTTTTTTAGCATTTGTGTAATGTGTGTGTTGTGTCAAAGAGGATGATGAGGAGGTAAAAGAGGGTGAAATTTAGTCTGGTATATTTGAATTATATTTTAATAATTTATATTATTAGTCTATTAAGAGACGTAAATGTGAAACTGTCAAGGTTTCAAATGATATGTGGAACTATACATAAAACATTAAAGAACATAACAAGAAGAGATACTAGATTGAAGTTTTATAAAACATTGGCAGTTCCTGCATTACTTCATGGGAGTGAAACTTGGGTAATGACCAAAAAATTACAAAGTAGAATACAAAGTGTAGAAATGAAATTCCTTAGAAGAAAAAAGGCTGCACAAAAGTGGATTGGTTAAAGAATGAAGATATAAGAGTAGAGTCAAATATATATCCATTAAATGATAAAATCAAGGATATAGAGAAAAATGGTTTAGACATGTAGAAAGAATGAACGTAACAAGATTACCAAAAGAAGCATTTAACTACAAGCCAAGAGGTTCAAGGAATGTAGGAAGGCCAGTGAAAAGATGGACAGAATAACTGTGAGGCAGAACAGGCATTTTGCCTAGCCCGTGAAGTGAAGAAGAAGAAGAAGAAGAAGGTCTGGTATGTTTTTATTATTCATTTCATACATCTCAATGCTGGATAAATCATATTTGAAGAGAAAAATTATACCCAGGACCAGCTATCTGGGCCCAGATAGCTCAGTCGGTAGAGCATTGGTCTGGAAAGCCAAAGGTCCTGGGTTCGAGTCCCAGTCTAAGCATATAATTTTTCTCTTCAAATATGATTGGTCTGGTATGCCTATCCAAAGGACAAATTATTCCAACTGTACTATATGCCTTCTCAACACATGTGCTGTAGAGGTAGTTTGGGAATTAACTCAGCATTTGGTGCAAATCTAGCAATTATAAATTGTGTATCAACACTCCTAGTTAAATATTTTGATTTCAAACGCAATATTCAAATATTTAAAGATGGATTATTGTATGTAAAATAAATAAGATTAAAAGGTAAAAGTAAAAATTCTTGACAATATGAGATAAGTTCAAAGATAAAAATAAATTGAGCTTTTATAGGAAAAAATCATTATGAAGTTTAATTTAAGACTAAATTAAAATGCTTCATACCTCACCTCATATCCAGCCTTCTAAGTAGTAATCATAAAAATAAATATTTAAAAATGTCATATGAAATAATATGAGATACCAGAAGAAGAAAGTCCTTATCTTATAATAAGAGATTAAAGTAAGAACTGAATATATAAATTATTAGGTTATCTGAATGAAAAGGGTTCTTGTTGCTTTGCTAGAGACAAGAGATGGAACTCCAGACAATGTAAGTAGGTAAATTAAGACATTTTGTCTGTACATTCTCACCTCTTTTGGCAACCATAAGAGGTAAGAATGTACTGTTAAGTTATGTAGTTAGGAAATAACACTATGAGGATTCTTTAATTTATGTTCAGATATTTTTGACTCACCTCATACTTCTTAACTCCCTTGCAAACCCAGGTTTCATCACTGCATTTGTGACATTCTCAATGCTGTATCATGTTCACATTGAGAATGTCACAAATGCAGTGATGAAACCTGGGTTTGCAAGGGAGTTAAGAAGTATGAGGTGAGTTAAAAACAACTGAACATAAAAAAAAATGTACTGGCAAAATGTCTTAATTATTAAACAAACCTCTTAATGTTACTTCCTATTGTATTTTAAAATGTAAGTAGAATTTAAAAACATATGTTATATTTCCTGGGTATGCTGATAACTTGTCAAAATTAAATATATATTAATATTTTATAAATAATAATAATTTTAAACAGAAATTCCCAGTTATATGGATGTGAAACATGGACTCTTACTTTATGCGAGAAGAACAGATTACGAGTATTTGATAATAAAGTTTGTAGGACAATTTTTGGAGCAAAGAGAGATGAATAGACAGATGAATGAGAAGACTACATAACAGCAAGCTACATAATTTATTTGAAAATACAATAGGAAGTAATATTATGAGGTTTTACTTAATAAATAAGTTTGGTCTGTATTATTCTTACTTCATATGGTTGTTTCTATTAGACATATGTTTCAAGGCATGTTTGCCCATTTTCAGTTGGTACAGACTGATTTTTCCCAAGTTCTTATTGTCAGCCCTGGATCTCGACTCCTACTCCCTCTTTCTGTGGTCCAAAGGACTCTCCCTGGGAATTACAAAATTCATAATTCTCTCCTTGTTCTTCTGTATGTAAGAATAATACAAACAAACTTATTTATTATCCCATTTAACTCGTATGACGTGACGTTCACGCACACTGTAGTGAGGCCCAGTCTTCGAATACTGTGACATTCACGTCAAGCGCACGAGCTCATATATTTTGCAATAACTTCCAAACTACCCCATAGATATATTTAATTAATGTTGGGAAGTAAACATTATGAGGTATAATCATTAAAAATCATCGGAGAAACATATTGTTTAAATAACTCACCTCATAGGATTCATGCTTCCATGATATCGCGATTTCAAACATAATCATGTTCATCGTCAGCCATAACTCCGACTGTTGAAATTCTTCGGCCGTCAACTATTCTATTGTCGCCATCTTCAGTGCTGCTATCTATGGTTGAATTTATGAACTTCGAAATCAATGTAATTTCGTTAGGGATATCAAAATTCATTGATCTATTTTCGTTTTTCTGAATGTATATTTTTTCCCAAACTGTCAATTCCAAAGGTTTCTCTACTTGTTTTAAAAGTTTAGCTTCTCTTCCAATTTTATGATGTTCTAATAAACTATGTGCAGCAATTGCAGATTTTTCAATTTCACAATTTTTAATATTTCTGAAATGTTCTTTTGTCCGAATTTCCAAATTCCTTTTAGTTTTTCCTATATAAACTTTATTGCAATCTTCACAATTTATTTGATAAATTCCAGATTTCTTACTGTCTGGAACTTTGACTTTTTTATTGGTACTTAGAAGATTACCCAGACTAAATTTATTTATTGGTGCCAAAAAAATGTTGTATTTGTCAAAAATTTTTTGAAATTTCCTATGCATTTCAGGATGGTAAGTAATTTTCTTGTATTTTTTCTTTTCTTTGCAATTTTGTAAAGTAGTATATTCATTAAGTCTTTTATTGTGTTTGAATTTCTTCAACTTATTTATAATTAATTCTTTATCAAAACCATTTAATCTAGCAGTGTTTAAGATATGTTTAAACTCTTTATTGAAATTTTCTTCGTTTAATGGTACATTTGTCAATCTGTAAATTAAGCTATTGAATATTGCATGCTTATGAGCAATGTGATTGAAGCCTGATGATTTAATGTAATTATCTGTATGAGTTCCTTTTCTAAATATATCAAATTCAATTTTCAGTGTTTGATCATTCCTAATTATACATAAATCCAAAAAGGAATTTTGTTTTCTTTTTCTAATTCGACGGTAAGCTTTACTGATTCATCCTGAAGGTTAATAATTTAAGAGCATCTTCAATATCCTTAGAATTTATTATTGCAAAAATATCATCCACATATCTGTACCAAGTCTTAAACATCCATGGGTATGCTTTAGTGATTTGACACTCCAAGTAACTCATGAACAAATCAGCTAAAAATGGTGAAAGCGGATTACCCATTGACAAACCCGAAACCTGTTGGTAAAATTTTTCATTATAGGTAAAATAAGAATTACTGACACATAGCTTAGTAAGAGTTATAAATTCCTCTAATATTTCATTTTTAATATTTAAAGAACTTAACCATTTCCTCAAAAAATTTAGCATTTTTTCAACTGGTATACTAGGAAACAATGAAATTACATCAAATGAAACCAATCTGTCATCATGTCCTAGACTCATATTTTCCAATTTGTCAACCAATTCCAAAGAGTTCTGAATACTTTTAGTGTCAAATTTGGGAAACTCATTAAATTTTTGTACTAGCCATTTAGATAAATAATAGCATGGTGAACCAATGTTGTTGACTATAGGTCTCATCTTATTACCAATTTTATGAATCTTTGGTAGACCGTACATTCTAGGATTCGATGGATTGGACACTTTTAATTTAAATTTTTCTTGTTTTGTTAAAGTATATTTTATTTGTTTCAAAGTATTATCAAATGATTTAATAGCTTTAGGTAAAGGATCTTTTTTCAATTCCAAAAATTCTTTTGATTCTAAGAGATTGTCCATCAATCCTAGAATGTACGGTCTACCAAAGATTCATAAAATTGGTAATAAGATGAGACCTATAGTCAACAACATTGGTTCACCATGCTATTATTTATCTAAATGGCTAGTACAAAAATTTAATGAGTTTCCCAAATTTGACACTAAAAGTATTCAGAACTCTTTGGAATTGGTTGACAAATTGGAAAATATGAGTCTAGGACATGATGACAGATTGGTTTCATTTGATGTAATTTCATTGTTTCCTAGTATACCAGTTGAAAAAATGCTAAATTTTTTGAGGAAATGGTTAAGTTCTTTAAATATTAAAAATGAAATATTAGAGGAATTTATAACTCTTACTAAGCTATGTGTCAGTAATTCTTATTTTACCTATAATGAAAAATTTTACCAACAGGTTTCGGGTTTGTCAATGGGTAATCCGCTTTCACCATTTTTAGCTGATTTGTTCATGAGTTACTTGGAGTGTCAAATCACTAAAGCATACCCATGGATGTTTAAGACTTGGTACAGATATGTGGATGATATTTTTGCAATAATAAATTCTAAGGATATTGAAGATGCTCTTAAATTATTAAACCTTCAAGATGAATCAGTAAAGTTTACCGTCGAATTAGAAAAAGAAAACAAAATTCCTTTTTTGGATTTATGTATAATTAGGAATGATCAAACACTGAAAATTGAATTGATATATTTAGAAAAGGAACTCATACAGATAATTACATTAAATCATCAGGCTTCAATCACATTGCTCATAAGCATGCAATATTCAATAGCTTAATTTACAGATTGACAAATGTACCATTAAACGAAGAAAATTTCAATAAAGAGTTTTAAACATATCTTAAACACTGCTAGATTAAATGGTTTTGATAAAGAATTAATTATAAATAAGTTGAAGAAATTCAAACACAATAAAAGACTTAATGAATATACTACTTTACAAAATTGCAAAGAAAAGAAAAAATACAAGAAAATTACTTACCATCCTGAAATGCATAGGAAATTTCAAAAAATTTTTGACAAATACAACATTTTTTTGGCACCAATAAATAAATTTAGTCTGGGTAATCTTCTAAGTACCAATAAAAAAGTCAAAGTTCCAGACAGTAAGAAATCTGGAATTTATCAAATAAATTGTGAAGATTGCAATAAAGTTTATATAGGAAAAACTAAAAGGAATTTGGAAATTCGGACAAAAGAACATTTCAGAAATATTAAAAATTGTGAAATTGAAAAATCTGCAATTGCTGCACATAGTTTATTAGAACATCATAAAATTGGAAAGAGAAGCTAAACTTTTAAAACAAGTAGAGAAACCTTTGGAATTGACAGTTTGGGAAAAAATATACATTCAGAAAAACAAAAATAGATCAATGAATTTTGATATCCCTAACGAAATTACATTGATTTCGAAGTTCATAAATTCAACCATAGATAGCAGCACTGAAGATGGCGACAATAGAATAGTTGACGGCCGAAGAAGATTTCAACAGTCGGAGTTATGGCTGACGATGAACATGATTATGTTTGAAATCGCGATATCATGGAAGCATGAATCCTATGAGGTGAGTTATTTAAACAATATGTTCTCTGATGATTTTTACCCCATAGATGTTTAATGTGTTAGCTTTGCTAGGTTCCTGAGAGAAAGCATGTTGGACGACCCCATTTTTTTTGTAAGAATTCGTGAAAATAGAAGCTGCCTGTTTGTTGGAAATATATAGAAGAAATTTGTAGTGCTAAGTCTTTGAAATGGCATCTAAGAGGGTGTGTGGTGATGATCGTGACAGGATTCTGAGTTTATTAGAGAGTTTTGTACTCGAAACATTATACAGAACACCGACAGGAAAACTGAGGAGGGTAAAAGGGCAAAAACCTAGGGAAGAAATAAAAAAACCAAGACTCTGCCTGAAGTACCAGGATGCAAGGCGTTGACTTGCAAAGACCAGATCACTGCCCTTTTTCCTATAATGCGTTGCACTGTAAAAGGATACAGAAAATAATTTTTCTATTTGCTGGACATATTTATGTTTAACTCTTTTGTGGTCTACAATAATTTCATAGATAGCAAGACAGCATATTCGACCTTCAGAATAGTTGTCGCCAAACAGTTATTGGAGACAATTCAGCTGCCATCCTACATCATCAAGCACAACCCCTGTCAGTTTACAGGCAAGGAACTGAGCTCACAATCCATTGTATATCCCCAGCACAGACAATAAAAAGAAACCCTACAAATGTGTTTTCAAAACAGAACAAAATAAGTGAAACTACATTTCAGTGCAAAAAGTGTGAAGTTCCACTTCATGTCCCGGAATGTTTCGAGAATTACCACACCAAAATATCGCTATAAGCAAGTACATTTATTCAGAAGCCTTCACTAAAATTTCTAAAGGAAAATATTTATTAAATTCCATTCTACGTGCATTTTTGTGTTTGTATGTAAAGAGCATGACATCTCCTGTCTTCTGTGGCCATTTAAATCTGAGTGGAGGGGAAAGTTAGCAGGCATTTAAATAAGAGTCCACTGAGTTAAGCTACATGATCTTCATAGGAAACCAGATCAGTTAAGTCTCGTATACAACATTGGGCAGAACATGTGGCATGAATGGAATTTGAAAGAGGGGCATGGAAAATTCTTGTAGGAAAACGTCCAGTTGGGTAGACCAAAAATGAGGTGGGAAAATAACATTAACCATGATTTGAGGAAAGTAAATTATACAGGGGATGATTGGAAACCATTAGCTCAGAGTAGGGATGTATGAAGAGCTTATGTCCGCATGGGCATGAACCTATGGGTTCAATAGAGTCAGTGAGTGAGTGAGTTAGTAGTCAATGGAAACATAAAAATATTAAAATCAGATCTTGCTTAGTCACAGTAAATATAAGGGATTTGTCTATTATTTCAAATGGGGAATAAATTCATAATTAATATGTAGCTCAGCTGAAGGTTTGAATATTATAAAGTTGATAAACATTTGTAATTAATGGAAAAGAGAAAAAATTTTGTCTGAACCAGGAATTGAACCCCGAACCTTCAGCTTGGATGGGAATGAAGCCTGAATTAGCTCGTGGTCAGAGCATCAGCACAGAAAGCTGAAGGTTCAGGGTTCGATTCCTGGTTCAGGCAAATTTTTTTTTTTCTTTTCATTGATTATAATAATTTGGTTGTGTACATTAATTTACTTATTTCAATCATAGTAACAGTTTTAGCTTCTTAATATTAATTTAATTGATAAACCTTGCCTCTCTCTCATTAATGATGAAATATTCTTAACGAGAGATCATATCATTGCAGACTTAGATTATTTAATATGTAACTGTAATTCTTTATTTGTTAAGTTTGAAATAAAATGTTTAAAATACAGATAAACATTTTGTGCATGCAACCTAATGCTACCTAATTAGGATAATTATAAAGTAATAGACAATCCAGGAACTTAGCCGCAATCTATTTCTAGTAATTTAAGATTCATAATTCCAAAATTCCCTCTTCACACTACCATGATAGAATCCTTAAACTTAATAAAATTAATCTGAGTATAAACTCAGTTTATAAAAGAAGATTACATGAGTTAAATTTGTTTATTGGTGCTAGTAAAATATTGTATTTGCTAAATATTTTCTGAAATTTGTTATGGATTCACCTTGTCTGCAGCATTCTTATGTAGCATAAGTGGAAACACTTGTTCTTGTAAACGACGATCTGCTGTCCTGCGATTCTCACACCCATATATAAAAACATTGTGCTTGCGAGAATGTGCATGAAGATCACAGTACATTTCAATTCCACTCTCTTCCATTAACCTGAAATATAACCACCTACATATTCAAACAATTTCAAATTGAAAAAGTCTATAATGTATGAACATCAGTTCATTTTTAACCTCACCCCATGGTACAAATAATATAAAGTAAAGAGTTTTATCACAATACAAAATTGCACTTCCCTTTGTTGATTTTCAACAGACTTTCTACAATCTCAATAGTTCTTTTATGTTTTTCAAGCTATTCCTGAATTCAATTTCCCTAAGAAACTTATAAATCTCACAAAAATGACCATATCTAACACAATTAATAAATACAACTAAAGAGAAAAATGTATTAAGTTATGTAGATAGGATGAACATGACACAGCATTGAGAATGTCACAAATGATGTGATGAAACCCTGGGTTTGCGAGGAGTTATGAAGTATGAGGTGAGTGAAATAAAAAATAAACAATAGAAAAAATGTATTACATTATTTTTAGTCTGGACATCTTACCTCAATATAGTCTGGGAAAGCTGACGATAAAACAGAATTGTTTTGAAACATGTTCAAGAACAAATCAACATTAATATTGAGGTAAGATGTCCAGACTAAAAATAATATAATTAAAATAACCTCAAAATATAACTTCCTAAAATTAAATATTAGAAAAATGTATGCCCGATCTGGAATTTGAAATCAGGCAAAAATGTTTTTCTTAGTAGTATTAAGTATTTAATAAATAAATAGTGAGTCATGAAAATACCTTGTAAACTCTGTGTTCTTCAAACACAGGAACATGGTTTCAGAAGGCTCCCTTCTATCTTCAGCCATCTTTATGACTATTGAATTTTCGTCGAAAATTAGATGAAAATTCAACAGTCATAAAGAGAGCTGAAGATAAAAGGGATGCCTTCTGAAACCACAGTCCTATGCTTGAAGAACACAGTTTATGAGGTGAGATGTTCACGACTCACTATTTATTTATTTATTAACTTGACAGCCTCATAATGTTATTTGCCATAATTAATTTATGAAAAAAAAGTATTAAGTATTGCATGCGAAAAGCTTGACTGAGTGCATTAATTTCAATATTGTGTTCACAATTATTAAAGTAAAAATTCACAGAAAATTTTACTACTCTCTCTGGGATCAGTCAAGGTGATACATTGTCAACATTACTTCTTGATATTGTATTGGAAAAATGTTCCTTATTATTTCTCCTTTACATGAATTCCTGTATGCCACAGCTTCTTGTTAAAGAAGCTGCAGGCAGCATATAGAACAAAAAAGTTCATAGCCTCGGCATGGGAATTCAAATAAAGGAGACAATTAATATGGTTTGAATCGGAAGTCTGGTAGATCAATGGTCAGAGCACTGTTGTACAGAACCACAGACATCAGGTTCAAATCCTGATTCAGGCATATATTTTTCTCTTCAAATAAAATTTATCTTTTGGTGAGAAGTGATAAATTTAATATGTAAGATCAAAAATATGCTTCACACTGGCTGTAAATGTGGTGTTAAAGAAGCTGTAAATGACGTATAAAATGAAAAGTTGACAGCCGTGGTGCCTGGGAATTCATATAAAGGAGAGAATTAATATGTGTTTTGAATCAGAAGTTGGTAGCTCAGTGGTCAGAGTGCTGGTGTACAGAAAGCCTGAAATAAGATGCCTCTGAACAAAATTTGTTATCTTTTCAACCCTAATTTAAATCATGATGCTAATGACATGAGAAGTTAAGGAATTTAATAAAATATTATTACTACTACAATCTTATTACTTTTTCGAATGGTTCTGAGCTTGCATTTACTTCAGAATTAAATATCTTCATCTTACATTAAGTAAATAAAAAAGTAAATGATACCTGCGGATCATTAGTTTGGGTGTGCCAGACAGGAGGATATGTTTCTCTGATAACGGTTCGATACTGCCTGTTGAGATCACGCCCAGTGAGTGAACAACGGTTGTTACCAACGATGACTCCATCAGGGTTGAGCATGGGTACCAGCTTGAAGATGAACTTATCTCGCAGCTCCTAACAGCAATGGAACATGATCTAGACAACAGGTTGGAGACAAGTTTTCAAAACCTACTTACATTATATCACACTTCTCACACCAAAGTAAGTTTATTTAATCATGCAGAACTCTTTCATATAAAAATATGGTTTTTATAAAAAAAAAATCCCCAAGTCAGTGTTGTGTCTAATTTCTGAAGTTATTTTGAAAAGAAGAATTAACACTTGAACCAGGACCTGAACTCTGGACCTCTAGTTCTATGCACCAATATGCTATCCATACATAATTCAAGACACGATACAAATGTTAACATTTCTTTCTTCATATAGAAATCTCCAATCATCCGAAGACAGATAGACGGCACTAACAAGAGCCAACATCCGGCTTCCATTCAAGAAGTATTTTTAATGAGAATTTTACACTGCCTTTTTAAGCAGTAAAGTTTAATATTTTGATATTATATTTAAATATTAATACTTTCCAATACTGGAAATATTATTTTGAAAAGAAAAATTAAAGCTTGAACTGGGACTTGAACTTCGGATGTCTGGTTCTACGCATTATAGAATTTAATATGAGGAAAGAAATGTTAACATTTGTATCATGTCTTGAATAGTGTAATGTTCAACATACTGGTGTGCAGAACCACAGATCCGAAGTTTAAGTCCTGGTAAAGTAAAGTAAAAAGTAAAGTGATCCCACAACAGACCCGCAGGCCCTTGGGGTAGTAGGAGGTTAAGGCTCCCACTTTTTCTAGACAATCGGCACTTTATGTCAGCTGGGTTGTCAGCCCTGCGTGACGGCCGCCTTTACCCCCAGAACAAGCGTCTGGTACTCATTTATGTTAGATGCTGAGTAGACCCCAGGGCCATAGTGCCGCCAGAGTGTTTGGGTCAATTTAAAAATCCTGACCCCAACGGGACTTGAACCCTCGACCCTCTGGCTTGTAGCTCAGTGCCTTAACCACTACGCTACGGCGTGCCCTAGTACAAGTGTTAATTTTACTATGTTTTTATTATTCATTTCATACATCTCAATGATGGATAAATCATATTTGAAGAGAAATGTATGAAATGAATAATAAAACCATTGAAAAAAGCCATACTGGCATGTATAATGTAATGTATAATTCCCAAATATCCATCCATAGTAATTCTGCCCAAAGGCAGGTCCTTCACTGCAATCATAGCATTTTCATGCTATGCTTGCAGCTTTACTACGGAAATGTAGGTGTGGTAGCTTCCCGTTGCTTTCCACACCGGTGAAGGATGATAATAATGATGATGATGATAAGGATGGTGATGATGGCCATATGATTTCGGGGACCGTTTGGGCCTTAAAGTTTTCCTGTC
The DNA here is from genome assembly GCA_030220185.1 of Diploptera punctata. NCBI lineage: Eukaryota > Metazoa > Arthropoda > Insecta > Blattodea > Blaberidae > Diploptera > Diploptera punctata. The sequence goes on from JASPKZ010010273.1 coordinate 16,240, forward strand.
ATTTGTCTTACAGGTGAGGAAAAACCCCGAGAAAAACCTCACCCAGAAAAACTGCCCCAACCGGGGATCGAACCCGGGCCCGCTGTGTGACAAAGCAGCATGCTACCTTGAGACCATAGTGGTGGACTTCCCAAATATAAGTCTTCTTAATAAAGAAGCCACCATTTGCAAAGATAGAAGCAAAGGCTTCACAGCATTTGGTGAGTGGGAATTACAACGTATATAGAGAAATATTTGTGTTTAGATTGGTACTTGCTCCAGTAGCTCAGTCGGTAGAGCACTTGGTCTAGAAAACCAAAGGTCTCGGGTTCAAGCCCCAGTCTGAGCATATAATTTTTCTCTTCAAATATGTTAATTTTTTTAATTAATATTGAGAAGCTAAAGCTATTACTATGATAGAAATAAGTAAATTAATGAACACAATTAAATTATTGTAAATCAAAGGTAAAGAGAAAAATGTTTGCCTCAACCGGGAATCAAACCCCGAACCTTTAGCTTTCTGTGCTAATGCTTAGACCACTGAGCTAATCCAGGCTTCATTCCCATCCAAGCAGAAATCCTTCCTTTACCTTACTCTACTGGTCCCACATTCAATTGCAATGAATCATCACTCACAAATACACAATGAATGGCTTCTACCTGAAGAAGACATGAAGGGACTCCACACAGCTATAGTATTATTTATTAAATTAATATTGAGAAGCTAAAGCTATTACTATGATAGAAATAAGTAAATTAATGAACACAATTAAATTATTGTAAATCAATGGTAAAGAGAAAAATGTTTGCCTGAACTGGGAATCGAACACCGAACCTTTAGCTTTCCGTGCTAATGCTCAGACCACTGTGAATGATGATTCATTGCAATTGAATGTAGGGTAAAGGAAGGATTTCTGCTTGGATGGGAATGAAGCCTGGATTAGTTCAGTGGTCTGAGCATTAGCACGGAAAGCTAAAGGTTCGGGGTTCAATTCCCGGTTAAGGCAAAAATTTTCCTCTTTACCATTGATTTATGTTAATTTTTCTTTTCAAAATAACATGTCCAGTATTGGAAAGTATTATAATATTTAAATATAACATCAAAACTAAAAAATTATATTACATTTTAATCCCAGTGGACAGCAATACATGTGACTAGAGGCTAAATTGCCCAGTTTTGATTCTGAGGAGCAGAGGGATGGAGATATTTCTTCACTCATTCATGTTCAGATTTGTCCTGAGGCCCTCTCAACCTTCTGTTAAAATGAATATCAGAACTTTCTTGAAGTAAAGCCAGCTGGAGTGTAAAACTAGCAACCCTACCCCCTTTCATGCTATTGACCAAGTATCATGAATCTTTGCATCCACATCTCAAAATGTGAATCTTTGTGTCCTGTAAATGGGTTCCTTGACCTTTTATAATTCAGTTCTTGAAAGATAATTAAATGAATTGATGGCATAAAAACTCTGAAGAGTCAAGATATGATGCAATTCTTCTGCCTTAGGATTTATAAACTAAAAAACTAAGAAAGAAAAATTAATGAATTTTGAAATTCCTGGGGAAGTTGATTTGATTGGGAGGTTCATTGGTCAACCAACACATGGAGTAAGAAGCAGTACTTCTAGACGACAGAATATTGGTCATGTAACTACTGAAGATGTAACCACTAAGGTTATGAAACTGGTATAATTAGAAGACAGGACATGAGGTGAGGTGGAAAGAATTTTATTTTAAATTTTATAAACAAATTCATTAATATTCCAATTCAAATAGTTTTCAAGAGACTGAATTAACCATGCCCCACACTTTCTAATACAGCTGGAAGTCAAACATTATGTCCTTTTACTAGCAGCAAGTTTTAACTATGGACTGGACTTCAATATGACCAATTGTTTAATAATATGAAATCAAAGTCAAGACCTCTATATTGGCATTCTGAAATGAATACATAAAAATTAAGCATAAAACTACTGATGTAATTGGTATTTTGAGGAGAAAACCAATATAACACACTTTCAATATTCTGAATTATTGTGATGCCTTAAAAGTATGAATAACAAAAATTAGATACTTTCTATTTTTTTTTTTTCATATTTAAGCAATACAGAAGATTATTACTTCCATTTTAAGAATTTCTTCATTACACTGGTTACTTCATAATAATTATCGAACATTTACTCACTCGAGCCTGTAAGCTATCTCCTGTTAGAAAATCCAAGAAACCTTTCATCATCCATGAAGCTGGAGTTTCACCAGGGTGGACTCGAGCAGTTACTACTATTGCCTTTTTCTTCTGCAAACAAACAGCAAATTAGATTCTCACTTTATGAAATATCTTTACAGTTAATAATGTCTTAATAAAAATAATTTCTTGCATTGGTATATATATATATATATATAATTGAAGAGAAAAATTTACACAAACTGGGATTTGAACCCAGGTCTCTGGTTTTGTAGGGCACTGGTATACAAAACTAGAGACCTTGGGTTAAAATCCCAGTTTAGACATACATTTCTCTTTCCAAACATAGTGAGAGAATATTCTACCTAAAAATTAGTAAAGAAGAAAAACAATTAAAAAAATATACCTACCATTATGAAACCCATAAAAAATTTCAGAAAAAATTAGCATATTCAGCATTACAATACAACCAAATAAATTCAGCTTAAGTCATCTTCTGGAAATAAATAAGGAAATAAAAACCCAACATGAAAAAAGGAATTATCAAATTGTTGTAAGGACTGCAATAAAGTATTTACACAATGGAAAATCAAAAAGAAATTTGGATACTTGTACTAAAGAACATTTCAAGAATATTAAAAATAGTAAATAAAAAAATAACCAGCAGGAGCTCATCATTTGATATAGGATTACAAAATTGAAGAAGACACTAAACTATTAAAACTACAGAAAGACTAATAGAAGTCACAATCTAGAAAAAAAAAATGCATTCAGAAGAAGAACAGAATCATTTAATTTTGAAGTTCCCAGAGATGAAGATTTGATCTTGAAGTTCATTCTATCTCCCACAGAGATAGCACGAGAAAAGCTGACATTAATGGTTTATTTAAAAAGTTGGAATTTAGTGATAATGGGGAAGTGATCCCTAAAACATGTTCAGGTGAGAGGATTATATTTTATGAGGTGGAGTGCAAAGTTTCCAATTCATTAAGTTACAACAGTTTCCCCACATTATCAACAATTTCTGAATTTAATACTTTCAGAAAGTTTGCTGTGCTGGTTCTAGCTCAGGTGGTTCCTGATTATCAGGTCTGGATTTGATACCTGATAGGGTTGAAAATTTTAAATGTTAAGTTAATTTAATTGTAAAATTTTCAATTTCAGGACCAGGAGGGTGGTGGTGTACAATTTTTTATCTCTAGATTGTACACCAGATTCTTGCATTAATTGCATTAAATTGCAGTACATGTACTGAGATGGCATGTGGTACTGCTGATAGTGATTCATCCATCGGATAGGGACGTTAAGTATATGGCCCCCTTGATGTTTTTCGACAGGAGTAAGCTATGTACAGGCATAGGGTTTCACCTTCCCCCTTTCTTCACCATTATCCCTCATACAACACACTTTACATAAACATACATTTATCCTACACTCCTCTCCATACACAATACAAGAATACATCATCTACATAATGTTGTCTGCTGAAGTGGTGCATAAATTAAAATAGACCACATTATTGTTATCTATCAACTCAGTACAGAACCCAAAACATGAAAAGTGCAGTGGTGGCATTAGAAAACACACATATATTTTCACAAAAATATTGTCATTAGTTGCAGTGATGTTATACCAAGTAGAATTTCTTTAAATTAGAATAGCACTAGTTTTACCAAAATTTCCAATTTTCTTTTATTTGGTTAGCACTAATTTTATTTACAATTACATATGATTGTTAATTTTCTTCTTCTTCTTCAAGTCTTTGATGTATCACAATATAAATTCCACTCTTTACAACCATAGATATGTTGAGTTTCTATTCATGCACTCACTCCAGTCATTATGAGTCTCCAATCACTACTAGAGTCACCAATTATAACTGATTCACGAATTACATGCACCCCTTTATATATGTGAGGATCAATCTATTTGGAAACTGGACTTGCAAGAACCCTCAAGAAATAGATCTTTCTCAAATTGAAACCTCAAAAGGGTAATTCTTCTAGAAAATGATCCATAGAAGCATCTAAAAGGCTCCCACTGGTCATTCCTGACTCATGAATCACTTTTTCTTTATAAGGTGGAGACTTGAGAATCTCTATGCAGCCCATAAAATTCAAACTGAGTAACGCAGAATTCATAATCATCACCATATAAGTAATTTAATTTTGGTTTTAATAAAAATAATTGATTCAAAATGCATATTTATTGTGAAATATTCTTGCCAATTTTAAAATAAGGATTTTTTTAATTTAATTTTATTTTTTTACAAATTCTGTTTGATATTTTATTCAGGAACACAATTTATAACATACAAAACATTTTTTATATATCAGCCATATATGTATTGTCCCATGCTACCAGGGGTCGTTCTCACCTTTTTTTTTCCCCCTCATAATAAACCCACAGATATTCATATAAACTTTCACAATAACTTTATTTGGTTCTATAAACTTTTAGTGACATTTCATTCACAAATTGCTGCAATCATTAATCTTGCTTTAAATTTTATCTATCACACAATTATTTTCAGTCTCTAATGCTTTAACTTGCCACAGTTTCTTCTCTTTCAGTTTATATATCTTTGTTGCTTTACAACTAATTCACTTCCAACTCTGGCAACAGTTTATATATGCCGGGGAAGGAAATTTCTCAGCATCCAGTCAAGATTCTTCTAGTATAGAAGTTTCTGGCATCGAACTTTCCTGACATCGAGGATAGATGCACAAAGAGCCTTCCAGAACTGAAGTCTAGACGCATTGATCATCTGCATGTGTCTTTCAACTTGCAAGTCAACGACTTACGAATCTATTTCCACCGAGACCACTATTCTAGTTGTCACCCATGAAATTTGAATGCTGCTATTACAATGTGCCACAATATGATAATATACAATGTTAAAATATTTCACAATAGTTATACATAAGTATTGTAATGTATAATATTATATTAATTAAATAAAAATAAAACTAGGTTTTATTTTTATTTAATTAATAAATATGGATTTTCATCAAGTATACACCAACTCAATTGATTATATAATATTATAATAAGGAGAATGGAAAACTGTCAGATGAGGCCACAACTGGGTGCTGTAATATGAAATTATGACATGTATGTCGCACAACTTTTTATCTGCTATGTTTAATCATCATCATCATCATCATCGTCACTCCAGGGATTAGGCAATTGCCCGTTCCGACTTCATATTGCATCAGCCCAATGTCTTCTAGGTCTTCCAACATCACGCCTTCCTCTTGCTTGATAATTTCTGGCTAACAATGGATTTCTCTCCTTACTCATTCCATCCATATGATCAATCCATTTCTGTCTGTAATTCGTGACTTTATCCAATAAAGGCTGTACTTTCAATTCTTCTCTTATATCCTCATTTCTTATTCTATCAAGTCTTGTACATCCTTTTACTTGTCTTAGGAACCGCATCTCTGCCGTCTGTATTCTATCCCTCTGTCTTTTCACTGGAGCCCAAGTTTCACATCCATACAATATTGTGGGAACCGCCATAACATTATACATTTTTATCTTGGTTTCTTTTCTAATTTTATTTTTGAATGTTCTCTGTATTGTTCCACACACCATCTGAAATTTATTTATTTTGGAGTCAATATCTCTTTCCACATTGTAGCCAACATCACAGCCCAAATATTTGAAACTAGACACCTGTTCTATACTTTGATTTTCTAAAATAATTTTGGTTCTCACTGGATCTCTTCCTCTAAAAGCCATGGTCTTTCGTTTTCCTTACAGAAATCTTTAGATCGTATAATTTACATATTTCATTTAATGCATGCATTGATTTCTGTAAGTCGTCTTCATTTTTCTGTATTATGATTACATCGTCAGCAAATAGAAGAATATGTTTAATAAAGATTTAATTTAAATGTGATATATTATTAATGTAAAATTGAATGATCTCTTACATGTATTGCTTCTCTAGCTGATTGATACATCTAAAGAGCCTTATACAAGAAATATTTGAACAATGAAATCAGTCAAATAAATTGAATTAGTTATTTAATACCACCTCATATTTCGTAAAATATGAGATGTAGTATGCATAACCAATTAAATATCTTTGATAAAATACCTCATAGTGTTACTTCTTATAAATTTTGTGTTGGTACTGTTACCATAACTAAGTGGTAATTAGTCAATATAAACATTTAAAAAAATGAATGGTCGGCCGCGGTGGACTAGTGGTTATGCTCCTTGCCTCTGGTCCCAAGGTTCGCGGGTTCAAACCCGGCCGGGGTCGATGGATTTTTTAGGATGGAAAAATCCAAGGAGCAAGTCCTCCGGGAGGGACTTTAAGCCGTGGGTCCCGAGTCTGAAGATTTTCAGGCTCGTAAAAAATCCTTAAGCCTAAATGAAAAGGCCTCTAAGCAAAATTTACCGAATTTGCCCGTCCTACTACTACCTTGGTTTCCTAGATGTCAGTATGAGGCGGAACGCTGACCACGTACCACTCAAAATGACATCTATACGAAAACAAATGTAACTAAATTAGTATGGTTCAAATTCTTCCCTGTAGGGGGAGAGCGCCTAAATCTCTGTAAAGGGAAAACATAGGCTTACAATACAAAAAAAATTAATGATAATATTGAATCTGCAGCTAATACTACTATTGATTTATTAATTCTTTCAAAGTCATGACAAAAATATGAAGCAGAATATGAAAAATTTGGGTAATAGTGTGAGAGGAAAAAGATTGTGACAAATTATGAAAATGTAATCATTAATGTGTACAAGAAATAAATTTTATCTGATGCATTATGAACTTATATCTCATCTAGACATTATTTATACTTTACAGCACTGAATGGTAGTAAAATAGATTATTACGATATTCATTTCAATATTGTAAAGCTCTACTTTAAACAATCAAAATAGATACATATACTCATTTAGTTGAAAATGTAGATATGCCCCTAACAACAATTTTACACCGAGCAATAAGGGTTAAGAAAGACTTTAATTAAGTTAAAGCTATTCTCTTCTACAATAAAAAAAAAGAGAATTGTAATTCAAAATTAATATTATGAACTATGAGGTAATATTCATTTAACATATGGTCAGAGTAATATTTAAATATCTCACCTCACAAATTTCACGATACCAGATTTCAAATGGAATCTTGTTCATCTTCAGTCAAATCTCCGACTGATGAAATTCTTTCGCTGCCAACATCTTCTGAGCTGCCATCTGTGATCAAGTTTAAAGTAAAGTAAAGTAATCCCAGAACAGGCCTCGGGAGGCCCTTGGGGTAGTAGAAGGTTAAGGCTCCCACTTTTTCTAGACAATCGGCACTTGATGTCAGCCGGGTTGTCAGCCCTGCGTGACGGCCGCCTTTACCCCAGAACAAGCGTCTGATACTCATTTCCGTTAGAGGCTGAGTCGACCCCAGGGCCATAGTGCCGCCAGAAGGTTTTGGTCAGTTTAAAAATCCTAACCCCACCGGGACTTGAACCCTCGACCTTCCAACTTGTAGCGCAGTGCCTTAACCACTACGCTACGGCGTGCCCCCGTGATTAAGTTTATAAAGATTAAATTCTGTTCATTAGGAATAATAAGAAGAATAAAGACAGATTGATAAATTTTGATATTCCTAATGAACAAAATCTAATCCCAAAGTTTATAAACTTGACAACGGATGGCAGCTCAGAAGATTTTGGCGGTGAAAGAATTTCATCAGTCAGAGATTTGACTGAAGAAGAATGGGATTCTGTTTGAAACCTGGTATCGTGAAAAACACAAAATGTGTAAGACGAGATATTTAAATATCACTCTGGCCATACATGTTAAAAAAAAGAAAGAAACAATGCTATACCACTGAGCTACCTAAATTAATAAAACATCATAAGAAGTATATTTAATTAATGTTGGGAAGTAAACATTATGAGGTATAATCATTAAAATTCATCGGAGAACATATTGTTTAAACAACTCACCTCATAGGATTCATGCTTCCATGATATCGCGATTTCAAACATAATCATGTTCATCGTCAGCCATAACTCCGATCAGTCGGAGTTATGGCTGACGATGAACATGATTATGTTTGAAATCGCGATATCATGGAAGCATGAATCCTATGAGGTGAGTTGTTTAAACAATATGTTCTCCGATGAATTTCATCATAAGAAGCCCTACTAGCTTTATAAAGTAGTTTTTAAATTCCCAATAAATGTCTTCTTAAACAAGAAGCCGCCATTTGTGTGATCGAGCAAATGCTCATAGCATTCGGCACTTGGGAATTAACAGTGTATAAGAGAAACATTATGTATTTGAAGTACCTTAGGTTCATCTTGTTGAGAGGGAGCTGTTACAGTTAAGTAATATACATTGTTTCCTGCCAGTGAACGACATAAGAGTCGAAGTTTGCTATATGTGGATTTCACAGGGTGGTTCTGAAAATATAAATCAACATCAATCTGCAATATTGGTAATAGTATTACTATTCATAGTTAAATATGGAAAATAACATTACGAGTTCTTATTCATGAAGAATGAGACATTTTTTTTGTTGGAGAGTCATAAAATTCAAAAAGAGGCCAAACTTCTAAAACATTTGGAAAAACCTTTAGAACTGACAATTTGGGAGAAGATATATATTCGGAAGAACAAATTTAAATCCATGAATTTCGAAATTCCTGATGAACGGGACTAGATCTTGAAGTTCATCAAATCAACACCAGACGTCAACGTTATAGATGGAGATTCCAACATAAATCCAGTAGTCATGTCGGATGAAAATTGAAGGGATGTTTCCTTTTGAAAACAGTGGTTCTCATGTTTAAGAAAACAAATTATGAGGTAAAATATAAAAATGACTCATTCTTCATAGTATTACTAAATTACTAATTAATAAATCAGTATATATGAAAAATCGATTCAAATCGTATTAAATCCATCCTTAGCCAAAATTTAGTTTTAAATGATTTTGTGTACCCAAGACTTAATTCTTTAAGAACCATAATACCATATTGGATTAAATCATATTTTTCCCATTTGTCCTGGATTGTATGTAAACTTTTACAACATCTCATAAATCTCTCATACCTCTTAAGTTGCAGCTGCAACAAGTCAGATATATCTGTCTTTTGGCAGTAGAGGGCATGGACTTGCCATCACATAAAGGTGACACATTCATCCTTTAAAGGTTGCAACTCCATTTATCCTTTATAGTGAACACTATTCACATTACAATAATGGCTGCTTCACCAAGAAGACATAATCGGTTTTTTTTTTTTCTCATGCCATATCAACGAATTATGAATGTAATATTGAAATTAATGTACTTAGGTTTCCCATCCACATGTGATATTCAATACAACTAAAGAGAACATTTATTGCCTGAATCAGGATATGAACTCAGCATGCTGGAACTCTTCCTTTGAGCTACCCAGGCATTCTTTTCTCTTTAGTTTCATTAACTATTGCATACAGATGGCAAACCCGAATACATTAATTTTAATATTGCATTCACAATTAGTTGATGGGCACAGTAAAAATCTAAAGCAGAATTTTAATATTATAATAAATATGAAAGTTAAAGTTAAAATTTTGTATTTTAAAATTCTTTTAATATTTAAATATAACTTAAGTAAATAAAAACATCTAAATAATTCATTGTTGGTTATTGTTGAATAAAAATGTATCAGTAACAATTAAAGAAATTGTATTACATAACAGTCTTTGTAAAGAATACTTTTAAAAAATTGTTTTAAGTCATAAAAATGTATCAGTAACAATTAAAGAAATTGTATTACATAACAGTCTTTGTAAAGAATACTTTTAAAAAATTGTTTTAAGTCATTGTTGTCAAAATTATAAAGCTCTCTGTAATAAGGATGCAGTGGAATAGTAGGAAAATGGCTGAACATATACAAAATTATCAGATTAAATGGTTCCAACACGTCCAGAGAATGTCAAATTCCCATTTAACAAAGATGATTTACCACCTCAACCCTAAAGGCAAAAGAGACCTCGGAAGACCCTTCAACCGATGGAAAGATCAGTTTTTGTAGTCGCAGAATGGGCATCATCACCCAATACTGCATACGGAAGAAGAAGAACACCTGCCTAACTTCATATTCTTAAATGAAAGTAAACTAAACTCTGATTGGATGTTAAAACAATTAACTTTCTTATTTAACAAATCAATTTAAACCTTATATTTATAGAACTATTAACCAATAGAATTTAAAATTACCATCATGTGATGTAATAATGGTCTTAAAATTATAAAAGAATTACACTAGTCATTCTGCATACAACTTTCATCAAAGATAGAAGCAAATAGAGCTCTCCTGATAAAATGTAATATTTAATACAAGAAGAATAATTGATTCAAGATAAGAAAATAATTTAATTTTAATTGATGGTGAAGAATAATACCACCTATATTTACTTGATCTGCTGGGAAATTAAGAAGTGAATAAATTTGCAATTATTTCTACAAGAAATTTTTTTTAGTAATTTTGAAGTGTTTTCCTATCCAGTGTACCAACTTCCGACCCTAAGAAGAGAATCCGGCTCTACCGAAAATTAAACCCAACCTGAACCAGTAATTCTTTTTTGGGACATAAATTCTTCTTCAAAATGTTACTACAACATCGGGCATGAAGAGAATTACTTCTTCAAATCTCATTATGTCTTCTTGGTGAAACAGCCCTTATTGTAATATGAGAAGTGGACATGGCGATTTAAAGTGAGAAAATTTCATGTCTGTCTATGGATCCTTGGATAGTTCAAAGAAGAGTGCCAGCATGCAAAGCTTGAGATTCTGGGTTCAACTCCAGGCACAAATTATCCTCCACATTTGTGTTAACTATCCCTGCATATGGCAAGCCCGAGTATATTCACTTCAATATTATGTTCCATAGTAAGTTAAATGTACAGTACAATTTTGATGATTTACAGAATATATCTTTAATTTGTTAATTAAATCATGTATACAGTTTTGCTGCAAGAAAACAAACATACCAACCACTAGAGAAATTTTTAAATCACACCTCTGGGAAAAACCAGATGTCAATTTTTTTCCATTTTTTCTTTACTTTCTTAATATGTACTGTTCTTTATGCCACTTCATATGGTAATAACAAGATAAGTGAATTCTTCATTCTAATAGCTATAACAGACAAGTTTTGTTTTGGATAAGTCTAAAAGGAAAGAAGTTCACTGGGAAAAACCTATCTTGCTTGTGCCAGTTTTGGACATATCTGGTTTTTCCCAGGAATGAGTGAAAATGTTGGCTCTCATTTCTAATAATTGGATTCTGCTGATTTTTACACGCTGTATATTAGCTTGACCTGTATCTATCTATCTATCTATCTATCTATGTAACGGAATCTTTCAACGCGATTTTCACCCACTTAAAATCATTGGATCGACTTGAAACTTTGTATACTTGTAGAGGACACGTGACAATACAACAATTTCATATTTATTTTCTAAAATCCTGGCCATAATCATCAGAAAATAAAAAAAAAGTGTTTTTCTATCAATGTAACGGAATCTTTCAACGCGATTTTCACCCACTTAGAAACATTGGATCGACTTGAAACTTTGTATACTTGTAGAGGACTTGTGACAATACAATAATTTCATATTTATTTTCTAAAATCCTGGCCAGAATCATCCGAAAATAAAAAAAAATGAAAACTGGTATAATAGGTTGCAGACTTGTCGAGTTTTTAGTCAATCGTTGTAAGAGCTCAGTTGGTACAGTGGTGAACTCTTAGTGGTATGTAATTTCAGTAATCCATACGTCGCTGGTTCAAATCCGGCTGGGAGGGTTTTTTTTATAGAAGAGTATTACTTTTAGCTCATACTACAATAGTATCGAATTTAAAGATATTTACATTTTTATCTTATTCTGTAAAATATTAAAACTAATGTCGTTTACCCTTCAGAATTATGTATGATATCCTATCACTAACAAACTTATTATCTCGGATAGCGGATAAGATCATCCTTCTGACTAAAAAACCCGTTCCAAATGCAGGTCTTTCTGCACCCTCGTAGTATAATGCAAAGCTTCCTGATTCCTGACTACCTTCTCCTGGCCATCTAACTTCCTGTAAAGCGACTATATCCAAGGACGATTTATCTAATTCCCGCATTAATATCTCTAGCACCCCGCTATTGTATAAAGTCCTAACATTCCATGTTCCTAGGAACATGTCCCTGTGTTTGAGCCTTTGGCATGGGTTCCCTGAAGTAGTCCCTGAATAGTCCGAATGGGGGACTATTTGACCTCCAGAAAATTTTACCCCAGTTGATCCCATGTCCGCATTTCTTGACGGTTGTATTTTTACGGTGAAAGATCGTCACTCTTTCAACCAAGGTACTTTTTTCGTCTGGCTTATCACCTTCGACCAGTCCGGCATGGGTAACCCTATCGGCAGCAATGCTACCGCCAGCATAGCTCTCAGGATCATTTAAGCATGCAAGCCACTCCACCACGACAAGGTAAAGATACCATGGAGGGCACATTTCTTTAATATTGTTCTTAATGCAATCAATATACCAATAACAAAAATTAGATTTAATCTTCCAACCCATACAAATCAGTAGTCCTAAATAGCCTGTCTAATGACTAAACAATATTCTTGTAATAAACTAAAAATGTCTTATACAGTTTTACCATACATTACCTGAAGGTGAATCAAATAGTCTTGTAAATCAGAGTATGTATATGGATAACAATGAGCTAAGTATACTCGGTCGTTGTCATGAGGAAACTCAATGTTGAATGTGAGCGTATAACTAGGTAGTTGGTCCTCTTCATCAGGCCTATGCAACATAAATCATTATCTCATATAACAAATGTTGTCAACTTCAAAATAGGTTACTCTATGCTTTTCCATGTAACATTCTTATGACACTGTTGCATTATATACTATTTCCATTTTTAATAACATGTAGTTTTTTAAACGTTTTGCAACAATTCTTAAAACATATTTTACAATTATTAAATATTTATTTATGTATGCAAATTGTGGTATTTCTCTTTCTATGATTTTTTCTAAGTTCTACAAAATCACAGTGTGCATGCAAAAGGTAGTTAAATTTAACATTTATATGGACTATTTAACTCATGCCCCAAATGGGAGCCAATGACCAATCACATTTCAATGATTTTTTATTTACAACCAACCACAGTCGTGTTTTGCCTCAAATTTATCAACTGAAGTTTATCATATTGAAGAGAGTTCCTCCTTTTTAACATTCTGAATAGGTCATAGCATTATTTTGCAGTGACTGACTCTCAAAGAAATACGGCTACCATATTGTATATATATATAATGCGTGAATGTCAGCACATAGCGCATGCGGAAGATAATATAAAAACATTTGTAGCAATTTTTATACCACAAAAAAAAAAAAGAAACTACTGTTTGTAATTTCTTAAACTAATTATTTTCCAGGAATTGACATTGCAGAAAAATATAATTGACATATTTACATCATAGGAATCAGAAATTAATTAATACCTATAATGTTGTTTTTATTATTGATTTAACATTTCTCACTGAAAGATAAATTATATTTGAAGAGAAAAATTTTCGCCTAGACCGTGACTCGAACCCGGGACCTTTGGCTTGCCGGGCCAAATACTCTACCAACTGAGCTACCGAGGCGAGTTATGATATAGACGCAAATTTTTCTCTTATATACGTTGTAATTCCCTATCGCCAAATGCTTTTGAAACCATTGTTTCTATCTTTGCAAATGGCGGCTTCTTAGTTAAGATATAATTTATCTTTCAGTGAGAAATGTTAAATCAATAATAAAAACATCATTAGAAGCCTTACTAGCTTTATAAAGTAATGTTAAATTCCCAATAAATGTTTTCTTAACTAAGAAGCCGCCATTTGCAAAGATAGAAACAATGGTTTCAAAAGCATTTGGCGATAGGGAATTACAACGTATATAAGAGAAAAATTTGCATCTATATCGTAACTCGCCTCGGTAGCTCAGTTGGTAGAGCATTTGGTCCAGCAAGCCAAAGGTCCTGGGTTCGAGTCTCGGTCTAGGCGAAAATTTTTCTCTTCAAATATAACCTATAATGTTGGTTATAAATTCCTCCACTAGGGTGCATTCTTACAATATTACGATCCTTTGGCAATATATAATATATTGCAGTGTACCGAAATCAAGATTTCGATACATGGATTACGTCGTACTGCGCAACCAATACGTCATAGCATCTCTATTTCTTCTGCTATCTTAGTGAACAGTGCCAAATTCTCTCCTACTTACCCCTTCCTTTCCTATTACGCTCCGTGTGCTATCGTGCATACTCCCCTCTCCTAGTGAACTCTCATATAGAGCTGTGCTTTCTAACATCAAAGGATCATTTGTTTATCAACCTAGGAGTCAGGTCGATATAGCTCAGAGGAGCTTCTTTGGTTTGTTAGTCCCTTAGGTCAGGGTGGGGCCACAAGGACAGTGTACCCCAGCCCTTGGCTGGACTAGTGTGAATGTAATATCGTACGTATGGTTTGTTAATATTGTTTTTGTATTGATGATCGAGGATAGTATTATTTTCTTTGTTAACTTATTTTCAATGTCAAACAATTATCTTTTATTTATATCATTGTTATATCTGACTGTTTTTTGACTCGCATTAAACTTTAGTTGTCTGATTTTAAATACTTTTGCCTATTGATTTAGTAGCTAGTCAATATCAGATATGAATATAGTATTCTCCAAGGCTTTTTCTCAAGCGTATATGAGTTCCTCTTTCCTATGAACTTCCACTATTATGATCTGTGTAGGTTACAACATATTACATGTTTAGTATTCATTAAGGAAAGTTGAATTAATCTTTGGCTTTTATGGGCCTGGGCAAAGATACGTTAATTTGAGCAATCTATGTTTTCTACTCAAAATATTTATCAACAACAATAGTATGATGTTTTTATTATTAATTTCATACATCTCAATGATGGATAAATCATATTTGAAGAGAAAAATTATACGCTCAGACCGGGACTTGAACCCGGGACCCTTGGTTCTCTAGACCAAGTGCTCTACCCTCAGATGGTATAATTTTTCTCTTCAAATATGATTTAACAATAGTATGATCCAGCACCAACAAGCTGCAATTTCTGGCAGCTTAGAGCGTGGTTACGCAGTGCAAATATGGTAGCAGTCAGCGTGGTTTTGGTTAAGGGTTCATATCCCGCGGTGTGCAAAATGGTAACAGATCGCGTGGTTTAAATCTTGGGTTGGTAGGCAGCGTATGTCCCAACGGTGCAAAAATGGTTTGCAGAGCGTGGTTCGGGTGCACAAAATGGTAGCAGAGAGAGGTTGCTAGGGTGCAGCAGCGATGAACAAAAGAAGCAAATGAAGCGTACCAATCGTTCCTCATTTGTTTTCAAACATCGCCGTTTACATTAAATATATAAATATTTTAAAATAAATATAATTAAATAAAAAATTTATAAATATTGTTGCATTGTTGCTTAGATCAGTTGTTATGTACTATAATAAAACAATTCATAATTTGTTAACATGTCTGAAGAATGTACAGTGTACCGAAACAGCTGTCACTGAATTATATCTTAATAAATATGAAAATCAAATAAAACTAAGTTTTATTTTTATTTAATTAATAGATATGGATTTTCATCAAGTAAACACCAACTCAATTGATTAATTAAATAATTATTTGTGAGTAAACAGCTTAATTATTCGTTAAATAATCCTAACAAATGCCACTCTTGATTTCCAAATTCTCTAGATAAATTCACTCCTCACTTCGTGAATCGTGAATTTATCAATAATTTGGAAATCACTTGTGGCATTACTTATGATAATTTGATTATACGTGTTTTCCCTTAGACACTTGGGAATTCACAGAATTTGAAAAGCTCATGAATCAATGGGCTGATTACCAAGAGATGTACATTTGTATCTCTGTCATTAAGCATCTGCTATGAGTGTTTTGACAAATGCACTAACTACAATGTGTAAAAATATCATACAGTAGCTGTAAATATTTAGATCTCTTCAGAAGATGTACCTAAAAATAGCTAAATTTGATATTTATATGGATAATTTATAAACTCATACAAAAGAACACTTTAGAAATATTAAAAATGGTGAAATTGAAAAATCGACAATTGCAGCTAATAGTTTGCTAGAGAATCACAAAATTGGAAGAAAAACTAAACTTTTAAAACATTCAGAGATGCTTTTGGAATTAACAGTTTGGGAAAAGATATACATTCAGAAGAATAAATGTAGAGCCATGAATTTTTAAATTCGCAATGAAAAAAATGTTATCTCCAAGTTGATAAAATCGACACCAGATGGCAGTTTGGAAGATGATGTTAAGGGCAAAATTTTGACAGTTGGAGTTTTGCTGAAGATGAAGATGAATGACCATTGAAACTGGTATCATGAATACACGCAATTTTATGAGGTGAGATGTATAAAAACATTTTCTCCAACTTATTTATTAATTGAAATACCTCGTATTATTACTTCCCACTTTAATTTTGATTAACTTTGATCATGCCTGTCTTCTCTTAGGCATTTGGAAATTCACAGAAGTTGAAAACCTCATGAATCAATGGGCCGATTACCAACAAATGTATGTTTATATCTCTAGCATTAATACTAAGTTTGCAGTGAATTTTATAGAATTAGTAATTACTAAGCTTATATTTAATTAATGTTGGGAAGTAAACATTATGAGGTATAATCATTAAAAATCATCGGAGAACATATTGTTTAAATAACTCACCTCATAGGATTCATGCTTCCATGATATCGCGATTTCAAACATAATCATGTTCATCGTTCAGCCATAATATAGTTGACGGCCGAAGAATTTCAACAGTCGGAGTTATGGCTGACGATGAACATGATTATGTTTGAAATCGCGATATCATGGAAGCATGAATCCTATGAGGTGAGTTATTTAAACAATATGTTCTCCGATGATTTTTAATAATTTACTAAGCTTATTTAGTGCTAAAATTTCTTACGACATTATCAGTCACTCTTGCAAGTTCTTTAATACTCAGAGAATTTGTTGCAGTTCTTATATTCTGTTTAAAATTTTGTTTTATGGAATATGGGATTTTTCCAAGAACGTGATTTTTAAATATATTTTACAAATAGAAATTTCATGGCAATAGATCAAGGCCACATCTGAGCTGCAAGTTCTTATTTAATATTCATCCATCACCTGTAACATTACCACAGATATAGCCTGCATATGCACCTTATAATAACTAATCCACTGATTTCCCCTCAAAAGTACAGATCATCAATATCTGGAATCATTTTGAGAAAACTGAAAGAATTACGAAGGAAAATAAAATTCTATGAGTATAATCAAACCCTAACTTATAAATCATATTTGAGGAGAAAAATTATAAAAATATGATTTATCCATCATTGAGATGTATGAAATGAATAATAAAAACACCTAACTTATAATTTTAATTCAATGATAATTTTTTTTAAAACTCGCCTCATAAATTTTGTGCTTTTCAACACTAATTTTAATATAACTAACTTATAATATTAGTTATATTTGAGTTGGATATTTTTACTCACCTCATATTTCTTGATTTTTATGCAGACCTAGGTTTCGTCGCTTCTATGTGACATTGTCGATGCTTCCAACTGTCAGTATTAATACAGGCAGTATAAATTAATAAATAAAATATTAATACAGGCAGTATTTAATAGTTTAACTTTTATAGGAATTAATCACTATGAGATTTAATTTATGATGAAATTAAATGTTTCGTAACTCTCCTCATATTAATCTTCTAAGTAGATTGCATTTTCGAGACCATAACGGTCTCATCTTCAGTACTTCTTTGGCGACTGATGTTATGTCGATTGGAAGAAACTCTTCTTCTTCCCTCTGTTGGTGGACCGATGAACCTCTGGATCGGGTCAAAATTTGCAGGAATTTCAAAGTTCATAAGTTTTGCTTTGTTTTTCTGAATGTGGATCTTTTCCCAAACCGTGAGTTCCTTTTGTTTGTCTATTTGTTTAATTAGACTGGCTTTTGATTCAATTAAATGTTTTTCGAACCAAGCATGAGCAGCTACTGCTGACTTTTCCACTTCTCCATTTTTGATGTTTCTAAAATGTTCTTTCGCCCTTGTTTTCAAATTTCTTTTCGAGGAAAGGTAAGAAACATTTAATTTCACCATAAGTATTTAATAGTTTAACAAACAGACTTGTGAACATTCCTATGAGCAGAGCAAATTTTAAGAAAGAGAAAAAACACGTTATAAAAATAGCAAAAGAAAATGGTTTTCAAGAAAAGATGATTCTTAAGAAAAATAAATAAATTCAAGATACAAAAGCGATAAATGAAAGTACTCTTCAGACAGATAAAGAAACTGGTAAAAAATTCAAGAAAATTACGTACCATTCTTTAGTAAATAAGTTTCAAAAAATGTTCAGCAAATTTAACATTAAATTAGCACCGAAAAATGAATACAGTTTGAATAAATTAATCAAAAACAAAAAAAACTGAAAAGATTGAAGACGGCAACAAATCAGGAATTTATCAAATTGATTGTAAAGATTATAAAAAATATACATAGGAAAAACAAAAAGGAACTTAAATACAAGATTGAAAGAACACCTTAGGAATGTTAAAAATGGAGAAATAGAAAAATTTGCAATAGCTGCACATGCATGGTCAGAAAAACACAGAATTGAAACTAAGGCCAAATTACTAAAACAGAAAAATCTAAGGAACTCACAATTTGGGAGAAAATTTACATCTGCAAGAATAATAAGAAAACCATGAATTTTGAAATTCCCGGTGAAAAGGAAGTTCATCAGTCAGCCAGCAGAAGGAGCATAAATCAACTTATCGGATGGAGAACCACAAAACGACAGTTGGAAGCATCAACAATGTAGCACAGAAGTGACGAAACCTAGGTCTGCACAAAAATCAAGAAATATGAGTTGAGCAAAATATCCAACTCAAATATAATTAAAAGAAACCTCATAGTCAAAGTTAAAATTGGGAATCAACACCAGATGGCAACGATATCCCGAAGTTCGTCAAATCAACACCAGATGGCAACGTTAGAGAGGGAGATTCCAACGAATATCCGGTAGTCATAATGGCGGTTGAAAATGAATGACAAGATCATTTGAAAACTATAGTTACCGTGTTTGATAAAACATGAAATATGAGGTAAGATGTTAAAATGACTCATTAATTTATTAAACCTCATAGTGTTATTTCCTAACTAACTAACTCACTGGCACTATCGAACCTGTAGGTTCATGGCCACATGGACATAAGCTCTCCATATATCCCTATCATGAGCCAATGTTTTCCAATCATCCCCTGTATAATCTACTTCCCTCAAATCATAGTTAATGTTATTCTCCCACCTCAATCTTGGTCTACCAACTGGGCATTTTCCCTCTGGTTTTCCTTTTTCCTACAAGAAGCTTCCATGCACGTCTTTCATTCCCTATTTGTGCCACATGTCCTGCCCATTGCAGTCACGACTCTTAACTGTTCTCATTATATCTGGCTTCCCCACATATATTAAATTTTAAAAAATTGTAATATTAGATTTGATTTGACAACTATTATAGTTACAATTTAATTTTCTTAAATTTCTTTAGATTTGTATAAAGTTGAAACTAATGCTACTTACAACGGTTCATTTCTATAATAAGAAATATTTTCACCACTTCTTCTCCATCCAATGCCATTGAGTTGCGCTTCTTTGGTTGAATATAGCAGAGGACGCATTCCCACACTATAGAGACTCTCAGCTTTACACATGTTCACTATAGAGAATCTGTAAATTATTAATATTATTTATTATTAGTATTATGATATATCTGCAGAGAAAATGAGGAAATATAAAAAATTAACATTCCAAGAAAAAGCATTTTAATGCTTGAAATCAAGAATCTATTTTTCTTATACTATACTGAAGTTCTGTAGTATAATGTAAAGGTTATCCCATTATAGAAGATCTCAGGAGGAGTTTGGGGTAGTAGGAGGTAAGGCTCCTACCTTTCTAGACATGAGATGTCAGCCAAGTTGTCAACCCAGCATGACAACTGCCTTTACCCCCAGAATATATATCTGGTGGTGTTTTCTGTTAGAAACTGAGTTGACCCCAAGGCCACGATGCTGCCAAAAGGTTTAGGGCAGTTTAAAAATCCTGACCTTGTTGGGATTCAAACCCTGACCATTCAGCTTGAGATGTATTACCTTATCCAACTATACTACAGCATCCTCTATGGTATAATAAACTTCAATCTTTTATTAACCTAACACTCTCTTATTTAATATTGTAGCAGTGTTTAGGTATAGGCCAAGTTTCTTGAAATTAACTTCACAAATTTATTTATTTATTTATCAAACTTATAAATTTGTTATTTATTTATCAAACTTTAGAGAAATCACAACCAATAGATTTGATTTTTATTGATTTGTTAAAGGCATATGATAGTATATCCAGAATCTTACTCTGGAAAGCCCTAGAAGAGGCAAATATAAATGACAAAACAATTAGTATTGTAAAATCATTATACTCAGAGAACAAAATGCCAAATTAAGATGGAAAACAGACATTCATAAAAATTCCAGACATCAAAAGGTCTACTACAAGGATGTTGCTTATCACCAACGTTGTTCAAAATATATATTGATAACTGTACAAAGAATTGGTCAAGGCACTGCAAATATATGGGAATTCAAATAGAAGATAATTATTACCTCCTCCATTTACTATTTGCAGATGATCAGGTGCTGATTGCTCAGGATCCAGATGATGCATCTTTCGTGTTAAGGAAATTAGAGAAAGAATACAAAAAATGGGGATTACAGATAAATTATAATAAAACAGAATATCTTTCATTGAATACAACAGATGAGTTAAAATGTAATTCAGGAAGAGTACATTTAGGATCTATTTTAAATAAAAATGAGAATTGAACTACAGAAATTGAAAGAAGAATAACTGATGGAAGAAGAATCAATGGTATGTTGAACTCAGTGTCGATACTAGTAAAATTCACAACCAAGTCAGTGCTTCAACAAGGGTCAACAAGAACGGACCTAATGCATTCTGCTGATGATGGGACTGGTCCCGAAAGGCCTATAGAGTTTTAAAAGAACTAAAGTTGAGGAGACGGACCTACAAGGTAACTATATTATAGTTTTTAACCGTACATTATATTACTGTGAACTCAGTGCTTTGGAATAGAAATATAATATACAGAATGAAGAAAACAATATTTCAAGTTCTGTTACAAAGCTTTTTATTATATGGGTCCGAAACTTGGGCAGTAAGTAGAAATATTTTTATTTTTTATTATTTCACTCACCTCATACTTCATAACTCACTGTGAACGTGACACAGCATTGAGAATGTCACAAATGATGTGAAGAAACCCTGGGTTTGCGAGGAGTGAAATAATAAAAAATAAACAATATTAAAAAACTTACTAGCTTTATAAAGTAATGTTAAATTCCCAATAAATGTCTTCTTAACAAAGAAGCCACCATTTGCAAAGATAGAAACAATGGTTTCAAAAGTATTTGGTGATAGGGAATTACAACGTATATAAGAGAAAAATTTGCGTCTAAATTGTAACTCACCTCGGTAGCTCAGTTGGTAGAGCATTTGGCCCGGCAAGCCAAAGGTCCCAGGTTCGAGTCTCGGTCTAGGCGAAAAATTTTTCTCTTCAAATATAATATTAAAAAACCTCATAGTGTTATTTCCTATGTACATAACTTACTTAAGTAAGTAGAAAACATGCTGTTAGCAGTAGAAATGGATTTTTGGAGACAATAAAGTTAGAAACAGCACAATGAGGGAAATTATGCAAGTTGAAAAAAAAATTAGATAAAATTAAAGAAAACCGTTTGAAATGGTATGGATACCTCGTAAGAATGAAAGAAGGTAGAATACCAAAGAAGATCCTTGATTGGAAAGCTAATGGAAGAAGTGGAAGAAGCAGACCTAGAGAATGTTGGATAGATGGAGTGAGGAGAAGTATGGAAGCTAGAGATTTGAGGGAAGAAGATGCTTTAGACAGGAACCTCTGGCGACAAATCACTTTGGGTTGAAGGAGAAACACTCTATTGTGGAATATTCCTAATAAAAAAATTATCAAACTTACCCAAATAGGGTCATCCAAGTGACAAAGTATACTTGACAATAAAGAAGGAAAATAATAAAAACATTAGATTATAGAGAGTAAATACATATTTTTTACAATAGACATAGAACAAGATAGAACTAAAATGTACATGCAAGGGTAATTCTGATTGAAGGACCAGGATTTGGAGATTGACCATGTAGATGATTTCTTAAGATGAATATAGAGCCTTTCAGCATGGTTGTTACAATTTGTACTATTAAATCTTTGCCAGTTTCTAGTTGTTTCAGGAATGATTCTATTTTTTAGGAATTGTGCCTCTAGACCTACAAGGAAACTTGGATATTTTACAAAAAATTTTCAAATTCTCTTTATTTACTTCACAGTATCTCACCATATTCACAAATTTTTCTGCCATAAGAGTCTCTTCATTTATTTTATAACCAGTTCTTCACACTCACTGATGATTTCACTCAACTTTACTTGTCTCCACATTTAAGTCACTTTTACTCGTCCACACTTTGGACACGATTCATTCTCCAGACCCTCCCATCTCGTTACATATCGAGTCTAGGAACAATCAGGACACCAGTCTGGACTCCTCTTGAATAGAAATTCCAAGAGGTAGATTCTTCTAGAATGAAGGTATAGATGCATGTGAAAATTTCTTCGCAGGCCTACTGATTCATTAGTTGCCAGTTCATGAACTCCTTTTACCATACAAGGAAGGACGTGACTCTTATAACTTCCCGTGAAATTGAAAAGCCAGCCCAAAATGTATCACAATATCCTAATACCATTACCAAAAATGTCATTGCCAAAATCATAATTGTTATCATAATTTTGAACTGTCCTCATTTTCCTGACATTAATCATTATATAATATAGTAATTTATTGGGTTTTTAATATTTAAATTTATATTATCATCATCATCAACCAGGGATTAAGCCTGTTGGCTCGTTCCAGTTTCATGAAAGCTAGAATTAAATTATTGTAATCAATGGTAAAGAGAAAAATTTTTGCCTGAACCGGAAATCGAACCCCGAACCTTTAGCTTTCCGTGCTAATGCTCTGTCCACTGAGCTAATTTAGGTTTCATTCCCATCCAAGCACAAATCCTTCCTTTACCTTGCTCTACTGATCCTACATTCAAATGCAACGAATCATCATTCACAAATACACAATGAATGGCTTCTACATTAGAAGACATGAAGGGACTTCACACAGCTATAGCATTATTCATTAAATTAATATTGAGAAGCTAAAGTTATTACTATGATAGAAATAAGTAAAGTAATAAACACAATAAAATTATTGTAATCAATGGTAAAGACAAAAATGTTTGCCTGAACCGGGAATCAAACCCCGAACCTTTAGCTAATGCTCTGTCCACTGAGCTAATTAGGCTTCATTCCCATCCAAGCACAAATCCTTCCTTTACCTTGCTCTACTGATCCTACATTCAAATGCAATGAATCATCATTCACAAATACACAATGAATGACTTCTACCTGAAGAAGACATGAAGGAACTCCACACAGCTATAGCATTATTTATTAAATTAATATTGAGAAGCTAAAGTTATTACTATGATAGAAATAAGTAAATTAATAAACACAATTAAATTATTGTAATCAATGGTAAAGAGAAAAATGTTTGCCTGAACTGGGAATCGAACCCCGAACCTTTAGCTTTCCATGCTAATTCAGGCTTCATTCCCATCCAAGCTAGCACGGAAAGCTAAAGGTTCGGGGTTCGATTCCCGGTTCAGGCAAACATTTTTCTCTTTACAATTGATTACAATAATTTATTTGTTTATTAATTTACTTATTTCTATCATAGTAATAGCTTTAGCTTCTCAGTATTAATTTAATAAAGCTAGAATTGTTAAAACTGTTCAGACCATCTTTAAATTATATTATATATTATAATTTTAAAATTAAAGGAACATCAATACAAATTACTACAGAGGAATTTCCAATTTTTTTCGTCCAATACTACCAAGTTGTCTAACAAAATGTTTGGCATTCTTTTCTGGCATTGGCAGAATTGTAACCCACTTCTCAGGTTGGGGCATCTGGAAGATAGAGTTATGTTACCCTGATGATATGATGGGTGATATATGATAATGAAGCATCAGGAGAGTCCTTAAACCAACACTCAACTTAAATTCCAAACCATGGACGACCAAAGGAATATATCCTTTTAAGGAAAAATTCCTGTAATATATAGAAAATGATTCTTACATCACTTCAACATAAAACTCCATGGTGCAACTCCCTGTCATATGACTTAGTTCACTGATAGCTTCCAATCAAAAGTCAATGCTACGTTGAACAATTACACACTATCTCCATGTCTTTCTTCCTCACAAGGTATCCGCTTGTCAGTTATAGTTTGTAAATACAAAGTAAAATGTTATTATCACATAACATTTATTAATATTAAATTATAATTGTTAAATTCCAATTTTATTAGTGTATAAGGGTGTATTTAAGTTAAAATAGTTCCAATTAAATACATTATGAATATATAAATAACTGAAGAATGCATATTTAATTTTAATACCTTATTCTGCATACCAGAGTTTGTTTTAGGCCCCAATGTATATAAATATATTTGTGTGTTAAAAAGTAAATTTTTACTGTTGAAAATATTATTTTTTATTTTTTATTACAGTGCAATCAAATTAAAATATAATACAAGTAAGTATATAGTTACGGAATTTTTTTTTATTCAATGCTGCAAGTTGTAATTTCTGGTGTTCTCTCCTGGCATTGGCTTAATTGTAACCCTCTTCTGAAGTTGGGGCACCTAGAAGGCAGAATTACATTACCCCGATGATATGATGGGTGATAAATGATAATGAAGCGCCAGGAGAGTTCTTAACCTAAACTTAACCTAAATTCCAGACCATGAGGCTAGTCAGTTATGGAATTATCATTAAATAAATTAATTAGAAATTAACACTTTGAAGCATCTTTTAAATGTAAGAAAATCAAGTATATTAATTAAATAATTAATACATTTATTGTAAGTAGTTTTGAAATATAGAAAATCAAATTCATGTTCCTTCGAAACATAATTGGTGATGAGATTCAAGTAGATCTCAATTGCATTCCAGGGATAATACAACTGCAATAATAATTTATACCTACAGTCTATATTTAACACTCAATCAGTATGGAAAGTACATATCTACTGTGAAAGTTTTGTGTTTTTATATATTTAAAAAAAAGTATCAATGATGATGATGATGATAATAATAAATAGCAATTCATTAAATAATTTAAAGAGGGTAATAACTAATAAACATTAAAATATTTTGGGTGATAAATTTAAAATAAAAACATTAAAAATTAAAATATAAATCTAATATATTTAAAGAAATTATAAACTCTAAAAATTATTTTTTTCACCTTGCATTTAAGTGCGGAACTTGAAAAATATAAATGTCTTCAATATCGACCCTCTACATACAGATGAAGTGCTAGGTTTATTTGGAGATGTTTTGAAATTTACTAATTTCTACATTATTCACTAAATAAGCACTAAACACTAGATTTTATCTTACTTGATAAACTATTTTATCTTGAACAGGAATCTTGCATTATATCTCTCTCCTATTGCTGCATGTAATTTCAGATGATCTAAAATATGTCATTGCTACATGACGAAAGTAATGTTCCCCCCCCAACTGCTCCAAGTTGTCATTTCAACATTTCTGGTGTTCTCTCCTGGCATGGCGTACTTGTAACCCACTTCTGAGGTTGGGGCGCCTGGAAGGTGGGGTTATGCTGCCTCGATGATATGACAGTTTATGATAATGTTAA
Organism: Diploptera punctata; assembly: GCA_030220185.1. Classification (NCBI taxonomy): domain Eukaryota; kingdom Metazoa; phylum Arthropoda; class Insecta; order Blattodea; family Blaberidae; genus Diploptera; species Diploptera punctata. Next base: position 42,396 of record JASPKZ010010273.1, read on the forward strand.
TGATGTGCCAGCCAGGAGAGGCCTTAAACTAAACTTAAGCTAATTAGGCAAATATGATATTGATGATAATGATGGCCAGACAGTGTTTGGGGACTGTTTGGGCCATAAAGTTTCCTGACATTTATCTTACAGGTGAGGAAAAACCTTGAAAAAACCTCACCCAGGAAATTTGTCCCAACCGGGCCTGCTGCGTGACAAGGCAGCATGTTACCTCGAGACCACAGCAGTGGACAACAAAAGTAATGTAATAATACAGGCTTACAATTGCCATAACATAAAAAAGCCAACAAAAAAATTACCTATCACCATGTGACTTCTCATGTTTTCCACTCTAAAATAGTACCACTGCATGTGCCTGTTAGTGTACATATCTGTACGTAGGTACAATTCATAGTAACTATCTGTTATCTTCACTACTTTTGCAAGATTTCCAGATTCAAACCGGGATTCAAATCTTAAACCATCCACTCGATCACCACATGGACAAGCCTCCAAAAAGTATTTGCTACCTCCAACACTAGAACGGCTAAACTGAAACACAAATACATACAATGTATAAAAAGTTTTGAAAATTTTATCATAAGTATTAAGAAACATATGATTTTTTTTTTGCTCATTTAATGATCATACAAAACAACAGTTTCTTAACCTTCCATCGGGCGCATCTGATCTGAGAGGCACAGGTTGTCAATTTTGTCCCATTCCACTGTCACCTGATGGCGTTAACTGGGCAACCGAGTAGCTGTTTCTTTTTATCTGCTCTAAACAACCACTCCACTCAATTTGCTCTCGACCGTTACCACGAGGGGTTATAAATATTTTATTCAAAGAAGTTCATTGTGCCCGAAGTCGTTACATTATTGAAGATGTGTATTTTGAAAATATTTGCAAAAAGAAAATTATTTATTTAACTTATTTAGACTAAACAATGTTATATTCTTGAATAATTTTGCTAAAAACATAGGCTAAGGGCCGCATGCAAATACATTAGTCTCTACTCAAATTACTTCCAATCACTGGTGAGCTGACTTTCCGTGAGCAAGTGCAAAGATCGAATTAGCTACCCACTAACTGGTCATGCATGAAAGTCATCGTTTTCGTAATATTGGCAAGAAATTGCCCAGAATTCTCAGCGATAAAACCACTTCTGTTATTTTCGTCTGCTAGAGGAACGCATTTACGCTTGTGTCCCACAAATATTACCGTATACAACAATGTCTGTGTCGCGCAATATTATGCCGATTCTCCTGTTCTTCCAGTTGAATTCTTTGGTAGAATCTATCAAATTGCTCTTCTCTGCATATACCGAAAACATGATTGAAGTCTTCAAGGTCCGACATCTTAGATAAAGCAGCAAGGTACGCAGGAAGGTTTCAAGCTACATTGGTTCCCATCAGGTTGCTCACGATTCGTTTCTCAGCTAAGTCACCTTGCCAGGTAACTTAGGAATTTCAACAATTATTATCACATGAACAGATTTTTGAGTACGCAAAAACATATTTGGATGCAACTTTCTCAGCAGAGTACAGGTAGAGAACGATTTTTATGGTCTAATGCGTTCATAGATTCAAGCCTAAATGTTGATAATGTGAACTATTTTCAAGTATATTTGAACTGAACCTAACTTGTTCTTACTTTTATATCATGTTGTTTGATGGCTTGTCACAAATTTGTTTAATCAGTATTATGTCCAATAAAAAAGTATTCTAGCAGCAAATTTTGAATATTTTATACTTTGGATACCCCTAACAATAATATTTCTTCGACTTCCCATTGTTCAGATTGGCAAACAGTGTGTTAAATACATTTTTTAAGCATGTGCTGATCAGGCACATTGTGCCCGAACTCAAAGGTCAGAATATTGCGCCTGACAGAAGGTCAACAAGTGCTACTGTGCTGTAAGCAGGCTTCTAAATTCTGTTAATAATTTAGTCATAAAATTTTATAAGTAACATATTAGAAAATTTAAATATATGTGAAAATCAAACCCATTGTGTCAGTGTGTTATCCACCATAATTCCATCTTTCTTTGTGAAAGATAAAATGTATATACTAAGACATTATGGTTACTGAATACAGTGAACTTGTATACATGTAGGGGCCTTCAAAAGTTCATATACATCTCATGAGGGATGATAGAGGAGATCAAGAAAAACATATTTTTAGGTACAGATATAAAAAAATCTTGTAGTTATACTATTTCATCACTCAAAAGCCTAACTCAAAAATAAAAGTCTAGTTCCAAGGCAAGTTGACATGTTCACTTACAGAAGTTATTGAAAATATCCACCACTGATGTCAATATACAGGATTCATCTGCATAAAAGTGATTGTTTGGCTCATTCAAATACATTAGGGATTATAGAGATGACCATTGCAGTTGTAGCAACATTAGCAATCAGTTCTTCTGTAGTATGGTATCAACAAGAGTTTTGATACAATACTCAAGATATTTCATCTGCCCCCACATGAAAAATTCTAGTTGCATGAGATAAGTGATTAAGGTGACAAAACACAGCCCACACCCACCCACCTTTTAACAATTTTGAAACTGAGACAAATCTACTAACAACACACTGATGTAAACACAGAAAATAATCAATCCTAGACACCTATAGAATCTATCTTAATAGTGCCTCTAGTGGTAAAATGATGAATCTACAAGATTTTTGGCATATGAAAATATTCCTTTTGATCTTATCAATCATCCCATGCTACTAATTGCTAGCATATTAAACTCACATTGTCAAATATTTACAAATATAGTAAATCATTTAACAAGAGACAGTAAGTGTGTATGAAATCATTCCATAAACTCACATAATTGACTGCGCTAACTGGGTAATACTGGAAAACAACTTGTCCTGCCTCCTCTCCCACAGGTTTGGGTTGAACTTCGCGTCCTGTAGGTTGGTAATATTGTTCTGGTAGTGGAGGTGATGTTTCTATATGTTGTACTCGTTCTTCCAGCACCTGAAGTAAACAAACAACACCCAATGGAATTCACAAAATAAGGTGAAACTATGTTTTTTAACCACAATTAGTGGTTTTATAGAAATTCAAAAAATGTTTATATTAAAAAAAAAAAAATTTTGATAATGGTAATCCATATTACTGATGGCTTCTCTCATTCATGTGGAAATAAGGATTTTATGACAAATAAAATAATTTAATCAATAATTAACTGAAGATGTAAATTAAATTAATAAATATAAAGTAAAGTGATCCCACTACAGGCCTCAGGAGGCCCTTGGGGTAGTAGGAGGTTAAGGCTCCCACTTTTTCTTGACAATCGGCACTTGATGTCAGCCGGGTTGTCAGCCCTGCATGACAGCTACCTTTACCCCAGAACAAGCGTCTGGTACTCATTTCAGTTAGAGGCTGAGTCGACCCCAGGGCCATAGTGCCGCCAGAAGGTTTGGGTCAGTTTAAAAATCCTGACCCTGCCGGGACTCGAACCCTCGACCTTCCGGCATGTAGCGCAGTGCCTTAACCACTACGCTACGGTGTGCCCCAAATTAATAAATATACATATAATAAATTAATGTTGGGAAGTAAACAATTTAATAAATATACATTGAAAATAAATTTCTTACTCTTTAAAACCTGAATTTTGACTAATAACTGAGTCTCTCGTCATCATAACTTATGGTACATATATTGCTCAATATATGTTTAATTCTATCACCATAGGGTATTAAATCTAATATCCTTTAAGATATCCTTTACCTGTGGTATTAAAATAGAGCCGTTTCCATATTAGTTAAATTTACCTTCATTAGCTGAGAAAAAATAAATGCTAATCTATGAATGCATTCCCATTAAAAAATATACAGGATATAGTCCCAAATAAAATAAATAGCTGTATCTCATAAAAACATTAATACTGGACTGTGAATTTAGCTTAATATAATTCATCACTACCTTCTCCTTAGTAGGAGTATAGAACATCAACAAAGTACCTCCAACGGATCATATTCTGTGCTATCTTCTTTACTTCTTTCCACGTTATTCCCATCCTTGCAATTTTGTCCCATGTTTCTTCTCCAGGTATGTTTTGCCTTCTTCTTTTCTTCTAAGAATTCTACTCCATTTTTCAACTGCTTCATTATCTTTCCATAGTGTATGTCCTTACTTACTTACTTACATACTTACTTACTCACTGGCACTATCGAACCCGTAGGTTCATGGCCGCGCGGACATAAGCTCTCCACACATCCCTATCCCGAGCTAATGCTTTCCAATCATTCCCTGTAAAATCTACTTCCCTCAAATCATAGTTAATGTTATTCTCCCACCTCATTCTTGGTCTACCAACTGGGCATTTTCCTTCTGGCTTTCCTACAAAAAGCTTCCATACAAGTCTTTCATTCCCCATACGTGCAACATGTCCTGCCCATCATAGTCTACGAGACTTAACTGTTCTTATTATATCTGGCTTCCTATAAAGATCATGTAATTCACTATTATGTAGTCTTCTCCATTCACCTGTCTGTTCATCTCTCTTTGGTCCAAAAATTATCCTAAGTACTTTATTCTCAAATACTTGTAATCTCCTTTCCTCCCTTAAAGTAAGAGTCCATGTTTCGCAACCATATAACATAACTGGTAGAATAAAAGTTTCATATATTTTCAGTTTAACGTTTTTTTGAAAGAAGTTGGGACATCAAGAGTCTCTGCAATGCATAATCGCACGCATTTCCAGAATTGAGCCTAAGTTTAATTTCTTTGAGCATCTCATTCCTATTTGTGATTATTGTTCCTAGATATTTGAATTCAGCCACTTCCTCAAAATTTCCCTCATTCGTCATTAGCTGTCCACTTCCATTATATAATGAATTTATACGTGTGACCATATATTTAGTTTTACTGATATTTACTTCCAGTCCTAATTTCTTAGTGTTACTCAATAGTGTGTGCGTGTTGTCCTTTAGTATCTCTTTGCTATCGGCCAATAATACTACATCATCAGCATAAACTAACAGCTTATTAATACCATTGAGTTGTAAGCCTTCCTCACTCTCTAAAGATTTAATGGCATGCTCTAGTATAAAATTAAATAGTAGAGGAGATAGTGCATCTCCTTGCTTCAACCTATTCTGGATTTCAAAAGTGCCCGAAAACTGTTTGCCTACACGCACCCTACTCTTTGTGCCATTTAGACACATTTGTATAAGTCTAACTAACTTTTTAGGAATTCCGAACTCCAGCAGGATACTATATAACTTCTCCCTCTTAATTGAATCATATGCTTTTTTGAAGTCTACATATAGTTGATGTACAGTACCGTTATATTCCCATTTCTTTTCTAAAATCTGTCTTATACTAAAAATCTGATCTGTTGTAGACCTGTTTCCTCTAAATGCACATTGATGATCTCCTAGAATGTCATCAATATAGGGAGTAAGTCTGCTTACTAATATATTTGTAAGAATTTTGTAGGAAGTTGAAAGTAATGAGATGCCCCTGTAGTTGTTGCAATCAGTTTTATCTCCTTTCTTATAAATTGGTACAATAATTGATTCCTTCCATTCATCTGGAAGAGCTTCTTTTTCCCAAATCATACTAAGCAACCAGCGTATCTTGTCCATCAATTTTTCTCCCCCTGATTTTATCAGTTCTGCTGGGATCTCATCTGAACCTGATGCTTTATACATCTTCAATTTTTCAATCGCTATTTCAACCTCTAATGCATTTGGTTCTGCGACTAGCATTTCTGCTGTCTGTAAATTATCCTCCTCAATGTCCTGTTCTGTATGTACATTTAATAGCTGATTAAAGTAACTTTTCCATCTATTTAATATACTCCTGGAATCTGCAATCATATCCCCATTTTCATTCCGAATTATGTTTGTTCTAACCTGAAACCCTTTCTTCTCTATACTAATTCCCTGATATAATTCTCTACTGTTCCTATTTTTTGCATTCATTTCAAGATCATTAATCTTCTCTCTCAAATATTCCCACTTTTTACTCTTTAGTAACTTGGTGGTTTCTCGTCTAATACTACCCATTTGCTCTAAATTTACCTCATTTGGCTCGTGTAACCATTTCATTTTTGCTAGCTTTCTTTTCTTTACAATGTCGGCACATTCCTTATCAAACCATTTCTTGTTTTGCCTCTTTTTTAAACAACCAATGCTTTCTGATGCTGACAATTTAATAGTATCTCTTATAGCCGTCCATTCTTTATTTATATCAGTTTCTTCTTCGTTTGCCACATTGTCATCTGAAGATTCCAGTACTTCAAATCTATTAGCAATTTTGATTTGGTATTCTTGCTGCATTTCATCATTTTTCAAGTTTTTTAATTCAAATTTTACAAAATCATCTTTAGCGTTTGTTCCTCTCATAAGCGATAGCCATTGTCTGATTTTCACTCTGACCAGATGATGATCCGAATTGCAGTCTGTCCCTTTAACTGATCTAACATCGATGATGCTACTGTGCCAGCGTTTATCCACTAATACATGATCTATCTGGTTCCGAGTTTCTCCATCTAGGGACGTCCAGGTGTATTTATGAATATCCTTATGCTGAAATGTTGTGCTCTTAACAATGAGATTCTTTGATATGGCAAATGTGACTAATCTAACCCCGTTGTCGTTACTATCTTCATGAAGACTGAATTTGCCTATTGTTGGTTTGAATATATCTTCCCGTCCCACTTTTGCATTAAAATCTCCTAAGACAATTTTCATATGATATCGTGAAAGGCTATCAAAAAGCATTCTAATTCTTCATAGAACTCATCCTTGATCTTGACATCTTTATCTTCTGTGGGGGCATGTACATTTACAATTATAAAATCAAGTCGTTTACGCTTTAGAATTATGTATGATATCCTATCACTAACAAACTTAATATCTCGGATAGCAGATAGGATCCTCCTTCTGACTAAAAAACCCGTTCCAAATGCAGGTCTTTCTGCACCCCGTAGTATAATGCAAAGCTTCCTGATTCCTGACTACCTTCTCCTGGCCACCTAACTTCCTGTTAAGCAACTATATCCAAGGGCGATTTACCTAATTCCCGCGTTAATATCTCTACTGCCCCGCTATTGTATAAAGTCCGAACATTCTATGTTCCTAGGAACATGTCCCTGTGTTTGAGCCTTTGGCATGGGTTCCCTGAAGCAGTCCCCGCCCGGAGAACCGAATGGGGGACTATTTGACCTCCGGAAAATTTTACCCCAGTTGAACCCATGTCCACATTTCTTGATGGTTATATTTTTACGGTTATATTTTTACGGTGAAAGATCGTCACTCTTTCGACCAAGGTACTTTTTTCATCTGGCTTATCACTTTTGACCAGTCCGGCATGGGTAACCCTATCGGTAGCAATGCTACCCCCAGCATAGCTCTCAGGATCATTTAAGCACGCAAGCCACTCCACCACGACAAGGTAAAGATACCATGGAGGGGATAGTGTATGTCCTATTCAATTTAATTTTTGTATTTTTTATTTCTATTATAATTAATTTTTTGTCTGTCTTTTTGGTAGTTCATTTGATATTATTTCTGGGCATTTGATTTTTCCTAAGTATCAATTCATTTTTTTTTTTTCAATGACTTTACTTGTTCTTCCAAGTTTCACAAGAAAATATGTTTAATATTACTAATGATAATTTTAATTTTAGTACATTTGGATATGAAACTTGATATCCTGGATATAATTGGATGAAGGGACTATTTGCTTTCCTTATTCTATTTCTGACTTCTTCAAATAGAACCACAATGGGAATATGCCTTTGATCCAATATGGGAACTCACCTGGTGATACTAACAAGGGGAGTCACACCATGTTGTTGCACAAATTATATTCACATATCACACTAAGTGTAAAAGTTTAGTTCCAAGTTATTAACAATTAAAGTTTTAAAAAAGGTTTAGTACATTCAATTTTTGATATGGACACAATTTTATCCTGTCTCAATTTTCTTGCACAAGGCTTATGACCATAAAGAAATAAATTTGTATCTATTTTTCTAACAGACAGTAGTCTTAACTCAATATTTATGACATTTTTACACTTCTGGCCACTTCTTGCCATGGTATGATATAGTGAAGTTAATATAAAAACAGAATATATATGTTGTGTGTGTGTGTGTGTGTCATGAAAAGAAAAATCAATGCCTGAACCAGAATCTGAACTCGGGACCTATAACTCTATATGTTAGTGTGTATCCACTATGCTATCCAGGCATCCCAATGCAAACAGTAATTTTCTTTCCTTATATATATAATTCACAAATCATAAGAGGCAGCGGGAAGCGTCCACATTGCCACCTTACAGATTCTATAACAAGAAAGCATTTAATGAGAATATTTTTACTTTATAGCAATAACACTTTTTTATTTGATGTGTAACAATTAAATTTTAGCATTAAGCAATGAAAGCCAATATGTCTTAAAAAGAAAAATTAATGCCTGAACTGGGATATGAACCTGGGACCTCTAACTCCATGTGATAGTGCATTATCCACTGAACTATCCAGGCATTTGAGACCAATAAAATGTTTGGTAATAAAACATTATTGAAGATAAATGTTTAATATATGCCCACTAGTGCTCCACTTTTCAATGGAATACTGTATAGATAAGGTAAGGAAAGAGAATGAATAACCAATAGTTAATTGGCAACTTGTAAGTTCCAGTGTAGTTCTCTTTTGACAAAGATCAATATAAATTCATTAATTATACAGTGTATTCTGAAAAAAGTTTCTAATATTTACACAGGGGGTAGTATCCGACAAAAAAAAAAAAAAAGTTTCCATAACCATGGTTTCTAATAATCTTTTGAATTATAGCCTTATTTTGTAAGAGTGAGATATCTTCTACTCCAAAAACGACAAGATGATAAGAGACAAGTGAGGAAAAATTGTATATACATGTTTGTTGCTGTCTTTACTGCAGTGTTAACAACAAAACATGCACATTCATACAAAAATTACTTACCTGACCGATAGAACAATATTGTTTATTGATAGTATGTTGATTGCACTTGTATTTATAATAATAATAATAATAATAATAATAATAATAATAATAATAATAATAATAATAGTGGTAGTAATAATAATAATAGTAGTAGTTAGTAATAGTAGTAGTAGTAGTAGTAGTAGTAATAGTAGTAGTAATAGTAGTAGTAATAGTAATAGTAGTAATAGTAGTAATAATAGTAATAGTAGTAATAGTAATAGTAAAAAAAAAAGTAAAGTGATCCCACAACAGGCCTCAGGAGACCCTTGGGGTAGTTGGAGGTTAAGGCTCCCACTTTTTCTAGACAATCAGCACTTGATGTCAGCCGGGTTGTCAGCCCTGCGTGACGGCCGCCTTTACCCCCAGAACAGGCGTCTGGTACTCATTTCCGTTAGAGGCTGAGTCGACCCCAGGGCCATAGTGCCGCCAGAGGGTTTGGGTCAGTTTAAAAATCCTGACCCCAACGGGACTTGAACCCTCGACCCTCCGGCTTGTAGCTCAGTGCCTTAACCACTATGCTACGGCGTGCCCCAATAGTAATAGTAGTAATAGTAATAGTAATAGTAATAGTAATAGTAGTAACAGTAATAGTAATAATAATAGTAATAATAATAATAATAATAATAATAGTAATAATAATAGTAATAATAATAGTAATAGTAATAATAATAGTAATAATAATAGTAATAATAATAGTAATAATAATAATAGCAGCAACAGCAGTAGTAATAATAGTAGTAGTAATAATAATAGTAATAATAATAGTAGTAATAATAATAGTAGTAGTAGTAATAATAGTAGTAGTAATAGTAATAAATAATAATAGTAATACTAGTAATAGCAATAGTAATAATAGTAATAGTAATAATAATAGTAGTAGTAATAGTAATAATAATAGTAATAATAGTAATAGTAATAATAGTAATAGTAATAATAGTAATAGCAATAGCAACAACAACAACAACAATAATAATAATAATAACAATAATAACAAAACAACAACAATAATAATAATAATAATAATAATAATAATAATAATAATAATGATTTATTTATTGTGGCAGAGTTAAGGCCATAAGGCCTTCTCTTCCACTCAACCAGCACAAATACAAATAAATATTTGACAAATATATATATACACTATACTTATATTTAAATTAATATTGAGAAGTAAACATTATGATTTTTATTCTCATATTCTTATATAGATTGATAAAGGTCCCATTAAAAGGAGAAAATTTTAAGAAAGAATATGAGAATATCCTAAATATAGCCAGATTAAATGGTTTTAATAAGAGTATAATATCTAACAAATTAAAGAAATTCAGAAAGATAAAACAACTTAAAGATTGCTCTACCCTACAAATTGTTAGTAAGAAAAGAAAAAATTCAAGAAAATTACTTACCATCCAATATTACATGGGAAATTTCAAAAAATATTTGACAAATACAACATTACTTTGGCATTAATAAATAAATTTAGTCTGGAAAAACTTCTAAATACTAATAAAAAAATCAACATCCCAGACAGTAAGAAATCTGGAATTTATCAAATTAAATGTAATGATTGTAGCAAAGTATACATAGGAAAAACAAAAAGGAATTTGGAAACACGCACTAAAGAACATTTTAAAAATATTAAAAATTGTGAAATTGAAAAATCAGCAATTGCTGCACATAGTTTACTAGAACATAATAAAATTGAAAAAGAAGCGAAACTTTTGAAACAATTGGATAAACCGTTGGAATTGACAATTGGGAAATGATATTCATTCAGAAGAATAAATATCGATCTATGAATTTTGATATTCCGGTGGATAAAAATTTAATTACAAAGTTTATAATCCCAACGAAAGATGGCAGCACAAGAAGTGATGTCACTAGAGAAATCAACAATCACAGAATTTCATCAGTGGAAGCCATGACTGAAGAAGGACATGATTTTGTCTGAAACCGTCGGTATCAAAGAAGTTTGAAAATGTATGAGGTGAGTCGATTAAAATATGTTCTCCACTCACCATTAATACACTATACTAATTATAAACAGTTAAAGATACATTAAATGTAGCAATGTAAATTTCATGTACAAACAACATTTTATACGATAATAACAATAACAATACTTATGATAATAATAATAATAATAATATAAATATGATAAATTATATGAGAAACACCAATTAATATATATACCTTACACTGGGTAATAATGAAGTCGAGGTTAGAGCAAATATAAATTTAGATTTCTTTTAAAAGATGCCAATGTCCGGCAGCCCCTTATTTCTTGTGGTAGGGAATTCCAGTTGCGAGAAGTGAAGATGGTATATGACATGGAGTGATGTGATGTCCTATGTTGCGGTATATTAAGCAAGAGACTATGTTGTGATCTTGTGTTTAAGTTATGGTTTGAGGATAGATACGGGATGATAAATAATTGGGAATTGAGGTATGTAGGATCTTAAATAATAGAATTAGTGCGATTTTCTTCTCTCTTTTAGATGTAGCCATGACAATTCGTGGAAAAATGGAGAAATGTGATCGTATTTTCGAACATTAAATATGAATCTGATACACATATTATGGACACGCTGCAGTTTGTCCGACAATCCATCACTTATGTCAGTTAGTAGAACGTCACAGTAGTCAAATGAGGCATCACTAAGGTTTGGATTAAAATTCTTTTAAGAGCTGTAGGGAGAAAAATTTTAAGACGCTTTAGGGAATGCATTATGGAGAAGATCCTTTTAGATGTTTGTTTTACTTGCACATGCCAATTTAAATTAGAATCTAAGTAAAGTCCCAAGTTTTTAACGACGTCGGTATAAGGAATTTGTTCATTATCTAATATGACAGCTGGCATATTACCATTGTTTATGGAGTGTAATAGTCTTGGATATCCGATAATTATTGCTTGCGTTTTGTTTACATTTAGTTTTAGCCCATATTGTCTGGACCATAAAGATATATGCCTGAGGTCAGTGTTTACTTTGTCAATATATTCATTAATTTCGTCAGGCCTATAGGGTGTGTAAATCTGTAAGTCGTCGGCGTAAAGATGATGCTTGCAGTTTTGTAGTTTCTTGGTCACGTCATTAATATAAACCGAGAAGAAAAGAGAGGAGCGAGGACGCCGCCTTGAGGTACCCCTTTCCTCACCAAGCACCAGGAAGAAATGCGATTATTAACAGAAACTGATTGCTGACGATTAGTGAGGTAAGATATAAACCAATCAAGGCAGTTTTCCGACAGATGTAGTGTCTTTAGTCTCGCTAGCATTAAGTCCATATCTACTGTGTCAAAGGCTTTGCTGTAGTCGAGTAGAACTATTGCGGTGAGTTTGCTTTTGTCCATTGAGTCTCTTATGTCCTCTACAATGTCAAGTAGTGCAGTACTTGTATGATGTCCTGTTCTTGATGCTCATCAAGTAAGTCGTGTGTGGTGAGGTAGTCTGTTAACTGTGAGTATATTATGTGTTCCAGTGCTTTAGATAAACAGGGAAGAATACTGATTGGTCTATAATCATCGAGTGTTGTGGGAGTGTTTGTTGATTTTGGTGTAGGATGAACTAGAGCCATTTCCAGAGTCTGGGATAGGTCCTGGTCATTATAGAGGCATTAAAAATGTGGGTTATTGTTGGGAGAATAATGTAAATTATTTTTTGTAGGAGAGTTATTGTTATATTGTCTATTCCTTGTGCTTTAGATTTAATATGTAATACTGCTCTTTTGGCGTCATCAGGTGAGATATAGGAAAAAAATAATTTGTCTCGGGTGGGTTGGGAATATGACACTAGTTCATCTAATTGCTTGAAAAAATAAAACAAGATGTGCTGCGTAAAAGTAAATAATAAATGTCCAATTATATTATTTTTAGTCTGAACATCTTACCTCAATATTAATGTTGATTTGTTCTTGGACATGTTTCAAAACAATTCTGTTTTATCGTCAGCTTTCCCAGACTGGTTTTATTTATGTTGCATTATGTTGCACAACCTGGATGTCGAATTAATAAATGTCCATGTACAATATTTCTTTGTTTGTTTCTTGCCAAAGTGCCCAGAGTAGAAGAATACTTCTCTTATAAAATAAGACAAAAACTAGAATATTTAAAGTTTAAGAACAATCATTATGGAAACTTCTTCCTTTTTTGTTGCATACTCCCTCTTCTATAAATGTTGTATTGGCACTTTTTTATAACACTCTGTTATGATTGTAAACATACCTGACACTCTGATGGCCATCGTGCAGCTTGTTGTGGGCAGTCCAATTCCTTGGGAAGAGCAAACAGTTCTCTTGGCTCCTTGAGCTTTGCAATCGGCTTGAGAGTCCTATTATCAGTGTTAATTTCTACCTGATTTGTTTGAGTGTGTTCTGCAGGAAACTACTCAAATAACTGCCTGTAATATAAAAATTATTTTATTCTTAGTGTTGTCTCAATTTTAAATCTTTGCCTTTGTAATCAACTTTAAAATGTTTGTAAATAAACATAGTTTATATAAAACTAATTTATTAACAAGTTAAATAAAGATATTGTTTATACTTCTACAATGCCTTTACTGTTGAGTTACCCATTGCATGGCAATAGCAATCGATAATAACTGAGCTCCCAGCACTGCGGTTGACTTAATTCCCTTTGTAAGATTGTAGGAGTCATTCAGTCAGCCTCACAGCAGTTTTGTTTCAGCGTGGCCATGTTTTGAAGTGCTTCATATGAAATGTGATTTCTGCATTAGTGCTGTGCTATAGTTTATACAGGGTGTAACAGGACCTCACCGACAAAATGATAGGGGTGATAGGCTATGCAGAGAGGATCATTTTTGTGAAGGAATATATAGTCGCAAACATGTTGTTTATGAGTTATGCGCAGATGAAGGTGTTCACCCTTAAGGATCGGAATGAATACAAACAATTGTACATTATCTTTGGTTTTTCTTTTTTATTTTTCTACAGGATTAACTGTATGTTATTCACTCCGTTATTTTATTATTCAATATGCGGTGACTTTAATTTAACCACCTTTTATTATATAGGAGAAGAGAATAGGAATATAAATATCATTTTGTTGAAAAAGACATGTTTTTATAATAAGTGTTCAAACAATAAGTGTTTTGACGACGTCAAGAGGAATCCTGCCATGATCAGCCGTGCTGGCCAATCATTGCTGCAATGATATCAAACATGCAATGAGACACAGGGTCGACTGTTTGAACACTTATTGTACAAACATGTCTTTTTCAATAAAATGATATGTGTACAATTGTTTGTATTCAATTCTGACCCTTACGGGCGAACACTTACTTTCATCTGCACATAACTCATAAACGACATGTTTGTGACTATATATTACTTCATAAAAAATTATTCTCTCTGCATGGCCTATCATCCCTATCATTTTGTCGGTGAGGTCCTATTATACCCTGTATAATAACCTGACATACTTACACATTACAACAATGAATTTTTATGTATGATTCCAACATCTTATGTGATAAGGTACACGATTACTTTTCTTTGTAATTTTACTCAATTGTACATGAACATTTTCATTGAACACAGGGGGTAACATTGGTTGCTATCACCTGCTGCTGTGCTGCGGGAGTTTTGCTTTCAATTTGCTGGGAACTGGGCTATCAACGGCTGCTTAGCAACAGGTGACTCGATGGTGGAAGGCAATGTATTATGAGATATATAACTTTTTATAACATATACCATTAAAAAAACCAATCAAATATCAGTTCCTTTATAACTGATAAAATATTATTGCAATATGTTTCAGCTTCAGAGAAATTAGTAAAAAAATTGACATATTACAAATTGTAGATAATTTTCATTTTAAACATATTAAAAATAATTATTAAATAATTTAAATAATTTGTACAATTTTTTCAGTTGACTATATTTAGTTTATATATGTATATACTAATTTTTAACATTCATAACCAAATAAATTTACAAAACTTTTGGAAAAATGTTTTACCATAAAAAAAAGTGTTTACAAAAAAAGGGAACCTCTATGATATGAATGTGGAAACCTTATAGGAACTTTAGTATCTCAGAGTTAATAAGTAAAAGTGCATACTAAATACTGTATGTAGTTAATATATTCAACATCCTGGTGTACATTTCTCTATGCGCATCTTAATACAATTTGCATTGGGTTTAACAATAAGACAATAAATCATTTCATTTTAAAAATCCATTTAGTAAAATAATTCCTATTGCATAATAAATTGTATTAGAATACTATAAATATTCTTATTCTCTCTCTATAAAGACCAATTGATGAGCCATAGCTCTTTATTAGGAGTTACTAGACCAAGTTAATGTTAGTTGCCTTATTTGCCCATAGATGCCAAGAATGACATGCAGTCAACACATTGACTCAATGAGACATCTAACAGTTAACTACGGCATCACTAGGAAGGATGTTGAGGTCAGTAAATTTTGCTTAGAGGCCTTTTTTATTCAGGCTTAATGATCTTTTACAAGCCTTAAAATCTTCAGACTCGGGACCTATGGCTTGAAGTCCCTCCTGGAGGACTTGCTCCTTGGATTTATCCATCCTAAAAAGTCCATTGACCTTGGCTGGGTTTGAACCCACAACCCTTGAGACCAGAAGCAAGGTGCATAACCACTAGTCCACCGCAGCCAACTAAATATTCTTATTGACATATAAAAACTTAAAAATGTGAATACGTCATTAGATTGTTCTATTTTTGCAGTGCTTTGCAAACTGAAATAGTTCATTTTGTTTACCTTATCTTAGAATGTCATTTCTGAGAACATTAAAATATACGGACTGGGAGGAGCTACACTGAATCAATAAACAAATAATTTCTCAACAGTCCTTTAAATTTGATAATATTAAAGACATATTCAGTACCGGTACCAAGCACAGAACAACAAAGAGATCTTCATCTCAATACATCCACTCAAAGCAACATTCTGATCAATAGAGTGTCATAGCTAGTCTTAGCCTAAACAATGCAACTAGTGACAGTGCTTAATTTTCTCTCACAATTGAGGGGAGATGTGAAAGAGGTACTTGGCACTAAACTAAGGTATTCAAACATCTATTTTTAGATTCTTGCATCAGCGTCCTAACAAATAATTGATTTGACACTGGTCGTCAATTTAATTTTTTTAACATGTGTAAAAAAATTGTCATAACAAGATGGTAGCATTTAAGACTCATATTTTGGGATGCCTGGTTCAAATCTCTGGACCGATCATCTTAACCAGTTCTTTTTCAATTTTCCTCAGTCATCAAGGTACATCTTCCTAAATTCCATTACCAGGATACATTTCATCATAATCAACATTTCATAAAAATTTCATTAAAACGACTGAGTGATCTACACAAAACTCATTGACAAACACAACAAGAATACATAATGTACTGCACACAATCAAACATTTTGATGTGATATAAACCTAAATGATAGTTTCTATAAATAACAATAAAATAAAATAAATAAATATGTTTATAGTTTTTTTTTTTCACCTTACACAGCTTATATTTTATGGGCTATTCTAAGTCAGGAGTCCACCTATACTTATTTAATTTTGTTTGATGAGAAAATGAGCAAGTTAGTGTACAACAGATTAGTGTTAAAAATTAAATTAAACTGTATAATACAAAAGAGAAATTCGCAGCTTGTATACATAATCAAAGATCCAGGAGCTATGTGGCTAAAGATTTGGAGCATCTCAACACAAGAATAATAAAAAAAAACTTAGAAGTATGGCATACCAATTTAAAATTTTCCTTATGCATTAGAGATGATTCAAAAACATTGAACATAACTCCAAGTTTTAGTTTTTAGTTAACATTAGTCTATATTTTCTCAAATATAATAGGGTCTATGCTTTATTTTGAAATTACTTTTATAATATTTAATTTTCTAAAGGTTTCTTTCGTGAATTTACATGGGTTTCGGCTCTACAAATAATGTAATATAAAATAAGTTATTTCCACAACAGAATATAAACTGACTTCTAAAGTCTTTAATAAAATTTATAACTATAAGACTCTTTTCTGGCATGCAAAGAGTATACAGAATACCATAAGTTATAAAACAATTTCTGAAAATCTCACGAGTGTAAAAAAAAGAGGCTTTACATACTTTTGAATTCATACAATACTTCATTAAGAATATTATGAATTGAACATATTCATAGAAATATTATATCAAATATTTTCAGAAAACAAGATATATCTATGTTAATAAATACCAAAAAAAAAACACTCAGAAAGATAACATTAAATTATTTTACTTAGGTAAAAATAATAAATTTCAAAACATTTGAAATGTTAGAAAATTGCATACTGACAAAAAACATATGTGATGCAACACAACAAAAGCAATGCTTTATTTTAGGAAGTAATATTTTGAGTTTTTTTTTAATTTTTTTAATAAAATAATTAAAAGCAATGCTTTTGATTCTGGACAAAGCCTTATTGCATTCAATAAGTTTCTCTCATTCTGTAAATAAATAAAGTATCTCCATCTCTTATGTGGATGTCATTTAAATGGAACCAAACAGAAAAACAAATAAAATTAACTCCAAAAAAATTAAAACATCAATGCAATTTAATATGGTAAATTATTTAAAACATAAATTATATATGATCTCTTTATTTGTTCAAAGTTAAAACTTTCTAAAAACTTGTCTTGTGTTTTGATAGAAATTAAAATGTACAACTTATGATTAAATCACAAAACTTGTTTCCTTGTAATAAATAAACTTTCAGAAAATAATCCAATATTATATAAAATAAATTAAATAAAGTTGCCTTTGCTGGAAAAACAACACTCATCTCACCTTTAGTACAGACAGGGAATAGAGCTGCCTGCAAATCCTTCACCACTCCTCCTCCTGTTTCCATTCCAGCCACAACTACATGTCTGATCAATTCCTTCCTACTCTAACCCCACTGCATGCAATGTCCATAACTCACCATCACAACAGCTATCCCAACATTGTCTCCTATACAACCTGTACTAAAATATTGTACCCAGAAACCTTACATAACTAACCAATTGTATGCAGATCACATAGTTACTAAGCATCATAAACATTCAGAAATTAATTATAATGAGTTAGATATTTTGACTCAATAATGTGAGTCAAAATATCTAATTCATAATAATTAAAAGAAACCTCATAGTGTTACTTCCTACAAATATTAAATTCAGAAATGAATTCATAATATTGTAAATATAATAAAGTATCAATTAGATTTTTCTGATACAAAATCTAGTCTAATTAAACAAATAGAAAAACAAAAAGAACTCATGGTTTGGGAAAAAATCCACATAAAAAAAAACAAGAAAGAAAAACTTATGAACTTTGAAATTCCTGGGGATTCTGATTTGATCCAGAAGTTCATCGGTCCACCAATAGAGGGAGGAAGAAGCAGTTCTTCTGATCGACATAACACCAATCGACAAGAAATTACTGAAGATGAAGCTGCCCAAGCTTTGAAACCGGTATAATTAGAAGACTGGATATGAGGTGAGGTACAAAACATTTTAATTTAAATCTCATAGAGATTTTTTCTTATAAAAGTTCAAATGAATACTTATTTCCCTCATTGTATATAACACACATTAAAGTCTTAATCACAAATAAATAAATTCATAATTTCTCAGCAACTGTACCACCTAAAAATATTGGATTTCGACAGGCATGAAGGAACAAATTATCTCTTTCCATATATCACCATCCAAATACTCAACCCTAAATAGTATTTTTAAATGAAAGTGATGAATTGTACAGCAGCTTGTCAGTGGGAGGCAGAAGAAGGAAACTATTTGCAAGTGCATCAACCATCGAATATGCCACTATAATAAGAGGTGATCATAGGATATTACTGATTCTTATGCAAATAAAATCAGTTTTTAATTGAAATAACTACTGAAATAACTGTTATTCCATTGAATATCTCAATTCTTAGATAACATATTTTGACCATAGTATATTTTTGGTAGACACTTTCAACTGTGCATTTATAGACCTACATTTTTCCAATTGAAAACAAAACAATGTTTTAAGACTGTACAAGAAATACTTAAATGCCACTAATCTTAAATTCTAATCTATCTGCATTAAAAAGCTGTAAATCATAGAAATCTATAGTCTTTGTATGATATGAAAATAATAGTTTTAATAAAACGTACCAGTAAGAAATAAGATTAGAAATAATTATATTTTTATAAACCTTAGATGAACCAAAATCACAAAATGGATGATTATTAATATTATTTATAATTTAAATTTATTTTATTAATTGTTATATTTATTATTATTATTCAATTAGACTATATGGATGAAAAATATGGTTTCTTAATTAAGAGATGAGAATGAAATGCTTAGGAAAATTTTTGGACCAAAGAGAGATGAACAGACAGGTGCATGATAGTGAGCTACATGACCTCTATAGGAAACCAGATGTAATAACAACAGTTAAGTCTCATAAACTGCAATGGGGATGACGTGGCACGAATGAGGAATAAAGAGGGGCATGGAAACTTGTAGGGAAAGCAGAGAAAGTACCTAGTAAGTAGGAGAATAATATTAACTTTGATTTGAGGGGGATGAATTATACAGGGAATTATTGGAAAATATTACCTATATGGAAAGCTCATGTATGCATAGTTATGAACCTCTCGTGCCAATGAGATAAACTTTATTATTATTGGTATGGTTATGTCATCATCCTCATCTTTGTCATCATTATTGTTATTAATATCACAATCATCATAAACATCATTACTATTACTGTTATTTTTCAATAGAAATTTTTTCTTCAACCAAAAAGTATGCCACTGGTAAAATCTCTTGTGTCAGAGATTTAAATCACATCCGAGGATGTGATCGGCTTTGCAAGTAGTTTAAGTATATTGTCTGGCAGGTAATGGACAGGAGCACCAGAGCCGATCTAGTCGGCTCATGACACCTAAAGAGTTATTCTCCCAAAAATTCCTGTCTTGCACATCTTCTTCCGTCAATTTCATTCTATTCATACTCCTCCTGATCCCATCCATCAATTGAGGGGCTCAGTGGAATAAGGGCCCATCCCAACCAATGGTTGATTTTTAGTTATTTGCAAATTATGTATCCTATGGTCATCTTCTGTTAATGTTTAGTAGCTCATAATTCTAACTTTGCTCAAAAGAGGGTAAATGAGACTTTATGTCTAAGAAAAATTTCTAACTTCTTCACGCGCGCGGGAAATAAAGGCCCATCCCAACTGCTGACACGTACCCGTATATTGTCCGCTACTCTGTAGTCTGCTGCAATATTGACTAGCATTGCCGGCAAATATCAGTAAATGCATAATGACTGATGCAGCAGCTTCCTGTGCAAATGGAAATAGTGTAATAAAATATAAGAAAAGAAAAGTAAGCGCAAGAGTGGAATAAAACGAAGCAGAACATTTTACGCAACAGTGGAAAGGAATATATATCGGCCTGAATCAGTTGCTTCAAGAGGTGCGGACGAAATTGCTAGTTGTTTATTAAAAGCTGTGCCACTGATTGAAAAAGGTGCTAATAAAAATAAACTTATAATGTGATTCATGTGTTGGTCAAAACAAGATTTATACAATAATGGGACTTTGGCTGTACATGATTGATTGATTGTGGTTGGTTTGAAGAAATTGAACATAAATTTCTTGTACCAGGTCACACTTTCCTTCCCTGTGATGCTGACTTCGGTGTGATTGAAAAAGTTAAAAGAAAAACACAAGTGGTTTATACACCTCAACAGTGGGCTCACCTCATAAGAAAGAGTTGAACAAAGAAACCATTCACAGTAATTAAGATAAATGCAGAAGATTTTAAAGATTAGGATAATTTAAATGTTCACAAAGAGAAATGTGACGCTGGACAAGCATAAGGTAGACATCAGAAAAGCATCTCAGTTTCGTTTTGTGGAAAACAGACATGTAATGTACGTAAAATTCAGTTTCGGTAATTTGGCTTTAGAGGAAGTAATAAGCCTTTAAAAAAGGGAAAGGAAAGTGTCCTGTATTACGAGATAAAATATCCCAATGGTAGGATGATAAAGAAGATATCATGACTCTCATGACATTTGTACCACCTGTACACCAGACATTTTAACAGTAGCCTTAAATCAGATGATGATTATGGTGATGATACAAATGCTGCATACGTAGAATACGTGGATTAATGCAATATTCAAGTTAAAAAGTGTTATTTAATTTGTTTATTTATGTTGTATTTTTTATATTCTCAATTTTCTTTTTCTTTGATTAGACATATGAAACAATATAGTGATGTATACATTTGCAGGCAGAAAGCTTATTTTATGTACAAGACATGTACCAAATATTATCAATGTGTGCTCTATATATTTTACTCAATGTAGAATTTAATAAAATGCAATTTTTCTCCAAACTTAGTGCAGTTGGGATGGGCCCTTATTCCACTGACCCCCTCAATTGTTCCTGTGGCTACCTTCTCCTTCTGCCTTCAGCATTCCATTCCAAAATTATTTTTGGAATTCTGTCTTCTCCCTTTCTTTTAAAGTGTCCAAACCATTTAAAAGTTTTGTTCTTCAATTACTTCAAGAATATTATCCACTTTCATCATCTCTCTAAATCTTTGGTTTCTAAATTGATCCATTCTTGATTTTCTACGCTCTACGCCAATAGTCCATTTTTGTAGCCAATATTTCACTTGCCTGTGGCCTGTGTAATGTCCAAGTTTCAGTTCTATATAACATTACACTTTGAATTAATGAACTATAAATTACTCTTGCTCCAAAGAACTAAATTCAGCATACCAATTATTTTTTCTACCTGTACTATTCTTTTTTTCAATTTCAACTCAATTTTCTTCTATCAGCTTCTAAAATGGATCCCATATATTTAAATTTATTGACTTTGTGAATTTCTTCTTGTTCAGTCTCCAGCTTTTCAACATCTTCCATCATGAATGTTAAATATTCAGTTTTTTTTTTAATTAATATTCAACTTTCATTTTTTATATTCAACCAGTTTTCTTGTCATAATTGAAGCATCCTTTATGTCATGGGTTATTATAACTTGGTCATCTGCAAAAAGCAAGTGATAGAAAATATTGTCAATTCATTGGTATTCCCTAATACTGCATTTTCTGGACCAGTCTCAAGACTCTCATCACCGGAATCAATAAAATAGGAATAATAATATGAACAATAATTAATCATTATCTCAGTCAAATATTAAATTTAAACATAGACTTGAATAAATTATTTATAAAATATTTAACTGAGATAACGATTAATTATTGTTATTATTATTAACTTCTCCCAGGGAATAATATTTATAAAAAATATATAAAATAAGAATAATCTTCCAGGCTGTTAAGCCATGTTCCAATTGTTCATCAAGTTAAATCTTTGCCTAAAACTATGGCCAGCATCTTCAGAACAATGAGATTATTTACTCACTCTTTTGCACTGACTGATAAACTCTCAACAGGGCCATAAATTTAATGGTATTCTAGCAGGGTGAGTAGATCTCTGATCAGCCCTTGTCCGTGACACTTTTGAAGGACTGGCTCCTGATTGGTTCACATGACATTATTATTTTAATAAGTTGATTAAATAAATCTTAGAAAATGATTAGACCAAAATTAGACATAAAATTAACTGGTCCAAGATTAGAGAATTCAACCCACATTAGACTCTCTCGATGAGCCAAATATAGTAACAAAAGACTGTTTATGAATTTCAAACTCCATTTTTTCATGCTCTATCATATGTATAATATTACAATGAGCTTCTGACTGCTGTCCTTGGGTTTGATTCCCGGTCAGACCACAGGAATTTTTTCTTAAAGGGAATTATTCTTGTCATCGCCAATGGTCTGGATTTAGACTAAGTTTAGGTTTAAAGGTCCTGCGCCGTGGCCGAGTGGTTAAGGCAGAAAGCCTTGGTGCAGAGCTATGGGACTTGCGCTGGTTCGAGTCTCCATGGTGGGAGAAATTTTCTTATGGTATTTTGGCCACTATGGGACCAGTGCCCACCCAGCATCATGAGGCATTTGGATAGCTACAATAAGTAGCGGCTCCAGGTTGAGAAAACGAGCTATAACAGATGGGGAACTCGACATGCAGACCACACGTCACCCCTACACCGGCTGATCATCTACCTCTGTGACTGACACATGTAGATGTGAGGCCAACAGCCGACTGGTAGGCTAAGGGCCTTCTAGGCCTGTCATGCCAGGAGTTTTTTTAGGTTCAAAGACTCTCCTGGTGCTTCATTATCATTCATCACCTATCATACATCAGGGTAATGTAACTCCGTCTTCCTGGTGCCCCAACTTAAGAAGTGGATTACAATTCTGCCATACCAGGAGAAACAGCCAGGTGAGATTGGTAAAAAAAAAATTACATTATATATATAAATTAAGAAAGTTTTCTTGGTTTTTCCATTTCATGGATTCAAGGTCGGCCTCTGGCCACTGATTCCGACGTTTCGGCATGATCCCACATGCCATTATCAAGGAATGATATGTTCGAGTCACAGGTTTAGGTCTTATATAATCAAATACGTTGAGTTTTCACTGTGGTCCATTTGAGAAGCCGTACACCCATCCAAGGTTTAGATCTTATATAATTAACCACATCTAGTTTTCACTGTTGTCCGTTTCCATAACCGTACACCCATCCAAGGTTTAGGTCTTATATAGTTAACACCTTCAGTTTTCACTGTGGTACATTTTGGAAGCTGTACACCCATCCAAGTGTCAACCACACTCCATGTTGCCCAACTGTGGTTTTTTCATATATTCTACGCTGTTCTGGGGATGACATAATGGGCAGTGAGAGCAGTTTTCCATGTAGATGGTAATCTTTGGGCATCATCTCGGGTGTTCATAAAATATGACCTTTTCTCTACAGAGAAGCAATAGAGATAGAGAAAAGGCCAAATTCTATGAACATCCAAGATAATGCCCAAAGATTAACAGAGAAGCAATAGAGATAGAGAAAAGGTCACATTCTATGAACACCCAATATATTGACCAAAGATTACCATCTACATGGAAAACTGCTCTTGCTGCCCACCATGTCATCCCCAGAACAGCATAGAAGATATGAAAAAATCCACGGTTGGGCAACATGGAGTGTGGTCGATGCTTGGATGGGTGTACAGCTTCGAAATGGACCACAGTGAAAACTGAAGGTGTTTGACTATATAAGACCTAAACATTGGATGGGTGTACAGCTTTGAAAATGGACCACAGTGAAAACTAGATGTGGTTAATTATATAAGATCTAAACCTTGGATGGGTGTATGGCTTCTCAAACGGATCACAGTGAAAACTCAATGTGTTTGATTATATAAGACCTAAACCTGTGACTCTAACCTATCATTCCTTGATAATGACATGTGGGATCATGCCAAAATGTCGGAATCAGTGGCCAGAGGCCGACCTTGAATCCATGATGTGGAAAACCCAAGAAAACTTTCTTAATCATACTTATACCCACGAAAATCTACAACATATATATATATTATATATAATAGCTTAACTATCCCAGAAACTATGGATTCAACACTACTTTTTTTTGACCCCCTCACAGCCCTTTCATCTCCTTGGGGTGGTAGGGTCAAACTTGGAATTAAATACCATCTGGATAGTCACCAATCAGCTTAGCAACCCCAAAAACTATAGATTCAACACTAATTTTGTTCCTTTTTTCTCATTTTATTATTTATCCTTTTTCACTCCTCCTAGGGGTGCTAAGGGTCAAATTTAGGTTCAAATGTTACTAGGACTGTTAATGGGCTTAGCAGTCCCAAAAATATGAATTTGACACTAACAACACTTGTTTTTTATTAGTTTTAGATATCATCCTTTCTCATCCCTCTCAAAGGGATGCTAGGGCTCTCTTACCACCAAGGAATCCTTTCCTGATTGCAAGTTACTTGCATATTAAGTTTGGCATACCAGGCACCAGGAGTTCTAGAGTTATGCTGTAAAACATATGTAGGTAATATTATTAATAATATTTCCATTTTCAAACCCCCTTTCACCCTAGGGGTGTTAGGGGCATCTTACCCCTGAAGCCACTTTTCTAAATTGTAACTAATATGTGTACCAAGTTTGGTTGAAATTGTTCAATGTGTTCAAGAGTTATGCTGGCACACAAACACACACACACACACACATATATATAACTAAAATTGTGATTTTAATGTTTTATCTACAATATGCTCTAGATTTTTAGAAATTTAAAATTCAAAGGCTTTTGCAAACTTAGGAATACTGATAAGTACTTTATCAAAGAGCAACTTGAATTAGTAAAGATTGTATTAAACTTTAAAAAAAAGTTTTGTATAGAAATTAATCAATATTGAGTCATGAATATTCTTACCTCATGTTCTTTAACACAGTCACAATCGTGACAGCAGTTGAAGAGGGGAGCAATGGCTCATGGCTCAATATTGATTTTATTAATGAAAACCTCATAATGTGTAATTCCCAACATTAATATATGAATTTGTATAGAAAGTTGACAAATACATAAAAGATAACATATATTATAATGCAACAATAATTATTCCCTTGTATTGCATCGCCTCTACTTGGCGTATAGCACTGTACTGAAATCAATACTATATTATTCAGGTCATATTCAGTTGTAGAATTCAAATTATCAGATAAAATCTCCCATGCTAGCTCCTGTGGTAGCATGCAGGCCTCCCTGACTAGTTTGATACCAGAAGGATTGGAAATTCTATTTATAAAATTTTCAATCTTGGTGTTAGGAGGGATTATGTACCAGATGCCTGGAACAAATTTCAAACCTACTCCGTTGTATATCTATATCTGGAGCAGATATATATTACTGTTTGTCAGCAATTTAACCCATGGGGATTTTAAAAAAAAACCCTGCTAGCCCCCCCCCTTGTGACAGGAGTAGACTACTAGGCTTCTTCTCCTTTTCTTCTTAATCTTCCCTCACAGCAATACACTTACACACACAAGCATTTTATACATAAACTCTGCCTACATTCTTCTCTATATACAATAGAAATACATGTCTGTATAATGTAATTTGTCATTGAAAATGGATCACATTAAAGCCAGTGCAGAACCAGAAGCACACAAAAAGTGCAATGGGTGCATCTTTTTTCAGTGCTGAATGATGCTGACTGATGAGATTTATAATTGAATTATGGCATTTTTTCTCTTGCTTCCTAGCAGAAACCAGAGTTGTTTGTTCCTATCCAGCTAGTTACATATCAAGAGATGCTCCTTGTTGAGTGCTTGTGTTTTATTGCATATTGTATATCGGGCATTCAAATACAGGGTGGACCGCTCGAATGGACCTAATTTCAATTGCTTGTTACTGGCAAACGGTTGAAGATAGAAACTTAAAACAACGTTCATAGTACAGAAAAACTCACCAAGTTTCGAATCCTGTCGGTAGATGGCACAAAGATACGTTTCTCGTTCTTAGATTTAATTGTTTGTGAAAATGGCGACTCCGCAGATGAAAGCGCAAGCTGTTTTGTGGTATGCGGAGTTTAAATCAATCATTAGAGTTCAAAGGGAGTTCCGGCGTGTGTTTAACCGTGATGCTCCAACTGCTAGAAGCATAAAGAAGTGGCGTGATACATTATTAGCTACAGGATCTGTGTTGAAGAAGCATGGTGGTGGTCGCAGAGCATCCGATGAAATGGTAGCAAATGTTCAAGCCGCATTTGAGCGAAGCCCCCGGAAGTCATTAAGAAGAGCTTCGCGGGAACTTCAAATACCAAAATCGACATTACAACGGATTGTCCACAAACGCCTCAAACTGCACGCATATAAAGTGCAGTTAGTGCAACGTCTGGAGCCGAATGACATGCCGAAACGAGTGGAATTCGCCAATACGATGCTGGACCGTCTCGGCGCTGATCCTGACTTTCATGACCAAGATTTTTCTTCTCGGACGAAGCCACTTTCCATTTGTCAGGCAAGGTAAACCGGCATAATGTGCGGATCTGGGGATCGGAGAATCCTCACGCTATTCAAGAGCATGTTCGTGATAGTCCGAAGATGAATGTTTGGTGCAGTTTGTCACATAATAAGGTCATTGGACCGTTTTCCTTCGCCGAGAAAACTGTTCGTGGTACCACATATCTTGACATGCTGGAGCAGTTCTTCTTTCCACAAATTGAACAACTGCAGCCTAACATCGTTTTCCAGCAAGATGGTGCTCCTCCCCACTGGTCCAATGAAGTTCGTACGACTTTGGACAACATTTTCCCTGGCCGTTGGATTGGTAGGGGAGGACCAATCGCGAGATCTCCCGATTTAACACCACTGGATTTCTTTCTCTGGGGCTATGTCAAAGATAAAGTTTACACCACCCCAGTCAAAGACCTTCGTGATCTTCGTGAGCGCATCATAGAGGCTATTGAGAACATTCCAGAAGACATACTCCAACGTACTTGGCAAGAAATTGTTCATCGCTTTGATATCGTCACAGTGACTGCTGGGGCTCATATAGAGATGTGGTGATCTGGATATCAAAACTTGGTGAGTTTTTCTGTAATATGAACGTTGTTTTAAGTTTCTATCTTCAACCGTTTGCCAGTAACAAGCAATTGAAATTAGGTCCATTCGAGCGGTCCACCCTGTATTTCTATTTTGTGGAGATGGTTAGATAAGCAGTGATGACCAATAAAAAGGCAGAATGAAGTTACAGCAGATTTTCTTGGTATTGTTAGGATGTGGGACAGCAGTAGACTTTTGTATACCTCTCTTTCTAATTTTCTATCTTCCTCTAATGTAAATATTTGTAGACTGAATTACTTGCCTTTACCATTTTATAAAAAGTACTCTAAATTTTAAGCAACTCAATAGAAAATTGTTGAAAAATTAATATGATATGTATTAAGTTTGGTGATTAATTAAATATGGAACCTTATCAAGCACAAACTGTGATGCCTAAGTCACTGCTCAGTAGAGTTAAATCTATTAGGTTACGTCCAAGAGCATATTGTTAATTTGCAACATATAGTGACCATATCAAATTTTTCTGAACTAATTTTAGAAGTGTTATAAATATATTTCACTATATATCATCAATCATTTCCAAATTTAATAGTATATGAATACTTTTATCTATTCTTCTTAATATCTTACAAATTTTATAATTTTCTCTCATGCTTTATATTTTAGTTGTTTCAGCCTCCCTACTTTTTTATAACTGACACCATCCCACTACCATGGGTCTTGTTGCAATTTTAAACACACCAGGGACAGTGCATTCTATATATTTATTGGTTCACTGAAACCCCAAGAAAAATTAATTTCATTAAAAATATAAAAAATTACAATGACAAGTAGTATATTTAATCAATTGAGTTGGAGTTTACTTGATGCCAATCCATTGCTTATTTAATTAAATAAGTAGTATATTTGTAATTTATTTATCAAATTCCTTAAATGTTTGATACTTTAATCGGCAATATATTTCTACTATGGAAATCTTGAGCAGGCACACTTTAGAAGCACAGAGGTGCATTTTCTCTCTATGAACCATCTGAAATTAGATTTTTTACTTCAAAGAGCCGTGAGAGGTAATGAGAAAAAGCTTATTTTCTTGTCTTTTGTTGCTAGTTAAACAACCAGAGAAACGTGAATTGTGAGTAAATCTGAAAGTTAAATCTGAGTGTTATTATGATGAAAAAAAGTTATTCCAATGGTATTTATTAGCATGATTTTTAAATAACTTATGCTTCCTATTTTTTTCTTATTTACAGATATGTTTAACACCTATGATCACTTAGTGTCTATTTATTTATTACTTTTTTTTTAATAATACTCTGAAATGGTGAATATGATGAAAAAAGGACCTGACAATGAATTTCCAAACCAGCATCTGCCTTGATAATTGAGGAAAATCAGGAAAAAAAATCTTTGTCAGTTTGGTCAATACTGGGGTTAGAACCCGGAACCTCCTGAATACGAGTATCAAATGAAACAGAATGAGCCAACTCACTCTGTTTTTTTCACTGTATTAAATTAATTTATACTTCATTTTAAAAACAGTCTAGTAAACCCTAGATATTTAAGGCAGGAGACACCATTGCCACCCACTAGATAAATATAAAAAGGCAGAAATTCCAGAATCTGTGGTTGGCCAGGACGCTAGGTCCACTGCTGAAAACAACTTAAGGCATCACAAGACAAAGGACACACAACTTAGACCCCAGGCTGAGTTTTAAAATCCTTCACTCCTATGGGAATCAAATCCAAGACGATTTTTTAACAACATTCTTTATTTAAGGCTATTAGTGTCGCAATTCACATCTGTATGAGAAAGGATTGACAAATTTTAATCTGAAGCTTCTTATTTCAAGCTTCAGGTTCTTTTATGTGCTGTAAATCTAAGACACAGGACCCACAGGTTTATTTCCCTTCCAAAGAAAGTCATATTCACGACTTTATGCCTTGAAAAAATCCATTGACCCATTGTCGGGTTTAATCTACAAACCTCAATGCATGGTAATCACTAGTCTACTATGACCAACCTGGAATGATGGAATGAACTTTAAGACTCCATCAATTCACAACACATCCTTCAAATACATAATTAGATTCACTAGAGATATCAACTGATAGTAAGTAAAGTGATTCCACTAGAAGCTTTAGGAGGTCTTTGGGATAGTAGAAAGTTAAAGCTCTCACCTTTCTAGACAATCAGCACTAGATATCAGCTGGGTTGTCAGCCCTACCTATTAGCCACCTTTACCCCAGAACATGCATCTGGTACTCATTTATGTTAGAGGCTAAGTTAACTCCCAAGGCCTTGGTTGCCATCAGAAAGTTTGGGTCAGTTTAAAAATCCTGACCCCACTGGGACTCAAACCCTTAAAGCTTTCGGCTTGTAATGTTTTGTCTTAACCAACTATGCTACAATGTGTCCCTCAACTGCAGTATCAAACAATAAGATAAAATTATTTTACATTAGACCCTAATTAAGTAACATTTTGGTCATCGCAATAAATTACATATGTAAATAGGCCTACTATTTAGCAATTATATATATATATATATATATTCAAATATGTTTACCCATATATATATATTTTATTTAATGGTTCAAAGAATAATCTCTCAGTATAGGGATATTATTGTCTTTAGAGCAAAGGAACAAAGAGCATTCAATATTCAATTATTGATCTTCTACCTACCTGCAAGAATTCCAGACAGTCTGGACATGGAGACACCAACAAACTGATACCACAACACCTGAATAGCATCTGGTACCAGACTACTATTCTTTCGCTCTCCGTACAAGCCTGAAACCAATTTCTTCATAAACTAATAAAATATGTCCTAGTTCCCATGCCTCTCATTTTTCATTTCTAACATTGGCAACATGTCAATTCTACATGCCTTTTATTCAACATCAAAGTCAATTTTATTTAGGCTATATTTACTCATTCATTTTTCAAGCGACTACACAAAAAAAGTAGTCACAATGAAAAATTTCCCTTCTCTTTTCCAACAGAGGTACTATCAGAAATAAAATATATTTATTAAATAATCACATAACATTCCACTAATAAAACTGTATTCTAGAATTTGCCCTTGTTTTTTTAAAAAGAAGTTTTATTTTTGTTGGCCCAATATTAATTGTATATGATATTAGTGGTGTTCAACTTTTCTAAACAAATTGTAATTATTTAAGAAGAAAATATAAATAATTATTTATGAGAAAAGTTTCATTTTAAAGAAATAAGTTTTATTTAAACAGTAATAATGATTTAATTTGAGTCCCGCACCGTAGCCGAGCGGTTAAGGTAGGAAGCCTTGGCGCAGAGCTACAGGACTTGCGCTGGTTCGAGTCTTCATGGGGGAAGAAATTTTCTCATGGTATTTCAGTCAGTATGGGACCGGTGCCCACCCAGCATCGTGAGGCAATTGGGTAGCTACAATAAGTAGCGGCTCCAGGTTGAGGAACCAGCTATAACAGCTGGGGGACTCGACATGCTAACCACATGTCACCCCTACACTGGCTGTTGATCATCTACCTCTGTGATTGACACATGTGGATGTGAAGGGCCAGCAGCCGGCTGGTAAAAGGGCAACCGCTGAAAAGTGGAAAGACCCTCAATCGGAACTTTATTTGAAACAATATAAAACAATAAATATGTACATGCTGCCATTTTATGACTGATTGGTGTTATGGCCTGCTGTAGTCTCAACTAATAAACATTGCCCACACTGTTAACGTTAGTCAGTTGTTTGTAATGAATGCAAATATTTCCAACAAATATGTTATTATTTTACTATTATTTATTATTTTGAAAACACCATCACACAAAAAATAATGTACAATGCACGTTTGTGAAGTGCTTTACAGAATCTCAGAAATTAAAAACCTCGCTATTGCTCGGTTTTTAAACATTTCCTCAATTCTGTAAAAAACAATTCTCAACCTTGCATCGTAATATACTATTAACACATATCTACACTTAAAAGAAGAAAAAAAAAATTACATACTTTTATTTAATCCTGACTTCCAAATTCCACTAACCTGTTGCATACATGTTTCATATACTCTGAATAAATTCTGGATAACCTCAAGCACTCATTGATGTGAGATCTCTACAGTATAATTACCCATTAGTTGTCTGTTGTTGAGGATTAATTAAATATACTGTTTTTTTTTCAAGACAACAAATATATATTTTCTTGACGATTTTTATTATTAATTTAACACTTCTCATAGAAGGATAAATTATATTTTGAAGAGAAAAATTTTCGCCTAGACCGGGACTCGAACCCGGGACCCTTGGCTTTCCGGGCCAAGTGCTCTAGCAACTGAGCTACCGAGCCGAGTTACGATGTAGACGCAAATTTTTCTCTTATGTACGTTGTAATTATCTCGCGCCAAATGCTTGAAACCATAGCTTCTATCTTTGCAAATTGCGGCTTCTTAGTTAAGAAGACATTTATTGGGAATTTAACACTACTTTATAGCCAGTAGGGCTTCTATTGACGATTTTTATTATTAATTTAACACTTCTCATAGAAGGATAAATTATATTTTGAAGAGAAAAATTTTCGCCTAGACCGGGACTCGAACCCGGGACCCTTGGCTTTCCGGGCCAAGTGCTCTACCAACTGAGCTACCGAGGCGAGTTACGATCTAGATGCAAATTTTTCTCTTATGTACGTTGTAATTCCCTCGCGCCAAATGCTTGAAACCATAGCTTCTATCTTTGCAAATGGCGGCTTCTTAGTTAAGAAGACATTTATTGGGAATTTAACACTACTTTATAGCCAGTAGGGCTTCTATTGACGATTTTTATTATTAATTTAACATTTCTCATAGAAGGATAAATTATATTTTGAAGAGAAAAATTTTCGCCTAGACCGGGACTTGAACCCGTACATAAGAGAAAAATTTGCACCTACATCGTAACTCGCCTCGGTAGCTCAGTTGGTAGAGCACTTGGCCCGGAAAGCCAAGGGTCCCGGGTTCGAGTCCCGGTCTAGGCGAAAAATTTTCTCTTCAAAATATAATTTATCCTTCTATGAGAAGTGTTAAATTAATAATAAAAATCGTCAATAGAAGCCCTACTGGCTATAAAGTAGTGTTAAATTCCCAATAAATGTCTTCTTAACTAAGAAGCCGCCATTTGCAAAGATAGAAGCTATGGTTTCAAGCATTTGGCGCGAGGGAATTACAACGTACATAAGAGAAAAATTTGCGTCTACATCGTAACTCGCCTCGGTAGCTCAGTTGGTAGAGCACTTGGCCCGGAAAGCCAAGGGTCCCGGGTTCGAGTCCCGGCCTAGGCGAAAATTTTTCTCTTCAAAATATAATATATTTTCTTATTAAACTATACACAGATTATTCCATATTTTGTATAAGCAACTGCACATAAAATAAATACATACAGTGAATCAAGTTAATATTAGGACAATATTGTATTCCTATTATGTGGATTTTTATTTGATGTTTGTAAAATAAAAATAATGTATACATCATAAATTAAATCATTACTTATGTTTAAGTAACAAAATATATTTCTTTAACATGGAATAATTATTCATAATTTCCTCCTAAATAATTACAATTTATTTATAAAAGTAAAACACTAATATCAAATACGATATTTAATATTGGGCCAACAAAAATAAAACTTTTTTTTAATACAAACGACAAATTGTTTTAAAATTCAGTTTGGTATCCTTTCTGTCTTATGACCTCCTCAACTTCTTTGCCATAGTGGCAATTATTTTCTGGGTGTAATGTGGGTAAAAAGAAGCCCATTCTTCATCTAATCTCTTTTCAGGCCCCTTTTTGACTTTACATCATTAATTAAATCATTATTACTGTTTAAATAAAACTTATTTCTTTAAAATGAAACTTTTCTCATAAATAATTATTTATATTTTCTTCTTAAATAATTACAATTTGTTTAGAAAAGTTGAACACCACTAATATCATATACAGTTAATATTGGGCCAACAAAAATAAAACTTCTTTTTAAAAAAACAAGGGCAAATTCTAGAATACAGTTTTATTAGTGGAATGTTATGTGATTATTTAATAAATATATTTTATTTCTGATAGTACCTCTGTTGGAAAAGAGAAGGGAAATTTTTCATTGTGACTACTTTTTTTGTGTAGTCACTTGTTCAGTTCATTTAAAATGCAGTGATTTGTTTCGTATAATGTATATTAACACTACCTTTTGGATATATTTTTGTATATACATTGTTCATAGTATACATAAAGGGCAGTGGTTTTACTTCCTGCACGAGGTTTGTAATATGTAATATTACCAGTATAGTTATTTAGGTTGGCAACCCTAAAATGTAGGAAGTTGAACTTTCAATCATTGTTGCCATTGCTGTAAGTATGACAAAACACACTATCGTGCAAAAAAGTAATTGTTGAATGCCACATCTTATTATCAAACTTAAGGTCATGAAATCTATTGCCTTAGCAAAATACACCTCTTGATACTTTCATTATACAAAAATCCTACAAATCTGAAACTTAAAAACTCAATCAGTCATAATAAATCATGTAAATGTCTCTTCTAATTACTAACTAGAGGAATATTTTGACATGTAGTAATACACAGATCTCAGGAACAACTCAAATGAAGTCTTCATACAACTGAGAAGTAATTGTGAACAACATTATATAAATGAAAAAAAAAAACTGAATTATATAAAATTCTGGTTTGAAAAAGGATTTTTTCTGTTGCCAGAACAATGAAATAACTTATAACAGCAGTGCAATGTAGATTTGATGAAGGTAAATGGCATTGCTGCTATAATATGAAGCAGGTTTAAAGTTTATAATGGAATAACAGCTATAATGGATAAAGTTTTGTAATTGCTTCCTTTCCATGCAAAGACAAGTCCAAGTAGACAAACTTTGCTTCATTAAATTTGATCCTTTAATTTAACTTACAAATTCCAAGTGTCTTACTTTTAATAGTTTGCTGGAGTTGAAACTTTGTATCTGTGAGAGATCTGATTATTTTTTTCTGAGACATCTGTTTTCTAAGTTTCATTTCAAGGACGCATTTAAATTAAGTCAATTGAAGCAATGAGTGCAATATTGACCCAATTAAAAAGAATAAAATAAAAATACAGACAACACTACATAAATAATGTCCAAATCATAAGTTTATAGTTCATTGTTGATCCAACCCATATTTAGGCTGCATTCTTGGCCACCTACTGGCGCCTTTCCCTCTGGTTTTCCTGCTTTTCTTTCATTTTTCGTTCATGCACACGTCCTGCCCATCTACAAATCTTAATTGTTCTTATTACTTTATTTGGTTTCCCATAAAAATCATGTAATTAATTGTTATACAGTATTTTCCTCTCTTTTGTCTGTTAACCTTTCTTGGGTCCAAACATTTTCTTAAGAACCTCATTCTCAAATACTCATATAATCTTTTCTCCTCTCATAAAGTAAAAGTCTATGTCTCATATCCATATATTATAAATGGAAGAATGATGGTATTATATATTTTCAGTTTAACATTTCTTGAGAGAAGTTGGGATAACAAGGTCCCTGTAATGCATGCATTTCCATAATTGAGCCTATGTTTAATTTCTTTCTGCCCTTATTCCTGTTTGAAATTATTGTTCCTACGTATTTGAATTCAACCACTTCTTCAAATTTCCTTTCATTTATCATTAATTGTCCATGTTCATATAATTTATTTCTATATGTGACCAAATATTTAATTTTATTGACATTTATTTCAATTAACATGTAAACTTTTTAAATATATTCTCCTGAGTTTTGTTAGAATTGTGCATGGAAAAAAAGTTTCAAGATTATTCAAGATATTTTTGTATATATTTCCATGCTGCAGTGCAATAATTCAGACACAACAATCAAATTATGATGATGACAATTTTCAATGGAAATAAAAATTTTTCTAGGAGTTCAATGCTGGATATGTCTTGCCTGACAGTAAACAGAGTTCATTACCACGTGGGGGTCAGGGTCCGGAAATTCTGCTCCCCCTTCTCTAGGTGACTCCTGGTACTACCAGTAACTAGTTATTGATTTTCTCATCTTCAACAGAAAAAGACATGGATTGTCCCCTCTTTTTTTATAATACACATTTAATCCAATGTAATGAATTTTAAAATAATAAGCAGCCTCTATGTCATTAAGTACAGTATGCCACACAAATAATTCTCATAAAAAGAACCCTATATTACATTATAAATTACAATACAGTGTTATAGAAGAATGAAGATTTTCATGGCTGGTTGTACAATGATGAATGCTCTCCTACTCAGCCATTGAGGATGTCTCCCACAGCTGGAGACAAAGCTTGTGGCCATAACAGCAACTATCAACCACAGTCTAATATCCCAGAAAAAGTTTATTATACTACAGAGTTTTTATTATTAATTTCATACATCTCATTGATGGATAAATCATATTTGAAGAGAAAAATTATACATCAATGAGATATATGAAATTAATAATAAAAACATCGAAAAAAGCCGTACTGGCATTTATAATGTAATGTATAATTCCCAAATATGTCTTCTTAATAAAGGAGCCGCCATTTGCAGAGATAGAAGCAAATGGCTTCAAAGCATTTGGTGGGCGGGAATTACAACATATATAGAGAAGGATTTGTGTTTAGATCGGTACTTGCTCAGGTAGCTCAGATGGTAGAGCACTTGGACTAGAAAGCCAAGGGTCCCAGGTTCAAGTCCCGGTCTGAGCATATAATTTTTCTCTTCAAATATGATACTACAGTGTTCCAATACTTAGAAATTATACCCTTGGAGTGATAGGAGGTTAAGTCTACCACTAGAAGATTTATGCCAGTTTCAAAATTCTGATCCCATCGGAAATCAAATAAGGGAAGTTGTACTACGATAATTCTTTTGAATAACATTTTTCTTTCAATCCTATTGTAGAATGGAAAAAAAAAAAAAGAACCTCTCTCTCTCTTTAATATTGTCTCCTAGTCTTAAGTATACAATATTTTCTATGCTATAAATAGAATTTGTAAAATTTGAACCTAAACAAGTGGAAGAGCATTAGTCTTATTTGAGCTGGTATGTGTCACCATGGACTTTCATGTTTTAGAGCTTCTGGTACCCCCTTCGGTAAATATGTAATTACCAGTACTGAGTACTGGTGAATACTAGTGCAACTAAAACCCTTCCTTGGCGATTAATATGGTCTATTTTCAATTTGTGCACCACTTTGGAAGACCTCATTACATAAATGTACCTGTATTGTGTATAGAAACAAGTGTAGGATGAGTATTTGTGTAGTATGTGTTGTGTGAGTGAACAAGTAGAACAGCTATCATAATGAATACAGATGGCCTATGACAAATAAACACAGGAATTCTCAAGGCTTACAAAGCCTATTTTAAATACAACATTTTAACACAGTTGAAGATGATGGCACCTGCCAGAAGGTACATATTTTAATTTTTATCTTACAAAGACTGTAGTAATGATTCATTATCATATCAGGCTGTCACATGGTGGTATCAAAAGGTTTGCAGTATCCCAAATTAGAACTGTCACCTTTCTATTGCCATATCCTAGAAGCATCACTTGCATCTGTCTATGTGGAGAAAATGTCCATATTTCTTCCAGATAATCCACCTTGGATCTTGCATGATAATGTGTCTTGCCACGTAGCGGAAGCAGTAGCTGTTGTGCAAGGTAGCATTGAGAAATCTTGGAACATTCATCAAATTCACTTGACATGTGTGCTTTTGACTTTGATTTGTTCCCACAGTTGAAAAAAATCTCTCAGTATCATCATGTTTCCTGATATTCCATCAGACTTTCTATCATTGTATTTAACAGAAAAAAAATGTTGTTAATACTACATATTTGGCAGAAATTTCGTTCTTCACCAATAACTCACTGGCTCTTTGAGCTCACTGTTATGTAGTTTTCTCCATTCACCTGTCTGCTCATCTTTTTTTTTTTTGGCCCAAAAATTTTCCTAAGAACTTTTCTCAAATACTCGTAATCTTCTTTCCTCTCTTAACACATTGGTGACCGAGAGCTGTGCGTTCCACCCACCGCTGCTAGACCGGACATTTCTGTCAGTAGCGTGGACTTTTAAATTTTAAACCACGCTAGCACAGTGTGATTTATTTACAGTCAATGACAATAATGCATAAGTAAATCTTTATTAGTGTTCTCACCAGACCTTCTAGTAGAAATTGAGGGTTTGATAGCGTTAGAAATATTTCCCTTTATGTAAAGGCACAGGACAAAAGAGTATATGTAGCGAGTTTCTTTTCTTGTGTTCACTACAAACGCGGCAAGGTTTGGAAGGTTTTTTTTTCAGACACAGTTGGCGTTAATTTATGTTTCTTCATGTCTCAGCCTTCTTGGTGGGTCTTGACATGGTGTCCTTTTCACTCTATCTTTCCTCCTCTTCCCTGTCATCTGTTCCTAATTTCACGACTGCCAAACAAGAGGTTGTTTCAAGCAAAAAACTTCTGTTTGACATATTGTTGTTAGGATTTTGAAATTTATAGACCCAAAAAGCATTAAAGAGTGCACAATTCAGAAGCCACAATACAACTTTCTTGCTTCATTTCACTGTTTTTCTAAGGATGGAGTAATATGATAGGTACTGGTCAGCCCTGTCTACACCCTTCACATACTTGTTATATTGAAGTATTCAATAGGGCATTTTTACAACTTTACCCCTCCCACTCTCGTGTTGCCTGATGCAATGTGCTAACCATTCTTACGTCTCTTTTATCTTTCGATGTTTGTAGCAAAAGGTCCCCCTTACTACAAAATACACATTCTCCTGGTTTCAGTTTATTTCCTGCTTCCACAAATGATTTTGGAAGCCCTCTGTTAATCCTTATTGTTCCACAAACTCTCGTCTTTCTTTCGAGCAAATTTTCAGCTATAGCCACATTGTTATAATAATTATCCTGGTAGACATGATGCCACAAATATAAATTCGGCTCCAGAACGCAAAATAGTGTTTCTTCTAATTTTTCCCCTCTGCAACATATATTTACAGGTTACATACGTATCCCGTAATCGCCTAACTATCGGCACTAAAATTCCATATTTCACCAGCCATCTGTCTTAAAATTGTAAACAACTCTTTCTGTAAAGTTGGCAATTTCATAAAAGAGAAGAGAGGGGTACAAAACAACTAAAGTTTATTTCACAATGAGAAAAAACAAAATTGCATGCTCCTTCAAAAGCGAAGAGGCTGGAAAACCATAGAAAACGTAAACGCGGAAATCTCCGTGACCCGTCGTCTAGTGCTGGCCATTTAAACACGGAGATCTCCGTGGCCCGTCACCAATGTGTTAAAGTAAGAGTCCATGTTTTGCATCCACATAATATAACTGGGAGAATAATACTCTTACTTACTTACTGGCACTATCAAACCCATAGGTTCATGATCGCATGGACATAAGCTCTCTATACAACCCTATCCTGAGCTAATGCTTTCCAATCATTCCTGTATAATCTACTTTCCCCATCAACGCATTCATCATTCAATGTTTGAACTTCATGGAAACAACTTGTATCCTGATAGCTCCAACAAGTGGTACGAGCCTGCATGGGTGACCAGTGGGATCCTCCGCACCATCAATAGAGCTTAACTAGCTGCCTACTATAGTGTGTCGACTGGTAGTCCAAGTGCGCTG
This sequence comes from Diploptera punctata, assembly GCA_030220185.1. Taxonomy (NCBI): domain Eukaryota; kingdom Metazoa; phylum Arthropoda; class Insecta; order Blattodea; family Blaberidae; genus Diploptera; species Diploptera punctata. The sequence continues at coordinate 81,574 of JASPKZ010010273.1, forward strand.
TGATTGGTCGGTAATTATATCGTGATCGCTTCTCAACCAATCGGCGGTACGGCAGTCAATTCTAGACCGGGCTTACCGGCCCGTCCAGTGAATAGTGTTTTGTGAATCTAAAAGTGCAAATATAAATTCACAGGTAAATTGTCTATTGAAATAGTGTTGTGGTTCATCATCTCAATATATGTGTAGTGTAAATCCTACTTAGATAGTGAGTGGTTTAATTTAAATCAAGTGTAGTAAGTAAACTAATTCTTGGTTTACCAAGCATGGCTTCTATGCCTGATACTGATGGGTCTATGGACCTGGATGAAAATAATGAGGACATCGGACCTTTCGCACGGTGGGAGGAAGCCGCACAATTTTTTTAAACATACGTTGCAAATAAGAAAAGTGAGGAAAAACCACAATATCAAAGGTATATACACGAAATTCATGGAACCTTCTTGATTATAACAAATTATCTGGCTACCTTCCCAAGCTGCGAAAAGTCTGATGCAGTGTGTGATATCACAGCAGCCTGCATGAGCAAGCTAGAAAGAATATAATTATGGTCATTTTTCAGAAGGTTTTGGCCTATTTGAGAACATGCTACAGGAATTGAAAGCCTCTGCGGTTGATCTCCAATCTCAAAGCTTTCTACCGGAGCATGATGCAAGTTCTGATACTGATTCTGAAAAAGTAAGTCCAAATGCTACTTTAGGTAACTCTGTTGCCTCAAGTGAAGCTGGTACACTAAAACCTAATTTATTTCTAAAAACAGCACCTAAACTAAAGAACAAAAATTTCCAAAAAACGGAGAAAAAAGAAAAGAAACAAAGTAAAAGCAAAGGTAAAAAACTAACCAAAACAATTGACGTTTCTCACAAAAAAGAGGTAAATCTCAAAGTGCACCCATGCAGGCTGATGTGAGGTCTCCCACTGTAGTATCGGAGGTTGAGACTTCTAATAAATTTTCAGCACTCGCTGACATGGAGGCATCAACCTCCGGAACTTCCTCCCAAGTGGTTCCACCTATTACTGCTGGTCCTTCGACTGATACAACAAGTACTGCACCTTACCAGACTATTGGCACTGCGGGACACAGACCCCCACCTATCACTGTCACTGGTAAAGGGGATCTATTCCACATGAACAAAGAGATTACAGCACTTATTAGTGGACGACTCAAAATAGTCAATATACCGGAAGGTTTGCGTTATTACGCAACTACAATGGAGGACTTTTTGATCCTGAGACAGTATTTTAATTCCATACACAGGGAATATTATACTCATCCGACCAGGAAGGAAACTCCATTGAAGGTAGTACTTAAGCGCCTACCTTCAGATACTCCCATTGTCGAAATTGAAGAGGAAATCAAATCCTTAGGATTTCCTCTAAAAAGTATAAAGCATATTACTGCAAAAAGAGAAAATTTGATCAAACCAATACCAATTTTCATTCTAGATCTTGAGCGGACAGCTGAGGCTCACCAAATTTTCAATCTGTAGTGACTCGTTTATTGTGTTGTATCAATCGAACCATACAAACCAAGGTCTGGCCTTAAACAATGTTTTAGGTGCCAGTCCTTTAACTATACCTTTCCTGCATGCTGCCGGATGCCACGTTGCATAATCTGTGCCGGGGCCCATGGACATAAAGACTGTACCATCAAGGCCTCTGCACAGAGAGATCCAAATTTGCTAAAGTGTGCAATTGCGGGGCGAATGGACACCCAGCATCCTATCCTGGCTACCCTGTATTCCAGGCAGCGCTGGAAAATTATAGCAGGGCAACCAAACCCATTCCAACTATACCAAAAACAACCCAACCTAGGACTTTCACTTCGGTGAAAGCCAATCCTAATGTTTCTTTCTCCCAAACCTTACAAACTGGCATCTCTTCCCAAACCAAAACGGTGAACAACAATGTTCAAGGACAGGGCCAGCAATTGCCAGCAGTACAATTAGGTCAGCATGCTGAGGAATATCTCCTGGGTCTTCAGCCAATATTGGCTGAATTACCCACACCCATGGAGAGATTCCTCTTCATGCATAAAATCTTTAACCTATTTAATATAGGTTAAGGTTAAAGTGAACCACTAAATAAATTGTACGAGATATTCGCATGGAATATGGTGACAAGTTGCACTAATTCAGGGCGACTTGATGTCACTATACTATGTGGATATATCCACAATTTATCATCCCGATACATAGACTCAAGAAAGAAACCATCTTATTACCATTAGGCTAGGATTAAATGAACCACAACCCTATATCGATAGCCACGAAGGAATTTGACTGCCAAGATTGCCCAGTGGGTAACAGTATGCAGAGCATTGGACGGTGCCAAGTCACCGTCACTAATCAGTCAGTCACCTACTTTCCTCAAATCATAGTTAATGTTATTCTCTGTTGTAACCGCTAGGACAACATTCCATTAATTAGCGGAAAGTTTAAATTAAAAATCCCAAATTAGATAAAAATTATTGTTTTAAATGGTTCGTAAAATAGATATAAATTGATTTAATTAATGAATCGAATAGAACTAAAAAATATCACGAATTGGGGTATTTTATTCTTTAATCCGAAAGGGCATTACTAATTAATTGGTAGCATTTAAAGGATTTATCAGGGATGTATTTAATGGGTTGCATGTCGTACATAGGAATTTTAAAGGGTCCTAGTGGCTTGGAAGTCAGGACTTTTGGTAAACGAAATGACTTTGGTAAACTTTGAATATAAGGCTAGTTAATATAACCATAAGATTAATTTAATTTGTATTTTGAAATTAGAAGTTTAACAGATTTAACATTCAAATATAAAGATTTAACATTACTGTAAATAAAATTTTTGTATATTATTTTAAGAGTTTTTTTTTGCATTAGATTTTTTTAAATTTTGCAGAAACAAAATTCTTCTTCTTCTTCTTCACTTCACGGGCTAGGCAAATTGCCTGTTCTGCCTCACAGTTGTTCTGTCCATCTTTTCACTGGCCTTCATACATTCCTTGAACCTCTTGGTTTGTAGTTGAATGCTGCTCTTGGTAATCTTGTTACATTCATTCTTTCCACATGTGTAAACCATTTCTCTCTATATTCTCTGATTTTCTCTCTGTATTTTCTCATCCAATAGATATATATTTAACTCTGTTCTTATATCTTCATTCCTTATCCGATCCAATCTTGTGCAGCCTTTTGTTCTTCTAAGGAAGTTCATTTCTGCACTTTGCATTTTTTTGTAAAATGCTACTAGTGTTGTCACTTTAATTTTATTTCAGAGTTTCATAAATAATATTTTCCAAGTTAACAGTAAATTGTGTAAAGTTGCTACTAAACTGAATAAATAAATAAACAATTCCTAGAACTATATTAATTTATCATTTATATCAGTTGTCACCTGACAAATTAATTATTCACATTCATTTTTACATTTTATCTTGCAAAAGACTTATATTTCCTGAAACTCAAGTTAAGATTTTCTCTTCACACATGGAAGATGGGAACACGTTTTCAAAGTTATTATTTTTTTTTTATGAATATTGTTAAAATTTTGCACTTATTGTATAATTTATTAATTTTGTTTCAAATTGAACTTTTTGCTGTACTTTGTGAAAATAATATTTTATTAATCACAATCACATCACCTTCAAATCACTTTAAATATTTTTTAATAATGTTGATTGTTTATGTGAAAAAAGTGTATTTAATTATAATACAGGATCGGAAATTAATAGACAACTGACAAAGCAAAGAAAACTACTTTATTAAAATGAAAACCATAGATATTATGTTCAATATTTTTAAAGAACAAGAAACATCTAATCTAGAATTTGTTTTTAATGAAACAATTGTTTTAATATCTTTGAAATTGTATATGCCCTTCATTAAAAGGAATTGTTAATGAACATAATCTACTCATTGTATTTTTAAGTAAGTATACAACAGTAATTCCTTTCATGTTACTTTTACATTTCTCTCATAAAAAATGTAATTGTGACTGTAAATAAATAAAATCAAACAAGAGAACTTTACATTTTATTTGTACATATAATTGTGTTGTCAGCAAATAACCGGATACACTAAGAAGATTAGACAGATTTGCACATATAGGCCTAATGATTTTCCCAAGTCTATAGTGATTTCATTTTAGCCAGAGATTTCAAGGATATATAAGTGGTCCGATATTTTCCGCTGGATATCTCCCACTCCTTATGACTCCTCACATAACAGTCATGTGATAAGCCAGTCCTCTTGCAGAGTTGCTTTCATATATGAATATGTATGCACAGCTTCACAGAGTTAATGGTGAGTAGTGGGACCTTAAAACCTTCAAATCATTATAACTTAAATAGATAGATTTCTTTTGTAAATCTTTATGAGAGCAAAGAGGAATGTAAAAACTAAATTTTGCTTTGGGTTTGTCAGCCACAATGGTCTACTTGTTATGTTCCTTGCCTCTAGTCCCAAGGGTGGAGAGTTCATAACCTGACAGGGATCAATGGATTTATAAGATGGAAAAATCCAAGGTACAAGTCCTCCAGGAAGGACTTTAAAGCCGTGGGTCCCAAGTCCAAAGATTTTCTGGATAATAAAAGAAACTCATGCCTTAATCAGTGCCTCTGAGGAAAATTTAAACAGTATTGTAAATGCAACAGGGCCTAAGTACAGATATCATAAAAAATGGCAAAACAGATGGAAGCAGAGGCGATATATACTTATGTTTTATACCGGATGGTAGAGGAAAAATAATCAACGTTGGAAACTCTAATAAAAGCCATAACCGAATTTAGGGAAAAGTTTTAAGAGATAAAAAACAGGGAAAAAATTAATGAAATATGAAAAGATCTGGAAGTTGCAGAAACAGCTCAGGTCTTGGGAAAAACATATTTTTCAAGCTATTAGGACAGAATTACGAAAATACCAGAAATATAGCACCTTTTGAATAACACATTATATAAGGAGACAAACAACTTATATAATCTACACCTGACAAAACCAAATTATTACCCCATATTAAGAAATAATGGCTATGACCGCCACGGGCTCATGCTGGAAGGGGAAAAATATCGGAATAAATAACCGCGATTTTGAGTCCAAAGATTAGATTGAGGGCAGCTTTTGGAACGATCTTGGACGGACATGATTTCGAACCTCGGGTTGTGTAAGTATATTTGCGAGTTATAATTATTAAGTTCCAGGTTGGACAAATTTAACTTTAAAAATATTGGAAAATTAAATTATTAACTTTAAAATTATTTGAATAAATTAAGATTTAGCAATATATAATTTAAACTCACTTTGAGTTAACTTGAATATATTAATACATTGAACCATATATAACTAGAATAAATTAAGATTTTATTGAGGTTGTAGTTGGAAAGCTTTGAGTTGAATCTAGGGTTTTATCTGGAGTCGAAGGAAGGACTCCAACCTTTAAGACGACATACGTCGTGATTCTGAATTCTCTCATCATTATTTAAAGTATCTAGCGTCATAAAGTAAATACTATTACTTGTATAAAAAGTTATAATTTCGTGTATTTTTTATGTATGAATTATTTCAGCAAATGTTCTAATATATATATGTTATAATAAAGATGTTAACGTTGGGCTATGTGTGGAGTTTATAACGGAACAAACATTCCTTCCATTAATAGAAGTAGACCTTGAAAGATCCCTAATCTTGATAGCATATAAACGTCTCCTCGACTAGACTGGGGACAGCCAGATAACTATTACATTAAAAAAAAATCAATGCCCTTTTAGGCTCTTCTCGCTACCGTATTACTGATCCTATAAAGGTCGTAATAAACAGCCGTTACCATCCAAGTAATACCTTAGTTTCCTACTAGATGTCTCATTGAGACAATGTGCTAACCCCACATGCCACTCATTGACATTTGTAGAGAAATAAGCATAACTAGATTAGTTTGGTTAAGAAACTTCTGCTTTGGGAGCACCCATGTCTTGTGAGGACATTATGGGATTTATGCATACTATGGGTGTAATTTTCAATGCTGGTTTTATTTGTCAATTTCAGTGAATCTAGCCTACATCATTCAGTATTAATTACATGTGAAAACTGCTTATTCCTATTTTTTTTTATTAAACAGCCAAACAGTTTATTTTCATATACACTTAATTATCTTCTGTACATTGCAATATTTTACTTTGTGCAATTTAAGACAAAAAATTTGGGGCTCTATATAATAAGCTTTGTCCACCACTGTGGCCTCAAGGTAGTGTGCTGCCTTGTCATGCAGGGGGTCTGGGTTCAATCCCCAGTCAGGATAAGTTTCCTGGGTGATAGCTTTTTTCGGGGTTTTTCCTCACCTGTAAGACAAATGTCAAGAAATTTTTAAGGCCCAAATTGTCCCCGAACATCATCTGGCCATCATTATCATCATTAATATATTCATTAAGTTTAGGATTAAGGCCTCAGCTCTAGAAATGGATTATTTACGGAGAAGTGCCAGAAAGTCTTGATTAGAACATGTCACAAATAAGGAAATTAGAAACATAATGGAAGCAGAAGAAAGCATAATTGAAAGAATTGAGGAGAAGGAATTAAAGTGGTTAGGACATGTCTTAAGAATGGAAGATGAGCGATGGCCAAAGCAACTATATGAATGGCATCCGAACAGAAAGAAGAAAAGAGGGGGACCAAGGTTAACATGGAAGGAAAACATGAAGACAGTAATGCAAGCTAGAGGGCTAAGCATCGAAGATGCCCAAGACCGTAGGCTTTGGAGGTTTGGCACGGGAAGACGGCAGCAGCTGTAAAAACCCGAAGATAGAGAGATTAAGGCCTCTCCTGGCATATCATTGTCATCATCACCACCTATCATATATCATCGTGGTAGCATAACTCTGCCTTCCAGATGCTCCTACCTCAGAAGTGGGTTACAATAATACCAGAATGTCAAAATGACAATGTGGTGACACTGAATACAAAAAAAAATGCTAAGCTTTGTTCAGCAGATTTTGGGGAGGACAATCGTACACACCTGCATTCACATTAAAATGTTTCATACTCCCTGTTGATATCTGCGGAGAATGTAATCCACCAATGGCACGCCAAATATATGCATAAAGAAAGGCTTGTCCAATTTAAGCAAAATCTCATTTTTTTATAATCAACAGTAAATCTCTTCCTTTACAAAAAAATCTGTGATATAATAAAGTGTTTTTTTAATTAATTTATAATTTCTTTAGGTTATTTACCATAACGTATGCCTAGACAGTTCCTTTGTTCACAGATCATTCACAATCTTTATTTAAAAATTTCATTATAAATTTACCCACATTAATATAACAATTTAGCATGAACTAATTAACAAAGAAAACTGTTCGGCAACATGTTATGGCAAATAACCAGGCTTTAACATCTAAGGTCATTTAATGTTTTTATTATTCATGTCATACATCTGAATGTTGGATAAATCATATTTGAAGAGAAAAATTATATGCTCGGACTGGGGCTTGAAGCCAAAGGTCCTGGGATCAAGCCACAGTCTGAGCATATAATTTTTATCTTTAAATATGATCTAAGGTCATATTAAGTTCTGTTTTAAATAAATAGTAAATATTATGGAACAGGTTCCGGTAATGACATTCCATTACAATTTTTGTTTTGGTCAGTCAAGCTGGTTGTCGCCGAGGTTTGAATCTTGGATCATTGGACCTCCAATTCAAATGTTATTCATTCAAACAACTCTCTCGGTAGAAAAAAAATCATTTAACAATAAAATAATAATTCTTAATGTATTTTATTTGAATGGAAGAAAGGCACTGTAACATTTTAATTCCAAAAAACAATGTATATCCGATTTCTAAAGAATTTGGGCATTTGATTTGAAAACAATTTCAATTGCATTGCTCTCTCAATTCTCACGTCATTTGTGCGATGTCCAGCGTTTAAAGAGAACAAAGAAAAAGACAATATAGAAAATTAATTAACTCAATATCTATTTAAAATTAATTATATTATTAATTACCTATTAACACCTCCTAATTTAAAACTGGCTGAACTTGTGAACTATATGATAATAGCAATGACAACAATTCTGAGGCCATACATGGTACGTATATTCACGGACCACTAGTTGCTAAACATATCGATTGTTATCGTTCTCTACCATGTTCTCTACCAGTTCTCTACCTTATCGATGTTCTCTAAGATGGTTAACTAGTAAACGCTTGTTGCCAACATAGAGAAACTGTGGTTGCCAATAGATCCAGTCAGAGATAACCAACGACAATGTTATTCAGAGACCTCAAGCGTTGGCAAGAAAACACTAACCGATTACAGTTTACTGTATTATCGGCAAAACAATTTGCGCCATCTATCAATCAAACTAATCAGTGTTGAACCCGGTGACTCAGTCGTCACTTTCGGCGTTTGTTACACCACATTTCAAATAATTCCTAGAATAATAATCCATCCATCCATCCATAGTAATTCTGCCCGAGGGCAGGTCTTTCACTGCAATCATAGCATTTTCATGCTATGCTTTGCAGCTTTACTAGGGAATTGTAGATGTGGTAGCTTCCCGTTGCTTTCCACACCGGTGAAGAATGATGATGATGATGATGATAAGGATGACGATGATGATGATGATGGCCATATGATTTCGGGGACCGTTTGGGCCTTAAAGTTTTCCTGACATTGTCTTACAGGTGAGGAAAAACCCCGATAAAAACCTCACCCAGAAAAACTGTCCCGACCGAGGATCGAACCCAAGCCCACTGCGTGACAAGGCAGCACACTACCTCGAGACCACAGCGGTGGACATAATAATAATAATTAATTAGAAATTACAGCTCACCTCGTATTATTGAAAAACTCAGGACGTTTCGAAAGGAAAACGTCTTTCGAAACCGGTCCTCTGTTTTACAAAAGTATGAGGCAAGCTGTAAAATTTGATTAATTTAATTATTATTAAATAAAACCTCACAGTATTATAAATATATCAATTCAGAACTTCTTAATTTCCAAGACCCTCAACTTACTTTTTATCCAATGCAAGGAATAAATTCAGAAAAACAGATTAGTATTAAAAAACTGGAAAAATATTTTATAATTCAATTAATTCTTTTAAAGTATTCACGTAAACTGGTTTTTTGTTCAGAATTTTCTTAGAAATAACATTATTTTAAAGAAAGGATGACCCTGATTTTCAAAGAAAGGTTCAAATAAAAATAGATATAATTTAATAACCATTTATTTATTCTAGACATATGAACAAAAATAATAATAAACAATAGAGAATTTAAGTAAAATTAAGGATTAATGCAAAGAGAAGACCTGCAAAAAACTGATTACTAATTATATTATACAAACAAGCATGTAAAGGGGAAAAAAAAGGGGGGGGAATGTACATATATATCATTAAGTATTCTAGGATTTAGGTTATCAAAAGCTTATTATGCTCTCAGAATTAATATGCCAGACTCGAATTTACTGCATATTTCATTTTAATTTTTAAAAAAATTTCTTTCCCTACATATTTTGCCAACAAAATCTGGTCCCTAACAAAAAAGATAGGTTCAAAATTACATGTATTTTACTATCTTACTGATCTTAACATAAGATAATCTCAAACAATGCATTAAATTGCAATAAACCATTCATTTCCCTGTATTGGTGGTGAATTCTATTATGAGTCACCTTTCCAGATGGAGGTCAAGAGCAGCATTACTGGACATTTGCACATCTGAATGAAAAAAAATGTTATACAAAGTATGTACTGTAATGGACACTACATATCTTTTTGCATCTTTATAAACATACTACAGTTATATGAACATGAAAAAATACAAAAATCCTACATATTATTTCAACAGAATAACCATAGAATAAGCTATAAAAGAAATGGTAGAAAACAAACATTCTCCTATCTGAAATATCAGTTCTTTAGTTGAAATAAAAAATTATAAAACAAGTACTTAGAATTAAATATTCATTCACTGTTTTTTTAAGTTTTAATTAATATAATGTGTCTTCAGTCTCAAGTACACATTCTGGGGTTCAAGTTACAATATATATATATATATATATGGTTATCCTTCAAAAACGGAGAATTATCTACTATGGCTTGCTATGCTTGACATGACTTTAGTGACTTTATTAACACCATCTTTTCAGAGGTTGAACAAGAAATAGACAAAGTCTGTAGAACAGTTAAGAAGAATGTCTAGAAAATGGTAATTCAATGGATGGAAATTATGGAAGAGTAGACATGGAATGACCAAGATAGATGGAGGATATTAAAAACTTGGTCCCCGGAACAATGATAGGAGGCTAGATGAAGAATAATAATTCAATATAGTTATGTCAAAGATATGGCATCTGTGTACTTGTCACTAGAAAAAAACATAAGTTACATAAAATCATATTATTTTTAACACTGTACAATGTAGTAAAATTTCTGTACACAATATATAGAATATAAATTATACATAGGAAGATTTTCCATTAGATCATTTAAGTAGTGGAAGAGTGGCATAAGAATCTTGTATTATGTGCAGAAAAAATATTAAGAATTGCAAACAGCGTTTTAACAAGCATTACAAATTTTTATAAAGTAGGAAATGTTAGTAAAAACAAAACCATAACCAAATGATTCCGTAAAAGTAATTTGAGGAATTTTAAAAATTCTGTGACCTAATGAAAACATGAGTCAATTCATATATTTTATGCAAAATTTATTAATATTACTTACTAGAAAATATTAATTTAACAGAAAAATGGATGCATGATTGCTCCAACATTTTAAAATATGCAGCCAACATAATAGAATAAAATATACAGTTTATTATGATATAAATAAAAAAAATGAAAATTATTCAAAACTAATATAGGCTATCATAGAGTAATTCAAACAAACGTTTATATCATGATTATTTTTCTACTAAAATTAAGAAGCCAGCTTATTTCAAATAATAAAAAATATTTAATTCACAAAGTCAGTTGGCTGCACTATCACTGCAGACGATATAGCGACTGCAGCGGTCCAAGCGTTGGCTGAAAAAACTAGGCCTGGCATCACTCTCTTCCATTTGCGTTGGCCTGGGGTGGTCGAGTCCATTAGGAGGCTAGGGGAAAGAAATTATGAAGTCGTTCATCTGGGTTATCACTTGTTCCTCTTTGTCATTCGTAGTTGCATGCCATCTAACAGAATTTAAACTATTAGCATATGCGCATGGTTAGAAACGTGAGAAAATATTTATAAAATATGTGAATATTTAATTATGATTATGACATAAATGTATTTTCCTTTACTGTTAATGAAATAATTTATGAATAAAAAATCATCTCACCCAAAAACTACAATTTGTTGGAGAAAGAAAAAACAGGTTTTAAACGAATACAGCATTTTCATGTGCCCAATATTAGGTTTTGATTCTATTCCTTCATTCATCTCTATCCTAGTCACCATCCTGCACTCTCCTATCCATCATCAAATTCATAATTCTCTTTATCCTTTGTCTTCATTCATCCTCTTCACCTGTCCAAACAATTGTAATTGTTTATTTCCCACACATTGCATTCTTCATAAAAGTTAATTTTTTATCGGATAATACTGTTTCTGAAACTTTCTAATCTAGAGCATCATGCAAATCTTAAAAAAAAATAAATGTCTGCAATAAATTGCATTTATAGTCAACCTTTCTGATCAACAGGTCATTAAACTATTGATTTATACTCGTAAAAATGGATTTTAGTTTGTTTGAATATCTGTTTTTCCCTCAAAATTCCATTCAACATTAAAGGTAAAAAGGTAAAAGGTAAAGTGATCCCACTACAGGCCTCAGGAGGCCCTTGGGGTAGTAGGAGGTTAAGGCTCCCACTTTTTCTTGACAATCGGCACTTGATGTCAGCCGGGTTGTCAGCCCTGCGTGACGGCCGCCTTTACCCCAGAACAAGCGTCTGGTACTCATTTCAGTTAGAGGCTGAGTCGACCCCAGGGCCATAGTGCCGCCAGAAGGTTTGGGTCAGTTTAAAAATCCTGACCCTACCGGGACTCGAACCCTCGACCTTCCGGCTTGTAGCGCAGTGCCTTAACCACTACGCTACGGCGTGCCCCCTCCATTGCAAATCAATCTTTAACTATTATTTTCATTTCCAAATCAATGTTTCCATCTTCAATTATTTAAACTCCAAATATTTAATTTTGTTACAAATATTGATGATACCTTTGGAATTCCTCTAATACCATTTTTTTTTCCGCCACTTTCACCAATTACTATGTATTGAGTTTTATTTACATTAATTTTTAATTCCCACTTTACATATTCTCTCATTAATTTCCTGTCATATATACATATAACAATGTAATATCAAGGTGGAATTTTTACTTATTTTCATTTATTCTTAATGAGATAATTTAGGAATAAAAAAATCTTCCCGCTCGCAGATCACCATAAAGCACAGTTCCTTTAAATAAATAAATAAATAATAACATAAAATTGTTACAAAATTTTTACTGCTTCAAAGTTGCCAGTCAAATCTGGTACTGGTATATTAAATTTATTTTAATTTATTGGTATTAGATCATTTATGAATAAAACATATTCCAACCTGCATCCCACCCTAAAACACATTTTTTTAACAAATGTTATTAAGAATACATAGAAACATAAAATCTTGACAGAATTTTTACCACACTAAATTCACAAGCCAAAATAAGCATCATATATCAATGGTATTCGATTCCCGGTTCAGGCAAAAATTTTTCTCTTTACCATTGATTTACAATAATTTAATTGTGTTCATTAATCTACTTATTTCTATCATAGTAATAGCTTTAGCTTCTCAATATTAATTTAATAAATAATGCTATAGCTGTGTGGAGTCCCTTCATGTCTTCTTCAGGTAGAAGCCATTCATTGTGCATTTGTGAATGATGATTCATTGCAATTGAATGTGGGACCAGTAGAGCAAGGTAAAGGAAGGATTTCTGCTTGGATGGGAATGAAGCCTGGATTAGCTCAGTAAACAGAGCATTAGCACGGAAAGCTAAAGGTTTGGGGTTCGATTCCCAGTTCAGGCAAAATTTTTTCTCTTTACAATTGATGTACAATAATTTAATTGTGTTCATTAATCTACTTATTTCTATCATAGTAATAGCTTTAGCTTCTCAATATTAATTTAATAAGCATCATATATGTCCTTCTGTGGAACATAGAAGGTCTAAGAAACGCATTAACATATATACCTCTGGAAACAATAACAAACTATGACGCTATAATAACCACCGAAACATTTCTAACCGAAAATTACCATTTACAAGGTTACTATGGAGTCACACATTAGCAAAACCTACAGCAGGAAACCAGCGGACGGGGTTTCTATATTTATGAAACCAACCCTAGGAATAAATAATAAAGCAAGTAATCAAAGAGGAAAATATGCTGACAGTAAAAACCCCAATCATCACAATCATAGGAATATACATCAATCCTCAGACTACAACAACTGACGCAGTCGAGAAAATAGAAGAAGCCTTCACGCATACAAATAACGATGAAAGAATAATCCTTGCTGGTGATATGAACTGTAGAATAGATAAACCAAATAGCAAAACCAATCTCATAATGGAAACATTAACAGATAAAGGTCTCACATTAGTAAACAAGCCCGCAATGAAAACATATATAGCACCTAATGGTTCCAGCTCCATCGATCTTGTACTATACAAAGGTAGAAACATGACCATAACTAACCAAGAAGGATTATGGACATCAGCAATGGCTCCGATAAGAAAACATATACCAATAGTAACAACAGCAATACTGCATCAAATTCCAACAACTCCCATATCAATGCCACACAAACGTTCAAGGAAGCTAGACTTGGAAAAACTAGAACGCAACAAAGAAAAAATAGAAGAAGTAAATAAATTAATAAATCAGGAAGAGATAGACAAGAGTGTCAGACAAATCACAGAAATCTTACAAGCATGCAGTAGCGAAAACAAGAAAAGGAAATCACAGCCTTGGTTCAACAATGACTGCTATGACAAACGGAAAGAAACGATCACAGCACTACATCGAGCAAGAACCACAAAAAACAATGAAGACCTAAATAGGTACGCGAAGCATAGAAAAGAATACAAGAAGCTAATAAAAGAAACTAGGACCAACCACATTGAAGAAGAGGCAAAGCGAATAACCGAAGAAGCAAGAAAAGATCCTTACATAGTTCTCAGGAAATCAAGACCAATGACCGCGAGTGAATTATCCATGGAAGACTGGGAAAAATCACTTCCAATGTCTTTTAAACCACCACCAAAGAACTATGTCACAAGAAACATGTACCAGAACAATAACTAAAGAAGAGATAAACCACGCCATAATATCGGCTAAGAACAAGAAAGCAGCGGGTCCCGACGGCATCTATACTGAACATCTAAAAGACTCCTTGCACCTAATGGAAGACGTATGGCACAACTTATACAACAAATGTATAAACATAGGAAAAATCCCAGAAGCCTGGAGAACATCAGTAATAAATATCATGCATAAAGGGAAAGGAGACACCAACAACCCAGATTCGTACCACGGCATTGCTCTTGAAAACTCTGTGTTCAAAATTTTCTCAAAACTCTTAACAACCAGGATCACGAACATAGCGGATAGACACATTCCGGAATGCCAATTTGGCTTCAGAAAGGGCAGAGGCACATTACAAGTGGTGAACTACCTCATAGACTCGCTTGAAGACACATTAAGACATAATGGAAAGAAGTATTTCGCAGTGTTCATTGATTACAAGAAAGCGTGCGACACTGCAATCAACAGAGACAGTAGACTCCTTGGAGGAAAAGACATCAAGCAGGATATTAGAGGAACTACAAGCCATATTAACAACGATTGTGACAAAAATCCTGGATCACAACTCTGTTAAACTGTATGACGAGGTCGCACTATCAAAGAAAATAAAGCAAACAAATGACCGTACTGCCAAGGGAACCCCATCAGCCCACTGCTCTTCAACATCATGACAGCGGATATTGTGGATATCACCCAAAGATAGTGCGACATCGATCATAATGTACGCTGATGACATGGTATTGGGATCATCACACAAAGATGAAGTACAAGTTGCGCAGCATTAAATGTAGACTTGAGAAAATGGGCAAATGAAAACTGTATGCCAAAAAAGCACATCAGAAAATCAAAAGAGGATGAACCTTCGCAGAAAAGAGGAGGAAGGAAAAACACGTGACTGAAAGATGACAGGCTAATGCTCCTTGGTGAGCCACTAGATGTTGTATCGCAATTCACCTACCTAGGCGTCACCCTACAAACAACCATTAAATCCTACAGAATACATGTGCAATAGAAGGTTTCAGCTGCAATAAGAGCGATATACAGCATAAAAAATCTCCACCAATTATCAACAGAAACAGCTATGATGCTCTTCAGGACAGTCATAACTCCCATAACAACATATGGAATTAACATAATATGGGACAAACTCACAAACAGAGACTTGACACAAATAGAAACAGTAAAAGCATGCTTCATGAAAAGAGTTCTGGGAGTTGGAAAAACAGCACCTTCAAGAATGACGTATGTCTTAATGAAAGAAACCTTCTTCATTGAAGACATTAGACGGCAGCTATTCCGAACACCTGCGCATATGAGACAACAATGCAAGGACTACAGGAGAAGAGGAATGACATCTGCAGCGAATTCTACACAACAGAGGCTATGTGTACGAGAGAGTGGACACGACCCAAACTACGAGATGAGGCACATCCTAACACGGTATGCAATCCATGGCTTTCACCACAAGGTTTGCAGCACAAAGCGATTCCACGAGCCAAACCAAGAATGCATATGCGAACTGTGCAACAATCCATGTGAACGATATCACATCGAAAAGTGTGCGGAAAGACAATTATCGTTTAACAAGTTTTGCTTAGACTAAATTTACTAACAATTTGCACATTTGTGCGCATTTACTTTCATTCATATATGTTGGTATCAAATGATTTGGCTATCTTATGAAGAAAACTATATGTGGTAATAAGTAAAGTAAATAAAAGTGTATAAAATGAGTATAAGTAAAACAGACTTCAAGTTTAAAATTTTAGCCGTAAAGATAATCTAAAGAGACATAATATGTTTTAAACTCATTCTGCACAGAGCAAGATCTTTACATGTGTCTTTTGTAATTTTTCAACTAACCATAAAGATAATTTTGAAAAACACAGGGCTATGAATATTGCTTTAAAATGTAGTGTTGAAAATTCAAGTAGTCAGTTAAGCAAATCTTGTTTCTTTTGCACCAGCTGTGATTTTCAATGTACCAAATATAATGAAAACCCACAACTTTGATACTAAATCAAAGAACCATAGGTTTTTGAACAAATAAAGCTTTTCTTAGTAGAAAATAGTGAAGAAAGCTGTTGTTTTAATATATGTCAAACATATTGCAACAAAAGCAAGTAATAGTAAAAAGAGCAGACTTTTCTATAGTCATCATAATGGTATTTATAAAGCAAGAGGAAAAGGCAAAAGAAATTTGAAGATCCAAGGATCAAAAAAGATTGGAAAAATTTGCCCATCACGTATAACTATTTCTACTTTTGAAAATGGAAAAGTTTCAATTGAGTATATTGAAACTCACGTAGGTCATGAACCTGAATTGTGCTACTTGAATTTGGCAACACAAAAATAAACTATTCTAGCAAGTAAGATATCTATGAGAATAGATGAAGTACGGTATGGAATTCTGTGAATGTTGAAAGGTACGACTTAATAACAAGAAAGAATCTCAACAACATTCAAACATGTGTTAACTTGAACCTTTTTTTGAAGTACTGAACATAATAATGCCATTAGTATACATTCATTTTTAAATGAGAATGATAGTGGAATATTCTACAAGACTCTAGGTAAATTACATGAGACATATCCTGAATTTGAAAATTATATATACAGAGTGTATCATAAAGGATGGCGCAAACTTATATGGTTGAAAGTACACGATAATAGAAGCAACAATGTCCCAGTAAACGAGCCGTTTGCGAGATAATTACGAATGTATGGTCACAAGCCGCCACTGACGTCATTTTTGTAACATCGGACTAGGTGATTATCTCATTGGGCCACACATTCTTCCACGAAAACTTAATGGACGGAGGGTACCTTAGGTTTCTGCGGCGTCATCTTCCAGGATTGCTTGAGGATGTTTCCCTTCAGCAATGTCGGAGTTTGTGGTACATGCATGATGGAGCTCCGGCACATTTTGCTGCTGCTGTGAGACGACATCTAACATGCAGCTACGGCCAAAGATGGATAGGTCAAGGCGGATCTGTACCTTGGCCTCCAAGATCACCTGATCTAAATCCTTTGGATTTTTATGTCTGGGGTCACCTCAAAAGCGAAGTGTACAGCACACTCGTTAACACGATTGAAGAACTGGAGCAGAGAGTTGTACATGCTTGTCAAAAATTCAGAAATGATCCAGGGGTTTCGAAAGAATTTGACATTCATTGCAGAGACGAGCTCAGTATTGCATCTAGATGCAAGGAAGACACTTTAACGTCTCCTTTAACAGGTAACCCATAAGTGAAGTGAACTGTGAACTAAATGAGATGAAAAATTAATACTAAAGTCTAAATTCAAATAAATTTCTACTAACTAAGACGATGTTTACAATGACATCAGTGGCGGCTTGTAACCATACATTCGTAATTATCTCACAAACGGCTCGTTTGCGGACCCATGTTTACTGGGACATTATTGCTTCTATTATCATGTACTTTCAACCATATAAGTTTGCGCCATCCTTTATGATACACCCTGTATATATATATATATATATATATATATTTTTACACCAAATGGGATCGAAAGAAAAATGTAGAAATCCTTCAAGAACTTACTGTGTCACCAATACTGGACTACATCTCCAGATACCAGCTAAACTGGAAGGAACATGTCTCAGGAATGGGAGCACTGTATGTTAGTTGAGACCCATAGACGATGGATAATCAACTAAAAATTTGAATTCCAGAGATTGGATTATTAAATAGAAGAGTGGGCTGGAGTTTCCTTCTTATATTAATGTTAATTTTTCTATCATTAAAAAGGTTTGGTTAATAAAAGAGACCTGTAAAGAGTGTATAATTAGAATAATTGCAAGGGTTAAAAGTGAATAAATAACAAAATAAACTAATCACAGATTTTCACCTAGAAGCATGGCTATAATTATTCATCCTAAATGATTAATTGATGGGCTAGATCCAGGATCCCCAAGGCAATAATGAACTACTGTCCAAATGGGAAACGGTCACTTGGTCGACCTATGAAAAGATGGCATGAAAACCACTTTCTCAGGCCGTAACAGTTTTTCTAGGACTAATACCTGGCAGGATGATGATGATATTTTTTGTTTAATTATCGAGAATGAAGACCAAATGCTAATTTTTTTACAAATTTGGTAATGACTGCATATGTTTAGACAGCACTCACGGAGTAAATTCTTATGGCTGTGAACTTACAAACATTGTTGATGCTGAATGAATTACATTAAGGATTTTCACGTGATTTAAATGGTCTAACAGAACAAATGAACAATTTATGTTTATACATTTTAGCAAAATTGAACAAAAGTGTTTATTCATCATTGAGATGTATTAAATGAATAATAAAAACATCAAAAGTATTTATGTCAGATATTCCCAAGACATTTTATACTCCAAGTGCAACAAGTCTAGAAGGGTCTAAGACCTACCAGCTGCTGGCCTCACATTTTATACTGCATGGATGAAAATAATGGACCCTGCAAACTTTAGATTATTTTGTACTTGACATGTTAAAGATTGGGGATAAAATAAAAATAAAACTGAAAAATTTTGAAGACAAAAAATATATTTACAAGAGGCTCAGACTATGCTTACAAGAATGTGATAAGCTTGTCATTTCAAATCATGCTAAACAATTTTTAACGTATATGAATTAAAATCCAGAACAGCATGAATTTTGTAAATATGTTCAAGCTACATATTCTAAAATATGTACACAGTTGGGCAAACTGCTATAGATTGCATGAGGGATTATACTAACATACATCTGGAGAGAAAGCACAGGATTGTCAAATATATCTGTTTACAAGGTAAGAAAAATTAGCGACTTAATTAATGTGTCTTCTCTCTTATGAATTTTGTAAGGGATACATGTTTTGACAGGTTAATTTCAATGAACAAGGACAAATTTACAACAGATATTGTAGAAATAAGAAGGTATAAAGCTGGAATCTTAATACCACTTACTAATATAGGGTCGTATGCAAATACATTAGTCTCTACTCAAATTACTTCCATTCACTGCTGAGCTGAGATCGAATTAACGGCCTCCTTACCGGTCATGCATGAATGTTGACGTTTTCGTAATATTGGCAACGAATTACCCAGAATTCTCAGCGATAAAACCACTTCCGTTATTTTCGTCTGCTATAGAGGAATGCATTTATGCTTGCATCCCACAAATAATACCGTATACAAACATGTCTGCGACGCGCAATATTATGCCGATTCTCCTGTTCTTCCAGTTGGTAGACTCTATGAAATTCCTCTTCTCCGCGTATACCGAAAACATGATCGAAGTCTTCAAGGTCCGACATCTTGGATAAGTTTCAAACTACATCGGTTACCATCGGTTCCCTTCGGGATTTTCACATAAGTTTATATCTTGAGCTATGATCTTAAGGTACCTTGTCAGGTAGCTTACAATTATTACCGCGTGAATAGATTTCTGAGTAAGAAAAATGTGTTTGGATAAAACTTTATCAGCAGAGAACGCCTTTTACTGTCTAATGCATTCAAACATTCGACCCATAATGTTTGATGAAGAAGAGAAGGAATGGTTAGGGAAAGCAAGTGATAAAAAAGAGACATTATCCAGGAAAATAATCCAGGTGATATGCAGTGATTGCAAAATTTGCATTCACAAACATATTTATTTCTGCCCCAGATACTTCTATCAAGCCCAATTTGAGGAATTAAATTTTTCTTAGGCCAAGCTAATGATTAACTATTATAGAAGTTAATAAGACAACCAAATCAAATATTATTCTGGAATCATTAGGAAAAAGCAGAACATAGAATTTATCTGAAGAAGTTAGCTATCTCGAGTTACAATAAACATTTACAGATGATTACCAAAATGTTAATTGGCCTATTACTTGAAACTTCAAAAATTGCCTAAAAATGAATATTACTGTCTTGGTAGTTACCTGCATGTACAATATTCTGAACTGTTGCGTTTATTGTATGTTTATTTTACGTCATAGAAAGACATAAAATTAAAAGGCAACAATTTGGAAAACAATTTTTCAACAAAAGGAATGGATGGAACACGAGGTTCGGTTAACAAAACTATGTTCATATCAATTAATAAGTTGAAAAATGCCAAATATGGTAATGTATAATTTTTATATATCATGCACCATATCTTAATATATAATTATTTATATTGGGTTTTCTGTAGGGTTAATAAAAAAGACTGAACAAAACAAAGAAACATCTAAACAATTTGTCATATAAAGACATTAAATTAAAGTAAGAGACAATGAGCACATGGAAAAATTTCTCAAGGTAAGAAATGGATTAACACAAGGTATCTTAATAACCTAAAAATTATGCTCATACCAATTATTTTATTATAAATTGAACAATGCCGAATATACCAGTAGTATTGCAACATTTAGTAATTTTTTAATTTTATTTTCTAGTTGTAAAATACTAGTATAAGATTAGTTTATAAACATTAATTGGCTCTTGTAACTTCAAAAATCGCTTAAAAATAATATTACTGTGTATACAACATTCTGAACTGTTGTGTTTATTGTAAAAGTACATTTTACGTCGTACAAAGACAAAATTAAGAGACAACACACAAGAAAATTTTCAATGAAATAAATGGATTGAGATTCCGTTCTTAACAAAACTAAGTTCATACTATTTTTTTAATAAGTTAAACAATGTCGAATACTGTAACGCACAATTTTCATATATCATGCACCATATTTTAATGTGTAATTATTTGTTGGGTTTTTGTGTGGAGTTAACGAAATGCAGACCGTGCAGATGCCATAAATTATGTAAAACAGCAGATTATAATTAATTATAAATTTTCATGCCTGATAGCATTTATTAGATTGTTCTCCTCATAGAGTAATCCCTTCCTCCTAACGAACCCGACCTAACCGCTTGTATGTCGAACCAGCTGATGCATAGAGAACCGACGAGAGCTGAGCGGTTCTCTACGTTTTTTCTCTATGTTCTCTACCCTGGGCCGACACAAATGGAAGAGAGAGATGCCAGGCCAAGTTTTTTCTGCCAATGCTTGGAGTGCTAACTAACTCACTGGCACTATCAAACCCGTAGATTCATGGCCACACGGACATTAGCTCTCCATACATCCCTATCCTGAGCCAATGTTTTCCAATCATCCCCTGTATAATCTACTTCCTTCAAATCATAGTTAATGTTATTCTCCCACCTCATTCTTGGTCTACCAACTGGGTGTTTTCCCTCTGGTTTTCCTACAAGAAGCTTCCATGCACATCTTTCAGTAGCGACTCCAGATTTGAGAAGACCAGCTATAATGACTGGGGGACCTGACATGCTGACCACATTGTCCCTAAACTGGCTAGATAATCGTCTACCTCTGTGATTAACACATGTGGATGTGAGACCAGCATCCAGCTGGTAGGCCAATAGCCTTCTAGGCCTGTCGTGCTTGGAGATTTTTATGGGTACATTACTATTCACTGTATAGCCCTACTACCATTAACCTTAGTGGTAAATGTTTTTCATACATATTATAAATGACTTAATGATATAACTTTACTAAGAAAGTGACATTGTTAATGTTAGAGGTTATGTTAAATAATTTGAGTATGGTGAGTGAGTGGTTATCTATAATTAACTGCTGTTATGGTAGAATTTCATATATATATATATATATATATACATACCCTCGTCCATCGCTGTGGTTTTGAGTTAGCATGCTGCCTTGTCACGCAGCAGGCCCGGGTTCGATCCCCGGTTGGGGCAGTTTTTCTGGGTGAGGTTTTTATCGGGGCTTTTCCTCACCTGTAAGACAAATGTTAGGAAAACTTTAAGGCCCAAACGGTCCCTGAAATCATATGGACATCATCATCATCATCACCCTTATCATTATCATCATCACATCATCCTTCACCTGTGTGGAAAGCTACCACACTTACACAATTCCCTAGTAAAGCTGCAAGCATAGCATGAAAATGCTATGCTTGCAGTGAAGGACCTGCCTTCGGGCAGAATTACTATGGATACGTACCCTCAGGGGTCCCCATCTAGAAGATATGTGAATGGCGACCACAAGATGCCCAAGCTGAGCAAAACATTGCTTCCACTTACTTGTGTTTTGCACCTTACTTTTATCTTTAACCGATCTGGTATTTCTTTCTTCCTTTCTAGTACCAGATCCCTCTTTTTTACTTTCCTATCCAGTCTCCCTTGCCTGACCTCCTGTTTTCTTCAATCCTGAAGGTTTTAGAGTATTCGAGGCCGAAGGGTTCATTTCTGTCTTTCCTATATATCCTTCCTTTAACCTCATGGACACTCACCTTGAATGCCCACATAAGCTGCATGTTCAAGTGCAGCCCCATTGCATCTTACAGCATAAATATGCAATGGATTCGTGTTGTCAGCTATGGCTGGGTACATGCACTGAAGATGAAGATATATATATATATATATATATATAGTAAAAAAAAATTCATATAACTTTTGCTTTTACTCTAACCATGAACATTATGATAGTCATCCATCCATAGTATCCATAGTAAATGGAAAAGACTATATTATAACAGTCAGCTATGTGATCTTCATAGGAAACAAGGTATAATAATAGTTAAGTTTTGAAGACTGCTGGCATGATTAATGAAAGTGGGACATGAAAGCTTCTTGTAGGAAAACCTGAAGGAAAACACCTGGTTGGTAGGCCAAGAATGAGATGGGAGAATAACGTTAACCATGATTTGAGGGAAGTAGATCATACTGGAGATGATTGGAAAACATTAGCTCATGCTAGGGACGTATGGAGAGTTTTTATGTCTGTGCGGCCATGAATCTATGAGTTTGATAGTGCCAGTGAGTAAGTTAGTTAGCTAGTTAGTAATATAATAAGTTAAATGGGAAACATCAATTAATATGTGAAGGTAATGATCATGCCAAAATTGAAGCAAATATAAAATTTTATTTATATATATCTAAAAGTGATCCCACTATAGGTTTAGGAGAACCTTGGGTTACGGCTCCCACTTTTCCATTTAATAGACACTTGATTTCAGCTGGATTGTCAGCTCTGCCTGTCGGCCACCTTTACACCAGAACAAGTGTCTGATACTCATTTCTGTTAGAGGCAGAGCCAACTCCATGGTCCCACCAGCAATGTTCATAGATCAAATCCTTCCTGATCTTAAGATAAGTCAGAGTTGTATTTGAATAATGTATTATTGTAGTTTGAAATATGTGTAGTTACAGATTTGTATGGTGCAATGTGTGAAGGTACGAGTAGAACTGAAAAATTAATTACAAATAGAGAAAATAAGTAATAGAAACATATCTAGCTCATCTTGTTTGAGTTGATATAAATATTTAACTATGTTTCAAGTTGTGTGATAAAAGTTTAGACAAAATAAAATATATAACAATCTATAGTAATTATTGTATTTTGTCAATATTGTTTAACTTCTCCACCATTGCCTAGCAACGCTGTTTCATTGAAGAGGTTTAATTAAAGTTTTTATTTTATGTGAAAATAAATATAAACTTTGGATCAAGAGCAAGAATATAAATATAGTCCTCTCTGTATAGGCTGGGTCTACTGTACAGCACTCTGAAGAAATACTTCAATATGCTAATGGAATCCTCAGCATAAATCAAATATTCAAAGGTTAACATCAACATCTACTGGCAAGCAGCATAAAAATCTTTGTACAAGACATCATGCTATCAGAGAAAAATCTAGAAAACATGTGAAACAAGAAGTAAGAACTAATATTGAAACAATGTGTTAACCACATGTCACTCGTTAACATATGTAATTAAATTTGCTAAATATCAATACTGACTAATTGAAATATTTGGACTAGTTTAATTAAGTAAATGTTTCATAATGAATTTTAAATTGTACAAAATAATTGCCATTATAGTTCAGTTCAGCAACTATAGTTTTGTACGATTAATTTTTTAATATGGTGGTAACCAGGATTAGCGTATTTCAGTTTTAATTATTATTTACATATATTTATTTCACATGTCGAGCAGTTTGAGAATTAAGTAGAATAAAGATAGAATACATACTTTTTTTATTCCAGCTTCTTGTGTCCTGCCTGATCCTATATCATTATATTTGGCACAACAACCCAGGTCGAATCACAGCTTCTCTAAGGATTCTCTTCCAGACCTCTCTATTTCTGGCAACTGTCCACCAATTTCCAATGTTAAGCGTTTGGACATCTTCCAAAATCCATCCATCCATCCATCTAGGTTTCCTGCCAATCCCAAGGTAAGTAAAAATTGCATTTACATAATATAACTTGTGTTGCGTAAAATTAGATGGTAGAAGTAGAATATTGAGGTTGATTATTTGCTAATGCTTAAGCATATTGAAGTTCTTCCATTTGCCTTCTTGCATCCCAGTAGCGTAATGACAGATCTGTTAAATTTCAACACTTCTGAAGACGAATCATATCCAATGCAGTGTTTCCTGATTTTACATTATATATTTACACTCCCTTGAAACAGCAGGTAATAGGGTAGAAAAGGAGGAAATAGAGGGAGAGGTATAGAGAGAGACATCTGGTAGTTAATTTATTAACTCTGCAATAGTAGTTTCAAGAAAAAGTGGCATAACCAGATATTTGTAAATCCTACAAAATTACAATTATGTTTTAATATTAAACAGCCAATAATATTTAATTTTAGGAAGTTATATTTTGAGCCAATAATATTTTAGTTTTATTTCATGATACACATGCAAGCCTTAAATTTAAAAGGCTAACCAAATTGATTCACAATAACATTATATTTATTGTTTTTGTTCAGCATAGGTTATTAATTAGGTCAAGTTTCAATTAGGTTTTTATATTCCTTCAATTGGTAAAGAATGAATAAAACCATTTATAAATTGAAAATTATCTCAAAGTGTTACTTTCCGCTGTAAATTTGATTAAATTATTTTTCAATGTTAGGAATAATTTATATGTCAGAAAAATTCTTGAAATTCACTTTTAATTTTCCAAAAAACACCAATCCATAACATACCAGCCTACCAAAATCTTAGTTTTCCAACAAAGATAAATAACAGGAGCTACATGGATCCAGGTTCAAATCTTGCCAAAACTCAAGGTAAGTAAAAAGAGTTTCATTTATTACATCCATACCTGAGATAAAAAAAGGTGTATGTCCAGTTTTTATCAATTTTATTTTTTTTATAACTTTGTCAATATTTTATACTATTGTTGTTGAATGAATACAGAACATAGAAAAAAGGATTGTTCATCCTGTGATTTTAACATAACATGTGTCAGTTGTCCAGAAACATTTAGAAGAAAATGGCTGAATTTGGGACATTTACCAAACAATTCCAATTTGTAACAATTTTTGTGTAATACTGTTTATAATAATATGTGGGACATGCACCTTTTCCTCTCAACTATAGTTACTGCATTTTGCTGGCCTCAGACATTCTCTCTAAAAAATTGCAAAGCAATATTAGAAACAAGTTTATCCATGTAATATTTTCTTCTTTAATGAGTATCTATGTTCATGCCATAGACAATCAAATTACATTTTTTTTGGTTAAAGATTATATCATATATGATTTTGTAACAAAATTAATTTTTCTACAAGAAAGATAATGGTGAATCTTGTTTACAAGGGAGTGTCATGCTATGTTATTGTGCAAATTACATTCGTATCTACTACCTGCCCAAGTTAAATCTGTACGCGAAAATGTGCTGTCTTTCTCTTCCTTCCTTACTATGTTGCCACTTTCTGTACTTTGTGTTGTTTTTTTTTTACTGGTAGAGGGAGACTTGAATAATACTGTGTTTCTTAAATGGTCTGACACCTTCAACAGCTATTGACCAAATTAATAATCTGGTAATGCTGTTACTACTGGTTCTTTGCTTTTATCATTACATGTTGCCACTTGTGATTTATTGTGATGCTGCTAACAGGCAGATGACAAATGCTGTGATTTTAAATGATCAGACATATTCAGCAGCACTTGACCAAATGACTAATTTGACAACCATGTTATGATCTTTCACATGTGTTTACGGATTCTCTGCCCACACTAAAATCCATTCATTTTTAATGTGAATGAGTGTAGTCTGTCATTTAATGTTCAATGTGTCAGTTTTTCAATGTTAGTTATTTCTCATTTAGTTATTTTATTTTTTTTGGTACTTTATATTTAATTATTTTATTTATCTGTGACAAAGATGTTAAATGTTACTATCCACAGAAGGTAGAAAATTTATACATAGGGTTATTCAACATTTCGACAATTCTCTATTCTTACCAAAGTTAAAATTTACTGTCTTAGGCATTCCAATTAATAAAATAATGTTGAGAGCTTCAATGGTGATAGGGATACTATATTATCAGGTACTATATTATTATATCTAGGGAACAATAATAATAATTGTATACAGATTTCCTATGTTTACACATATTTCTATGTCGGCCGCAGTGGATTAGTGGTTATGTTCCTAGCCTCTGATTCGAGGATCGAGGGTTCAAACCCGGGCTATGGTCAATGAATTTTTAGGATGGATAAAACCAACAAGCAAGTCCTCCAGGAGGTACTTTAAGTCATGGGACCTGAGTCTGAATAAAGAGGTCTCTAAGCAAAATGTTATGACCTTCATCCTAGTAATACCTTAGTTGCCTACTAGATGTCTCATTGGGTTGGTAAGTTGACCACATACCAATCATAACATCTTTAGGGAAATAAGCATAACTTAATTAATTTGGTCTAGTAACTCCTATAATAATGGCAATGACAATAATAATAATAATAATAATAATAATAATAATAATAATAATAATAATAATAATAATAAAATTTAATAATCTGGAATGAGGTGCAGAAAAAAATTAAACATAGGCTCAATTCTTGAAATGCATATTATTACACACTACTGTGACTCTTGGAATCCCAACTACACTAGAAAACTATTACACTACAAAATATATTTAAAAAAGTGATTTTTTCACTTATATTATATGCATGGAAAGATGGGGTCTTACTTTAAAGGAGGGGAAAAAAAATACTCGTACAAATATTTGAGAATTAAGTTTTTAGGAAAGTTTTTGGATGGAATAGACTCGAAAAGACAGGTGAATGGAGAAAACTACAAAAGTGTGATAGATGATCTTTATGGCAAACCATATGTAATAAGAATAGTTAAGATGCATAGATTACAATTGCACAAATTTGGAATGAAAGAAGGGCATGGAAAGTTCTTCTAGGAGAACCAGAAGGAAAGACCAAGAATGAGAGGCAAACCATATGTAATAAGAATAGTTAAGATGCATAGATTACAATTGCACAAATTTGGAATGAAAGAAGGGCATGGAAAGTTCTTCTAGGAGAACCAGAAGGAAAGACCAAGAATGAGATTGGATAATTATGTTTTTATTATCAATTTAACACTTCTCACTGAAGGATAAATTATATTTGAAGAGAAAAATTTTCGCCTAGACCGAGACTCAAACCCAGGACCTTTGGCTTTCCGGGCCAAATGCTCTACCAACTGAGCTACCAAGGCGAGTTGCGATCCAGATGCAAATTTTTCTCTTTATACGTTGTAATTCCCTCGCACCAAATGCTTTGAAACCGTTGCGTCTACCTTTGCATATGGCGGCCTCTTAGTTAAGAAGACATTAATTGGGAATTTAACACTATTTTATAAAGCCAGTAGGGCTTCTATAAAGAGAAAAATTTGCGTCTGGATCACAACTCGCCTCGGTAGCTCAGTTGGTAGAGCATTTGGCCCAGAAAGCCAAAGGTCCCGGGTTCGAGTCTCGGTCAAGGCAAAAAATTTCCTCTTCAAATATAATTGGATAATTATGTTAACTAAAATGTGCAGAAGATGGATTACATAGGCAAGATTGGAAAGTTATAGCTCAGAATATGATGTATGTAAGGATGCATGCAGCTATGAACCTCTTCCTTTACAATTCTTGACTGACTGTACTGCTTCCCCTACATCTTTCCATATAGTAGTAGTTTGGCGACACTAACACTGAAACACTTCCCCTCCAGCCATGCAGAGTTAAGTTGGGCAAGTAATAGTGCAATAAATACAGAAACAAAATATACATGGTGTTCCCAAAGTTTAGGGCCAAAATTATAGAGATGATAGAGATTTCTAAGTTGAGCATTTTGAAAATAGATATTTTGGATGCCATGCAATCTTGTAGATCATTTTTGCAACTTACTTAATGTTAACACTCATAATCAAACTAGAGCTCATAGCAGGTGTTAAAATGTGGTAACCACCTGTCTCAAAAATGTGTTACACAATGCATCGCATTTTGTAGCACCCTCTCCAAAATACTTGGTTTTTGTTGCACAATGATAGCAGTAGCTAGGACCCTAGCAAGCAGCTCCACTTTAGTTTACACTAGTGTTTTACATATCTACATCTTCATGTGCCCTCTTAAAAGAAAAAAAGTACACAGGAGTGAGATCCGGCAATCATGCTGGCCATAGTACAGGACCTCCACTTCCAATCCAGTGATTAGGAAAGACATTATTCAGGTGAGTGTGGATGAACAAGTTGTAGGGTGTCCAAAAACTCTGGCAGCACATCTCATAGCAACATGAGGTAGCACTGACCATTCAAAAGGGGCGCAGGAGATAAGATCCTATGAGGTAATCCTGTACAATTCCAGCCCACCTGTTAATACCAGTATATCTCCCATCTTCTGCAGGTTGAGCTTCTGCTACTCGTTGTTGTTGTGTATGGTGATGTATACTCCAACTGTTTGTATACATCACCATACACAACAACAACGAGTAGCAGAAGCTCAACCTGCAGAAGATGGAAGATAACTTCCGAAAGCGCTCCATTTCATTTTATATACATATTTTAACAAAGTTGAGGACGATGGCACCTACCAACAGGTACAATTTAATTTTTAACTTTCATCATATGACTTCACCTCAACGGAATTTGATATGAATTTTACTAGTACTGACAGTATATCTCTGCTAAGAACCCCCAAGCCCACCTGTTAATACCAGTATATCTCTGCTAAGGACCAGACATGTGGATTGTTGTCAGTCCAGATACAGCTTTTGAATACTCCATCATGGATGAAAAAGGACTCATCAGTGATCAATACAAACTCTAGAAAGTTCAGGACTACAATACAGCGCTGAATAATCCATTGACAGAACTGAACTCTTGGTCAAAAATCATGGCACAAAGGCTATGTTAGGGGTGCAATTACTGCTCCTTTAGCACTTTCCACTTAGAGGTTTTGGAAACATTAAGTTCAAGGGCAAGTTGACAGGTCTTATTGATTCCTTGGCTGTCACAAGATACAATACCATCTACTCACAATTCTGGTATCTGATCAGTTCTTTGTTCTGTTCCATGGCCAGCTCTCATTGTCCTGAATGAGCCAGTCTCTCATAAGTTCCCATCCATGGCAATAAATTTCTTCCAATTCGAATATGCCTATTGGGAAACTTCTTTCCGTATATTTGTTCAGTTTTTTGGTGTCTGCATTCTATGAACCATACATTCAATGCCTGTCAGCTAGTTCCTGTGATGAGTGAAGTCATATGTACTGAAAATAAATAACAAATGAAAGCACTGAGCAGTTTCTTGTGCAAAGCAAATAATAAATTGCCAGGCAGTCTGTCATAAAAATTAAAGCAGCTTACAAAAACATTCCCCACATACACTTTCAAGTTTGCGTGGCATCCAAAATATTAATTTCCGACTACTGATTCTATATGTCAAAATACTCAAAACTGCATCTCTATTGTCTGTATATTTTTTACTCTAAAGATTGGGGACATCCTGTATATACACCATATAAATTTTAGATATTATTGATTATTAGAAAAAAAGATACACAAACAATGGAATGCTTTAGAAGTGCCATCAGTCCCATATATTAATTTTGTTGTCATAATTAGGAGGTACTAATAATATTATTTTGATAAATTTCACAAAATGGATTGAAGAAAAAAATAACAGTAGAATGTATACAGTGATATACAGTGACTGTGAACTGTACTATAATCAGCTTCTTGATGAATTCAATGCCTTCAGGAACTGTAGTGTTGTATAATGTGTCATCTCTATTGCCTGTCCAAGAGACAACCAAAAGATCATTAATTTTTTCTTGTATATCTGGCCACATTGTTTATTCTAGTCATCATATAAGTAGATCTGCAAGCAAACGTCTCGATGTCTGGTAAAAATATATTCATATTTGCAGGAAAAAGACTGATAGGGTCTGATAAAAGGACATACAAATGTGTTATCATATCCTACAGGATTTTTTGATCTGACAAACAATATTGTTTCAATCTCTTTTTGAAGTCTTGTAATATAGTCCTACTTTT
Source organism: Diploptera punctata (assembly GCA_030220185.1). Lineage (NCBI taxonomy): Eukaryota > Metazoa > Arthropoda > Insecta > Blattodea > Blaberidae > Diploptera > Diploptera punctata. Next base: position 112,225 of record JASPKZ010010273.1, read on the forward strand.
TTTTCTTTCTGATAACATGAACTGTTGGATTCCTGGAAATCCACCACCGGTAATATTACTACATTACTTACCACCACGCCACTATTACTTTTTTATCTGATGCCTCAACATTGATTTAAAGTGTACTAACCTTTCCTATTACAGCATCTTCTTCTTCTATCAACTTTTCTTATTTGTTCATAAATAACATGCTCTTCTCCTGTATGCACATCTTTTGAAATTACAAAGATACTCCACCTTAAGTTCAATGATTACCTCCTATGTCATTGTCGAGGGTGATTTTATATACAAAATGACTCCATTTGTCCAATGTAAAAGATCTATTAATATGAAATATCACTCATTCAGGCTGGGATTACATCCATCAGTTTCATAAAACATGCAGACCTACAAACAATGACAAAATGGACACCAGAATGTATTGATGCATTTTACAGAGCTATTCCATGTGATGGTCCCACGCTGTAGACGAGTAGTTTAAGGTAAGTTCCCTTGGTGCAGAGCTATGGGACTTGCGCTAGTTCGAATCTCTATGGTGGAAGAAATTGTCTCATGAAATTTCGACCAGTATGAGACCAGTGCAAACCTAGCATCATGAAGTATTTGAGTAACTACAATAAATGGTGACTCCAGTTGAGAAAACCAGCTATAACAGAGCTAAAGAGCCGACATGCTGATCACATGTTATTCCTATACTGGCTGCATGATCATCCACCTCTGTGATTAACATGTGGATGTAAGACTTCCAGCTAAATGGTAGACCAAGGGCCTTCTAGGCCTGTCGTGCCATAGAGTTATTTCACTTGATGAAAAACCAAGATAAAGTCTTCCAAATTAATATTCAGTTTGTTATTGTAACGGTTCTTCTTTGGATTGTACTCATGGCTAATGCAAATCATGTTACTTATATAAACTTCCTTTCTGAATATTGCATTCCCATCAGCACATTGTTCTTTATATCCCTTCTCATCATTATCTATTACTGTGTATTACTCACTATCTTTTACAGTTTTATTTGCCAGAATATGGAATTCTCATCCGTCCTATGTCAACTGCCATACTATAATATCTTTCAAAAACAAATTTAAGATTTTTTTTATAACCATCAGAATATATAATAGTATTCTTTTAGCAATTATTATTTTATTTTATAAAAAACAGTGTTAAGATTACACATTATTTTAACCTCATACCTTGTAAATAGCCAATAATTATAGTTCATAACATTTTATTATTATTATTGTCATTAACTTTTTGTGTTATTAAAACTTACTTTTATTATTGAGAGTTTGGCCACATTTTTGTTTAGTATCTAATATTAAAATGATTTTTATGTTTTAATGTAATATATGTTTGCCCTGGTGAATAGAAGAAAAGGCCACATGCACTCAACTCCACCAGACTAATAAAATAAATAAATAATTTGTGCAATCAATGGTATTATTTATTTACATATATGTAATGTAAACTGTTTTGAATAAATGAGCTCTTAGGTATTAAAATGGGCCATGTCCAATAAGTCATATTTCTAGAACATAGAATTTTCTTATGAATCCTGGTTTAAATAAAATATTATAAATAGTAATAGAAAGAACAAATATTTTGTTTTAATAGACATTGGAAAAATACAATTATTAACATAAATTTACTCTTGAGCTAACAGTACAGTAGAATTTTTTATCACTCACCTCATATTGTTCTTCTTTTTGATTATAAACTAGTTTCGGAACATAGTTTCTGTTCCATCCTCAGTATCGTCACGACCGTTGTTCTGTCGTCTTGAAGAGCCGTCCTTCACTCCTTCCATTGGCTGACTGAAAAAAAAATTCTACCTAAATGAATATACCTCATAGTGTGAATTCCTAAAATAAGTAACAGTACATATTAAGTTATGTAGATAGGAAATAACACTATGAGGTTCTTTAATATTGTTTATTTTTTATTATTTCACTCACCTCATACTTCATTTTCCTATGACTTGATAACCAACTTTATTAAGTTATGTAGATAGGAAATAACACTATGAGGTTCTTTAATATTGTTTATTTTTTATTATTTCACTCACCTCATACTTTCATGAAGTATGAGGTGAGTGAAATAATAAAAAATAAACAACAGTACATATGTTTACTTGTAAATGAACCAAAAGTGGACATGACCCATTTTAAACTCAAGGGCTCAAATATGTATAGAAGTTTTAGACAAATTTACTTCCGCCCACAAAAGCACGAACCAAAATGTAAACACTTCTAGAAAACATGTATATAGTTGGGAAAAGGGGTATATGTCCATATTAAAGTATAAATATGTTTCCTTTTTAAATACGTGTTTATAACATATAATGTTACAGTAGGTCAAAATAACATCTAAAAACCATATCTCTAATATCTAACTACTACCAAGTTTCAAGTAATTTGCAATTATTGCACCAGAGGAATAGTATTTTGGTTCTCCTCAAAGTTATGAAAATGGACATATGGCCCCTTGCGTTACTCAGGGTACTGAGTATAAGTTTTAATGAAATTCCTTTTATTTCCATATGTTATCAAGGGTAATTGAGAGTGTTCGTTTATAATATGTAGCTAATGTAGTATGAGATGTGTAGAAGTAGAATTGGATTAGAGAACAGAGAAGTAGAAGTAGAATTGGATTATAGACAGAGCAGAGCAGAAAGGCAAAGAGAGAGGAATACACGAGCAGGCCAGAAGGAGAGACAACCTAATACAGACAGTATAGTTGTATTAAGTAATCCTTTAGCTAGCAAAAATGTTTAACATGGATATAAGGTTTTCTTTTGGCTGTTTTGCCAGGTGGTAAGTAGCTTTGGCATATGATAATTCACAATGTGCTCGATCCCTTTTTTATGATGGTATAATATTTTTCAACAATACATTTTTTTGATTTATTTAGCAAGTTTCACAATGTTACACATCTACCTGCATACAATTAATATACTGCCATTCTCCTCTACATCTGTCATTTCAATTTCCATTGTCCATTCTCTTTTTCTCTCATGCTGCTCAAAACACCATCACTCAACGTTATTCTTGGCTGTTCTCTTCTTCTTCTACCAAGTGGCACCTATTCTAATATTTTTCCTGAAAATCTGCCTTCCATCATTCTTTTTATATGATTATATGCATGCCGTAGCATAATGGTTAAGGCAATAAGATGCAAGCCAGAAGGTCGAGGGTTCAAGTCCTGGTGGAGTCAGGATTTTTTAAAACTGACCCAACCATTTGGCGGCACTATGGCTCTGGGGTCGACTTAACCTGCTTGTTCTGGGAATAAAGGCAGCTGTCATGCAGGGTTGATAACCTGGCTGACATAAAGTGTCAACTGTCAAGAAAACATGGCAGTCTTAACCTCCTACTAACCCAAGGGCCTCAAAAGGCCTGTAGTGGGATCACTTTACTTCACTTTATACCATTTTAAGTGTTTATTTTTATGAATTCCACAACTGAAGTTTGAATATTCATCTTTTGTTTAACTACACTGTTTCTTATTTTATCTCTTCTAGAAATTCCATCTGAATGCCTCCAAAAATCCGTTTCTGCAGAATTTAATTTACTTATTGTTCTAGATTTTTTATATTCAATGTCCACAATTTGTCATTATTTTAATAGGATATATCTAGTTTTGTTGTGAAACATCAAAAAATCTGACTGCTAGAACAATTTTTAAATTTTCAGTTCAGGTGAAGTCCTACACCTAATGGTTTAAGAAGGTATAATTGTGAATCTAAACCATCCAGGGACAAACACACACAAAACAATTTCATCAAAATCAGTCCAGTCATTTAGTCAGTTTTTAATTTTGGATTTCAGATAACCTCCATTTCTAATTGTCGGATTTCACTCATTCTTGGTTTCAAAACCAACCTTGGTTTATGTTAATATGATATACTGACTTTCATTGTGAAACATCGAAAACTGTGACCGCTAGAGTGATTCTTACATTTTCAGTTCAGATTAACTCCTACACCTAATGGTTTTAGAGGTCCAATTGTCAATCTAAACCATCTAAGGACCCAATCAGACACACACAAAAAAATTATCTCTTTTGATTAATTATATTAGTTGATAGGACTCCTTCCAATGATGTCTCTAACTTACAATTAGAAAAATCTGTGTGCATTCTGAAAAAAAGTGGCATTTATCAACACTGAAAAATTTAATACGATTCTTTGATTTAAATGGAATCTATTAAAAAAATACAACTTTTTGGTGAAAACATCATTTGTAGCAAATTTCAAAGGAATGTAATTATTGAGGTTGTACACATGAAAAGAAAAACTTTTTTCAAATCTTCATGATCCTACCTACTAGATACAAACATAAATAACTAAATCTATAGAGGAAATTATATTTGAAGAGAAAAATTTTCGCCTAGACCGAGACTCGAACCCGGGACCCTTGGCTTTCCGGGCCATGTCTATAGAGGAAAGTCCGCTAGACCCAGAGATTTCTATAATTTGTTTCATATTTAAGTGAGCAATTTTTACATGAACATGTACTATGGTAGTTGAAGAATACTATTTATAGTCAACAATAATCATTTAAAAGCTTTTGGTAGGAATATTTTAGAGTTTTTACTCAGTTATGTAAAAAAGTTGAGGCTGGTAGCTTTGGATACACAAAAAAACTAATTTTTATTAACAGACTGACATGAAATTGAACACAAATAGTTTATATATGTAGGAAATAACACTATGAGGTTCCTTTTAATTATTAATGAGTTGGTTATTTTGACTCACCTCACATTTCTTGATTTTTATGCAGACCTGGTTTTGTTGCTAGAATGCATCGACAATGTCGCATAAAAGTGATGAAACCAGGTGTGCATAAAAATCAAGAAATATGAGGTGAGTCAAAAGAACCAACTCATTAATAATTTGAACACAAATAATTTAAATGCACATGTCACAGACATATTCATCATTTCAGGTGGCTTCTCATGAACCTTTCCCTAACTCTGTATCCTGTTTTCAGAAAAACTTTCTCTTCCTCTCTTTCTAAATTATAATTTACATCTCACTAGTGTTAATTTGCTTCCGCCTTTCTGTATTTTCATTTCTAATTAATAATTGAATGGGTAATTTTGTGTGGTGGACAGGTGTGAAATTGAATTAAAGAAATTTGATGTGTTACCATGCCACTGCTACATGTTGCAATATGTTGACAATACGACTCAGTGCTTGCCACAAAATGAAGAAGGCAACCTGCAACAATATTTTCTTATAAAAAGAGTAGTATATTTTCTCTTAAATAAAGTTTTCCTCACTGGCTTCCTTCATATGTTGTTGGCTTTCTAGAGAATATTAAAATATGAAGGCAAAAGTTAGAATTAAAAAAAAACTTTAAAACTTGCAAGTTCTGGTAATGGAATAATCAGAAAATGATGTGTAATGGACAAAGTTGTTGCAAGAAAAATGAAACTGAAAAGGACAAAAAGAAGTGTGTTTTCACATTTTTTTTATTGGATAGCTTGTTATTTTCATTTAATAATGCTCTCTAACAGCTAAAGTTAATAGGATTGAAATTCAAATCTGGGTTTGAAAGGACCAACAAATATTGCACAGAGGCCCCTCTTCTTAACCTTCAAGTTCTTTCATGTACCATAAATTTATAACACAAGACCCATGACTTTATCCCTTCAAAAGAAATCCATACTCATGATATTTCCTCTTCTTCTGCCTTCTGTAATTAAGCAATTGACACGTAACCACATCAAGTGATTGTGTACTTCATTTTGTTGTGGGATAATAAGCATTACTTTTCCCTTTGGGATTATAGATGAATAAAATGTGTGAAATTCTAATTGGCGACATTTTTTTCAATTTCTATGAAGCATCGGATTTATACACCCTTAAAAATTCATTGACCTTGGTCAGGTTAGAAATCATGAACCATGGCACTAGAGGTTAACACAATTTAATGTATAAGAAAATAATTGTATTTTAACAGATTATCACATCAACATTTGAAGGTGTTTGAACGTCAGATTCTTGCACAAAGAAAATGACCTCTCTGTTTTGACAAAATTCACTTTAGAGTCAATTTCAATGGGAATGAAGCAATTGAGGTTGTTCTCATGGAAACATTTTTGGAAGAAAATTTACAGACCTTCACCGATCCATTTCAAAAATTTATATATATATATGATATGATATAAAAAGAAAAATGAATGCTTGAGTCAGGATTTGAACCCGAGTCTCTAACATCTAAATATATAAATCCCCCATTGCAGGTCCCAAGCCCAGATGAGAAAAGAGGAGGGGATCAGCTGGCTCCAGTGGAGAGAAGCTTGTAATAGCTATTTCCCAAAATAAAAGTGAAGACTTCAGTAGCAGAATCAAATATATATACAGGGTGGACCGCTCGAATGGACCTAATTTCAATTGCTTGTTACTGGCAAACGGTTGAAGATAGAAATTTAAAACAACGTTCATAGTACAGAAAAACTCACCAAGTTTCGAATCCTGTCGGTAGATGGCACAAAGATACGTTTCTCGTTCTTAGATTTAATTGTTTGTGAAAATGGCGACTCCGAAGATGAAAGCGCAAGCTGTTTTGTGGTATGCGGAGTTTAAATCAATCATTAGAGTTCAAAGGGAGTTCCGGCGTGTGTTTAACCGTGATGCTCCAACTGCTAGAAGCATAAAGAAGTGGCGTGATACATTATTAGCTACAGGATCTGTGTTGAAGAAGCATGGTGGTGGTCGCAGAGCATCCGATGAAATGGTAGCAAATGTTCAAGCCGCATTTGAGCGAAGCCCCCGGAAGTCATTAAGAAGAGCTTCGCGGGAACTTCAAATACCAAAATCGATATTACAACGGATTGTCCACAAACGCCTCAAACTGCACGCATATAAAGTGCAGTTAGTGCAACGTCTGGAGCCGAATGACATGCCGAAACGAGTGGAATTCGCCAATACGATGCTGGGCCGTCTCGGCGCTGATCCTGACTTCATGACCAAGATTTTCTTCTCGGACGAAGCCAGTTTCCATTTGTCAGGCAAGGTAAACCGGCATAATGTGCGGATCTGGGGATCGGAGAATCCTCACGCTATTCAAGAGCATGTTCGTGATAGTCCGAAGATGAATGTTTGGTGCAGTTTGTCACATAATAAGGTCATTGGACCGTTTTTCTTCGCCGAGAAAACTGTTCGTGGTACCACATATCTTGACATGCTGGAGCAGTTCTTCTTTCCACAAATTGAACAACTGCAGCCTAACATCGTTTTCCAGCAAGATGGTGCTCCTCCCCACTGGTCCAATGAAGTTCGTACGACTTTGGACAACATTTTCCCTGGCCGTTGGATTGGTAGGGGAGGACCAATCGCGTGGCCCCCGAGATCTCCCGATTTAACACCACTGGATTTCTTTCTCTGGGGCTATGTCAAAGATAAAGTTTACACCACCCCAGTCAAAGACCTTCGTGATCTTCGTGAGCGCATCATAGAGGCTATTGAGAACATTCCAGAAGACATACTCCAACGTACTTGGCAAGAAATTGTTCATCGCTTTGATATCGTCACAGTGACTGCTGGGGCTCATATAGAGATGTGGTGATCTGGATATCAAAACTTGGTGAGTTTTTCTGTAATATGAACGTTGTTTTAAGTTTCTATCTTCAACCGTTTGCCAGTAACAAGCAATTGAAATTAGGTCCATTCGAGCGGTCCATCCTGTATATGGAATGATAAATATATACACATAATATTTTATCTTTTTAGAACCAAATTTGGCATATACCAATCAAAAAAATTAAGATCTACTTTGTTATTCAGCAAAATCATATCATTACATGTAGGAGTATACCTGAAACAAAAATTTAAAAAATTGCTTTAGCAGTTACTTATTATCTTGTGTTCATCTCAAAATTAAAAAGATTCCCTTCAAACTCCATTTGTTAGTGTGTATATGCAAAGTAAAGTAAAGTAAAGTAATCCCACTACAGGCCTCGGGAGGCCCTTGGGGTAGTAGGAAGTTAAAGGCTCCTACTTTTTCTAGACAATCGGCACTTGATGTCAGCCGGGTTGTCAGCCCTGCGTGACGGCCGCCTTTACCCCCAGAACAAGCGTCTGGTACTCATTTCCGTTAGAGGCTGAGTCGACCCCAGGGCATTGTGCTGCCAGAAGGTTTTGGTCAGTTTAAAAATCCTGACCCCACCGGGACTTAAACCCTCGACCTTCTGGCTTGTAGCGCGGTGCCTTAACCACTACGCTACGGCGTGCCCCTAGTGTGTATATGCACATATATGGTTAATGAGGAATGGTACACAATTAATTTGAGATATTGAATCCATACTATATTCCAGATGTGTTGGGAAAGCAAATAAACAGAGACTGTGTAACCTTAATTGAATCTCGCCGTGTCATTGGTTGTCAACAAGGGAAATACTGTGGAGCATGATTTACAGTAGCTTGCTTGTCTTTCAAACAGTTGTGTTTCTAAACCAATATTGTAGAGTAAATTTTCAACCTGAAACTTATAGCAGCTGCCTTGCAGAACATGTAATATGATTTTATCTAAGATGTTTCTAGCTGACTGCGTAAGGTGAAGTATGTTAACACATGCTAGTGAAAACAAAAGTAATTCAAATTATCCCTCACTTTGCACAATGACTAACAGGTGTAAATATAAATCTTTACGCACCAAGAAAACTTAAAATAAAATTTATCTCAACATACACATTGAAACAGATTGGTAATCAATGATAATATGGCATAACCCAGCATACACGGCAGACCAGAAGTCTTCACTTTCTTAGTAGCTAGATATATAATTTGCCGCACCGCCACCAATTTGTGTGTTTTTTTTTCAAAATCGAACTCAGCATATAGCAATCAATTAAGTAAAGAAAGGTAGAGTTTGTTCATCAGTAAAATTTTGATCTTAACATTTGGATGGAGGGAAGTTTAACTGAGGTAAAATTTTAAAACAAACTCTAGCAGTTTAACTGAGGTAAAATTTTAAAACTAACTCTAGCAGTTGAATTTTATATTTTTCACAATAAATTTCAGAATATGCAATTGATAAATCCCCCATTGCAGGCCCCAAGCCCAGATGAGAAAAGAGGAGGGGATCAGCTGGCTCCAGTGGAGAGAAGCTTGTAATAGCTACTTCCCAAGATAAAAGTGAAGACTTCAGTAGCAGAATCAAAGAAGTAGGAATACATTGTGATGGTGGATGGTAGTGGTTTAAGCGAGAGGATTCATCTATTCCGACAGACTTAGCAATGAGTGCATTCCTCTCTACAATGGTACTATTGACGAGTGTTCTGGTCTTTGCGATCGTACCAACGGCGAGTGTTTTGCTCTTTGCGATCGTACCAGCGACGCGTGTTTCGCTATTTGCGATCATACCAGCGACGAGTGTTCTGTTCATGCGATCACATTAGCGACAAGTATTCTGTTCTTTACGATCGTACTAGCGACGAGTGTTCTGTTATTTGCTATCATACTAGCGACGAGTGTTCTGTTATTTGGTATCATACTAGCGACGAGTGTTGTGATCTTTACGATCGTACTAGCGACGAGTGTTGTGATCTTTACGATCGTACTAGCGACGAGTGTTGTTCTTTGCGATCGTACTAGCGACGAGTGTTGTTCTTTGCGATCATACTAGCGACGAGTGTTCTGTTCTTTGCGATTGTACAAGCGATGAGTGTTCTGTTCTTTGCGATCGTACTACCGACGAGTGTTCTGTTCTTTGAGATCCTACTAGCGACGAGTGTTCTGTTCTTTGAGATCCTACTAGCGACGAGTGTTCTGTTCTTTGCGATCGTACTAGCGACGAGCGTTCTGTTCATAGCGATCGTACTAGCCACGAGCGTTCTGTTCACAGCGTTCGTACGAGCGACGAGTGTTCTGTTCTTTGCGATCATAATAGCGACGAGTGTTCTGTTCTATGAGATCCTACTAGCGACGAGCGTTCTGTTCTTTGGGATCCTACTAGCGACGAGTGTTCTGTTCTTTGCGATCGTACTAGCGACGAGCGTTCTGTTCATAGCGATCGTACTAGCGACGAGCGTTCTGTTCTTTACGATCATACTTGCGACGAGCGTTCTGTTCTTTCCGATCGCACTAGCGATCAGAGTTCTGTTCTTTGCGATCGTACTAGCGACGAGTTTTCTGTTCTTTGCGATCGTACCAGCGACGAGTTTTCTGTTCTTTGCGATCGTACCAGCGACGAGTGTTCTGTACTTTGCGACAGTACCAGCGACGAGTGTCCTGTTCTTTGCGACAGTACCAGCGACAAGTGTTCTGTTATTTGGGATCGTACCATCGACGAATGTTCTGTTCTTTACGACCGTACCAACAACAAGCTTTTTTTTCGGTTCGTACCAGTGACGAGTCTTCTGATCTTTGCGATCGTACAGGTGACGAGTGTTTTGTTCTTTGATATCGTGCCAAAGACAAGTGTTCTGTTCTTTGTAAAGATACAAACGACGAGTATTCTGTTCTTTGCGACCCTACCGGCGACGAGTGTTCTGTTCTTTACGGTCGTACCATCGACGAAAGTTCTGCTCCTTTCGATCGTACAAGAGACGAGTGTTCTGTTTTATACCATCGTACCAGCGACGAGTGTTCTGTTCTTTGAGATCATACTAGCGACGACAGCTCTGTTCATTGCGATCGTACCAGCGACGAGTGTTCTGTTATTTGCCATCAAACCAGCGACGAGTGTTCTGTTATTTGCGATCATACTAGCGACGAGAGATCTGTTCATTGCGATCATATTAGCGACGAGTCTTCTGTTCTTTGCGATCGTACAAGCGACGAGTGTTCTGTTCTTTGAGACCGTACTAACACGAAAGTTTTGTTTGTGTCATCGTACTAGCGACGATGGTTCTGTTCTTTGCGATCTACTAACGACGAATGTTTTGTTTTTGCCATCGTACTAGCGACGAGTGCTCTGTTCATTGCGGTCATAATAGCTACGAGTGTTCTGTTCCTTACGATCGTACCAGCGACAAGTGTTGTTCTTTGCGATCATAATAGCGATGAGAGTTCTGTTCTTTGCGATCGTACCAGCGACAAGTGTTCTGTTCATTGCGATCATACTACCGTTGAGTGTTCTGTTCTTTGCGATCGTCACGAAGCGACGAGTGTTCTGTTCCTTGTGATGTACCAGCGCTGTTTGTTTTTTGCGATCATACTAGCGATAAGTGCTCTATTCTTTGCGATTGTACTACCGATGAGTGTTCTGTTCTTTGCGATCGTAAGAACGAGTGTTCTGATCTTTGCGATCGTAACAGCGACGAGTGTACTGTTTTTTGCGATCGTAACAGCGACGATAGTTCTGTTGTTTGCGATCATACTAGCGATGAGTGTTCTGTTCTTTGCGATCGTACCAGCGATGAATATTCTGTTCTTTGCGATCATACTAGCGATAAGTGTTCTATTCTTTGCGATCATACTAGCGATGAATGTTCAATTCTTTGCGATCATTCTAGCGACGAGTGTTCTGTTCCTTGCGATGGTACCAGCGACGAGTGTTCTGTTCTTCTGTTCTTTGCGATCGTACAGGCGGCGAGTGTTCTGTTCTTTGCGATCCTACTAGCGACGAGTCTTCTATTTTTTGCGATCGTACCAATGACGAGTGTTCTGTTTCTTGCGACCATATTAGCGACGAAGATATTGTTCATTCCGATCTAAATAGCGACGAGTCTTCTGTTCATTGCCATCGGACCAGCAAGGAGTGTTATGTTCATTGCGATCATCCTAGAGATGAGTGTTCTGTTCTTTGTGATCGTACCAGCGACAAGTGTTCTGTTCTATGCGATCATACAAGCGATGGGTGTTCAGTTCTTTGCGATCGTACCACTGACGAGTGTTCTGTTGTTTGCAATCGTACCAAAGACGAGTGTTCTGCTCCTTGCGATCATACTAGTGACGAGTGTTCTATTTTTTGCGATCATACTAACGATGAGTGTTCTCTTCTTTGGAATCGTACCATCGAGGAATGTTCTGTTCTTTACGACCGTACCAGCAACAAGTTTTCTTTTCTTTGCGATCGTACCAGTGACGAGTGTTCTGATCTTTGCGATCGTACAGGCGACGAGTGTTCTGTTCTTTGAGATAGTGCCAACGAAAAGTTTTATGTTTTTGTAAATATACAAACGACGAGTATTCTGTTGTTTGCGACCGTACCAGTGACGAGTGTTCTTTTCTTTACGATCGTACCAGCGACGAAAGTTCTGCTCCTTGCGATCGTACCAGACACGAGTGTTCTGTTTTATGCTATCGTACCAGCGACGAGTGTTCTGCTCTTTGCGATTGTACTAGCGAAGAGTGTTCTGTTCTTCGCGATCGTACCAGCGACGAGTGTTTTGTTCTTTGCGATCGTACTAGCGATGAGTATTCTATTCTTTGAGATCGTACCAACGACAAGTGTTCTGTTTTTTTGGGATCGACGAGCGACAAGTGTGCTCTTTTATGCGATCGTACCAGCGACAAGTGTTCTGTTCTATTTGACCGTACCAACGACGAGTGTTCTGTTCTTTGGGATCGTACCAGCGACGAGTGTTCTGTTCATGCGATCATATTAGCGAAGAGTGTTCTGCTCTTTGCGATTGTATTAGCGACGAGTGTACTGCTCTTCGCAATCATACTAGCGACGAGTGTTCCGTTCTTCGCGATCATATTAGCGATGAGTGCTCTGTTCTTTGCCATCGTAATAGCGACGAGTATTCTGTTCCTTGCGATCATAGTAACAACGAGTGTTCTGTTCTTTGCGATAATACTAGCGACGAGTGTTCTGTTCGTTGCGATCATATTAGCGACGAGTGTCCTGCTCTTTGAGATCATATTAGAGACGAGTGTTCCGTTATTTGCGATCATACTAGTGACGAGTGTTCTGTTCTTTGACATCATATTAGAGACGAGTGTTCCGTTCTTTGCGATCATACCAGCGACGAGTGTTCCGTTCTTTGCGATCATAATAGCGACGAGTGTTCTGTTCCTTGCGATCATACCAGCGACAAGTGTTCTGTTCTTTGCGATCGTACTAGCGACGAGTGTTCTGTTCTTTGCCATCATTCTATCGACGAGTGTTCTGTTCCTTGCCTTCATACTAGCGACACGTCTTCTGTTCTTTGCGATGATATTAGATACGAGTGTTCTCTTAATTGCGATCACATTAGCGAAGTGGTGTCGGTTCTTTGCGATCGTACTAGCGACGAGTGTTCTGTTCTTTACGACCATACTAGCGATGAAAGATCTACTCTTTGCGATCGTACTAGCGACGAGTGTTCCCTTCATAGCGATAGTACTAACGACGAGTATTCTGTTCATAGCGATCGTACTAGAGACGAGTCTTCTGTTCTTTGCGATCATACTGGCGACGAGAGTTCTGTTCTTTGCGATCATACTATAAATAAGTGTTCTGTACTTGGCGATCGTACTAGCGACGAGTGTTCTGTTTATTGCTATCGTACTAGCGACGAGTGTTCTGTTCTTTGCGATCGTACTACCGAAGAGTGTTCTGTTCTTCGCGATCGCACTAACGACGAGTGTTCTCTTCTTTGCTATCGTACCAGCGACGAGTGTTCTGTTCTTTGCAATCGTACCAGCGACGAGTATTCTGTTCTTTGCGAACGTACTAGCGACGAGTGTTCTCTTTTTTGCGATCATACCAACGACGAGTGTTCTGTCCTCTGGGATCGAACCAGCGACGAGTCTCCTGTTCTATGCGATCGTACCAGCAACAAGTGTTCTATTCTATGCGATCGTACCAGCGGTAAGTGTTCTGATCTATGCGATCGTACCAGCGACGAGTGTTCTGTTCTTTGCGATCATACCAGCGACGAGTGTTCTATACTTTGCGATCGTACCAGCGACGAGTGTTCTGTTCTTTGCGATCGTACCATCGGCGAGTGATCTGTTCTTTGCGATCGTACTAGCGATGAGTGTTCTCTTCTTTGCGATCGTACTTGCGACGAGTTTTCTGTTCCTTGCGACCGTACCAACGACGAGTGTTCTGTTCTTGGGATCGTACTAGCGACGTGTTCCCTTCCTTCCGATCGTACCAGCGACGAGTGTTCTTTTCATTGCGATCATACTAGCGATTAGTTCTGTTATTTGCGATATTACCAGCGACGAGTGTTCTGTTCTTTACGATCATACTAGCGTTGAGTGTTCTCTTCTTTGCGATCGTAACAGCGACGAGTGTTCTCTTGTTTGCTATCATACTAGCGACGTGTGTTCTGTTCTTTGCGATCGTACCAGCAAAGTGTTCTGTTCTTTGCGATCATACTGGCGATGAGTGCTCTGTTCTTTGTGAACGTACTACCGAAGAGTGTTCTTTTTTTTTTGCGATTGTAACAGTGACGAGTGTTCTGATCTTTGCGATCGTAACAGCGACGTGTGTTCTATTCTTTGCGATCTTAACAGCGACGAGTGTTATGTTTGCGATCATACTAGCGACGAGTGTTCCATTATATGCGAACGTACCAGCGATAAGTGTTCTGTTCTTTGCGATCATACTAGCGATAAATGTTCAATTCTTTGCGATCATACTAACGACGAGTGCTCTGTTCTTAGCGATCCTACCAGCGACGAGGATTCTGTTCTTTGCGAACCTAGCAGCGACGAGGATTCTGTTCTTTGCGATCATACTAGCGAGGAGTGAAGGAGTGTTCTGTTCTTTGTGATCGTACCAGCGACGAGTGTTCTGTCCTTTGGGATTGAACCAGCGACGAGTGTCCTGTTCCATGCGATCGTACCAGAGACAAGTGTTCTATTCTATGCGATCGTACCAGCGGCAAGTGTTCTGATCTATGCGATCTTACCAACGACGAGTGTTCTGTTATTTGCGATCGTACCAGCGACGAGTGTTCTATACTTTGCGATCCTACCACCGAAGAGTGTTCTGTTCTTTGCGATCGTACCATCGGCGAGTGGTCTGTTCTTTGCGATCGTACTAGCGATGATTGTTCTGTTCTTTGCGATCGTACTTGCGACGAGTTTTCTGTTCTTTGCGACCGTACCAACGACGAGTGTTCTGTTCTTTGGGATCGTAACAGCGACGTGTGTTCCCTTCCTACCGATCGTACCAGCGACAAGTGTTCTGTTCATTGCGATCATACTGGCGATTACAGTTGTGTTCTTTGCGATATTACCAGCGACGAGTGTTCTGTTCTTTACGATCATACTGGCGTTGAGTGTTCTCTTCTTTGCGATTCGTTAACAGAGCGGACCGAGTTGTTACTGCCTGTTTGCTATCCATAACCAGCGACGAATGTTGTTTTTGTGATCGTAACAACAACGAGAGGTCTGCTCTTTGCGATCGTACCAACGACGAGTGTTTTGTTCTTTGAGATCGTACCAGCGACGTATGTTCTGTTCTTTGCGATCCTACTAGCGACGAGTATTCTGTTCTTTGCGATCATACTACAGACGAGTGTTCTCTTCTTTGCGAATGTACCAGCGAATAATATTCTGTTCTTTGCGATCATACTAGCGGCGTGTGTTCTGTTCTATGCAATCGTACTAGAGACGAGTGTTCTGTTCTTTGCAATCGTACCATCGACGACTGTTCTATTCTCTGCGATCATACTAACGACGAGTGCTCTGTCGTTTGCAATCATACTATCGACGAGTGTTCTGTTCTTTGCGATCGTACCAACGACGACTGTTCTCTTCTTCGCGATAATGCTAGCGACGTGTGTTCTGTTCTTTGCAATGGTATTAGCGGCGGGGTTTTCTGTTCTTTGTGATCGTACTGGCGACGAGTGTTCTGTTCATTGAGATCGTTCTAGCGACGAGTGTTCTATTCTTGTCGATTGTACTAGCGACGTGTGTTCTGTTCATAACGATCGTACAAGCGACGAGTGTTCTGTTCATAGCAATCGTACTAGCGACGAGTGATCCATTCTTTGCGATCATACTAGCGACGAGTATTGTCCTTTGCGATCATATTAGCGACGAGTGTTCCGCTCCATGCGATCATACTAGCGAAGAGTGTTCTATTCTTTGCGATCGTACTAGCGACGAGTGTTCTGTTCTTTGCGTTTGTACTAGCGACGAGTGTTTTTCTTTGCGAACGTACCAGCGACGAGTGTTTTTCTTTGCGAACGTACCAGCGACGAGTGTTCTGTTCTTTGCGATCGTACTAGCGTAGAGTTTTCTTTCCTTTGCGATCGTACCAAAGACGAGTGTTCTGTTCTTTGGGATCGAAACAGCGACGAGTGTACCCTTCTATGCAATCGTACCAGCGGCAAATGTTTTGATCTATGCGATGGTACCAACGACGAGTGTTCTATTCTCTGCGACCGTACCAGCGACAAGTGTTCTGTTCTTTACGATCGTACCAGCAACGTAAGTTCTGCTCCTTGCGATCGTACCAGACACGAGTGTTCTGTTTTATGCGATCGTACCAGCGACGAGTGTTCTGTTATTTGCGAGCATACCGGCAACGAGTGTTTTGTTCTTTGCGATCGTACTAGCAACGAGTGTTCTGTTCTTTGGAATCGTACCAACGACGAGTGTTCTGTTCTTTGCGATCATACTAGCGACAACTGTTCTGTTCTTTGCGATCGTATTAGCGACGAATGTTTTGTTTTTGCCTTCGAACTAGCAACGATGGTTCTGTTCTTGGCGATCGTAGTAACGACGAATTTTTGGTTTTTTTTTACCATCGTACTCAGGGACGAGGTGTTCTGTTCATTGCGGTCATAATAGCGACGTGTATTCAATCCTTTGCGGAATCGTACCAGCGACAAGTTCTCCTGTCTTTTAAGATCGTACTAGCGACGAGTGTGTGTCTGTTTTTTTCCGATCACATCAGTGACTAGTTGTCTGATCTATGCGATCGTACGGGTGATGAGTGTTGTCTTCTTTGGGATCACACTACCAAAGAATGTTCTGTTCTCTGCGATCATACTAGCGCGAGTGATCTGTTCTTTGCGATCGTACTAGCTCCGAGTGTTCTGCTCATTGCGATCGTACCTGCAAATATTGTTCTGTTCTTGCGTACGTACTGGCGGCGAGTGTTCTGTTCTTTGCGATCCTCCTAGCGATGAGTGTTGTTATTCGCGATCGTACCAACGACGAGTGTTCTGTTCCTGGCGACCATATTAGCGACGAGTGTTCTGTTTTTTGCGATCGTACCAGCGACTAGTGTTCTGTTCTTTACTATCGTACCATCGACAAGTGTTGTTCTTTGCGATCATACTAGCCATGAGTGTTCTGTTCTTTGCGTTCGTACTAGCGACGAGTGTTGTTCTTTGCGATCGTACCAATGACGACTGTTCTGTTCTTTCGGAGCGTACCAGCGACAAGCGTTCTGTTCTTTGCGATCTTACCAGCGACAAGTGTTCTGTTATTGCGATCATACTAGCGATGAGATTTCTGTTTTTTGCGATCCTACCAGCGACGAGCGCTCTGTTCTTTGCGATCATAGTAGCGATGCGTTCCTGTCCTTTGCGATCGTACCAGCGACCAGTGTTCTGTTATTTGCGATCGTACTAGCAATGAGGGTTCTGATCTTTGCGATCGTACTAGAGACGAGTGTTCTGTTCTTTGCGATCGTACCAACGACAAGTGTTCTGTTATTACGATCATACTAGCGATGAGATTTCTGTTTTTTGCGATCCTACCAGCGACGAGTGTTCGGTTCTTTGCGATCATACTGGCGATGCGTTTTCCTATCATTGCGATCGCACCAGCGACGAGTCTTCTGTTATTTGCGATCGTACTAGCAATGAGCGTTCTGATCTTTGCGATCGTACTAGAGACGAGTGTTCTGTTCTTTGCGATCGTACCAACGACGACTGTACATTCTTTGCGATCATACTAGCGACGTGTTTTCTGTTCTTTGCGATTGTATTAATGACGAGTGTTCTGTTCTTTGCGTTCATACTAGCGACGAGTGTTCTGTTCCTTGCAATCGTACAAGCAACGAGTGATCTGTTCTTTGCGATCGTACCAGCGACGAGTGTTCTGTTCTTCTGTTCTTTGCGATCGTACAGGCGGCGAGTGTTCTGTTCTTTGCGTTCGTACTAGCGACGAGTGTTCTGTTTTTTGCGATCGTACCAATGACGACTGTTCTGTTCTTTCGGACCGTACCAGCGACGAGCGTTCTGTTCTTTGCGATCTTACCAGCGACAAGTGTTCTGTTATTGCGATCATACTAGCGATGAGATTTCTGTTTTTTGCGAGCCTACCAACGACGAGTGCTCTGTTCTTTGCGATCATACTAGCGATGCGTTCCTGACCTTTGCGATCGTACCAGCGACGAGTGTTCTGTTATTTCCGATCGTACTAGCAATGAGGGTTCTGAACTTTGCGGTCGTACTAGAGACGAGTGTTCTGTTCTTTGCGATCGTACCAGCGACAAGTGTTCTGTTATTGCGATCATACTAGCGATGAGATTTGTTTTTTTTCGATCCTACCAGCGACGATTGTTCTGTTCTTTGCGATCATACTAGCGATGCCTTCCTATCCCTTGCAATCGTACCAGCGACGAGTCTTCTGTTATTTGCGATCGCACTAGCAATGAGCGTTCTGATCTTTGCGATCGTACTAGAGACGAGAGTTCTATTATTTGCGATCGTACCAACGACGACTGTACATACTAGCGACGTGTTTTCTATTCTTTGCGATTGTACTAACGACGAGTGTTCTGTAATTTGTGATCGTACCATTGAGATGTGTTCTGTATTTCGCGATCATACTAGCGACGAGTGTTCTGTTCTTTGCGATCATACAAGCAACGAGTGATCTGTTCTTTGCGATCATACTAGCGACGAGATATCTGTTCATTGCGATCATATTAGCGACGACTCTTCTGTTCTTTGCGATCGTACAAGCGACGAGTGTTCTGTTCTTTGTGACCGTACTAACACGAAAGTTTTGTTTTTGTCATCGTACTAGCGACGATGGTTCTGTTCTTTGCGATCTACTAACGACGAATGTTTTGTTTTTGCCATCGTACTAGCGACGAGTGCTCTGTTCATTGCGGTCATAATAGCGACGAGTGTTCTGTTCCTTACGATCGTACCGGCGACAAGTGTTGTTCTTTGCGATCATAATAGCGATGAGAGTTCTGTTCTTTGCGATCGTCACAGCGACGAATGTTCTGTTGTTTGCGATCATACTAGTGATAAGTGTTCTGTTATTTGTGATCGTACCAGCGATGAGTGTTCTGTTTTTTGCGATCATACTTGCGATAAGTGCTCTATTCTTTGCGATTGTACTACCGATGAGTGTTCTGTTCTTTGCGATAGTAAGAACGAGTGTTCTGATCTTTGCGATCGTAACAGCGACGAGTGTTCTGTTTTTTGCGATCGTAACAGCGACGAGAGTTCTGCTGTTTGCGATCATACTAGCGATGAGTGTTCTGTTCTTTGCGATCGTACCAGCGATGAATGTTCTGTTCTTTGCGATCATACTAGCGATAAGTGTTCTATTCTTTGCGATCATACTAGCGAGGAATGTTCAATTCTTTGCGATCATTCTAGCGACGAGTGTTCTCTTCCTTGCGATGGTACCAGCGACGAAGATATTGTTCATTCCGATCTTAATAGCGACGAGTCTTCTGTTCATTGCCATCGGACCAGCAAGGAGTGTTATGTTCATTGCGATCATCCTAGAGATGAGTGTTCTGTTCTTTGTGATCGTACCAGCGACAAGTGTTCTGTTCTATGCGATCATACAAGCGATGGGTGTTCAGTTCTTTGCGATCGTACCACTGACGAGTGTATTCTGTTGTTTGCAATCGTACCAAAGACGAGTGTTCTGCTCCTCTGAGAACATCTAGTGGACGAGTGTTCTATTTTTTTGCGATCATACTAGCGATGAGTGTTCTCTTCTTTGGAATCGTACCATCGAGGAATGTTCTGTTCTTTACGGACCGTACCAGCAACAAGTTTTCTTTCCTGTGCGACCGTACCAGTGACGAGGTGTTCTGATCTTTGCGATCGTACAGGCGACGAGTGTTCTGTTTCTTTGAGATCGTGCCAACGAAAAGTTGTATGTTTTTGTTAATATACAAACGACGAGTATTCTGTTCTTTGCGACCGTACCAGTGACGAGTGTTATTTTCTTTACGATCGTACCAGCGACGAAAGTTCTGCTCCTTGCGATCGTACCAGACACGAGTGTTCTGTTTTATGCTATCGTACCAGCGACGAGTGTTCTGTTCTTTGCGAGCATACCGGCAACGAGTGTTCTGTTCTTTGCGATCGTACAAGCGACGAGTGTTCTGTTATTTGCCATCGTACCATCGACGAGTGTTCTGTTCATTGCGATCCAACCAGCGACAAGGCTTCCGTTCTTTGCGATCATACTAGCGACGCTTGTTCTGTTCTTTCCGATCGTACTAGCGACGAGTGATCTGTTCTATGCGATCGTACAAACGACGAGTGTTCTGTTCTTTGCGATCATACTAGCGAAGACTGTTCTGTTCTTTGCGATCGTAGTAGCGACGAGTGTTCTATACTTTGCGATCGTACTACCGACGAATGTTTTTTTTTGCTTTCGTATTAGGGACGATGGTTCTGTTCTTTGCGATCCTACTAACGACGAATGTTTTGTATTTGCCATCGTACTAGCGACGAGTGTTCTGTTCATTGCGGTCACAATAGCTACGTGTATTCAATCCTTTGCGATCGTACCAACGACAAGTGTTTTATTCTTTAAGATCGAACTAGCGACGAGTGTTGTTTTTTCCAATCATATCAGTGACGGGTTTTCTGATCTTTGCGATCGTACAGGCGACGAGTGTACTCTTCTTTGGGATCATACTACCGAAGAATGTTCTGTTCTTTGCGATCCTACTAGCGACGAGTGTTTTGTTCTTTGCGATAGTACTAGAGACGAGTATCCTGGTCAATGCGATCGTACCAGCGACGAGTTTTCTGTTCTTTGCGATTGTACTAGCGAAGAGTGTTCTGTTCTTCGCGATCGTACCAGCGACGAGTGTTTTGTTCTTTGCGATCGTACTAGCGATGAGTGTTCTATTCTTTGAGATCGTACCAACGACAAGTGTTCTGTTCTTTGGGATCGAACGAGCGACAAGTGTGCTCTTTTATGCGATCGTACCAGCGACAAGTGTTCTGTTCTATGTAACCGTACCAACGACGAGTGTTCTGTTCTTTGGGATCGTACCAGCGACGAGTGTTCTGTTCATGCGATCATATTAGCGAAGAGTGTTCTGCTCTTTGCGATTGTATTAGCGACGAGTGTACGGCTCTTCGCAATCATACTATCGACGAGTGTTCCGTTCTTCGCGATCACATTAGCGATGGGTGCTCTGTTCTTTGCCATCGTAATAGCGACGAGTATTCTGTTCCTTGCGATCATAGTAACAACGAGTGTTCTGTTCTTTGCGATAATACTAGCGACGAGTGTTCTGTTCGTTGCGATCATATTGGCGACGAGTGTCCTGCTCTTTGAGATCATATTAGAGACGAGTGTTCCGTTTTTTTGCTATCATACTAGTGACGAGTGTTCTGTTTTTTGACATCATATTAGAGACGAGTGTTCCGTTCTTTGCGATCATACCATCGAACGGTGTTCTGTTCTTTGCGATCATAATAGCGACGAGAGTTCTGTTCCTTGCGATCATACCAGCGACAAGTGTTCTGTTCTTTGCGATCGTACTAGCGACGAGTGTTCTGTTCTTTGCCATCATACTATCGACGAGTGTTCTGTTCCTTGCGTTCATACTAGCGACAAGTCTTCTGTTCTTAGCGATGATATTAGATACGAGTGTTCTCTTATTTGCGATCACATTAGCGAAGTGGTGTCTGTTCTTTGCGATCGTACTAGCGACGAGTGTTCTGTTCTTTACGACCATAGTAGCGATGAAAGATCTGCTCTTTGCGATCGTACTAGCGACGAGTGTTCTGTTCTTTACGACCATAGTAGCGATGAAAGATCTGCTCTTTGCGATCGTACTAGCGACGAGTGTTCCCTTCATAGCGATAGTACTAACGACGAGTATTCTGTTCATAGCGATACGTACTAGAGACGAGTCTTCTGTTCTTTGCGATCATTACTGGCGACGAGAGTTCTGTTCTTTTTCGATCATACTATAAATAAGTGTTCTGTTCTTGGCGATCGTACTAAGCGGACAAGTGTTCTGTTTATTGCTATCGTACTAGCGACGAGTGTTGTGGTTTTTGCGATCGTACTAGCGAAGAGTGTTTTTTATCTTCGCGATCGTACTAACGACGAGTGTTCTCTTCTTTGCGATCGTACCAGCGACGAGTGTTCTGTTCTTTGCAATCGTACCAGCGACGAGTATTCTGTTCTTTGCGAACGTACTAGCGACGAGTGTTCTGTTTTTGCGATCATACCAACGACGAGTGTCCTGTCCTCTGGGATCGAACCAGCAACGAGTCTCCTGTTCTATGCGATCGTACCAGCAACAAGTGTTCTATTCTATTCGATCGTACCAGCGGTAAGTGTTCTGATCCATGCGATCGTACCAGCGACGAGTGTTCTGTTCTTTGCGATCATACCAGCGACGAGTGTTCTATACTTTCCCTTCCTACCGATCGTACCAGCGACAAGTGTTCTTTGCATTGCGATCATACTAGCGATTACAGTTCTGTTATTTGCGATATTACCAGCGACGAGTGTTCTGTTCTTTACGATCATACTAGCGTTGAGTGTTCTCTTCTTTGCGATCGTAACAGCGACGAGTGTTCTGTTGTTTGCTATCATACTAGCGACGAGTGTTCTGTACTTTGCGATCGTACCAGCAAAGTGTTCTGTTCTTTGCGATCATACTGGCGATGAGTGCTCTGTTCTTTGCGAACGTACTACCGAAGAGTGTTCTTTTTTTGCGATTGTAACAGTGACGAGTGTTCTGATCTTTGCGATCGTAACAGCTACGTGTGTTCTATTCTTTGCGATCGTAACAGCGACGAGTGTTATGTTTGCGATCATACTAGCGATGAGTGTTCCATTATATGCGATCGTACCAGTGATGAGTGTTCTTTTCTTTGCGATCATACTAGCGATAAATGTTCAATTCTTTGCGATCATACTAACGACGAGTGTTCTGTTCTTAGCGATCCTACCAGCGACGAGGATTCTGTTCTTTGCGATCATACTAGCGAGGAGTGAAGGAGTGTTCTGTTCTTTGTGATCGTACCAGCGACGAGTGTTCTGTCCTTTGGGATTGAACCAGCGACGAGTGTCCTGTTCATTACGATCGTACCAGCGACAAGTGTTCTATTCTATGCGATCGTACCAGCGGTAAGTGTTCTGATCTATGCGATCTTACCAACGACGAGTGTTCTGTTATTTGCGATCGTACCAGCGACGAGTGTTCTATACTTTGCTATCCTACCACCGAAGAGTGTTCTGTTCTTTGCGATCGTACCATCGGCGAGTGGTCTGTTCTTTGCGATCGTACTAGCGATGATTGTTCTGTTCTTTGCGATCGTACTTGCGACGAGTTTTCTGTTCTTTGCGACCGTACCAACGACGAGAGTTCTGTTCTTTGGGATCGTACCAGCGACGTGTGTTCCCTTCCTTCCGATCGTACCAGCGACAAGTGTTCTGTTCATTGCGATCATACTGGCGTTGAGTGTTCACTTCTTTTCGATCGTAACATCAACGAGTTATCTCGATGTTTGCTATCCATACCAGCGACGAATGTTGTTTTTTGTGATCGTAACAAACGGCGAGTTCTGATACTTGCGATCGCACCAACGACGAGTGTTTTGTTCTTTGCTTTCGTACCAGCGACCGTAAGTCTCGGTTCTTCCGCGATCATACTAGCGCACGAGTATTCTGTTCTTTTGAGATCATTACCTACAGACGAGTGTTCCCCTTCTTTGAGAACCTGTACCAGCGAATTATTATGTCTGTTCTTGCGGTCATACTACGCGTCCCCCCCCGGTTTCTGTTCGACTGCAATCGTACTAGAGACGAGCTTGTTCATGTTCTTTGCAATCGTCACCATCGACGACCTGCTTCTATCCTCCTGCGCATTCATAACTAACGACGAGTGCTCTCGTCGTTTCCTTGCCATCCTACTATCGAAGCGTGTTCTGTTCTTTGCGATCGTTACCAACGACCGACTGTTCCTCTTCTTCGCGATTCTTAAATGCTAGCGGACGTGTGTTGCTGTCCTTTGAATGGTATTAGCGGCGGGGCGTTCTGTTCTTTTGTGATCGTACTGGCGACGAGATTCGTGTTCTGTTCACTTTAGATTCGTTCTTAGCGCAACGAGTGTTTCTATTCGTGGCGATTGTACTAGCGGAAGTGCTGTTCTGTTCATAACGATCGTACTAGCGACGAGGTTTTCTGTTCATAGCCGATCGTACTGAGCGACGAAGTGATCCATTCTTTGATAGCATACTAGACGGAGACGTATCTGTCCTTTTGCGTCTCATAATTGCGACGAGCTGTTCGCGTCATGCACGATCATACCTAGCGAAGATTGTTCTATTCTTTGCGATCGTACTAGCGCCGAGTGTTCTGTTCTTTGCGTTTGTACTAGCGACCGTGCTCGTTTTTTCATTTGCGAACGTTACAGCGACGCGAGTTCTGTTTTTTGCGATCGTACTAGCGTTAGAGTTTTCTTTCCTTTTGCGATCGTACCAAAGACGAGTGTTCTGTTCTTTGGGATCGAAACAGCGACGAGTGTACTCTTCTATGCAATCGTACCAGCGGCAAATGTTCTGATCTATGCGATCGTACCAACGACGAGTGTTCTATTCTCTGCGACCGTACCAGCGACAAGTGTTCTGTTCTTTACGATCGTACCAGCAACGAAACTTCTGCTCCTTGTGATCGTACCAGACACGAGTGTTCTGTTTTATGCGATCGTACCAGCGACGAGTGTTCTGTTATTTGCGAGCATACCGGCAACGTGTGTTCTGTTCTTTGCGATCGTACTAGCAACGAGTGTTCTGTTCTTTGCGATCGTACCAACGACGAGTGTTCTGTTCTTTGCGATCATACTAGCGACGACTGTTCAGTTCTTTGCGATCGTATTAGCGACGAATTTTTGTTTTTGCCATCGTACTAGCGACGAGTGTTCTGTTCATTGCGGTCATAATAGCGACGTGTATTCAATCCTTTGCGATCGTACCAGCGACAAGTTCTCTGTTCTTTAAGATCGTACTAGCGACGAGTGTTCTGTTTTTTCCGATCACATCAGTGACTAGTCTGATCTATGCGATCGTACAGGTGATGAGTGTTGTCTTCTTTGGGATCACACTACTAAAGAATGTTCTGTTCTCTGCGATCATACTAGCGCGAGTGATCTGTTCTTTGCGATCGTACTAGCTCCGAGTGTTCTGCTCATTGCGATCGTACCTGCGAATATTGTTCTGTTCTTGCGTACGTACGGGCGGCGAGTGTTCTGTTCTTTGCGATCCTCCTAGCGATGAGTGTTGTTATTCGCGATCGTACCAACGACGAGTGTTCTGTTCCTTGCGACCATATTAGCGACGAGTGTTCTGTTCTTTGCGATCGTACCAGCGACAAGTGTTCTGTTCTTTACTATCGTACCATCGACAAGTGTTGTTCTTTGCGATAATACTAGCCATGAGTGTTATGATTTTTGCGTTCATACTAGAGACGAGTGTTCTGTTCTTTGCAATCGTACAAGCAACGAGTAATCTGTTCTTTGCGATCGTACCAGCGGCAAGTGTTCTGTTCTTCTGTTCTTTGCGATCGTACAGGCGGCGAGTGTTCTTTGCGATCCTACTAGCGACGAGTGTTCTGTTTTTTGCGATCGTACCAACGACGAGTGATATGTTTCTTGCGACCATATTGGCGACCAGTGTTCTGTTCTTTGCGATCGTACCAGCGACAAGTGTTCTGTTTTTTGCGATCATACCATCGACAAGTATTGTTCTTTGTGATAATACTAGCGATGAGTGTTGTTCTTTGCGTTCGTACTAGCGAGGAGTGTTCTGTTTTTTGCGATCGTACCAATGACGACTGTTCTGTTCTTTCGGACCGTACCAGCGACGAGCGTTCTGTTCTTTGCGATCTTACCAGCGACAAGTGTTCTGTTATTGCGATCATACTAGCGATGAGATTTCTGTTTTTTGCGATCCTACCAACGACGAGTGCTCTGTTCTTTGCGATCATACTAGCGATGCGTTCCTGACCTTTGCGATCGTACCAGCGACGAGTGTTCTGTTATTTCCGATCGTACTAGCAATGAGGGTTTTGATCTTTGCGGTCGTACTAGAGACGAGTGTTCTGTTCTTTGCGATCGTACCAGCGACAAGTGTTCTGTTATTGCGATCATACTAGCGATGAGATGTTTTTTTTTTCGATCCTACCAGCGACGATTGTCCTGTTCTTTGCGATCATACTAGCGATGCCTTCCTATCCCTTGCAATCGTACCAGCGACGAGTCTTCTGTTATTTGCGATCGCACTAGCAATGAGCGTTCTGATCTTTGCGATCGTACTAGAGACGAGAGTTCTGTTATTTGCGATCGTACCAACGACGACTGTACATTCTTTGCGATCATACTAGCGACGTGTTTTCTATTCTGTGCGATTGTACTAACGACGAGTGTTCTGTAATTTGTGATCGTACCATTGAGATGTGTTCTGTATTTCGCGATCATACTAGCGACGAGTGTTCTGTTCTTTGCGATCGTACCAGCGAGAAGTGTTCTGTTCTTTGCGATCGTTCAGGCGGCGAGTGTTCTGTTCTTTGCGATCCTACTAGTGACGAGTGTTCTGTTTTTTTGCGATCGTACCAACGTCGAGTGTTCTGTTCCTTGCGGCCATATTAGCGACTAGTGTTGTGTTCTTTGCGATCGTACCAGCGACAAGTGTTCTATTTTTTGCGATCGTACCATCGACAAGTGTTGCTCTTTGCGATAATACTAGCGATGAGTGTTGTTCTTTGCGTTCGTACTAGCGACGAGTGTTCTGTTATTTGCGATCGTACCAATGACGACTGTTCTGCTCTTTGGGATCGTATCAGCGACGAATGTTCTGTTATTTGCGTTCGTACCAGCGACAAGTATTCTCTTCTTAGCGATCATACTAGAAATGAGAGTTCTGTTCTTTGGGGTTGTACCACCGACGAGTGTTCTGTTCTTTGCGATCGTACTTGCGTTGCGTGTTCTGTTTTCTTGCGATCGTACCAGCGACGAGTGTTCTGTCCTTTGCGATTATACTAGCGATAGGTTCCTGTTCTTTGCGATCGTACCATCGACAATTGTTCTTTTCGATAATACTAGCGATGAGTGTTGTTCTTTGCGTTCGTACTAGCGACGAGTCTTCTGTTATTTGCGATCGCACTAGCAATGAGCGTTCTGATCTTTGCGATCGTACTAGAGACGAGGGTTCTGTTCTTTGCGATCGTACCAACGACGACTGTACATTCTTTGCGATCATACTAGCGACGTGTTTTCTGTTCTTTGCGATTGTACTAACGACGAGTGTTCTGTTCTTTGCGTTCATACTAGCGACGAGTGTTCTGTAATTTGTGATCGTACCATTGAGATGTCTTCTGTATTTCGCGATCATACTAGCGACGAGTGTTCTGTTCTTTGCGATCATACAAGCAATGAGTGATCTGTTCTTTGCGATCGTAC
Organism: Diploptera punctata; assembly: GCA_030220185.1. Lineage (NCBI taxonomy): Eukaryota > Metazoa > Arthropoda > Insecta > Blattodea > Blaberidae > Diploptera > Diploptera punctata. The sequence continues at coordinate 139,770 of JASPKZ010010273.1, forward strand.
CAGCGACAAGTGTTCTGTTCTTTGCGATCGTACAGGCGGCGAGTGTTCTGTTCTTTGCGATCCTACTAGCGACGAGTGTTCTGTTTTTTTGCGATCGTATCAACGACGAGTGTTGTTCTTTGCGACCATATTAGCGTCTAGTGTTCTGTTCTTTGCGATCGTACCAGCGACAAGTGTTCTGTTTTCTGCGATCGTACCATCGACAAGTTTTGTTCTTTGCGATAATACTAGCGATGAGTGTTGTTCTTTGCGTTCGTACTAGCGACGAGTGTTCTGTTATTTGCGATCGTACCAATGACGACTGTTCTGCTCTTTGGGATCGTATCAGCGACGAATGTTCTGTTATTTGCGTTCGTACCAGCGACAAGTATTCTCTTCTTAGCGATCATACTAGAAATGAGAGTCCTGTTCTTTGGGATTGTACCACCGACGAGTGTTTTGTTCTTTGCGATCATACTTGCATTTAGTGTTCTGTTTTCTTGCGATCGTACCAGCGACGAGTGTTCTGTACTTTGCGATTATACTAGCGATAGGTTCCTGTTCTTTGCAATCGTACCAGCGACGAGTGTTCTGTTACTTGCGATCGTACCAGCGATGAGCGTTCTGTTCTTTGCGGTCGTACCAATGACGACTGTACTGTTCTTTGCGATCGTACTAGCGACGAGTTTTCTGTTCTTTGCGATTGTACTAACGACGAGTGTTCTGTTCTTTGCGATCACACTAGCGACGAGTATCCTGTTCTTTGTGATCGTAACAACGACGTTTGTTCTGTACTTTGCGATGATACTAGCGACGAGTGTTATGTTCTTTGCGATCGTAAAAGCGACGAGTGATCTGTTCTTTGCGATCGTACGAGCGACGAGTGTTCAGTTCTTTGCGATCATACTAGGGACGAGTGTTCTGTTCTTTGCGATCATACTAGCGTCAAGTGTTCTGTTCTTTGTGATCGTACCAACGACGAGTGTTCTGCTCTTTGCGATCGTACCAACGACGAGTGTTCAGTTCTTTGTGATCGTACAAGCGACGAATGTTCTGTTCTTTGCGATCGTACTAGAGACGAGTGTTCTGTTCTTTGCGAATGTACCAGCGACTGTTCTTTGCGATCATACTAGCGGCGAGTGTTCTGTTCTATGCAATCTTACTACAGACGAGTGTTGTTATTTGCGATCGTACCATTGACGACTGTTCTATTCGATGCGATCATACTAGCGACGAGTGTGCTGTTCTTTGCAATCATACTATCGACGAGTGTTCTGTTCTTTGCGATCGTACTAACGACGACCGTTTTGTTCTTTGCGATAATACTAGCGACGAGTGGTTCTGTTCTTTGCAATAGTACTAGCGGCGAGAGTTCTGTTCTTTGCAATCCTACTAGCGACAGTGGTTTGTTCTTTGCGATCATACTAGCGATGAGTGTTCTGTTTGCGATCCTACCACCGAAGAGTGTTCTGTTCTTTGCGATCGTACCATCGGCGAGAGGTCTGTTCTTTGCGATCGTACTAGCGACGATTGTTCTGTTCTTTGCGATCGTACTTGCGACCGTACCAACGACGAGTGTTCTGTTCTTTGGGATCGTACCAGCGACGTGTGTTCCCTTCCTTGCGATATTACCAGCGACGAGTGTTCTGTTCTTTACGATCATACTGGCGTTGAGTATTCTCTTCTTTGCGATCGTAACAGCGACGAGTGTTCTGTTGTTTGATATACCAGCGACGAATGTTGTTTTTGTGATCGTAACAACGAGAGTTCTGCTCTTTGCGATCGTACCAACGACGAGTGTTTTGTTCTTTGCGATCGTACCAGCGACGTAAGTTCTGTTCTTTGCGATCATACTAGCGACGAGTATTCTGTTCTTTGCGATCATACTACAGACGAGGGTTCTCTTCTTTGCGAATGTACCAGCGAATAATATTCTGTTCTTTGCGATCATACTAGCGGCGTGTGTTCAGTTCTACGCAATCGTACTAGAGACGAGTGTTATGTTCTTTGCGACCGTACCATCGACGACTGTTCTATTCTCTGCGATCATACTAACGACGAGTGCTCTGTCGTTTGCAATCATACTATCGACGAGTGTTCTGCTCTTTGCGAACGTACCAACGACGACTGTTCTCTTCTTCACGATAATGCTAGCGACGAGTGTTCTGTTCTTTGCAATGGTATTAGCGGCGGGTGTTCTGTTCTTTCTGATCGTACTGGCGACGAGTGTTCTGTTCATAGAGATCGTTCTAGCGACGAGTGTTCTATCCATGGCGATTGTACTAGCGAAGTGTGTTCTGTTCATAACGATCGTACTATCGACGAGTGATCCATTCTTTGCGATCATACTAGCGACGAGTGTTGTCCTTTGCGATCATATTAGCGACGAGTGTTCCGCTCCATGCGATTATACTAGCGAAGAGTGTTCTATTCTTTGCGATCGTACTAGCGACGAGTGTTCTGTTCTTTGCGTTTGTACTAGCGACGAGTGCTGTTCTTTGCGATCGTACCAGCGACGAGCGTTCTGTTCTTTGCGATCGTACTCGCGTAGAGTTTTCTTTCCTTTGCGATCGTACCAAAGACGAGTGTTCTCTTCTTTGGGATCGAAACAGTGACGAGTGTCCTCTTCTATGCAATCGTACCAGCGGCAAATGTTCTGATCTATGCGATCGTACCAACGACGAGTGTTCTATTCTCTGCGACCGTACCAGCGACAAGTGTTCTGTTCTTTACGATCGTACCAGCAACGAAAGTTCTGTTCCTTGCGATCGAACCAGACACGAGTGTTATGTTTTATGCGATCGTACCAGCGACGAGTGTTCTGTTATTTGCGAGCATACCGGCAACGAGTGTTCTGTTCTTTGCGATCGTACTAGCAACGAGTGTTCTGTTCTTTGCGATCGTACCAACGACGAGTGTTCTGTTCTTTGCGAACATACTAGCGACGACTGTTCTGTTCTTTGCGATCGTATTAGCGACGAATGTTTTGTTTTTGCCTTCGAACTAGCAACGATGGTTCTGTTCTTGGCGATCGTAATAACGACGAATTTTTGTTTTTACCATCGTACTAGCGACGAGTGTTCTGTTCATTGCGGTCATAATAGCGACGTATTCAATCCTTTGCGATCGTACCAGCGACAAGTTCTCTGTTCTTTAAGATCGTACTAGCGACGAGTGTTCTGTTTTTTCCGATCACATCAGTGACTAGTTGTCTGATCTATGCTATCGTACAGGTGATGAGTGTTGTCTTCTTTGGGATCACACTACCGAAGAATGTTCTGTTCTCTGCGATCATACTAGCCATGAGTGTTCTGTTCTTTGCGTTCGTACTAGCGACGAGTGTTGTTCTTTGCGATCGTACCAATGACGACTTTTCTGTTCTTTCGGACCGTACCAGCGACAAGCGTTCTGTTCTTTCAATCTTACCAGCGACAAGTGTTCTGTTATTGCGATCATACTAGCGATGAGATTTCTGTTTTTTGCGATCCTACCAGCGACGAGTGCTCTGTTCTTTGCGATCATAGTAGCGATGCGTTCCTGTCCTTTGCGATCGTACCAGCGACCAGTGTTCTGTTATTTGCGATCGTACTAGCAATGAGGGTTCTGATCTTTGCGATCGTACTAGAGACGAGTGTTCTGTTCTTTGCGATCGTACCAACGACAAGTGTTCTGTTATTGCGATCATACTAGCGATGAGATTTCTGTTTTTTGCGATCCTACCAGCGACGACTGTTCTGTTCTTTGCGATCATACTGGCGATGCGTTCCTATCATTTGCGATCGTACGAGCGACGAGTCTTCTGTTATTTGCGATCGTAATAGCAATGAGCGTTCTGATCTTTGCGTTCGTACGAGAGACGAGTGTTCTGTTCTTTGCGATCGTACCAACGACGACTGTACATTCTTTGCGATCATACTAGCGACGTGTTTTCTGTTCTTTGGGATTGTATTAATGACGAGTGTTCTGTTCTTTGCGTTCATACTAGCGACGAGTGTTCTGTAATTTGTGATCGTACCGATGAGATGTGTTCTGTATTTCGCGATTATACTAGCGACGAGTGTTCTGTTCTTTGCGATCGTACAAGCAACGAGTGATCTGTTCTTTGCGATCGTACCAGCGACAAGTGTTCTGTTCTTTGCGATCGTACAGCGGCGAGTGTTCTGTTCTTTGCGATCCTACTAGCGACGAGTGTTCTGTTTTTTTGCGATCGTACCAACGACGAGTGTTCTGTTCCTTGCGACCATATTAGCGACTAGTGTTCTATTCTTTGCGATCGTACCAGCAACAAGTGTTCTGTTCTTTGCGATCTTACCAGCGACAAGTGTTCTGTTATTGCGATCATACTAGCGATGAGATTTGTTTTTTGCGATCCTACCAGCGACGAGTGGTCTGTTCTTTGCGATCATACTAGCGATGCGTTCCTGTCCTTTGCGATCGTACCAGCGACCAGTGTTCTGTTATTTGCGATCGTACTAGTAATGAGGGTTCTGATCTTTGCGGTCGTACTAGAGACGAGTGTTCTGTTCTTTGCGATCGTACCAGCGACAAGTGTTCTGTTATTACGATCATACTAGCGATGAGATTTCTGTTTTTTTCGATCCTACCAGCGACGATTTTTCTGTTCTTTGCGATCATACTAGCGATGCGTTCCTATCCTTTGCGATCGTACCAGCGACGAGTCTTCTGTTATTTGCGATCGCACTGGCAATGAGCGTTCTGATCTTTGCGATCGTACTAGAGACGAGTGTTCTGTTCTTTGCGATCGTACCAACGACGACTGTACATTCTTTGCGATCATACTAGCGACGAGTTTTCTGTTCTTTGCGATTGTACTAACGACGAGTGTTCTGTTCTTTGCGTTCATACTAGCGACGAGTGTTCTGTAATTTGTGATCGTACCATTGAGATGTGTTCTGTATTTCGCGATCATACTAGCGACGAGTGTTCTGTTCTTTGCGATCATACAAGCAACGAGTGATCTGTTCTTTGCGATCGTACCAGCGACAAGTGTTCTGTTCTTTGCGATCGTACAGGCGGCGAGTGTTCTGTTCTTTGCGATCCTACTAGCGACGAGTGTTGTTTTTTTTGCGATCGTACCAACGACGAGTGTTCTGTTCCTTGCGACCATATTAGCGACTAGTGTTCTGTTCTTTGCGATCGTAGCAGCGACAAGTGTTCTGTTTTCTGCGATCGTACCATCGACAAGTTTTGTTCTTTGCGATAATACTAGCGATGAGTGTTGTTCTTTGCGTTCGTACTAGCGACGAGTGTTCTGTTTTTTGCGATCGTACCAATGACGACTGTTCTGCTCTTTGGGATCTTATCAGCGACGAATGTTCTGTTGTTTGCGTTCGTACCAGCGACAAGTATTCTCTTCTTAGCGATCATACTAGAAATGAGAGTTCTGTTCTTTGGGATTGTACCACCGACGAGTGTTCTGTTCTTTGCGATCATACTTGCGTTGAGTGTTCTGTTTTCTTGCGATCGTACCAGCGACGAGTGTTCTGTCCTTTGCGATTATACTAGCGATAGGTTCCTGTTCTCTGCGATCGTACCAGCGACGAGTGTTCTGTTACTTGCGATCGTACTAGCGATGAGCGTTCTGTTCTTTGCGGTCGTACCAATGACGGCTGTACTGTTCTTTGCGATTGTACTAGCGACGAGTTTTCTGTTCTTTGCGATTGTACTAACGACGAGTGTTGTGTTCTTTGCGATCACACTAGCGACGAGTATTCTGTTCTTTGTGATCGTACCAACGATGTGTTCTGCTCTTTGCGATCGTACCAACGACGAGTGTTCAGTTCTTTGCGATCATACTAGGGACGAGTGTTCTGCTCTTTGCGATCATACTAGCGACAAGTGTTCTGTTCTTTGTGATCGTACCAACGATGTGTTCTGCTCTTTGCGATCGTACCAACGACGAGTGTTCTGTTCTTTGCGAATGTACCAGCGACTGTTCTTTGCGATCATACTAGCTGCGGGTGTTCTGTTCTATGCAATCTTACTAGAGACGAGTGTTGTTATTTGCGATCGTACCATCGACGACTGTTCTATTATTTGCGATCATACTAGCGACGAGTGTGCTGATCTTTGCAATCGTACTAGCGGCGAGTGTTCTGTTCTTTGCGATCCTACTAGCGACGAGTGGTTTGTTCTTTGCGATCATACTAGCGATGAGTGTTCTGTTTGCGATCGTGCTAGCGACGAGAGTTCTGTTCATTGCGATCGTACTAGCGACGAGTGTTCTGTTCTTTGCGATTGTACTAACGACGAGTGTTCTATTCTTTGCTATCATACTAGAGACGAGTGTTCTGTTCTTTGCGATTGTACCAATGACGAGTGTTCTATTCCTTGCGATCACACTAGCGACGAGTGTTCTTTTCTTTGCGATTGTACCAACGACGAGTGTTCTGTTCTTTGCGATCATACTATCGACGAGTATCCTGTTCTTTGCGATGGTGCCAGCGACGAGTGTTGTTTTATGCGATCGTACCAGCGACGATTGTTCAGTTATTTGCGATTATACTAGCGACGAGTGTTCTGTTCCTTGTGATCATACTAGTGACAAGTGTTCTGTTCCTTGTGATCGAACCAATGACGAGTGTTCTGTTATTTGTGACCGTACTAACGAGTGTTATGTTCTTTGTGATCGTACCAACAACGAGCGTTCTGTTCTTTGCGATCGTTCCAGCGACGGGTGCTCTGTTCTATGCGATTGTACCAGCGACGAGTGTTCTTTTCTTTGCGTTCGTAATAACGACGAGTGTTCTGTTCTTTGCGACCGTACCAGCGACGAGTGTTCTGTTCTTTGCAATCGTACTAGCGACGAGAGTGCCGTTCTGTTTGACGTATTAGTGACGAGAATGCTCTTCTTTACGACGGTACTAGTGACGAGAATGCTGTTCTGTACGACGGTACTAGTGATGAGAATGCTGTTCTCAATTACAGCGGGGTGGTGATGGTACTACTACTTACAGTGTTCTTATACTATACTACCCCGTACTTATACTATTACTGATAATAATAATTATAACAATATATTTTGTTTTGCAGAGAATACAAATGAAGAAATAAATAGTAAGGAGAAATAAGAGTTAGGAAATGAAGAGTAGAATATAAAGTTGCAGATGATGTACTGCTTCTTCCAGTACTATGTACAATTAATAATTTTAATATGTATAATTTGTTTTGGAAAGTAGGAAAGTTGTAGTAGTAGAAGACAAGCTGGAAGATACAAGAGATAGAAGAATAAAACTGTCATCATACTACTACACCAGTTTTAATAACACATATACTGAATTTTATTTGCAGATTTTTAAAGATAATGTAATAGCAGTAGGAAGTAACAAGAAATAGAAGAATAAAGGTGGCATTATACTACTACTACTACACTAATATTAATAACATGTAGACTGTATTTTATTTGCAGATATTAAAATATGAAGAAGTATAAAGCCAGTATGAAGGGAACATGAGATAGAAGAATAATGGTGGCATTATACTATTCCTAGTACATCAATAATATTTAATAATATGTACATAGACTTTTATTTGCAGATATTAAAAGTTAAGAAATAGAAGACCAGTATGAAGGAACATGAGATAGAAGAACAAAGATGGCATTATACTACTCCTACCACATCAATAATATATATATATATATATATATATATATAGGAAGGAACAAGAAATAGGAGAATAAAGGTGGCATTATACTAGTACTAGTACTACTACTACTACTACTACTACACTAGTAACAATAATATGTATAGTCTCTTTTATTTGCAGATATTAAAAGAAGCAGAAATAGAAGACAAGTGCCAGGAGCATGAGATAGTAGGATGAAGGAAGCATTATACTACTATTACATCAATAATATATAGGCCCTTATATTTTCAGATATTAAAAGATGAAGAAATGGAAGATAATAAGAAATAGGAAACAGAAGAAGATATAAAAGTAATTCTTGTATGGAAAAGTGGACTTGTTTGGTTCTGTTGAAATAATTAATATGAACCCAGCAACAATGAGCGAGCGGCAGCTCGTGATACCCGTTCCAACCGTGCAATATCGGTGGACTTAATGCAGCTCATTTCTTGATGTAAATTATTCCAAGGTCTGAGCTGGGGGACTGGATGCAATATTAAATATTTCGGCATATAATGTTTTAAAATAAACACCAGTGGCATAGTCAGAATGTGAGCCCAAACCCATCCAAAATTTTGAACACAGGTTTGTTTTTCCAGAACCTGCACCTAGTTTTACAAATTATGGTCTGTCCCATAGCAACTGCATATACTGAAAAAACTTCTCCTGTATCACAACGAATAAAAACTTACACCATGACAACTATGTAAAGACCAGGTTTTGTAATCTCAATCAAGAGGGGAAAATATGATGTGTGTGTGTGTGTGTGTGCGTTCTCGAGCACCACCCAATGCAATTTTTGTGCTTCAAATTATGTGCTGCAAGTATTGATGGCATTAATATAGCCTATTTCCAATTTATGCACTATTTCGGCCACATAGACAATGTATGCTTGTATTGTGTACAGAAAGGTACGTAGGATGAGTGTATGATTATGTATTTCCTTAGTGTAAAATATATTGTATGAGGGATGATTATAACGGAGCAGGTGAAAATCCGTTGCTGGCACATAGCCTACTCCTATCGATGAGCTCCAACATAATAATAATAGTTTTATTTTACTTGGCAGAGGTAAGGCCTTGTCTACTATTCAACCGGGTTAAAAAAATACAAATATTATTCTTACATCTAAATTACAATAAACAAAAATATTATATAGTATATCAAAAATATAATTATTATTTACAATATATTTTGATTTAATCTTGATTTAACGCGAAAGAAATATAAAATGTACAAGATAGAAAAATGAAAAATATGTAATAAGATATTAAATATAACATTTTAACCAGTTAAAATGCAGAAGATAAAACATTGATTTTGAAAAGTCTCCATATAAGAACTACTTAATGAAGTTTAATAATTTAGTTGAGGACGACTGACCTACCAGGTATCAATTTTATATTTAATATCTTATTAGTTATTACATAATCTCAACAGTGCTTTAGTATGAATTTTAAAAGTGTTGAAAGTTCAGCATAACTGTAAAGATGTTCCATGATGCTTTCATGTAATGCGACTGATACTGAAGTAACTTCTAATCAGATGTTAATGTAATAACCAATATGGAAATAGGTATTTTGCAAATGCCTATACTGAACAAATTTCAGTGTCATAATATCACAATACGCACGCAGTGAAAGAAAAAAAGTGGCTTGCCGTGATTTGAACCATCAGTGTCCAAACTCAAATTCATCGCTTTAACCATTAAGCCACATGTTAACTACACAGATTCTGCATGTTTCACTCTGAGCTAAGGCTCACATTGTACCGATGCTACTTTAACCAGTGCAGTGGCGTGTAATTATCTACTAAGTTCGAAATTTTAAGGAATTTGATAACCCAATATTTCATAAACATTGTTGATTAATTTATTATAAATCAGGATCTCGGAATTATTACCAAGATCTGAAGTTATTCTAGTATAATTTTCTCTCCTATTGATTTATCTGTATTAATTGTTTATTACTTTGATTCCCTATAACTAGCCCATTTTCCCTCATAGACCATTGGTTCCCTATTTCAAATTACTTGTATAATACACCTCTGTAAGCAGTTAAGTTTGTGCGGTATAATTCATTTACACCTTATATATATATATATATATATATATATATATATATATATATATATAGAGAGAGAGAGAGAGAGAGAGAGAGAGAGAGAGACAGACAGACAGACAGACAGAGAGCATGGGAGAGAGAGAGAGAGAGGCAGAATTAAAATATTGTCTGATTTCAATGCACACCTCTATTTCCCCCCCCCTTTTGGCCAAATTTGATGTGGGAGAATAACATTAATCATGATTTGAGGGAAGTAGATTATACAGGGGATGATTGGAAATTATTAGTGCAGGATGTATGGAGAGCTTATGTCAGTGTTGGCCAAGGTTTGATAGTGCCAGTGAGATAGTTAGTTTAGTTATTTTTGGTCCAATTTTATAGTGTATAAAATTTCATTACAAAAACATTAACTAAATTTATAAATATTCAAAACAATTTTTTTTACTACCTTAAAAAAGATAAATAAATCAATAAATATCTTTAAATACAACTGTTTGGATGAAATTGTTAACTTCATAAATTGTTGCCATTTTTATTCATATTATCTTTTCAATGTCCCCTTTTTATGTGTCTGTTCGGGTTCAATGCAGCACAGGTTCCTCATCTTAAATTTCAAAAAATGGACTCTATATTACTTCTTACAACCAAAGAAAAAAAAATAGAGGGCGCACAGAACGAAATATAAAAAGTCAAGAATAAGGACCACACTCATATATAAATTTTTGTCACTGACATTTTTGGTGTTTACTAAGTAGGATCAATGAAAACTTGTAATTTTTTTCAAAAATGTTTTCATAAGAACAAACTCAATTGCTACATTTCCTTCGGAATTCCTTAATACATTAAATAAATATTAATAAGCAGAATAGTGCACAAATATGCATGTGCACTATGGTTATGAATTTTCAAAAATAGCTATGAATTATAGTCAGGATTTGCCAACAATACAAGGATATACTTAATACATATTACATAAAACTGTAGTAATCACTAAAGCTGACAAAGGAATGCAATTGGTTATTCTCGATACCGAACTAAACAAGAGATGAATGAGTCAACTTTTGGAATCAGAAGAATTCATCAAAATTAATTCAAATCCATCAAGGAAGTAAATAACACCTTGAAAAACATCAACAAAATGTTAACAAAACAATAAAAATTTCAATTGATGGTTTCAAATCCAAAGAAATCAAACATCCATGGAGTTCCAAAAATTCACCAATAAGGTAATAGAATGAGGTCGATAATCAACATTGGGTCGCCCACGTCATATATCAAAATAATTCAATGAAGAATTAAAAAAAAATACTGAATATGATAATCTATCAATAGATAGTTCATATCAATTGGTAGAAGGATTAGAAAAAATACACTTACAACCATCAGAAGATTTGTTTCCTTTGATGTTGCTTCATTGTTTCGTAGCATTCCTAGAGAAAACACTACGGAAATTTTTATAAATGGCTGGACAAAACAAAATGGACAAAGAGAGAATAATGGAATATAAAATCTTAACTAAATTATGCATTGATTGCAATATTTTTTTCACGTATAATGGAAAATTCTACAAATAAACTTCAAGTCTTTCTATGGAGAACATCATATCCCCATTTTTGGCTAATCTATTTATGACAAGTTTTTAACATAAGATAATTAGTGGACACCCTTTCATTTTTAAATTCTGTTAATGATGTCATAATAGCTACTGTGATCACAATTATATAAATAATGCTTTATAATTGTTGAATATTCAGAGTCAAACTATAAAGTTCACCACAGAAACTGAATTCAACAGACAAATATCGTTTATAGATCTAAATTTAATAAGAAATGAAAACAAAATAGAATTTGGAATGTAAAAAAAGAAGGCACGCATAGATAACTATATTAAAGCTTCTGGATTTAATCACATTTCTCATAAAGAGCCACTTTTCAACAGTTTGACACTTAGATTATTTTAAAAAACATAAGATTTGCCCAACAAAGCCTTAATAGATTAATCAGATCCAACAAGAAATCATCAAATTAAAGAAGAAAACAAATCAGGGATTTATCAGATAAAATATGAAGATTGTGATAAAAACTACATAGAGAAAACAAAAAGAAATTTGAAAACCAGAGCATAGGAACATCTCAAAGATGTCAAAAATGGGGAAGTAGAAAAATCTGCAATATCCACTCATGCTTGGTCAGAAAAAGATCAAATAGAAAGAAAGGATGAATTAATAAAACAAATAGAAAAACCTAAAGAACTCACAGTTTGGGAAAAAATACATTTAAAAAAAACAAGGAAAAAATAATTAAATTTCCAGGGAATGTGATTTAATTTGGAAGTTCATCGGTCAACTACAGATTAGGTAAGAAGTGAATCAATACAACAAAAGAACAGTCATTTAAATACTAAAGATGAAACCAATAAGGTTCCAAAACCATCCAAACAGAAGGTGAGGTGAGGTGATAAAATTTTTCTTATATTTTATAAAAGGAATATTGAGAAGGCATACGGTACTGTTGATAACGATTTGTCCATCAGATGGGTCAAGCAGCAGGTAAGCCAAGAATCTTTCACTTGAGTACTGACCTGTCGCCAGAATGACAGTATGCGCCACAGGCACTCTGTGTCACAACACTGAGTCCTGCCTCGTACTATAATACAGAAATAAGTTTCAGCTCAACTTTAGATTAATTTCCACTTGATTTTCCATACTATATTCTTGTAATTCTGTTGCTCTATGTACTGCTTCTTTCTTTACTAATATTTCGTACTATTTTAAATGTAGTATAATGATACTTGTAATTTCTTTTTACAATTATTAAATATTTATCTACGTATACACTGATTTCTTCTAAGTTCTACAGAATTGCAGTACACATGCACGAATGCTTAATGTATCTTCCACAAGATTAAGTGATATCAGTTTTACCAACTTTTGCAATTAATTCAACATCTTATTTAAAGAAATTAACTTAATTTTCATAGGTTAGTGTATACTTAATTAAATAATAATTATGTTAGGAAGGGAGAAGTTGGTGAACAAGTGTATATCCATTTCTATTAAACGTATGAGAATTTATTGCGAAGGATGATCATATCAATTTCACAGCTACGTGGTGCCATTTGGCCACAACTCTATAAACTTTTTTGTAGGACTTCATAGATATGTGGATCCATCTAGTGTCAACTCCATAAAAGTTTGAGCATGTGCACTGTTATTCCCTAGGCATTAGAAAATTAAAGGTGGAAATCAAACTAAAGTTTTTCCTATGTTTCTACTAAAATCAACATTCGTGATACAGAAAATCAAGTTCAAAAATAATTCTGGTAAAAATAAGATAAAGTGGCACCATTTCACCTACTTCCCCTGAATACAGTGTCGACAGATTTTTGCGAGTACAATAATAACTTACATGTAAAATTTTTTCAAAGTAAAACCAATATTAAGTTTAGACTAATTTTAAATTACATATATTTCACTGCTGTGGTTTCGAGGTAGCATGCTGCCTTGTCATGCAGAGGGCTCAGATTTGATCCACAGTCAGGACAAGCTTTCTGGATGAGGTTTCTCCTCATCTGTAAGACAAATGTGAGGAAGCTTTGAGGCCCAAAAGGTCCTGAACATCACCTGGCCATCATCATCCCTGGTGTGGAAAGTATAGCATGAAAATGCTATGACTGCTCTAGAGCAAAATTCTATATATATATAACAGAGAGAGAGAGAGAGAGAAAGAAAGAAACAGTTAGGCTTACTTAATAGTACTTCTGCTGGCTTTTCGATCTCTTCCACTGTTTTTTTTTTAATGTCACTTTCTCCTCCATGAGAAATACTAAAATACAAAGGGCACATAATGCCATCTTCTCTCTTTATTAACCATGATAATGCTCTACACCACTTACTGTAAAATTTACATTTCAACTTTTGTTTCTTTGGAACCGGTGATGTAGTATTTTTACTATCTGATGATAAATGAATGTTTTAAAATGTTTCCCTATACGTAACTGTGAAATGTAAAAAACGGTACATTTTTGTCAATTAATATAATTCGGGATTTCATATTATCCCAACCTCTATGCTCTATGATCCCAACTTGATTCGGGAATCGGGATTCCACTAAATAAATCGAAACATTCCGAACAATCCCGCTTAAATCATAGAGAACGAAATAGTGATGCTAGGGAATTCTGGGAGTTGTTCTCCTCATAGAGTATTCCCTTCCTCCTAACGGGCTCGACGTGGGTTATCTCTGGGCTCGACCTAGCCGCTTATACCTTTTTTACTTATTATTTACGCGATTTCTCATTTAATAAAAATCAGAAATTGGCACATTTATGCAAATAATGAAAGTCCAGTTCCATATTAAGTGGATTTGCTTAATGCTATTACTGATTTTTTCCCCACACAGTTTTATATTACAGAGAATATGGTACCTATCGCATAATTTACCATAAAAAAAGCACCAACAATTTTCATATGGAGAGTAAAAACTAACATTGCATGCAAATTTTGTTGTCGAAGCTGTGTACGTATGTCCGCGATACTATATGTAATTCGTAGCTTCCACTTGTACAGAGGCTGGATGTCATGGCTTCCGTGCTATATAAGTCCGGCTAGATGCTCCCTTTCTTTTCGTTGCACCTACGTAGGAAGTTTGTGCTTGCTCTAATAGAAGGTAGCAAGAATCGAGTTCTGAGATCTGCAAAGAAAGTCTACCTCGATTGTGTAAGACAGGGAAATGCGCAAATCTCGTTTGAGTTACGATGCTTTGACTCTTTCCAATTCTGATATTCCTTACTTTGAGATGTTTACATATAATTTCTATGCCGTAGCTCAGAATTGGTGTTATTTTTACATATAAGGCGATAGCTTGCTCAAATTTGTTATGTCGCTTATAGCTTTTGGCTTTCTCTTTTACATGTTCGCTGAATGTCGTCATCTGTGGTTAAAAATGATGCCTAAGTAAGACAAATGTTTGAAACACTAGTCAGAGGATTGACACTGCATTCAGTGTTGTCTTTGGGCGTTATTCTACCTCCTCTCATATAAACCATCTCCAGTTTTATTTTCATTTATTCGAAGGCCGTTCTCAGATGCCCATTTCCAGAGATCGTTCAAGACCTCTTGAGTAAGTCTTGAGATTCGGAATATTTTAAGTATTTGGGATCAATAATTTAAAAAAATTGGTATTATTATCATCTGAATTAGACATCGAAAAAAAAAAGAATAATAGAGACAAAGAAAGTTATTGGCATAATAAATTCTATTTTATGGAGTAGGAATAATTATTAATGTATAACACAATTGTGAAGAATGCGGAAACATGGACGATGAAGCAAAAACACAGAAAACTTATTAGCCACAGAAATTGACTTTTTAAGAAGATCGGCAAGAATATCAAAATTAAACAAAATAAAAAACAATACAATAAGAGAAATTGTGAATGTAGAAAAGGATATTGCACAAGAGATTGAAGAAATCCAACTAAGATGGTTTTGGGCATATAATGAGTAGAAGGGGCAGAGAAACAAACAAAAACAAGTATTGAAATGAATACCTCCTGGATACGGGAAACGTGGTAGATCGAAGCCAACGTGAATAAAGGGAATCGGGAATTCAAGACAACATATGAAGAAGATAAATATGACATAAGCAGACCCGCAAGACCGGGAAGTGTGGAAGAAAAAAAATTGTATATTTTGGTTGAGGATAAAAAAAATCCTGAAAAATAAACTTAGAACCTACCTTCTGTTATTCGTTATTCCGTTTATATGGTTGGAAGTACAGCTCTTGTCCGTAATGATCATATAAGCGATCAGTGATAAAAGTTTCATCGAACGCAGCGCTAAATCCAATAAATTTACCTTCGGTAAGTCTGTGACCTTTGTTTCCGGTATATCGTTCTCTATGGTATTGACTTCTATCCGGTTCAATTACGCCATCTATTGGTAAAATTTAGTTCTCATTTTCTTTTGCATTTAGAAGGCAACCACGTGTAAGTATGATGTCCGTAGTTCTTAATAATTTTAATCAATAATGTTTTATTTACCTATCTTTAAGTTCTAAATTATTTTATTTTGATTGATTTTAGATTATTTAATCTTATTTTATAGTATTCGGAATCCATTTCTTACCTTTCTTAAGATGTATTGTCTTCACCTCGTGTCGTGTGTTTAGATTAGAACCTTTACTTCAATATTTTCCAACGTGCTATCGTATTACATTTAAATGTAGGGCTATCTATAATTATTATTTTATTTCAAAATGTATTTTTGTTGCAATTTTATGTGATTTTTAAAATTATCCTAATTATTATTGATTCTATCTGTTAGAAAATGGCGGACGCAGCTCCAGCCGGTGGTCGAGGAGGTTTTCGCGGTGGCTTTGGTTCTCGTGGTGGTCGAGGAGGACAGAGGGGACGTGGACGCGGCCGTGGTCGAGGCAGAGGACGTGGAAAGGAAGCAGAAAAAGAGTGGATTCCAATTACCAAACTTGGACGTCTTGTACGAGATGGGAAGATTCGTACTCTCGAAGAAATTTACCTTTTCTCCTTGCCCATTAAGGTAAGTCAGTATGTACTCTGTCGAATTTTGACTTTAAAATGAGTGCTGACTCGCTGTGCTATATCATAGGGCATAGACAAGACACTGTTGCATTATTGGAAAAACTTCAATACTTCGTTCAATGAAGTTCTACAGCATAGCAGTGCGAATGCGCAAACGTTCATGGAATTGTTGCCAGATGGAACCACTTACCTGTGAAATCAGTATGACCAAGCTTTGCATATGTGTGGTACTGTAATACCGTGGTTAATAACCCCATGGCTGAGGTTACCTATTTATCTCATGATTTTTTCCATATAAAATCCTTGCACTACATGCTTTTAAATGGATAAAGTTCTGGGTGAGGTAGGTTATATGCCCGTCACAATTCTACACTTACATTGTTATGCCACTGATTGTAAACACTTTTGGGATATACTTTCCTTTAGGTCCGGAGAAAATTTTTCTAAGTTCTATAGAATCGCAGTGCGCATGCGCTAGTGCTCCAATTATCCCAGGTAGATAAATGCAGCCTCCAGCAGTTGGTGGTGTATATATGTGAAATCAGTATGACCAACATTGACACAAAATTCCCAGAACTTGTCTAAAAATGTATAATTTATTTTACGTATCAAATCACTTTTAAAAAGCAAGGAACCTAAAAGCTAACCAAACCTAAATCAATTACTCTAACGTAGGTGAAATCCAGGGAACGTTTAATCACATTTAAAAAGCAAGTTCGGGTTGTTGATGGTGGCAACGCTGGAACAACTAGGAAGTGGAGGGAAAAAGACAAAGAGCAGGAAGTAAGAAATGTAGCACGACCATGTTTTACGCAAATATATAAATATGGAAAAAAACTCGTTGGAACATTGGAATATGTTTAAAATGTGTTAAAAAGTGTTGCAAAATGTTTTGAAAGTGTTTAAGAGTGTTTAGTGCATCAGTGGAATAAGATATAAAATTGAAAAAATTTTCGGACCTAAAGGAAAGTACAGCCCACTTTTGTACTGTTTTTAAACTTTTGCAACAATCTTCAAGCTTTCTTTACAATATTTTATATTTATGTAAAACATGATCATAGATACATTGCTTACTTGCTACATTCCCATGTTCCAACGTTGCCATTTGAAAATAATTTCAAACCATATTTAGTGTTAGTGTATGTAAAATTAGGGGAAAAGTCGGTTTTATGTCTTTCAGGAATTCATCTAAGTTCCACAGAATCGCAGCGTGCATCCACGAGTTGCTGTAATGGTTAATATAGACTCCGGTAGATGGCTCTGCAGTCGGCGTTACCAACTTTCGGAATAAATTTCTAAATGCAAAAAAAATGGACGTTAACTAACTTGCCATTTTCTAACTAAAGAAAACAATTTACATGCATATTATTTCTTCCCAAATGCTTAAAGATGGACGTAAACCAACTTCCCATTTCCTAACGTAACAAAGCAATTTACATGTGTACTATTTAATTAACTATAAACTAATTTTACATACACTAACACTAAATATAGTTTCGAATTATTTTCAAATGGTGGCAACGTTGGAACAACATGGGAAAGTAGCAAGGAAGTAATGTATCCACGATCATGTTTTACGTAAATATATTAATATAAAATATTGTGAAGAAAGCTTGAAGATCATTGCAAAATGTTTAAAACAGTACAAAATGTGTTTACAAGTGTTTAGTGCATCAGTGGCATAAGAATGTAAGTGTAGAAATGTGAGACATAAAACCGGCCACATCCAAAATTAGTTTATAGTTAATTAAATAGTACACATGTAAATTGTTTCGTTGCGTTAGGAAATGAGAAGTTGGTTTACGTCCATTTTTTAAGCATTTGGGAATAAATAATATGCATGTAAATTGTTTTCGGAAAAAGTTGGTTATATGTCTCAGACGAATTTTTCTAAGTTCCACAGAATTGCAGTGCGCATGTGCGAGTTGCAGAAATTGCCGTGATGGTTAATGTAGCCTCCGGTAGATGGTTCTGCAGTCGGCGTTACCAACTTTGGGAATAAATTTCCAAATGCAAAAAAAAAAGGACGTTAACTAACTTGCCATTTTCTAACTAAAGAAAACAATTTACATGCATATTATTTATTCCCAAATGCTTAAAAAAATGGACGTAAACCAACTTCCCATTTCCTAACGTAACAAAGCAATTTACATGGATACTATTTAATGAACTATAAACTAATTTTACGTACACTAACACTAAATACGGTTTCATATTATTTTCAAATGGTGGCAACGTTGGAACAACATGGGAAAGTAGCAAGCAAGTAATTTATCCACCATCATGTTTTACGTAAATATATAAATATAAAATATTGTGAAGAAAGCTTGAAGATCGTTGCAAAATGTTTAATAAAACAGTACAAAAAGTGTTTACAAGTGTTTAGTGCATCAGTGGCATAAGAATGTAAGTGTAGAAATGTGAGAGACATAAAACCGACCACATGCTTGTTTTCTTTAATTAGGAAATGGCAAGTTAGTTTACGTCCATTTTTTTTTTTGCATTTGGGAATCTATTCCCAAAGTTGGTAATGCCGACTGCAGAGCCATCTACCAGAGGCTATATTAACCATTACAGCAACTCCTGCGACTCGTGCATGCTCACTGCGATTCTGTGGAACTTACAAGATTTTGTCACTGGCATAAACCAGACTTGTTTCCATTAAACGCAGTGAGAAATTTTTCTAAGTCACAGGCGGACACTATGTGCATACGCCAATGAATGTGAAGCAGTTTACTATATGGAATATCGCGATACAGCCAACGTATACATGCTCTTTAACGAACCTAGAAGCTAACCTAATGCAATTTAAGTACTCTTTAACTGTGAAAGATCAATGGCTGAAGTTTCCATTAAGCACCATGAGAAATTTTTCCTAGTCCCAGGCAGACACCATGTGCATGCACCAACACATTAAGCGGTTACACTATAGAATGATGCGATGCAGCCGATGGATAAGGTCGAGAAATGGGTGCATACGAATTCTTCTAAGTTCCAGGAATCACAGTGTGCATGCAGGAGTTGCTGTAATGGTTAATGTAGTTTCCAGTAGATTGCTCGGGTGTTGTACTTAACGTTGCAAAAAAATTTCAATCTAATTGTTTATGCCACTGATGCACTAAACACTTTTAAACACGTTGAAAACTTTTTGCAACACTTTTAAACATCTTCCAACGTTGCAACAATCTTTTTTTATATTTATATATTTACGTAAAACATGATCATCCTACATTGCTTACTAGCTACTTTCTGCTATTTTCCCATATCTCTTCCTATGTTGTTCCAACGTTGCCACCATCGACAACCCAAAATACTGCAGATGTTGCCAACATCACTTCCACGTTCCCTGGATTTCACCTACGTTAGAGTAATTGATTTGTATTACAGTAATTGTTTTAGGTTTGGTTAGCTTTTAGGTTCCTTGCTTTTTAAATGTGATTTGATACGTAAAATAAATTACCTCTTCATATCTGTTATTCTATGAAAAATTCGTGTTAATTATACATATTTAGACAAGTTCTGGGAATTTTGTGTCAATGTTGGTCATACTGATTTCACATACATATACCACCAACTGCTGGAGGTTGGATTTATCTTTCTGGGATTACATGGAGCACTAGCGCATGCGCATTGTGATTTTATAGAACTTAGAAGAATTTTTTTGCGACAGTAAGTACACTATCCGATTGCTCTGAAGTCGGCATTACCAACTTTAAGCTAACCAAACCTAAATCAATTACTCTAACGTAGGTGAAATCCAGGGAACGTGGAAGTGATGTTGGCAACATCTGGAGTATTTTGGGTTGTTGATGGTGGCAACGTTGGAACAACATAGGAAGAGGAGGGAAAATTGCAGAAAGTAGCAAGGAAGAATGTAGGACGATCATGTTTTACGTAAATATATAAATATAAAAAAGGATCGTTGCAACATTGGAAGATGTTTAAAAGTGTTGCAAAATGTGTTAAAGGTGTTTAAAAGTGTTTAGTGCATCAGTGGCATAAGAAATTAAACTTTTTTGCAACGTTTAGTATACAACACCCTATTTACATATTTAGGTAAAACATGATCATGGATACTTACTTGCTACTTTCCCATGTTGTTCCAACATTGCCTCCATTTGAAAATAATTTCAAACCATATTTAGTGTTAGTGTACATAAAATTAGTTTATAGTTTATTAAATAGTATGCATGTAAATTGTTTTGTTAGGTTAGGAAATGGGAAGTTGATTTACGTCCATTTTTTAAGCATTTGGGAATAAATAATATGCATGTAAATTGTTTTCTTTAGTTAGGAAATGACAAGTTAGTTGACGTCCATTTTTTTTTTTTCATTTGGAAATTTATTCCCAAAGTTGGTTATGCCGACGGCAGAGCCATCTTTTGCATTTGGAAATTTATTCCCAAAGTTGGTAATGCCGACTGCAGAGCCATCTACCGGAGGCTATATTAACCATTGCAGCAACTCCCACAACTGCGCATACGCATTGCGATTCTGTGGAACTTAGAAGGATTCGTCTACGACATATAACCGACTTTTTCCAACAAAACAATTTGCATACATATTATTTATTCCCAAAAGCAAAAAAATGGATGTAAACCAACTTCCCATTTCCTAATCTAACAAAACAATTTACATGCATATTATTTAATAAACTATAAACTAATTTTACATACACTAACACTAAATATGATTTGGAATTATTTACAAATGTTAGTAACTCCAATTTGAGAGCCACCTAGTGGATGTTACATGAAGCATTTCTGCATCTCTAGAACCCGATGCACAATTTTCGCATAATTTATAAATATTTAAAAATCATAACTGTGTATAAAATGGTTCCAAAATGTTTAAAATAGTACGAAACTTTATTATAAATGGTTGGGCTCTTCTTTAGAATAATTTACCCTCGATTTTTGAGTTCCTTGTTGTGAATTATGTCTTATGTATTTACTAACATTTTTTAATATTTTGAATTTTTTCAAACAATTTTTATAACTTGTATTTTATAATTTTTAAGTATTTATTCAAATACACATATTGTGATGGTGACTTGCTATTTTCTCCAGAGTATATTACACAGTTGGAACCAGTGGGTTATCGATGGTTGCGATTATTAAAGCGTTTCATGGGATCCACTCTAGGTTAGAGTAATTGAATTATGTTAAGTGTTACTTAGCTTTTAGGTTTGTTACATTTTAAATGTGTCTTCATACATAAAACAAAAAAACCAATAATAGTCAATATGTGGTTCGATGGTGGGTTATTGCTGGCTCTATAAACTCTGGCGCATGCGCACTGTTGTTCTATAGGACTTTGAAAATATATCAGGTAAATTAAAGTGGAGAATCCACAATGGTTGAAAAGTGTTTAGTACATCAGTGGCATAAAAATATTGGATGGGGCGTAAGTTTAGAATACTTTGACCTATGATTTTCCATAACTGAAATCTTATTAATACTTATAATTGCACTATGTACTTTTTCCGTCTTTATTAAATTTTTGTATTATTTTAAACATTTTGCAATGATGCATATAAAATCTTTTTACAGTTATTAAATATTTATCTATGTACACAACTTGTCACATTTTTCTCGTGATTTTTTCAAAGTTCTACAGAATCATGTGCAAATGCTTAAAAAGAAACTTCCATCTGTGAAATTGGAATGACCAACATTCAAATTAATTTTAAAAAATATTTTAAGAAGTGGATGTTTACTTCATTTTGTTAGGTTCCAATGGGACAAGTTAGTATACATCAGATTAGTTTACACTTCATTAAATAATAAGCATGTAATTTATTTTGTTGGGTTAGGAAGAAGGAAGTTGGTGTATACCATTTCTTATAAACATTTATTTTGATAATACTGACATGTATTTAGACACATTACATTTTGATAACTGATTTCATACTGATTTTATGCATATGTCTATCATCCTGCAGAAGTTCCTATAAGCATTTGCACTCTGTGATTCTGTGGAACTTGGTCGAGGTGATCTAAACTTCTTCCTTTATTGATTTCTAGAGAATGTAGTAGATTTCTTGTTCTTGATGTTCTTAATTTCTTTCATATTTTAGGAATTTGAGATCATTGATTTCTTCATTGGATCTTCATTGAAGGATGAGGTGTTGAAGATCATGCCTGTGCAGAAACAGACTCGAGCTGGACAGAGGACCAGGTTCAAGGCTTTTGTCGGTATGTAACTTCATTTCAAGGGTAGGATGTTAGTATTCTAAACTTTTCGAGAAAGTTTCTATGCTCCTTTTTCATTCTCTATTCATGCCACATGTCCAGCCCATTGCAGCCTATGAGACTTAAACTACTGTGTTATTATGTCTGGTTTCCCATAAAGATTAAATAGTTCACTTTATTCTCAATTTGCCTATCTGTTTGTCTCTTTGGTCCAAAAAAATTCCTGTGGACTATATTCTCAAGTACTCAAACTTTTCTCCTGTCTTAAAGTAAGGGACACCACGTTTTAGAATAACCATTTTATATACTTTTAGTCTAATGGTTTTTTAGAAAAGTTAAGATGACAAACATCCCTTTAATGCATAATAAGACATGTTTCCAGAGTTACTCTTTTTTTAATTTCTTTCTGCACCTCAGTCCTGTTTATAATTATAGTTTCTGGGTATTTGAATTCAGTCACTTCAAAATTTTCCTCATTTGAAATTAACTGTCCGTTTCCATCATAAGATTTATACATGTGGCCATTTAGGTTTATTAATATTTGCTTACAGCCTCAATTTCTTATTTAGGATCTCCATGCTATTGCCTAATAATTCTGCATCATCAGTATATGCCAAAGTTTTTTGGGGGGTTTTCCTCACCTGTAAAAAAATTCAGGAAGCTTAGGGCCCAACAGTCCCCGAAAACAATCCAGTCATTATGATCATCCTTCACCGGTGTGGAAAGCAATGGGGAGTTACCACACCTATAATTTCCTAGTAAAGCATAGCATGAAAATGCTATGATTACAGTGAAAGACCTGCCCTCGGGCAGAATTACTATGGATGGATATATATATATATGTATTTCACCTTCAATTGAAAGAGCTAACACCGATTCCTAACCTAATTTATCTTGACCTTTTAGCTTTAAAATCGAACATAAAGTAAAGTTAGGTATAGTGTGTTAAGAGGACACCATAGCATAATTGGTTGAGGCAGAAATGAGTATCAGACCTTTGTTCAGGGGATAAAGGTGGCAATCATGCAGGGCTCACATCTCGCGCCGTATGTCTAAAAAGGTGGGAGCCTTAACCTCCTACCGCTAGGGCTCCTGAGACCTGTAGTGGGATCACTTACCTTTATTGAGCTCTTTTTTTTCATTTCAATTTTATGAAGAATCATTCATGACTAATTCAACTTATAAAGTTAAAATATTTTCATAAATGTATATATATATATATATATATATATATATATATATATATAGGAAGATAAGTTTTATTTTACAGTCATTAAATAAAACAGATTTTTCACCTCACCTCATATTTATCTATTTCAGCAATTGGTGATTCAAATGGTCACATTGGTTTGGGTGTCAAGTGTTCAAAGGAAGTGGCTACTGCAATTCGAGGTGCAATCATCCTTGCAAAATTGTCTGTTGTGCCTGTGAGGAGAGGTTACTGGGGTAACAAAATTGGTAAACCCCATACAGTACCTTGTAAGGTAAGATGCTTACTCTCCATATAAAATAATTATATAATTAATTTTACTCTTTAACTTTTCATGATCATATCACTCTTAAAAGGATTTTTATCTTTCCTGCTTTTTTCTTTTCAAATTAAATTGATAGAATAGATAGTGAATTTTCGTTTCCAAGTATCCAGATTATAGATAATTTCTTGTGGTAGATATATTTTCATGTGAATATATAAGCAGAGTAGCAAATAGGTATGCATAATCACAGTACAAAGTTCATGTAATACACAAAGTTATTGAGTTTGTATTTTTTTATAAATTTATATTGAGATTTAAAAAAATTAAAACACAAAGTTATGATTTGAATTGCATATGGGATCTGCAGCTTTATGTGGAATCTGAACCTGATATATATCACATATGCCTTCTCAGAGGTGAAGGAAGGGTTTGACGATCTGAAAAATCTATAACTGGATTGATCAGGATTCGAACCCTGGATCTCCTGTGTGGAAATCAGATGCCTTGACCACAACCTCACGAGGCCTCTTATAGTTATGATTATATTGTGATCTGTTTCTAATATTGAGTTGCATCTTCATTCAGTTTTTCATGTTAATATTTTTTTAATTACTATGTAGAGCCTAAGAGGGCTCTTGTCTGAACTCAAGTTAGTGTAACTTAATTTGTAAAGTATCAATCTAATTGTATTTTCAGATATATAGTACTAATGTTTTGTAGAGCACTAGTTTTAAAGTGTGTTTATGTGGTTAAAAAGTATATGGACAGACTATTTCTGTTTCATAGCAGCCCCACATAAAAGTTGTCATGCTTTGTTGTTACAAAAATTATAAAAAACTCCCAAGTGTGACAGGCCTACCAGCCGGCCTCACATCCACGTGTTAATCATAGAGGTAGACAATCATCTAGCCAGTATAGGTGTGACATGGGGTCAGCATGTTTGGTCCCCCATCCATTACTGCTGGTCTTCTCAATGTGGAGTCGCTACTTATTGTAGCTACCTAAATGCCTCACGGTGCTGGGTGGACATCGGGTCCCATACTGGCCAAAATTTCATGAGAAAATTTCTTCCCTCATGGGGGGGACTCGAACCAGCGCAAGTACCGTAGCTCTGCGTCAGCTTCATTGTTATTGTGCACCTAGATACCTGTAATAGCACATTGGCATGAGCAGAGTTTCAATCCTGAACCTCCAGTTTACTTATGAATAACTTCATCTATCTGCTAATTTTAGACCAAAAATGCTCTGTCTGGTAATTAGTTAAATCACCGCTTGGAGCTTAAATAATTTTTTTGGTAGAATAGCTATGGTTATAATGATGCAGTACTTGTGTAAGGCTCGTGAAAAGGGACCATTTGGCAGATTTTGAGTTGATTACAATTTAATAATCCTTGAAATGTATTTTTAATAATAACATTTTAAAGGTAAAAAAGTAAGAAGAAGATTGATTTATGTAAAAATTCGTTTTCACAGTACAGCCTTATAAAACTTTGCTATATACAAATGTAAAATCTATTAATCTACTGGGAAGTTATGCTAAATACAGTTTTACTACATGTAACTAAACTCACTGGCATTAATAGACCCTGGAGGTTCATGGCTGCACAGATATATGCTTTTCCATCCTGAGCTATGTTTTCTGTTTTCCAATCATTCGCTATGTAATTCATCTCCCTAAATAATGGTTAACGTTATTCTCTCATCTCAACTTCTATATGTATATATATTATGTAGTAACTGTTTTAAAAACTCAATATAAGTTTTACCGTTTGGAGAACTTCGTCCAAATATCAGCATAATATACTCAATAAATAGTTTTGTTGACTGTGGTTCTTGCCTCTGGTCTCAAGGGCCATGGATTCAAACCTGCCCAGGATCAATTGATTTTTTTAGGATTGAAAAAATCTGAGGAGCAAGTCCTCCATGAGGTATTTTGAGCTGTGGGTCCCGAGTCTGAGAGTAATGGGATTGTAAAAGATCCTTAAGCCTGAATATAAAGGCCTCTAAGTAAAATTTACCGACCTCATCCTAGAAATACCTTGTTTGCCTGTTAGATGTCTCATTGGTTGGTTTGTTGACTGCATACCATTCATGACATCTGTGGGCAAATGTGAATAACTATAGTCTGTCTGTAGAATCTGTAGAGAAGCTGTTTGAAATAAGTCATCTAAACAGGAGGCGGACAAAAATGCACGGCCAATGAGGCTGCGGAAGGAAGTGCAGTAGGGAGAACAGATCTCGTGACATTACTCATTTTGCTCTTGAGCTTCAAGCGAGAAAGATGTATAATCGGAAAGTTGTTGAATTTCTCTCTCATTCCATGACAGACTATATATTTAACTTAGTCTAGTAACAAAGGAGAGGCTAAGGCTCAACATTGGGTTATGTTATTATAGAACAAATAATATTTAATTTTAGGAAGTTATATTTTGAGGTTATTTTAATTATATTATTTTTGGTCTGGACATCTTACCTCAATATTAATGTTGATTTGTTCTTGCATTCATCAACATTAATATTGAGGTAAGATGTCCAGACCAAAAATAATATAATAGAACAAATAGTTTACACATAAATATACACTGTGAAGTAGTACATTTTCCTCTTGTCTACATTATGATATCAAGGGATCTACTTGTCCCAGGACTTCTAGCTTAAAGTGTAAAGATAACAATTACATGGACACAAAAAAAATCACTATTTTGCTCCCTCTCCTAGTTTTTTTAGAATTATTACAGAAACTAAAAGCTGCCAATGACTCCTTTTCATAAACACGCACATATTTATTGAAGTAATGATTAACAATTTTGCACTCTGTATTGCAGGTAACAGGGAAGTGTGGCTCAGTCCAGGTGCGTTTGATTCCTGCTCCTCGTGGAACAGGAATTGTATCGGCCCCTGTTCCCAAGAAACTGCTGCAGATGGCTGGTATTGAAGATTGCTACACTTCTGCCAGAGGATCCACGGGTACACTTGGAAACTTCGGTAGGATAATATTGATTTAATGTTTTTAATAATGCAATATCTCTCTGCCCGCCACTAGGAATGAACTCATACCAAATTTTTCAATGCAGATTTTTTATTAATACTAACTTCTCAAACAACGTACTTAAATGAACACTCATCCACATTTGTTTCTATGCACACAATGCAAATACGTGTCACCTGTATAATGGTCTGCCAAATTGGTGTATAAATTTAAACAAGACCACATTCCCATCTATCTGCCTAATTGTATAAACTGAAGTATCAAAGTCCTTTGTGCAGGATTGAGACACATTTAAACATGTATAAAAAATATTCCATAGTTATACTGCTAGCATTACAATTTGCAAGTATCATTGTTGAGTGATTTACTGCAGAAACTTTATACTGGGTTTCCAATTGCTGTTATTTCCCAGTTGGCAAATTTAAAGTGAGTCAAAATTTTTGGATTTCTGAAAAGGAAAGTTAGCCTATGATAAATATGGTATTTGAGGTGCCTTAACTCCTTGTTAATGTCATTGGCAATATATGTGTTATTTTATTTTAAAATACAATAGGAAGTAACATTAAGAGGTTTACTTATTTTAGGAATTCTCACTATGATGTATATTCATTAAGGTAGAATTTTTTATCACTCGCCTCATTGTTGTTCTTATTTGACTCATAAGAATAATGTGATAAAAAAATTCTACCTTAATTAAGAGATTTGTTTAATAATTAAAACATTTTGTCTATTCATTCTTACCTCTTATAGTTGTTTTTGTTGAACATATGTTTCAGGGCTTCTTAGCCCCATCGTCAGTGATTATTACATAATTTAATCTTATATTTGTGTTTTTTTCACAGCGAAAGCAACTTATGCAGCCATTGCAAAGACTTATGCATACTTGACTCCAGATCTTTGGAAGGATATACCTCTTACCAAAGCTCCATATCAAGAATTTGCAGACTACTTGGCCAAAAATCATCGTCCAGTTGGAGGTCAAAGAGAGTCATAATTTCTCTTTTTGTGTGTAATAATAAAGATTAACTGGTCCTCTGGGCCACCATGAAACTACAGCCTTTTTATTTCTCTAATTCAATGCTCACAGCAAAAATCTCTCCCAATCCATTACATAATTCTTGTTTGACTTTGATGGTAATAGTACTGTATTTAAGATAAACCTGCAATTTTCAAGAGGCTTAATGAATTTCAATAAGAAGTAACATTATGGGGATCTTTTTAATATTAATGTGAGTCTTTTACATCTTACCTCATAATTTAGTTGTGTTCTTGAAGAACATCTGTCAATATGTGTGCATATTGAAACATGTTCTGAAGAACACAACTGAATTATGAGGTAAGATGTAAAAGACATTAGTTTTATTCAAGAGGTTTTTTTAAGACAGGAAAGCTTGCAGCCGCTTCCTCTAGTGGTAGCAATCCAGATTCCTGCACTTACTGGGACCCAGTTTGCCATGTCTTGGCAGACCACATGTAGTGACAGTAGTCCCAGTGCTCCCCCTGGTGCCTATTTAGCCCTGCTTACAATATTATCTGCTTAACTTTACTTCATTGTCAAGACTATTGTTTTTTACCAAACCAATTTTTTTCCAACCTTCCTATTGGCTTCTTCATCCAGCCAAATCTTAGGCCTGTTACAATCTCACTGATGAATTTTGTATCCAGTGTTTGGATGGTCCAGAGATCTCTTTCCTGTTGGACAATTCTTTTTTGCCAACAGAATTATTCTGGGCTTGTGAGAATTAAAAGCAACTCAAAAGTGCTAGCCAGAAGGGGTAAAGTTATGGATTTCCATCCATGCCTCATCTGTTGTAAGCTGGTTGCACCGTGGGCAGGTTTGGAACGCACTTCACTATCCCATGCAATCCTTATTGGCTATCATATATTCAACTTCTGCTGCATATTATTTGTGAATTGTTGGGAACTGTGTACTATGCAGCATAAAAACATTGATCTTGGCTTATTTTTCTAGTCTGCAAATTTAATAAGTCAAGTCTTGATTTTTAGATTTTGGGAAAAAAAATATATATGTGGTAATAATAATTGGGCTAACAATTACCACCTTTCCCTCTGATTCCAAGGTGAATGGATTTTCAAGGGTGTAAAAATTGTAAGTTTGGCTTTCTTCAGAGGAAAAGTAAAGTCATGGATCCCATTTGTAAATTTACAGCATGTAAAAGAACCACAAGTCTGAAGAGATCTCTGAGAAAGGTTTTGACCCGAGTTAAAAAATGTCATTAAAATATAATTTCTTGACATTAATGGAAGTTTTAATTGAATTCTTTCCTTATTCCCCAATATCTCTGGCATCAATCACCATCTTAATTGTAGTATCCCTTTAAAAAAAATATTTTATTAGATGAGGAGTGATAACACATTCATACTTAGCCTCTAACCAGGCAGTTTAAAAAGCTTCGGCTAGCCTTTTTAAATTTTTATTCATTCATATTTATATTTGATAAAATTTGGTACACTTCAGGAAATCTAGTAGGTGAAATTTTATATTGCCCTGTCCTGAATGTAGCACTATACAGCACTTACAAAAATGTTGCATTTTATCCATTGTGTCGGCTTATGGGATATTTACCAGTTTTCTTTTGTCATAAGCATACCTTCACTATGAAGGCTTAATTTTTCCTCATCATTGGATAGAGATTGAGATAACTGGTCTGCGATCTAGCTCTATCCGTTAATTGATTTTAATCATATTCACTCTGGCCAGATTTGTTGGAGTCCTTTAGGAGATTTTTAAGTCATGGTCCCAAGCCTGAAGATTTTCAGTTTGTAAAAGAACCTCAATCCTAAATTAGTACATCTGACCAAAATTTAACCATCCTTCTCAGAGTAATGTCTTATTTTTATATATTAAATTTGGGAATTTTTAACATTATGAGGTTCAATTAATATACTGCAGTGCTGTGTTTAAAGAAACATAGATGTATGAGGTAAGAAAAAATCACGATTCATTTAATTATTATTAATGCCTTATTGTCTATTTGAGATGATGTCCCATTGAGGTGATGTGCTGACCGACCAAGTCACCGACATCTATTGTAAAATTAGCATAACTAAAATGCTAGGAGAGCATCCACGTCTCCATGAAGGACTTGTGGGGTATATACAGATCTTGAAGTATAGGAAAAATCACTGATTTAAATTAGAATTCTTTATACCTAACCTCATATCCAGTCTTCTAATTAAACTTGTTTCAAAACCTAGGTGATTTCATCTTCAGTAATATCTTAACCGATGTTATGTAGTTGAGGTATCTCAGTTTAATATATATTTTGTTTATAACACATCAAACATATTACAATAATATTCGAAGAGAAAAATTATACTCAGCGACTTGGGCTTGAACCCAGGACCTTTGGCTTTCTAGGCCAATACTCCACTGACTGAGCTACCAGAGCGAGTTCCAATGTGAATGCAAATTTTTCTCTTATATATGCTGTTAATTCCCGTGCACCAAATGCTATATAACCTTTGTATCTTGCAAATGGCGGCCTCTTTATTTAGAAGACATTTGGGAATTTTTACATTACATTATAAAGCCAATACAGTTTCTTTCAACGTTTTTATTAATAATTTCATACCTCTCAATGATGGCTCAGTCGGTAGAGTATTGGCCTACAAAGCAAAAGGTTCTGGGTTCAAGCCCCAGTCTGAGTGCATTTTTCTCTTCAAATATGATTTATCTACCATTGAGATGTATGAAATGAATAATAAAAATATGCATTAAACTTTAACACAATTATAATGGGAGATTTTAATTTCACTCATGACAATGGGGTTATTCTATAGTCCAGCCACTGGATCTCCGGCTCTGATGTTTTCATGACAGTGTTACCAATATGGATATATAGTGGGGAGGGGCCGCTTTATGAACGCAGTTAGTAGTACAGCTGTCAAAATCTCAGCAATTTCAAACCTTACTAGCGGTGTCAAGAACAGTAATTGGTTGTGACATGTTCACTCATACTTGAACTATTCCCATATTGGCAGTAGAGGGCGAGCTTCTCCCTTTACCCCTCATATAACCTAAACGTCAGAGCTGGAAATCCAGTGGCTGGACTTTAATTCAAACAATGCAAGGAAATTAAGTTGGAGATAGGAAATAAGACTTTATTTTTTCTTTCACTCACCTCATACTTCCTAACTCCTCACAAACCCAGGGTTTTGTCACATGATTTGTGACATTCTCAATGCTGTGTCACGTTCACAACTGAACGTTATTGTAATATTGTGAATGTGACACAGCATTGAGAATGTCACAGATGATGTGACGAAACCCTGGGTTTGCGAGGAGTTATGAAGTATGAGGTGAGTGAAAGAAAAAATAAACAATAATGCAAGGAAAATTGTAGAAGATTTATTAAATTTAACACCTACAGACAAAGACGATCCTCCAACACACATCCATTGCTCTGGTTCAGGAGCTAACCCTGACTTACTCTTTGTATCTTCTAATTTATACTCCAAAAAAAAATGTTATAGAAGATCCTGGTTCATTTGTTGCTACCATTCAACTGAGGAATGACATCTTACCTTCAATACATCTTAAATCCAGTGGAACTTCAAAAAAGCCAATTGAAAAAAATACATAGAACTGGAAACTAAATTAGAAAATTCTTTAAACAAATTGCTTCAATCAGATCAAATCTATATGTGAAATAATATTAAAAACAGCAAAAAAAAATATATATATATACCACGAGGAATAATTAAAAACTATAAACCCTTCTGGAATTCAAAACTAAAAAGTATGAAAATGAACTGAGATCTCACTTAGAAACAAAGCAGAAAAAACAAAAGATGTACAGAATTGGAGAAAACTGTGCGCACAATTTAAAAAGAAGTTAACTAATAAAAGAGAATACTTTAACAACTTTCTAAAAAAAGATGGATTATAGGAAAGATGGCCAGAAAGCATATAGATTTATACATACTTTTTAGGGTCATTAAGCTCATTGATGAGACTCCCATCATCATTTAAGTCCATGTTAAACCATTAACACCCTTAGGGATGCAAACAAGAAGAAATAATTCATATTACTATTGAATCCATACTTTTCAAGATTGCTGAGATGAATAGACACTTCTGATGCTGTTTAAGTTCACGTTCACCCTGCATCAGCATGGGGGTGAGAAGGATGAAAACAAAATATCTCAAATACCGATATTACCATATTTGTCCACCTTTTAATTTACTTTGGCCACTGAAAAATTGCGGAGCGTAAAATATGCAGATTTTTAAAAATTAAAGGTCCTGTTCCAAGTTACCTTAATTATGGTAGGTAAGTATAGTAATTAAGGATATAGTAATTTTGTCATCTATAAATTTATAGCATAACACTGAGGTAATTTTGAATTATACAAATAATAATCATGCAATAATAAATCTATAAGCAATATGATGCTGTGTAATCGTTATTTTTCTTTTCCATCTTGAAACACCATATAAATGCAAGTGCACATTAGAAGTGCTGAAAGTCAACTGAAATACTAGTATTTACTTTTCTAAAACTTGTTTACCAAGGGTTCACACGTTAATTTTTCTTTTCACAATATCATTATAATATGATCCATTATTGGAACTGTGTTAAAAATAACAGTATTGGAAAACGTTAAATAACATCGTTTAGTATTTATAAAAAAGTGGTGTAAAATTCTCAAATATAGATACTTCTAAACGAAGCTGGTCGTTGGCAATGGCAGTGTCATCTACCTGACAGCGGACGAAATGAGAATTATAGATTTGTATATGTGGAAAGAATTGTTAGTGTTTGTATCAGGTGTGGAATGGTGTAGTGGGCTGCACACTAGTCTGGAGAACTAGAGGTCCACGGTTTGATTCCTGGTTAACACATTAATTTTTCTTTTCACAATATCATTATAATATGATCCATTATTGGAACTGTGTTAAAAATAACAGAATTGGAAAATCACCAGGGGTATTATATGGACAATGTTTTGAAATTTGGGCTAATCATAGATTTATACCAATTGTTATTGAAAGAATTTCAACAAATAAATTTATTAATTGAATTTCTAATTAAATAAAATAGAACCTCATTTAAAAGCAAATTAATATAAAAAATAAGGTTATACAAAACACTCATTAGACCAGTAATTACATATGCTTGTGAAACTTGAGTCCTAAAAGAAACAATAAAACAGAAATTACTAATTTTTGAAAGAAAAATTTTAAGAATAATATTTGGACCAAACAGAGGAACTGATAACTGTTTGAGAATCAAAACAAATAATGAACTAAACTGATAAAAAATCAGAACATAGTAAACCATATAAGATCTGTCAGAATTGGTTGGCCTGGACATTTGATTGAGAATGGATGATCAGAGATTGGTCAAAAAACTCTACAACTGGAAACCTATAGGAGGCAGAGCTGTGGGAAGACCAAAGATCAGATGGGAGGATGACACAATGAACAATTTAAGGAAAATGAAAGTGACTAATTTGAATATGGCAAGAGACAGATTGGCATGGAGGAGGATTGTTGAGAAGGCCAAAACTTTAACTTTTGAAGTTGTCGTGCCTTAAGATGACGACGAATACATAAATATATGAAGCTATATTATCTTTCAGTATATACATTTATACTGGTAGCTAAATAGTGTTATAGAGTTTACAAAGGCAGGAATATTACTTAATATAGTGTAAAGTGGACATACTCGTAGATTACATGGCAGGAATTAAATGTTATAGCTAGAGCGAGGATTTTTATGAAATTTCATGTTTTAAACTATTGGTCAACGAGTGCTGAGACAAAATCTCTCTACATTTTATGATATGTAGAATCAAATATGACCTTCATATTTTTTCATAATATTTTGGCGAAATGTTCATATTTCTGTAAAAATTTAATATTCCTTCATATTTTTCAACTTTCAATTTTTTTAAATGAAATTTCTACTAATTCGTTAAAAACATTTTTGGAGTGACTGCAGTTTTGAAATTTTTTGACAATGTAATATGGTACAAAGCGAAAATTCCTAAGTATCCCATCTGGAACAAGATAAATAAAGTAATTGAAAAAAGGAGAGATGGAATGACCAAGTGGAGGCTTTTGTCCAAAACTACAGAAAAAGAACAGGGATTTCCTAATCTGTGACAAGAACATGAATAAGTAGAATAACAATGTTAGAATAATAACCACCCACTCTTTTTTCTCAGGTAGAAACCTATTCCTTTTTGCTACCTAAGGACAGTCCTTATTTTATGAATGGATTACAGTATTTAAATGTAGGTAAGACTGCTGCTGCTAAACTTGAAGCTGTGCTGTGAAATAAGGTCTTGCTCCACAGTTTATGAAATTTGTAAAGTTCTTGTAGGCAAAGCCAATATTATTCTCACTTACATCAAACTATCATATATGTAGTGCAGTACATGATTGCTCCCATAACATCATATAATGTGGAGCATTCTTTTTGATCGTACAAAATAATTCTGACAGGCGTTAAAAAATATATAAAAAGCTCCTAACTGTGTATTATGAACAGAATTGATAATTTGATTATTCAAAGCACATGCATATATACTGTGTTCAGGCAAATTTCATGGAAAAACTAATGTTAAAATAATTCTAACTACATTTCACTATGTTCATACGTGTAATGTATAGGATTAAAAATAATTGTAATTGCAAAGAGAGTTTTGAAATACTCCCTAGAATTATTTGTGGATTATTTTATTTTAACATCTTTTTTCTCCAAATATGACATATAGTACTTGGTCTACTGCGATGGGCAGGGCATGTGGCACGAATGGGGGAAATGAAAGACGTGCATGGAAACTTCTTGAAGGAAAACCAGAGGGAAATCGCCCAGTTGGTAGACCAAAAATATATAAAAAGCTCCTAACTGTGTATTATGAACAGAATTGATAATTTGATTATTCAAAGCACATGCATATATACTGTGTTCAGGCAAATTTCATGGAAAAACTAATGTTAAAATAATTCTAACTACATTTCACTATGTTCATACGTGTAATGTATAGGATTAAAAATAATTGTAATTGCAAAGAGAGTTTTGAAATACTCCCTAGAATTATTTGTGGATTATTTTATTTTAACATCTTTTTTCTCCAAATATGACATATAGTACTTGGTCTACTGCGATGGGCAGGGCATGTGGCACAAATGGGGGAAATGAAAGACGTGCATGGAAACTTCTTGAAGGAAAACCAGAGGGAAATCGCCCAGTTGGTAGACCAAAAATATATAAAAGCTCCTAACTGTGTATTATGAACAGAATTGATAATTTGATTATTCAAAGCACATGCATATATACTGTGTTCAGGCAAATTTCATGGAAAAACTAATGTTAAAATAATTCTAACTACATTTCACTATGTTCATACGTGTAATGTATAGGATTAAAAATAATTGTAATTGCAAAGAGAGTTTTGAAATACTCCCTAGAATTATTTGTGGATTATTTTATTTTAACATCTTTTTTCTCCAAATATGACATATAGTACTTGGTCTACTGCGATGGGCAGGGCATGTGGCACGAATGGGGGAAATGAAAGACGTGCATGGAAACTTCTTGAAGGAAAACCAGAGGGAAATCGCCCAGTTGGTAGACCAAGAATGAAGTGGGAGAATAACATTAACCATGATTTGAGGGAAAGATTATAGAGGGGATGATTGGAAAACATTGGCTCAGGATAGGGATGCATGGAGAGCTTATGTCCATGCGTTCATGAACCTACGGGTTCGATTGTGTCAGTGAGTTAGGACTTGGTCTACGTGTGTTCTGATTCATCCAATTTAATGTTATTGTGGCATTTATATATACTGGAATTCATTATCTTTATGCAAGGTAAATAGAAGTCATCCAAACTGTACCTACTCTAAATTTTGTCAATGGTATATCCGATGGAAGCAAGTTACAACGGTTGCTATGTTTTGTTTTTTTTATTTATGTTTGGATTTTGTAATTAAATATCATTAGATAAATTAATTGATCACGTTTTATAAACTCAGTATTAATTTATTGAAATAAAGTGTCAAACTACAGGCTTGGGGTAAATGGATGTTGAGACTTCCACATTTCTAGACAATCTCCAAGGGATGTCCACTGGGTTCTCAGTCCTGCGTGATAGCCCCTTTGCCCCAGAATATGCGTCTGGTACTCATTTCAAATTAAGAGCTGAGTAGACTCTAGGGCTATGATGCCGCCAGAAGGTTTGGTCCAGCTAAAAACCTGACCCCATTGTGACTCAAACCCACGACCTTCCGGCTTGTTAGTGTGATTCCTCACACAATATACTTCAATGTGAGCCATTAAAATTGCTTCAAATCATGAACATGATATTTTATTGATAAGAATCAATAAAACCTCATAATGTTAAAAATTCCAAAATTTATTATATTAAATGATATTTTATATTGAGTCAGAAGTAATGAAAAATTAATTAAAATGGAAATACAGTGAAACTCTTGATTTCTTGAGCTACAAAAAGGTCTTCTTGTCTCATTTGTGTGCTTGTATGTATACCCATATATTATACAGGGCTTGTGTATATAAATATGTGTAAAAAGTTGAAAAAATAGTAGCTTCATAATATTTTTGTGTCCTAATTTTCATATTTTGCTATTATGATTTCATATTTTAGTATAATTTTCTTCATATAATTCCTCGCTCTAGTTATAGCACTTATAGGATGTATTTTGCAAAAATACAAATGAATAAAAAAAAACATTGTTGAAGGATTCGAACCCTGGCTTTCATACATATTTCATCATCTTGTAAGTGGTTTAACAATCTATAGTACTCGAACATCAGATACTAGTTGTATAAATATTGATTGTCTTGTACTTTTGCACTATGAACAAGAGGTTAACTTTATTTGAAATGTCGCAATTTGAATAATATTGCATTTGTCGAACACTCGTAAACATCTAGAAACATGTCTCCTTCACCGTTATTTAGCTATTTAAGACGATTAAAACCAAATACAGCATATTTTAAGACATTTAAGAGGGAAAATTTTCTATAGGATCGTAACAGGCCTTGGCCTAATACTTGGAAGGAAGAAGAAGAAGAACTTTAAAATCACTAAAGCACATCCCACAATGTTTAAATTTTGGAGCAGATATGTAGATGATATAATTTGTATTGTTAAAGAAAAACATGTAGAAGATTCCCTAAAACTGTTAAATTTACAGAGTACAAACATCAAATTTACCAAAGAAATAGAAGAAAATAAATACCTTTTTTGGATCTTAAATTGGTCAGAATTGAAGAAAAATTGAGTTCGGGATTCATAGGAAAGAAACTCATACGGAAAATTTTATAAAATCAACAGGGTTCAATCCAATTGGACATAAATTAGCAGCCTTTAATAGTTTAACTCGTAGATTGGTAAACTTACCCTTATACAAAGAAGATTTCAAACATGAGAAAAAACACATAATCAAAGTAGCAAGAGAAAACGGGTTTGATGAAAAAATGGTACATAAAAGATAGAAAAGTATAAAAAACAAAAAAATGATAAACAGAAGTACTCTTGAAAAAGAAGAACCACCTATGAAAAAATATAGGAAATTCACATATCACCCTTGGGTACATAATAAATTTCAAAGGAAGTTTAATATTAAATTAGCACCAAAAAATAACTACAGTTTAAATAAACTAATAAAAACCAACAAAAATGAAAAAACTGATATGAATATATTAAATTGAATGCATGGGTTTTGAAAAGATATATATAGGAAAATAAAAAAGAAACCTAAAAATCAGAACCAAAGAACACATAAGAAATATTAAAAATGGGGAAATTGAAAAATCTGCAGTTGCTGCTCATGTTTGGTCTGAAAACATAATATAAATTCAAACACTAAATTATTAAAACAGTTAGAAAATACAAAAGAGCTGACTATTTGGGAAAAAATTTATATTCAGAACAGAAACAGAGTTATGAATTTTGATATACCGATGGAGCGTGACCTTGTTTGGAGGTTCTTTGGCCAACCACAGGATGGAGCTGACATCGACATCCAGGTTGTGCAACATAAATAAAACCATTCTGGGAAAGCTGACGATAAAACAGAATTGTTTTAAAACATGTTCAAGAACAAATCAACATTAGTATTGAGGTAAGATGTCCAGACTAAAAATAATATAATTTAACAGTGAGTTACCTTGTGAATCACAGCGTTAGCTTTTCGAACATGTGCAGTGGGCCATAACAGCGACTCTGCTTTTTGAAGCAGCTCATTCTTTTTGTCACTAAGTGTACATAAAATATGTGTGCAAAATACATGGAGCAAAAATAAAGTTCAAAACAATCCCTTAAAAATTAGGATGCGCAAAATATGCAAGCAAATACAGAAGTATCGAATCCATAGTTTTTAGGGTTTTTAAGCTGATTGGGATAAATGAATACCTGAGCAATGCCGGATAATAGGTTAGTTCAGGAGTTTTCAAACTCTGTGGTGTGCCTCCCTGAGGAAGCACCAAAGTTTTTCACAGGAGGTATGAGATCTTTTAAAAAAGAACTAAAATGTTATAGTACAGGGCCTATACTATATTATAAATAAATTTATAATGCAATACATATCCTTAATTCTGTTCAAATTGAAATAACTAAGTATGTTTTATAATTTTATGAATGGAAAAAAAAAAAAGTAGAAGAGATTCAAAATAGGACTATAATAGGCAATACAGCATATCATACTAAGTCACTTTTTGGATCCAGATTAATTACAAAGAATACTAAGTTAGATTATACTATACGACCTGAGGTGATTTATGCCCGTGAAATCTGGACCTCGAAAAAGGTCAAAATACTAAGTACAAAAACTGTTAGTTTTTGAAAAGAAAATCCTAAGGGAAATGGTGACAGAATTTGGATAATTAGAACAAATGATGAATTAAACAAAATAATAGTTAATTTTGAAAATGAAAGTAAAAAGAAATTTGAAAACCAGAGTGAAGGAACTACTTAGGCACGTCAAAAATGGGGAAGTGGAAAAGTCTTCAGTAGCCGCTCATGCTTGGTCAGAAAAACATTGAATTAAAAGAAAGGCTACATTAATAAAACAATTAGAAAAACCTAAAAAGCCTATGATTTGGGGAAAAAATCCACATTACAGAAAACAAGAAAAAAAAATTGATGAATTTTGAAACTCCTGGTGAAGTTGTTTTGGATTTTAAGCTTCATGGGTCTACTAACAGATGGAGTAAGAAACGGTGCTCCTAGATGACAGAACAGCAGTCGTGGAATTAATCGAGATGAAACTGATAAGGTTACAAAACCAGTCTAATTAGAAGATAGGATACAAAATGAAGTGAGTTGATAAAGAATTTATTTTAAATTTTAGTTGAAACAAATTTTTAACCTAAGAATAGATGGTGGGATTGTGTCCAAGACCTGAAAAAATTTAAAATGAACTGAAAACAGCTTTCTGTGGATATATATATATATATATAATGTGAACCCAAGTAGATGCATTAAGTGAAGCCTTCAGGAAGTGTAAAGAGTTGAGTCAACATCTGTGAAGTAAATTCAAGAAACTTGGCCTATACTTAAACATCACTATGCACTTCCATCCAATAAGCCCACAGAGAAATTTCCATAAGCATCTATACCTTAATTCTGGAAAAGTAAGTTCTCAAGTCTTCTACTCTAGAAGTGTCTCAATTGGGATTCCAGATTATTCCTACCTTCACACAGATACGGAGGTTCGATTGTCCAAAATGAATGAGTAAACATGACGTAACTAATGCTGTTCCAATTGTTTATTTTACATTTTTTTCAGTCCTAAAACTTTTCTCATTTCTGGGACAGTTACTTGTTTACATGTTTGTATAATGGGGAATTTTCAATCACATATTTCTGTAATGTTTTGCCAATGAACTCCCTGTTAGGAAGAAGTTGGAGTAATAAATATAGTCCATAGTTAAATATGGTACATAACATTATGAGGTTCTTAATTCAATGAATGAATGAGTCATTTCTTATCTTATCTCATAGTTTATGTTTTCTTAAACATTTTCAATTGGGAAAATGGGAGGGATGTTCCTCTTGAAAACTGCAGTTCCTGTGTTTAAGAAAACAAACTATGAGGTAAGATAAGAAATGACTCATTCATTTAATTGTAATAAATATGGTATCTGTCTAATAAGCTAATGAGTTGAACTATTATAGGAAAAATCACTATGAGATTTAATTTAAATTCTTTACACATCACCTCATATCCAATCTTCTAATTAAATTGGTTTCATCATCAGAAACTTCATGTCCGATGTTCTGTTGTCCAGGAGAACTGCTTCTTATTCCAAATACTTGGGAGTTAGAAGCAATTCTCCTGGACGACAGAACATCGGTCATGAAATTACTGATGATCATACTGCCTAGGTTTTGAAACTGGTTTAATTAGAAGACTGGATATGAGGTGAGACATAAAGAATTTTAATTAAAATCTTAAGCTAATGAGTGCTGCAGAAGAGTAATTAATTGTGTGTATAAAAAGCAAGTTTGCAATACAAATCAGAGTTTAAGCACAAACCAGAAATATTTACATTTTAGAAAATGAATCTATTTTATTTTATTTATTTAGCCTGGTGGAGTTAAGGCCATGTGGCAATCTCTTCCACTCACTAGGACAAACATATGTTGCAATTACAATACATCAATCACAAAAATATTAAATACTGACAGAAAATTCTACCAAACAGACAATGATCATAACAGTATTAATGATAGTTAAAACTGATAAAAAATGTACACAAAGCAAGATAAATAATGAGTTGTAATATGCACAAAAAAAA
The DNA here is from genome assembly GCA_030220185.1 of Diploptera punctata. Taxonomy (NCBI): domain Eukaryota; kingdom Metazoa; phylum Arthropoda; class Insecta; order Blattodea; family Blaberidae; genus Diploptera; species Diploptera punctata. The sequence goes on from JASPKZ010010273.1 coordinate 180,480, forward strand.
TGTACAAGGTTAAATAATGTGATGTAATGTATTAATCTATCGATAATAATAAAAATAGTTCTAAGATTAATCAATTTAATCTGATATATTATTTATATAACTTTCACAGGAAAAAAAAAAAAATGCTATGAGTTTTAATTTAAGAATTAAATTAATATTTTTTATTACCTCACCTCATATCCTTTATATTTCTAGACTGCAGTTTTGGAGCTATATCTCCATCCTCAGTAGCCTCTCATCGATTGGTGTTACGTCGTTTCTTGGCGGTTTTTAATTCTGATATATTATACATAAAATAAAGTAAATACCAATTGCTGAAATGATATTAATAGTGAGGTGTTTGTGTTAATCTGTTATTAAATAATTGAGGATGTCACCTTAACAATGGCATGTAAATGAATATGATGTTCTTAAATAAATGAGGTTTAAAGTTTAGTACACTACTTTGGTCCAAACTTATTCAACTGAAGGAAAACGTATCTACCTTGACATAAAGGTACGTACACACTTGCGCGCCGCGCACCATGTTCGTCAGATTTGGACGGGGTCTTAAGGTGCGTGCAAACGGTGCGCGCACGTCTCGCACCACGATCCACTCATTGTCGGTTTTTTCCACGAACACTTTGATGGTTCGCTGTTTAGATGTGGACAGGTACCTGAGAGGTTCGTTGTTTTCGGTGCACACCTATTATTTGAGTATGGAGTGGGCAGAGGAAAACATGTTAAAACTTATTGATATTTATTGAAGCAAGCAATTATTGTGGGATCCTCAACATAAGGATCATTTTTAAAAATCATTGAAAGGAGATGCTTGTTTTTTTTCAATGTTATGTTTTTTTTTTCATGTGTACTGTAATTGTATGAATAAATTATAATTATTTAGAAAACATTATTTATTTAAGACGTTCATTTCATAATATTATGTATGAAGTATCACAAAACAATACAATGTATAAACACATCCGATCCGATTGAGGGTCTTTCCACTTTTCAGCGGTTGCCCTTTTACCAGCCGGCTGCTGGCCCTTTACATCCACATGTGTCAGTCACAGAGGTAGATGATCAACAGCCAGTGTAGGGGTGACATGTGGTTAGCATGTCGAGTCCCCCAGCCGTTATAGCTGGTTCCTCAACCTGGAGCCGCTACTTATTGTAGCTACCCAATTGCCTCACGATGCTGGGTGGGCACCGGTCCCATACTGGCCGAAATACCATGAGAAAATTTCTTCCCCCATGGAGACTCGAACCAGCGCAAGTCCCGTAGCTCTGCACCAAGGCTTCCTACCTTAACCGCTCGGCTACGGCGCGGGACGATTTATTACTAATTATTTATTTATTTCTTCAAAGACTCCAATGAGCAAGATTGCTCATGTTAAGGGGCAATATACAAAAAATAATGGCCATAAAACAATTAACAATAAAAACAAGAAAACAAATTCAGGCATAAGTTTAAGTAATACAAACTACTATAGATGCACAATATATATACACATATAAATACAATATTTAAACAGGATAATATTAATAATAATAAAATTAACAAAATTAACTAAGAAAGCAATGAGAAAAACTATTTTTTAATACAATTAGAAAAATGTTTAACATTCGTGAAATGTTGATATTCAATAGGTAAGTTATTGTAATGGTTGATTAATGCATAACGAATCCCTTTTAAAATTTTTTTTTGAGAAACTAGTATCTTTGTGCAATAAAGTACAACCTCTAGTATAATAATCATGTACATCTTTATTAAAAATTAAGGCCATATTATGGTGAGATAGATTCTTAATAATTTTAAACATATATATACAAATCATATATTTTTTTTAATTCCTTTAATGCTATAATATTTGAAAAAATAGAAATAAAGTTATAAGATGTAATAAGTAATAAGCGTGACCAGACGTCCCGATTTTTAACAATTTGTCCCGCGTCCTGCGGCATTTTAAAAAAAAGTCCCTATTTTTGGGAAAGAATGCAGGACAAGCAGGAGAACGGAAAGGGAATAGACATGGTTGGTAACACCTGCTCTGCAAAATGTCTACCGAAGGTTTGTGGGTTTCCTATGGATCACAGGAGGTTCGTTGAAATTAATCATTTCGATGAACATAACACATGCCGCGCCGTTCGTGTTCGCGGCGCGCATATGTGTACGTACCTTAATATACTCTGGCCTACATCATTAGGGTACAGAAAGAAATTTTAACAACATAACATATTAAAATATAGCTATTTCCTTTCATTTCTGCATACACTCTTTTTAGGGTAAACATACAAGTAGGATGGAAATCTTATTATTTTACAAAAATTAATTGGAATGAGGAACATTGTTTAAGTTTTGAACGCATCCCATTTATAACACAAAATATTAACACCTTTTCTAATTAGAAAACTCAAAAAGTTAGCTCTCTCAATGCTTTGAACTAAATATCAAATGCCACTGGTAATCTAAAGTTTGAGAATGTTAACAAAAGAATAATAGTAATTAAATATAAAATCATGGTTAATACATAGCACATGTCTATTACTTTGTCTTCAAGTTTCTTCAGCTGGAGGTCCTAGTTTTGCCGCTTCTATTAAATCCTCATTCCAGTCTTCATTCAAGAAGGTCTGTTTAAGAGAAACACATTTCATCTTTAAGGACGTGACAAGATAAGTTCACTTGCTATACTCTCTTTACCAAAATATGAATTTGCTGAATGCATTACCATAAAATTTAGAAGCAAAAACTCTTTCTGAAGGCTCACAAAGGATTTGGCAATATTTCGAAATCTGAAAAGGAGACTGCTTACTTGTTGGTTTCTTCATGAGGTATGAATTCAGTGTTCCTGTCCATTCTTTCAAAATGGAACTGTCCTATAGAACTGAATATTGCTGTGTTTCTGTTTGATAAGATGAAATAACTTCACGGTATTCTTTATCAGTTTCCACTGTCAAGATTTTGTTGGATCTTAATGCTGTATAAGCGAAAATTTCGATCAAATTGTGAGTAGCTGTGGCCTCTAAACAGAAATATGTACAACATTTTGACGTGCACTTTCAAAAACCAAGACATAAATGTAATACATTTAACCTTTTTATTCTGGCCCCCACTACCACCTGAAAAGGCACATTTTTATTAGGTATGAGATGTTTACAGGCTAATTTCTTCATTTGTTTCCTTCCATAGTTTCAGAATGATTATGGAATCAGTGTTTTTAACACATATGTGTACGAAGCACAAATAATTGTACGAACATCTGATCACCTGCAAGACTAGCGCAACATGATACACCTGTATTCATTCTACAGTTGTGCTATCTAGGCAGCCTGGATGTACATAAAATTTTAATATATATTACATAAGATCAATACTTCAAGAATATGCAATCGCCCTAAAAAGGGTGTATACAGACACAAGTCATTGTTAGGGTGACATCCTCAATTCTTCAGTTTCTTTTGAACGAAGTTACGAGGTCACTACGAAAGTTTTGCAATATGGGCAACTTTTCACGACCTTGCAAAATAACTTCCACCACACTCAATACACTTCTTCATATGTCGAAATCAATCATTAAACCATTGCTTCCAATTTTTTTTTCGAACAGCTCCATGTACTCGTCCCATGCTGCCAGAAGCTCCTTTTCCGAAGGGAAATGCTTTATTTCATTTTCAGTTTAATTTCTGGGATCAGTCCAGAGTCACAAGGAGCCTTGACCTTGGGTGGAGTTTCTTTAGTGCTACGATCATCTTTGGCAGGCATTCCTCTGTGTATCATTTCGCAGTGACTGTGCATTGTTTTTGCAGTACAACCCGTTCCAAAATCCCCCTTGTGGTGAAGAAGACGGCCATTATTCTCTTATTCACTGATCATGATTTCCTCACTGCCACTGGCATACCCTCATCTTCAAATAGCCATCTTGTTCTGGGTTTTCGTTTGAACATCATATTAATATAGCCACGTTTTGTCACCTGTGATGATGCTATTTACGTTAGGAGAAGGTCTATTATTAATATTTTTCAACATCATTTTGCACCATTTGACACAATTGCCCTTTTGCTCCTCAGTAAGTGCATGTGGCACCCACAGTGAACAAACCTTCTTAACGTGAAGATGCTCATGTAAAATTTTATGAATGGCTGATGCAGGAATGTGGAGGGACTCCCCTATCACGTGGTAGGCTATTTGCCTCTCTTTCACCCACAGTGAACAAACCTTCTTAACATGAAGATGCTCATGTAAAATTTTATGAATGGCTGATGCAGGAATGTGGAGGTGCTCCCCTATCATGTGATAGGTGATTTGCCTCTCTTTCACCAGCAGTTTCTTCACAGCCTCGATGTTCTTGTCGACAACTGACTCGGCCAGCCACCCTGAAGGACAAATTCTCCCTTCTTGAATTCTTTGTACCAGTGGAATATGGTCATGGAATGTGAGTCATTCCCCAATACAGGAGCCATCTCCTCAAAGCTCTGATCTACAATCAGACCATGAGAAAAGTTGTATCGAATAATGACACAGTACTCAAATTTGGACCATCCTGACATTCTTACAAACTTTTACTTCTGCTGTTAAACTAAAACTGCATCTGCAAAAGAATGCTCCACCAATTTTATATCTGTTTGAACCCCTCTTTCTTCCCCTAGTGGTACCAGGCCTATCTGGCCATGAATTATTGTGTATTGCAAAACTTTCCTAGTACCCTTTGTATAATTTGACAATCTCTGACATAGAATTCCATGTTTTTGTAAGTGAAACTGTAAAAGATAGTGAGTAATACACAATGTGATGAGGAGAATAGAAAGTACAATGTGTTGATGGGATCAGGTGCATAAATCATATATATTGGAGAGTTAAATGACACAGTGTGATAAATAATTAGGTCAGGATGTGTGTAGTATTTCACAGAGACGTTACATGCAACGGACGGTTCTACAATCATGTAGACGAAGCCACGACAGTTGTTCCATGGACATGATCAATTCTGCAAAAATCACAAATAAAACATATGCAAGAATTATGAGCACATTAAAGTCTTTGGGTAAAATCAGTATTTATGTAAAAAAAAAGAGTATCACAATAATCAAAATGGGGTAATGCAAGTGTTTCTACTAATATTTTTTTGAGCAAGTGATAAACAATTTTTTATGTAATTTAATAAACAAATTATTCAGAAGATTGCATTGTTATTTGTATACCATATTTACACATGTATAGGCCGCACTTTTTTACCTAAAATATAAGTTTCAAAATTAGGGTGCAGCTTATACATGAAATAACTAGATTGTACGCCGCCAAAATACAAGGTCACGACATGTCATAAATCGCCTTGCCCAGCGGTAACTTGCCTTAAATTCATTGCATGGGATTTGCATATTCTTGGCTATCTTAAGGCCTTCAAACTGTATCATTTCGACAGATACAGAAAATCCATCTGCCCTTCCTTTCCGTACATAATCCACAAGAACTCTATCAAACTGTGGATATTTCGTTTTCTTTCTGCAGAAAGATTGTCGATGTAGTGACGTTTTGTTAGCATCCATCGTCGCACATTTTTTTTCATCCACATCAAACTTTCTTCCTGCTGTCCTATTTCCATGTTCTGCTGCATAATGCACCACTTGTAGCTTGAATTTGAAGGTATAACCTGCTCTGCACTGACCCATGTTTACACACAGTGAACAGGAATGACAGTGAATACCGCACCTACCAACTGACCGTCCCCTTTACCCTTGTGTTAATGACTGAGCTGCAGTCCGAATGTACCATTACTTAGCCTTTAACAAAAGTTTTGGAATTTACAACGTTGCCAGATTTAAAAATTGTGTTAGACCTACTTCTGTCCTTTTCACTGCTTCTTAGCGAAAATATAAGACAAATATTTTCTTTATATTATTTTTAGTCTGATCATCTTACCTCAATATTAATGTTGATTTGTTCTTGGACATGTTTCAAAACAATTCTGTTTTATCATCAGCTTGCCCAGACTGCTGTGATTTATGTTGCACAACCTGGATGTTGATGTCAGCTCCATCCTGTGGTTGGCCAAAGAACTCCAAACAAGGTCATATTGAAACAGAAAATACAAAAGAACTGACCTTTGGAGAAGATCTACATCCAGAAGTATTGAGATAGGATCGTGAATTTTTAAATTCCTGGAGAAAAGGATTTGATTTGCAATTCTTTGGTCAATTAGAGGATGGAGGGGGGAGTCATCATCCAAGACTAACTACCAAAAATTCAACAGTCTGAACAAGCTCAAGAACATATTGAAACATGTCAAGAACATAACGATTTATAATATAAGATGACAGACTCAATTATTAAACGGAACCTCATAATGTTACTTCCTAGGTAATTTAATTAAGTAAGGATTATTTTAAGATTAAATTAAAATACTTCATACCTCGCTTCATATCCAATCTTCTAATTATACTGCAGTTTCATCTTTATGTACATTTTGTCACAATCCCTGCATTTGATCTGATAAATTCCTGATTTTTCTTCTTAAATTGTTTTCATTTTTGTTGGTTTTAATTATCCTATTTAGGCTGTAAATAGTATTTATATAGGAAAAACAAAAGGAAATTTGAAAACAAAGGCGAAAGAACATCGTAGAAATGTCAAAAATGGTGAAGTGGAAAATTCAGTAGTAGCTGCTAATGCTTGGTCTGAAAAACATCTAATTGAATCAAACACCAGTCTAATTAAACAAATAGAAAAACAAAAAGAACTCTCAGTTTGAGAAAAAATCCACATTCAAAAAACAACAAAAAACTTGTGAACTTCAAAATTCCCACAGATTCTGATTAGATCCAGAGGTTTATTGGTCCACCAACATAGGGAAGAAGTAGAAGTAGTTCTTCTGATCGACATATCGATGAGATATTACTGAAGATGAAACTGCAGTATAATTAGAAGACTGGATATGAGTTGAGGTATGAAGTATTTTAATTTAACCTTAAATTAAACCTCATAGTGATCGGGTTTGATAGTGCCAGTGAGGTAGTTAGTGATTTTTTCCTATAAAAGTTCAAAATAAGGGTTATTTTACTAATGTAAATGTTTCATGGCCTAGTCGTCATGCAACTCCCGAGTAAGGAGTAATTCCTAGGTTTGTAAAATAATACAAGCAGTCCTGGAAACTAAGTTCTTGGAGATGAAGAGGTTATGGCATTGTTCATGACTTAGTCCCAGTCTCTTCAAATCTGATTTCCCCTTAATACAAGTTTTCATATTTGTATTTTTTTTTAATTTGTATATCTGTAAGTTTGAAACCGAACTTCTAAACACTTTTATTTGTTATCTTCAATTGATCTGATTTCTCTTTCTCAATTCAGGTAAATGAGATTTTAAAAATATTACTTCTGAATATGGCTTCTATATTTCTACATACTAAAATAAAAATTCACACTTTCTTCTTCCATCATTGAAGACATGTGTAGCCTTCCCCAAATGCCACAAATGTTAGTTCGTACATCTACAATGCTAAGCCATAAAATACACACATATCAAGAAAGTATCTCTGGAATTCATGTGCTTACAATTTTGTGGCCATGCTTTGGTGTGAAAAAAAAAAAAGACAAATCAGGAATACTGGGTCATCTGTGCCTGCAATTCATGTGATTTTTCCCATTGCTGTATCCCATCCAGTTCTGATGGTTTTGGACATGTAACTACTTAATTTAAGAAATTGAATTTTTTATTTGCACCTTGCCTCCACCGTATTTTGCTCTCTTGCGTAGGAAATTTTCTTCAAAATATATCCCAGGTGAGAGAATAAAATATAAGTGAGATGTTAATAAGCTTTAATTTTTTTTAATAAAATACCTCATAGTGTTACTTCCTATCATAAATATTTAATAAAACACAATTATTTATTTAATAAAAAATGTGAACTTTAGATTTATGTCAAAATAATTTACTTAATCATTAAAAGGTACCATAGATGTGCAACAATTAAATGATAAAATTTCAATATAACTGGAACACTGGATACTAAATCATTCATCTGCTATATGTGCTTTTTATGTTTATTAACCCTTTAGGTGCCATGAGCTGATTAGATCGGCTCTGATGCTTCTGCCCATTACCTGCCAGATAATATACTTAAACTACTTGCAAAGCCGATCACATCCTAACACAAAAGATTTTATTAGTGGCATGCAGAGGGTTAAAATGTTCTTACGCTTAAATGATTATTGTGTTTCAATTATAGTATAGATCCAGTGGTCTAATAGTCGGGTTGGTTTTATGTAAAGTGAAGAAACACCCTTTCTCATTAGCGCACAACCACAATTTTTTTTTCTGTTAAAATTCTGGAAGATGTTTTTTTTATGTTGTAAACATAAGATTCATACAATGTGAACAATTGACTATGATGATACACTAATGAATGAGTCGGAGAAAATGCTTTAACATCTCACCTCATATGCTTTAACATCTTCACGATACCAATTTAAAAAGTATAGTATTACTTCCATCTTCAGTCAAATTTTGACAAACCTTGTTTAGAGGTTCTTTGGCCAACCACAGGATGGAGCTGACATCGACATCCAGGGTGTGCAACATAATGCAACATAAATCAAACCAGTCTGGACAAGCTGACGATAAAACAGAATTGTTTTGAAACATGTCAAAGAACAAATCAACATTAATATTGAGGTAAGATGATCAGACTAAAATAATATAATTAAAATAACCCAAAAATATCACTTCATAAAATTAAATATTAATTACAGCTTATATACTGTTATGTCATTTTATTAAAATATTAATAATATACTAGTTAAGTTATTTTTAAAATAAAATAATTTTTTTTCATGTATAATCTAATTCTAAAATCTAAATTGAACAATATAAGTAAAGTATGTTTAATATATATTTTAGTTTAAAATTGAAATAAAATTGTTATATTAAAATAATTATTTTTTTGCCTGTCATTGCGACACTGGCACTGCTTTTCACAAACAAGGCATCCGATATCTGGTTTGATTGATGATGTAACAACTCGAAGCGAACTCTACAGACGAATGTCAGTGATTTGCGTTCTTGCGCACTTCACATGTTTCATCCTGGAGAACACTTGTTCGCATATGCATGTGGTACCGAAAATTGATGTGAAATGAAGTGCATGTCTATTAATGCCCGGATATTTTTCTCTGGGAAAGTAGTAGCAATAGAATTGTAATAAGGGGACATTGTTAAACTTATTCTTTAGTCTGACGCAGATTGAAAATCAATGCACTCCATTTGCAGATTCTCGGGGACCTCATCTATGTTAATGGAGAAATGGGAAGAAAACAGATTGAAACTTATAACATTCTCCTTGAAGTCTTGAAATCTAACACAGAATTTGTTTTTTAATTCTGATATAATTTCTGGGTACTTTTGAGAATGTTGATTTATTACACTTTTGTGAGGCTGGGAAGTGCAAAAAATTGGTTTTTATTTGTTATTCCCAAAGTTGCAATTTTGTTTCAAAGGCCTTCACGTGATCAAACATACTAGTGATCAATTGGTCTTTACCTTGGAGACGTGAATTAAGTTTGTTCAGTTATGTTGTTATATCTACCAGAAAGGCAAAATCACATATCCATTCTGCATCTTTAAATTCAACAATAGATTTGCCCTTCTCGTCCATAAATGTTTGTATTTCGTTTTTGAGATCAAACACTCGCTTCAACATTTTGCCACAGCTCAGCCATTTTAATACAATATAATAAACAATATCTTCTAATTCTGAATCAAGATTTTGTAAGAAATTTTGAAATTCTCTATGTTGCAAACCATGTGAACGAATGAAATTCATTACTTTTACAACGACTTTCAAAACACTACCTACATTTAGGAATTTAGCACAAAGGTTTTCGTGGTGTATTAAGCAGTGATATTGCATTGCAGAAATGTTTCCTACTTTAGCTGCCTCTGCTTGCAGTAATTTAACTAGCCCTTCTCATTTTCCCGCAAAATGCAGGAACTCTGTCTGTTGTTACATCAGATAGATTTATATATTTCATGCCAAGCCGATTCAAGGTATTGGTGATACCCACCATTAAATCATTGGCTTTAGTTGTGCCTTTAAGAGGGACAAGATCAACTAATTCCTGTGTAATATTAAAATCTTTATCAACTCTCCTTAAGAAAATTGCTAATTGGGCAGTATTGCTAGCATCACTCTCTCGTCGAGTGCCAGATAATAGAACTGGAAACTTGTGGGCAAGATGCTGATGATGATTATGATATAATTGAAACATGTTCAAGAACAAATCAACATTAATATTGAGGTAAAGATGAACAGACTAAAAATAATTTAATTAAAATAACCTCAAAATATCACTTCCTAAAATAAAATATTAATTACACTGCTTTCTTGTCTAATTCAGTAAGAAGGTATTGATTTGTCCACTTTATTTGAAATAATCTACCTTCGTCGGAAACTTTTCTTGCCGCTACACTTAGAAGCCATAATTAACACTTATAATACTCACAGAATTAATTATATTCTTCAAACCTCTCACTAACACTGACACTACAATGTGAGCTAATAACTGCAAACTTCAAATGTACAAAATGTAACAATAATAAAACATGTGACACACACTCGCCTTTGAAAGTAGTAACCGCACGGTCACAATGCCAGAGACTTCAAAGCGATGGGCGGTAGGTATGATCATAAATAAAATTGTGGGCTGGGTGTTTCTTAAAACACATGTGATTTCTCCATGTTTTAAATAAGAGGATGAGTAGGACGAACTTCCGCAAACACATGTGTTGGAAATAGAAGAAGACTTTCTCTTTCAAGTCCAAATAGAATTAGTTATTTCATAAATGATATTAGACTATAACTTACAAATATCACTGCAGGCCAAATGCTATGTGGGAGAGCAAATATAATTGTGGGTTGCATGTGATGGGATCAAGGGCCGCATGCGGCCCGTGGGTTGGACACACCTGGTTTAGATAGATGTTTCAAAAGTTTAGCTTCTTTTTCAATTCTATGATTCTCTAATTAACTATGTGTCGCTATAGCTGATTTTTCAATTTCACCATTTTCTATGTTTCTAAAGTGTGCTTTTTGCGAGTATCTACTGCAGTTCTGTTAAAAAAACATAGATGTATGAGGTAAGAAGAATTCACGATTCATTTGATTCTTATTAAGAAAACCTCATAATGTAAAAATTCCCAAATTTGTTACATTAGTTTTTATCTTATTTGGGTAGAATCCACAAGTGCTTGAGAAAGATTTGCATACTTCAAAAGCAACTTCAAATTAAAAAAAAAAAATGTTATTTTTATACATTCAAGCATATAACAAGTGATGTTTGCTTACAGAAATTAACCATACTTGCCCTTTTGACATTACATCATTACAAACAAATATAACCTACAGCTACAAAACAAATTAAATATGGGTGTTACCAACTCTTATTTTTAACTCCTTTACACATGGAAAATGATTCTAATATATCTGTAACATCATACTTTAGTTATCACACGATAGTGCTGCACACGAGATGTTGGAGGGCACTTTTTTTCATTCTGGAGAATCAGTAAGATTAACTAGTTTGGAAGTCTAGGTATAAATAGCAGAATGTCAACTATTACAGTTATTGACAGGTTGTTGTTATTATGGATCCCTTACCTTTTTAAAATAATTTTCCATTTGATTGTAATTCCAAAACAATGGTGGATATTCTAAAATAATTATGTTGGTTTTAATACTAATTTCCATAACTGACCATAATGGGGGGGGAACTTATAATAGTTACCACCTCTGAGAATATATCTACATCAGTTAGGAAAAACCGGGTAAGTCAATTTTTGGTCGAAAATGAGTTATTAACATCTCCCGATAGCTTTTGGTCCGATGCACGTTCGGTAAAAACGGGTAGTCGTCAAGCGAATAGTGACGGTGTTATTAAGCATTGAATTTTCGATTTATGCATACTCTTTGATGTAAGTCATTGAACTAGTTTTTGCTCTCGTGTAAAAAATCACTTTGAAGACTTACCCGGTTTTTCCTAACTGATGTAGATATAATCAGAAAAAAAAAGCAAATATTGACAAAATAATATTTAATATTTTATTTAAAACATGTATGATGTTTATCTTGTTTATGTCTCCTGTTCTATACTTACATAATTTTCTTTATATACATTCATCTCTTCCTGTAACAAAGAAATAAAATAAATATGATATATATTACAGAAAAATCAATAATATTATAAAAAATCATTAATTTTGGCAATAGTATCATTTAGAGAATATTTGTCTGTGTAAATGTACATTTGCATGTCATCCATGAATAAATTATATTTGCAATATTTTAGGGAATTGGATTTGTCATTTTGTAGATTGAAAAAAAGCAGACGTCCAAGCACCGAACCCAGTTTTATAGAAGGACCAAAAAATAAAGTTTAATATTTTTTACAACAGATTGCTGGCGCTCATAAAATTAGGAGTTTAATACTGTCGAGCTCTTGTTACCAATACATGAGACTCTCAATGGCTAGCAATCCCTTTCAGCTGCTCTCACTTACGAGAGAGAGAGAGAGAGAGAGAGAGAGGAAATAGAGTTTGACTGCCTTTAGAATCTACCATAATATTATAAAAATAAATACAGTGGACACTTTTTAATTCAAACTCTAGGAGGAATTTTTAAAAATTTGAATTATCAAAACTTTGAATTAACAAAAGACACTTTATTTTACATAATACTGTACCCTGAAATAAATTTATTTCATGCAAATACTACAATTAACATGCTCTTTAACTCACCCTTTTAATTTCCATATTTTGTCATTAAATATGTAGCACTCTCACCACACATGTTTTTAAACGAAATGCCACTTCTTTTTTGAAAACCACTGATCCAACCTCCACCTGATTTAAAAATTTTAACTCCCAACTTTGCTGTAAATTCTTCGGCCTTGGCATGCACTAATGGGCCACTCAATGGTATGTTATGATCACGCGAATGTTTGAACCATTTCAACACACACTCATAAACTTCAGGAAAATCACCTCCTCTTATGCATTTCCTACTTCCACCACTTTGTAGACTACAACTCTCCATTATTATTTTTTCTTTATTCTTTATGTCAATGGATTAAGTGTTTGGCAGTATTCCATATTCCTTGGCAATAATATATTTCTTCATTTGTTCCTTTTTCTACTTCCCTGAGCACTTCAACTTTTTTTTTTGCTAATGTTAAACTCATATACACTCCACATTTCGACATTATGAATCGAGTCACTTAACACAGTCGTACTGACCGAAGTTTGAACTGTTCTGTATGTGTACCTATACTGTAAAAGTAAGGGAGGGTACATGCATTATTCTCAGTTTTTGGGCTATGAGTGAGGGGTGGGTGTCTATATACTGTACCCGATGACAAAAGCAATGGACAATATGGTCCAGTTTGCTTGCCATCTAGCGGGACTTTAACAATAAGCAACAAGGAATACGGGTACTAGATGAATTCTTGTAATTTTTCAACCATATTTCAACTTTTATAGAATTCAGATTACTTTTTCATTAAATTGAATTGTGGCTTCGAATTATCCAAATGTTGGCTTCAAAACATCAAATTAAACATGAATTTTTAATATTATTTTTGATAGGAGTTTCAAGGAGATTGTACTTATATTTGAATTACCCAATTATTTGAATTATCAAATGTTGAATTAACCGGTGTCCACTATAACAATAATTACAATACAGGACATAGGCCTAGTAGCAAACAATGTCACTAAATGTTGCAATAAAGGAAAAGAACATGTTGGTATAGAGCAATTCCATGTGTGACTGACTGACTGACATTTACAATATACTTTTGCTGCAAAATGCTTGCATAAATATTACAATTGGTTAAAATTAGAGGTGTTATATACGTGATATGATAGAGGAAAGGTGTCTGATTAAGATTGTACATAAATATACAACTTCTGAAGAAAAACAATGTTATTTATTATCTATCAAAGTATGTGTGACTAACATAAATGTCAACTCATCATGTATTCTCTGAAATGTGAGCCTTAATTCAATTTTCCAAAATACCGTTTGGAGGGCACATTTCAAGTGACATTTTAAATGAAAAAATAAACCTAAATCACAATTAATACCGATGTTATGACCTAATATGTGATATGTGATTGACTGACATCATTTTGTGACTGACTGACATACCTGAATTTTACTTAGAATTTCAAAATTCAAATATTACACAAATGTAACAAAATACTATGAAACTGGATAAACAGCTTCAGTAACAGAGATTTATAAAGAGCTGCAAATACTTTATCAATTCTACGATAATTGATAAATTTAATTTTGCTGTAAAATAAATATTACTTTAAATCAATAATATAATTAAATTAACTCGCTTACCATGTACCATTTTAAATTATAAATATAACTATTAAATACTTAATAACAAAGTGCCTTCTCTATTGTTAAATATACCTACTAAAATTGTATGCATATATATAGTATGTGATTACAATTTAGTCCGGCGCCATAGCCGAGTGGTTAAGGCAAGAAGCCTTGGCGCAGAGCTATGGGACTTATGCTGGTTCGAGTCCCCATGGAGGAAGACATTTTCTCATTAAATTTCGGCCAGTATGGGATAGGTGTCCACCCAGCACCGTGAGGCATTTGCGTAGCTACAATAAGTAATGACTCCAGGTTGATAAGACCAACTATAACGGCTGGATGACCCGACATGCTGACTACACTGGCTTATGATCGTCTACCTCTGAGATTAACACATGTGGACATGAGGCAGCAGCCTGTTTGTAAACCAAGAGCCTTCTAGGCCTGTTGCGCTTGGAGTGGAGTTTATTACAGTTTACCTGATGTAAGATTTAATATTTTTGATTTCTAGATTGAACCACTGAAATAAAAATTTTAAGCCCCCCAGAATGTATACACATTCTTAATAAGTTAGTTATTTATCAGAGTGCATGTACTTTCAAAACAAATTATCGTAAATCGCATTAGTAAGCTGTAGTTAGTAAACAATTGCTGACATATTGAATTCTACTTTTAAACAACAATAAAAACATAACTCTAATTAGCCCGAATTCTGATGACTCACATCATAACATCGATGTATGAGATCGCTTTTCTCTCCCTAGTCTTCGCCGCTAATTTGACCTGACTTGACCCATTAATAAAAATAAAGTTTCCTGTCACGCATGAAGTCCCACGCTGTAACTGAATGGTTTGAGTCAAGATGTCTCAATAGAGAGCGTTGATTTGAGCCCCATGAGAGAAGAAATTTTCTCATGGAATTTCGGCCACAATGGGATTGGTGCCCGCCCAGAAACATGAAGAATTGGGCAGCTACAATATTTAGCGGTTGCGGTCGAGAGAACCAGCCATAACAGCTGGAATATCCGACATGCTGACCACATGTCACCCTATATGTTGGTTAGATGATTGTTCACCTCTGTGATTGATATACTTGGATGTGAGATTAGCAGCCAATGGCTTTCTATGCCTGTCATGCCATTCAGTTGTTAACACACAAACTTATGAATTTGTTGCGCTGATTGTTTGACAGTCGTGCATACTCTATAACATACGGGTCCAACGCTTTCACGTTGTATATGCAATGAGTCTCTGATAGATGCAAGATATTCAAATTGTTTTTGTAAAAAAATTCTTTCCTTCTTCTATATCATTTTGTGACTCCAGTTATTTGGTTGGTTTTACAGCTCACATTATATAATTCTACACCATTTTGTATCTTCTTTCCCAATTTTTCATACATTCGTGCCATCCTTTTTACTTGGTCACCAATCGCATTTTTAGCACCCTTTCCATTGTACGATTCAAAGAAGTTCTATTTTATGTCAAAATCCAAATATGCAAGTAGTGTCACATTTCTAAATGTATAGGCCTATTTCTATTACCTGCTGCTCCAACTGAAAATTTTCATCACCTCAAGTTTTTGAAGAAATCACATAGTTCAGAAAAACACTTTTCTATAGCAAACATCTGTAGCACACTTACTATGTGTCACATAACCTGACACTAGAACAAAGTATTTCTTCTGAAATTCTCGTCACCTTCCATATAAACTAGGCAACAGCAGTTAATATTGAGATAGGCCCTATGCTAATTTTTCCAATGAACTGCCTGGATCTAATTTTGTATAATTTTCTGAGAAATCAACAAGTATGGCTGCTTCGTTTACTGCAACCTTTTTCCCGAATATATTTAAATGCTTCCGCTAACTGTCTTTTAGCTCAGATTGATATAGAAAAAGGGTCAGTAATTATTTTATAGAACAGCTGAGCCAAACAGTCTACCAGATTTCCTAAACCATTTTATGTTAATCCTCAGCGGAGTGCAGCAAGCAACTGACTGCACTATGCGTATTAGCATATATACGATAGGACAAATGTCAGTCAGTCATGGGACACTAGCAGAAAAAATAATGACTTTACAAGAAAATGTCTTCAATACTTTTTTGTTAGTTATGTACCGATAACGTAGAATCCAAGAGGAAATTTTATTCCATCAATTATTATGTTGTGTATAGTAATTTTTATGCATTTTCTGTGACTGACTGACCATAGCTTGCAGTTAACAATTACAGGACACATTTAAGGTATATAGAACATTAGAAGACAATTAATATTATTACATTTATGACTAGGGAGAACCAAAGTATGGTTTAACAAAAGAGTTTATAAAATAAAACAAATTAGAACGACCAAATCATTGAACAACAAATTAGTAAAATTTTGCGTGTTTTTACAGGTTTGGAATATGAAAAGTTCCACCATTAATATTAGATTAAAATAATACACTTATGAAACATTATCTCATAGAATCAGAAAATTTGATCCTTAAAGATATATATTTCGCCAAAAAAATTATTCCTGCCTCAATTTCAAAATTTTCATCTCGGTATGACATTTTCGTGGAATCGCTCTATAATGAGTCAGTGATGTAAAGGAATATGACCAATAACAATCGATATACTTTGTAACCTGTGGTGTATTATTTGCATTAAAATAGCATCATTTTAAGGAATTTGTGAAACTATTCTAAATTAAATCATTGGTATATAAAAATCTTACCTGAATAATTAAGCTTGGTCTGTATATTCTTACCTCTTATGGTTGTTTCTGTTGGACATATGTTTCAAGGCCTGTTGGCCCCACCTTGGCTATTACAGACTGATATTTCTCAAGTTGTCGGCCCTGATTCTTGACTCCTGCTCCCTCTTCCTGTGGTCCAATGAATATGCTAATTAGGTTCCTTTCCCCAGGAATTTCAAAATTCATAATTTCCTCCTTGTTCTGTATGTAGATTTTTTCCCATATGATGAGTTCATTTGTGTTTTCTGTTTTAACAATTTTATGTTTACATCTATTTTGCTTTTTAATAGATGTAAACATTTTTCCCATATGGTGAGTTCATTTGTGTTTTCTAACTGTTTTAATAATTTTGTGTTTACATCTATTAAAAAGCAAAATAGATGTAAACATAAAATTATTAAAACAGAAAACGCAAATGAACTCACCATATGGGAAAAGACTCTACATACAGATGAACAAGAAGAGAATTATGAAATTCCCAGGGAAAATTCACTGGACAACAGGAAGAGGGAGGAGGAGTCAAGAATCAGGGCTGACAACTTGAGGAAAATCAGTCTGTAATAACTGAGGATGGGGCCAACAGGCCTTGAAACATATGTCCAACAGAAACAACCATAAGATGTAAGAATATACAGACCAAACTCAATTATTAAGTATAACCTCTTAATCTTACTTCCTATTGTATTTTTAAAATCTTACCTGAAATGTGGATAATGTGTGATCACACAATTTTTCTAAGTCTTCAATACCTCTCCGTAAAATATCCACTGCTGGTGGACCCGTTGTCTTTATTCGAAAGTGCATATTATTTTCTGAGGGATGGGGAACAGTATACCCGCAGAAAACAACATCAGGACTAGAAGAAAAATACATTACTGATTTAAAATGTTACAATTGATAACATATTCTTCAAATGACGATTTTATTATTAATTTAACACTTCTCACTGAAGGATAAATTATATTTGAAGAGAAATTTTTTTGTCTAGACCGAGACTTGAACCCGGGACCCTTGGCTTTCCAGGCCAAGTGCTCTACCAACTGAGGCGAGCTGCAATCTAGATGCAAATTTTTCTCTTATATACATTGTAATTCCCTCGTGCCAAATGCTTGAAACCGTAGCTTCTATCTTTGCAAATGGCGGCTTCTTTAGTTAAGAAGACATTTATTGGGAATTTAACACTACTTTATAAAGCCAGTAGGACTTCTATTGACGATTTTATTATTAATGTCTTCTTAACTAAAGAAGCCACCATTTGCAAAGATAGAAGCTACGGTTTCAAGAATTTGGTGCGAGGGAATTACAATGTATATAAGAGAAAAATTTGCGTCTAGATCACAGCTCGCCTCGGTAGCTCAGTGGGTAGAGCACTTGGCCCGTAAAGCCAAGGGTCCCGGGTTCGAGTCTAGGTCTAGGCAAAATTTTTCTCTTCAAATATAATTTATTCTTCAGTGAGAAGTGTTAAATTAATAATAAAATCATCAATAGAAGCCCTACTGGCTTTATAAAGTAGTGTTAAATTCCCTATAAATGTCTTCTTAATTAAAGAAAGATAGAAGCTACGGTTTCAAGCATTTGGCGCGAGGAAATTACAATGTATATAAGAGAAAAATTTTCGTTAGATCGCAGCTCGCCTCGGTAGCTCAGTTGGTAGAGCACTTGACCCGGAAAGTCAAGGGTCCCGGGTTCAAGTCTCGGTCCAGGCGAAAATTTTTCTCTTCAAATATATTCTTCAAAATTTGTATGAAGTTACACTATAAGGCATTGATATTAAAACATATACCTGGCAATAATAAATAAGCCAGTATCCAAGGATTTAAACTGGTTTTGCATTAAATACACAATTCCAATTCCACTCTTTGCAAGAAAATACTTCTTGTATATGACATTTTAAATGTAACCTAATCTGCAAAAATGTCAATGCGCTATTCATATACTTCATAGTTTATTTCAGAGAATAACTATTAATAACTGTTGTTTTTAAGGCTGTTAGGTCAAATATCAGAACTGATAGCAATATTTTAAATTTGAGATTATATAATCTTAGAATATAGTCAAAATAAAAATATACAACACTAATTCCCCTCCTATAAATTTATAAGAGACTCATCCTTGTCATTTGTTTGAGGTTATAGTTGCAGGAGAAAAGACTACTGTTTTAAAAACACTCTTCTTTAGATTCTGGAACACCACAATTGCTAGTTAATGTAAAAGATACAAAACACATGTGCATATTTTTCTTGATGGCATGTGAAGAGATTAATACCATATTTCCGTTAGAAGAATCTCTTTCCAGAAATAGGGGGAGTGCAGGGAAATTAAGCATATCATAATTAAAACAAACAAAATAAAAAATGGACAAATTAGTGTTGTAGAAAGTAATTAGTGACCAGAGGTATATATATATATATATATATATATATATATTTCTTGATGAGAAAAAAAAGTATGAAAAATAAGTAGTGCTCTAGTTCGAAAAAATTTTCAAGGTACTAGCTTCATTAAATTTGAAGAGAAAAATTTTCGCCTAGACCGGGACTCGAACCCGGGACCCTTGGCTTTCCGGGCCAAGTGCTCTACCAACTGAGCTACCGAGGCGAGTTACGATCTAGACGCAAATTTTTCTCTTATATACGTTGTAATTCCCTATCGCCAAATACTTTTGAAACCATTGTTTCTATCTTTGCAAATGGCGGCTTCTTAGTTAAGAAGACATTTATTGGAAATTTAACATTACTTTAAAAGCCAGTAAGGCCTCTAATGATGTTTTTATTATTAATTTAACATTTCTCAATGAAAGATAAATTAAATTTGAAGAGAAAAATTTTCGCCTAGACCGGGACTCGAACCCGGGACCCTTGGCTTTCCGAAAATTTTTCTCTTCAAATTTAATTTATCTTTCATTGAGAAATGTTAAATTAATAATAAAAACATCATTAGAGGCCTTACTGGCTTTTAAAGTAATGTTAAATTTCCAATAAATGTCTTCTTAACTAAGAAGCCGCCATTTGCAAAGATAGAAACAATGGTTTCAAAAGTATTTGGCGATAGGGAATTACAACGTATATAAGAGAAAAATTTGCGTCTAGATCGTAACTCGCCTCGGTAGCTCAGTTGGTAGAGCACTTGGCCCGGAAAGCCAAGGGTCCCGGGTTCGAGTCCCGGTCTAGGCGAAAATTTTTCTCTTCAAATTTAATTTATCTTTCATTGAGAAATGTTAAATTAATAATAAAAACATTACTAGCTTCATTGTTCGATTAACATTTTCTGGATGATATTTCTTTTACTGACCTCTTGCTTCCTAGTAGCCACGACTTGAAATATGGAGCAGGATGATAAACAGCAACTGTGGTCCCACACATTTTATAAAAAAAGATTACTTCCAGGTTGCACATGTAGACTGTTATTTTTTTTCTCCCATTTGTCAACACTTCACACATGGCATTGAATGACCTTTCGCACTCAGTGGTGGGCACAGGTACTGTCTTTACAACTTGTTTAAATACCTTCAAAATCAGGGCTCTATATATTCCTTAACAGCATTTACATATTTCCTTTTGTCTTTTAACTGAAAAATATCACACTAAATTGCTTATACTTCTATTACCATCAGTAATATTTGTTTCTTCTGGCCAATAAACTGTGATTAAAACTTTCAAGTCTTCAAACAGTGTTCCAATTGTTCTTCAGGTTTGGGTTCTAAAGAAGCATGATGTGAAGCTTGTTTACATTATACACTAACCGCTGCTTAAGATTTTCTACAAGATTCTACAGATATTGCCTGGTGTGAATTTGTTTACTTTATTATTACATTGCAGAGTTATATTTTTGAATAACTGAGATTTTAGTGTTTTGTTGTCTTGTTCTAAATGTGGACCAGGACACTTGATCATGGGCAATTCTGATCGTGCGTTTAATTGCACTCTCTGCATCTGGGAATGTAACATCTCTTTCATGAAGGTGTAAAAATAAGCCAAAGTGGTATGTTAGAGCATCATATAGAACACCTACATCTACATATATATAAATGAATGTATGCATGTCTGTCCTTTACAGACTTAAAATTTGTAATATAAAAATAGAATACCTGAGATCTCAGTCTTCCTCGACTTTGGATGTGATGAAGACTGAGATCTCAGGTAACCTATTTTTATATTACAAATTTGTCCACCGCTGTGGCCTCGGGGTAGCATGCTGCCTTTTCACGCAGCAGGCCCAGGATCGATCCCCGGTCGAGACAGTTTTTCTGGGTGAGGTTTTTATCGGGGTTTTTCTTCATCTGTAAGACAAATGTCAGGAAAACTTTAAGGCTCAAACGGTCCCCGAAATCATATGGCCATCGCAATCATCATCATTCATATTCATCTTAGGTTAAGCTTAGGATTAGGGACTCTCCTGGCTCACCATTATCATCATCATCACCCATAATATCGAGGCAACGTAACCCCGCCTTCAAGGCACCCCAACCTCAGAAGTGGGTTACAAGCACGCCATGCCAGGAGAGAAACCTGGAATGTCGAAAGACAAACCTGGGGAATTTGGAAAAAAAAAAAATACAAATTTTACATAGTAACCTCAACAGTGTTTCATCATGAAACCATTCAACCGATCTTCGTGAAAATTTGTATATACTGAGTTTCAGATGTGGTGAGTGTTTAGCCATTATCTATTTTGTTCTAAAATCATTAGGTGTAGGAGTTCACCTGAAAAGAAAATTTAAAAATGGCTCTAGTGATTGCAATTTTCAATGTTTCACAACAAAACTCGGAATATCCTATTAAAATAAACCGAGGTATGCAAGAATTTTTTATATTCTTGGGAATAATGTAATTCTATTAAATGCAAATTAAATTATCCAAAAATCAGGGCAATCTGACCGTTAATAGTGGAGGTTTACTTGAAATCCAAAATTAAAATATGCCTATACGACTGGACCGATTTTGATGAATTTTTTTTTGTGTGTTTGAGTGGGCCCCTGGATGCCTTAGATTCACAACTGCACTCTCTAAAACCATTAGGCATAGGAGTTCACTTGAAGTTAAAATTTACAAATCGCTCTAGCAGTCACAATTTTCGATGTTTCACGATGAAACCCAGTATATCCTATTAAAATAAACCGAGGTAGGTATTGTCAAAAAATGAGCAAAATCTGACAATTAAGAAGTGGAGGTTTACCTGAAATCCAAAATTAAAAACTGCCAAACTGGACTGATTTTGATGAAATTTTGTATGTATGCGTTTGAGTGAGTCCCTGGATGGTTTAGATTCACAATTGGTGGCGCTGCGATCGGTAATAGGAGTTTTTTTATGTCAGATGTGTAGAAGAAATCTAAATACATCTTTTCACAGATGATCAATTTGTGATAGCAGACTCAGAAGATGCATTACAGAAATCAACTTATAAATTACAATTAACAACAAAGAAATATTGATTGTAACTCTCAAATCACAAAATGCATAACGACAGCAGAAATGAAATTCATGAGAAAAACAGCAAAATACACATGGCAAGATCACAAAACAAACATTGAAATATTTAATATATGTAGGAAATAAGTTGGAATGCATCGACAATGTCGCGTAAAAGCGACGAAACCAGGTCTACATAAAAATCAAGAAATATGAAGTGAATTAAATAACCAACACATTAATAATTAATTAACTGAAATATCAGAACTTGAATCCATTCTTGAAAAAATACAAAATTATAGAAAGAAATAAAGATACACATTAGAAGAACACACTACCACACAAGAAAGACAGACACGCGCCACAATTCATGTTCATTAAAATGAACATTGACGCACGTTGGATAAAAACAAATGGGACTTTGACAAACAAAAATTACAACAAAACAGAGGAAACTCACTTCCTTTATCCTTCTTGATTATTATGATGATTTAATAACTAATAAATAGCGAGTCATGAAATCTCACTACATAACTGCGTGACCTTCAAGCAGGTACTCCAGTTCCAAGAGACATCCCTCTCATCTTCAACCTCTTTTCAGAACTCACTATTTATTAGTTATTAATTTGAAAACATCATAATGTTACTTACTTACTCACTGGCACTATCGAATCCGTAAGTTCATGGCCACACGGACATAAGATCTCCATACATCCCTATCCTGAGCTAATGCTTTCCAATCATTCCCTGTATAATCTACTTCCCTCAAATCATGGTTAATGTTATTCTCCCCACCTCATTCTTGGGCTACCAACTGGGTGGTTTCCCTCTGGTTTTCCTACAAGAAGCTTCGCATGCACATCTTTCATTCCCCATATTTTGTGTTCACACAATGTCCCTCCCTACGGCAGCTAAACGAGACTTAACTGTTCTTATTATATCTGGCTTCCTATAAAGACCATGTATTTCACTGTTATGTAGGCCGTCTCCATTCACCTGTTTGTTCATTTTCTCTTTGGTCCACAAAAATTTTCCTAAGTACTTTATTCTCAAATACTTGTAAATCTCCTTCCAACGCCTTCAAGTAAGAGCTTCCATGTTTCGCAACCAATATAATAGAACTGGTAAAAATAATAGTTTTATATATTTTCAGTTTAAAACGTTTTTTGAAAGGAGTTGGAAGTCAACAAGTCTCTGTAATGCATAATGAGCAACTCATTTCCAGAATTGAGGCCTATGTTTAATTTCTTTTTGTGCATCTCATTCCTATTTGTGATTATTGTTCGTAGGTATTTCAATTCAGCACTTCCTCAAAATTTCCCTCATTTGTCATTAGATGTCCATTTCCATCATATAATGTATTTCTACATTATTTTTATTGATATTTACTTCCAGTCCTAATTTCTTAGTGTTATTCAATAGTGTGTGCGTGTTGGCCTTTAGTATCTCCTCGCTATCGATCAATAGTACTACATCATCAGTATAAAGTAAAAGTACCATTGAGTTGTAGGCCTTTATCCTCTAGAGATTTGATGGCATGCTCTGGTACAAAATTAAATAGTAGAGGAGACAGTGCATCTCCTTGCTTCAACCCATTGTGGATTTCAAAAGTGTCCAAAAAACTGTTTGCCTACACGTACCCTACTCTTTGTGCCATTTAGACACAATTTGTATAAGTCTAATTTTTTAGGAAGTCCAAACTCCAGCAGGATCTATATACTTCTCAACTTCTCTCCTCTTAAATTGACTCGTATGCTTTTTGAAAGTCTATTAATAGTTGATGTGCAGTACCATTATATTGAGGTTAGTTCCCATAATTAATTTATGAAAAAAAAAAGAGTAATGATATTTTTGTTAAAGACAGGTTAAGTTACTTTACTCAGTATCACTGTCTCCAATTACATCGTGATGCAGCCTGTTGCCCTAATGTCTTTCCAAATGATCTAAAGAAGAAGAAATATCTATAAAACTTAAGATAAATTACATAGTAAACTAAATACAGCTAACCTACCAGTGATGGTGGTTTTGGTAGTTCATCTTCACCCGGATACCTACCCTCCCATTTTGCAGTCATATTAATGATATAATGTTGATGATTATTTGTCATAATACAACACTAATTACCATAACATTAAATCAACAATGCAGGACAGTAATGAAAGATGTTAGATGTCACAATATAACAAAAAAAAAAAGTTAGATCATAAATGTCGTCAATTATGTAATCAATAGCATTCTATATAGTTTACAATCTGTGGTCCGTTCTAACATGCACAGTGCATCATTTCCCTAACAGCCATAAAGGTAATTGCTTTTTGAACTAGTTTCATTTTTGTGAACATTTTCGAAATGGTTCTATTGTTTTCTATGACTTTTCGTTACCCCCCCCTCACTTACATTTTACACATAATATATCGAGTTTTGTTTTACATTTACACACATTGTTATTTAATTTCAGTATATAGAGTTCCATTTCACATTTGTACATATTGTTATTTAATTTAAAAAGCTAACTACAATAACTCCGGCTAACCCTACACTTGGTCCTTGAAAAATATGGCCATTTATTTAAAAATTGAAGATTCGTCTCATAACAATGAATGATGTCCAGCTAGAATAACCTACATAATTTTAGTGGGGGCAAAAGTCTATAGTTTATGCTCGCACATTGAATTTTTACGAAATTCTAATGGGCATTTACTATAGGTAAAAGCACCATTTGTGCAACTGGATGACCAACCTTTGCAATAAATTTCCAAACATGTTTTTAAGAAATGGATATACACCAACTTGCCCATTCGTAACCCAACAAAATAAATGACTAATATATTATCCAATAAACTATAAGGGCATTGTTTGTGAAATGCTGCCCACTACATGCTAGAACAGACCACAGGTTCTAAACTATTCCAAATCCTATCAATTAGATCATATACATACATTTGTGTATATCATGAGATAGAAAAATGAGATTTGGCACTGTGAATGACTTTAAGAAGGTTGCATATAAGAGAAGAGGAGGAAGTCCAGGGCTGAGGTTCACTGTTTGTCTCACATAATTTCCCAATATCCTTACATTACTGTTGCACTATACACTTTTAAACACATTTTGTACTATTTTGGAACCATTTTATAAACATTTCTTACGATTAAGTTATGTAGATAGGAAATAACACTATGAAGTTTTTTAATATTGTCTAATTTTTCTTTCACTCACCTCATACTTCATAACTCCTCTCAGACCCGGGTTTCGTCACATCATTTGCTGCATTCTCAATGCTGTGTCACGTTCACAACTGACGTCCAACGGCCTTCTATCCTGTAGATTGACCTCCGTGCCATATGATGGCTGACCGACGAACTTCCAAATCAATTCCCTCTCCTTATAACCGGGTATTTCAAAATTCATAGTTGTGTTTTCATTCTTGCATATGTAAATTTTTCCCCAAATTGTGAGTTCCTTTGGTTTTTCCAATTGTTTAAGTAATTTTGTTTTGGTTTCTATTCTATGTTTTTCTGACCAGGCATGTGCAGCTAATGCAGATTTTTCCGTTTCTCCAAAAATGGGGAGAAATTTGAAATACCTGGTTATAAGGTGAGGGGATTGATTTGGAAGTTCGTCGGTCAGCCATCATATGGCGCAGAGATCAGTCTACAGGATAGAAGGCCATTGGACATCAGTTGTGAACATGACACAGTATTGAGATTGTCGCAAATGATGAGACGAAACCCGGGTCTGAGAGGAGTTATAAAGTATGAGGTGAGTGAAAGAAAAAATAAACAATATTTATGATTTTTAAATATTGAAAATATTTGATATCATTAATGCAAATATTGGTGAATCAAATTCTGACAGATGGTGCACAAATGTTTAATGGTAAGCATCCGCTAGATGGCTCTCACAATCAGTGTGGCAGGCAAACATTAGCAAATATTTCGCAAACCATATTTCAAGAAATGAACATCTTTTGTTAGTTTCCGATGGGACAAGTTAGCTTATAGTTTATTAAATAATATGCACGTAATTTGTTTTGTTAGATTAGGAAATGGGAAGTTGGTTTACGTCCATTTCTTTTCAGCATTTGGGAATTCATTCCCAAAGTTGATTACGCCGACTTCAGAGCCATCTACTGGAAACTACATTAACCATTACAGCAACTTCCACATGCGCACTGCGATTCTGTAGAACTTAGAAGAATTCATGCGAGACAAAGAATACACTTCATCCAAGTCTAGTATTTGTTGATCACAAATTTTTCTAAGTTCTGTACCGAAATGGACATTTCGATACAGGAATTACGTCTTACTGCGCAAACTATACGTCATCGTGTCTCCATCTCGAGTGTCATCTTTATGAACAGTGCCAAATGCTTTCCTATCTAATCTTTCCTTTCCTAGTGCGCACCCTGTGCTACTATTGCGCATTCCCCCTCTCCCTGTGAACTCTCATAAATAGCTGTGTTTTGCAACATCGAATCATCATCTACTTAGTCGCCATTGGAGTCTGGTCAGAACAGCTCAGGAGAGCTGTTTTTTGTTTGTTTAAGTCCAGTAAGCCAGGGTGGGGACGCTAGGACAGCATTTCCCCCAACCCGAGGCTGGACTAGAGTGAGTGATAATGTATGTTAATTTATATCATATTTTCTTTTTATATAGATGATCTAGTATGATTTCTTTTCTTTGTAAATCAAATGTTTATTTATTTATCTTTATTAATTATATTATTTTTGGTCTGGACATCTTACCTCAATATTAATGTTGATTTGTTCTTGGACATGTTTCAAAACAATTCTGTTTTATCTTTTGGTCTGGGAAGCTGAAGATAAAACATAATTGTTTTGAAACATGTCCAAGAACAAATCAACATTAATATTGAGGTAAGATGTCCAGACCAAAAATAATATAATTAAAATAACCTCAAAATATAACTTCCTAAAATTAAATATTTATCTTTATATTGCATCTGACTATAATTTGACTCGCATTAAAAGCTTTAGTTGTGCTTTTTACTTATGCCTATTCATTCAGTAGTTAGCATTAGTCAGATGTCTAAGTCAAATTCCAAAAGCTTACTAAAGCGTGTGTTAGTTCCTTTATCCCAAAGCTTCCACGATTGTATTTTATAACTCAGAAAACATTATGTATTGGGAGAATTGAGTAAAGAAAGTTGAATTCCTCTTTGCCTCTATGGGCCCGGGCAAAGATGTCACTATTTGAACAGTCTATGCTTTCCAATCAAAATAGTTATCAACAATAATGGTTTGATCCAGCACCTATACGGTGCAGTTCTACAGAATTGCAGTGCGCATATACAAGATGCTCTAATGCTTAATGAAGACTCCACCAGATGGGTCTTAAATTTATGTTACCAACTTTTGCAATAAATTTCCAAATATTTATAATAAATGGACGTACACAAACTTCCCTCTTCCTAACCTAACAAAATAAATTACAAGCATATTATTTAATAAACTATAAATTAATCTTGTACTGCGATTCTGTAGAACTTGACATGGCTGAGGTTCACAAACCGTCCCACACAATTTTCAATCTAACATTATGTCACTGATGCACTAAACACTTTTCAACTATTTATAATAATGTTTGGTACTATTATAAACATATCTTACGATTTTTAAATATTTCTAAATTATGTGAAAATTGTACATCGAGTTCTACAGGTGCGGAAATGATTCATGTAACATCCACTAGGTGGCTCTCACATCAGAGTTACCAACATTCGAAAATAATTCCAAACCATATTTAGTGTTAGTGTATGTAAAATTAGTTGGAAAAAGTCGGTTTTATGTCTCTCAGGAATTCTTCTAAGTTCCACAGAATCGCAGCGCGCATGCGCGAGTTGCTGTAATGGTTAATATAGACTCCGGTAGTCGGCGTCACCAACTTTGGGAATAAATTTCCAAATGCAAAAAAAAAAAAATGGACGTTAACTAACTTGCCATTTTCTTACTAAACAAAACAATTTACATGCATATTATTTCTTCCCAAATGCTTAAAAATGGACGTAAACCAACTTCCCATTTCCTAACGTAACAAAGCAATTTACATGTGTACTATTTAATGAACTATAAACTAATTTTACGTACACTAACACTAAATATAGTTTTAAATTATTTTCAAATGGTGGCAACATTGGAACAACATGGGAAAGTAGCAAGGAAGCGATGTATCCACGATCATGTGTTACGTAAATATATAAATATAAAATATTGTGAAGAAAGCTTGAAGATCATTGCAAAATGTTTAAAACAGTACAAAACGTGTTTACAAGTGTTTAGTGCATCAGTGGCATAAGAATGTAAGTGTAGAAATGTGAGAGACATAAAACCGACCACATCCAATTAGTTTATTAAATAATATGCATGAAAATTATTTGTTAGGTTAGGATGTGAGAAGTTAGTTTACGTCCATTTTTTTTTAGCATTTGGGAATTTATTCCCAAAGTTGGTTACACAGACTTCAGAGCCATCTACCGGAAACTACATTATCCATTACAGCAACTCGTGCATGCGCCCTGCAATTCTGCAGAACTTAGAAGAATGCATGTGCGACTGTTTCTCCACCTTATCCATTGACAATATTTGCATAAGTATATAAATGTTTCAGAATCGTTAGAAATGTTTAAAATAGTACGAAACGTTATTACAAATGGTAAAAGTGTGTAGTACAATAGTGGCATAAGAATGTTGTATGGAAAATTGTGATCGACAAATATCAGACTTAAGCCAAAAAATGTTGCATGACCATGACATAACTTACTATCTAGTGATGATACATCTCAATGCATTCCCAATAGTGTGTCCTCCTTCTTTGAAGACAAATGTTCTGGATTTTACATTGGTTTCCCCTCCACTCAACTATAACGAAGAGAAGTTGTAAAGGTTACACAGAGAATATTACAGTAACTACTATAATTTATTTACGGATATAACATCAATCTTACCTCAGCTATGAGACTCATCTTTTTATCGCTAATTCTAACTCAAATTACATGTACTCAAAATAAGTATTATTTTATTCCTCACACTTAAAATAGTTTACACATGCGCTAAAAAGATAATCGAATTTTTCCACAGAATAGCAATGCGCAACAACGGTGCGCAAATACAAAAGCTAGAACATAGAGAATAGAATTCCAAGCAGATTGCAGCATATATGTATGAAATCGATATGACCAACCTACGCTATTAATTTTCAACGATGTTATGCTACGGTTTATTATACAGCGTGTCGCGCCCGACGTGACGCGAATTCGCGTATCGCTGGTTCAGCATGGAGCGCAAACGTTACAACGCATATGTTTATGGAATTGTCGCCAGATGGCACCACATATATGGAAAATCAAAATGACCAACGTTCATAAAAAATTTCCAAATGTGTTTACAAAAACGAATGTATACAAACCTGTCCCTGCATAACCTAATGAAATAAATTACATACATACTATTTAGTAAACTATAAATTAATCTGATGTACACTAAACTGACCCATCGGAATCTAACAAAATGAAGTGATTGAACATTTATTTCTTAAAATATGGTTTGGAATTAAATGCAAATGTTGGTCATTCACACATATGTCCTGCCATCTGGTGGATTTAATTTTATGAGCGTTCACGTATGCCAACTTCAATTCTAATAAAGAACTTTGAAAATAAATTGAGAGGAAAAATCATAATTTGTGTACATAGATAAACATATTAAAATTCTTCTGTCGTTGCAAAATGATTAAAATAATTCGAAATATTAGTAAAGACAGAAAAAGTAACAGCTTTTATTTATCTCTTGACTAAGTTCAAGCCACAATAACTTTTTTCTGTACATCTCTGTACTCCTTCATGCTCATATTGTATAAAACATATATAGAACTCGATGATTTGCAACAAAACTATCTAACTTTCGTCGTTCAAATTGGAAAGTTATAAAACAAGTACTGTATTTCCGACATTTTGTTATAAAATCTTAGTTTGTTTTTAGCAATTACACCAATGAGTACGGGTAATATCTTCTATATTCTTTGTTTGCGCTGGCAAATTGCGTCCTGGATTCAAGAGATTCCAAAACACGACGCGACATGTCAGCGCAAATTTTTTTGCGCCAGCAATTTGCGTTGTAGATAAACCACCTCCATTGAAATACATGGGGAGCAATTTTTGCGCTGGCGCACAGCTTTAAGCTGTGGTTTATCTACGACGCAACGCGCGGTTCTCTATGGTCTTTATAACCCTCCATGGTATCTTTACCTTGTCGTGGTGGAGTGGCTTGTGTGCTTAAATGATCCTGAGAGCTATGCCGGCGGTAGCATTGCTGCCGATAGGGTTACCCATGCCGGACTGGTCGAAGGTGATAAGCCAGACGAAATAAGTACCTTGGTCGAAAGAGTGACGATCTTTCACCGTAAAAATACAACCGTCAAAAAATGCGGACATGGGTTCTACTGGGGTAAAATTTTCCGGAGGTCAAATAGTCCCCCATTCGGTTCTCCGGGCGGGGACTACTTCAGGGAACCCATGCCAAAGGCTCAAACACAGGGACATGTTCCTAGGAACATGGAATGTTAGGACTTTATACAATAGCGGGGCACTAGAGATATTAACGCGGGAATTGGATAAATCGCCCTTGGATATAGTCGCTTTACAGGAAGTTAGGTGGCCAGGAGAAGGTAGTCAGGAATCAGGAAGCTTTGCATTATACTATGGGGGTGCAGAAAGACCTGCATTTGGAACGGGTTTTTTAGTCAGAAGGAGGATCCTATCCGCTATCCGAGATATTAAGTTTGTTAGTGATAGGATATCATACATAATTCTAAAGGGTAAACGACATGATTTTATAATTGTAAATGTACATGCCCCCACAGAAGATAAAGATGACAAGATCAAGGATGAGTTCTATGACGAATTAGAATGCTTATTTGATAGCCTTTCACGATATCATATGAAAATTGTCTTGGGAGATTTTAATGCAAAAGTGGGGCGGGAAGATATATTCAAACCAACAATAGGCAAATTCAGTCTTCATGAAGATAGTAACGACAACGGGGTTAGATTAGTCACATTTGCCACATCAAAGAATCTCATTGTTAAGAGCACAACATTTCAGCATAAGGATATTCATAAATACACCTGGACGTCCCCAGATGGAGAAACTCGGAACCAGATAGATCATGTATTAGTGGATAAACGCTGGCACAGTAGCATCATTGATGTTAGATCAGTTAGAGGGACAGACTGCAATTCAGATCATCATCTGGTCAGGGTGAAAATCAGACAACGGTTATCGCTTATGAGAGGAACAAACGCTAAAGATGATTCTGTAAAATATGAATTAAAAAACTTGAAAAATGATGAAATGCGGCAAGAATACCAAATCAAAATTGCTAATAGATTTGAAGTACTGGAATCTTCAGATGACAATGTGGCAAACGAAGAAGAAACTGATATAAATAAAGAATGGGAGGCTATAAGAGATACTATTAAATTGTCAGCATCAGAAAGCATTGGTTGTTTAAAAAAGAGGCAAAACAAGAAATGGTTTGATGAGGAATGTGCCGACATCGTAAAGAAAAGAAAGCTAGCAAAAATGAAATGGTTACACGAGCCAAATGAGGTAAATTTAGAGCAATTGGGTAGTGTTAGACGGGAAACCACCAAGTTACTAAAGAGTAAAAAGAGGGAATATTTGAGAGAGAAGATTAATGATCTTGAAATGAATGCAAAAAATAGGAACATTAGAGAATTATATCAGGGAATTAGTATAGAGAAGAAAGGGTTTCAGGCTAGAACAAACATAATTCGGAATGAAAATGGGGATATGATTGCAGATTCCAAGAGTATATTAAATAGATGGAAAAGTTATTTTAATCAGCTATTAAATGTACATACAGAACAGGACATTGAGGAGGATAAGTTACAGACAGCAGAAATGCTAGTCGCAGAGCCAAGTGCATTAGAGGTTGAAATGGCAATTGAAAAATTGAAGATGTATAAAGCATCAGGTTCAGATGAGATCCCAGCAGAACTGATAAAATCAGGGGGGAGAAAAATTGATGGACAAGATACGCTGGTTGCTTACTATGATTTGGGAAAAAGAAGCTCTTCCAGATGAATGGAAGGAATCAATTATCGTACCAATTTATAAGAAAGGAGATAAAACTGATTGCAACAACTATAGGGGCATCTCATTACTTTCAACTTCGTACAAAATTCTAACAAATATATTAGTAAGCAGACTTACTCCCTATATTGATGACATTCTAGGAGATCATCAATGTGCATTTAGAAGAAACAGGTCTACAACAGATCAAATTTTTAGTATAAGACAGATTTTAGAAAAGAAATGGGAATATAATGGTACTGTACATCAACTATATGTAGACTTCAAAAAAGCATATGATTCAATTAAGAGGGAGAAGTTATATAGTATCCTGCTGGAGTTCGGAATTCCTAAAAAGTTAGTTAGACTTATACGAATGTGTCTAAATGGCTCAACGAGTAGGGTGCGTGTAGGCAAACAGTTTTCAGACACTTTTGAAATCCAGAATGGGTTGAAGCAAGGAGATGCACTATCTCCTCTACTATTTAATTTTGTACTAGAGCATGCCATTAAATCTTTAGAGAATGAGGAAGGCTTACAACTGAATGGTATTAATAAGCTGTTAGTTTATGCTGATGATGTAGTACTACTGGCCGATAGCGAGGAGATACTAAAGGCCAACACGCACACACTATTGAGTAACACTAAGAAATTAGGACTGGAAGTAAATATCAGTAAAACTAAATATATGGTCACACGTAGAAATACATTATATAATGGAAATGGACAGCTAATGACAAATGAGGGAAATTTTGAGGAATTGGCTGAATTCAAATACCTAGGAACAATAATCACAAATAGGAATGAGATGCACAAAGAAATTAAACATAGGCTCAATTCTGGAAATGCATGCTATTATGCATTGCAGAGACTTTTGGTGTCCCAACTCCTTTCAAAAAACGTTAAGCTGAAAATATATAAAACTATTATTCTACCAGTTATATTATATGGGTGCGAAACATGGACTCTTACTTTAAGGGAGGAAAGGAGATTACAAGTATTTGAGAATAAAGTTCTTAGGAAAATTTTTGGACCAAAGAGAGATGAACAGACAGGTGAATGGAGAAGACTACATAACAATGAACTACATGGTCTTTATAGGAAGCCAGATATAATAAGAACAGTTAAGTCTCGTAGACTGCGATGGGCAGGACATGTTGCGCGTATGGGGAATGAAAGACGTGCATGGAAACTTCTTGTAGGAAAGCCAGAAGGAAAACGCCCAGTTGGTAGACCAAGAATGAGGTGGGAGAACAACATTAACTATGATTTGAGGGAAGTAGATTATACAGGGAATGATTGGAAAGCATTAGCTCAGGATAGGGATGTATGGAGAGCTTATGTCCGTGCGGCCATGAACCTACGGGTTTGATAGTGCCAGTGAGTAAGTAAGTAAGTAAGTCTTTATAACAAAAACCAATTCCACTTCACATGAACATAGTAAATCACAATTTATTAGAAATTAATATAAAATGTTACACCAATACAACAAAAATATTGGCAACATTTTTGTAATAATTTTCTGAAGCAACAGGGGCAGAGTCTGGCACTCATTTCTATTAAGAGGTTGATTCAACCCAAGGACCATATAGCCACCAGAAGGTTTGGGTAGGTTTAAAAATCCTGACCCCACCAGGACTCGAACCTTTGACCTTCTGGCTTATAGCATATTGCCTTAACCACTATGCTACAGCAAGCCCCCTGACTGATACAGAAATTCCAACAGAAGATTTTAAAAGCATAGAAAAAATAGTACTCAGAAAAGAAAGTGAAAAAGTTCTAGATATAATAGTCAACACAAAAAAAAAACCCAAACAGCAATGAAAAATGATAAAAAATAAATCAATAGTACAAACTTAATAATTTCCATTTCCATGAGAAATAAAGGTAATGAAATAACCATCCTAGACCAACTGGATTATGACAACAGTCATAAGGCTAGGTTAACATAAAACCAAAAAATCTGAATAACTGATGTTACAAAAGTACCAGCACAAATAAAGAAACTAAACTAAGCCCTCAAAGTTGTTTAAATTGAAATCTTGAATGACAAACAAACACTTGAAATCTTCCTCTTCCCTAATCCTTAATGACAACCTTCCTCATTTCTAGAGATCTTACCATTTGTTTTGTGGACCTGCCTTGCTCCTGTTTTAGAGCTTAGAGAAACTAGAACCATATTCCCAAAAGAGTATTTTCCCTTTTTTTCATCTAGGTCTAAATACGAACATTCCTTTTCTAAATTAGATCCAGTATTGCTCTGTTTCTTGTACTTTAGGACCACCATTTTTTGTAGAGTGGTAGGCACATCCATTATTGTAGGTACCTTCATTATTTCCATTGACTTCTGTTTCAAAATCAGATGTTATTCCTTTTCCTGGAACAACTTTCAATCTCTTCCCTTTTTCTCCCTTGACTATTTGCACTTGTTTAAACTTTTTTTTTTAATGACTAGCGAAGAATGCATCCAAGCACGTCTCTGCAGATGTACCAAGATCTTCATGAACAGGAATTTTATTTAAGACTTTGACTGGGTCAATTGGAATTATACCAGATGAACGGAAACCTGATTTTTACATTTGCTTCAGATTTAAGGCAACCTCTTCAAAGGCTAACTTCACCATTTGGGGAAACTCAGTTTTAAGCAGGACCCCTGTTTCAGTTTCCATTCATTTAGTACTTTCCTCCATGCAGCCTTAAGAGGCCAGAAAAAGGCCACATCTAGAGGTTGGCAAATTTGGGTTGTGTTAGGAAGAAGCAGCACAAAACTAATATCATTCTCTTCACAACTGCAGATGACATCTATAGAAAGGTAACTAGAAAGATGGTCACAAATAATTATTTCACAACCATTACATTTCTTTACGTAAGGCAGAAGAATTTTGAAGAACCAGTCACTTGGAATTATAGTTGTATACCACCTTCACACCACTCTGGGTATAAATGTTTAGCACTATACACAATGTAGGGGGGGGAGAATAATTCCATTTCCTGCTGCAGCAATCACGACACTAATGCTGGTTTTAAGCTTTTTTTTTTTGACATATTTAACTCTTCACTTAGCTAAAACTTTTGTTTTCACATCATACGTGAAATTGGCCTCATTAAAATTTATTATATTTTCGGGTGGGACACCATCTACACACTTCGTAAGATTATCAAAGTAATCTTTCATTTCACTTCTGGTAACGGTACATCTGCTCCATATTACATTTTCTGAGAAAGTTCCTTATGGCGTTGTAAAAAACATTTCAACTAGACTTTTCCTGGTCCATTATCTTTAAAATTTCTTTCATGTCTGCCATGCCTGTTAAGATACTCTTGCACGATATCTGCTAATTCTGAAGTAAGTAAAGTGATCCCACAACAGGCCCGGAGGCCCTTGGGGTAGTAGGAGGTTAAGGCTCCCACTTTTTCTAGACAATCGGCACTTTATGTCAGCCCTGCATGACGGCCGCCTTTACCCCCAGAACAAGCATCTGGTACTCATTTCCATTAGAGGCTGAATCAACCCCAGGGCCATAGTGCCTCCAGAGTTCAGCAGAAACCACCATGTGGCACAGAGCAAGATACCTCTAAGGGTCGAATGTTTGAACGCATTAGACAGTAAAGTCTGATAAAGTTTTATTCAAACACATTTTTCTTACTCAGAAATCTATTCACGCACTAATAATTGTAAGCTACCTGACAAGGTACCTTAAGATCGTAGCTCAAGATATAAACTTATGTGAAAATCCCGAAGGGAACCGATGTAGTTTGAAACTTATCCAAGATGTCGGACCTTGAAGACTTTGATCATGTTTTCGGTATACGCGGAGAAGAGGAATTTGATAGAGTCTACCAAAGAATTCAACTGGAAGAACAGGAGAATCGGCGTAATATTGCGCGTCGCAGACGTGTTTGTATACGGTATTATTTGCAGGATGCAAGCATAAATGCATTCCTCTATAGCAGACGAAAATAACGGAAGTGGTTTTATCGCTGAGAATTCTGGGTAATTCGTTGCCAATATTACAAAACGTCAACATTCATGCATGACCGGTTAAGGCGGCCGTTAATTCGATATCAGCTCACCAGTGATTGGAAGTAATTTGAGTAGAGACTAATGTCTTTGCATACGACCCTAATGAATTTGTTTCTTGCTCAGAATTCGGAACGGTTTGACAACCATAACTCAGAGGATGTCTGTTATAAACTATATCGTTCAATGTTGTGTATGGAACAGCGTACCATTCAGGTGACTTTTTAATACTCAATTGGTTAGATTTAACTGCCTTTAAAGCAAGTTCTAGATACTTGGGGTCATAGTTCCTTTTTCCTGCTGGTCCTAGCAACTTTGAGTAAGTAGATGGCATGATTGACTTTACCCTGCAAGAGAACATTAATAAATATATATATATATATATATAAATATAAATAGCCCTTACCTTTATCATATTTCAAAATACTCACCTCAAAATGTATTCATAACAAAAATCACTCGAAACCGCAGAATCGTGAAAAACACAAAATTTTCGCTCAGACTGAGACTTGAACACGGGACCTTTGGCTTTCTAGGCCAATGCTCTACCATCTGAGCTATCGGGGCTAGTTCCGATCTAGACGCAAATTTTTCTCTTATATACGTTGTAATCCCCAGCACCAAATGCTATGAAGCCTTTGCTTCTATTTTTGCAAATGGCGGCTTCATAGTTAAGAAGACATTTATCGGGGATTTAAACACTACTTTATAAAGCCAGTAGGACTTCAATTGATGTTTTTATTATTAATTTAACACTTCTCACTGAAGGATAAATTATATTTTCCTCTTCAAATATAATTTATCCTTCAGTGAGAAGTGTTAAATTAATAATAAAAACATCAATACCTCATAATGTTTACTTCCCAATATTAATTTAATATAAAAATCACTTAATAGTGAGTGGAGAGAAGGGGTACAAGCAGCTATGAATATCAGAGGAATGGAGGAAGATCAATGGATGGATAGAGAGGAATGGCGTTTGGTTTCCAGAAGACGGCGGCAGCTGCCATGATACCGGATGATGATGATGATGAGTGAGTGGAGAACATATTTTAATCGACTCGCCTCATACATTTTCAAACTTCTTTGATACCGACGGTTTCAGACAAAATCATGTCCCTCTTCAGTCATGGCTTCCACTGATGAAATTCCATGATTGTTGATTTCTTTAGTGACATCACTTCTTGTGCTGCCATCTTTCGTTGGGATTATAAACTTTGTAATTAAATTTTTATCCACCGGAATATCAAAATTCATAGATCGATATTTATTTTTCTGAATGAATATCATTTCCCAAATTGTCAATTCCAACGGTTTATCCAATTGTTTCAAAAGTTTTGCTTCTTTTTCAATTTTATGATGTTCTAGTAAACTATGTGCAGCAATTGCTGAGTTTTCAATTTCACAATTTTTACAAATATTTAAAATTGTGAAATTGAAAAATCAGCAATTGCTGCACATAGTTTACTAGAACATCATAAAATTGAAAAAGAAGCGAAATTTTTGAAACATCAAATCTTTAGAAATATTAAAAATTGTGAAATTGAAAAATCAGCAATTGCTGCACATAGTTTACTAGAACATCATAAAATTAAAAAAACAAGCAAATTTTAAAACATCAAAAGTTTAGCTTCTTTTTCAATTTTATGATGTTCTAGTAAACTATGTGCAGCAATTGCTGATTTTTCAATTTCACAATTTTTAATATTTCTAACCGTTGGAATTGACAATTTGGGAAATGATATTCATCCAGAAGAATAAATATCGATCTATGAATTTTGATATTCCGGTGGATAAAAATTTAATTACAAAGTTTATAATCCCAACGAAAGATGGCAGCACAAGAAGTGATGTCACTAAAGAAATCAACAATCACGGAATTTCATCAGTGGAAGCCATGACTGAAGAAGGACATGATTTTGTCTGAAACCGTCGGTATTAAAGAAGTTTGAAAATGTATGAGGTGAGTCGATTAAAATATGTTCTCTACTCACTATTAATGATATAACCTCATAATGTTTACTTCCCAATATTAATTGAAATATAAAAATCACTTACTTAAACTTTCAAGACCATTCATGTCAAGAAATTGACTAAACCTTTACAGCTTTTAGAAATCTGGTCAATAACAGAAGCTATTAATTATATTATTTTTGGTCTGGACATCTTACCTCAATATTAATGTTGATTTGTTCTTGGACATGTTTCAAAACAATTCTGTTTTATCGTCAGCTTTCCCAGAAAATTTATTTTCCTAAAATTAAATATTAACAGAAGCTATAATTAAATGTACTATTCATTGTCAAAATATGCTGAATTCACTCTTTACTTCCCGCGCGCATCACTGCTTCCAGTCAGTGCTGGCAACACTATGAAATAATAATAAACAATATAATAAAAATAAATTATTCTAGAAGTTGCAAATGATAGATTTAACACCTCCAGATCGACTATACCCTATTCTGTGGTACAAAATAAAATATGCTCTTTGTGATACATAGGGAAAACAAAGAGAAACTTGACCATTACAATGAAAGAATACATGATAAATGTAAAAAAAAAGGGAGAAGTAGAAAAATCTGCGTCCCGCGCCATAGCCGAGTGGTTAAGGCAGGAAGCTTTGGCACAGAGCTATGGGACTTGCGCTGGTTCGAGTCTCCATGGGGGAATAAATTTTCTCATGGGATTTCGGCCAGTATGGGACCGGTGCCCACCCAGCATCATGAGGCATTTGGGTAGCTACAATAAGTAGCGGCTCCAGGTTGAGAAAACCAGTTATAACGGCTGGGGGACTCGACATGCTGACCACATGTCACCCCTACATTGACTGATGATCTACCTCTGTGATTGACACATGTGGATGTATGTGGCCAGCAGCCGGCTGGTAGGCTAAGGGCCTTCTAGGCCTGTCGCGCCAGGAGTAAGTAAGAAAAATCTGCAGTGGCTGCTCACGTTTGGTTGGAAAAGCATAAAATTCATGTAAACATAAAATTATTAAAACAGTTCGATAACACAAAAGAACTCACTGTTTGGGAGAAAATCTACACACAGAAGAATAAAAACAAGATTACGAATTTTGAAATTTCTGGGGGAAAATGATTTGATATACGAAGATGGAGTGGGAGCCGACATCCAGGGCCTATAATGTAAACTCAACAGTCTGGAAAAGCTGATGATGGTATATATGATATACCAAAACTGAGTAATATCTATCACTGAGATGTATGAAATGAATAATAAAACATCTAAATATCAGTTACATATGCACGACTCACCTCATATTTGTAGGCCTAGTTTCCTTGAAAACCCTGAGTTTCAAGCTTTAAGCATCATTGTCAATTCTTTCTAACTGTTGAATCGGCAGTTGGTGATCCTGTAGATTGATTTCTGCTCCTTCTGTTGGCTGACCGATGAACTTCCAAATCAAATTTTTCCCTCCGGGTATTTCAAAATCCATTATTTTTTTCTAAGAATTGACAATTATGCTTAAAACATCAAAACCCCGGGTTTTCAAGGAAACTACAAATATGAGGTGAGTCGTGCATATCTAACTCATATTATTTAAAATAAACCTCATAGTGTCACTTCCTTTAAATATTAAATACCAAAACTAGTTCAAATAGAACATAAGTGATTGAAGTAAAATGACTCCGGATTCCTTATTTATTACGAAGAACCTTAATGTTACTTCCTAATGTAATTTATTATTGGTCTTTTATTGTTACAATGAGAAACTTTTTTCAGTGACCTCTTGCAATTTCTTCTGTATATCTGTCCACATTAAGCTACTCCTTGAAAAGATTTTTATTGGCTAGGACTTCCCTAAATAGATAAATATCATCAGAAGTGGTAAATCTCATGCAAGATGCCATATTTTCTAGACATCAAGTGAAACATAAATTTAAACTTCTGCACATATTAATCGACAGGAAATAATGTTACTGGTTCTTGCATAATGTGTGGCTGATTGGTTAAGCCAATAGAATTGCAGGCAATTGTACAGTGAACATCCTGGGAGTATAAACTCCTTAATGACTTACACACTATATCGTTATTTAGTATTTGAAGGAAGTAACACTATGAGGTTTATTTATTAATTTTGAGTCTGTTTATCTTACCTCAATATTAATGTTCATTTGTTCTTGAACATGTTTCGATTGGATCCCAATCATCTTCAGCATCTTGCCCAGACTGGTTGGATTTATGTTGTAAACCCTGGATGTTGATGTCAGCTCCCTCCTGTGGTTGGCCAAAGAACCTCCAACGAGGTCAATCAAAACATGTTCCAGAACAAAGTGACCTCGTTTGGAGGTTCTTTGGCCAACCACAGGAGGGAGCTGACATCGACATCCAGGGTTTACAACATAAATCCAACCAGTCTGGGCAAGATGCTGAAGATGATTGGGATCCAATCGAAACATGTTCAAGAACAAATCAACGTTAATATTGAGTTAAGATAAACAGACTCAAAATTATATAATTAAAAGAACCTCAAAATATGTTGTTGTTTTGAAATGCTGGGCCTTGGCAATGAAGTCATTAGCATTCTTGCTCTCCAATATTTCTCTATGGTGGATCCAACAGGTAATACATCATAGGTTTGTAGATGTTCTTCGTTCATTTCTTCGTCTTTGTTGCATAGAGGACAATTTGGATTCGTGTAGATACCTATTTTATATAAATGTTTGGCTAAATAGTCATGTTCTGTAAGCAGTCTAAATTTTGCTACTGTAGATTTTCTCAAAATATTACTTTCTAAAATAAAACACTGGTTTATTTTAATTATTAAGAGTTAGGCTGTTTTGACTCACCTCATATTTGTAGTTTTATTGCAGACTGCAGTTTCCACACTCTGTGTGTCATTGTCAATGCTTCCTAATGACGTAATGACACATATAGTGCAGAAACTGCAGTCTGCAATAAAACTACAAATATAAGGTGATTCAAAACAGCCTAACTCATAATAATTACTGTAACTTTAACCCATCCATATGACACAATTATGATCATGTAGTTTTCACACAATACTATTCTCCCCCTCTCTTCTCTTAATCTTCAATTGTTGAAAAAAAAAAGATGGGTTAGGGGAGACCAGTTATGACAAACTAGAGAAAATTCAAGAAAAATATAGGTAAATAGCAAATTTCAGACTACATCTGGATTCATTAGCTTTAATACTTCCACCATCAATACAGAATATTACATTGTTCCTGAAAAATAGGTAACAATTCAGTCTTTACTACTTCTCTTAGGATGTTGAAAATTAATTTAAAAAACACACACTGAAATGTCAGATAGTTAATAATGACATAATTACATCTCACATGGAAACAACATTTTATTAAACCATAAAAAATTCTACAGATTTAAAATTATTAAAAAATATACAAAAAGTACTAGAAGCAAAATTATTTACTGTTGTGTTTTAAGTTTGTTATTATTATAATACATCCTGTTATTTACAATAATTTTTTTGAAAGTGTAACCAGACTTTAAATTAGCTCTAAATATATAAATGAAAGATGGTGTAAGTAAGTATTACAATAAAGTAATGTGCCAAACTAATTAATTTCTTACTAGCACATAATCTACTTTCT
Source organism: Diploptera punctata (assembly GCA_030220185.1). Lineage (NCBI taxonomy): Eukaryota > Metazoa > Arthropoda > Insecta > Blattodea > Blaberidae > Diploptera > Diploptera punctata. Next base: position 222,717 of record JASPKZ010010273.1, read on the forward strand.
GTATACTTTTGTTCATTTTTTCAAATGGTAAAATACAAAATTCAGTCTAGTTAGTTCAAAATAAATTGATTTTTTTGTGGCAAACATTTATTTTTTCTTTTCCTATTTGGTTGTCCTGGACCCTCTTTAACAATAGTTTTGCATTGGGTTGCATTATCTAATTTTGTTGATTTGAGTGAAAGTGCTTCCATGGAATTTACAATGGTTTCACTTAATTTCTCTTGCTCAGATAATGTACTGGATTTTGAAACACTACTGCTACTAGTAACACCTTTCCTCTTCCCTCTCACTTGTTTGATTTTTAATTCTGGATTTTTGAACAGAGGAGATTCACTATCATCTGAACCAATTATTTTTCTTCCTTTGACTGGTTTTACATTTCCAGAGTTTGTACTGTAAAGTATAGAAGACTGACTATCATCGGAATCAACAATTTTTCTTCCTTTAGCTGGTTTTACATTGTCCGATTCTGCACTGCTTGGTACAGAAGACTGGCTATCATCTGAAGCAATAATTTTTTTTCCTTTGGTTGATTTTGCATTTTCAGATTTTGGCTGGCCTAATATAGAAGGTGAACTGTCATCCGATATAATTATTTTTCGTCCTTTAACTTTTTTTAGATTTTCAAAATCTGAAGACTGACTGTCATCCGAAGGAATAATTTTTTGACCTTTGGCTGGTTTCACACTTTTGGAATCTGGATGACTAAATTTAGAAGATGTATTATCATCTGGCACCATTACCTTTTTTCCTTTTACTTTTTTTACATTTTCAGAATCTTCATTACTGAATACAGAAGACTGACTGTCATCTGAAGCAATAATTTTTTTTCCTTTGGTTGGTTTTGCATTTTCAGATTTTGGCTGGCTTAATATAGAAGATGAACTGTCATCAGATATAATTATTTTTCGACCTTTAACTTTTTTTAAATTTTCAAAATCTGAAGACTGACTGTCATCTGAAGGAATAATTTTTTGACCTTTGGCTGGTTTCACACTTTTGGAATCTGGATGACTAAATTTAGAAGATGTACTATCATCTGGCACCATTACTTTTTTTCCTTTTACTTTTTTTACATTTTCAGAATCTTCATTACTGAATACAGAAGACTGACTGTCATCTGAAGCAATAATTTTTTTTCCTTTGGTTGGTTTTGCTTTTTCAGATTTTGGCTGGCTTAATATAGAAGATGAACTGTCATCAGATATAATTATTTTTCGACCTTTAACTTTTTTAAAATTTTCAAAATCTGAAGACTGACTGTCATCTGAAGGAATAATTTTCCGACCTTTGGCTGGTTTCACACTTTTGGAATCTGGATGACTAAATTTAGAAGATGGACTATCATCTGGCACAATTACTTTCTTTCCATTTTCAGAATCTTCATTGCTAAATACAGAAGACTGACTGTCATCTGAAGCAATTATTTTCCTTCTTCTGGCTGGTTTTACTTTAATAGAATCTGGATGACTGAATGGGGAAGATGGACTATCATCTGACACAATTATCTTTCTTCCTTTGCCTTTTTTTACATTTTCAAAATTGGAAAAGTGACTGTCATCTGAAGCATTTATTTTTCTTCCTCTGGTTGATTTCACATTTTCAATTACTGGATGATTAAAAATAGAAGACTGATTATCATCTGAAGCAATTATTATTCTTTCTCTGACTTGTTTATCTTTCTTTTCTGTAGCTTTACTAGCTTGTTTTTTCGAATAAGTTTTCATTGGAACAACATTTTTAAATATAGAATCATCCTCCTCTATTTCTATTTTACATTTATCTTGGCTTTTATTAGTTGAACAAATTGTATTTATATTTTCTTTTTCTGAATAATCTTCATCAAAATTCAGGAAAATTTTCCTTACTTTTGGTCTTACCTTAAAGTGTGATCCATTTCCTTCTTTGACTTTGTCAATGGAAGGAATATTTATAGAATTTAGCACTGAACTGGAAGTTAAGGGAGTTCTACAATTTTCAAATAATGGCTGTTTGAATTTCAAGTTCAATGACGGTTCATTTTCTTTTACTTTTTTTGGTGGAATTTGAGCTGAAGCTTGTAAATGTCTAATGCAAAACAATTGGTCTACTGCATCAAGCTGAATTGGTGAATTTATTGATGAATATAGCTTTCTTTGATGTGTTTCTTTATTCCGCTTCATTGCTTGTTCAGACAAACTACAAGCTGCAAGGAAATCTCCATAACCCCTATTGATTATAACTGAACATATTTTCAATGGTAGTAACAACAACTGTAGATCATGCTCCCCAAATATATCTATATTATGCTTCTGTCTGCCAATACACATAATTTCATTTAATTCAGATATTAATTTAACAATGCAATTTTTCTGTTTGTCTAATATTTTTCCATAAATCTGTAAAGCACTCGAGAAAAATTCTTGTGCTTCATTAGTTTCTGATTTTATATTATAGATTTCAGCTTGAATATATGTTGTATATATCTGAAGTGTTTGGAGAATAGGTATATTGCACATATTGCAAGTACAATTATATGTATGTGTCAAAAAGTTTGGCAGAATGAATTTAGTCTTACGAAGAAGGGGAGAAGACTGAGGACTTATCTGTCGTCTACATGGAACACTTCTAAATTCCGATACCTGTAACTGCAAGATAACAATATCCATCTTAGAAATATATTTCAGAATTTCAGAAAAAAAACTATTGAAAATACAATGTTTCTATTAACAACTGACAAAAAAAAGTGCTTTTCTTTCGCTCATTATTTTTTAAACCAAGAAAAAATCTTGTCATAAACCATTAGTCAAACTTTGATACCTAAAGAGCAAAAATGAAAATTATCCAACATTACTTCATTTTCAAGTACTACTGTGCATTGGATTTAATTCAATCTGGCAGCATATATACATTCATTATTAAATACAGCAACTGGCAACTATTTTTGTAGAAATATACAATGTATTTAGAGTATATTATTGAAATTATACCAGCATTACTAAAGTAATCACATGAAATAATATTTTTTAAATGCATGGAGAATGGATAATGTCCAAGATCAAGAGCATTAGTAAACAATAACATTTTTTAAAAATGTTCAATGCATTTGGCAGATAAAATCTGTTGCTATCTTTAAAATGGTGGGACTAAAGTTACATCAGATGGTTTATATACACGACAGAATGAAAATGAATATATGGTCAACAATGACAATACACAGTTTTCTCTACAATGTACCATAAAATAACATGAGACTTATGCTCTCAAAGTTTATGATTTACGAATATTAATGAGATGAGTTATTGAAGTCCTCTTAAAACATTATGCATGTTCTATCACAGAAAGCCACCTTCTGAATTCTGGACACTTAGGACAATTTTATTGACATAATGATAACACAAGTATATTGTTATAATTGGTTCTTTAAAATGATTTTCTAATGCAGTGCCATATTTACCCAAATATAAGATGATTTTTTAAAAATAGGTAATCCAAAAATCATGTCGTCTTAAATTCGCAGACTAGGAAATAAGTCCAGTCGAGATCAAGGTTTTTACATTGCACAGTAGGCTACCGACCCCATCGCCCATTGGTTTTTACCAATGCAATCAGCCGAACCAAGTATTGGCAGGATACCTATGGCTAGTGACTAGGGGAGGAAATGCCCCTACTCTACCTCAAGAACTGAGGCAGCAAAATCCAGATGCCAGAATGGCAGCCCCATCACCAGAATCAGAAGCTGTAGGCTGATAACCTGCACTTCTTAAACCCTCTTATCAAAGAAACCAGAAGATGAAAGCAAGCTGAAATGTTCAATTGTTGACAACCTTTGGCATGAAATACTGTATTTGAATTGGTTTTTGGAATGTACAAACAATATAAGAAGCAGGCAAACTTGCACAGCTAGAAGAAGAGATTTAATTTGAAGAGAACATTTTTTGCCCAGACTGAGACCCGAACCCAGAACCTTTGGTTTACCATACCAATGCTCTTACCAACTGAGCTACCGGGACGAGCTCCAATCTAGACGCAAATTTTTCTCTTATATATGTTGTAATTCCCGCACACCAAATGCTTGAAGCTGTGGCTTCATCTTTGCAAATGGCAGCTTCTTGATTAAGAAGACTTTATTGGGAATTTAAACATTTCTTTTAAAAGTCAGTAGGGCTTCTATTGATGTTTTTATTATTAATTTAACACATCTCATTGAAGGATAAATTTAATTTGAAGAGAAACATTTTTGCCCATACCAGGACTCGAACCTGGAACCTTTGGTTTACCATACCAATGCTCTTACCAACTGAGCAAGCTCCAATCTAGATGCAATTTTTTTTCTTATATACATTGCAATTTCCATGCACAAAATGCTTGAAGCTGTGGTTTCATCTTTGCAAAATTCGCATCTAGATTGGAGCTTGCCCCGGTACTTCAGTTGGTAAGAGCATTGGTACGGTAAACCAAAGGTCCTGGATCAGGTCCTGGTCTGGGCAAACATTTTTCTCTTTAAATTCAATTTATCCTTTAATGAGATGTATTAAATTAATAATAAAAAAATCAGAAGAAGAGATGTCTGAACATAAACTTGCCATCTTAGGGATAAGTGAAGCAAGATGGAACTCCTTTGGCGAATTTAGAATTGCAAACAGTAATACTCTTTTGTATTCTGGAACAGAGGACAAACATGAAGCTCATAGAGAAGGAGTGACATCTATATTGAATAAAGAAATAAGGAAAAGTCTAATGAATTGGCAGCTTACATTCCATGGGATATTAACTATTAGACAAAAAAGAATGTGCGACCAATCACAATTGTACAGCGTTATGCACCAACTCAAGTTTGCCGATGAAGAAGATAAAGATATGTTCTATGGACAGTTAAATAAAACTTTAAGAGCCAGAAAAAAGGCGTGATATTTTAATGATTATTTATGGGCGATTTTAATGCACAGTTAGGAGGGGATAATCAAGGAGTTGAAATGGTGATGAGTAAACACGGTCTAGGTGTGTTAAATGATAATAGAACTCGTTTTTTGAAACTATGTGGTGGATATGATCTGGTTATAGGTGGCACCATATTTCTACACCATGAATGTCATAAAGTATCATGGGTTTCATCTGATTTGAGAACTCAAAACCAGATAGATCACTTTTCCATCAGCCGAAAATTTAGATTCTCATTATTAGATATCCGTAACAAAAGATACGCAGATGTCGGCAGTGATCATTATTTTATGTTGTCAAAAGTAAGACTCTAAAGTGAAAGATCAAATGAAAAAAGTTAATCCTAAATATGATGTTTTATTTTAGGAAGTAATATTTTTGAGGTTCTTTTAATTATTTTATTTTGAGTCTGTTCATCTCATAAGAATTAAATTAATCGTGATTATTTCATACCTCATACTTCTGTATTTCTTTAAATACAGCACTGCAGTATTGGCAATTTCTTATCACCATCATCAGCTGTTTTCACGATTGTCAATTTTTACTTTTGTTGATAATTATCCAAACTGCCATCTGATGTTCTTTTAAAGAATTATTTTCTAAACTGCCATCTGGTGTGTTCATTTTAATGAATCATTTTCTAAACTGCCATCTATTGTATTTTTGAAGAACTTTGTAATCAAGCTAGGTTCATCTGGAATTTCGAAGTTCATAGGTATGAAATCCATCCATAGTAATTCTACCCGAGGGCAGGTCCTTCACTGCAATCATAGCATTTTCATGCTATTCTTGCAGCTTTACTAGGGAATTGTAGGTGTGGTAACTTCCCAATTGCTTTCCACACCGGTGAAGGATGATGATGAGATGATAATGATAAGAATGATGATGATGGCCATATGATTTCGGGGACCATTTGGGCCTTAAAGTTTTTCTGACATTTGTCTTACAGGTGAGAAAAATTCCCCGATAAAAGCCTCACCCAGAAAAACTGCCCCGACCGGGGATCGAACCTGGGCCTGCTGCGTGACAAGGTAGCACGCTACCTCGCGGTATGAAATAATCGCGATTAATTTAATTCTTATGAATTTGAACCTCATAATGTTAAAAATTCCCAAATTTAATATATAAATTTAACAGACTGTTCATCTTACCTCAATATTAATGTTGATTTGTTCTTGAACATGTTTCAAGGAATTTGCATTTAGATTGGAACTTGCCCAGATAGCTCAGTGGGTAGAGCATTAGCCTAGAAAGCCAAAGGTCCTGGGTTCGAGTCCCAGTCTGAGCGTATAATTTTTCTCTTCAAATATGATTTGTCCATCATTGAGATGTATGAAATGAATAATAAAAACACTATATAATTAATTTACAAAAGCAATATAATTATTTGCTTGGCCAGATGGGCAATGCAGATCAGATGCCCATTAATTTTGATATGCAGTCTAATGTCACAATCAACTGCAAGGGTGCAAGAAGTATAGCTATCAAGACAACTGAAAATGAAAAAGCATAAACAGACAGCAGTGGTAGTGGTGATTATGAAGATGATGATGGCGAAGATAGTAACCAACATGGAATAGTACTAATAAGTAAATCAAGATAATTCTTAAAAAGCCTCTTCAAAATTGGGGGCTTACCATAAATCTGAGGTAGTCTTATATTTGGATAAATATGTTCAATATTAGAATCATTTATTTTCAGAATGCTAAATACAAAGTATTTTTTAAGTCTAGGAGACTGAGATGGAGTTATCATGTAGATGGAATGGGTGACAGTAGAAATGGTTTTAAAATTTTTATTGAGAAACTCTTGGAAGAAAGACTATTAGGAAGGCATAGGTGAGAGGATAATATTCAGAGGATCTTATGGAACTGGATATTAGAAGTATGAACTGCTTTTATTTGCATTTGAAGAGAAAAATATACTCAGACTGGGGTTTGAACCCAGAACCTGGCTTTCTAAGCCAATGCTCTACCAACTGAGATACCTGAGCACTCAAATCTAAATGCAAATTTTTCTCTTATACATTGTTAATTCCTGAGTGCCAAATGCTATGAACCATTGCTTGATCATGCAAATGATGGCTTCTTTTTTAAGAAGACTTATTGGGAATTTAAACATTATTTTATAAAGTCGGTGGGCTTCTTTCAATGTTTTTATTATTGATTTAATAGTTCTCACTGAAGGATCAACTATATTTGAGAGAAAAATATACGCTCAGACTGGGATTTGAACTCAGGACCTTTGGCTTTCTATGCCAATGCTCTACTTGAGCACTCTGACCTAAACGCAAATTTTTCTCTTATTGTAATTGTAAGCCTATGTTTTCCCTTTACAGAGATTTAGGCGCTCTCCCCCTACAGGGAAGAATTTGAACCATACTAATTTAGTTACACTTGTTTTTGTATAGATGTCATTTTGAGTGGCCCGTGGTCAGCGTTACGCCTCATACTGACATCTAGGAAACCAAGGTAGTACTAGGACGGGAAAATTCGGTAAATTTTGCTTAGAGGCCTTTTCATTCAGGCTTAAGGATCTTTTACGAGCCTGAAAATCTTCAGACTCGGGATCCATGGCTTAAAGTCCCTCCCAGAAGACTTGCTCTTTGGATTTTTCCGTCCTAAAAAAATCCATTGACCCCAGCCGGATTTGAACCCGCGACCCTCGGGACCAGAGGCAAGGAGCATCCTAGTCCACCGCGGCTGATTTTTCTCTTATACATGATTAATTCCCGAGTGCCAAATGCTATGAACTAATGCTCAATCATGCTTTTATTTGGTTAAGGACAGGGACATAAGGAGGGCTTTAGTGAATGCAGCATCATACCTATATGTTCCATAAGCCATAAAGTGAGCTTGTTCGTTAGTTAGATGTAAAGTTAAAAAATTACTTACTTTATTGACAACTAAATTCTCAAACTCAGAAGATAATTCTTCAAGTTGTGATGATTTAGGATTAAATGGTTGTAATCTAGAATCCAGCTGAAGTAATGTTTCCATTCCATGCAGTTTCACTTGGCTATCATCCACGTTACAACACATCACATCAACCAATGCCAACAGATTTAAGAATTCCGTTGTTCTAAAATAAAATAAACATTATTATTTATGGCACAAGAAAGTAAAGACAGATTTATTCAGCAATGTCTTGATATAAAAATGTTTCTACTCTTACATCAATTTTGAAGATGATGTATGATCAGGGTTGGGTGTCTGTTTTAAATGATTAATGAGATTATCTCAGGGAATAAAATATAAATATCCTCAACTGTGTCCAAATCAGGGTCGGGTCGAGGAATGAGATGAGATGAAGTCCCTATATATATATAGAGGTCTGTGAATGACAAGGGTGCCTGCCGAAATAAAACGAAATGGATAAGATGAGTATGGAGAAATGAAATTATGACAAGGGAAAACGTGAGAAAACTCCGAGAAAACCTGCCCAAGTTCCATTTCGTCCACCATGAAACCCACATGAAGTAACCGAGACACAATCTCAGGACCCCAGCGGTGAGAGGCGAGCATACAACCGCATGTGCCATGGAGCCACCTATCTCAGAGAATACAGGAGAGGAATACCAGGAATTACTCAAATATATTATTTATTAGGCAGCATATCATATAGGATTTACAGATTTAGAATTGACTGGCAAATATTGAATAAGTCCATGTCCAGTTTTAATTGAAATTATTCTCTTCTGATTTAACTTTTTTTTTTACAGATAATCAGTCAATAACTTTCCGATAACTTTAGAAATGAAATTACTTTTCTATGTTATTTAGTCACAACCCAAGTAATAAATCACAATTATGACTCTCAGTGATTCAAAATTTCTTTTAAGTTAATAAATGATTTCTGCCAACTCGATGTCAAAATTATTCTTTAGATTGATGTTGTTGCACAGACGAGAAGATGAGTTGTTGTTGCCTAACGGGCGAGAAAATGAGTTCGTTTTGCCTGATTGGCAAAGTTGTTATTGTTAATATAATTTGTTTTTAAACATCTTAATGATGGACAAATTATATTTGAAAAGAAAAATATACGCCTAGACTGGGGTTTGAACCCAGGACCTTTGACTTTCTATGTCAATGCTCTTCCATCTGAGCCTCAATCTAAATGCACATTTTTCTCTTACACATAGTTAATTCCCTAACCCCAAATGCTACGAGCCGTTGCTACGATTTTTGCAAATGGCGGCTTCTTTGTTAAGAAGACTTTTTATTGGGAATTTAAACATTACTTATAAAGCCAGTAGTGCTTCTTTCAATGTTAATACTATTTTTAGAAGACATGTTTTTAAACATCATTAAGATGTCTTCTTAACAAAGAAGCCGCCATTTGCAAAAATAGTAGCAATGGCTCGTAGCATTTGGGGTTAGGGAATTAACTATGTGTAAGAGAAAAATACGCATTTAGATTGGAGGCCTAGGTGGCTCAGATGGAAGAGCATTGACATAGATAGTCAAATGTCCTGGGTTCAAACCCCAGTCTAGGCGTATATTTTTCTTTTCAAATATAATAAAGTTGTTATTGCCTCACTCACGAGAAGGCAAGTTGGAATATTATAGCTTTTCATGAAAGCTCTGGTTCACTTCAATGACTTGCAAGGATTATCACGTCTAATAATAACTAAATTTATTGGTTAATCTTCCATTAATGGGGGCAAGATCCTCCCTATGGAACATTCTAATATTAGTCTCTCAACAAGGCATATAATACATTTTCGTTGATATTTGCCCAACAAGGTCATAAATTTGTTTATATTAAAGTTCTTGGAACTTAATATATTCACATTTTTATAGTTGAATTGATAATAATAAATTCAATTATAATCTACTTGCAGGGAACATAAAGGAATACTCAATATATATGTTTTTTAATTGGGAAGTGACTCTCTCACAAACTCAGGACAGTCGTTGTACAGAACTATAAATTTTCATGAAAGTATGAATAATGAGTAACACATTCATCCTATCCACTAGACAACATAGGTTGTTTACCGTTAGAAAGTAAGGTTATTGTCCTGCACTTATTGAAATCCTCTAACAATACAACCATACTTCAACACTTCTTCCAATGACTCTCACATTATTTCTTTTACCTACAACCTATTTTACCGTCATGGGTAAAACCACTCATCATATTCCCATTGCTAATACTACAATTTTTAGAATTTATATTAACTAAATATAGATTGAATTCATTGGAGAACATTTTTTTTGACAACTCACCTCATAAATTTAATGTTTTTCACGATACTGCAGTTTCAGATGACTCGTTGTGGTTGAAGATGGACATGATATAATCTAAAATTGCAGTATCGTAAAAAAACATGAAATTTATGAAATGGGTTGTCAAAAAAATGTTCTCCGATGAATTTCAATGATTACGCCTCATTATGTTTACTTTCCAACATTAATTTAGTATAACTAAATATAATGGTTTATTTTAGGAAGTAATATTTTGAGGTTCTTTTTAATCAAGTTTTTTTTTTGAGTCTGTAATCATCTTACCTGATTTGTTCTCGAACATGTTTTGATATAATCTTCTATATAAGCTGATTTCTACTCCCTCTGCTGACCAATGAACTTCCAAATCAAATCTTTTCTCTTTCATCGGGAATTTCAAAATTTGTGGTTTTCTTTTTATTCTTGCAAATGTAAATTTTCTCCCAAATTGTGAGTTCCTTAGATTTCTCTAATTGTTTTAGTAATTTGGCCTTATTTTCAATTCTGTGTTTTTCTGACCATGCATGTGCAGTTATTGCAGATTTTTCTATTTCTCCTTTTTTAACATTTCTAAGTGTTCTTTAAGATCATGTATTTAAGTTCCTTCTCGTTTTTCCTATGTATATATTTTCAACAATCTTTACTGATCAATTTGATAAATCCCTGATTTGTTGCCATCTTCAATTTTTTAATTTTTGTTGGTTTTGAGGGAACAAAAATCAACTTGCAGGAAGGACAATCACAAGGCAACAGTTATAATGCATTGAGAATGTTGCACAGAAGCGATAAAACTAGTCTGCATAAAAATGAAATATGAGGTGAGTCAAAATATACAACTCATTAATAATTAAATAAAAACCTCAGTGTTATTTCCAAAATCCCTCCTCGGAGGAAGACGTATTGGATGGGCATGCACTGTCTATCCATCTCTTGGCTGCTCTTCCTCTTGTTCTTCTCCCGTCCATTGGTCTATCTTCTTTAGCTCTTTATGCAAGTCAGTATTCTTCCATTCTTTCCATATGACCCTTCCAATATTTTCGTCTATCTATAATAAATTTGGTTGTCTTGAATATGACATCTGTCCCTAATTTCTGTGTTGTGTATTTTATCAAATAATGTTTTCCCCTGAATAATTCTTAAGATTTTCATTTGTTTAGTTTTTGTTGTATCAGCCCTAGTTTCTGCTCCATATACGATAACTGATTGAACTATCGTTTTGTATATGCGGGTTTTGCTTTCTATTGACATGTGTTTGTTGCGCCAAATTAAATCTTTCATATATCCTGATATTTGTGCTACATATAATTAATTAAGACTTTTTTTCTTCAAATCTGAACATATAATTTTGGATTCAACATCTAAATAATAGCTTTATAGCTACAATAGTACTATTGCTTAAAGTTTTCTTGAATTAGAAGTTCATGCTAATACTGATCGGGATTATATTAGAGAAAGGAAGTTTTGTGTTTGGGCAGGAATGCATAGATAGCACAATAGTTAGTGCACTGGTGCATAAATCCAAAGGTATTTGGTTTAAATCCCGATTCAGGTAGAAATCTCTCTCTTCAAAAAATAATTTATAGATCAATCTGAATAAATTTACATTTAACATCAAATAAATAATAATATTCAATCCTAATAACTAAATAACTCACTGGCTCTATCGAACCAGTAGGTTCATGGCCGCACGGACATAAGCTCTCCTAATAGCGTTATAAATTTCAAATAAAAATATAGATATTGTGTCTAGATGGAAGAGCATTGACATAGAAAGTCAAAGGTCCTGGGTTCAAACCCCAGTCTAGGCGTATATTTTTCTTTTCAAATATAATTTGTCCATCATTAAGATGTTTAAAAACGAATAATATTAATCAAAGTTAAAATTGGGAAACACATTATGAGGTTCTTAATTAATAAATTAATGAGTCATTTTTACATCTTACCTCATATTTCATGTTTTATTAAACATGAAATATGAGGTAAGATGTAAAAATGACTCATTAATTTATTGAATAATATTAACATTGAAAGAAGCACTACTGGCTTTATAAGTAATGTTTAAATTCTCAAAAAAAGTCTTCTTAATAAAGAAGCCGCCATTTGCAAAAATCGTAGCAATGGCTCGTAGCATTTGGGGTTAGGGAATTAACTATGTTTAATTTTAGGAAGTTATATTTTGAGGTTATTTTAATTATATTATTTTTGGTCTGGACATCTTACCTCAATATTAATGTTGATTTGTTCTTGGACATGTTTCAAAACAATTCTCTGTTTTATCTTCAGCTTTCCCAGACTGGGAAAGCTGAAGATAAAACAGAGAATTGTTTTGAAACATGTCCAAGAACAAATCAACATTAATATTGAGGTAAGATGTCCAGACCAAAAATAATATAATTAACTATGTGTAAGAGAAAAATATTCGTTTAGATTGGAGGCCTAGGTGACTCAGATGGAAGAGCATTGACATAGAAAGTCAAAGGTCCTGGGTTCAAACCCCAGTCTAGGCGTATATTTTTCTTTTCAAATATAATAGATATTGTGTCTGCTTAAACGGAAAATAATTGTTTATCAAACATTCATGAAAATGAAAATATGAAGTAATTATTAACAGAATACAAACATGAATCAGAAAATTTTAATTAAAATACTTTATACCTCACCTCATATACAGTATTCTATTTATATCAGTTTCAAAACCTAGGTGGTTTTATCTTCAGTAATATTTCGTCGACTGAGGTTATGTTGTTCAGGAGAACTGCCTCTTACTCCCTCCGTTGGTGGACTGATGAACCTCTGCATCAAATAAAAATCGCCAGGAATTTAAAAATTCATAAGTTTTTCTTTATTGTTTTTTTTAAATGTGGTTTTTTTTCCCCCAAACTGTGAATTCTTTTTTATTTTCTATTTGTTTAATCATAGTACCTTTTTGTTAGATGCTTTTCAGACCAAGCATGAGCAGCTACTGTTGACTTTTCCACTTCACCATATTTGGCATTTTATAAGATGTACTTTCACCTTTGTTTTCAAATTTCTTTTAGTTTTTATTTCCTATATCAATTTTGTCACAATCTCTATATTTGATCCGATAAATTCCCAATTTGTTTTCTTCTTCAATTTTGTAATTTTTGTTGGTTTTAATTATCCTATTGAGGTTGTATTCATTCTTCGGAGCTAATCTTATGTTTAATTTTTAAAATTTCTAAAAAATAAAAAAATAAAAACTTTTTTTTAAGTTTAACATAAGATTGGCTCCAAAGAATGAATACAGCCTCAATAGGATAATTAAAACCAATAAAAATGACAAAATTGAAGAAGAAAACAAATCAGGAATTTATCAGATCAAATGCAGAGATTGTGACAAAATTGATATAGGAAAAACGAAAAGAAATTTGAAAACAAGGGTAAACTAACATCTTACAAATGTCAAAAATTGTGAAGTGGAGAAGTCAGCAGTAGTTGCTCATGCTTGAACTGAAAAGCATCTAATTGATACAAAAGCTAGTTCAATTAAACAAATACAAAATAAAAAAAAATCTCACGGTTTGGGAAAAAATCCACATAAAAAAACAAGAAAGAAAAATTTACGAATTTTGAAATTCCCGAGAATTTTGATTTGATTGGTCCACTAACAGAGGAAGTAAGAAGCAATTCTCCTGAATGACATATCAGTCAATGAGATATTACCAAAGATGAAACCATCTAGAAACCGATATAATTAGAAGACTGGATATGAGGTGAAATATAAAAAAAAAATTATGTCTTAAATTAAACCTCATAGAGACTTTTCCTATAAAAGTTCAATGAATCGAAAAGTTTATATCTCACAAAATTTAATCCTCCTACCTGGCATGTTTCGCAGACCATCATCAACAAAAAAAGTAAAATGTCTGAAGTTCGTGATAGTTGAATATATGTGTGGGAAATAACACTATGAGATTTATTTTAATAATTTACTTTCACAGGGAAAAAAATACTATGAGGTTTAATTTAAGAATTAAATTAATGTTTTTATTACCTCACCTCATATCCTTTTTCTTCTAGACTGCAGTTTCGGAGCTTATCTCCACCTCAGTAGCCTCTGGTCGACCGGTGTTATGTCGTTTCTTGGCGGTTTTCTTCTTCCTTCTATTGGTGGACTGATGAACCTCTGGATCAGATCAAAATTTGCGGGAGTTTCGAAATTCATGAGTTTATCTTTCTTGTTTTTTTGGATGTGGCTTTTTTCCCAGACCGTGAGTTTTTTCTGTTTATTTGTGTGTTTGATTAGGCTAGCTTTTGTATCGAATAAACGTTTTTCAGACCAAGCATGGGCTGCTACAGCTGACTTGTCAAAAAGGGTGAAGTGGACACGTCAGCTGTAGCAGCCCATGCTTGGTCTGAAAAACATTTAATCGATACAAAAGCTAGCCTAATCTAACACACAGATAAACAGAAAGAACTCACGGTCTGGGAAATAATCCACATCCAGAAAAACAAGAAAGATAAACTTATGAATTTCGAAACTCCCACAAATTTTGACCTGATCCAGAGGTTCATCGGTCCACCGATAGAAGGAAGAAGAAAACCGCCAAGCAACGACATAACACTGGTCGACCAGAGGCTACTGAGGATGGAGATAAGTTCCGAAACTGCAGTCTAGAAGAAAAAGGATAAGAGGTGAGGTAATAAAAACATTAATTAAATTCTTATTTTAATCATATTGGAGTTGTGCATCAGTCAGCCAACAGAGAGTGCAGAAATCAATTTGCATGAGGGACAACCACGGGAAAACACTTGTGATGCATCGAGAATGTTGCACAGATAGTCTGCATATGCAGAAACTGGTCTGCATAAAATCAAGAAATAAGAGGTGAGTCAAAACACACAACTCAAATATAATTCATGATTAAGTTATGTAGATAGGAAATAACACTATGAGGTTTTTTAATATTGTTTATTTTTAATTTCATTCACCTCATACTTCATGAAGTATGAGGTGAGTGAAATTAAAAATAAACAATAATTCATGATAGTTGTCCAAGAGACACTTGGAGGAAAAAATTAATGGTTGTGAATTCATTGTTATGAACAGAAAAAAAGTTGAAGTTATTGGGGAACACGTAAATTAACATGCCAGGAAAGTCTCTGATGGTATAAAATGTGAACTTTAATCTGCACTGGCCTAGGATGTTCACATTTTTTAATGCAGTATACAATTTCATGTGAATTTCGCAACACATTTTATTTCTATATGACTAATGCATGATTCAGTCTTCTGAAATTCTTTTGTATGGTTTGCCATTTCTGAATGTTTCATGAATAAATTCATTAATTGATTTAAAAAAATATATCATTTGTAAAGTATACAATCTAAATTGGATGCAGTAATAAGATTTGGAATAAAAACTTACCTAGTCACTAGACCTAATTTCTGTGCAAGTAGAAGTTCTCCTTTCATGAAGCAACGTGCCTCACGTGGCCAAAACATACACAAGTACAACTGACCCACTGAAAGAGATACTTGCATCATTAAGCTTAACACCTCAGCATATTCAACTGGTTTCACTGAAAGCACAAATAAAAAGAAATTATAATAAATTAAAGTTGGATTGTAAGTAAATATATTTAACTAATAAGACAACCTGGAGGTTAATATTTGCACAGGCATATGCTCTCCATACATTCCTATCTCGAGCTAATGTTTCCCAATTATTTTCTCTATAATTCACATCTCTCAAATCATGGTTAACCCTTTTCCTGGAGCAGCACGATACAAAGCCAAGGTGAATCCAATAGGTATCTGGGATCAGCGTTTTTTCACGCGTCACACACCCATGTTTTGGTCATTCCTGTTCGCTTCGGATGAAAAATGTGCAATGAAACTTAAAGCAGTATTTATATATTAAATTTGGGGAATTTTTAACATTATGAGGTTCAATTAATAATAATTAAATGAATCGTGATTTCTTCTTATCTCATACTTCTATGTTTTTTTAAACACAGCACTGCAGTGTCGCCGATACTGCAGTGCTGTGTTTAAAAAAACATAGAAGTATGAGGTAACAAGAAATCACAATTCATAATTATTATTATTAAAGCAGTATGTTTATTCAGCTGTTCCATTGTGAGTTGGAAAATAACAACTTTATATTGTTGCAAGATTTACCTGTTGATTCAATGTAGCTTTTCATAATAGAAGTCATAATTTAGTTCCCGCAGAACTTGATCTTGTAAGTGAAATCTGTGCAAGTGATATTAGTGATAAAGAATTGTTGATTCCAGAGCTTGACAAATTTGAAGAAAATGTTCCAGAAATTGAAAATAACAATGATGGTTCAGAAGAAATAATATGCATAGGCCTACAATCTACTTCAGTGAAAAAAATCACGTCAGAATAGTAGAAAAAAAAAGTACTGTTCTTAAAGTCTTTCCTTTTTTTTGTGATTGTGAACTTAAAATTGATGTTGAAAGCGACATAAAATCTCGACTCTCAAGTACAGAGTGGTCTAAAGACTCACTCATTGATTCATGTGCTCCCAACTAAAAAGAAGAAGGGTGCTACAATGCACAAGTGTAGAGTCTATACAAACTGTGGTGTGGCCCTTTCCAAAACTATGTGGTTCCACAACTATCATACCTATAAAAAAAACCTTGTTTTGGATCTTCTATGACCCCATATTATTGATAAAGGAGATTTTACGAAGACAATTACTACAAGTGTTGAGTTATGTGAAATGTTTTTAGAAAAAAACCACTTATTTGTGGAACCATTTGTCTGGTTACAGGTGTCCCAAACATCTAAAAACTCGCTCCAAAAAAAAAAAAAACTAAAAAAAAAAAGGCGAATCTATATTTGTGCAGAACAGTCAAGTACATGTACAAGTATATTAAATTTGGGAATTTTTAACATTATGAGGTTCAATTAATAATAATTAAATGAATCGTGATTTCTTCTTACCTCATACTTCTATGTTTTTTTAAACACAGCACTGCAGTATCGGCGACACGTTGTCGTCATCATCAGCTGTTTTCACGACTGTCAATTTTTTCCCTTTTGCCGGTAATTCTCAATACTGCCATCTGGTGTTCTTTTGAAGGAATTACTCTTCAAAAGAACACCAGATGGCAGTCTAGAGAATTACCGGCAAAAGGGAAAAAATTGACAGTCGTGAAAACAGCTGATGATGACGTGTCGCCGATACTGCAGTGCTGTGTTTAAAAAAACATAGAAGTATGATGTAAGAAGAAATCATGATTCATTTAATTATTATACATGTACAAGTGTGGAAAGACAAGAGGCCAGTGATACTTATTTCTACCATTCAGTGCAAAAGAATGGATTCTGATAAACGTAGCTATTAAGGAAAGACAATAATTAAGCCAGAAATTGTTACGGACTAAAATAAATACATGCAAGGGATATAGGGGGCAGATCATATGCTACATTATCACTCTTGTTGTCTTAAAACTGTCATGTGAACCATGAAACGTGTATACTATTTGCTAGAAATGACTGCACTGAATAGTTTCATCTTGCTAAAAAAACCTCTGTTCAAAAGTGCAAAGATAATGGCTATGTTTTCAAAGATTTTTTACTAGGCTACATTGAATCCATGATAACACCAAAGTTGTGTGAAGAGGAGACAGATGAGGAAGAAACACATTCACAAGCACCAACTTCAAGTGTGTGCATATACTACTGAAGAGACTTCCAAAGAAAGACTTTGACTCTCAACTACAGAATGGTCAAAAGACAAACATAATTATTCATATGCTACCAACTTAAAAGGAGAAGGATGCTCAAATGTCAAATGTGTTCATCCCATGGAGTGAAAAAAGGAACAAGTGTGATGTGTTCAAATTGTGGTGCAGCTCTGTATTAAACTCTGTGCTTCCACAACTATCATACCAAAAACAAATATTAAAAAAAATGTATTCGGATACTGTAATATTTTTACTATATAATTTATTTTAAAATACAATAGGAAGTAATATGAGGTTTATTTAATAATGAAGATATTTGGTCTGTATATTCTTACCTTTTATGTTTGGTTTTGTTGAACATATGTTGAAGGCTTTTGAGCCCCATCGTCAGAGATTACAGATTTTTCTCAATTCCTGGAGAAAGGAATCTCATTAGCAAGTTCATTGGACCACATGCAAAGGGAGCAGGAGTCAAGAATCAGGTCAGACAACTTGAGAAAATCAGTCTGTAATAATCGCTGACGATGGGGCTCAGAAGCCTTGAAACAGTAGTAGTAGTAGTATTAAAATGTTCTGAAGATCTTGATTTGTCATCATTTGCTTGCGGGCTTCCCAATAATATTCAGCAATTTGGAATGGTGTTCCAACTATTTTCTGAAGATCAGCGCAGAACATCAAGTGATCCTTGTTCATTATCGTATTTGTGTCCTTGCATACTATGCAGTGTGGAGAGTCTAGTAGCTTAATTCTATGTAGATGTGCTGCCAAGCAATCATGACCAGTTTCAAGACAAAATGATGCAATTGATTGGGGGATGTTTGGTATTGTATCTGGTTCTAGTAATGTCTTCCATACCTTGGTTTCACATTGGATTTTCTTTTGTTTGACTATATGGGATTTTATTTTCATTTTGGTGTAGAGTTGTACTGATTTGTAAGATAGGTAATTGATTACTTATTTTAGGAATTCTCACTATGAGGTATATTCATTAAGGTAGAATATTTATCACTCACCTCATATTGTTCTTCTTATTTGACTATAAACTAGTTTCGGAACATAGTTTCTGTTCCATCCTTAATATCGTCATGACCGTTGTTCTGTCGTCTTGAAGAGCTGTCCTTCGCTCCTTCCATTGGCTGACTGAAAAATCTCGAATTCAGTCAGCCAATGGAAGGAGCGAAGGACAGCTCTTCAAGATGACAGAACAACGGTCGTGACGATACTGAGGATGGAACAGAAACTATGTTCCGAAACTAGTTTATAGTCAAATAAGAAGAACAATATGAGGTGAGTGATAAAAATTCTACCTTAATAGGTAATTGATCTTACTCTGTTGGATGAATGTACCTTTTTTTTGCAAGCATATCAGACTTCTCATTACCTTCCACGCCACAGTGTGCTGGAATCCATTGTAGAACAACATTTCTGTTTAGATTTTTCAACATCCTGATGCAATTTTTGGCTTCTATTATTCTATGGTCTTGGATGGACTGGTTGTCTGTTAGTGCCATTATGGCTGAGTTAGAGTCAAAGTATTACAGCATTTTGGAAGGAATTAATGTTCAATATGCTTCCCAAAGTCTTGAAATATATATTAAAAAAAAAACAACCATAAGAGGTAAGAATATACAGACCAAATATCTTCATTATATAACAGAATGTTCTGCCATTATTCTCTGTACATTTCAGCTTATAACAACAGCATGGTCACAGAAAGCACATAAAGTGCAGTGGTGGCATTAGAACACACACAATCCTGATTATTTGGGCAATGATATCAGAGTGTTCCTCACTCTCTAATTTCAACAATTATGAGACAAAATAGTCACCTCAGAATTTTATTTTCAAATATTTTTAGCTTATTTCCTTCTTTTAATGCAAGTGAACATGTTTTACATTATATTTGAAGAGAAAAATTTTCGCCTAGACCGAGACTCGAACCTGGGACCCTTGGCTTTACGGGCCAAGTGCTCTACCAACTGAGCTACTGATGCGAGTTGCGATCTAGATGCAAATTGTTCTCTTATATACGTTGTAATTCCCTCGTGCCAAATGCTTGAAACCGTAGCTTCTATCTTTGCAAATGGCGGCTTCTTAGTTAAGAAGACATTTATTGGGAATTTAACACTACTTTATGAAGCCAGTAGGGCTTCTATTGACGATTTTATTATTAATTTAACACTTCTCATTGAATGATAAATTATATTTGAAGAGAAAAATATTTGCCTAGACCGAGACTCGAACCCGGGACCCTTGGCTTTCCGGGCCAAGTGCTCTACCAACTGAGATACGCGAGTTACGATCTAGACGCAAATTGCACTCTTATGTACGTTGTAATTCCCTCGTGCCAAATGCTTGAAACCGTAGCTTATATCTTTGCAAATGGCGGCTTCTTAGTTAAGAAGACAGTTATTGGGAATTTAACACTACTTTATAAAGCCAGTAGGGCTTCTATTGACGATTTTATTATTAATTTAACATTTCTCATTGTATGATAAATTATATTTGAAGAGAAAAATTTTCACCTAGACCTAGACTCGAACCCGGGACCCTTGGCTTTCCGGGCCAAGTGCTCTACCAACTGAGCTACCGAGGCGAGTTGCGATTTAGACGCAAATTGTTCTCTTATATACGTTGTAATTCCCTCGTGCCAAATGCTTGAAACCGTAGCTTATATCTTTGCAAATGGCGGCTTCTTAGTTAAGAAGACAGTTATTGGGAATTTAACACTACTTTATAAAGCCAGTAGGGCTTCTATTGACGATTTTATTAATTATTTAACACTTCTCATTGAATGATAAATTATATTTGAAGAGAAAAATGTTTGCCTAGACTGAGACTCGAACCTGGGACCCTTGGCTTTCCGGGCCAAGTGCTCTACCAACTGAGCTACCGAGATGAGTTGCGATCTAGACGCAAATTGTTCTCTTATATACGTTGTAATTCCCTCGCGCCAAATGCTTGAAACCGTAGCTTCTATCTTTGCAAATGGCGGCTTCTTAGTTAAGAAGACATTTGTTGGGAATTTAACACTACTTTATAAAGCCAGTAGGGCTTCTATTGACGATTTTATTATTAATTTAACACTTCTCATTGAATGATAAATTATATTTGAAGAGAAAATTTTTTGCCTAGACCGAGACTCGAACTCAGGACCCTTGGCTTTGTTTTACATATTAACTTTTATAGGAATTCATCACTATGAGGTTTAATTTATGGCGAAATTTCACCATGTTTTACATACTTAGAATACCACATGCAATAAATAAATAAACAAATAAAAATTAAATAAAAATATTTTCTTACTTCTTTCTTGCTTGGTGAGGAAAAGTATGCCAGTATATACAGAATAACCTTCATTAAGGGCATGTTCATATCTTTTATTTGGATATGTAACATCAGGAGGCAAACTGCACTTGTACTCAAACATTAGGAGCCCAACCTTAACAAGAAGAATGCTTTGTTCAAAATGTTTCAGTTTTTCACATTGGGTGAAATCTGAAAGTTGTTCTACACTGTTTGAAACATCTGAAAACTAAAAACAACACATTCATTATTAGATATTCACAATGGTTTAAATTATTGATATTCTAAGCTATTACATTTTCATTATTTTTTAAATTTATACATAAAATATTTGTTGGCCACAACGTGCTAGTGGTTATGTTCCTCGTCTCTAGTACCAAAGGATGCAGTTGATGGATTTTTTAGGATGGAAAAATCCAAGGGACAAGTCCTCTGGGAGGGGCTGTATGCCATGGGTCCCAAGTCTGATGATATTCAGACTCGTAAAAGAATGACAAGCCTGAATAAATAGGCTTCTATGAAAAATTTACCAAATGTTCCCATCCTAGTACTACCTTGGTTTCCTAGATGTCACTATGAGGCGGAATGCTGACCTTGGACTCAGTGACATCCATAAAAAAATAAGTAACTAAATTAGTATGGTTGAATTTCCCCCCTATAGGGGGAGAATGTTTAAGTATCACTGAGAGACACAAGGGTTTACTACTACTACTACATAAAAAATCCACTAAAATGTATTCCAATTATTACTCTCTCATTGGTAAGTATTCTCAGTTGCACCCAAACTATTACATCAGGCTAAATTTTGTTGCATTGGAATGACAAGTTTTTAACTAATTCATGGCAGGTTTATGGCCATACAGACATACGCTCTCCAGATACCCCTATCTTGAGCTAATGTTTTCCAGTTATTCCCTGTATAATTCACCTCTCTCAAATCATGGTTAATGTTATTCTCCCATCTCATTCAAGACATATCTACTGGGCACTTTTCCTCTGGTTTTCCAATAAGAAGTTTTCATGCATCTCTTTCATTCCCCACTCACACCACATGTCTTACTCAATGCAGTCTATAAGATTTAACTGTTCTTACTATTAATTAAGACATTTTGTCGTACATTCTTACCTTTTATGGTTGTTTTTGTCAAAATATGTTTCAAGGCTTCTGACCCCCATCATCAGTGATTTTCTCAAGTTGTCGGCCCTGATTCTTGGTTCTTGCTCTCTCTGCCTCGTGTCCAAAAAATTTACTAATGACCAGGGGCAGAGAGAGCAGGAATCCAGAATCAGGGCCGACAATTTGAGAAAATTCAGTCTGTAATTGCTGACGATGGGGCTCAGAAGCCTTAAAACATATGTTTGACAAAAACAACCATAAGAGGTAAGAATGTACAGACAAAATGTCTTAATTATTAAACAAATCTCTTAATTATATTTGAAGAGAGAAATTTTCGCCTAGACCGAGACTCGAACCCGGACCTTTGGCTTGCTGGGCCAAATGCTCTACCAACTGAGCCACCGAGGCGAGTCATGATCTAGACGCAAATTTTTCTCTTATATACGTTGTAATTCCCTCTCACCAAATGCCTTTGAAACCATTGTTTCTATCTTTGCAAATGGCAGCTTCTTAGTTAAGAAGACATTTATTGGGAATTTAACATTACTTTATAAAGCTAGTAAGGCTTCTAATGATGTTTATATTATTAATTTAACATTTCTCAATGAAAGATAAGTTATATTTGAAGAGAAAAATTTTTGCCTAGACCGAGACTCGAACCCGGGACCTTTGGCTTGCCGGCTCAGTTGGTAGAGCATTTGGCCCGGCAAGCCAAAGGTCCCGGGTTCGAGTCTCGGTCTAGGCAAACATTTTTCTCTTCAAATATAATTTATCTTTCATTGAGAAATGTTAAATTAATAATATAAATCTCTTAATGTTACTTTCTATTGTATTTTAAAATATCATATCTGGTTTCCCATAAAGATCAAGTAGTTCACCATTATGAAATCTTCTCTATTCACCTGTCTATCTCTCTTTGGTTAAAAAATTTCCTAAGAGCTTTATTCTCAAATATTGATAATATTTCCTCCTCCCTTAAAGTAAGAGACCATGTTTTGCATCCATATAATATAATTGAAAGAATAACCATTTTACATTTTCAGTTTAACATTTTTTGAGAGAGATTGGAATACCAAATGACAAGGTTCCAACATCCAAAATCACAAAAATTGTGTTATCATAGAGAAAATTTTGGTTTGTTCACATAATTTGCTGATCAAGTTCGATTAGAACAAATGGCAAAATTCTATTTATCAGAACACTTGTGACATCTTTCAAGGATAAAAAAAACTTTTGTTTTATTTTTTTTAAAAAGAAAAACCAACGTATTGTTTATTTTTTATTATGTCACTCACCTCATACTTCATAACTTCTTGCAGACCTAGGTTTCATCACAACATTTGTGACATTCTCAATGCTGTGTCACGTTCACAACTGACGTGACACAGCATTGAGAATGTCACAAATGTTGTGATGAAACCTAGGTCTGCAAGAAGTTATGAAGTATGAGGTGAGTGAAATAATAAAAAAATAAACAATACTAAAAAACCTCATAGTGTTATTTCCTATATACATAACTTAAAAAACCAATGTGTCAGTCTCAAGACAACCCTTGAGGATGCCGGACGCAGTCTCTGGCGAAACGTTGGGGAACTACCAGCCTCAAGACCACGGCCAACAGCCCGGAAATCTTCTGCAAGATCATCATAGTAATTTTGTTTATTTTTTATTTCACTCACCTCATACTTCATAGGAAGTATGAGGTGAGTGAAATAAAAAATGAAACACGATTAAAAAATCCTCAGTGTGTGATTCACTATCTACACATCAATGGCACTATAGAAACCGTAGGTGTCATGAATGCGCGGACATAAGCATCTCCAGACATCCATATCCGGAGATAATGTTTTCCAATCATTTCATGTATAATCTACTTCCCTCAAAATTATAGTAAATGTGGTTCTTCCCACCTCATGCTTGGTCTACCAACTGGGCGTTTTCCTTCTGGCAGTCCTACAAGAAGTTTCCATGCACGGTCTTTCATTCTCCCTACGAGCAACATGTCCTGCCCATCGCAGTCCTACGGGACTTAACTGTTCTTATTATATCTGGGATTCCATATAAAGACCATGTAGTTCATTGTTATGTAGTCTTCTCCATTCACCTGTCTGTTAATCTCTCTTTGGTCATAAATTTTTACTAAGAACTTTATTCTCAAATACATCGGTAATCTCCTTTCCTCCCTTAAAGGAAGAGTCCATGTTTCGCAACATTATAATATAAAAATGGCCTAGAATAATAGTTTTATATATTTTCAGCTTAACGTTTTTTGAAAGGGAAGTGGGACATCAAAAGTCTCTGCAATGCATAATAGCATGCAATTACAGAATTGAGGCCTATGTTTAATTTTCTTGTGCATCGCATTTCTATTTGTGATTATGGATTCCTAGGGTATTTGAATTCAGCCCAATCCCTCAAAATTTCCCTCATTTGTCATTAGCTTGTCCATTTCCATTATATAATGTCTTTCTACGTGTGACCATATATTTAGTTTTACTGCTATTTACTTCCAGTCCTAATTTTCTTAGTGTTACTCAATAGTGTGTGCGTGTTGGCCTTCAGTATCTCCTCGCTACCGCGCCAAAGTAGTACCACATCATTCCGCATACACTAACAGCTTATTAATACCATTCAGTTGTAAAGCCTTCCTCATTCTCTAAAGATTTAATGGCATGCTCTAGTACAAAATTAAATAGTAGAGGAGATAGTGCATCTCCTTGCTTCAACCCATTCTGGATTTCAAAAGTGTCTGAAAACTGTTTGCCTACACGCACCCTACTCTTTGAGCCATTTAGACACATTCGTATAAGTCTAACTAACTTTTTGGGAATTCCGAACTCCAGCAGGATACTATATAACTTCTCCCTCTTAATTGAATCATATGCTTTTTTGAAGTCTACATATAGTTGATGTACAGTACCATTATATTCCCATTTCTTTTCTAAAATCTGTCTTATACTAAAAATCTGATCTGTTGTAGACCTGTTTCTTCTAAATGCACATTGATGATCTCCTAGAATGTCATCAATATAGGGAGCAAGTCTGCTTACTAATATATTTGTTAGAATTTTGTACGAAGTTGAAAGTAATGAGATGCCCCTATAGTTGTTTGCAATCAGTTTTATCTCCTTTCTTATAAATTGGTACGATAATTGATTCCTTCCATTCATCTGGAAGAGCTTCTTTTTCCCAAATCATACTAAGCAACCAGCGTATCTTGTCCATCAATTTTTCTCCCCCTGATTTTATCAGTTCTGCTGGGATCTCATCTGAACCTGATGCTTTATACATCTTCAATTTTTCAATTGCTATTTCAACCTCTAATGAACTTGGCTCTGCGACTAGCATTTCTGCTGTCTGTAACTTATCCTCCTCAATGTCCTGTTCTGTATGTACATTTAATAGCTGATTAAAATAACTTTTCCATCTATTTAATATACTCTTGGAATCTGCAATCATATCCCCATTTTCATTCCGAATTATGTTTGTTCTAGCCTGAAACCCTTTCTTCTCTATACTAATTCCCTGATATAATTCTCTAATGTTCCTATTTTTTGCATTCATTTCAAGATCATTAATCTTCTCTCTCAAATATTCCCTCTTTTTACTCTTTAGTAACTTGGTGGTTTCCCGTCTAACACTACCCAATTGCTCTAAATTTACCTCATTTGGCTCGTGTAACCATTTCATTTTTGCTAGCTTTCTTTCTTTACAATGTCGGCACATTCCTCATCAAACCATTTCTTGTTTTGCCTCTTTTTTAAACAACCAATGCTTTCTGATGCTGACAATTTAATAGTATCTTATAGCCTCCTATTCTTTATTTATATCAGTTTCTTCTTCGTTTGCCACATTGTCATCTGAAGATTCCAGTACTTCAAATCTATTAGCAATTTTGATTTGGTATTCTTGCCGCATTTCATCATTTTTCAAGTTTTTTAATTCATATTTTACTGAATCATCTTTAGCGTTTGTTCCTCTCATAAGCGATAGCCGTGTCTGATTTTCACCCTGACCAGATGATGATCTGAATTGCAGTCTGTCCCTCTAACTGATCTAACATCAATGATGCTACTGTGCCAGCGTTTATCCACTAATACATGATCTATCTGGTTCCGAGTTTCTCCATCTGGGGACGTCCAGGTGTATTTATGAATATCCTTAATAAGCATTCTAATTCTTCATAGAACTCATCCTTGATCTTGTCATCTTTATCTTCTGTGGGGGCATGTACATTTATAATTATAAAATCATGTCGTTTACCCTTTAGAATTATGTATGATATCCTATCACTAACAAACTTAATATCTCGGATAGCGGATAGGATCCTCCTTCTGACTAAAAAACCCGTTCCAAATGCAGGTCTTTCTGCACCCCCATAGTATAATGCAAAGCTTCCTGATTCCTGACTACCTTCTCCTGGCCACCTAACTTCCTGTAAAGGTTATTTCCTATCTACATAACTTAATCATCATAGTAACTCCGGCCGTGAAAGCCTAAGTCAAGAAAACCAACATCTGAACCGGGAATAGAACTGCAGACCTCCGACTCTGTATGTCGGTGTACAGCCCACCATACCATTCTTAGACTTACAGAGTCAGAGGTCCATGGTTCGATTCTTGGTTCCAACAATGATTTTTTCTTTTCAAAAAATTAATTTGTCCAGGACTGGAATATATTAAGCTAAATATAACATCAAAAAGTTCTGTTTATTTAATTGCATTCCATTTTTTTATCTGTTATTTTCTTGTGTGCAATTAGGTGTGGTTGTTTTTTAGAGATTTATATTAAACTGAAAGTTATCTATAATGGAATGTTCACACAAATGGAGTAAGTATAAAATAGCAGAGAAGAGGAAATGTAAGAACATAATGGAAAAGGAATTATGATGCAGTCCAGGCTTATGTGAATAAAAGAAAGAAAATAGTAAGAGAAAAAGAACTTAAGAAACTACAAACTGTATTCAGAATGAAATTCAAATTCAGCATGAAAATAAGCAACATTGAAAAAAAAAATCTCGTTTCAAATTGTTTGCTAATGAAAAAAAGACACTTTATTCTTAGTACAGTTATTATTTTTGACACAACATAAGACAACTGGATCATCAAGAAATTTTTCATTTTCATACTTCTTCAATTTAAGGGGTTAATGTATGTGTGAAAAATCTGTAGGAAATTATCTATATAGCTGATGACACGAATCCATTGCATACTTATGCTGTAAGTTGCAAAGTGGCTGCATTTGAACATGCAGCTTATGTGGGCATTCAAGGTGAGTGTCCACGAGGTGAAAAGAAAGAGATATAGGAAAAACAGAAATGAACCCTTCGGCTTTGAATACTCTAATACCATCAGGGTCAAAGAAAACAAGAGATCAGGCAAGAGAGACTGGATAGGAAAGTAAAAAGAGCGATCTGGTACTAGAAAATGAAGAAATACCAGATTGGTTAAAGATAAAAATAAGGAGGAAACACAAGTAAATAGAAGCAATGTTTTGCTCAGCTTGGGCACCTTGTGGTCGCCATCCACATATCCTCTAGATGGGGGACCCCTGAGGGTGTAGGAAATTATCTGAAGATAATACATTTATTAACCATCATATAGAATCCCATTATTCCAGATCCAACAAATAAGGCATTAACTCATCCCAAAAACGAATGAACTGTACAAGGAACAGTGTGAAAAGAACAATATTAACACTATGTACCACCAGATTTTCATTTGTGTTAAAAAATTATGAATGTGATGTTTGTATGCTATGTAGTAGCTAAAACAGAGAAGAAAATGGTGGAAATGGATTAAACCTATGAACAGCATTAATAATAACTATTTAATTAATCTGGCAGAGTTAAGGACAAGGCCTTTTCTTTCATTCAACCAATGAGAAATATTAAATATAGAAAAAAAATTACATAAGAACATACAAGAATGAATAATTACAAATAAATATTCATACAAATTAAACTAAAATTAAAAAGTGACATAAAATTATCTCTCAAGCTAACAAAAATGTTCAAATAGATCAGTAATGACAAGTAATTAGATTTGAAGGCATGCCACAGAATTAGGCAATGTTACTCTACCCATCATTGAGATCTATGAAATGAATAATAAAAATATTTATTTAACTTCTTCTTCTTCACTTCCTGGTTTAGGCAAGAGTTGCCTGTTCCATCTTCACTAATAGATCTAAGACCATCTCTCCGAGGACGTCCGACATCTCTTCTTCCTCTTGGAAAAATATGGAAGATTTTATTTGGTAATCTTCTTTCTTCCATTCTTTCCACTGTATCTTGTTGTTAAATATCTTTTCTTTTATGGAGTAGATCTGCAGTTCTTCATGGATATCCTCGTTTCTTATCTGGTCCATTCTAGAGCAGCCTTTTACTCTTCTTAAAAATTTCATCTCAGCTGCTTGGATTTTACTTTCTTGTTTGGTAGTGGTAATCCAAGATTCACTCCCATACAAAAGGACAGGGACAGCCATTGTTTTATAAAATTTTAATTTTGTTTGTTTATGGGCTTTATTATTCAATGTTCTATTTATTGTACCACAAATAGCTTGAAACTGATGTGTTTTGGTTCAATATCTTATCATACCCATAGCTGATGTCACATCCTAAATATTTAAAGTGGGATACTTGTTCAATAATTTCGTCTCTAATTACTATTTTTGCATGCAGAGTATTTCTTCCACAAAATGTCATTACTTTTGTTTTACTTATTGAAATTTAAAATTATAATCGCTACATATTGCATTTAGTTTAAGCAGCCAATTGTAACAGATCTTCATCATGGTGTGTAGTAAGACCAAATCATCGGCGAAAAGTAAGTATTAAATATACTTGAGTTATTGTTCAATCTAAGGCCATTGTCCATTATAATTTTCCATTGTTTCATAATGTCGCTGATATATATATTAAAAAGAGTGGGTGATAGACTACACCCTTGTCTAACTCCTTGATTTATTAAAATTTCTTCTGACCTTTTTCCATCAGTTCTTATCACAACTTTAGTTTCTTCATATAAGCCTTGGACTGATTTTATTAGATGGTGTGGATATCCTCGTTCCTTCATTATTCCCATAGTATAGATCTATTTACTCTGTCAAACGCCTTTTCAAAATCAATGAACAACAAGTATGTTGGCAGGTTAAATTCTCTTCTCTTTTCAATTAGTCTCTTTATAATAAACCACATTATCACTATAGGATCTTCCTTTAACTTCGAAGGGAAAAAAAACACTATGAGGTTTAATTTATGAATTAAATTAATGTTTTTATTACCTCACCTCATATCCTTTTTCTCCTAGA
This sequence comes from Diploptera punctata, assembly GCA_030220185.1. NCBI lineage: Eukaryota > Metazoa > Arthropoda > Insecta > Blattodea > Blaberidae > Diploptera > Diploptera punctata. The sequence goes on from JASPKZ010010273.1 coordinate 252,282, forward strand.
CTACTGATGATGGAGATATAGCTCCAAAACTGCAGTCTAGGAGAAAAAGGATATGAAGTGAGATAATAAAAACATTAATTTAATTCTTAATAAGAATATTACTCTACCCTAATTTTGTTGAGTTGTTTCTCGACTCACCTCATACTGAGGGCGAGTCAAGAAACAACTCAACAAAATTAAAATAAACTCCTAGTTCCCAATAAATGTCTTCTTAACTAAGAAGCCGCCATTTGCAAAGATAGAAACAATGGTTTCAAAAGCATTTGGCGATAGGGAATTACAACGTATATAAGAGAAAAATTTGCATCTAGATCGTAACTCGCCTCGGTACCTCAGTTGGTAGGCACTTGGCCCGGAAAGCCAAGGGTCCTGGGTTCGAGTCTCGGTCTAGGCGAAAATTTTTCTCTTCAAATATAAATATAATTTAAACCTCATAGTGTTATTTCCTACCTACATAACTTAATTACTATACCCTGTTTATTTAATTTTGTATTCAAGCAAACTCTACAATGGAAACATTCAATTTCAATTATCCTTAAACTCTATGCAAAGTAATTTGTTGCAGTACTGAATGTTCATTTTAAACAATTATCTAAACATATTCACTTACTAGTAGTAACTATAGGAATAGTAAAGAAGTAAAATAAATAATATAAATAATATTATTAATCAAGTTATGAAACCATCCCTTGTACAAAAAAACACCAGATTACATTTATATAACACTTTGGCTAGACCAGTGTTGACCTATGGTAGTGAAGCATGGACACTAAAAAAATAACATGAAAGCAGAATAACGGCTTGTGAAATGAGATTCATGCGCAGAACATCGGATTACACCAGATGGGATCGGAAAAGGAACACCGATATCTTAAAAGAATTGAAGACTACGCCAATTTTGGAATATATTAAACAGTACCAACTAAATTGGAAACACATTATTAATAATATTGGCTCACCTTGTTACAATTTGGCAAAATGGCTTACTAAGAAATTTAATGAACTACCAAGTTTCGACAACAAAAGTATTGAAAATTCAATTGAATTAGTTAATGAACTGAATAATATCACATTGGATTGTAATGATAGATTGGTTTCTTTTGACGTCATTTCTTTATTTCCGAGCATCCCAATTTGGACTTTGTATCGACAAGAATTTTTTCACCTTCAATGAAAAATTTTATAAACAAATCTCAGGTCTGGCTATGGGAAACCCACTTTCACCATTTTTGGCAAATTTATTTATGGGTTATTTAGAATGTCATATCACCAATGCTTATCCTTGGATGTTCAAATGTTGGTATAGATATGTGGATGATATTTTCTCTGTGATAAATTCTAAATATATTGAAGATGCATTAAAATTACTCAACCTCCAGGATGAATCTGTGAAATTTACTATGGAATTAGAAAATAATAACCAAATCCCATTTTTGGACCTCTACATAAGAAGGAATGAACAACAACAAAGAATTGAATTCAATATATACAGAAAAGATACTCATATTGACAATTACATAAAGTCTTCAGGTTTCAATCATATTGCGCATAAGCATGCAATTTTCAACAGTTTGATATATAGATTATTGAATGTTCCACTAAATGAAGAGGATTTTAAGAAAGAATACAATCACATTTTGGACATAGCTAATTTAAATGGTTTTGGAAAGGAAATAATTATAACTAAATTGAAGAAATTCAGACAACAAAAAAGATTAAAAGAATACACTACCCTGCAATCTGATTCAAAGAAAGGAAAACAATTTAAGAAAATCACTTATCATCCTGGAATACATAACAAATTTCAAAAAATTTTCAAGAAATTCAATATTACATTGGCACCGATAAATAAATTTAGCCTTGGTAACTTATTAATAACCAATAAGAAAATGAACACCCCAGATAGTAAAAAATCTGGAATTTATCAAATTGATTGTCGAGATTGCAATAAAGTATACATAGGAAAAACAAAAAGAAATTTGGACACTCGCACAAAGGAACACTTTAGAAATATTAAAAATGGTGAAATTGAAAAATCAGCTATTGCAGCACATAGTTTGTTGGAAGGTCATAGAATTGAAAAAGAAGCTAAACTTCTAAAACATTTGGAAAAACCTTTGGATTTGACAGTTTGGGAGAAAATATTTATACAGAAGAACAAATTTAAATCTATGAATTTCGACATTCCGGATGAACGTGACCTCATCTCGAAGTTCATCGAATCAACACCAGATGGCAACGATATCTCGAAGTTCATCAAATCAACACCAGATGGCAACGTTATAGAGGGAGATTCCAACGAATATCCGGTAGTCATAATGGCGGTTGAAAATGAATGACAAGATCATTTGAAAACTATAGTTACCGTGTTTGATAAAACATGAAATATGAGGTAAGATGTTAAAAATGACTCATTAATTTATTACTCCCAAACAGATTTGCTTTCTTGTGAATATCAAGGTTTTAACCAGAAGTAACTACCTCTTCAAACTCATAACATATTATATGCACACATTTCCTAAGAACATAAATGCTAACTTAAATTGAGATAAAATAGCACTGCCAACCACTATGTCTGAATATATTGAAAAAGTCATAAGGTTTCAATCTTTGAAGTCAATTATTTTCTCCAAATATGTTATTGGTCAAATTATATTTGAAAAGAATAATATATGCCTAGACTGGGGTTTGAACCCAGGACCTTTGACACTCTATGTCATAATATCGGCTGAGGATGAGAGGGGTTTCCTCTTAAAATATTCAGTTCCCGTGTTTAAAAGAACATGAAATATATTTTAAGATAAGAATTGACTCTTTTATATTTATTTAACTCTCAAAGGGAAAAAACACTATGAGGTTTAATTTAAGAATTAAATTAATATTATTATTACCTCACCTCATATCCTTTTTCTTCTAGACTGCAGTTTCCGAGCTATATCTCCATCATCAGTAGCCTCTCGTCGACCAGTGTTATGTTGTTTGGCGGTTTTCTTCCTCCTTCTATCATTGGACCAATGAACCTCTGGATCAAATCAAAATTTGCAGGATTTGAATTTCAAAACTTCCGCAAATTTTGATTTGATCCAGAGGTTCATTGGTCCAAAGATAGAAGGAAGAAGAAAACCACCAAGAAACGACATAACACCGGTCGACGAGAGGCTACTGATGATGGAGATATAGCTCCGAAACTGCAGTCTAGAAGAAAAAGGATACGAGGTGAGGTAATAATTTATATAATAATTTGGGAATATTTAACATTATGAGGTTTTATAATAAGAATTAAATGAATCGAAGCTTGATTACAAAGTTCTTCAAAAAAATACAACAGATGGCAGTTTAGAAATAATTCCTTCAAAAGAACACCAGATGGCAGTTTGGATAATTATTGGCAAAAGAAAAAAATTGACAGTCGTGAAAACAGTTGAGGATGGAGACGATAGTCGCTGATACTGCAGTGCTGTGTTTAAAAAAAACATAGAAGTATGAGGTAAGAAGAATTCACGATTCATTTAATTCTTATGAGGTAATAATATTAATTTAATTCTTAAGAACTGACTCATTCATTCATTCAGAGATTTTTCTCTTCACCATTAATTGTAATAGTTTTATTTATTTCGATCAACCGAACAATTTAGCATACTAATATGTTTTACATACTTTTGGCAATGTTTATTATCGGAGCTATTTATAAATGTTAATTATTAATTCCTAAGTTTATATTTTCTTACATTATCTTATAAAACTCTTATATACCAACCTTTTCATTTTTAATGCAATTATACGTGTATCCAAGCAGATATTTATGGTAAAGCATTTGAGACTTAAAGTCTTCTTTTTCTTTCAAGTTCAGCTCCTTGAGACATTCTTGTGCTTTTATTAACCACTTGCACTCAGATTCTCCACAAGTACACCATTTTATAAGTTCAGAAATTCCTGAAATATGAATTTAAGTTTAAAGATGAAATGAATGTTTATAATACCGTAATTATTCATATAATTTAAGACACCACATAATAAATGCATATTCTTCTTTAAAATTAAAAAAAAAAGAATATCTATTAATGGACAATTTTAATTTATAACAAAAACTGTTTTCAATATATAAAGTTGGTGGACTATTTAAATGTTAGAAATAATGTATGAAAATGTAATATAATATTGTTTATTTTTTCTTCACTCACTTCATACTTCATAACTGCTCGCAGACCCGGGTTTCATCACTTCAATGCTGTATCACGTTCACAACTGACGTCCAACGGCCTTCTATCCTGCAGACTGACCTCCGTGCCATCTGATGGCTGACCGACGAACTTCCAAATCAATTCCCTCTCCTTATAACCGGGTATTTCAAAATTCATAGTTGTGTTTTCATTCTTGCATATATAATTTTTTTCCCAAATTGTGAGTTCCTTCGGTTTTTCCAATTGTTTAAGTAATTTTATTTTGGTATCTATTCTATGTTTTTCTGACCAGAAAGTAATTTTGTTTTGGTTTCTATTCAATGTTTTTCTGACCAGAAAAACATAGAATAGAAACCAAAACAAAATTATGGTGAAATTAAATGTTTCTTACCTCTCCTCATATAAATTTTCTAAGTTGATCATGATTTCAAGACTATAACTGTCTCATCCTCAGAACTTTGTTGGCGACTGGTGTTATGTCATTGGAAGAAACTCTTCTTTTCAAAAAAAATTACTTAAACAATTGGAAAAACCGAAGGAACTCACAATTTGGGAAAAAATGTACATATGCAAGAATGAAAACACAATTACGAATTTTGAAATACCCAGTTATAAGGAGAGGGGATTGATTTGGAAGTTCGTCGGTCAGCCATCAGATGGCGCGGAGATCAGTCTGCAGGATAGAAGGCCGTTGGACATCAGTTGTGAACGTGATACAGCATTGAGAATGTCACAAATGAAGTGACAAAACCCGGGTCTGCGAGGAGTTATGAAGTATGAGGTGAGTGAAGAAAAAAATAAACAATATTAAAAAACCTCATAGTATTATTTCCTATCTACATAACTTAATGTAATATAATCTTATCTTTTTAATAATATGCACAACATGTATTCTTCTTTCTTTATTATTTCTATCTTCACTCATTTTGTAGGAATTAACAAGACAGTAACTTATGAACAACACACTAGACATGTACACAATTATGGGCATGACTGTATGGTTAGCAGTGTGCCAAGGCCACTACCAAATATAGCAGAAAGAACATACATCTGAACTCAATGTGAAGATTTAAAATTCCCTACCCAAAGGAAATTGAATCCAGGCTACAAGAGTGGAAGGTGGAGACTCAAGTGACTTACACAATGGCAAATAAAAATACACTAATGACTGATAACACTATTATTATGATGCATCGTTGGGTTGGCGTTTGCATTATGGGTGGTAGTTAGAGTCGAATCTCACCCATATAGGAGGAGATTTGTAAAGCTGGTGACTCACAAGTCAATGGATTCCACCAAGAAATTTCTACAGGCATCTATACCTCAACTGTTGGTAGAATCTGCATCTGACTTTCTCTTAGAGAGGAGTTCAGATAATTCCAATGTTCCCATATATATGAGATGCGAGTAATCCTGGCCAGTCTGATAGGGAATCGCAAAAGTCAATCATATTCTAGTAGCAGACCAGTAAAAGTGTGGAACAGAAGTTATTAACCCAAATTAATACATCAAACCAAGAAATTAAAAATTTGATCAACGACATGAAACTGAAATAAGATTGGTAACAGGATCTCAAAAATTAAATCTTTAGAATTGGCAGCAAAATCCATAAGGTGAATCAGATTAAATCAACACGAGAAAAATTGTCAGCAGTTATTAAGAAGTATTAAAGAAGAGATGGAAGTTAAATTACATCAACATGAGAAAAGTTATCATATAGTTTCTACTGAGATTTGTTATGCTATTGAGGAGCTACAGAATTATCGGGCGTCAAGGTTAGGGGTTCAACAAACTGCTGACACCAATGTTGAACAACTGGAATCAAGATGCAAAAATTTGTCAGAACATCATCTTGGTACATCTTCAAGCATCAATTTGAGACTATCTGTGCCCAATATGGATGGATGGCAGAAGAAAGGAAATGCAGCTGATAGCCTCTCTTTAAGGACCTGCTGCCAAGATTCTATGCAGCATTCATTGGAGGCCAAGCAGAGGATATCATAGAGGTCGTGGAAAATCACTATGGCCATCACTATCTCAGCACCATTATATTATACATCACATCTCTAATATATGGAATATATTAGTAGGTTATGTATTTTGCTAATGTTAATCAATTTGGGAATTTTGATTTAAATCCAGCCTACCATACTCTCTCATAAATGAGGAAATAACAACAAAAAAAAAATCGCTCAGGTGTGCTAGCTCCATTTTTAAACTTGTGACTTCTCAAATACAAATCTCAAATGTTCTCTCAGAATTTATTTTTTCTCTAGCGATTAACTTTTACCAGAATAATTGATAAAGAATATTTATAGCCTAATTGTGCATTTAGACTCTTCTTAACTCACCACGTAGCATTTCTTCCTTCTTATCAAACATTTCAGCATATTTATAATAGAGACACCATGTTTTAAGCACCTGGAAATCATATCCATAAAGCTCATAAATGAAGGCTGTCACCTCAATGTTTTCCATAGGATTCAAATATTCTCAGACAAATTGGTCCTTGGATCTGTAAAAAAAAAAAATAAATAAATAAATAAGTAAAAAATCTAATTTATAGTAAAAAATGGGATAGAAAAATTAAAGATATCAATTCAAATGGAATAACAGTTGATAAGTTAATTTTAATTAATAACTAATAAATAGTGAATCGTGAAATCTCACCTCATATTCAGTGATCTTCAAGCAGTGGACTGCAGTTTATGACTGTTGAATTTTGTGTCTACACCTTCATTTCAAAGTTGCCATCTGGTGTTGATTTGACGAAATTTGAGATCAAATTTTAGAATCAGATCTTGGAGTATGAGGTGAGATTTCACGATTCACTATGCATTAATCAAATTTTTAAAATATATTATAAAACTCTGTTGAGGTCACTATGTTAACATTTTAAGAAATATATAATAGTAACTGAGATCTCAGTCATCCTCAACAATTAGCAGTGTAGTTTTGTAGGAGGCCTTTCGAAAACTTAAGTTTCATCTCCTGCTTTCAGTTTGGTATTGACGGTTGCTGGTAAAGATTTTGTACAAAGGGTTCACATTACTGGGTATGTTCTCATTAAACAGGTGTTTGATTGTGGTTTCCTTGATAATTTCTAATTCTTCGAGAATGTTGATTTTCAATGCATCGTTTTCTCTATGCAAGATCGATAATATATTGTCTATTGTTCTAAATTGATGTCCTGCTTCTACTATGTGGTTTGAAAAACTTGATTTACCCCTATTGTTCACAAAATTAAGATGGACACAGCAGCAATTTGGAGCCAGAACAGGCTAGTAAATAAGCCTAAACCGTGACAAAGAAGAAAAGGTTTATGAAATTTCTAAAATGTTCATTAAATCTTGTAGTGAAGTTTCTGGTAATTCTTCCAATATAAAATGTATCACAACTATTGCATTTCAATTTATAAACTCCTTTATCTTCATATATGTTTGTTTCCTCTATTTTATTTTAAATTATATTATTAAGTTTGTTCTTCGTTCTGTAGGCAATTTTTGTTTTATCATGTTTTTTTGAAAATTTTTGCTAGCTTTTGTGTTTCTATACCTGTATATGTTAATGATACCCACTTATTATTACTTTTATCAATTTCCCTACTTGATTGTGTTATATTTGTTAGTTCTTTTTTTTATTTTGTTTTATAATTAATTTATTAATTATTTCATTTTACCAAATTTTATAAGCCAGAAGTTTTACATAATTTAATTCCATATTAATAATTTTCTTGGGTAAGTGGCAATTTTATCGTTCTGTTGATTAAGCTGATAAAAGGATGTCTGGATGTTTCATGGATAGCGATTGTGTTGCTTGTAGGTTTTCTACATATAGAGATGTCCAAACTATTGCTATTTAAATTTTTTGTTAGGGTAAGATGTAGGTAATTTATTGAATTATTATTTTCCGTTTCCGATGTGAATTAATTTTTTTATGCAACCTATTTAGTTCTAATAAAATATCTCTATTGAATTTTCATTATCATAAATCATTAGGATATAGTCAACATAGTTTATTAATAAATTAATGAGTCATTTTAACATCTTACCTCATATTTCATGTTTTTCAATTTTAACTTTGAACATAGTTTATTATTAATTTTATGTTGCCTGGCTTATAATGTAACATAAAAATCCCAAATAAATGATTTCTTAATAAAGAAGCCGCCATTTGCAAAGATAGGAACAAAGATTTCATAGCATTGGTGCGTGGGAATTTACAAAGTATATAAGAGAAAAATTTGCATTTAGATTGTAACTCGTCCCGGTAGCTCAGTCGGTAGAGCATTGGCCCAGAAAGCCAAAGGTCCTGGGTTCGAGTCTCAGTCTGGGCATATAATTTTTCTCTTCAAATATGATTTATCCATCATTGAGATGTATGAAATGAATAATAAAAACATTCTGATAGTGTATTTATTTTTTAGTGTTTTTTTCCTAAGTATTTTTAGCAATTAGTTTGGATACTTTATAATTTTTCAGAGCATTCATACAATTGATGACAGGTCTAATAGGAATGTTTTGTTTGTGGATCTTAAGCAATGCTTTCATTGTAGGTGCACTAGGGTTATTATTGGTCCATTTATAGTTTGTTACTTTATTTTTTGTTACAGGATTGTTTGTTGTATTAGTTTTGTCTTTGTCTTGAATTATTTTGTTACTATTTTTTAAAAGTTCCTTTATTTCTCTTTGGTATTTGTTTGATGGATCTTTGTTTATTTTCTGAATTTTGTTTTCTTCTATAAATTGTTTAGTTTTGTTTTATGTAATCTTCTTTGTTCAATGAAACTATTGCATTATCTTTATCAGCTTTCATATGAATTATGTTTTTTGTTTTTAAGTTTTGTATTTAATTGTTTGAGGCTTTTTATATTCAGCTTTTCAACTTTATTTAAGGATAATAAATTACTATTATTTATATTATTTATGACTTGGGATGTTTCATATTTTACGTGTGTTTTGTCGTCTATATTAATTTGTTAATGGCTAATTCGGTTTCGACAACCATATTGTCTTTTATATATTTTTTGTTAGGTTTAGGGAAATTAAATTTGTAACCTAATTTGAGTAGTCTGTTTTCATCATTATTTAGATGTATATTAGCAATTAAATTAATATTGAGAAGCTAAAGCTATTATTACGATAGAAATAAGTAAATTAATGAACACAATTAAATTATTATAAATCAATGGTAAAGAGAAAATTTTTTGCCTGCAATGTATATTAGCAATGTTGATTACTCTTTGTTCATGACAATTTTCGTATTTGGTTGTATTTTTATTGTTAGTGAGTATAAGTGTGTTAAGTTTCTAATGTATGGTATTATATTTATTTTGGATGATTATTTTTAACTCTGTTATATATTTGATTCTCTAGTATAGGCCAGCAGTTACAAAATGTTTTGACAGCTTCTTGGTTAGAATAATATAATTGATTACTTATATCATTCTTTTTCTTGTATAGGAATTTGATTTCATTTTTTATCCAGTTAGTTTCAGCAGTTGTTTTAGATTTTATAGTTGTGTACTTTGTGTTGTTGATTTTAATTTTGGAATGTCTCAAACATACAGTAAGATCAAAATATGCCAAAAATTAAAATCAACACTATCCATTAATTTTTATTAAAAATGAAAGTATGTGTTGTAATCAAATGGTAAAGAGAAAAATTTATGCCTGAACCGGGAATCGAACCCCGAACCTTCAGTTTTCCGTGCTGATGCTCTAACCATTGAGCTAATCCAGGCTTCCTTCCCATCCAAGCATAAATCCTTCCTTTACCTTACTATCTTGGTCCCACATTCAAATGCTATGAATCATCATTCACAAATACACAATGAATGGCTTCTACCTGAAGAAGACATGAAGGGACTCCACATAGCTATAGCATTATTTATTAAATTAATATTAAGAAGCTAAAGCTGTTACTATGATTGAAATAAGTATATTAAAGTACACTACTAAATTATTGTAATCAAATGGTAAAGAGAAAAATTTATGCCTGAACCGGGAATCGAACCCTGAACCTTCAGCTTTCCGTGCTGATGCTCTAACCATCTAAACATCTTTTCCAATACTGCAGTTCTGTGTTAAAAAAACATAGATGTATGAGGTAAGAACAATTCACGATTCATTTGATTCTTATTAAGAAAACCTCAAAATATAAAAATTCCCAAATTTATTATATTAACGAAATCTTAAGTCTCAAAGTAGACTCAGATCTCAAATAGGAGGGAGTAGAAGAAGCAATATAAAATTTCAAACATAACAAATTCAATTCCTGTTACACATTTATCATTTGTAGTATGTGTTTATCGACAATCTGACATCAAAACTCATTTTAACAAGTGTAAGAAAATTCTCCATTCAATATTTATTGTGATCGTTAAAATTTACAAATGCCATTGTCAAGACACTTTTTACCACAGTGACTTCTCTAGATTTCCTATTGGCGGTTGATTATTGTATACTGTACATTGAATTACTTGACCATTGTTGCATTGCATATGCGATAATTTCCAAGGGAAAAAAAAAAAAAAGGTCATGGTATATTTTACCTCTGTGATCCACTAAATAGTTGCAATATTTATACTTACAGATTGAAGTGCTCTAGACCAAAATAATACAGCTTCATTCAATGATGACAGTAACTCAGATTCATACTCAATATTTAAATCTCTGTAAGCTGGAGTTACATCACATTTAGCAAAATGGTCTGGATTATCTCTTTCACTTTCTAATATGGTTGGAATTTTTTCACAATTCTTAATTTCTATCTGAAATAAAATAAATACAAACTTCAATATAATAACTTTTGCAGGTCTTGACAAATTGTTTTGCTAATACCAGGAATATTTTTATAATGAGGACTTACATTGTACAGAATTAAAAATAACAGATTACACCCTACAAAATTCTGTTTAACCTTTAAGAATAATTCAAGGAGATAAATAGCAAGGGAGCTATACCCCAGCCATTGATTCTCCGACCCTGATGTTTTCACGACAGTGTTGCCAATATGGCTATTCAGTGGGTGGGGTCACTTTATGTATGCAGTTAGCAGACATACAGCTGACAACATCTCAGCAATTTCAAACCTTACTAGCGCGCTATAGCAGTGATTGGTTGTGGCAGACATCTACTCCCACTCAACTTTCTCCTTATTGGCAGTAGAGGGTGAGTTTCTCCCTTTATCCTCGTATAACCTAAACTTCAGAGCTGGACATACGTCAGCTGTAGTGTATACATAACAAATTACATATTATGTAGTATTGTAAGGAACATTAAGTCTTGTAGACTGTGATGGGCAGAACATATGGCACGAATGGGGAATGAAAGACATGCATGGGAGCTTGTTGTAGAAAAACCAGAGGGAAAACACCTAGTTTGTAGACTAAGAATGAGGTAGGAGAAAAACATTATCCAATGATTTGAGGGAAGTAGATTATACAGGAGATGATTGGAAAACATTAGTGCAGGGTAGGGATGTATGGAGATGTTATGTCTGTGTGGCCATGAACCTATGGGTTCAATACAGCCAGAGAGAAAAATTATACATTCAGACTGGGGTTTGAACCCAGGACCTTTGTCTTTCTAGGCCAATACTCTACCGACTGAGCTATCTGAGCAAATTCCAATCTAAACGCAAATCCTTCTCTTATATATGCTGTTAATTCCCATGCACCAAATGCTATGAAACCTTTGCTTCAATCTTGCAAATTTTTAGTAAGAAAACATTTATTTTGGAATTTTACATTACATTATAATGCCAGTATGGCTTCTTTCAATGTTTTTATTATTCATTTCATATATCTCAATGATGGATAAATCACATTTGAAGAGAAAAATTATACGCTCACACTCAATTAACACGTATATAAAACACTGTCTTATAATATTTCAGTTTTAGATCTTCTAATACAGCTCCACTGCATGTAGCATAATAACAACTGTTAGGTAATGTTTTCAAGTAATTTCTTATATGTATGACTTGTCAAACAAACTACTATATCACAAGGTATAACTCAAGTAATTCTAACAAAACATAACACAGCTCTACAAAAAAAAAAATTTTTTTGTTGCCCTAGATATCTCAGTGAATTTCTATGTTTTTAAGTGTGCAGTTTACAAATATATTCATGAAAGTGCTGAATGTGCTCTAGTTTTTTATGATTTTTTCATATCTTATATCTTAAACAGTAAATGGCTTGTTACTAATAAAATTTATGTTTCCAGTCATGATTTGATTTCTGCACATACAAACATCACGTGATCCCCACTCTCGCAACCCTCACTCCACACATCGGCCGTGATCAAAGTTATTTGACAAAATTAAAGTACTCACAATGTGCATCTGGATATGATAAAACAATTCATCAAAGTGTTGGCCAAGGAAGGAGAATGTTTCAAATACATTAGTAGAACATTTCCTAAGCTCAATATGGAAAAGTTAAAAGGCAGAATATTTGATGGTCCTCAAATTCAGCAATTCATGAAAGATGCAAATTTTATCAAAATTAAGACTCTTCCGGAAAGTGAAGCTTGGAAGGGTTTTGTATTGGTAATAGAACATTTCCTAGGTAACTATAAAGCACCAAATTATAAAGAAATTGTGCAAAACATGTTGACAAGCTTCAAGAATCTGGGAGCAAATATGAGTATAAAGTTACACTTTCTCCAAAATCACCTGGATAGATTTCCGGATAATTTAGGAAATTATAGTGACAAACAGGGAGAGCGCTTTCACCAGGATCTAAAAGTAAAGGTATCAGGGTAGATGGGACTGTCACATGATGGCACATTACTGCTGGTGTGTAAAAAGAGATTGTCCCTTAAAAAATTATAGAAGAAAATCTTATAAAAGGCATTTCAATGAAGTATAACATGGGTTTTTGACATTTTTCTTTGTATTTACGTCAGTGCATACTAATTTTTCAAAAAACAAGACATAAATATATCTGTTATATTTTTTTATTTTTGTAGTGTAAAATGAAAATAAATATTTAAAAAAAACAGAGAAAATCTTCCAAAATCATTTGATAGTTTCATGAATTGTGAGCATAAATATTTCCGAAATTAATCTTATATCAAGGGCAACAAAACCACTGTTCACCAGTGTAATTTTAGTCAATTTGTCACAGTTTATACATCTACTTTGATATACTTCACCCTAATCTAAATTCAATTTCCAATATTTAATGGTATTTGTCTAAATAAATTGCAATTCTGAAATGAACTTAACCTGACTTTAGTGTGTCAAATGTTGTAAGAGTAGTGTTATGGCATGAAACTCCATGACTTCACTGCCAGATTAATTAAAATTAAGTAAGGATGTATGTATTACTAGAAATTCATAGGAAGTGCCATGAATTGGAAACTCTACACTTCATCTCATAAAATATTATCTTCTCACCTGGACACATTTCATAAGTAATCATTCCCATTTTAAACTAAATTCCAACTTACATTTGAAGAGAAAGTTATATGCTTGGACCAGGGTTTGAATCCAGGACCTTTGGCTTCTTTCGATTAAGCCCTATTGGCTTTGTAAAGTAATGTTTAAATTCCCAATAAATGTCTTCTTAAATAAGAAGTTGCCATTTGCATAATAGAGTAAAGGCTCATAGCATTTGGCAATCGGAAATTAACCATAAAGATACATAATCCCAACCAATAATGGTAAAGGGGCTAACAAAGTATAGAATAAAAGATAAATTCCTGCCTGTAAACTTTACAAGGATAATGAAAATATCTGGAACTATTACAAATTTTATTAACCTTACCATCTATACTATAGGAACATTTATAATGTATAAGAGAAAAATTTGTGTTTAGATTGGAGTGCTCAGAGAGCTCAGCGGTAGAGGATTGTCCTAGAAAGCCAAAGGTCCTGGGTTCAAACCCCGATCTGAGCATATAATTTTTCTCTTCAAATATGATTTGTCCTTCAGTGAGAAGTATTAAATTAATAATAAAGACATTTAAATTCCAGCTGTTTGACTCTTTGATACAAGCCTGTTGTCAGCTTTTTTCGGCCAAGCTAAATGAACTTCGAGATGAAATCTTGCTCACTGGGAATTTTGAAGAAAATCTGGCATCAATGTCTCATTTCAAACAGTTGGAATTAAATTGAGAATGGGGATGATCTAAATATGTCCAAATAATGGTATCATTTTTTTATGAAGAGAGGTATGAAGTTTCCAATTCAGATTTCTATTCTATATTAGTGTGTGTGTGTGTGTGTATAAACTACAACTCTTACAAAAATTTCCTGGAATATTATCCATTTCTTCTTACCTGTCTAGTTGCTCTTGTCACTTTAAGCTGACACATAAACAGCCAATAATGAATGTTCCCAAGAATATAAAGTTGACGATTTTCCATTTCTGCAATTTCCTATAAAGCAAAGATATAATCATATTATTTAATAAAATTTATTAATATTATCTGCCTATATTCATAGGTCATCTTACATGTTGTGATGTATTGTTGGACTGGCTTTTGAATTTTTCGGGCAGTGAGAAGAGTCGAGATCTCACTTTGTATGATAGAGAAGGATTTGTGAGCTGTTGACTCACAAATTGGATAGCCCACGGAGAACTTTCCATATGCGTCTGTCCTTCCATTCCAGAAAGTTCGGTTCTTGAGACTTCAATTGGAGAGAAGTCCAGACTGACTTCCAGATGGTTCTGACATTGCATATATAAGAGGATGTGAGGGCTGGTCGAGGAGTTGCAGTCATGTCCAGAGAATTGGAAGACAAGAAGATAATCTAAGTAAAATCGTCAGCAAATAGAAAGAACAACAATCAGATAAATTGTGAAGCAAGAGACTTTATTAGCAGCAAATGATATGTGGAGAATCTGTCAAATTCTGTGAAGTAAATAAAGTGATAAAATTAAAATGAATCGTAGATCGTCTCACTTCATACACTCCATGTTTTCCACAGCACAGGACTGTGGTTTCAGAAACAGTCGTTCCTATTAAGTTATTGAAATTTCGAAATTCCTGCTGAACGTGACCTAGTTTTGAGGTTCTTCGGCCAGCCGGAAGAAAGAAATTATATGGACATCCAGGGTTCACAACATAAAACTCATTAGTCTGGGCAAGCTGAAGATGATATAGAAGATTATATTGAAACATGTTCGAGAACAAATCAACATTAAATTGAGGTACGATGTTTCCAGACTCAAAAAAACTTAAACAAAAAAATATATAAAAATTGTGATTATAGTTATGACTGGTTGGAATTTGAGATTTCTTAAATTAATTGGACACTCTTGATGTAATTAGTCATTCAAAACTCACTCCATGATTTTCCATTCATCATATCTTCCTGCACGGATAGCCCCATAACAAGTAGGGTTCACCCAAGACAGCTCACTCTGAGTAATTTTTAGAGGTGACCTTTTTATTGCGATGAATACTTATATTTTAACAATTATTCTATCAAAAATAACAAAATCTGAAATGAATTGATATAATTCATTGCATGTTGTAAAATTGAAAATATTTTACAAATTTATTTTAAATTCTAGCCAAAGCATAACTAAAGCCATAAACATCTCAAATGATTTATAAAACATCTTTTTCAATCCTTTTACCATTGGAAGCCATTTATTTCATTAAAAAATTGGTGAAATTATATGTCATGTTAAAAAACAAATTGAATGAGATAGTCTAAATATGTACTTAAAAAATGGTATTACTAAATAATTATTAATTCTGATACCAAATCTGATTGATTGATACCTATTTATTTTCTGAATTAGTACCAATTTACAAGCTGAAGATGGAACATATGTTCCGAAAATACATCTACATCAAAGTTGAGGAAGACTGAGATCTGAGGTATTCTATTTTTTATTGTACATTTCTGAATTAATCCAAATTTATTTATCAGTACAGTTTAATTTCTTAACCATAGCCACAACGTTTATAGGTAACAATTTAATGTAATATATAATGATATTGTAAGACAAATAAGTATACATAAATGTTAGCACTGAAGTATTATATTGGGTCTAAATTATAAGTTGCAACCGCTTGAAGGAGATTTTTGAAGTGGGTTATGCAGCTTGCTTCAGTGGGTGGCACGCACATCCAATTTTGGCTTCATGGCACGTGGATGCAGTTAATTAGCTTTAAGTTATCAAGATAGTGAGACTGACTTTACTGGTGCACCGTATTTTCGTGTGTAAAAATTATTTTAAGTACAAGTCTGCTCGATAGGTATGAGATGAATTTATTCAGACATTTCCTGCTGAAGTGCAACCTTCAAGAACTCACTCGCATCAGCAGAATATGGTTTCCAGATACAATGCCTGTATAACCCAGGAAGGATGACACTTTCGACATATGTTATAAGGTAAGATTACATACAATACTTTTTATACAGTTAGAGCAGGGAAGCCATGTGTGCGTCAAATGTGGCTAACACTCTTCGTAGCGAAGAGTGGTTACAATGTATAACGTAGACCATGTACAAAGATTGAAAGAAATAATTTTTCATAACTTTGAATTATTAAGTATGGATTCATTATACTAAATAACATGATTTATTTAAAAATTTATTTTATTTTTCTTTTAATTCATTTTGTAAAATTATTTTTCTTTATGTAAAATGGCCAGTTAGATCTATCTTGATACCTTCCATATTTGTTTATAAAATGGCATAGATTATGTGACAATGGTGAACTTTGAACATATTTCCAGTAAGTTGGATGTTTAGTATTTAATTTTAGGAAGTTATATTTTGAGGTTATTTTAATTATATTATTTTTTGGTCTGGACATCTTGGATGTTTAGTTTACAAAAAACTCAAAAGTTATGCAAGATAAATTAAAAAATATTTTCCTGTAAAGCAGTTTATAAAAATTGTGAATGCAATATGATCAGCTGATCTTCAAATTCACCAGTATTAGAATTTCATGAATTATCAATAAACCAAGATATTATTAGAATGTATTGGATATATTTCTTTCTTTTTCAAATGCCCCAGGTTGTCATTTCGACATTTCTGGTGTTCTCTCCTGGCAATGGCTTAATTGTAACCACTTCTGAAGTTGGGGCACCTAGAAGGCAGAGTTACCCTGATGATATGATGGGCGAGATGATAATGAAGCGCCAGGAGAGTTCTTAACCTAAACTTAACCTAAATTCCAGACAATGGGCAACCGCAGGAATAATTCCCTTTAAGGAAAAATTCCTATGGTTTGACTGGGAATCAAACCCGGGACCTCATGAACAGTAGTCAGAAACACTGACCACCAGCCCATGAGGCTGGTCTGTATTGGATGTGTAGTATTTACAATATTTTATGATCCATTAGTATCTGTATAAGATAAATATTTTATCTTACTGAAATATGTAATTTGTCTTAATTTTAATCTTATAACAGTTGTAATATGAAGGGTACAGGAAAGAACCAGGTAAGTCACTTTTTTTTGTCAAAATGGAGTTTGAAGTGCCACTAGATTCTTCATGGAAAGGAGTATCTTTTAGAAGTGTAAGGTCATAAAAGAAAAAGTTTAGTCATGGGTTTATTTACCTACAAATTTTGGCATACAGGTAAATAAGTAGGTACATTGCATAATTAAAAGTCCTTTTTCTAGGTTGCACAGAAAAGTGATTACCTTTACCCTTCATATAATTTGAAATGTTATAAAAATACTAATATATGAACTCAAAATAACTTACAGAGCAATTCTTAAACTTTCCTATTAAACATTCCACTAATGCAATAAAATCTGAAGTTTCCTTAATACTTCCATCAATCCAAATTGCAAAACAACATAATAGCATTGCTTCCATCTTCAAAACACGAGAACTGGAAGAAAGTGTGTTGATCTTTTTATAAATGCGCTGAACGCATTTCACATTTGACAAACTGTAAACAAAATTTACATACAAATATTAACAATAAATATACAATAATTAGATATACACCATGTCCACAAATATAGTATCATACTTATATTATTTTTGGTCTGGACATCTTACCTCAATATTAATGTTGATCTGCTCTTGGACATGTTTCAAAACAATTCTGTTTTGAAACATGTCCAAGAGCAGATCATCATTAATATTGAGGTAAGATGTCCAGACCAAAAATAATATAATTAAAATAACCTCAAAATATTACTTCCTAAAATTAAATAATAGTATCATACTTTAAACTCCTACTATGTCGCTTTGGATAATTGTATCTAAATCAAAGAGAAACTCAAAAAGTTTTGTGCATGTTAATAATGGACAACAATACAGAAACTAAACTAAATTTAATCATGTTTTTGTGGTCGACATGGGTTCATGTTGGATATTTAAAAGACAAGTTAAATGTGAATGTCTGCAGCATCACTCGTGGGGGCCACATTCAATATCTATGAGGTATAGCAAAAAACTTTTTGAGTTTCTCTTTTGATTGTCACCAAATTAATTTAGACATGATTATCCAAAGTGACGTAGTAGTAGTTTAAAGAATGATACTATATTTGTGGACACGGTGTATACCTAACTCACTCACTCAATGGCTTAGTGGAACTGTAGGTTCAATGTTGCATTCACTATGCTCCTCCACTGGCTGTATACTCAGCCAATTCAATCCTGTTCATATCTCTAATATCCAGGTCCGTAAAATTCATCTAAATATTATCCTTCTAACCTACACCTGGGCCTTATTAATGGTCTTTTCCCAATAAAAAAAATTGAAAGCATTTTTACTGTTATTATTTTGAGTTACATGGCTGCCTATCTCATAATAATAATCCTGAAAATAACAGCATAACTGTACAATTTATGGAGCTCCTCATTGTGAAGCCTTTTCCATTCTCATCCCTTATAGGACTGTCTGTTATCATTAGAGAACGGATTTGTGCATATTTGCATGTTTTATTCCTTCAAAGATAAACATATGCATGGAAGAGGAAAATGCATTTCATGTCATTTGGAATCAACTGGCAAAATTTTATAGTGTATATAAATGCACATTCAAGGGATTATGCACATATTTCACTAATATGTGCATATGGGTGCATATATTATACTTTTTTCTCTATTTAATATTAGAATATAGTTTCTAACCCCATAAAATGACAAGTTATTGCTTTATTGTCATGATTTTTGCAAATGAAGACAATCTTGTTTTCATAGAAAGCCAGAATCCCTATTTTGCATTTTTGCACAACAGTGACAATGTCGAACAGAGGTCTGCAATTTTAAATGTCAACAGGCCAATAAAGCAATCTGGCCTAAACTATTTCCTGAAAGGAAGATTTCGAAAGAGATGAACGTGCTTGCCAACAATGGTCAGTTTATTGGTGGTAATTTCCTTGTTTTCATTTTCAACTGGCGATATTCTTTGAAGTTTGAACATCAGCTTTATTGATACTGTCGGCATATACACCAAAAACTCAAAAATCATTCCTGAAATATATTTTCACACTCATGTGAAGTGGAGAGATCATTCTCTTCGTACAAACACATTTTAAGTGACAGAAGGAAGGGCTTTTTTCTACCAGAAAATCTAGAAAAATATTTGGTTATTTATTGTAACAAAAATTGATAAGTGATCGTTAAATGATTGTTGACTTATATTTCATATTACAGACAAGATTAATGAGAATGACACTATAAAATACAATTATTAACTTCAATTAGGAGCAAAAAAGTAAAAATATTACAATTTTTGCTTCATAAAAAGTAAATAAAATTATGTGAGAAAATAGTGCATTTTACTATAAGAAGAAAATTAATTTCTGTGCATATTTTTTAAAATTTTAAGAGCATATTTTCAACTTTTTGCTGCTTGCATGCATATATTTATGGTTTTTAGTGCATATAAATCTGCCCTCTAGTTATCATATATTGAGATAAGCTGATCATTTTTTAATAATGATACCCATGTCCGGAAATGATGCATTTTCATACTATGACTAATTAATTATGTCTCAAGTTCAATGTTAGTTCGAAGGATTTGAAGACTCATTACTTGAGAAAACACCAACAACGGAGGTAAGGTGGTATAATGAGATATACTGATCATTTTTTAATGAGGCGCCCATGTCCGGAAATGATGCATTTTCACACTATGATTAGCTAAATTCTGTTAATTGGATTACAAGACTCAATACTTGACAATACTGTGATTGTTGTGGTTCAAGAAGCATGCATGATGATGTCACATTGTATTCGCGCAGAATATGTTGATAATGCAGATGACTACACATCTGACAAAAAAATTATAGTGATTGGCACACACGTTCAAATACCCTGATGTACGCTCTGCATATGGAGGTGGATATTTTGAAAACTTGATGTGACTGTGACTGACAGTATTGAAAAAATATAGGAAATTCACATATCACCCTCGGGTATACAATAAATTCCAAAAGATATTTGAGAAGTTTAATATTAAATTAGCACCGAAAAATAACCACAGTTTAAATAAACTAATAAAAACACAAGAAAAATAAAAAAAAATGATAATAAAAAATCAGGAATATATCAAATTGAATGTAAGAGTTGTGAAAAGATATAAATAGGAAAAACAAAAAGAAACCTACAAATTAGAACCAAAGAACACATAAGAAATATTAAAAATGGGGAAATAGAAAAATCTGCAGTTGCTGCTCATGTTTGATCTGAATAATATAATACAAATTCTGAAACTAAATTATTAAAAGAGTAGAAAATACAAAAGAGCTATTTGGGAAAAAATCTATATTCAGAAGAACAAAAATAGAGTTACGAATTTTGAAATACCGATGGAGAGTGATCTTGTTTGGAGGTTCTTTGGCCAACCACAGGATGGAGCTGACATCGACATCCAGGGTGTGCAACATAAATCTAACCAGTCTGGGCAAGATGCTGACAATGATTATGATATAATAGAAACATGTTCAAGAAAAAAATCAACGTTAATATTGAGGTAAGATGAACAGACTAAAAATAATTTAATCACAAATGGCATTTAACAAAAAATATTATTTAAAAAAGAACAGTATTTGAGGTAACTCACGTTACTGAAAGCAACTCACATTACATAGTGAACTAGAACTTGAAATGTCCTCGAGCATTTACAACATTTGGTTGATTTATTACTCTCAATACATATTTCTTTGTATAAAATATCTCATCTTTTACATCAAGCCACTTCCAGAATTTACCTTCTCTTACCATTACATTAACTTTGTACTCCTCAGCAGCTATTTCAGTTATAGTTCTTGCAACTCTAATTCAGTCATACTAACTTCTACCCAATCATGAACTTTCAGTTTTTTACTCTTATTTCCTTTTTTGGCATGTTTGGCCTTTCTTTTATCTGTAGAAATTGTTTGGTCGTGGTATATCTAATGACATTACTATCCTCAATATTTATACAGGCATGCTTGCCTATTACAGTTTTGGAGTCCTTAATTACTGATGGCAACTTCAAGAATTTGTTTCATTGAGAAATCTCCTCAACTGTAACTTCTATTACACTTATTTTTAGTTGTTGGATAGTTGGCTTTAACAAATTTGTCACCAAATATTTTCTTCTTTTTACAGCTTCCATACTTGTCGCTTTATGGAACCTCCAATCCCATCAATAGGTCCTTTGCCATGTAAGGTCGCAAAGTAATTCCATATGATCTTTTTTGCAATGTTTCTTTTCAAGGATTTTGATTGTTTAGGAGTAGCATGATTTTGTTCTCTTTCTTATTTAAGTCTTCTACATTTAGCAACTCTTTGCTTGACCTTAACTCCCCTTCCCATGCAAATTTCTTTTGGACACATTTTGGCAACAACTGCTCTTTTTTTCTTATAATCATCATACCTCCCTTCTTACACTGCTCAAAAAAATTAGGGGATATTGTAGAATAACCTATTAAGACTATGTTTTTTGGAATAGTATTAGATGCAATCACTTTCTATTACTCCAAGATAATGTAAATAAGAGTTTGAAGTTGTTACGTAACCTCGGTACCACACCAGAGGGCAGTGTCTGTACTGTTGATGTGAAAGGGCGGTGTGGGGGTGAATGTTTTGTTGCTGTTTTTAAATCCAGTCCAGTTTTCAGTTAGTGAATGACTTGCCTTAGGGACAGTGATGCCTCGACAACGTGATTTACCTGAACCAATGGCTTGGAGGGCCATAGGAAGGATGGAAGCTGGACAGACACAACAAGAGGTGGCACAAGCCATTGGGGTATCTCAAAGCGTGATTTCCAGACTTTGGAATCATTTTCAAAGAACATACTGTTCACAGAAGAGCCGGACAAGGTCGACCAAGGGCAAACAACAGCAAGGGATGACCGTTACCTCTTGTTAACAGCCCGTCGGAATAGACAGCAGAATGCAACTCAACTGCGAAATACACTTCAAACAGCAACAGGACGCAGGGTGTCAACTCAAACTGTCCCTAATCGACTGCATGGAAGTGGTCTCTATGCCCGTAGGCCCATGGTGTGTACCAGATTAACTCCACAACACCGTAGAGATCGCAGAAACTGGGCGGAGGAACATCGTGGGTGGAGGGATGCTGAATGGAGATCAGTTCTTTTTTCTGATGAGTCGTGATTCAACGTGGAATGTGATAGTTGGCGTGTATTCATCTGGAGAGAAAAAGGGACACGAAACAATCCAACTTTTGTACGTGAAAGATCCCCATATGGTGGCGGTGGATTGATGGTGTGGACAGGAGTCAGTAGTGGTGGACGTACGGACCTCTACGTCATCCAAGGTGGTACTTTGACTGCGGTAAGGTATAGAGATGAGATTCACCGACCTTTTGTCGTGCCTTATGCTGGTGCCATAGGTGATTCTTTTCTTTTTATGGACGATAATGCACGACGCCACAGAGCTGGCTTGGTGGACGACATGCTGGAAGTGGAGGGTATCGAGCGTATGCAATGGCCAGCTTCCTCCCCGGACTTAAATCCGATTGAGCATGTGTGGGATGCATTAGGCAGGCGCATGCAGGCAGACCAGCACCCCCCACAACTGTTCCAGAGATGCACATTGCTCTTATGGAAGAGTGGCCACGTATCCCCCAAGAACTCATTGCTAACCTCATTGCATCAATGCCACACAGGTGTGAGGCAGTGCTGGCCGTTCGAGGAGACCATACACCATACTAAAGAAACATTTTCACCCATGTTAATGTTGCTTTGTTTGTTTGCCATATTCCTAATCAGGATCTCTTTGACATCTGGTGTGGTACAGAGGTTACATAATGACTTCAAACTCTTGTTTACATTCTTTTGGAGTAATAGAAAGTGATTGCATTTAATACTGTTCCTAAAAACATAGTCTTAGTAGGTTATTCTACAATATCCCCTAATTTTTTTGAGCAGTGTATTTTCAATTTCTGCCTTCTCCTCCTAATTTTTTCAGCTGCTGTGAGAGGCATTCTTAAAATAAATAAATAAATTTATGAATCGTCTACTATTGGTTAATGTATGCTATTTTAATGTGTATCTTAATCTCTAAACATGCTACATGTTAGCCAGTATGTGAAATGTTGTAATAGTTGTCTGCAAAGTAGTATATTTTATATACAGTGACACCTATAAATGCATTACCAGTAACCTGTGTTAATGTCAGTAACTCACGTTACAAGATTTAATAACCATATTATATTCTTGATGGTTAAACTAAAAATTATTGTTAGTGATATTTTACTTAGTCGCACATGCAGTAAGCAGAAAATTAAGTATGATCCTTTTATTCATATTTGAAAAGGCAGAATTTTAAAAAATATTGTAATTTGGTAACTCACGTTACAAGAGAATGTTACGTTTAAAACAACATAATTCAATCAGGGTCAAATATTAAATAAAAATTAAAATTACAATTACATCAATAAAAAGTCTCATAACATTTGAATTTAATAATAAAAGTGACGATTTGTTGAAAACTAATTATTTTTCTTACCTTGCAATTCAGTATAAATTTCTTCTGTGGAATTCTTCTATACGTTGTTACATAGAAATGGCTCCTATATGCAAATTCAGATCTTGGAGGGGGAAAAGCAATGCTGGCAACAAACTACAATGAGTCAGCAATAATATAAAATATAAATAAGCTTCCCTCTATTATATGATTTTTTTTCAAACTTATGTCCATATTTTCATAGAATGACCCTTCATCATTTCGGACATGGGTACTTTATTAAAAAATGATCAGCAAATCTCAATATACCACCTCACCTCTGTTGTTGGAGTTTTTTGTAACACCCTAAATGCATTTTTAATTTTGTTGAGTTGTTTCTTGACTCACCTCATACTTCTTAACTCCCTCGCAGATCTAGATTTCGGCACTGTATTTATGACATTCTCAATGCTGTTCACGTTCACAACTAAATATTCACAAATACAGTGATGAAATCTAGATCTGCGAGGGAGTTAAGAAGTATGAGGTGAGTCAAGAAACAACTCAACAAAATTAAAATAAACCTCATAGTGTTATTTCCTACCTACATAACTTAACCCTAAATGCATATAAGTATGTAAAATTTGAGATCAATATTTTTAAAATTAGGGTTACATCATTTATATGTTGTTTACAAAATTTCTTTTTAAAAGAGAAACAACATAAAATTATTATAAATTAATCATGGGAAATAACATTAACACAAAATTAACCTAAGAATGTGATGGTGGCTGTCTATTCTGTTGTTTTCTCACTAGGTTCCCCAAACAAGCTGACACAATCCAGTCAATAATGGCAATGATAGAATGTTATTAAAAAGGTAAATAAATTATAAAAATGCAGGTATATGAACCAGAATGTGGCTGCACTGATGAAAAATCATTCTTAAATACAATAGAGGACAATATGGGAAAGGTTGATATGATCATAATAGGCGATTTAAATGCACAGAATTGGAAAGAATAGGGAAAGATATGAGGAGATAATAAGTCATTGTGGTAAACGTAGAAGAAACATTCTTTCATCTTAGGAACATCAAAAATGGTGAAGTGAAAAGTCAGCAATAGCCACTCATGCTTGGTTAGTAAAACATCTAATTGAACGAAAGGCCAATTCAATAAAACATAGAAAAACTAAAAAGCTCATGGTTTACAAAAAAATTCACATTAAAAAAAACAAGAAAGAAAAATTAATGAATTTTAAAATTCCCGGAGAAGTTGATTTGATTCGGAGGTTCATCGGTCCACCAACATATGGAGTAAGCAGCAGTGCTCCTGGATGATAGAACATCGGTCATAAAATTACTGATGATGAAACCGCATAGGTTTTGAAACGAATCTAATTGGAAGACGGGATATAAGGTGAGGTAATAATATTTTAATTTTAATTTTAAATGAAACCTCATAATGATATTTCCTAGTTCAATAATTTTATTGTATTTACCTTGCCATATTATATGCTTCTAATTCCCAAAGCAGTAACTGTGAAAAATCTATTTCAGAGAAGTTGATATCTGGACATCGTAATTCAATATATCCTTTCTCCTCCATCAAGATATCATAAATAGTCAATGCCTAAAAAAAATACAATTATATTTCATGGTGACAAACTTATTTTCTATTACAACACATTTGCAAAACTTGCTTTGATTATCACAAAAAAAGACCAATCACTGATTCCCCCTGAGAAGAGAACCTTCATTTCAATATAAAATTATTAAGAGCAAGTAAGATTAAAAAATTGTACAGGGAATTTAAAATTGACTAATTCAATTATAAAGCTAATTTGATGTTATGAGGTGATGTCCTCCACTGGCAAAATTTGACAATATGAGTTTCATAATTGAGTTTTCTCTTAACATATATTTCTATGACAGGGACTAATGTCTTAATTTTCCCTCCAAAGGAAGTCTTGTTCTCAAATTTGCATCACTTTTATTTGAGATCAAACTCAAAATATGTGAATCCCAAAGAGCTGATATATTACCAAGGAATTACCTTTTAACAATTTTATTAATTCTACAACCTTCTACTTTTAACTTGCAAAAAAGTTTAGTGTTACACTTTTTATGTCATAATAATTAAATTAATTTAACACTATTCTCACGTGATACAGTAAGAGATTCAATACAAATGATACTGTACATTGTCACTATCAAAGGTCATATAACACCAGTCGGAATTTCTTTCAATAGCTTTGACATATATTCATTAAAATTCACAATCTTCATTTATTTGCTGCGTAATTTTCTTCTCATCACTATCACATCTATCTGCAAGTCTTTGACTTTCACAATAACACTGTTCTCTCTCTTAATACTTTGCTAATGCAATTCACTGCCACTTCAGTACTTCTTCGCTTCTCAAACAGCTTACTCTTGGCCATCTCATATCTCTTCACATATCCGAGGGTTGAACCATCTGAAAAACTCAGTGTTTACTGGAACCTGAAGCCTTCGAGAAATAAATCCATCTCAAGTCGAAACTCTGGGAGGCCTATTCTTCTAGAAAACGATGCATAGATGTATCAAGAAGGTTAGGTACAAGACGACTCGTGATTCACGACTCACAAATCTCTTTTACCTTATGAGGTGAATCTTGTTGCAGCATGTGACATTCAAAAGGAGGCCCCAACAATTTGGACCATTTCTTGAAACTTGTCACAATATTATATGGACACTGACCAACTAGATAGCTCTTCCTTTTATATTGCCCTCTTCAATGAAATCAAATAAGTAAGTATTTATGTTTAATAGATGCAATTCAAACTAATGTATATGTTGCAAACTGTTGATACTCATGTATGAAATATGAAGGCAAAATTGTAAGCAAAATTTATCAGTGGTTTCAAGAGCATCTTTGAATTGCGATTCTAATAATAATGAGATGTTAAGAGAAAAAAATTAAAAATACTACCTATCTATGTTTTTTAAGAACTGAACAATTTTTTATATATAGTCTCATGAAATAAATAATTCAGTTGTCATATTATCAAAATTTATTTATGGAATATCATACAAAAATGTAATTAAACTGTTGCTTTTAATTTATACATTAAAGTGTTATATTAAAATTATATCATTGTTTTAAAAGTGTCAATTTATAGGTAGCATGTATACTAACCTGAATATCACTCTTAGACAAACAACTACTCTTTATTTTAGCCCACTGTTTCAAGAAACATTTCTTCATATCTGGTGAAACAATGAGACCAATTGCAATGACTCTCAGAGCTCTCCTTAGGTTGTTTAATTCTTTTAGAATACGAGATAATGCCAGTAATCCTTTATCCAGTAGTTGACTTCCATCCTAGAGAGAAAATAAATTACCGTAAAACATTTTAATTGGGTAATTCACATATCAAAGAAAATCATAAATCATAATTTTAAAACTGCTTTAAACTTAATTAGATTTTGAAAGTGATTTCTCCAAATATTATATTAATAAAAATATTTTATATTATTAATTTATTTAGTATGGTGAAGATAAGGCCAGATGATTTCTTCAACTCATCAGAATAAACATATGTTTATCAACATAACTTAATATGTTACATTAAAATATAGCAATCACAATTAACTATAATATTAAGTACTAAATGAAAATTTGACCAATAAGGTAATATATATAAGAGTAAGTTTGATAACATAACAATGTTAATGAAAATTAAAATTAAAACTAATAATAAAATGTATACAAGCAAGATTAATTAAACTGTTTGGTAGACTTTCCCTATCTAATGTACATGTATATAATAATAATTTTCATTATAACCAGGGAATGGATTTCTAAGTAAATACATCATTAACAAAGCAAAAAAAATATTATATTGGAATTTAATATACAATTGATAGCAATTCACTCTATGAGATATTTTATCAAATAAATTGATGTAAGCTATTGTAATCAAGAGTAAGGAGAAAAATGTATGCCTGAACGAGGAGTCGAATCCCAAGCCTTCAGCTTTATGCACTGATGCTCTACTACAGAGCTATTCAGTCTTGCTTCCCATCCAAGCACAAACTTCGCTGAGAAGGAAGACTGAATATCTCAATGGTAGAGCTTCAGTGCATTTGGTGTTCAAATCGCAGTTCAGGCAGAAATTTATCTCTTTATTATTAATTACAATAGCTTAGCTGTTTATATTAAATTACTTATTCTGATCATAATAATAGCTATATCTGCATAATATTAATTCACTTAAATGATCATAAATTGATCCATCCATAGTAATTCTGCCCGAGGGCAGATCTTTCACTGTAATCATAGCATTTTCATGCTATGCTTTGCAGCTTTACTAGGGAATTATAGGTGTGGTAGCTTCCCGTTGCTTTCCACACCGGTGAAGGATGATGATGATGGCCGGATGATTTTTTGGGACGGTTGGGCCCTAAGCTTCCTGACATTTGTCTTACAGGCGAGGAAAAACCCCGAGAAAATCTCACCCAGGAGCCAGTCCCGACTGGGAATCAAACCTGGGCCCGCCGCGTGACAAGGCAGCATGCTACCTCGAGACCACAGCAGTGGACCATAAATTGATATAACTTCATTATTTCCTAGTGTGCCTACAGATAAGACAATTGAGATTCTTAACAATTAGTTAATTTCAAACAAAATAAACACAGACTGCATAGAAGAATATATTAAACTAAACAAATTATGCAATATATGTTATATCCATCCATCCTTAGTAATTCTGCCCAAGGGCAGGTCTTTCACTGCAATCATAGCATTTTCATGCTATGCTTGCAGCTTTACTAGGGAATTATAGGTGTGGTAGCTTCCCGTTGCTTTCCACCCCGGTGAAGGATGATGATGGCCATATGGTTTCGGGGACCTTTTGACCCTTAAAGTTTTCCTGATATTTGTCTTACAGGTGAGGAAAAACCCAATAATAAAAACCTCACCCAGAAAAACTGTCCCAACCGGGGATCGAACCCAGGCCTGACAAGGCAGCACACTACCTTGAGACCACAGCAGTGGACACATGTTATATAATATTAAATAATTATGCATTAACCAAACTTTTTTTACATATAACAAAAAAAAAATTCTACCAACAAATCTCAGTGGGGAATCCACTGTCTCCAATTTTAGCAAATCTTTATAAATGAAATTTTCAATATCATTACAAAAGCACATCCTAATATATTTTATTTATATATATATATATTTTTTTTTTCTTTTTTTAATGTTGGTGCAGGTGCGTATCTTCTTTTACATCTCCATCTAGTTTCATATCCCTATGCCAGAGGTTCATATAATATTATCAATTGTTAATTATAAACACATTGAAGTTGCAGAAAAACTTTTGATATCCAAAAAAAAGTTGATCAAATTTACAAATAAAAGAGAAAAACAGACATCATTTTTAGATTTTATATTAATCAGGAATGAAGAGAGAAAGAAAATAGAATTTGGCTTACTCAGGAAAGACAGGCTACAAATACAGACAATTACATAAGAGCATCAGGATTCAATTTTATGGCACATAAGCAGGCAATTTTGAATTGTCTGGCACACAGACTAATAACCATCTCCATGAACAGATAATTTTATTAATCTCAATAACAATGAGCATGATATTGTCTTTTTTATGCTTAATCCCAAATTATGGAAAATAAAAATAGCATTTTTCAATACTAGACATTTCAGAAGCTCTGACCATAAGACCAAGAGGTTGGTCATTCTAGTGACTATTTAACTCATGCCCCAAATGGGAGTCAATGACCAATCACATTTCAATGATTTTTGATTTACAACCAATCACAATTCAATGATTTTTTATTTACAACCAATCACAGTCGTGTTTCGCCTAGAATTTACCAACTAAAGTTTATCATAATAAAGAAAGCACCTCCTATTTAACATTCTGAATAGGTCATAGCATTATTTTGCAGTGACTCACTCACAAAGAAATACAGCTACCAGATTGTATATATAGTGCATGGATGTCAACAGAAAGCGCATTCGAGAGATAATATAAAAATATTTGTAACAATTGATTATACCACAAAAAAAAAAAAAAAAGAAACCTCTGTTTGCCATTTCTTAAAGAAAAAATTTTCCAGGAAATGACATTGCAGAAACATATAATTGACACATTTACATCATAGGACATCAAATTAATTAATACCTATAATGTTGGTTATAAATTTCTCCACTAGGGTGCATTCTTACAACATTGCGATCCTTTGGCAATAAATAATATTATGATCTGGTTGCAGTGATGAACAAAAGAAGCAAATGAAGCGTACCAATCGTTTCTCATTTGTTTTCAAACATCGCCATTTACATTAAATATATAAATATTTTAGAATAACTATAGTTAAATAATGATTTGTGAATAAACAGCTTAATTTTATTCGTTAAACAGTCCTAACAAATGCCACTCTTGATTTCCAAATTCTCTAGATAAATTCACTCCTCACTTCGCGAGTCATGAATTTATCGATAATTTGGAAATCACTCGTGGTATTACTTATGATAATTATCTAAGAGATATATAACTTTGTAAAAAATTATTTATAAATGTTTATAATAATAACAATACTTAAAAAAACAAAAACAACAATAACAATAATCTTAACTCATATCCAACTCAGGGTTGGATTGAGGGATGCGATGAAGCCCCTATATTTATAGAGGTCTTTGAACGACAAGGGTGCTGGCCAACCACATTGACACACCATTACAGATGCGGATGAATGAAATGAAACAAAATGGACGAGTATGCAGAAATGGTGGAATGAAATTTGTGGTAGAGGAAAATGGGAGAAACCAAGAGAAAATTCTGCCCAGGCTCCATTTCATCCACCATAAAACCCAGAGAGTGACCGAGACTTAATCTCGAAACCCCAGCAGTGAGAGGCAAGCATCTCATTACTGCGTCATGGAGCCGCTTAAATGTTTGTAATACATATCTAAAATATTAACATTTAATTTGTTTCAATATTAATTTACTTTTGAATAAAATAATCTTTATTAATATTGTCATCATCATCATCATAGTACATTCATGAATATAAGCCATTTGTTGACTTGTTTCAGCCTCATGAGAAACACCATCCAGAAGTCTTTTGAGTGGACGTCTTGGTCTTCTTCTTCTTCCTGCATGTTGATATCTTAACATTTGTTTGGGTATCCTGTGATCTTCCATTCAATGAACATGTTGCATCTATCTTGACTTATAATCAGAAATTTTGTTTTCTAAAGGTTCCATGTGTAATTCTTCTAAGATGTCTTCATTCTTTTTTTGTGATTTAGTAGTGAGTATCCTGCAGTCCTCCGAAGGTACCTCATTTCAGCAGATCTAAGTCTCTGTATATCCTTCTGTTTCAATGTCCATACTTCGCTACCATACAAAAGAGTGGAAGAGCCAGTGTTTTATACACTTTTAGTCTTGAATGTTTTTGGACTAACTGTGGCTTGAAGATAGAATTTATTAACCCTAAAATTCTTAAAAATTTAGATATTTTTGCATTTACATCCTTTTCTTCTTCATATGAGATATTGCATCCTAGATATGTAAAATTATTCACCTGCTTCAAAATTTTATTGTCAAGTACAATTTTACTTCTAACAGGATCTACACCTTGAAATGCCATAATTTTCGTTTTTCTCTGTAGATATCTTCAATCCATATTCTTCTGTAATTTTGTTAAGTTCATACAGACCTTTCTGCAGATTTATTATTAATATTGTTAAATGACTAATCACAAAAAAAAAACTAATGAAATTACGAATTGCATACTTACCTCTTGTGCTACTGGCTGTTCACCCAATGAAAGACATGTCCAACAAAACTTTGAATAAATTTTCTTGGCCTCACAATTATTTCCTGCAATCTTACTGTAATAACCTAGATTGTAGATCCTTATTGCTGAAACAAATCATTTCCATTGATAATACACAATTCTAACATTAGGGAAAAAAATATAAAACCTTAGTATGAAATTAATATCTTTTGATAGCAACGACTGATAAATATAAGAAAGCATTCCTAACATAGATAACAATGTACAAGAAATAAATATAGTTCTAACAAGGGAACTGTCAACCACTGCATGCCGAAACCTACCTTGAAATTTCTCCCAGAGAAGTGTTGTGATGTACCAAAGCCATGTCCAAAAGAATATCTGCCTTTTTTAACTGCAAGACACAGAAGTTGAAGCCAGAATCCAGCAATGGCAATCCACTGTGCAAAGCAAATCGACATCCCTACTTGAAAAGAGCAGAGTGGAATGAGGCGGATGGTAGGTAGTAAGAGTTATCCAATCCACCAACTCAGGGGTTGTATTACTTCTCTATAGTTTAAATGAGAAATTTAGCACTGGATTTTAGTGCCTTGCAGTTAAAAAACAGCAGATTTTTTTTGGGCATGACCTTGGTATATCACAATGCTTCTCCAGGAGAAATTTCAAGGAAGGTTTCGGCATGCAACGGTTAACAGTTCCCTTGCAAGTATTACATCTAATATATAAAAATGATTATTTGTTTGTTCGTATTTTATGAGTTGCCATACTGTTCATCCGATTGTGATGGGGCTTTTTACAAAGTGTTTTGCTATAAGAGAGTTGTAATACTCTACTCCTACATCCTTAAAAATCACTCTTTGTAGTGAAAAAAGTTGCTTTTTGGATGCTTAATAGCTTATGTTGCCCAAAACCATAACAAATACACAAAATTGAATATCTCAAAAAACTCTACAAAAAAAGTCCCTGACCACATATGTTTATCTTTTATGGATAACTTATAATAACCATTTTTGTCTTTCATTGATGCCAAGATCAGGATAAGTAGATTCCCGGGTAAGCGTAGCAGCGCATGGCAGATATTATTTTACAGATAAACTCACAATAACGAATTTTGTCTTTCAGCTCATTTATAACAAGAAGATCAGTAGATTCTTGGGCAACACTGGGCAATCAGCACAGGATATCTTAAAGTAATTAAGATATAAATTTATAAATATTTTTCCATTTACTTATTCAACTAAATATAAAAGCACATTAATTTCCATCTTTCAACTCATTTATGCCAGGATCAGGATAAATAGATTCCCGGGCAATGCTGGAAAAATCAGCACGGAGTATCTAAAAATAATTACGATATACATTTTCCTTTCACTTATTTAAACTAAACATAAAAACACATTAATTTTCGTCTTTCAGCTCATTTATGCCACAATGATCAGGATAACTAGAT
Source organism: Diploptera punctata (assembly GCA_030220185.1). Lineage (NCBI taxonomy): Eukaryota > Metazoa > Arthropoda > Insecta > Blattodea > Blaberidae > Diploptera > Diploptera punctata. The sequence continues at coordinate 285,575 of JASPKZ010010273.1, forward strand.
TCCTGGGTAACGCCGGGTAATCAGCAAGGAGTATCTAAAAATAATTACGATATAAATTTATAATTATTTTTCCTTTTACTTTATTTCAACTAAACATAAAAACACATTAATTTTCATTTATTTAGGCTTACAGTGCACGCTGAGTATTAGCTAGTATTGAATAAAATGACTGGCCTCTTTAACTAGTCATTTGTTACATCTCAATTATTTATGGCTACCATCTGCAAGGTAAGAAAAATTAAATTTAAATAATTCAAAGGTAAATTTTAATAAAACTTACCATAACATTTCCACATTTCTCTCCATGCTATACAGTTTGCTGCTTTGAGAGTTTTCAATCTTGTAATTGCTTCATCTAGAGCACAATGAACATTTGGTATAAATTCTGAATATCTATCAGACTTGTATTTAAAGGATGAAACAGCACAATTAACAATCACCAATAGAAGTTTTAAAGAATAAAATAGTGTCATTTTTAAACACTGCATTCTTCGCCGCTTGGAAGTGCACACTTAGAGAGATTAATTGTCTGAAAAACCTTAAAACACAAGAAATTTTTTTTAGAAACACACACATACAGAATTACACTCAATGATTACAAATGTAAGCCCAAGGGCTCCACCATACAATTCTGCAGTCTTTCTACAACATAAATTATTTGCATTGTAATTACCTCAGAAAATGGAATTATAAAGGAGCTCAGAGCTTTCAGTGTTTCAACTGGTAGTGTTTTATCCCAATCTTCTTTTTCATATGATATCCAATGTGAACATAAATGTATTAATTTGATTGAAATATTTTTGAATGTCCAATCCAAACATGGATTACCGCTGTGTCTATACCTCAGTTTCTGTAAGACTGACACAAAATATGGCAATTTCATTCCATAACTGCTTGGATGTCCAAGAAGTATGTCTAATATCTTCTTAAGAAATTCAAAACTGCTATTAATAACACTATCATTACATCTCCATGCACAAAGGCAAACAAAAATCTTCTCCAGTATAATCTGTATTTCTTCATTATATTTCGGCTCAGTTATACATTCCAAAGTAGAGTGCAAAAGAACCATATAAGCTTTATACACATTTTCATTTGTGATGTCATCATTCTGTTTAATCTCTGATTTGGCAGTTAAATCCAAAATATCTTTTACAAATTGAATACACTGGAGTTTCTCCTCATCTGAACTTGATAATTTTAATACGTTTATTATGTAAGCAGATGTATTCAAAATATTCAATAAATATTTTCCAATGCAGCATGTTAAAAACTGCAAGGAATGTTTACAGATGGATATCAAAGTATATATATCTATCTTTCCAGCAATAAAATCTTGTTGTTTAGCTTTTGTCACATTATGAAGCAAATAAAAGCAGCCTGTACATAACATTACAAGATTCTGACTCGTCAGCACTGCAACTAAATTTCTGGATAAAAAAACTCAACTTCAGAGCTAAATCAATCTTTTCCTGAAAAAAAAAATCTAAAATCAATGTTAAAGCATTTTTGACATTCTCATAAAATTTTATCAGCTTATCATACCAATAAGTTACTTAAAGTGTTATGGAACAGATTTTCTAAAAAAATGGGGATAATGGGTTCCCAAAAGAAAAACAAAGCAAACTTTGGAAAATTGGCTAATTAAAAACAAGAAAGATCAAGAATGTAGAAGATGATAAAAAAAATTATGTACTGAATAAATGTTTATTACATAAAAAGTAAAAGTAAAGTGATCCCACTACAGGCCTCAGAAGGCCACATACAACATTAAATTTTACAGACAAAAATCGGGGACTTGCAATGGGAACCCACTGTCACCATTTTTAGCAAATCGGTTCATGGGTAATTTTGAATGCAAGATAGCGAATGTATTTTTTATGGTTGTATCATTTACAGTAAAAGCTTATCATTATTGCAGATTACAGGAGTATATTAAATAAATGAAAAATTACATTAATCAGCTACTAAATGTACATGCAGAACAGGATATTGGAGAGGATATTTACAGACAGCAGAAATGTTAGTCATGTACAACTCCATTAGAGGCTGAAATGGTGATAGAAAAATTAAAGATGTATAAAGCATCAGATTCAGATGGGATCCCAGCAAAATTGACAAAATCAGGAGGAGAAAAATTGATGGAAATAATACATAATTGCTTAGTATTACTTGGCAAAAGGATGCTGCTCTCCAAATGAATGGAAAGAATCAATTAAAGTACAAATCCATAAGGAAGTAGATGAAACGGCTACAATTACAGTGCAAACTCATTACTTTCAAAATTGTTTATCATCAATGTGGATTTAGAAGAAATATGTCTACAATAGATCAGATTTTTAGTATAAGACAGATTTTAGAAAATAAATGAATATAACTGCACTGTACCTCAACTATATGTTGATTTCAAAAAGGCACACAATTAAATTAACAGAGAGAATTTGTATAGTATCCCCTGCTAGACTTAGCAATTCCTAAAATGTTAAACTAATTTGAATGTTCATAGTTAAATATGGGAAATAGCATTATGAGGTTATTAATTCTTAAATTAATGAGTCATTTTTTAACATCTTACCTCATATTTTGTTTCTTCAAACACGGGAACTAGTTTTCGAGAGAAGGATCTCTCTCATTTTCAACAGACATTATGACTACCGGATTTTCGTTGGAATCTCCATCAATAACGTTGCCATCTGGTGTTGATTTGATAAACTTTGAGATGAGGTCAAGTTCATCAGGAATCTCGAAATTCATGGATCTAAATTTGTTCTTCTGAATATATATCTTCTCCCAATTGTCAATTCTAAAGGTTTTTCCAAATGTTTTAAAAGTAGGGCTTCTTTTTCAATTTTATGATTCTCCAATAAACTATGTGCTGCAATAGCTGATTTTTCAATTTCACCATTTTTAATATTTCTGAAGTGTTCGTTAGTGTGAATGTCCAAATTTCTTTTTGTTTTTCCTATGTATACTTTATTGCAGTCCTTACAATTAATTTGATAAATTCCAGATTTTTTTGCTATCTGGTGTGTTCAATTTCTTATTAGTTATTAATAGATTGCCAAGGCTAAATTTATTTGTCGGTGCCAATGTAATATTGAATTTCTTGAAAATATTGAATTTTTGAAAATTTGTTGAAATTTGTTATGTATTCAGGATGATACGTAATTTTCTTAAACTGTTTTCCTTTCTTTGAATCAGATTGCAGGGTAGTGTATTCTTTCAATCTTTTTTGTTGTCTGAATTTCTTTAATTTATTTACAATTATTTCTTTTCCAAAACCATTTTAAATTGGCTAAGTTCAAAATATGATTGTATTCCTTCTTAAAATCTTTTTCATTTAATGGAACATTTAATAATCTATATATAGCAAACTGTTGAAAATTGCATGTTTATGTGCCATACGATTGAAACCTAAAGATTTCATATAATTGTCTGTATGAGTATCCTTCCTATATATATTGAATTCAATTTTTCCTTGTAGTTCATTCCTTCGGAAAATTTTACCCCAGAATTCCTAAAAAGTTAGTTAGACTTATACGAATGTGTCTAAATGGCACAAAGAGTAGGGTGCGTGTAGGCAAACAGTTGTCGGACACTTTTGAAATCCAGAATGGGTTGAAGCAAGGAGATGCACTATCTCCTCTACTATTTAATTTTGTACTAGAGCATGCCATTAAATCTTTAGAGAATGAGGAAGGCTTACAACTTAATGGTATTAATAAGCTGTTAGTTTATGCTGATGATGTAGTACTATTGGCCAATAGCGAGGAGATACTAAAGGACAACGCGCACACACTATTGAGTAATGCTGAGAAATTAGAACTGGAAGTAAAGATCAATAAAACTAAATATATGGTCACACGTAGAAATACATTATATAATGGAAATGGACAGCTAATGACAAATGAGGGAAATTTTGAGAAAGTGGCTGAATTCAAATACCAAGGTACAATAATCACAAATAGGAATGAGATGCACAAAGAAATTAAACATAGGCTCAATTCTGGAAATGTGTGCTATTATGCATTGCAGAGACTCTTGATGTCCCAACTCCTTTCAAAAAACGTTAAACTGAAAATATATAAAACTATTATTCTATCAGTTATATTATATGGGTGCGAAACATGGACTCTTACTTTAAGGGAGGAAAGGAGATTACAGGTATTTGAGAATAAAGTACTTAGAAAAATTTTTTGACCAAAGAAAGATGAACAGACAGGTGAATGGAGAAGACTACTAAACAATGAACTACATGGTCTTTATAGGAAGCTGGATGTAATAAGAACAGTTAAGTCTCGTAGACTGCGATGGGCAGGACATGTTGCACGTATGGGGAATGAAAGACTTGCATGGAAGCTTCTTGTAGGAAAGCCAGAGGGAAAACGCCCAGTTGGTAGACCAAGAATGAGGTGGGAAAATAACATTAACTATGATTTGAGGGAAGTAGATTATACAAGTAATGATTGGAAAGCATTAGCTCAGGATAGGGATGTATGGAGAGCTTATGTCCATGTGGCCATGAACCTACAGGTTCGATAGTTCCAGTGAGTAAGTAAGTAAGTTCATTCCTTATTAAGTAAAGGTCCAAAAATGGGATCTGTTTATCCTTTTCCAATTTCATAGTAAATTTTTTGGAACTGTAAAATTTATCTTGGTTAATAAAATATGTCAAGGAGCACCCATATCCCCATATGGGATGTATGAGGTTATACATTACTATTATTATTATTGAAAATAACAAAAGGATAAATTAATAGGGGTAAATCTAAGATATCAAATTTAAATGGTGTATTATGAAATCGGAATATGAATTCTAAAACAAAAACAAATATGACCATAGTTTATTTTAGTTAAACTCAACATTTTATCTACTGCTGTGGAAACAATCAGCTGAGATTTCTAGTAGAGATAAAATAAATGTACAGCCCGAGAAAAATACATGTAGCACATAATGCAAATTTTTACAGATAATTTCTTTTTGGCAAAAATAGGACACAGGAAATGTTCAAACGAAGAAGGGACTGCTGAAAAGGACAAATACAAAAGATCTCCTTTCACTAGGAAGTAGTCAACTACTCCACTTGCCTGTAGTAAATGACGTCATTAAATGAAGAGGGATCCTTTCATAGTGCCCAATTTCCAAATTTCATTATATATTTTAATGTTAAATTAAATTTAACATTTTCCAGATCTGGACAGAATTTTATTTTTGAAAGAAAAATTAACGCTCAAACTGGGACTTGAACACCAGATCTCTGGTTATATGAGTCAACATGATAACCATTACATCATTCAACCTTCGATACGAATGTCAAAATTATTTCCTCTTTATACAATTCTCTATCATCAGAAGGCCGATAGCCTGCACTACCAACAATGCCCTCTGACTACTTTTATTCAGAAGTATTATTTATATTTTACTTTTAACCGCTTAAGTATAATATTTTGATGTTATATATATTGTTTTCATTGTCATTATCAGAGGTAACAAAAGTCATTATCTTAATTTACCTATACATCAAACTGAATTGAACAAGCTCCATTAGAAGTATGTAAATGTTTTTTTTTTTAATGTACAGTGATTTGGGAGATGTGTCTCGTACAATTCCGTCACTACTTTCAGAGCCAAAATCATCACTGTCACTTGCAGAAAATAATCCTTCAGAATCAACTTCACATTGATCAAAATAATAATTAAATTTTTATCTACACCTGCTTTAAAAAATTCACCTAGAACTTGCTAGCCATTGTGACTTGAAATATAACACACTCCGATTCCAAACTTGTTTTTAACTTGTAATACTATCCATGTGAAAGCTCAGAACACCCTCATAAATCTATTAAATCACGGTCGAAAGGTTCCCCTGACAAGTAAGTTGCATTTCTTTATTATAGTATGTCAAAAAATTAGTTAAACTATACAAAATTAAGATATATGATCAAATCGACGTTGGTAATTTAAAAGCTGGAACTTTAAACTCCACAGCACAGTTTTGGCACTTAAATGTCTAGCACCTGCACTCATGCCTCACTCTAAGAAGGTTAAAGATTCTCTTTGAGATATTGTTTTGGACATAGTTGCTGCGGAGTAACCTGAAAACATACCTGTCAAAATGGTGTGAATCAGCAGCAGGATTTACTTCAAGATAGGTGGTGTAAGAGCCTGTAGATCTAGTTATCTAGATCTGTAGAAGGACAGGGAGATCTCTTCAGCCAAAGTGTATTTCCTAAGGATAAGGGCATCCCACTTGCAAGAGACAAAGTTAAAATCTTACCACTTAAATAAACTTGTCATGAAACCTTCACAAATTATTAAACTAGATGGATATTCAGTGTTTTTATTATTAATTTAACACTTCAGATATAAATGAATATTACTTGGAAATGGATTAGACAAACATGAACCGGTGCTATGTAGAATCTGAAAATAATGCTTTATTCTGCTAGAATGAAAATAAATGATGCAAGGAATTCTAGAGTAAATATAACAGCATGACAAGAAATTACGTGGGTAAGACAAGCAAGAACTGATTTTAGATGTACAAAAAAGAGTTTTACTTGTACTGAGTCTTTAAAGAGTAGAATTTGTAACATTGTATTGAAAGGAAAATTTAGAAATATTCAATTAATTTATATTTGATAGCTAATATGCATCAACTTTTAAAGATAAATATACAGAAAATACTGTTTAGACAAAGTAAAAATTAAAGGTTGTATCAGATGCCTGGCTGGTGTAAGGGATAACACACTATTGTATAAAGCTAAAGGACTTGGGTTCAAATCCTTGTTCAGGCATTAATTTTTCTTTTCAAAATAATAATATGAAATACCTGATCGATGAGATACTTGAATATATAGTACACAGCACACAAACATTTATACTTTGCAGCAATCAAGTAATTAATATCACTGAAGTCAAAGCATAACTGACACACTTGATAAACATCTTCTGGTTTCACATCAGCTGGAACTTTAGCTAACATGTTTAGGAGAGATAATGCCAATTTACCATCTTTATCATTTTTCAAAGTTTCCTGGAATAGAGAATATTTCAAATTATAAATTCCTTAATCCAAAATTAAATATTAAAATTGAGTACTATAACTACCTATTCCAAGGCATAAGAGAATAGAACACCCTTGCCCTACTAGCTAGCTGCTAGCCTCACATCCACACAAGTCAATCACAGAGGTGGATGATCTTCCAGCCAGTATAGAAGAAACATAAAGAAAGATAAACTGAATCTATATATTAAATTTGGGAATTTTTAACATTATGAGGTTCAATTAATAAGAATTAAATGAATCGTGATTTCTTCTTACCTCATACTTCTATGTTTTTTTAAACACAGCACTACAGTATCGGCGACCCATTGTCATCATCGTCAGTAGTCATGAAAACAGCTAACGATGACGAAAATGGGTCGCCGATACTGCAGTGCTATGTTTAAAAAAACATAGAAGTATGAGGTAAGAAGAAATCACGATTCATTTAATTCTTATAAACTGAATCTGTTAACAGAAGCTATCAAAACTTATCTGTTTGATTGCTGGCTCCACATTTACACAAAGAATTCAAAAGTCATGAGAATGCAGGACCTGGAGCTCACTTCTATACACCAAATGGCTAACAAAAAACAGCATTTGATAAAGAAATCAAAGCTATTAGTTTGGAACTAATGTTACTGAATCTATAACAAAGAGGTCTTCACAAATGTAATTTTATCACACTCCATTGTCTTAATTGTTTGCACTAAGCCCTCCTTAATCAACTGCAAGATTACTTACTTAAGATCAAATACCATACAACCAATTATAAAAAAAGATTGTCTGTCAATGGATTCCTGGATATTATGAAATTCGAGGCAGTGAACACACAGGCGTGATAACAAAAAGGGTGTAAAAGTCCTGCATATCTTTTTCACCTTTCTTTCATATTTTAACTCATGCTTTATTTAAAGTGTTATTCTTTTATAAGAACTCTTTAATAAAATAATTATGGATTGTAATGCAAATGACTACATACTGTATTTAAAAAAGAAACAGCAAAAATATGTACAAATTATTGTTGTAGATGTGATTAGCAACCTGAGGAATATAGGCTTACATAGTTTTTTTAACAGAAGAAAGCATGAAAAATAGCAAAAAAATTTAATTATATTACAGCAATTGTCAACTTAGCAGAATATTGATTAATTTGTCAGCTCTGATGGCTCAGTCACTATTTGCCATCTATTACTAGGATATCGGTAAATTTTGCTTAGATACCTTTTTATTCAGGCTTAAAGATCTTTTACAAGCTTGAAAATCTTCAGACTCGGGGCCCTTTGCCAAGTTTGAACCTGCAATGCTCGGGATCAAAGGCAACAAGCATAACCACTAGTCTTCCGTGGCCATCCTCACTCCCATGTCCAACTAATATATTACAAAATTGGGTATATTTTAAGGGTGATTTAGAAAACTCATTTTTACATCATCACCTTCAATCCCTTGTCTATACGACCTAACCACAGTTTATTATAGTATTTCCATGTAACAAAACCTCGTTAATATCCACATCATATTCAAAGTCATCAACCAGTATTATATCCACTCTTGAGTCCTTTGAAAATGAGTAGATTTTCACCAAAATTCTAGTCTCATTTATAGATCTATAATTGTGGAATTGTTGGGTACTCTTTATATTCTTGCTGGCAGAATTCTGTTTCATAGTCCTCTATTAGTGGAATACAAGAAGTTAATGTTAGTGATATTGTCTTTAGCCCAATGATGTAGTGGTGAGGGGTCATGATTTGTTTTATTATAGACCAAATGAAGACTTGTCAGTTCCACTAAATATTTTACCATTCCTCCCACACAATCACACACATTCTTCCTATGTGAAGAAGCAAAAAAATTCAACTCAGCCTTAACATTGAAATCTTTCTCATGATGACAAAGATTAATGAAATTGTACAGAGAGGATCTCCTGACCTACAGTCGGGCTAGTGGAAGAAGCACATGCGGCCGCTGAGTCCTCACTCCATGTCACATGGCATAGCAACTGCATGCCTCACTGTGAATCATAAACTCATGCTGCCAAGATACTGAAACTTAACCGCCTGGTGAGGCAGTTGAATTGCATGCTTGTAAGGTGAAACACGTGTTGTGTATTCTCATATTAGCGATCTTAGTTTCATAGTTATTATGCTTCGATCTGTGTTTACAGTACAGCATAGGGTATATATGTACAAAAATGATGTAAAAACAGAGTCTTGCAGAGAAGTCTTAGACAATTTCCAGATGTAAATCCTCCAAATAGAGATACGTTCGAGATTTGTAAACAAATTTAGAGAAACAGGTTCTGTGCTCGGTAAGAAACCAAATCTAACAAAATGTGTGCTTACTGAGGAAAAATTAGATGAAATAGGAGAAAGATTAGAACATATTTCAACAAAATCCCTAAGATGACTTGCACAAGAAACTGGTGTTTCGAAGGCATCAACATTGCGAGCTACGAAACTTTACGTTTGAAACCATACAGAATAACTGTAATGCATGCATGATCTTCAGCCACGTGATCGTGAGATGCAGTTACGTTTTTGTAATTGGATGTTGCACAACGTTAATGATGGAATAATTGATCCACACTTGATAATGTTCTTAGATAAAGCATGGTTCCATTTAAATGAGTATGTTTCGTCGCAGAATAACAGGTATTGGAGTCAGGAAAACCCCCATCGCATCCATGAAATTCCTCTACATAATGAACAGATAGGAGTATGGTGTGAAGTGAATGGTTACAGAATTATTTTTTTTAATAACAATTAAGGCTCAAAGATACAGAGATGACATACTGAAACCATTTTTCAAAGAACTGACTAATATTGACTGTCAAAATGGATATTTCTAGCAAGACTCTGCAACTGCACATACAGCAGACTTGTTAAAATTAATTAGTGATTTTTTTTAAAAATCAGGTTATTAGTGCGGGCTTGTGGACATCACAGTCTCCAGATTTAACCATTTGCAATTTTCATTTGAGGGGGTACTTAAAAAATAAAGTGTATGCAAGAAACGCCCACACATTATATCATGAGACAGAAATAAACTGAATAACAGAACAGCAACTAATGCGTGTGAATGAGGATTTCCTAGTAAGGTGCCAAAAATGTGAGGAAGTAAGAGAACATTTTCAATATCTCCTGTCGTAAGGTACGTAACTTATTTTCGCTACTTTCATGGTCATGCACGAACCAAGTAAAAGAAGTAGGAAAAGAGTCATGCAGTTTCTCTGCTGTGTGACGCGGAGTGAGGACTCAGTGGCTGCATGCACTTTTCCTGCTAGCCTGGCTGTAGGTTGGAAGATCGTCTTTGTAGTTAGTAACTATAGGTTCATTGCAAAATTCAGACTGGTATCTCACATAGAATAAACAAATTTTCAATATCATACCTAGGAAGGATGATACATAATTGCTTTCTAGTTGCTATATTGTGGACAACATAGCTGGATAAATTCCAAACCATTCTGCAGGACAACATGTGTTGAGAAAGTATATAGTATTGGTTATTACAATACATTTATCAGATGGGGAGTCCCTTTGGAAACTATTGTCAAGAGTACCTAGGTGCTAGTAATAGGTTTTACCTCAGGAGGTAATTAACTCACTGGCTCTATCGAACCCATAAGTTCATGGCAGCGCAGACATAAAATCTCCATACATCCCTATCCTGAGCTAATTTTTCCCAATCATCTCCTGTATAATCTAATTCCCTCAAATCATGGATAATGTCATTTTCCCACATCATTCTTGGTCTACCAACTGGACGTTTTCCTACAAGAAGCTTCCATGCACCTCTTTCATCTCCCATATGTCTTGCCAACACAGTCTATAAATGGTTAATTGATGAATAGGTTAAGATTTTATGAACTGAAATTTGGTTGTATCCTCCTACGGCTCCTACAAGGACTATTTACTACTGTTTAAAAAAAAAAAATATGAACGAATTACTATTGGAGAACGTGACTAATGATCTGAGGTATTTATATTAACTTCCACTTGATTGACGATTTTTATTATTAATTTAACACTTCTCATAGAAGGATAAATTATATTTGAAGAGAAAAATTTTCGCCTAGACCGGGACTCGAACCCGGGACCCTTGGCTTTCCGGGCCAAGTGCTCTACCAACTGAGCTACCGAGGCGAGTTACGATCTAGACGCAAATTTTTCTCTTATGTATGTTGTAATTCCCTCGCGCCAAATGCTTGAAACCATAGCTTCTATCTTTGCAAATGGCGGCTTCTTAGTTAAGAAGACATTTATTGGGAATTTAACACTACTTTATAGCCAGTAGGGCTTCTATTGACGATTTTTATTATTAATTTAACACTTCTCATAGAAGGATAAATTATATTTGAAGAGAAAAATTTTCGCCTAGACCGGGACTCGAACCCGGGACCCTTGGCTTTCCGGGCCAAGTGCTCTACCAACTGAGCTACCGGGGCGAGTTACGATCTAAAAAATTTTTCTCTTCAAATATAATTTATCCTTCTATGAGAAGTGTTAAATTAATAATAAAAATCGTCAATAGAAGCCCTACTGGCTATAAAGTAGTGTTAAATTCCCAATAAATGTCTTCTTAACTAAGAAGCCGCCATTTGCAAAGATAGAAGCTATGGTTTCAAGCATTTGGCGCGAGGGAATTACAACATACATAAGAGAAAAATTTGCGTCTAGATCGTAACTCGCCTCGGTAGCTCAGTTGGTAGAGCACTTGGCCCGGAAAGCCAAGGGTCCCGGGTTCGAGTCCCGGTCTAGGCGAAAATTTTTCTCTTCAAATATAATTCCACTTGATTGTTCATACTATATTCTTGTAATACTGTTACTCTACATACTTCTTCCATCTTTCCTAACATTTCGTCATATTTTAAACATTTTTTTTATAATTACTAAATATTTATCTATGTATGTAATGATATCTTCAAAGTTCTGCAGAATCATTGTGCGCATAAGCGAATACATGTAATTAATTTTGATAGGTTAGGAAGGGGGAAGTTGGTGTACATCCATTTCTAATAAACGTTTGGGAATTTATTGAGAAGATTGGTCATATCAATTTCACAGCTACGTTGTTCCATCTAGCAACAATCCTTAAACTTTTGCGCATGTACACTGTTATTCTGTAGGACTTAGAACATTTATTGTGGAAGTTAAAGGGAAAAACAGTACTTTACCTTTCCCAATATATTTTCGAAGGCCTATAGAATAACAACTGCACATGTGCATGCATTTATAGAGCTGTTGCTAGATGGCAGCATGTGTGATTTATTAGAAATGGATGTACACTAACTTCTCCCTTCTTAATCTAACAAAATAAATTACATGAATATTATTTACCGAAGTGTAAACTAATTTGGTGTACACTAACCTAACAAAAATAGTGTATTGTTTATTTTTTATTATTTCACTCACCTCATACTTCATATGAAGTATGAGGTGAGTGAAATAATAACAAATAAACAATATTAAAGAACCTCATAGTGTTATTTCCTATCTACATAACTTAATAAAAATAGTGTAATTGAATTGTTGAGAGTTGCAACATTGGAAGAGGAGTGAAAATGGCAAGTGAGTATCACAATATTGTCTAAAAATGTTGTAATGTTACTGTGTTTTTCATAAATAAATACATACATAAAAATTGTAAAAGAATGTTATAAGCATCGTTGAAAAAGTTAAAAATATTACAAAATGTCAGTAAAGACAGAAGGAATAGAAGTATGTAGAGTAACAGTATTACAAAAATATACTATGGAAAATGAAGGGAAAGGTAATGTGCTTTTGACCCATTAAACTAGCTTTTGCCTTTTTTTGTACAAAAACATAATATTTACAAACCAACTTAAGCACATTGTGCAATTTTCTGCTTTCATTCATATAGTTTGCTACATGTGACCTCTTGTAACATGCATACTATGGTACTGGTAATCATTTCAGCTGCAATAGGCAAATATCCCTTTACTATCTCAGTTCATTAGTGTCGTAATTTAAAATTAGGCCTGGCTCCGAAAAGGTTAAACTTTGCTTAGAGGTATCTTATTTCAGGTTTGAGGTTATTTTACATGTCATAAATCTACAACATGGGACTTTTACTCCTTAAAAATCCATTAAGTTTAAAACTGCACCCTCAGAACAAGAGATGACCAGGATATAAACTAATCCTTTGCGGTATTTAGTACAATAAAAGTCATTATGGGATGACGGATTGTCTACAAATACACCAAAAACCACAAAAGGTTATATTGCTTTTGAGGTATTGTAAGTATGCGTGTACCAACCTTTAAATTATAAAAATAATTCACGTCTCCTGATGAAAGACAGAAGGAATAGAAGTATGTAGAGTAACAGTATTACAAAAATATACTATGGAAAATGAAGGGAAAGGTAATGTGCTTTTGACCCATTAAACTAGCTTTTGCCTTTTTTTGTACAAAAACATAATATTTACAAACCAACTTAAGCACATTGTGCAATTTTCTGCTTTCATTCATATAGTTTGCTACATGTGACCTCTTGTAACATGCATACTATGGTACTGGTAGTCATTTCAGCTGCAATAGGCAAATATCCCTTTACTATCTCAGTTCATTAGTGTCGTAATTTAAAATTAGGCCTGGCTCCGAAAAGGTTAAACTTTGCTTAGAAGCATCTTATTTCAGGTTTGAGGTTATTTTACATGTCATAAATCTACAACATGGGACTTTTACTCCTTAAAAATCCATTAAGTTTAAAACTGCACACCTCAGAACAAGAGATGACCAGGATATAAACTAATCCTTTGCGGTATTTAGTACAATAAAAGTCATTATGGGATGACGGATTGTCTACAAATACACCAAAAACCCCAAAAGGTTATATTGCTTTTGAGGTATTGTAAGTATGCGTGTACCAACCTTTAAATTATAAAAATAATTCACGTCTCCTGATGAAAGATGATTTAACCATACTTGTTTCTTATCTATTGAAGCTGGCATTTTTGTATTTTACGGTGAAGTCAATCAACTGACATAATATAATAGATGGCATTTACACTAAAACAAAAAATCCAGCTGCACAGTTTTACATCTAGCTCTATAAATCATCTTCAAATTTTCAAAATCTGATAGCCGATTTCTGAGATTATGTTCAAGGATAATATGTTCCTGTATGTTATGTATTTCGCAGACACTAAACCACTTTCAAAATTCATTAAGTAAACTGAATACTTGAAAATCGGCAGAAAGACAAAGGAAAATCGCCATCCGTAAAAATGTTAACCAATGAAATTTCAGAATATGATTTAAATACGTCCTTTCCATTGGTTAACATGCACGTGCGATCTTCATTTATTTTAAAACACGTTAGGTAATATATAAAATATATAACTAGATAAACCTTTATGCCAACATAATTAAACTGCGCTAAAAATATATAAAAAAAATTATAATGAAAACAGTCACAACTTTAGATTAGCTTCTACTTGATTTTTCATACTATATTCTTGTAATACTGTTCTATGTACTTTTTCCATCTTTATTAACATTTTGTGCTTTTTTTTAAACGTTATGCAACGATACCTTATAACATATTTTTACAAAATACATATCTTAGACAACTTCTCTATGTAATGAGTAGATGAAGAGTAATTTATAAATGGGAGAACGACGTAGCATAGTTGGTTAAGACAATACCATAACTAACTTATATTTGAAAAGAAAAATTTTCGCCTAGACCAAGACTCGAACCCGGGACCCTTGGCAGACTCCTTCAATGAGAAGTGTTAAATCAATAATAAAAACACCATAACTAACTCCTGGCACTATTGAACCAAGAGATACACGATTGTGTGGACATAAGCTCTCCCTTTCCCAAGCTAATGTTTTCCAATCGTTCCTGTATAAATAATTTCCCTCAAATCATGGTTAATGTTATTCTCCCATTTCATCCTTGGACTACCAACTAGAGTTTCCCTCTTTCATTCCCCATCATGCCACATGCCCTGCCCATTGCAGTCTACAAGACTTAGCTGTTATTATTATATCTGGTTTCCCATAAGGATCATGTAGCTCACTGTTATGCAGTGTTCTCCATTCAATTGTCTGTTCATCTCTCTTTGGTCCAAAATTTTTCCTAAGAACTTCATTCTCTACCCTACTCCATAGCACAACAGGGCTAGAAGGTCCTTGGCCTAACAGCTGGCTGTTAACATCACATCACTATGTATTAATCACAGAGGTAGACGATCATTTAGCCAGTATAGGGGTGACATGTGGTCAGTATGTTGGGTCCCCCAGCCGATATAGCTGGTTTACTCAATCTGAACTTCTTTCTCAAAAACTCATAACTTTTTCTCCTCGCTTAAAATAACAAACTAACCCTAATAAAAACTGAATAGGTGAAGAGATGGTGTAGGCAGTTTCAGTTTTATGAAGTCAATCATGAGGCATTGCAATAAATAAACAGCAACAGTATAATGAGTCATACAATTAGAGATGATATCCAAGCTTAAGTGTACCAACTTTTGCTTGCCTCATCTATATAGTATATAACAAATGGAAGTACTTTTGCTTAAGCATTGTTCTAATGAAATCCTTGCACGGTTTCTTGAAGTACATATTAATAATTCTCAGCAAAATCAGAAATTATACCACATTCTTTCTGATGTAATTTTCATTCAGATGGTGCAAAAAGGTAGTGATAATATAAGTAGCACTATTAATTTTTTTTTAAATAATGTCTATTACCATTGTTACCTTATTATATTTAAAAAATAACATTAGGGGTGAAAAAGGCACAGCTGTCTTAAGATAAAATCAAATGTTTCATACCTCTCCTCATATTAATCTTCTAAGCAGATCGCGATTTCAAGACCATAGCGGTCCCATTTTCAGTACCATCTTGACGACTGATGTTATGTCGATTGGAAGAACGGGAAAAAGTAGTTCTTCCTGTTCTTCCGATCGACATAACATCAGTCGTCAGGATGGTACTGAAGATGGGACCACTATTGTCTTGAAATCGCGATCTACTTAGAAGATTAATATAAGGAGAGGTATGAAACATTTGATTTTAACTTAAATTAAACCTCATAGTGTTTTATTCCTATAAAAGTTCAACTATCTTTCTTGTCTTTTTTCTATAGATAACTGAAGTAAAACACAATAGATTAGAGCTACTAACATTCTTGCAATGTTTTCTGAATTATTTTAAGTTTAGAAAAAAAAATATCCTGGGACAAATATTTCCACTAAGTACAAATATGTTCACTAAGTTTTTTAAAGGCTGAAGGTCTTTTTATTATAACTCTGTATATAAATTAATGTGAAATTCATCATATATTTTCAGAGATTCCTAAGGTTAGAATATAGAGAAAGTTGCCTAGAATTTTCAACTTATTGTAGTATAGTACCAGCATGTCATAGGTTTAACTTTTATAGGAATTAATCACTATGAGGTTTAATTTATGGTGAAATTAAATGTTTCTTACCTCTCCTCATATAAATATTCTAAGTTGATCGCGATTTCGAGACCATAACTGTCTCATCTTCAGAACTTTCTTGGCGACTGGTGTTATGTTGATCGGAAGAAACTTCCCTCTGTTGGTGGACCGATGAACCTCTGGATCAGGTCAAAATTTGCAGGAATTTCGAAGTTCATAAGTTTTCCTTTGTTTTTCTGAATTTGGATCTTTTCCCAAACCATGAGTTCCTTTTGCTTGTCTATTTGTTTAATTAGACTGGCTGTTGATTCAATTAAATGTTTTTCGGACCAAGCATGAGCAGCTACTGCTGACTTTTCCAGTTCTCCATTTTTTTATGTTTCTAAGATGTTCTTTCACTCTTGTTTTCAAATTTCTTTTCGTTTTTCCAATATAAATGTTGTCACAATCCCTACATTTGATCTGATAAATTCCTGATTTGTTTTCATTTTAAATTCTTTCATTTTTATTGGTTTTAATTATCCTATTAAGGCTGTATTCATTCTTTGATGCTAATCTTATATTAAATTTTTTGAAATTTATACTGTTTCAATGGATGGTAAGTGAATTTCTTGAGTTTTATTTTTTCTGTTTCTTTTATAAGTGTGCTTTCATTTATTAATTTTTGTCTTTTAAATTTATTTATTTTCTTGTGTACCATATTTTCTTCATAACCATTATCTATTGCAACATTAATTATGTGTTCTTTTTCATAGTTTTCTTTGCTTATGAAAAAAGAAAATAAATAAATTTAAAAGACAAAAATTAATAAATGAAAGCACACTTATAAAAGAAACAGAAAAAATAAAATTCAAGAAGTTCACTTACCATCCATTGAAACACTATAAATTTCAAAAAGTTTAATATAAGATTAGCATCAAAGAATGAATACAGCCTTAATAGGATAATTAAACCAATAAAAATGAAAGAATTGAAAGTGAAAACAAATCAGGAATTTATCAGATCAAATGCAGGGATTGTGACAAAATTTATATTGGAAAAACAAAAATAAATTTGAAAACAAGGGTGAAAGAACATCTTAGAAACATGGAGAAGTGGAAAAGTCAGCAGTAGCTGCTCATGCTTGGTCCGCAAAACATTAAATTGAATCAAAAGCCAGTCTAATTAAACAAATAGACAAACAAAAGGAACTCACGGTTTGGGAAAAGATCCACATTCAGAAAAACAAAGGAAAACTTATGAACTTTGAAATTCCTGCAAATTTTGACCTGATCCAGAGGTTCATCGGTCCACCAACAGAGGGAAGAAGAAGAGTTTCTTCCGATCGACATAACACCAGTCGCCAAGAAGTTCTGAAGATGAGACAGTTATGATCTCGAATCGCGATCAACTTAGAATATTTATATGAGGAGAGGTAAAAAACATTTAATTTCACCATATGTCATAGGTTTTTCAATACTTGGAAAACTGCACCATACCAAATTTAATTATTTAGTATTGGATTTACTTTCTAGTACTGATAAATTAATTTATTAGTAGTAAGGTGAAAAATTCCACTGATACTGCAAGAAATGGGAAATTTTCTATCTACCAGTACAAATACACCATGTCTGGACCAACACTACCAATAAGAAATTGTTATAAATCAAAACTAATAAATTTATCATAACATTGTTTGTTGCAAAACATAGAAAACTCAACAAGTTTTATGATGACAACAATGAAATTATGTAATTCCTCATTTTTATTCTACTTGTTTGTTTTGATGTATTCTGACAAGTGGAGCTCCCCCCACATTATGTCAATCATGTCAGGGATTACTTGGAACAGGTCTTCAATAGTCACTGGATCGGACCAATGATATGATCCCCTGATCTTAAACCATTAGATTTGTTTCTATGGGGATACATCAAGGACTTTCTCTACAGAACTCCTGTTGAGGATCTGATTGATTTATGTCAAAAGGTTGTCGGCACTTGTCTAACCGTCACAAGGGAGATGCTTGAAAACACCTGGTGTAAAGTTGAATATCATCTGGACATTGTTCGAGCCACAAGAAGTGCCCATGTGGAAATTTATTGATTACCATACACATTTGTTGAGTTTATGTGTTCTGCAACAAACTGCATTGCAATAAATTTGTTAATTTCTGTTCTATAACAGTTTTTTATTGGTAGCATTGGTCCCAGACACCTTGCACTATTCTTACAATTAAGTTTTTCCAGGGAATAAATGTTTGTACTGTATTACCATATAAATCTGGAATACTAAAATAAACCATCACCAAATTCTATCAAAGGTAAGATTTTTGACCTGTTCTATCTCAGATTAGCTGGTCTTTGCATTACTTTTTCGGCCTTATAAGATCTCCCTTCTGTTAGGTCTATAAGCAAACAGTTTTTAAGGTAGTCTGTCACTGGGGTTCCATATGTGCTTGTACCAGTTACCTTGGTAAACTTTTATGGTTTCAGTGATGTATACATTTTCTTGAATATCAACAAGCAATTAATGTTTAAAAAGAGTGTAACCTGCTAGGGGTTTCAGTAGTCTCATCTCAACCATTTCTATCTTTTCGAGTTGATTTGATATAAAGGTCCATATTTCTGATCCATATATCAAAGTTGGAACTGCTATTTTTTCATAAAATTTCAAAAATTGTCTCTAGTGTGATTTTTCTTAACATTAATTTTATTGCACTTAAAAGTTGTTGAAATTTGGTTAATTTTATGTCACATCCCTGGAGTTTGAAAGTTTGCAACAGAGGTAATTCTATTCACTAATTTTTCTACACACTAATTCACAGATCTGCAAACCAAAAAAACTGAATATGATTTTTATAATATTTCTTATAGATTTTTACTCACTAAAACAAGGAAAAATACCTGAAAAATTCTATCATGTCAAGTTTTCCTGCAAAACTCACGTTTGTAGTTTAATTTAGAATGAAACTTTTGATACTAAATGTAGTATCCTACTCTTGATTCTAAAAATCCTATGCAAAAGCAATTTCTTACTTTCATTTAATATGTATTAGAGGAAGATTCAAGAAATGCATTGACTTTAAAATTTTTGTTTGTTGATTGGGTTTTGAGTGATAATATATGTGATAATTATCTTCACAAAGATTCCACATGTTAATATAATAAATGAGTGGAATGGGGAGAGGGGGTAGTGTTGGCAATGCGAGGAAGCTCAAGTTGACCATGTCCCATTTATTTTCATTTTGTTTATAATGAAAAGAGAGGAATATTACTGCTGGGTACTTAATAATTAATACATAGTAACAAAATTAAAGAAAGGTTTTAAATTAAAATTGTCTATACATGTTCTCTAGGATATTAGGAATGAGTGTAAAAAAAAGTGTATTGTCAAATATGATAGTGTTTCAACATGCTAAATAAGTTCAGAATCTTGATTGCTGTATAAGCCACACTCAGTTTACATTTTGCATTAAAATGTGACTGTGCTCATGTTTTTAGTTATATATATCGTGGCTCCAAGAGATTGTGTTATTTCTCCTGCCAAGTTTATTTTATTTGTACTGAATATAGTGTTAAAGTCAACGAAGAAACATAAGTGATTTTGTAAAGAAAGTGTATTTTTCTTATTTCAAGTTAAAACTTGAGAATCAAGACAAGGTATGGACTCATCATAAGGTGTAGGAAGATCTTTGTTTGTGATTTAAAGATAAAAAACACTCATTTAGTTTTGGCATTCCTAAGATGTGGCATGAACAGCAAAACCATACTACCCACTGTTATTCCTGTTCAGTAATGTGAAAAGTTTTAATAACAAAAAAGAAAATTAAAATAAAATATCTTACCCAAATCTTATTTCAGCTATTCATCCCAGTGGTTCATAGCTTTGAAATATCAATTCCTCATCCACCTTCTGGTTTGGAAGATATCCTGAGAACGTAAGTACATTACCTGCCCAGGAAGAATTTAATTCAGATTTTTTTTTTGTTAATGGAACGCAACTTTCTTTCTAAGAGCAAGCTCAATGACCTGGTTAGAGATTTAGGCCTTTCAAAAGATGCTGCCAAATTGCTGGGATAACGATTAAAAAATAAAAACCTGCTGTCATCTAGAAGCGAGAGAAAGAATTCACTAAATATTTCTCAAAAGAGGGAAACCTTAATTTTTTAAGCGATGTTCAAGGGCTAACAAAATGTTCTGAAATAGAATATGATTCATATAAGTGGTGCTTACTCATTTTTTTTCGCGACAGGTCTAGTAGGCCCTTGGCCTACTAGCCAGCTGCTGGCCTTAGATCCACATGTTTAATCACACAGCTAGATGATCATGTGGCCAGTGTAGGTATTGATTGATTCTATACAGTTAATGTATAAAATCCGTCAACTGAACTCCTTATTGCCGAAGATATTTCCAAGAAAACTTAAGGAAAAGTTTGAAAACATTTTGAACGATAACTCAGGCTTTGAACCTTTGTGTCAAATTAATAGTTATATGAATGGGTCGGGTGAGCTTTTGCCAGAAATAATAAGTGCCAAAATAGCACCCAAATTCAAATATTGCCCAATTACTTCAGTTGAAGTAGAATGGTCCGTTTCTGTTTATAAACATATTTTGAACTATTGAAGACACAACCTTATTACCGAACATTTGGAACAGTACCTGATCATTTCTGTTTACAATAGTAGCAAAATATAGAATATTTGAATTTGTGAAAGATACTTTTGCCTGATACTGATTGATAATTTATCAGTGATAAATAATAATATTAATAAATAGATAATAAAAATACTAATTATTATGTTAATTTAGAAATAAAATATCTAATAAAATATGTTACACTGGAAGTTAAGCCCAGCCATAACGTAGCGTAAAAAGGATCTCTAAGGTTTAAGTGGTATTTGGCCCGAGCGGTTGGCCTTGGTTTTTTTGGTGGGACATTTCACATATAAACTCGATAAAACAAATATTAACATTATTTATTAAATAAAAAACCATAATGAGATATTTTAAAAAATCATCATAAATAAAATATAATAGTTATAGTAAAAATTCGCCATGTTGATTTAATCCGAACAATTAGACTTTGTTAAATTCAGAGATAGAAAAAACCATTTAATAGTTCAACATTAGGTTATTATTCATCTTGCTTGACCCTTAGGTCTTCTTAAAATCATGCATTAATAATATTATTCTAAGTTATTTGACCCTTTGGTCAACAGTAATGTTATAAGTTATTTTGCTTCTGAAAATGACCATTTTTAAAAAAACTTGAATTTTTTAGAGTGATAATGTATAAAAAATGTATCTTACCCATGTAGAGCTGCCTCCTCCACCTGGAGGACCTCTAGGTCCTCCAGACTGTTCTGACTTTTCTTAGAAAAATTGTGAATATTTATATGATCATTTAAGTTTCTAATCGGGGGAAACTCGGGTGGAAAGTTAACTTTCCCTTCTATGCATGTGGGGTTTTTTCATCGGTTTTCACTTACAACTTTCACAAGATATAATTCAAAAACCTTCATCTATGTCAAAATGGAAAACTCTGTTCCACTTTCACTTCTTGCAGCTCAAATTCACCCTTATCTAATGTGGTCATCTCTGGTCTTTCTGTCAAAACAATGTTGATATGACTTTACATCCTGGAATGTTGTGACATGGTTTTGATCCAGGATATAAAACATTATAGATTTTTACTCACTTTTTTATATTTTAAAAGCCCTTTGAGTATGACTAATTTGTATTTCAATGTGGTTATTTATTTCCTATCTTCTGATATAATAAACAAGTATATATGTATAAGCTTTATCGGTTTTTTAATAGTATTTTATTATTATGGCAGTTAGGCCCTAGTGTAGGCGCAACAAAGTAATAATTATTATGTTTTTTTTATGATTTGGTATTGCATATAATCACTTTTTCATGCATATTTCAAGCTTGTTATGTTTCATATAATCCGGTCTCTACTTATTACAATCTTCATGATTTACCTTATTTTAATGGGCACAACATATTTCATTCTTCTGGAATGTGTCCACTTATCCAACATGGATTCTAAATATTTATGCAAAAAACATAGAGATATATTTTAATAATGCCATCTTAATACCATCTGAACCGAGCACTTTCTAGGACTTACATAGAAATTACCAATTTGAATCATTCTATGATAATGAGGTCGATACATTTGAAGAGTAACTTGATGTTTAACCAAAGACTTTATTGTTGCAAAGACTATGATAATAGACTCACCATTATTTCATTGGTATTGGATTTATGTTTAAATTATCTTTACTGTTTCATTTAGATCCTTTAAAATTTGATATACCTTGCATTGTTGTCCATGATCATCACATTCAATGCTGTTACTTACAAATGTTTCCCACGTTTGTCTTCAAATTCTTCTACAACTCTTTTGGCTATTGTGGATAATTGTTTATAATTGATACAATTTTTCGCAATCCCATTTAATATGCAATTATAAGCAATATTTTGTTAGTGAATTCTTACTAAGTTTCACTGTTTTTGTTAGCTTGTGGTAGCATACCTGCCCCCCGATCAGAAGTTCTAGGTTTTATATCTAGCAGGGTTGGAAATTTTAAATCTTTAAGGCAGAACATGTGTTGAGTATGTACTGTTGACAGCAATTTGGCTGACAGGTAGGGATGATAAGCCTGATGCTTTCCTTGGTGATTTTCGACAGACTATGGAGTAGGGAATAGGCTATGTGCTAGAACTGGATTTAACCTTCCCCAATGTCTTTAAACTCATCCTTCACATAGAATATTAACAGTACATAAACATTTAATCATATGATATGAGTTATATATGCACTACTTCATATTTGTAGCTTTTTTATACAATTTTTTGCAATCCCATTTATTATACAATTATAAACAATATTATTAGTGAATTCTTACTAAGTTTCACTGTTTTTGTTAGCTTAGGTGGTAGCATACCTGCCCCCCGATCAGAAGGTCTAGGTTTTATATCTGGCAGGGTTGGAAATTTTAATTGTAGAATTTTAAATCTTTGAGGCAGAACATGTGTTGAGAACGTACTGTTGACAGCAATTTGGCTGACAGGTGGGGATGATAAGCCTGATGCTTCCCTTGGTGATTTTCGACAGACTATGGAGTAGTGCTAGAACTGGATTTCACCTTCTCCAATCTCTTTAACCTCATCCTTCACATAGAATATTAACAGTACAAATATGAGGTGAGTAGTGCATATCTAACTCATATCATCTCAAATAAACCTCACAGTGTTACTTGCGTGAAATCAGTGGTGAGGTGTCAATGGAAGCAGTGCTTTCCTATAATTTTTACAAAAATAAATTATTTTAAATATCATTTAAAATTATAGAATTCTTTTGTTAAAAAGTTGAATTTATATAAAATAAATTTATAAGTTAAATCTGTATGCCAGTGTTATCTGTCGGAGGTTTCCCAAATTATATCTTCCATTCCTGGTGGCTTGGATGTGCCAGGCCTAGCCGCATATTATTGCCGACATTCTATGTTGAAAGAAAAAGTAAAGTTCATTGCCCTCAGTTAGTATTGAAATATCAGTTTTATTCATTTTATTTAGTTTAATTGTTTATAGTATATAGTTTGTATGTTATATTTTATTGAGACCTTGTCACTAGACAAATAGTGTGAATGCAAATAATGAATTTTCAAGTGTTTCTTGTAATTAATTTTATTCCACTTTTTGTCATGAGTGAATCGTTTAAAAGCACGTTAGCCAAGAGCTTCCAAGAATCCTCTCATGCTAGTAGCTCTGCTGCAAATGTTCAAACGGAGTTGGAACATCATCATGAACCTGTGATATTGAAAAATTTTTACAACGTCCGTTTAATTCACTTTCATTTCAAGACTACATAAAATTAATAGAAAATAGTAGATCTACACAGCCTCTCACTGAATTAAATACTCTAATAAAGGCAGTAAAATTTTCACAGGACATTTCAATCAAAATTCCTATCAAACTATCCCATGGTTATGTGGTTGCAATAATCTCAAAAAAAAAAGTTCTGCTGCCATGTCTTTTGTTTTTGCCTGAAAAGAAAGTTTGGAATAAGGCAGGTATTGAGGACCTGAATAATTTTCATACAAAAAAAAACTCATTTTTTCACATAACAAACCTTAAGCAGTTGAAACATTTCGGCAAAACTATAATTGAATTATGTCTATCATCGTGTAATTTTTTAGTGTTTTTTTTTTTCCCTCCATGGAGCTTCCCTTTTCCCCAAACTCAATCCTCGCCACTGCTTGAAATATTAAATTCTTTTTGTACCAGAAGCACACATCTCCAGAGGTGGTATTTAAATTTAAATACTATCTATCTACTGTATGTTAAAGCTGAAGCATAAACAGTGCACATTTGAACATATACTTATATTTAAGTAAAATTCTATCATCTCACCTCAGAAGAAGAAGAAGAAGAATATGAGGTAGGGGTGATACAATTTTACTTAAATAAATAATAAATAATTATTATAAAGAGTCAAACATACTCATTCCCTACCTACATGAGCTACTTTCCAATTTAATAAAATTCTTGTCCCTTGTAAGTTAATTACTTGCCTAAAATTATATTCTAGAGCTCTGTTCTTTTTTTAATGACAATATGGATCAAATTAATGAGTTGGTGGGTACAAATATTCCCAAGTTATTGCATCATAAACTAAAAAGTTATTTGTTAGGGTGTAGTTGGAAAAAAAAAAAAAATGGATGAGAACAAAGATAATTGACATGCCATACATCAGATTTATGTACTACATATTTACTATATATTTCTCAAACACCTTGGCAATAAAGCCAAAACTCAATTGCTCTCCCTTTATAATCTTTCTTGGAACACAAAAGTTCCTGATGATTGGAAAAAAGCCATTATAATACCTATTTCGAAAACAAAAAAATCAACAAATACTTTTTCAAATTATCGCCCAATAGCACTAACTAGTGTAATTGTTAAAACTATGGAAAAAATGATTTCAAATCGATTAAATTGGTATTTAGAAACCAATAATTTACTTTCACCCAATCAAGCTGGATTTAGAGAATTACAATCAACAAATCAACAAATTGTACACCTAACTCAAGCTATTAAAGACAGTTTCAACAGAAAAGAAGACACTCTGGCAATGTTTGTTGATTTCAAGGAGCATATGACTCTATTTGGAGATATAAATTATTAGAAAAAATGCAGACTTTAGGCATTCAAGGGAATATGCTACTCTGGATCAGCAATTTTCTCATCCAACGGTTCATCGCTACAAAGTATAATAATCACCTCTCTAAATACCAACAAACACATCGAGGTTTACCACAGGGTTCTGTACTCAGTACCATTCTCTTCAATATCTACATTAATGATCTACCTAAGCATATAGAAAAGCTCGAAACGAAAACCCTACTTTTTGCTGATGATGTTGTAATATGGGTCTCCAAACCGAAAAAACCAAAGTCAACAATTAATAACCATAGCCCAACAATCACTAATACAGTTAGAGAATTGGACATCCCAGAACTTAATGAAGATAAATATACAGAAAACAAATTATCAACTATTTACATTAAGAAAGAAACCACTACCCATCACTCTGAAATTGGAGGGTGAATTATTAACTCAAACACATGAAGCAAAATTTTAGGAAAACTCTGGACACAAAATTAACATGGAAGAAACACATGGAGAATATATGTACAAAGATAGAAACAAGGTTACCATTATTTAAAACGATTAGCAGGGAAAAAGTGGGGTTGCAACACACAAACCCTAAACACCTTCTACCAAATGTACATAAAACCTGTACTTCAATATTGTGAAGAAATCCTAGTAACTACTAAAGTGGAAAAACTTAATAAATTGCAGAACCAAATCCTCCGTCTGATACAGGAGCCGTTAAAACAACACCAATCACTGCCATGCAAATCTTAACAAATAACCCAAACATAGCATCTGAAATTGAGAAAACAGCAGTCACACAGTATGAAAAATTTTTAAGGCTACCCCATAATAACTGGACCCAAAGAAAACCACAAGTATGTTTAAAATCTCAGCAAAGCTTCCTAAGCATTGTACAAGAAATCAAACAGAAATTGCAACTTCCACATTCAAAAGAAAATATGCAGATGAGAAACAACCCTCTAGAATTTTTGGAAATCGAATATAACCTTCATTTAACAGAAGACATCAAGAAATCTGAAACTCCTCCATATATTTTAAAACAAATGTCACTGGAAATGATAAATCTAAGATACCCAGCTCCTGAATGGATACATATTTTTACAGATGGCTCCAGCCTACCAAATGATGGTGGCACTGGTGCTGGTGCAGTATGTCCACTTTTTTCCTTTTATCGTAAACTAAACACAAATTCAACAAACTTTGATGGTGAAATTCTAGCAATTTTCTTAAGTTTACAAAATCTTTTATATCACATCCAAAAATTTACAAAAGTTGTAATTCTATGTGACTCCAAAGCAGCCATTCTTGCTATAACACGAGACACAACACCCAAAAGCATCAAAATTATCGAATGTCACAAAATGATAAAACATTTATCCCGTCTACATAAAAAAGTTGTACTTCAATGGATTCCGGCCCATTGTGGAGTGACAGGCAATGAAATAGCCGATTTTCTAGCCAAGAAGGGTAGCAAAATGTTTCAAACCCAATTTCTGCTCCAGTTTCCTTTCACTCTATCAAAAGAATTATCTCAAATAAATACATCAATAAACTTAGAGAAGAATACACCACCAAAACATCTGGAAAGGAATGGGAAAATCTACAAGCTTATGACATTACTACATTACAAAGAAAATCTGCAGTAGCAACATTCAGACTGCTAACGGGACATGACTGCTTGAATAAACACCTACACAGAATTGGCATAACAGATTCACCTAAATGCCCTTTTTGCAATTTAAATGAAGATATGGAAAGAAATCATCTCCTCCGTTGTCCAGCTTTTGTAGAAGAGACCAGCCTTTCTGCTAAATATTGGAGTGCAAGAGAGCGAATGATTTCATTATCAAGTGCTCGACATTAGATACCAACCAACCAACCATATTTACTATATTTTATATTAAATATGATGGTTAAGAATGCAAGCATTTCTTGAATGAAAATAGTAAATTAAACTTTTGGAATTGGTTTGGAAGAACAAACAAAAAAGACATTCAGTTGAGTTTCTGAAACAGCTTTATCTAGTAACCCTTAACGTAAAATATTCACCAGAACAATAGCTTAGAGTATATATAGATGGTTTTATAACAGATGGAGAAAGAGTAGGAGGAGTAGTTTTTTCAGAATTATTTAGTCATTTCTTGGTTTTTTGTAAAGACAAAACTGTTTCTGAAGAATCTATTTTAAAGTACAATAGGAATCTATCTATCTACAATGTTGTAATAACAGCCCAATGTTGGGCCTTAGCCTCTCCTTTGTTAGGAGTTACTAGACCAAGTTAATTTAATTACACTTATTTCCCTACATATGTCATGGATGATGCAGTCAACATACCGACTCAATGAGACATCTAGTAGGCAACTAAGGCATTACTAGGATGATGATCGTCAATAAATTTTTGTTTAGAGGCCTCTTTATTCTGGTTAAGGTTCTTTTACAAGTCTGGAAATCTTCAGATTTGGGACTCATGGCTTAAAGTCTCTCCCGGAGAACTTACTTCTTGGATTTTTCCATCTTAAAAAATCCATTGATTTCCCAGCCAGGTTTGAAACTGCAACCCTTGGGACCAGAGGTAAGGAACATAACCACCAGTCCTTCGCGGCAGACATTTCTGAAGAATGCTAAGCTATTTTATACTCCTTAACCCTACTATTATATCAGTAAAATGAATTTTTAAAAGTAGTGATTTTGGTGGATTCTAAATTGTTATTCACTTAATTATCTCCAATAAAACACCAAAAGTACAAATTGTTTCAGAAATTTAAAAAGCACAACTACATTTAACAGTAATTAAACAAGTAGCAATACAATGAATACCTTTTTCATATAGGATTGTATGTTAATGAGATGGCGGATCTACTAGCAAAAATACGAAACACCTTACATAAAATAAAGTTCATAAAAAAAGAACAAGAATTTAAATCATTAATTAAAAAAAACAAAATAAAAATAAATGTGTTCACACATAAACAATGATCCATCTAGATTGGCCAATAAACAATAACATGATGTTTTTATTATTAATTTAACATTTCTCAATGAAAGATAAATGTTTCTCTTCAAATATAAACAATAACATGTCATAAAATATACAATCAATATGCCCAATTCACCAAATAATTAAAATAGTCAACATGTTTCAACAGCCAAGCTGTCATTTTCAAGACTAAGTATTGACTGAAGACAAACATGGTAATGAATAAACAAAATTCAGTTCGAAACAAACTATGTCACATGACACAATCAATTACAAGTAAATTATATGACATAATAAAACCAATACTCTTTTCTTTCAATTTTAATTATTAAATTGGTGAATTGGGCATACTGACTGTACATTTTATGATTTTATCACCAAGAAGATTATAAGTGTATTAAATAACATGTCAGAAGGAAGCAGTGGCAAATTCAAATTAAGAACAGATGGCTGCCCATCTGTATAAAATTAAAATTTATAACTCAAGATGAATACACAATATGCACAACTTCTCCCCATATACAGGAAGCTAGATAATGTGAAAAAAAAAAAAAAAGGTGATATTGCTTAATTCTACTCGGATGAAAGCTTTTTAACAAGCTACAAGCACTCAATAAGAAAGTCATTGGACAAAGAAGACTTTTGGAATGGGCCTACTTCTAACTGAAATTCAATTCAGATCCTAGAAGTTGCAGTGAACCTATTCATTCTGGTCAGTCTCCATTTTCAACAAAGCAACAGTAATCAATAGTATAGAGAAAAAAAAAATTTACAGGAAGTGACACCATGAGATTTATTTTAATTAATAAATAGAGTTAGATTTAACACCTCACCTCATAATTGTAGATTTCTCAAAGACTAATTTTGATACATCTAACTTTTAGATAGAGCTGAAGATGATAAGATGTATCAAAACTAGTCTTTGAGAAATCTACAATTATGAGGTGAGGTGTTAAATCTAACTCTATTTATGTATTAAAGAAAAATTTATGCCTAAACAAGGAATTGAATCCTGGAATTTGTACTTGAATGGAAAGGAAGCCTAAATTAGCTCTGCGGTAAAGAATCAGTGCATAAAGATGAAGGAATTTGTCCTTGAATGGGAAGGAAGCCTGATTTAGCTCAGTGGTAGAACAACGGCATGTAATGCTGAAGATTCAGGGTTCTATTCTTGGTTCACGAAGAAATTTTTCTCTTTACCACTGATTACAATAGCTTAGTGTGTGTACATTTACTTAATTGATCATAATGGAAGAGTATTTTGGAAGGAAATACATAAATCTAAATGAATAATTATATAGTTAATTCTTACAGCAGAAATCATTTGTTTAATTTTTCACATATCAAGACATGTCACAATGTTTCAATTTACCTTTTTCATACAGCTTTAATTGCTCAATGTCTTCTAAATAATTTTAACTTCCTTTTAAATTAATAAATAAAATGAGTCATGATTATCTTATTTCATGCTCCGTGTTCTTCAAAGTCATCTTAGATGGCTGAAGATAGGAAAAAGTTTTCTGAAACCTGTCCTGTTCTTTGAAGAATACGGAGTGTATAAGGTGAGATAATCACGACTCTTTTTATTTTTTAACTTGAAAGCCTTATAATGTTATTTCCCACAATAAATTTTATGAAATACCTTTATTTTATATTTGAAGAGAATTGGCATAACAGATTCACCTAAATGCCCCTTTTGCAATTTAAATGAAGATATGGAAAGAAACCATCTCCTCCGTTGTCCAGCTTTTGTAGAAGAGACCAGCCTTCCTGCTAAATATTGGAGTGCAAGAGAGCGAATGATTTCATTATCAAGTGCTCGACATTAGATACCAACCAACCAACCATATTTGAAGAGAAAAATTATATGCTCAGACCGGGGTTTGAACCAAGGACCTTTGGCTTTCTAGGCCTTTCTTTTGTTCAACCTTGAATATAACTAATCCAGTTATTGAACTTAATTGGCTTAACTCGAATAATATATCATCCTCCCATATATATTTTGGGATATAGGTGCATAATTTAACTGCTTAAAGAGGACTAGGGAGTTAAAATCTATGCTTGCTCCTGGAGGTGCATCGAAGTAGCTGAAAGGTAGATCACCAGCAAGTAAAGTTGGAAATCCCGGTGCAGGTACATATTTTTCTTTCCAATTATGTTAACCACTGCCTACAGAAGGCTTGTCTGAAAATATTAATTTCCATATAAGGTTTGTAATTAGCTGATTTTTCAGCAAAACCCTATCATAATGGTTTTTCTTAGTAGAAGCCCTCCATAAGACTTGTGAACACAAGTTTCACTGCTTACAGGGGACTAGGGGGTTAAAGGGAGGAGAATCTGTGCTTGGTCCAAAGATGTGCCTTATTAGCTTAAAGCAGAGCACTAGTGTGTAAAGCTGGAGATCTTGGGTTCAAATCCCAGCTCAGATGCATATTTTTCTCTCTAATTATGTTAACTTGCCTACAGATGGTTGTCTGGAGATATTAATTTCCATATAAGGTTCATAATTAGCTGATTTTTTCAGAAAAACCAATCATAATGATTTCTCATACTAAAAGCATTTATTTATGGGGTACTAGGGAGTTAAAGAGAGATGAATTTGTGCTTGCTTCAGGTGGGGGGGTTGCACCTAAGTAACTCATAGGTATAGCGCCTGCACGTAAAGTTGGAGATTTTGGGTTCAAAGGTGCATAAACTATTGTCTACAGACAGCTAGTCAATAAATATTAATATTTAATCAAATAAAAATAAAACTTACAGTCTTATGTGTTTTTCACATTTATTAAGATATAATTTAGTTACAGCTGTTTCGGTACTTGGAACAGCTGTAACTAAATTATATCTTAATAAATATGAAAATCACATAAAACTGTAAGTTTTATTTTTATTTAATTAAATACTTATGGATTTTCATAAAATAAACACCAATTCAATTGATTAATTAATAAATATTAATTTCCATATAACAACCACCTACTAAATTCTTACATAATGTACATGAATAAACAAATATTAATACAATTTTAATTGATAATAATTTATAGGTTTATATAGCTGTAAATAATAGTCCTACTTTGCAATGACTATTTCAGAGAGCAAAGAAGATAAAATAAACAAATTAATCAGCTCAGGGATCACAGACCTTTAATCAACCATTAGGTACAAGGAATGAAAAGGCTTTTTTAAACATCACAAATGATTAATGAAAAGAAAAGAGAAATAAAAAAGATATATATATACAGTACTTTAAATAAAATAAATTGAGAGAATTAAAAAATATATACAAGTTATACAAAGTAAATGAATACACAATGAATTAAAGTTGTATTTTATTACTAATGGTAGGTTTTTTCCTTGGCAACGCCACTAATCCTGCATGGTTTCCAGATTTATATGAAGATTTGCTTGCTGCACCAGTCTTTTTCTTTGTTCTGTAAAAAAACATTTATATAATAATAATAATAATAATAATAATAATAATAATAACAATCATTTATTACATTTGTTTAGAACTATGTTTATGTTATAAAGACAGGAAAGGATTTGCCCTTTTGTCTTCTCTTAAATTGCCAATGTGTACTGTAAGACAGATAAGTTCAATTTATTGAATCAGAGGAAATTACTTAAATTTGTGCTAAATTACAGTACAATATACAAGAATAAGTTACAGATATGTATGTGGTCCAACACATTTAAAAAACCTTGCACGGGAAATATTAAGTTTTGATTTTAATTTAATGTTTTAAAGATGGACTGACTTAGACTTTATCCCACATTAAAACTACTATTGAAACATTTTTACCAATCTCTGCAAAATGCATAAGATTAGTAAAGTGCAGAGATAGGGAACTGATATAAAAACAGCAAATTTAAATTGAGAACTGAAAAAGAATACAGATGTAGATGTTTTGCCATAAACACTAGTTCACATAAGAAACTTACAACCCCAGGATAATTTTGTTTTAAATATTGGGTTTCCCCTAATAATTAAATGAATCGTGATTTTTTCTTACCTCATACATCTATGTTTCTTTTAACACAGCACTGCAGTATCGGCAACACTGCAGTGCTGTGTTAAAAGAAACATAGATGTATGAGGTAAGAAAAAATCACGATTCATTTAATTATTATTAATTGAACATCATAATGTTAAAAATTCCCAAATTTAATATATAAAAATTGGGGTTCCCTTTTTATTTCTGTTATAAACTAATTGTATTACCATTTCCGTCCATTATTAAAGTATAAAATATTCCTTTACTGCAAAGAATTGTGTTTTTGTATTGTCTAAATACACTTCACTACTGCATCTTCATACCAACATCCTACTTGGCTAATAATGTGTTATGCCAAGCTTCCACTTCTATAGTGTCCAAGTGATCTTTGACAATTGATTGTGAGTGATTGTTGGTACCTTGCGACAGATATTGAGGTTAATTTCCCATGTTTATCTTCACAGAGTGTCTCAAATTGATGCATATACTCTTTGAAATACATTTCTCTACAACAAGATGGCAAAGAAATACAGTTCTTAGTATTCCTTAAGCCAGTATAAGTTTAAAATCTCTTCCTTCTACTATAGTGCAATTCTAACAATGATGTATAATAGTGACATAGTGACTGGATTATGCTAATGGAATATCATTAAAGCCAAGTTCAATCTGAACTTTCAGTTTTTTCAGTGTTGGTTGTTTTGTGGCATATACTGTGTTCTTTAAAGCTGCCCAACTCTTTACCATATACTTTTTATTTCTATTCAATCTCTGATTGATGTGTAATCGAGGAAATTCCTCATACCGACATGGAAGTGATCTGGAGTCCTGTCTCATTGAAAGTAAAACCCATTTTCATTGTCAGAGAGATCATTAAGATGTGGAACCATGGTTTTCAACATTTGCAGATTAAGTTCACATGAGACAGTTCCTTCGTGAAAGAAGGTATAATCAATTCTCTGAAAGGCAAATT
Organism: Diploptera punctata; assembly: GCA_030220185.1. Lineage (NCBI taxonomy): Eukaryota > Metazoa > Arthropoda > Insecta > Blattodea > Blaberidae > Diploptera > Diploptera punctata. Next base: position 319,150 of record JASPKZ010010273.1, read on the forward strand.
TCACCTGCTATTCCTGGTAGATTGACAGCCTTTTCTTCAAAGATGGATTTTCATTAGACCTGTACACACAGTTGTGTTGGTTAATTTAGACACTACATTAAAATTTGGCTTCATCTGACCAAAAAATTACATTTTGAAAATCTTTCCTTTTAATCAAGTTTTTTTTATTTAAAAATATGTTCTCCACTCACTATTAATGATACAACCTCATAATGTTTACTTCCCAACATTAATTTAAACATATGAATTCATTAAAATAATATTGAGAAGCTAAAGCTAGGACTATGATAGAAATAAGTAAATTAATAAACACAATTAAATTATTGTAAATCAATGGTAAAGAGAACATTTTTTTGCCTGAACCGGGAATCGAACCCTGAACCTTTAGCTTTCCGTGCTAATGTTCAGACCACTGAGCTAATCCAGGCTTCATTCCCATCCAAAAGGTAAAGGAAGGATTTCTGCTTGGATGGGAATGAAGCCTGGATTAGCTCAGTGGTCTGAGCATTAGCATGGAAAGCTAAAGGTTCGAGGTTCAATTCCCGGTTCAGGCAAAAATTTTTCTCTTTACCATTGATTTACAATAATTTAAATATGAATTCATATTTAATTTTAGGAAGTGATATTTTGAGGTTATTTTAATTATATTATTTTTAGTCTGATCACCTTACCTCAATATTAATGTTGATTTGTTCTTGGACATGTTTCAAAACAATTCTGTTTTATTGTCAGCTTGTCCAGACTGGTTTGATTTATATTGCATTATGTTGCACTCCCTGGATGTCGATGTCAGCTCCATCCTGTGGTTGGCCAAAGAAACTCCAAACAAGGTCACGCTCCGTCGCTATTTCAAAATTCATAACTCTGTTTTTCTTCTTCTGAATATAGATTTTTTCCCAAATAGTCAAGTCAGCTCTTTTGTATTTTCTAACTGTTTTAATAATTTAATGTCTGAATTTATATTATGTTTTTCAGACCAAACATGAGCAGCAACTGCAGATTTTTCTATTTCCCCATTTTTAATATTTCTTATGTGTTCTTTGGTTCTAATTTTTAGGTTTCTTTTTGTTTTTCCTATCTTTTCACAACCCATGCATTCAATTTGATACATTCCTGACTTTTTATTTTATCAGTTTTTTATTTTTGTTGGTTTTTATTAGTTTATTTAAACTGTAGTTATTTTTCGGTGCTAATTTAATATTAAACTTCTCAAATATCTTTTGGAATTTATTATGTACCCAAGGGTGATATGTGAATTTCCTATATTTTTTCATAGGTGGTTCTTCTTTTTCAAGAGTACTTCTGTTTATCATTTTTTGTTTTTATACTTTTCTATCCTTTTATGTACCATTTTTCATCAAACCCGTTTTCTCTCGCTACTTTGATTATGCATTTTTCTCATGTTTGAAATCTTCTTCGTTTAAGGGTAAGTTTACCAATCTATGAGTTAAACTATTAAAGGCTGCTAATTTATGTCCAATTGGATTGAACCCTGTTGATTTTATAAAATTTTCCGTATGAGTTTCTTTCCTATGAATCCCAAATTCAATTTTTCTTTTTCTTCGTTTCTGACCAATTTAAGATCCAAAAAAGGTATTTGTTTATTTTCTTCTATTTCTTTGGTAAATTTGATATTTGTATTCTGTAAATTTACAGTTTTAGGTACATAATAAATTCCAAAAGATATTTGAGAAGTTTAATATTAAATTAGCACCGAAAAATAACTACAGTTTAAATAAACTAATAAAAACAACAAAAATGAAAAAGACTAATAAATATAAAAAGCCAGGAATGTATCAAATTGAATGCATGGGTTGTGAAAAGATAGGAAAAAACAAAAAGAAACCTAAAAATTAGAACCAAAGAACACATAAGAAATATTAAAAATGGGGAGGAGAACAGAAAAATCTGCAGTTGCTGCTCATGTTTGGTCTGAAAAACATAATATAAATTCAGAAATTAAATTATTAAAACAGTTAGAAAATACAAAAGAGCTGACTTGACTATTTGGGAAAAAATCTATATTCAGAAGAAGAAACAGAGTTATGAATTTTGAAATAGCGACGGAGCGTGACTTTGTTTGGAGTTTCTTTGGCCAACCACAGGATGGAGCTGACATCGACATCCAGGGTGTGCAACATAATGCAATATAAATCAAACCAGTCTGGACAAGCTGACAATAAAACAGAATTGTTTTGAAACATGTCCAAGAACAAATCAACATTAATATTGAGGTAAGATGATCAGACTAAAAATAATATAATTAATATGAATTCATGTCTAGATTTTCTAATGCCTTCTGATACATAAACTACAAAACTGTATTTATGCCTCATTTCATTGTAAAGAAATAGTGTTTCAAAGAGTAAAAAAAAAAGTAAAGTGATCCCACTACAGGCCTCAGGAGGCCTTTGGGTATGGGAGGTTAGGCTCCGAGGTTAAGGCTCCCACTTTTTCTGGACAATTGGCACTTGATGTCAGCTGGGTTGTCAGCCCTGCGTGACGGCCACCTTAACCCCCAGAACAAACGTCTGGTACTCATTTCTGTTAGAGGTTGAGTTGACCCCAGGACCATAGTGCTGCCAGAGGGTTTGGGTCAGTTTAAAAATCCTGACCCCACCGGGACTCGAACCCTTGACCTTCTGGCTTGTAGCGCAGTGCCTTAACCACTATGCTACAGTATGCCCCGTTTCAAGGAGTGCATATATGAATTTATCACAGTATTTGTATATTTCTTACTCTACTAATTTTTTATGTAGTTGGATACAGAAATAAAGAATTCCAAGAAAAATTTTAATCATTAATACTTACCCAGAATCGTGTTTGAATTTTTTTCTCCAATTTCCACGGTATGGAGTTTTACGCTTTTGTTGTTTGCCAGAATTATTAAAATATGAAGGTTCTCCCATGTCTGTTGATAACCAATCTGTTTCTGCTAATTCAGTTTTCTTCTTCTCTTCTAGTTCTTTTAGATGAGCTGTAAATTATTCTCAATCAGGTTCACACCACAAAATCACTTTAAGCACAATATTTATAAGACAATGCACTGTATCTATAGAAAATAGTTGTGTTGCTAGAAAAAATGAAAATGTTAAACAGCATATTTTCACACACAAAGACAACACTTTAATGACTACTGGCTGATTTCATCAACATGAATTAAAATTATATTTTCCAAATTGATTATGATCAAACATTTAATTGTTTAATTAAAATTATAGTAGAAAGCAACACTGAGTAATTTTCAATTTAAGGAATATTTTAAATTTTGAATAAAGTAAATAAAATAGTTATTTTGGGCTAATTAGATTACATTAATAGAATGAACAATCTTCCAGATTCAAAGGAGTATGAAGAATATGCATTGACATGGGAAAGGTAGTAAGTCATAAAAGCAAATTTTACAGGAGAAGTCAAAAAACAATTTTGACAATTTTAAATTTAAATATATTTTGCAAATAAAATTTCTTGTATAGTAGTGTCAAAATTATATTAAAATTAATGGTAAAATCCCCTGTAAAATTTGCTTCATAAGTTTTCCTTTGTTTTTCTGAATGTGGATTTTTTTTCCCAAACCATAAGTTCCTTTTGTTCGTCTGTTTGTTTAATTAGACTGGCTTTGATTCAATTAAATGTTAACAAAGGAAAACCTATGAACTTCGAAATTCCGCAAATTCTGACGTGATCCAGAGGTTCATCGGTCCACCAACAGAGGAAGAAGAAGAGTTTCTCCTCCGATCGACATAACATCAGTTGCCAAAATAGTACTGAAGATGATTTGTATGAGGAGAGGTAAGAAACATTTGATTTTACCATTTATGACATTTTGTGTTTATTAGTATAGTAATGAGTAATACATACTTGAATGCTCTTGCTATAGCTTGCAGTTCTACTTAAAAAATTACGGATCTTGGACCAAGTGATAGTGTGAAAGGAGTTTGTAGTATAAGACCAGCAACTGCCCCTTCTGGTTTTATTGTGATTAGATTGAGTTATAATTTCACAGGAATTTATGTTTGATTGCCGAAACCTCCAATATTATAACTTTTTTTTAATACCTAGCTAACTAATTTCCAATTTTTAAGTGTTTGTTAAATGCCAAAATCTCTGATTCAAGTGATAGTTTAGTTTAGACTTAAGTTGCATATTTTTTAAAAAGTTTCTGCACCTTCAAAAACTAATCAAAATCTACACAAATTGTAATTAAAAAATTAATTTTGGAAATATGATGCAAATGATTACTTTAGAAAGTTTGAAAAATTTCCTTTAAAGTTTAAAATAATGCATAATCTTGAACTTTAAGCTCTTACCTTTCTTACGAGCAGCATGTTGCTGGCAAATTTTAAGAAGCCCTTCACCATACTTATCAAAGTTTGCTTTTGTTACATGTGAAATCTGCAACATTTCTTCTGCAGTTTCAGGAAGAATTTGTGACATAGCACGAATTGCCTAAAATACAAAGAAAAATAAGTTAAACCTCTGCATTATTAAACAATAAATAAAATCTTTCAAATTAACGAATGAATTGAAAAAATTATGAACAGGTTTTCATTAATTACCAGTACATGATAAAATTATTTTAAAACAAATTAAGACACTGAATAAATTGTTTTACATCTTTAAATGGAATAAGACAGAGAGTTATTATACCATTCCTGTTATTTAATATAGTAAAGACGAAGTAATAAAAAATACTAATCAAGAGAAAAACACTAAAAACACAAAGATTTTCTTTTTGCAGATAGCATCTGAATATGGGAAAAAGTAAAGACAAATTAAAATGAATGCTTCAAACTAACCATCTGTTGACTGTAGTTAATATAAGAGAAACAAATTTGCATCTGAACCCAATATTTCCAGCTTTATGTGTTGGCACATTCAGGCATAGTTCCAGAACAGCCCAAATCTCTCTCTCTCTCTTTTCTATTTAATACCTAAATCCCCTTAAAGTTCACAAGATTTAATAAGGGTGATTAAACTGTGTGAAATCATTATGAGGGAGTTTCAATGCTGCCAACTAATTACAAAATTCATAATGAAATTAATAGTTCCAAATTAGTTATCTGCTGACTGGAGTTAACATAATAGCAGAGAAAATATTACAACCAAAGTTAGTAGAGACAAAATAATGCAAATTGACCAGAATATCAATACTCCCATTGATATTTACCTCATAGTTTCACTTCCCAGAATTTGAGAAATCTCGGTTAACTAATAACATGAAGTAGAATTAAATCTGAATTGAAGAAGAAAAAAAAGTTGTGTGTATAGCAAGAAAGGATGAAGATATGGACAATTAAATTAAACAATAAAGAAAATATAAACATTTGGCATAATAGCATAACTGAATCAAATGGAAGAAGAAAGGAAGAAATTATAGAAAAGATTAAGAAAATTTATCAAATGATTTGAAAAATATTAGGTTATGTCCCAAAATTTCCTCTGATTCTTGTAAAACTATAAACAATTTAGGAAAAATACAGTGTGTCCCACTCGCTAACGAACCCGATATCAATTGTAATAATTCCAATACTAATGGAGATATTGCAGTGAAATTTTTAAGACTTTTTCTACGAGAATATGGCAACACGAACAACAATGAGTTTATTTGCTATGTCGTTTGTGATTATTGCGTTGTGTGTGTAATTGTTTTAATCGTGTTTATTTATTATTCATATTCGTTTGCATTGGAAAACAAGAGTTCAGTTCAGTTCGTACACTAGAAAGATAAGTATTGCAGTTGAAAATGAATCGGTATACTCTAGAACAGCGTGTGTTTATTATTCGAGTGTATTGGAAGACAGACTCAATACAGGCATGTCAAGAGCAGTTTGTAGAGAGATTTGGAGACAACCGACATCCACCATTTGGACCTTAGCGAAGAAACTTGAAACACATGGAACTTTACTGGACAAACATGCAGGAGGTAGAGAACAAATGACACAGGAAACGATCACTAATGTGAAGGATAGGCTGCTGGCTTCTCCCTCTAAATCACTCCGCCGACTTTCACAAGAAACAGGAATGTCAAAAAGCAGTTGTCAGCGTGCTGCGAAAAAAGTGAAGCTTCATGCTTGTCGTTACACTGTGGTGCACGAATTAAAAGAAACTGACAAAGTGAAACGAGTAAGGTACTGTCAAAATTTTCAAACATTTCTTCAAGATAATCCGACTATTCTGGACTACACTTGGTTCACGGACGAGGCATGGTTTCATTTGTCGGGATACATAAATAATCAAAATTCCCGTGTCTGGGCAAGCGAGAACCCCCATATGATACACGAAGAGCCCCTTCATTCAGCAAAGATTGGTGTGTGGTGTGCAATATCTCGGAGGCGAATAATTGGTCCCATCTTCTTCAATACAACTGTCGCAACAAATGAATACCTTGAAATATTCAATACATTTGTAAATCAACTGGATGACCAGGAACTCTCCATGGGATATTTCCAACAAGACGGTGCGACATGCCACACATCAAACGCCAGCATGGCTGAAATTCAATCCTTTTTCGGTGACCGCGTCATTTCGAAAGGGCTTTGGCCACCGCGCTCACCCGATCTGACAATACCTGATTTTTTTTGTGGGGACAGTTTATAATAACAAACCTCGAACCATAGACGCTTTGAAAGAAAACATCCGCACAGAGATCCAGGCAATAAATGCGGACATCTTAGCGAAGACATCCGATAATATAGTCCGGTGAATTCAAGCTTGCCTGGCTGCAAATGGCGAACACTTCCAGCATCTGTTATGATGTCACCTTATTTCTCACAGAATGAGGTAAGCCGTCTTCAAATTTCACTGCAATATTTCCATTAGTATTGGAATTATTACAATTGATGTCGGGTTCGGTAGCGAGTGGGACACACTGTATAACCATTTATGGTTATGGTATTATTGTACATGTATGCATTAAAGCATATTGGGCTGTGGACTTTGTATAATTCTCTCCTTGAAAAGATAATGTATGCTTGTATCTGATCTCTCTTTTGAAACCATTTTGGTCTGTAATGTAAACATAGGAAGTAATTTTAAAGAGTGACTTTAGTAGTTTTTGTAAAATTTTCTGCTATTTGAATGTCATTACAAATGTTATTTGTCTAATCTTGATATAGTAAATTTTCTTGAATTTTGTGATTCAAGACTTTTATGCACTAAAGTTTATTTTTATTCAAACAGTAAGCAATTGTGAACTATCCCGAGTTCATGAACTTAAATCATCATTCACATGTTTTACTTTCCTTGCTTTATTAAAACATGAATAAAGCTTTCATATAACAGCTGTTTATGATGTCCCCTATTTTCAATTATATATTCTACTTGCTTTTCCTGATATACAACTTTCATTTGGATATAACAAGTTTGATTTTTTTTTGACATGTACTATTGATAATCTTTTTTTTCTTTTTTCATTAAGCCAACATGTCAATGCTTTTCGTTTATAATCTAAACTTACGCGAGTTTTACTTTTTTTTTTCTGCACTGGGAATATAACTAATAGATGACTGATTATTTTGATTCACTTACAGTATCACTGGAAAATAAGATCCTGATTTTACGTATGTATCTGATTTGTTACTAGGGGATCCCACATCCTGTCCTATTTCAAGAAACTTTTCAGAAGTATAACCGGGTCCTAGAAGAGCTTTTATAAGTTGAATTATAAACTCACCCATTTTACATTCTTTAATATTGATTTCACTTGAAGCACAAATATTTTTCTCAAGAAAATAATATATAGCAACTGAAATCACATTTATTTAACTTTCACAGAGAAAAAAAAACACTATGAGGTTTAATTTAAGAATTAAATTAATGTTTTTATTACCTCATCTCACGTCCTTTTTCTTCTAGACTGCAGTTTCGGAGCTTATCTCCATCATCAGTAGGCTCTGGTCGACCGGTGTTATGTCGTTTCTTGGCAGTTTTCTTCTTCCTATCGGTAGAAGGAAGAAGAAAACTGCCAAGAAACAACATCATACTGGGCGACCAGACTTCTACTGATAGGAAGAAGAAAACCGCCAAGAAACGACATAACACCGGTCGACCAGAGACTACTGATGATGGAGATAAGCTCCAAAACTGCAGTCTAGAAGAAAAAGGATATGAGGTGAGGTAATAAAAACATTAATTTAATTCTGAAATCACATTCATTGGATTCAGTTGAAGCACTCATCATAACTGTGTCTCACTCACTGAAATACAAGGGGTTTATTCATCCTTGTGGTAGCTGAAAGGTCACTGTTCTTGATAACATGTAGAGAATACCATGGATGTTGGCTGAGATAATGCAATCCTTGCAAAAAATACTCAACTAGATTGCTTCCAAATTTCAAGCTGCAATTTAATAGTTTTGCAGTTAGAACTGGCCGCTGATTTTTTCAAGCTATCCTCTTTCTGTAATGTTGTACCTACAAACGAAGTTTCAATGTATATTTTCAACATGAACTGAAGTACCCTCCTTTTATGAGGTAGAAGCTTGTGAACATGGCTTTTCTAGATTCAAATTTTACCTTCAATGCAATGGCTTTTTGAGTGTCTGGGTTGTTAAAAGAGTTGAACATCTTCACTTTCTCGATCATCTTGGAGCTGAAACTTCCTGAAGGGTGAGGATCTCCCTGTCTTTTTTTTTCCCATTCAGTTATCAATCCCAACTAAATTCAACTTTTTATAGATCCCATTCTTAGATATATGAAAACTGCATTATTTTAGGGCTTCTATTATTGCCACATAATTGCAATTAGCATTGAAAGGTGTGTAATGAAGCTGTCTCAAAAGTAATTTTCTTCAGCATGTTACAAGGAAGGCACCTGAAACTATTGTTACAAGTTATATAACCTTCTCCATACAACTGCAAGCCATGATTGTGTTGTAAACAATGGTGCCTCTGTAAAAATTTAAAATCTCCCCAGAGACTGATAACAACCCTCCACAGAAGTATGCGGTTTCTCCATTGACTGATTCACTTTGTTTTTAGTCTTTTTATATTTTCTCACATTTCAAGTTGCAGAGATCTATAAAGACATTTTTCTTATGGCTTGTTGATCAATGAAAAATCGTCTCTCTCTGATATCTTAAAAATGCATATGTGATGTATATGACACACACTAAGAAGCACAAATGTCAAATAACTAGATTGAATTGATGGTAAAAAGAAAAAAAAATTATGTCTAAACCAGGAATTCAACCCCGAATTTTCAACTTTACATGCTGATGGTCTAGATCTCTGAGATAATTCAGGCTATTCAATAAAATAGTTTAGTTGTGTACATAAATTTACTTATTTCAATGAAAGTAATAGCTTTAGCTTCTTAATATTAATTTAATGAACTAGATTGAACTCTTTTTAACTTCCTCTATAAGGGCTGACAAAGTTTTTCATCTTTTCAAAATGTTTGAAACTTTAGTGTGGTAATCTGTTACCATTTGCTGGATTTGACGAATTGTGACTGTTGGAATAGATGCTCATAATCATGTTTCCTTCACTCTCTCTGCCATATAAGGAAAATTATATTTTTTGATGATTCTTTACTTTCACCTCCTATCAAAGTTAGATGGGTATAAGAATAATGTCTCATCATGTCCCGAAAAGTTGGTAGAATTTGTAAACTATGCCTTCTGCTGTACTAATACTACTTCAAGCTCAATAGGCTACTACTTTCTTTCTCTTTTAGCATTTTCCTTTGCCATTTTATATTTTATTTAAAATAGCACAACACCAAGAAATTGTGAATACAAAACCAAAATGTAAGTGTGTAAATAGAACAATCAAAACTTAATTTGGCATGCCATTATAAATTTACACTCCAAAAACCACCAACCTTATCAAGGACTGCCAAAAAATTTCACTCTTATAATTCCAAACCCGCTGAAAATCAATCTGTACAAAATCTAATTATACAATACCTAAATATACTATGGAGGGTTGTTTCTGATCTCTGATAACAAATGATTTTTAAGTTTTACCTTAAGAAAAACCGTGTCTCAACAATCGAGCATGCTCTAATTGATGGCTCTTCACCCAAGCTATGGTTCGGCATCGAAGTTTCCGCTGCAGAAGACTCTTACCAGCACAGTCATGTCTAGAAGTTCCCACTCCTCTTTATATGCTTTCCAGAGACCGTCTATTGTTCGAGGACACCTGTTTCCCAGTGCCCTTTTGAAGAGTCCAAAGACACAAAGTCCATCGGTGATGCATCAGGAGACTTCACTGGGATGTTGCTGAATGGAATAGCATGTATTCCAGTTTCCTGCTCCATTTCTCCAGGAATGTCAGGGTTGAACTCGAAGTGTGACTGGAGGCCTTGTCTTGGTGCACCCAGACTTGGTTTTTGCCTGTACCATAGAGAGCTGGGATTTCAGTCGGGTAAATTGGGGTGAGAACTTCTTCCTGGTAGTACTGGGAGTTGATTTTGGCCTTTTTTAGCTACTCTATGAATGGTCAGTTTTTCATTGTAGCAAAATCCCGTGATGACCATAATTCCTTGGAGAAACTTTCTCTGCATTCGGCATACCACTTTTGAAAATTTTTTTCACCCCTTTCTCTATAGTAAGTTGCCCAGGGTTTGTTGCAGTCTCCTAGATAAACATATGCTTCATCAAGTGTGACCAAAAATTTCCATTTTTTCTCCTGCCAGGTGCTTTTCGTAGTTTCCTGCTGTTGGTGCAGCATTTGGCAATGTGACGTGGCAAAAATTTATGAACCCTGCTTTTGTGGTGCTTCTCCATGTTTAAATCTTTGTTTAATATAGTGTTTACAGTTTTAAGGGATGTTCCCAATCTGTTCGCAATCACCCTTTGTGTGGCAGGGTTACCACCAGAGATAAGGATCTTGACCTTTCTGATTACATCTGGGGTGTGGGTAGTAGCAGGTCGTGGATTTGCCCATTTTTTTCCTTTTGGAATTAATCCCAAGCGAGCCTTTCCCTTTTTACTAAGCACTGAGCTAATTCCACACTTTGGCACCATAAAATTACGTTTTTGCAAGCCTCAATAATCGTGGAATAACTATAATTAGCGTCGGAAAGGGCAGTAATGTACCCTTCCCAAAACGGGTCTGTCTGATTAGGCATTATGAGAGCAACACGCATGCGAGTGTAACAGAAGCAGCACACTGACTGGTTTGATCACCTCACACGCTCCTGTCCTGATGACTCACACTCCAACGTCACAATCTACTTGGCAAATCGTTATCAGAGATCGGAAACAACCCTTCATAAAATGTTGTTAAATTAAAATCCCCACACATTGCATAATAAAATAAACAAAATTGCATAAAGTTATAAAGCAAAATTCCTCTGAAATTTGTAATTTATGATTTTTACAAAGTTTTAAATATTCAAAAGTTATTGGATCTGTATATTTTTTCTTCTGCATTCATTTGAAAATAGTAAGGAACTTTTTAGAACACACACACACAATGAATTTCAATAATTTATTTTTACCTATATGTCCTCATGTGTATACACTGCATTTCTACTCTAATCTAAATTAATAAATTACACAATTACATTAACATACCTGCACATTCATAATTGATGAACTGTTGACACCAAGAGAATCTGCAATGCATCGACAAACATCTATAAGCTCATGTAACACACTTCGTGCAGAGCTTGCACTTCAGGTATGTCTGAACTACTCTTTGCAGAAGATGAAGCTTTTGAAATACCCATATCTTGAGCCTTCGATGTTGATCCTCTCATTGGAACATTATCTATGACATAATTCATTCATTAATTGTTTATGAACACTGGGAAGTTGCAATATGTTAATGTCAGGATGTCTGCAAGAGACAATGAGTCACCAACATCTCTACTACGCATACTAAGCAAATGAATATGACAAGATTACCACTTGACTATGTGATCCTGAAATTAAAAGTGGAATTTTTTTCTTTGCATGGAATTTATCATTAGTTAATGTGAATCAACTCTATTAATTCTACAACACACCAAAAGCAAATCTTATAAGTTGTGACATCCTATGTAACTTTGATAAAACATTATGCTAGGGTGAATTATTACATACAATTTCCTTCTTTCAATTACAGAAACTCACATTGGAATAGGTATAAAATTTTCAGCACATTGTATGTCTTTTTCATCATTTTCATTGTTTTTGATTAGAATTTAAATTATTCTCTTATAATCGTAAATAAGTGAAAATTGTTTTGACATTTTTATTATTAATTTAATACTTCTCACTGAAGGACAAATTATATTTGAAGAGAAAAATATACGCTCAGATATAAATGATTATATAATAAAAATATATTTAAATTTAAGTGGTTTATATTTATATAAATCTTATTATATAATTATTTCTATTTTATTTCAAGTTTATATATGTTATTATTATTTATATATGGCAAATATCTATTAATACATCTTATACGTTAATAAATACTGCTCTTTCTGGATTAATAAGTTATATATATCTACATTTGAATCCAGGACTTTTGGCTTTCTATGCCAATGTTCTACCAACTTCAATCTAAATGCAAATTTTTCTCTTATTCCGATTGATTGAGGGTCTTTCCACTTTTCAGCGGTTGCCCTTTTACCAGCCGGCTGCTGGCCCTTCACATCCACATGTGTCAATCACAGAGGTAGATGATCAACAGCCAGTGTAGGGGTGACATGTGGTTAGCATGTCGAGTCCCCCAGCCGTTATAGCTGGTTCCTCAACCTGGAGCCGCTACTTATTGTAGCTACCCAATTGCCTCACGATGCTGGGTGGGCACCGGTCCCATACTAGCCAAAATACCATGAGAAAATTTCTTCCCCCATGGAGACTTGAACCAGCGCAAGTCCCGTAGCTCTGCGCCAAGGCTTCCTACCTTAACCGCTCGGCTACGGCGCGGGACATTTTTCTTTGTGCGCACAAAGGAACACTTTAGAAATATTAAAAATGGTGAAATTGAAAAATCAGCTATTGCAGCACATAGTTTGTTGGAAGGTCATAGAATTGAAAAAAAAGCTAAACTTCTAAAACATTTGGAAAAACCTTTGGATTTGACAGTTTGGGAGAAAATATTTATACAGAAGAACAAATTTAAATCTATGAATTTCGACATTCCGGATGAACGTGACCTCATCTCGAAGTTCATCGAATCAACACCAGATGGCAACGATATCTCAAAGTTCGTCAAATCAACACCAGATGGCAACGTTATAGAGGGAGATTCCAATGAATATCCGGTAGTCATAATGGCGGTTGAAAATGAATGACAAGATCATTTGAAAACTATAGTTACCGTGTTTGAAAAACATGAAATATGAGGTAAGATGTTAAAATGACTCATTAATTTATTACCTAGAATATGTTGGTTAGGAAGCAAATATGCTACTACCTGAGCTGAAGAGCAAATATTCCCCAAAAATTTTAAATTTACGGTTTGTGACTATTTCTATCATCCTGTAGCATGGCTAAGCAGTCTAAGGATCTTGTGTAGTGGCAGTTTGGTCTAAACATTCTCCATTGGCATAGAGCTGTAGAATGCATGCTGGCTCAAAAATTTTCTTGTGGAATGTCATCCAGAGTATGGTATAGGTGCCCATCCAGCACCAATATGGAATTTGAGTATCTATGATATATCGTGACTTCAGGTTAAGAAAACCAACTATAACAGCTGGATACCTTACATGCTGATTAAGTGTTATCCTAATACTTGTTGGATAATTATCCATCTCCGATTGACATTTATAGATGAGACACCAGCAACCGGCTGATAAGTCTAGGTCCTTCTAGGGCTATCTGACCACGGAGTAAGCTAATTCTATTTAATTGTTAACCTACCTTACAGTGACCAGTCATTAAATCCTTTGCTTTCTGACCAACTTTAATGTATGCACATGCAATGTCATCCCTTGTAACAACTAGATCTTCCATAAGGTATTCTTCAATGGTCAATTTTCGCAATAACCTCTCTATATCACCACGAGTCCATGTTTTACCTTTGCCAAACAATGGAAGTTCATTATGGCCTAGAAAAAATTAAACAATTTTAATGCCAATTAGTCAACTGAGAATACCATAATAATATTAAATTAATATTAAGAAGCTAAAGCTTACTATGATTGAAATAAGTAAATTAATGTACACAACTAAACTATCATAATCAATGGTAAAGAGAAAAAATTATCAAATAAAAATAAAACTTAGTTTTATTTTTATTTAATTAATAAATATGGATTTTCATCAAGTAAACACCAACTCAATTGATTAGAAAAAAATTATGCCTGAACCAGAAATCGAACCCTGAATCTTCAGCTCTATGTGCGGATGCTCCTTCCCATCCAAGCATAAATTCTTCTGCATGGATGTGAAGGAAGCCTGAATTAGCTCAATGGTCTAGAGCAGCCATATCATAGTTCAGAGCTCCAAGTTCCATGTGAAGCACAGTACTACCTCTGGAGCATGTATTTGTACTCCTACCTCTCCGGCGGGGTATATACGAAAGCCTACCATTGTCACGAACGCTTATAACAGGAGGAATCAAAATGTAAAACAATGCACAAACAGGAGTGAAGCATTTATTAATGAATATGATTAACTGGTTTACAGTGTTAAATAATACCTCAAAAGATTTTAAACTGCAATATTTAATATTTGCCTGAACAAAACATTCAGAACCGACAGACCTATACGTACAAACAAAACAAAAAAATGAAAATATGTTTAACATGTTTGTGTATTTCTATATCATTTTAACAAACATGATTTAATATTTTTTGGTACAGGAAAAAATAAGTGGGTGTATTTATTGCTCCTACTGTAGGAAAATAAATCACCTCTTTTCAGGATGCTACTTCCTGGGCATTCTTACTTGACACTTCACATTTTTTTATATTTTACTAATTTAATATTAAAAATATATAATTAGTACCTGATAAACCAGTCGTCCTCAACTAAAATAAAGTTCTGTTTCAAAACTTCGTCAAGTAGTTAAAAATATTAAGGCCTTTCAAAACAATGTTTTATCTCATGCATTTCAACTGGTACTAATGTTGTTGTACAATGGGTTCAGGTCTGCAGGCATGTTCTTATTGAGCAAGTCTGTATTCTCAGCTTCTTTTAAAATTTCAATGTCTTCTAGGATGCTAATATTCTTGCGAATGATTTCATTATCAAGTGCTCGACATTAGATACCAACCAACCAACCATATTCTTCTTGTTATTCTCATTGTGTAATATTGACATAATATTATTGATTTTGTCGACTGATGACCCTTTTCTAGTATATGTTTGTCAAAACGTGATTCTTCTTCGTTATTAATACTTACTTACTCACTGGCACTATCGAACCTGTAGGTTCATGGCCATGCGGACATAAGCTCTCCATACATCCCTATCCTGAGCTAATGCTTTTCAATCATTCCCTGTATAATCTACTTCCCTCAAATCATAGTTAATGTTATTTTCCCACCTCATTCTTGGTCTACCAACTGGGCGTTTTCCCTCTGGCTTTCCTACAAGAAGCTTCCATGCACGTCTTTCATTCCCCATACGTGCAACATGTCCTGCCCATCGCAGTCTACGAGACTTAACTGTTCTTATTATATCTGGCTTCCTATAAAGACCATGTAGTTTGTTGTTATGTAGTCTTCTCCATTCACCTGTCTGTTCATCTCTCTTTGGTCCAAAAATTTTCCCAAGTACTTTATTCTCAAATACTTGTAATCTCCTTTCCTCCCTTAAAGTAAGAGTCCATGTTTCGCACCCATATAATATAACTGGTAGAATAATAGTTTTATATATTTTTAGTTTAACGTTTTTTGAAAGGAGTTGGGACATCAAGAGTCTCTGCAATGCATAATAGCACGCATTTCCAGAATTGAGCCTATGTTTAATTTCTTTGTGCATCTCATTCCTATTTGTGATTATTGTTCCTAGGTACTTGAATTCAGCCACCTCCTCAAAATTTCCCTCATTTGTCATTAGCTGTCCATTTCCATTATATAATGAATTTCTATGTGTGACCATATATTTAGTTTTATTGATATTTACTTCCAGTCCTAATTTGTTAGTGTTACTCAATAGTGTGTGTGTGTTGTCCTTTAGTATCTCCTTGCTATCGGCCAATAATACTACATCATCAGCATAAACTAACAGCTTATTAATACCATTGAGTTGTAAGCCTTCCTTATTCTCTAAAGAGTTAATGGCATGCTCTAGTACAAAATTAAATAGTAGAAGAGATAGTGCATCTCCTTGCTTCAACCCATTCTGGATTTCAAAAGTATCCGAAAACTGTTTGCCTACACACACCCTACTCTTTGTGCCATTTAGACACATTCGTATAAGTCTAACTAACTTTTTAGGAATTCCGAACTCCAGCAGGATACTATATAACTTCTCCCTTTTAATTGAATCATATGTTTTTTTGAAGTCTACATATAGTTGATGTACAGTACCATTATATTCCCATTTCTTTTCTAAAATCTGTCTTATACTAAAAATCTGATCTGTTGTAGACCTGTTTCTTCTAAATGCACATTGATGATCTCCTAGGATGTCATCAATATAGGGAGCAAGTCTGCTTACTAATATATTTGTAAGAATTTTGTACGAAGTTGAAAGTAATGAGATGCCCCTGTAGTTGTTGCAATAAATTTTATCTCCTTTCTTATAAATTGGTACGATAATTAATTCCTTCCTTTCATCTGGAAGAGCTTCTTTTTCCCAAATCATACTAAGCAACCAGCGTATCTTGTCCATCAATTTTTCTCCCCCTGATTTTATCAGTTCTGCTGGGATCTCATCTGAACCTGATTCCTTAAACATCTAGAGCTTTTAAAATGTTCAGTGTATCTTCTGTTAAAATTTCTTGTTGTTCTACTGATGTAAAACTTGTTGCAATTGTTGTTCTTTAGTTTATATATGCCTTTATTTGAGTATTTATTTGTTACTTCAATTTTGTTTTATACGATGTTGTTGAGTTTATTAGTTTTAAAGGCGACTATTATGTCTTGTCTTGTTTGTTCTTCATCGAATTAGCTATTTAAAACCATTTCAAAATTGGGAGAGATATTCTGTGCCAAACAAATATGATGCTTGATTCTTGCACGGCATCCATGCTTATCACTGCATTTGATGAGTGAAACTGAACCAAGTCACCAGGTAACATTACCTGTCCAGTGGAATGCTCCTGGAGCATATCGGAGCTCACCGTCTCAAGGAGCTCGTGTTTTACATCACTGGTCTAGAGCACCAGCACATAAAGCTGATGTTCGGGATTTGATTCCTGGTTCAGACATAAATTTCTTCTCTTACCATTGATTACAGCAGTTTAGTTGTGTACATTGATTTACTATACTTTTTAGGAATTAACACTATGAGGTATTCATAGTTAAATATGGGAAATAACATTATGAGGTTCTTACGGTGAAATTGAAAAATCAACTATTGCAGCAATAGTTTGTTGGAGAGTCATAAAATTGAAAAAGAGGTCAAACTTCTAAAACATTTGGAAAAACCTTTAGAATTGACAGTTTGGGAGATATTATATTATTATACACAACTTTCCTCATTAGAGGATTACCTCAAGGACAAAGTGATACAGACAATTTAATTTTCAAAATTGATCAAAGACATTTTGTAGATACATAACAATTTTTTTCAAATTCAGAACATATTTAGATCCATGAATTTTGAAATTCTCGAGGAATGGGACGAAAATTCAGTAGTCATAATGTCGACTGAAAATGGGAGGGATGTTCCTCTTGAAAACTGCAGTTCCCATGTTTAAGAAAACATAAACTATGAGGTAAGATAAGACATGACTCATTCATTCATTGAATGCCAGCTTAACTTTAATCTTCTACATATGTATTTTTCACACCTATTCTTTATTACTAATTATAAAATTCTTCTATAAAATTTAATTAGAAATTTTATAGGGTTTTAAAGAGTAAGAATCTCTTATGGATGGTAAAATCTTTCATAAAAATCTATGCATTTGTTTAGAATAAGACAAAAGAAAAATTAATTAAGGTACACTAATTTATGAGAGCTGGCTATTTTAGATTTTGAATTTATCCCATAAATTTAAATGAAGATATAGAAAGATACCAACAGGAATGGGAAAATCATCTGAGAAGAATGGAAAGAGATAGACTTCCAAAATTGGCATTCCAATATATTCCAACTGGACATAGGGACCAAAACATTGGTGGAAAGATCAAGATCATCTTTGTTAGATTTATCATCACAGGCCACATGGCCTAAAACGGATTTGTTCATGATGATGATCTCATTAAATGCATTTCTATATTAAAGATGTGTACAAGTTGATTATCTGAGAAAATGTGGGAAAAAAAAAAAAAAAAATTTAAATACAAAGAAATAAGACGAATACATGGAATACCATGGAAAATATGGATGCAAAACCTCTGACAAACTATATATAAGTTGAGACTGGATGTTATATAGAATGCCTATACTTTATAGTTGAAGATATTAAAAAAAACTTAATTTAAGTTAATTTCAGAATCATAGGGTTATAGAAAGCAAATATAATTTTGTGATGTTTTTAAGTATTTTTTTTTTGTTCAATGCCACCTGTTTGTCATTCGACATTTCAGGTACTCTCTCCTGGCATTGGCGTATTGTAACCCACTTCTGAGGTTGGGGCGCCTGGAAAGGGGGTTACGCTGCCCCAATGATATGATGGGTGATGACGATGGGTAATGATGTGCCAGGAGTGGCCTTAAACCTAAACTTAGTCTAACAAGGTGAATATGATATAAATTTTTTGAAGAGGAAAATTTATGCCCAAACTGGGATTTGAACCCTAGATCTCTAGTTTTACATAACTATTGCTTTGACTTATGCTACCTGGGCATTTAGATGAAAATTTTTTCTCTCTTAAATAATCCCATGCACATGCAACAATGCACCATCATTCACAATGCAATATGGCTGCTTCCAATTCAAGAAGACAATGATAAGTAGGGCTCAGAAGTTGAGGACCTATAAAAGACTTTTAAAAAGACCTAAAGTTATCCTAAAAAAATACCTAAAGCTGAAAAAAAGCCTATTTTAAAGATTTTAGCCCCTTTTTGACTGCCTACTTTTTATTTTAGTGCCTAACATCCGGTTTCTAATGATTAGGGTCTTCAAGAAGATATAGGGATTAGAATGAATTAATGGTAACATCTGTAAAAATTTCTTGTAGTAAATACTACCACTTTTTGAAATATTGTATTTACTCATATAATTCATGCCATTGCATAATTTGCCCATCAGAAAATTTTGGCATTAAATTTAAAAAAAAAATCCTCATATATTTCATGCATAAACGGCAATACTTTTTTTATTTTTGTTTTCTCTGAATATATTTTACTATCAGATTGAGTTGGGGCAATATGGAATTCCCTTTAATATGTTTTAATGTCTTATATCAAACAGTACTACCTATTAGAGTGGTAGGAGGATCCTTAACATGACATCCGTGCAAAGATTGTTAATTATCTTTCGTACTACTAATAGCCAGCATTCTCATGGTATAATCTCTCCCCCCCTCACCATATGGCATTGCTTTCAATAGTCTTGACACTAAAGATAAAATTTTTTTAGAAATATCTATGACTGAAGATACAAATACAAGCTTGGCTTTGGAAATATATGTGCAAGAGATGAGACTGAGAATCGGGGGTGGGATAAGAAGCAACTGACTGCCTCTTACTTGGTTTATAGCACTGATGGACAACAAAACTAACATTTAATAAAAACTAACATCCCTGAAACTTTTATTGCATAAATCAAGCATTCATCTTTTGGATCACAAAAATATGATAAAAAGGTGTGTGAAGTGTGCAATTAAATTCAGTATGTAAATTAATATACATAGACAAGCCATCTGTAAGCAGCTTTTAACACAACTAAAGAGAAAAATTTCTGTTTGAACTAATATTTGTTTTATATGCTGGTGCTCTACCACTGAGCTATCCAAGCAATTCTCTGCTCAAGCACAAATTTTTCTCTCTTTTCTCTTTACGTGAACTTGGCATTGTTACACAATCAGAAACTTATTTTTACTTCTGAACACAGTCTCAGACACAAGTTTTAAGTTGTTTATTTTTTATTATTTCACTCACCTCATACTTCATAATTCATAGCAGACCCTGGGTTTCTTCACATCTTTTGTGACATTCTCAATGTTGTGTCACGTTCACAACTGAAGTCCAACGGCTTTCTCTCATAGTGTTATTTCCTATCTACATAACTTAACAAGTTTTAAGTATTTAATATTTGTAGGAATAACACTATGAGGTTTCTTTTAATCGTTATGAGTTAGTAATTTTGACTAATGGAGAAATGGAAAAGTCTGCTATAGCTGCACATGCATGGTCAAAAAAACACAGAATCAAAACTAAGACCAAATTACTGAAACAGTTAGATAAATCTAAGGAACTCATAATTTGGGAGAAAATTTACATCCACAAGAATAAGGAGAAAACTATGAATTTTGAAATTCCTGGAAAAAAAAAATCTGGAAGTTCATTGGTCAGCCAACAGAGGGCGCAGAAATCACCCTATGGGACCGAAAACCACAAATACAACAGTTAGAATGCATTGACAATATCACATAAATGTGACGAAAATATAGTCTGCAGAATATTAAAAAAATATGAGGTGAGTAAAAATAACTAACTCGTAATAATTACAAGATTTAAGTGTTACTGAAAGTGTGAGGAGTACAGTAAGCCAATGTACAAAACTTGTGAAAATAAGTAATCTGAGATTGACCACATAAATAAAATACAAATTAATTTTAACATTAATCTCTGGAACAGATTCATCAAAATTTTAAAATTTAAATTTTCCCTTGTCATCTACTGGGAGGTTTATAATTGTAAATATTAATGTAGAAATATTTCTGGTTTGTAATCAGTCAAGTGCAATTCGTACGTCCTATGAACTTAATATACAGATTGAGTGTCATCATTGCTATTAAGGAGAAAATGCTTTATAAGAATGAATTCAAGAAATTTACATATCATCCAGAAGTTCATAACAAATTTCAAAAGATTTAAAAAAAATTAGTATAACATTAGCTCTGATTAACAAATTCAGTCTGGGTAATCTATTAACTAATAAAAAATCTGGAATTTATCAAATTAATTGCAAAGATTGCAATAAAGTATATATAGGAAAAACAAAAAGGAATTTAGACACTCACAAAAAAGAACACTTTAGAAATATAAAAAATTGTGAAATTGAAAATTCAGCAATAGCAGCACTTAGTTTATTAGAGAATCGTAGAATTGAAAAAGAAGCTAAACTTTTGAAACTTTGGAATTAACAATTTGGGAAAAGATATGCATTAAAAAAAATCATACTTGAACCATGAATTTTGAGTTTCCGAACCAAATTTGATTACAAAGTTCTTCAAGTCAACACCAGATGACAGTTTAGAAAATTACCGGCATAATGAAAAATTGACAGTTGTAACAACAGCTGACGATGGGAATGATGTTTCCTGATACTGCAGTTTTGTGTTAAAACATAGATGTATAAGTAAGAAGAATTCACAATCATTTGATTCTTATTAAGAAAACATCATCATCTGGTATCATGGCAGCTGCCGCCATCTTCCGGAAACCAAATGTCATTTCTCTCTGTCCATCCATTGAAATTCCTGCAATCCTCTGATATTATAGCCGCTTGTACCCTTTCTAGGACGATTAAAGCTAAGAAAAAATACTAAATTGGCACATGG
Source organism: Diploptera punctata (assembly GCA_030220185.1). NCBI lineage: Eukaryota > Metazoa > Arthropoda > Insecta > Blattodea > Blaberidae > Diploptera > Diploptera punctata. Next base: position 340,880 of record JASPKZ010010273.1, read on the forward strand.
ATATTCAAGGCTGCAGAAATAAAATGGAGGAAGAAAACCTCATAATGTAAACATTCCCAACTTTATTATATGAAAGACAATGCTTTGTTTATGGCGGCTTATTGCCTCTGCAGTTTTTCACTGGAAACTGTATATGATAACTGGGAGAGGGTTATAGGATGAACCTCCCCTAAGTTAAATACAATGACAAACAGTATCTTTTTCTTAAACTTAATTTATAGGATTTTCATCCTGATGAAACAGGAAACAGGACAAACTAGTATAAATAACATGAATAACATCAGTGATTATAATTATAAAAGTGTATTATATATTAGGCATTTACATATTTTAATGCAGCACACATATACAGCATATGAGTGGTGGACCGTGCTCTCTCATTTTTTGTGTTTAAAAATAGAATTGTGCAAAATCTATATATATATGATACATAAAAACTAGTAACAGTTCCGTTATCAGGGGATTTGACTTGACTTATTTGCATTAAAATATCACATGTCACATAATCTTCACAGGCCCTGTAATATCTATTGCATTTCTATTTTTTTCTGAAATCTTCTTGTTCTTAATTTATTTCAATACAATCATGATCCTTTTATTAATTATCTTACTGAACAATTTTTGTACTTATGATAATAAAGTTATCCCTCAATAACATGGATTGAGGACCAGAGAGATGACACAAGGTGAGGACCCAGGGGAGAGGACTCTAGGTGAGAACCCAGGAGAGAGATTGAAGCAAGGATCTGGGAGAGAATACTCGAGTTGAGGAACTGGGGAAGAGAACTCGAGGTGTCTTGAGAAAATGTTAGTAATATGAAAATACAATAGGAAGTAACATTATGAGGTTGTACTTGATAATAAGTTTGGTAGATGTAATTCTTACCTCATATCATTGTTTTTGTTAGACATATGTTTCAAGACATGTTTGCCTCATCTTCAGTAGTATCAGACTGATTTTTCCCAAGTTGTCGGCCCTGGATCTCGACTTCAGCTCCCTCTCTCTGTGGTACAAAGAACTTGTTATTAGGTTCCTCTCCCCAGGGATTTCAAAATTCACAATTCCCAGGAAGAGGAACCTAATTAGCAAGTTCTTTGGACCACAGAAGTCGAGATCCAGGGCCGACAACTTGAGAAAAATCAGTCTGTAACTACTGAAGATGAGGCAAACATATTTTGAAACATATGTCTAACATAAATAACGATATGAGGTAAGAATTACACAGACCAAACTTATTGTTATAAATATATTGTAATAAATCAAAATGATAGAGTGTGATTACATCTATCTACCTAAAACTGGTTTAACAATGTAAACATCTTATAATGTCCAATGCAATTGCAAAAATGGAACAAGTGCATGAATTATTAAAACAGAAATTAGAATTATCAAAACAGATTAGTACATCCAACAACAAATTCAAGAAAATTAAACAAGGATTAAAACAACAAATTAAACAAAATAGTGAAGAGATAAAGCCTAAATTATTAAAACAAAATCAGAACACAAAACAAGAATTACTACAACAGACTGAGACATTGAACCAAGAGATGAAACAAACAAAGGACATGGTGTTAAACAAAACTGACGACATGAAAGAATTTATATTGGTAACATAAGAACTAAAATTTCTAGACTGAACAACAACATATGTGATATTAGAAAAGAATTGAAACAAATTAGACAAACAAGACAAAAACTGTCACCAGTTAGTTTTGCTGTATTATTGAGGAGCTATAAGGTGATTCATTGCTGACATCTGGAGTTTGACAGACTGTTAACACCTCAATGTCAAACTGGAATCAAGATGCCAAAATCTGATGTAACAATGATGTGGGACATCTTCAGGTGCCTACTTTAAACCACCTGTGCCCACAAAAGATGGACATTGGAAGAAAAGATTATGCATCTGATTACTTATCTTCAAGAATCAGCTGCTGAGATTCTATGCAGTATTCCAATGGAGGGATGGGCAGAGAACATAATAGGGACCCTGGAAAATTGTTATGGCCATCACAATCTCAATACTGCTTATAGAGCACAACTAAAGGTTGTGTTCAGCGCACCGGGAGTTCCATCAAAAATACACATCTCAATAGAGCAGCTGGCACAGAGGTCCCTAGTTGGATTCCCAGCAACATTCATCGAAGAGGTGGCATCTGCTTTTATATGCAGTCTAAGGGATTCTGATGTAAAACAACACTTGCTGCTGACAGAACATCAAACTATCAACTATCAAGAGGCTTTGCAACTAGAGGCACCAAGGAAACCATATGTCTTGATGTCATCATGAGTATGACAGCTGACTCCAGGCAAAGTCGAAGGGCAATGCTCATCACAATTTGAGCATCAAAGACATGAAAGTCCAGCCTACTGGAATTGTGGGGAAACTGGACATCTGAGATGGGATTGCCCACAAGGAAACAGGAAAACTAAAATGGACTGCTGTGAAAATGGGGCCACCACTGCCTTCATATTGAATGATATGAACAATTGGAACGATGAGGGACTTACTGATAACAGATGGATCCTTGGACAGCTCTACCAAGTGTTACCTCATGTAACCAATTCAATTGTGCTAGCTTTCTTTTCTTTACCATGTTAGCACATTCTGCATCAAACCTTTTAATTTTTTCCTCTTTCTGATGCTGTCACTTTAATAGTGTCTGTTATAGTATCTCATTCTGTATTTATATCGGTTTCTTTTTTGGTTGCCATATTTTCTTAGTATTTCAAATCTATTCACAATTTTGACTTGGTATTCTTGCCATAGTTCATAATTTTTCAATTTTTTAAATTAAAAATTTTCAGTATCATCTACAGCATAAGAAATTTTCAGTCTGACCAGAAGATGCTCCGAACTATGGTCTATCCCCTTAACTGACCTAATATCTAGGATGCCAATGTGCCTGCATTTATACCAAAACACGATCTATCTGGATTTGCATTTCACCATCTGGAGACGTCCAAGTGTATGAATATTTATGAATATCCATATGCTGGAATTCTGTGGTTCAATTTTACTCATTTACAATGCTTTGAAATCACTTTCACGAAAAATTATAATGAAAACTTTTGTTCAAAACATAAAATATAAGAAAATTTAACATGTGGAAATACATTATTTACCTGAGCATGTTTTCTTGTTCTCCTAGAGTCCCTTATTCATAATAAATATATGTAACTTACCATGTTCCTTTATCTTCTTTATTTCACTGCCTTTGAATATGTCAACCATATGCAGTAGTGTGAAGTTCTGACTCCATCTTGAACCACCTGTCCTGCAGATATGTTGAACACATTGGACAATTTCCTTACAAACTGCAGTTACATCAATCATTGTGTATTGTGACTGAAATATATAAAAACAAGAAATTATTTTTTTTATTTATCTCTAAAAATAAACTGGATTAATTCAGTATTCTTTATACTAATTATTTACTAAATGATGATTACGTATTGACAATTTTATTATAGTAATTTTATGACTAATTCTAGGTGATATAAGAAACAACATTAAAAATCTGACAATTTCAAATGGAAGAGAAAATTGATTGTAGACAAATCTACTTATCAACATATCATAATATTTAGTTTTACATTCGTAACTTTGAGAAAAATAACATAAGTTATTCTTCATTAATTTATAAGGTAATTGTATATAATGGATCACTTGAAAAATAATAAAATATATATTTTCCAGTCTATTTCTGCATAACAGTAGAATATTAAAATATTGCAAGTTTTCGGAAAAAATGTAACAATCAGGACTGCATTTATACATCTAATATGATTAATATTGTAGGAAAGCTATTGGTTATTAACTTGGTTAAAAGCAGTGCTTTTTTTCTGGAGAAAAAAAAGTGCCGGTACTCACAGAGAGGATGTTATTCTAGCAACTACCACAATTTTAACATGTCCTCCAATGTACACTCGTCGTTTCTAGATCACTTCTTGCTTTTGGTATCAACTGCAGAATGATGTCCTTGGAGAATCCATGAGTCTACGTATTTGCTAGGTTTGAATTGAGTGAGAGAAGGCCCTACTATCCTGATGAACAGTTGTCCTTACAAGCATGGATGACCTAGTTGAAGTTACTATAAGATTCATTTGAGAGAAACTCCTTTCACATTTACTGGAAGATATTACAATTGTGCCCACTGTGTGCTTCAGAGGAAGTAGTATATCTGGAAATGTATTTTTTAAAGATATTCACGAAAACCACAAACTGCTTCTCTTTCATTTAAGTGAAATGTTCATGCTAACCATGTTTCCAGGATTTTCTGGCCAATACTTGAAATCAAAAACCTTGGCACATTCAGGTAAATCAGCATCATCTCCTTCAAGCAGACGCTTTCCAACAGCTTCTTTCAGACTTTTATAAAAATCAGTTGGATTGATTGCAGGACTGTGTCTTTCATTTTTGTGGAGTTCAATTCCTTTGAACTTCATAGTCTCCTTAGTATGGACCATGATTTTCAATTCTTTCCTCAAATATTTGTTCAGTATTCAGTATGTTCCTGTGTGCTATGTACAAGTCAATATTTCTCTCTTGTAGTTGTAGACTTAGTTCGCTAAGTTCTTGGAGAGCATCACACATAAGGCCCAAATCAAGAACAAACTCGCATGATGTTATTTTCCTCAAAAGATCCTCATAAAGACAGGGTTGTGTTTTGCTTCTTTTACTGTCTTCTTTTGCTTTTGAAAGTGATGGACGAGAGCTTCAAAATCTTGCCACACTGCAGAAACGGTGCGAAAGCTAAATGCAACCCATAGAGTGCTTAATATTCTGCCAATTTTAAGAAGTTGAAGTTCTAGAGTCGCTGTAGAAGCCTGAAGTTCTCTAGCATTCTTAGGTGAAGCATAAGTTTGTACGTGAAACTTTTGAAACGATTCACTTCTGCCACACTGTTCACCGTGTCATTAACAGAGAATTCAAGACGATGGTTAGCACAAGCCAGAAAATAATATTAGGAAACTTCACTTGCACTAGCCTCCTTACACCATTTTGCACACCAAATAACACAGCTGCACCATCACACATCACAGACAATAAATACTCCTTCAAGTAATCTTCAGAGAGTCCTAAATCATTAAGACAACTAATTAAAGAGTTAAGAATTCAATGTTTTTATTATTCATTTTTAAACATCTTAATGATGGACAAATTATATTTGAAAAGAAAAATATATGCCTAGACTGGGGTTTGAACCCAGGACCTTTGACTCTCTATGTCAATGCTCTACCAAGTGAGCTACCTAAGTCTCCAATCTAAACGCATATTTTTCTCTTCTACATAGTTCATTCCCTAACCCCAAATGCTATGATTTTTGCAAATGGCAAAATACGCATTTAGATTGGAGGCCTAGGTAGCTCACTTGGAAGAGCAGTGACATAGAGAGTCAAAGGTCCTGGGTTCAAACCCCAGTCTAGGCATATATTTTTCTTTTCAAATATAATTAGTCAATCATTAAGATGTTTAAAAAATAATAATAAAAACATTGAAAGAACCACTACTGGCTTTATAAGTAATGTTTAAATTCCTAATAAAAAGTATTCTTAATAAAGAAGCCGCCATTTGCAAAAATCGTAGCAACTGCTCATAGCATTTGGGGTTAGAGATTAACTATGTATAAGAGAAAAATATGCGTTCAGATTGGAGGCCTAGGTAGCTCACTTGGAAGAGCAGTGACATAGAGAGTCAAAGGTCCTGGGTTCAAACCTCAGCCTAGGCGTATATTTTTCTTTTCAAATATAACTTTTTTTTTCATTCATTCTTCATTACATGTTTCCAGCCATAGCTGATGATATGATTCCATTGCATAGTTACACTACTTAAAGAGGCGATTAGTGATTTTTCCTATATACACTATATATATAAGTTCTGCAATAGTCCCTAGCTTAGGTGTGGATAAGATGAATTGAAATGTTTCCCCTAAGGTTTGAGGTAATAGTGACTTCAGAGTATTTCTATGACAATTTATAGATGCACAGTTCAGCAGAATACGTTCTAAATCCTTCTCTTCAGTTTGTTTTTTTATTATAAATTTCTCACTGAAGGACAAATTATATTTCTTCTTCTTCTTCATAATTTGTAGGATTTTCATACTGTTTATTTTCAAAATCACTCCTCGGAGGAAGACATATTGGATGTGCATCCACTATCTATCCATCTCTTGGCTGGTCTTCCCCATTGATCTTCTCCCTCCATTGGTCTATCTTCTTTAGCTCTTTCTGCAAGTCAGTTGTCTTCCATTCTTTCTAATATGACCTTTCCAATATTTTCGTCTATCTATAATAAATTTGGTTATGTCTTGAATATGACATTTGTCCCTAATTTCTGTGTTCTGTATCTTATCAAATAATGTTTTCCCCTGAATAGTTCTTAAGATCTTCATTTCACATGTGCTTATTATTTGTTTAGTTTTTATTGTATCAGCCCTAGTTTCTGCTTGATATACAATAACTGGTCAAACTATCGTTTTATATATTTTATATTTTTATCTTTTTTTTTTTTTGCTTTCCATTGACATATGTTTGTTGCACCAAATTAAATATTTCATATATCCTGATATTTGTGCTGCTTTATCAGCTTGTTTTTTACTCCTTTTATTAAAATTAAAATTATAAAAAATCATAAATTAAAATTATATTTAAAGAGAAAAATTTACTTTCATATAATAAAGTTGGGAATTAAGAAAACCTTTAATAGAAAAATTAATGCCTAGATTGGGGTTTGAACCCATAACCTCGAGTTTTATACACTAGTGCTCTGCCACTGAGCTGTCCTAGGCCTCCAATCTAAATGCAAATTTTTCTGTTATACATTTCAATTCTTGATAAATCTAGTGGCTTTATAAAGTAATTTTAAAATTCCCATTAAAAGTCTTTTCAAATAAGAAGCCGCCATTTGCATGTTGAGAAATGGTTCGTACCATTTGATGCTCTCAAGAATTGAAATGTATAAGAAAAAAAATTGTGTTTAGTTTGGAGGCCTAGTATAGCTCAATGGGAGAGCTAGAGGTCCTGGGTTCGAACCCCAGTCTAGGTGTAAAATTTTATCTCCAAATTTTTTTGTTTATTAATTTATTCAATAACCCAGGTTATCATTTCAACATTTCTGGTTTTATATTTGAAGAGAAAAATTTTCGCCTAGACCGAGACTCGAACCCGGGACATTTGGCTTGCCGGGCCAAACGCTCTACCAACTGAGCTACCGAGGCGAGTTGCGATCTAGACACAAATTTTTCTCTTATATATGTTGTAATTCCCTAACACCCGGCAAGTCAAAGGTCCCAGGTTCGAGTCTTGGTCTAGGCGAAAATTTTTCTCTTCAAATATAATTTATCTTTCAGTGAGAAATGTTAAATTAATAATACAAACATTTCTGGTTTTCTTTTCTGACATTGGTGTAATTGTAACCAACTTCTGAAGTTGGGGTACTTGGATTTACGTTACCCAGATGATATGATGGATGATGATGATTAACCTTTTATGTAAATTAGTCGTAAATTATTTTTACATCACACCTCACAAAACTCCGTGATCTTCACAGGACCGGTTTCGGAAGGCATCCCTTCCATCCTCGGCCAAAATTCCGAATGACAAAGTAGATAGGGACAGAGAGAATCTCGTTAATCTTCTGAATGTATATTTTTTCCCAAACTGTTAATTCCAAAGGTTTCTCTAAATGCTTCAGAAGTTTAGTTTCTTTTTCAATTTCACCATTTTTTTTTAAATTTTTGAAGTGTTCTTTTGTATGAGTATCTGAATTCCTTTTAGTTTTTCCTACGTATGTTTCATTACAGTCATTGCAACTAATTTGATAATTCCAGATTTTTTACTATCTGAGGTATTAACTTTTTTTATTGGTTATTAGAAGATTACCCAGACTGCATTTGTTTATAGGTGTTAATGTAATATAGAATTTATTAAACATTTTTTTTACATTTTCTGTGTGTTACCAGATGGTAAATAATTTTCTTGAGTTATTTTTCTTTCTTGAAATTAGATTATAGGGTGAGATAGTTTTTAAATCAGTTTTTTTTTAATTTCTTTAACTTATTTATTATTATCATCTCCTTTCCAAAGCCATTTAATTTGGCTATGTTTAAAATGTGATTGCATTCTTTCTTAAACTCCTCTTCACTTAATGGAATGTTTGCTAATCTTGATGTTAAATAGTTGAAAATTGCATGTACAATTCAGATGTAGTAATTTGAAGAGAAAAATTTATCCTTCAGTGAGAGGTGTTAAATTAATAATAAAAACATCATTAGATGTAGTATACTGATTAACAAACATTCCATTAAGTGAAGAACATTTTAAGAAGGAATACAATCACTTTTTTTTAAAACATAGCCAAATTAAATGGCTGTGGAAAGGAGATAATAATAAATAAGTTAACGAAATTTATACAACAAAAAAGACAATCTAATTCCACATTTCAGAGAGCAGCTATTCTAAGTGATTCAACCTCAGCTACATAAGCTATAACAACACATAATTCTCTAATTTCTTGTAAAGTGTTGGAAATAAAAAAAGATCATAAGATTATTGACTAAACAAAATAAAATTATTCAACTCCAAAGGATACCCTCTCATTGTGGGATATATGGAAACAAAATGGTGGATCTCTTAGAAAAAAAAAAAGGTACTAAAATTTTACAGATAATGAATCAAACCCTGCACTATCATTCTGCAAAAATTATTCATAAAAGAAACTTCAAGAAATAATTGACGGAACACTTTAAAACACAAAGTAACGAGAAATCAAGGGTTGTTACCTTGCAGAATAAAAACTTAATACCTGAAAAACCAAGGCATGAAGCAGTAGCAACATTCAGACTATATTCAACATTAATAGTGAGTGGAGAATATATTTTTAATAACTCACCTCATACAATTTCAAATTTCTTTGATACCGATGGTTTCAGACGACATCTCGTCCCTCTTCAGTCATGACTTCCACTGAAGAGGGACGAGATGTCGTCTGAAACCGTCGGTATCAAAGAAATTTGAAATTGTATAAGGTAAGTCGTTAAAAATATGTTCTCCACTCACTATTAATGATATAACATCATAATGTTTACTTCCCAACATTAATTTAAATATATATTGAACATCTTAGAAATGTAAAAAATGGTGAAGTGGAAAAGTCAGCAGTAGCTGCTTATGCTTGGTCTGAAAAACATCTAATTGAATCAAAAGCCAGTCTAATTAAACAAGTAGAAAAACAAAAAAGAACTAAAGGTTTGGGGAAAAAAATCATTCAAAAAACAAGAAAGAAAAACTTATGAACTTTGAAATTCCCATGGATTCTAACTGGATCCGGAAGTTTATCGGTCCACTAACAGAGGGAAGAAGAAATAGTTCTTCCAATCAACATAACATCAGTCGACAAGAAAGTACTGAGGATGAAGCTGCCAAGGCTTTGAAACAGTGGTCTACTCAGAAGACTGGATATGAGATGAGGTATGAAGCATTTTAATTTAATCTTAACATTCAGAATATTAAGGCATTTTCTTCAACTCATTCTTTAATGTAAATACCTCATAGTGTTTCCTCCCACTGTAATTTTGATTAAATTCAGAATGTTAACAGGCCATGACTATCTGGCAGCACACCTACACAAAATTGGAATCTTCAACTCTCCAAATCGTATACTGTGTCAAGATAATAACTCAACAATGGATAAAGACCACCTTACTAACTGTGAGACTGTGAGGCTCTCAAGATGTCACCTACAAGAACTCTGGCTGGACTCTTTTGGAAAGCAACAAAGCAAATGGAACACATCCAAGCTAATGGGCATTAGACTACTGCTACTACAATCTAATTCCAAGAAGGAAAAATAATTCAAGAAAATTACTTACCATCTGGAAACACAAAAAATTAAAAAAAAAGTTTAACAATTTCTATATTACATTATATTTGAAGAGAAAAATTTTACGCTCAGACCGGGGCTTGAACCCAGAACCTTTGGCTTTGCGGGCCAATGCTCTACCAACTGAGCTATCCAAGTGAGTTCCGATCTAAATGCAAATTTTTTCTCTTATATGCATTGTTAATTCCCGTGCACCAAATGCTATGAAATCATCGTTTCTATCTTTGCAAATGGCAGCTTTCTTCATTAAGAAGACATTTATTTGGGATTTTTTTTTTCCCTCGGTTCAAGCCCCGGTATGAGCACAAAATTTTTCTCTTCAAATACGATTTATCCATCATTGAGATGTATGAAATGAATAATAAAAACATCTATATTATATTGCACTTATAAACGAATTCAGCTTAGGTAATCTTCTAATAATTAATAAGAAAGTTAATATCCCAGATAGTAAAAAATCTGGAATTTATCAAATTAGTTCCAATGACTGCAATAAAGCATACACAGGAAAAACCAAAAAGGAATTTAGATACTCGTACAAAAGAACACATCAGAAATATAAAAAATTGCAGCTTGAAATTTGTTAAAGAATCACAAAATTGAAAAGAAACTAAACCTCTGAAACATTTAGAGAAGCCTTTGGAATTAACAGTTTGGGAAAAGATATACATTCAGAAGAACAAATGAATTTTGAAGTTTCTGGCAAGCAAGATTTGGCTTCAAAGTTCATCAAACTGGCACCAAATGGCAGTTGGAAAGTTGGTGGTAATGATGGGAGTTTGACAGTTGGAGTTTTGGTTGAGGATGGAAGGGATGCTTTCAGAAACTGGTTCTGTGAAAATCAAAGAGTTTTATGAGGTGAAGTATAAAAATAATTTATGATTTATTTATATAAATTGTGAATTACCTCATGTGTTATGTATGTGTGTTCTAATGCCAGTCACTGCAATTTATGTGCTTTGGGTTTCATAGTGATACTTCACATTGTAATTTTTATTGAAAGATTAGCACTATCTCTAACCATCTAGCTCAGAGCCCAAAGCACGAAAAGTGCAATGGGTGCCCGCACTCATGCATGCGCGCGCACATACATGCATGCACGCACACACACATACTCACACACGCTCATGCACACACACACTCACACACACACGCTCACACTCACGCACACACATGCTCTCACATGCACACACACACACACACATTTTTGCTAATTTTTATGTATAGGCAAAATCAACTTTGTGTTTTTACATGTAAAATGTGATATTTAAGCAATTTCATTATTTTCTTAATTTTGAAACTTACAAGTCACTTAATATTTAATTTTAGGAAGTTACATTTTGAGGTTATTTTAATTATATTATTTTTGGTCTGGACATCTTACCTCAATATTAATGTTGATTTGTTCTTGGACATGTTTCAAAACAATTCTGACTGAGACTGGGAAAGCTGACGATAAAACAGAATTGTTTTGAAACATGTCCAAGAACAAATCAACATTAATATTGAGGTAAGATGTCCAGACCAAAAATAATATAATTACAAGTCACTTATTGTTCATTTTAAAAATGGTAGTGCAATTTTTCTAGATATATATTTACCAGTAATTTAAAATAATACTATTACATCCTCTGATACATTTAATTATGAAGCCACTGTGTATTTTGTAATAACAATAAAAATGCACTAATAGATAAATTTACAACAAAGTTTTCTCAAAACTAACTTTTGAACTGTAGACTTTTTTTTGCCCAAAATTCCTCAATTCATTAAAAATTGACTTCTTCAAAAACAATACAAAATAATACATAAACAATATAAATATGTAATTTCCTAATATACATTCAAAGAACTCAAGATATGATGTAATATGTTCAAATAACAAACATAATGATGATGATGATGATAATAATAGTGGCAGTACCTGTTGTATGCAGTTATCACAAGTTGTGCCACGAAATTCCATACACAATTTACGATCAAAGTTTTCTCCAAAATAATTCAACTGTTGTGATCGTCTGCAGTCTGTATGATTTTCACAATATGATACCATTCTCCAAAGATTATCCATGTGTGTTTGCTTTGCAGAATGATTCTCTCTGTCAACTGTTTAAAAAAATTGGTAAGAATTAAACACAACATTAAATGGGATAGCATTAAAATAAATAAATAAATAAATAAATGATTAACATAAAATGTGAGGTGAGATATAAAATCCAATTCACTTAATGATTATTAAATATATCCTCATTGTGTTACTTTCTAAAAAAATTAGTTAAAATAATTGTTGCATTTATTTACCTTCACTTTTTAACTAGAGCATCTTGAGATTAGTAATCATTTCCACGGATAGAGGAAATTACAAGAGAGAGGAAGAACATGTAATAAACGGCTCTTCAAGACGACAGAACAACAGTCGTGATGATACTGAGGATGGAACAGAAACTATGTTCCGAAACTAGTTTAGAGTCAAATAAGAACAATATGAGGTGAGTGATAAAAAAAATTCTACCTAAATGATGGTAAAAAATGGTTTCACAGAAAACATGATGCAAAAAATATAAACAAATTAAAAAAAAATCAGGAAATGAATATAGGAATAATTGTACCCTTCGACAAGATAGAGAAGAAGAAGGAAAAAAGTTAAGAAATTTAAAATTTACATATCCTTTGTCACACAAAAATTTTCAAAAATATTCAACAAATTCAATTCTGACATGAGAAAAAAAAAATGTCAGATTCAAACCCAGCCGGGGTCGATGGAATTTTTTAGGATGGAAAAATCCAAGGAGCAAGTCTTCTGGGAAGGATTTTAAGCTGTGGGTCCCAAGTCTGAAGATTTTCAGGCTCGTAAAAGATCCTTAAGCCTTCAAAAAAAGGTCTCCAAGCAAAATTTACCAACACAAACATCCTAGTAATTATGAAAATACAATAGAAAGTAATATTATGAGGTTCTACTTGATAAATAGGTTGGGCCTGCATTCATCTTACCTCACATTTCGTTGTTTCTTGTAAGACATGTTTTAAAGCATCTTTGCTCCTTCTTCAGTTGGTACAGTTGAAACATGTCTTACAAGAAGCAATGAAATATGAGGTAAGATGAATGCAGATCCTAGAAAATCTTAGTTTCCTGCTATATGTCTCATTGAGTTGGTATGTTGACCGCATGACATATATGGGCAAATAACATTAGGCTATGCCATATAGATATAGATAACTTAATTAAACCAACAACATATATATAAGATAAAATTAAATGTTTCTTACCTCTCCTCATATAAATCTTCTAAGTAGATCGCTATTTCGAGACCATAACGGTCTCAGAACTTTTTTGGCGACTGATGTTATGTCGATCGGAAGAAACTCTTCTTCTTCCCTCTGTTGGTGGACCAATGAACCTCTGGATCAGGTCAAAATTTGCAGGAATTTAAGTTTTCCTTTGTTTTTCTGAATGTGGATCTTTTCCCAAACCGTGAGTTCCTTATGTTTGTCTATTTGTTTAATTAGACTGGCTTTTGAAACACCATAAATTTCAAAAAGTTTAATATAAGATTAGCACCAAAGGACGAATACAACCTTAATAGGATAATTAAAACCAATAAAAATGAAAGAATTGAAGATGAAAACAAATCAGGAATTTATCAGATCAAATGCAGGGATTGTGACAAAATTTATATTGGAAAAATGAAAAGAAATTTGAAAACAAGGGTGAAAGAACATCTTAGAAACGTCAAAAATGGAGAAGTGGAAAAGTCAGCAGTAGCTGCTCATGCTTGGTCCAAAAAACATTTAATTGAACCAAAAGCCAGTCTAATTAAACAAATAGACAAACAAAAGGAACTCACGGTTTGGGAAAAGATCCACATTCAGAAAAACAAAGGAAAACTTATGAACTTCGAAATTCCCGCAAATTTTGACCTGATCCAGAGGTTCATCGGTCCACCAACAGAGGGAAGAAGAAGAGCTTCTTCCGATCGACATAACATCAATCACCAAAAAGGTACTGAAGATGAGACTGTTATGGTCTCGAAATCGCGATCTACTTAGAAGATTTATATGAGGAGAGGTAAGAAACATTTGATTTTACCATAAATTAAACCTCATAGTGATTAATTCCTGTAAAAGTTAAACATATATATATATATATCCGATCCGATTGAGGGTCTTTCCACTTTTCAGCGGTTGCCCTTTTACCAGCCGGCTGCTGGCCCTTCACATCCACATGTGTCAATCACAGAGGTAGATGATCAACAGCCAGTGTAGGGGTGACATGTGGTTAGCATGTCGAGTCCCCCAGCCGTTATAGCTGGTTCCTCAACCTGGAGCCGCTACTTATTGTAGCTACCCAATTGCCTCACGATGCTGGGTGGGCACCGGTCCCATACTGGCCAAAATACCATGAGAAAATTTCTTTCCCCATAGAGACTCGAACCAGTGCAAGTCCCGTAGCTCTGCACCAAGGCTTCCTACCTTAACCGCTCGGTTACGGCGCGGGAATATATATATATATATATATATATACACACACACACACACATATGCACAAACATGCAGAAGAGCTAAAATTGTAATACGCGAAAATCTTTTTAATATTTGAAGGAAGTAACACTATGAGGTTCCTTTTAATTATTATGAGTTATATTTGAAGAGAAAAATTTTCGCCTAGACCGGGACTCGAACCCGGGATCCTTGGCTTTCCGGGCCAAGTGCTCTACCAACTGAGCTACCGAGGTGAGTTACGATCTAGATGCAAATTTTTCTCTTATGTACGTTGTAATTCCCTCGCACCAAATGCTTGAAACTATAGCTTCTATCTTTGCAAATGGCGGCTTCTTAGTTAAGAAGACATTTATTGGGAATTTAACACCACTTTTTAAAGCCAGTAGGGCTTCTATTGACGATTTTATTATTAATTTAACACTTCTCATTGAAGGATAAATTATATTTGAAGAGAAAAATTTTCGCCTAGACGGGACTCGAACCCGGGACCCTTGGCTTTCCAGGCCAAGTGCTCTACCAACTGAGCTACCAAGGCGAGTTACGATCTAGATGCAAATTTTTCTCTTATGTACGTTGTAATTCCCTCGCGCCAAATGCTTGAAACCATAGCTTCTATCTTTGCAAATGGCGGCTTCTTAGTTAGAAGACATTTATTGGGAATTTAACACTACTTTTTAAAGCCAGTAGGGCTTCTATTGACGATTTTATTATTAATTTAACACTTAGATTCACCTCATATTTTTTAATTTTCTTGTAGACCAGGGTTTCTTCACATGTGCATGGTTAGGCATCATTGACAGTATCACACACATGTGAAGAAACCGTAACCTGCAAGGAAATTAAAAATTATGAGGTGAGTCTAAACCACTAACTCAAAATAATTACATGGAAAAACCATTGAACAAATAAATTAATTCAAATATCTAGGATATAATGTAGGGTACAGAAAATCTGAAGATGTACAATAATTACACAGAAAAACCATTGAACAAATAAATTAATTCAAATATCTAGGATATAGAAAATCTGAAGATGTACAAATGAAACTAAACAGAATTAGACAGTTTTGTGGAACTATTCAAAGAAAATTAAAAACACAATGCACAAAAACAGTAATTGTATAGTCATTGCTATTATATGGAATAACATCAGACAAGTTTAGACAATTTTTTTAGATGATCAGACTAAAAATAATATAATTAAAATAACCTCAAAATATCACTTCCTAAAATTAAATATTAAGTTTAGACAATTTTGATGATTTTAACTGAAATTTATCACTCGCAAAATACAAATAAATAATAAGTTAAGATAAATTGAATCATCTGAAAGGAGATTTCTCTGATTTGTATCAGGTTATAAATTACTAGACCTCAAAAGGAACATAAACATTAAAAAAATATTGGTTCAATTACATCTATAGTTAAAAAAAAAAGAACAAACTGGAGTGATTACATTCAATAAATGCCAGATTTCAGGATATCGAAAACTGCCTTACACTGTAATCCAAAATGAAAAAGAAATAGAGGTCGACTATTGAAGAAATGGTGTGAACAACCTTTAAGACGAAACAGGTCAGAAGATGATGATATACAGATAAAGTGTGGGTTATGTGAGAAAATCTACATTTGAAAAACTAAAAGTAATCAGAATACCAGAATGAAAGAGCACTTTAGAAATGTAAAATATGGAGAAAAATATAAGACGACAGTGGCTCCTCATGGGTAAACAGAAAATCACAGAACTGAAAGATCAAAAATCTGTCACACACAGCTGCATTTAAGCAAATTTCTCAGCAAATCAAATTTATGGTCCAATTTTGTTGATTAATGAACTCGATCTTACTTTTCTTATTCAAATGTTACAAGGCATTTTGTCGAAAAAAAAAATGACTGCTACTAAACCCTTTTTAAATTTTGCTTTCAGGTAAACCCTCACTTTCAAGTTGGATTTTGGTGATTTTTCTTTTTTTTTAGAATACTTTCCTCATTTTATTTCACTGGCATGTGAGTTTTGTTACGAAAAAAGTTGCTGTTTTTAAATTTTTGTATCTCAGGTTAACCTTCCACTCCTAATGCTCTGATATTGCTTGTTAATGGACTCGACCTTATTTTTCTTAATTCACTGCTATAATCTGAGTTTGACTAAAAAAAAAAAAATGCACCAGCTAGAGCACTGATACACACACATATATATTATAAATTTTTGTCATGGTAATTTTTGGTGTTGGATGTACACTATAACATAGTTGGTTAAGACAATATGCTACAAACCAGAAAGTTGGGGATTCAAGTCCCGATTTTTAAACTGGGCTAAACATTCTAGCAGCACCAAGGCCATGGTATTGATTCAGCTTCTAACAGAAATGTTCTTAGGGTTACGGCAGCTATCGTGCAAGGCAAACATCTCATGTCAATTGTCTAAAAAAGATGGGAGTCTTAACCTCCTATTACTCAAAGGCCTATAATGAAATCACTTTACTTTTACTCTCTTTGGTGTCTAGCAAGTAGGATTGATGAGATTTGTAAAAGATTTAAAAAAATCTTTTTAAGGTACATCATTAACTACTTTCCTTCAGAATTTGCTAAAATTGCTAAAACAACTGGAAATAGCAAGAGATCTTACAGTTTGGAATTCAGAAAAATAGGGATAAGGCAATGAATTTAAGGAGAAGGATTTGATCAAGAGGTTCATCTATCCAATACCGAGGGGGAGGATATAGAAAGCTTCCAATGGTAATTTGTATAGTCAATTTTTGGCTGAAAATTAAGAAAATGTCCTTCAAAACATGTCCCAGATGAGAGAGCAAAATATGAGGTGAGGTATGAGTAATATTGTATTTAAATTAATGTTGGGAAGTAAACATGGAAGAACATTGACATAGAAAGTCAAAGGTCCTGGGTTCAAACCCCAGTCTAGGCATATATTTTCTTTTCAAATATAATTATGAGGTTATTTCATTATTTATGAGTAATTGATTTAATTTATTTAATAAAATACTTCATATTGTTACTTCCAATCAATTTTGTGTTAAAACTGCTTTCCTGCCTTTCTACGGTTTAAGAAGTGTGTAATAATGGATCAACCACTATATTTTTTTTTAAAAAACATTTCAATATTAGAAATTATATAAATACTACTTACATTCAATCATTTTACGGATACGATGCATATCACCATAAGAATAATATAAAACGCAGTCAGCTTTTTCTCCATCTCTTCCTGCCCTCCCAGATTCTTGATAATAGCCTTCAATTGACTTGGGAAGGGAATAATGAATCACAAAACGTACATCAGGTTTATCTATTCCCATACCAAATGCTATAGTAGCACATACAACCTGTGAAAGCACATACACATAAGTGTTTAAAGAAATTATAGTAGTACAACTAAGTAATTTTAGAGCAAATATGATATCCTAAAAACATTTCTAGAATTAATTTCTATATGCAATACAAATACAGAACACCTGAATAACATGATATGACAAATAATTTGAAACTATTTTTTAACATTCTTACCTCATATGTTTGTTAAAAACGTGAGGTAAGAATGTTAAAAAATACATAACTACTCAATTATTAAAAAAACCTCATAATGATAAAATCAAATGTTTGATTTTAAAATTAGAACTCGTAGTGATTAATTCCTAATGAGTCTATATTTTTCTTATCTCATATAATTGTTTCTATTAAGACATATGTTACAGAGCATGTTTGCTCCATCAGAGTCTGTATCAACTGAAGTTGGAACATGCTCTGAAACAAATGTCTTAACAGAAACAACTATATGAGGTAAGAAAAATACAGATCAAAATTATTTATTAAGTAAAACCTCATAATGTTACATCCTATTGTATTTTCAAATAAAATAGTACGACAAAGTACCACATAAATTGAAAATATACCCCATTAATACCATCTATCTGCTGAGTGAATGATTGTGAGACCTGAAGTGCAAAAAAGTGAAGTGGATTGCATTTGACACAAAACTCATATGCCCAGCGAATTACAGTACAAAAAAATCACATATGTGATTAAAATAAACTAATAATCCCATAAAATCGATCAACATTTTTGTGACAAAATATACCAATTCTCATGCTAAGTTCTTAATTGTGTTCACAAGGTTGAATAAATCCAATTTTTTATTTTGTACATCTTATCCAGACACGAATGCATTTTTGTCTCACCATTTTGGAGGATTAGAAAGAAAAACCCGCACAAATTTTGTTGAGTGTAGTGGTTGTGAGCTATGTACATGTCTAGATTTTTTTCATCATAATGATAGTTAAAACAGTATGTGCTACTTCATTGCAAACCATTGTCTACAAGTATGTATATTGGTTGTAATCTGCATCACAAATGGCATTCATATTGAGTATTTATATAATTACCCAATAGTGGAGATAGGTGGTAGTTCAACTTCTCTCTCTCCCTGGCATCCCAGAACATACTAGTTATGTTGTTAGCATAATGTGCATTGTGGTTAAGTGCTGATATATTTAAGTTTTCCCAGATATGATATACTTCAAGAATATATCTATGGTATATTAAATATCAAACATAAATCTGGTATGTTGGACTGGCTATTACCATATTTATCCAAATATAAGTCAACATTGAATTTAAGAAGACCCCTCAAGTATTGAAGTGGCTATTTAAAGAATTTTTTAAAATTTACTTACCAATGCTATTCCATGTTGTCACTAACTTCCCCACCACCTCATTATCTTTTCATCATATGCATGCACCAGCTGACATTGATTTTAAGTATCATACCACTCATTGCTACCTGTTTTTACAAGCTCACACTTTATCTCTGGGGGTTTCATCATTATTATCTCTCGCGTGATAGGGAAATCTTCATTTATTTTCTCTCTTTCATACTCGGCAACTTTTCTTTTTAATTTGGAGATATTTCCCCTTCTTTGGTCCACTAAATGATTTTAAGAATGAATTAGCATTTCTCAATTTTTCTTAAATTTGTTGCCACTTACAAATGTTAGTAGCACAGTAGGTTATATGCTGGCACCAGGTTTCACCTTCTCCCTTCTCTTCATCATCATACCTCATATCATACAGTTTACACTACATAAACATACACTCAGAATGCATCATCTATGTAAAGTAGTTTGCCGAAGTGGTGCATAAATTAAAAATAGACCACATTAATGCCATCTATCCAACCAACGGAGAACCTGAAGCACGTAAAGTGCAGTGGGTGGCATTAAAACACAAGCACACAGATTTTATATTCTTCTATATTTTCTCTGTCCATCTTGTTTTTGTTCAGCCTTCTACTGAAATTTCCATATTTTTTCTATTGAGATGCTCAAGAACAATGAACAACATCAAAAGAAACCATTGTAATCTGTCTGACGGGTCTAGGTATACTTTTTCTAATTTTTGTGCCAGTTAGTATGAACTCTCTACTGACAGGTTTTCAAATTCCACATTTTTTTATAATTCAGCACTTAACCATTTACATATATAAGATAAGTGGGCGATCTAATGTTATTAATAATAGACCTCATTCTATTCTTTGTATATTTTTGTTTCTCCTTTAATTAATCTTTCCCGAACTTTTAGAGATTCCTTATGAAAATTCATAGGATAGATTAAGAAATTGTTATCCCATCCTCAAAATATGGAACACAATAGAAAAATTAATGAGTTTAAAAATATTCTTTATCTTACTGGAAGTTTTAATACATTCTTAAAGTGAAAATCCATAAAAATTAAAAAATACCTTCAAATATGTGTATATATATATATATATATATTCAACAGTTCAATGGCACTGTTTTTATGTTGATTTAATAAAGAACATGATAATAGGAAGTTAGAATTTTAATAACTCGCCTCATAATTGCAATTTTTTAAGACCATAGTTTTGATACACTACGTATCATAATCAATTCCTTCTAACTGTTAAATTCATGAATTAGATTATGTATTTTTGATATCGTCATCTTGTTAACCATTATTCAAAAGTTTTAACAACTTATGTTGTTTTTTGTCTGCCTTAAGACTTGAGTAGTCAAATTTTCTTAATATTTAAGAGTTATAAGGAATTGATACTGATATGTAGTGTACTGAAATAATTGTCTTAAAACATCTACAATTATAAGGTGAGTCATTAAAATTCTAACTTTCTATTAATTAAAATAAACCTCCTACAGTGACATTTGCTTTAAATATTAATTTAAAAGAAGAATGTGATATTTAATATTTCAATAACAGATTACAATTATTTTTTCCATTATTTCAGCTAAACCATTGATGATATGAAATTCATACCAGACCATTTAACTATTTATTATTATAACAATAATGTACCAGAATCCAGAGCTTCCCTTTACAAAATCTCAAATATTATATGGAATAATCCTATTCCTTAAAATATATCAAATACAAAAGAATCTAACCTTAATTTTGTCAGCAATCCAATCTCCTTGCACTCTTCCTCTTTGTGCATCTGTAAGCCCAGCATGATAAGATGCTGCTTTGATTCCTGCACTTGATAAGTCTGCAGCCACGGTATCACACTCTTTCCGTGACAGGCAGTACAAAATGCCTGATTCACGAGGAAACTTTGCTTTAATCAAAGTTACTATTTCTTTAGTAATGCTTTTGCCTTTCTTTGGTAAAACAGCGTATCTGAGATTGGGTCGATTAAAGCTTGACAGGAACCTTAAATAAAAAATACAGTAATCCCAGGTAATTCAATTATCAAAATGCATTTATTTATTTATTACTTAACAGTCTGGGGAAGCTGACGATGAAACAGAAGTGTTTTGAAACATGTCCTAAAAGAACTCAGCTTTTATGAGGTAAGATGCAACAGACTTGCCTTATTTATTAATATCAAAATGCAACTTGATTTGAATCTCATTTACAAGTCCAACATTTTAACATTAGTATAACAATAAAATTAATAAATTAATGTTCAACTTTAATCCTTAATTGGGAAATTAAATGTTTTAATGATTGTTTAGTTTTGTAACAGACCTTGGCCTAATACTTGGAAGGAAGAAGAAACATTTATTATTTAAAATTTTAGTTATATCTTAATTGAAGGTAACCAATAGTTTTAGAAACATTTGCTTTAGATGGAATACTATCTTAGAGTCAAGCTTATTGAGTAGTATATAATGCCTTGTATTAAGCATATTCCTACCTTTCTCTGAGCAAGTGGGAAGATTACATAAAGAACAGTGAATATTGTATTCATTTTATCATAAGTAATGCCACGAGTGATTTCCAATTTATCTAGAGAATTTGGAAATCAAGATTGGCATTTGTTAGGACTATTTAACAAATAAAATTGAGCTGTTTACTCACAAATCATTATTTAAATAAAGTTATTTTAAAATATTTATATATTTAATGTAAACGGCGATGTTTGAAAACAAATGAGAAATGTTATGTTCCGTTTGTTCATCACTGCAACCAGATCATATTTATTGCCAAATAGAACACAATATTGTAAGAATGCGCCATAGTGGAGAAAAAATGAAACACATCATTACAGGTCATTAACCCGTCAGCGCCGACATCCATACGTGGTATAGACCCTCTCTTCTTCACTTATTGCCGACATCTATACGTGGTATAGACCTATGCAGGTGTGTTTTCTTTTTGTTCTGGATCATACATTTTTGAAGTTACAAATATGTAATTTATTTGTGTTTAACGTAGAAATTATGAGCTTTCAGGACATATGAATAAAAATATTTGTTTAAAATTTAATTTTATATTATTTTTTTAAAAATCAGATGAGATTGAAGTAATTGTAATTTTCTCTAAATGCGCACGACCTTTTCATTTGTTTTTTTTACTGCTGTATATTCTTATATTTGCGTATGAACAATATAATTTTGAAGCCTACGATCTTAGCTTTCTTTCTAAGTGTATGAATCAGCTGTGATCACATTTTGTGCATGTGGTATTGAGGTTGAAGTAGTTTCTTACTTCAACACTCGATGGCACAGAGACCTAGCTTTGTGCTGCTTTCTGCAGGGCTTCTAATAAACTTATACACAATCTAATTTTTCAGGTCGATAAAATGATATACAAGCTATCGATTGATATATAAATCGACCTGTTTAGGGGAATACCTGATTTATTTTGCCTCTTTCAAATAGATGTTACTTACAAGGAATCAGTCTGAGGATGGTCCGAGGCGCGGTGTCGTGCATTATATACGTAATTATGGCCAGTCGTAACCTAAAAGACACTTCATCAGAAAAATTACCCCTAAAAGTGATAAAGGAGGTGTGTTGTTTGTACTAAACATGGGAGAAGAAAGACATCTGTTTATTGCTGCCAGGAATGTGATGTAGGTCTGTGTATTGAAGAGTGTTTCGAGCTGTATCACACCAAGCTCAACTACTAAGGTTATGTGATTTTTTATTTATAAAATTAATAGTACTAAAATAAGAGACAATTATTTTTATGGTCTGTGTAGTTGTAAATAACTGCTGTAGAATTTTTATACGAATCCAAGCAATAATTCAGATTCTAAGTATTAACATTGCTAGTGCTTTGACACAAGATTGAGCTTGAGTTCACTCTTCTAAATATTCATTCTGATTTTGGTTATGTCAGCTGCTTTTGTATATACAAGTTACAGATGAATCAGCACTATGCCACACAATATATTTAGTGTCTCACAGAAAGAAACAGGGATGTCCAATGTGAGCAAATCAAATTATTTAGTAAAAATGTGTATCATGAGAGAGAAATTCAGATTTCAAAATTTTTTAAAATAGTTTATAAAGGCTACTGAACTCCATACGGTACGTATTAAATTTCTCATTTATTTCTGAGCTAACAAGTAAAAATTTCGTTCAAATCCATCAATATTTAAAAAAGTTATGATCGTTTATACAAATCAGTGTTCTAGGAATACTAAAATGTTAAAATGGCCTCCGTCCATGCAGTAGGAAAGCAAGTAAAAGGGTGCGTCACTGACGGGTTAATTAGTTTCTGATGGCCTACGATGTAAATATGTCAATTATATTTTTCTGCAACGTTAATTCATGGGAATGAATATGTTTAAGAAAGTGTAAAAAATAGTGAAGTGCTTTCTATATAACCTCTCCTAATATCCCAACTCCATCTGCTCGTGTGCAACCTGTCTAACACAAACGGGGCTCTGGGGACTGAGTCACGGTGGTATAACTGTTCCATCAAGATACAGAGTAAATGCTGTATCATAATCACACCTGTCCAGAGGCCTAAGGTGGCAACCCCACCACTGGATTTGCTCTCTTCAGGCCAGTAACCTGTTGTGAGGACTTACCTTACTAAGGAGTCTCAAAGAAGATGTAAAAGCAAGGATGTGGTCTTTCACCAATGCTCTTCATAATATACATGAACTCAATTATTAAAGAATGGAGACTACAACCAAGTGGCAGTATACCACTTAATAGATTATATAATTCAGACACCCTATTATTTGCAGATGACATTGTGTTTATAGCGAATTCAGCAGATTACCTACAACATTGAGTCCACTCACCAAATTACAATAAACTAGAACATGGAAATCTCAACAGAAAAATCTAAAGTCATGGCTTTCCTAGGAAAAGACCCAGTTCGCAGTAAAATTAATAAAATATTAGAACAAACTAACACATTTAACTATCTCGGATACCAAGTTACATACGAAGAGGAAAAAGATTTTAGTCAAAAAATTGCAAAATTTAACAGAGTAACAGCAATTATACATAATATTTAATTTTAGGAAGTGATATTTTGACGTTATTTTAATTATATTATTTTCAGTCTGATCATCTTACCTCAATATTAATGTTGATTTGTTCTTGGACATATTTCAAAACAATTCTGTTTTATCGTCAGCTTGTCCAGACTGGTTGGATTTATGTTGCATTATGTTGCACACCCTGGATGTCGATGTCAGCTCCATCCTGCGGTTAGCCAAAGAACCTTCAAACAAGGTCATGCTCCGTCAGTATTTCAAAATTCATAACTCTGTTTTTGTTCTTCTGAATATAGATTTTTCCCCATTTTGTATTTTCTAACTGTTTTAATAATTTAGTGTCTGAATTTATATTATGTTTTTTCAGACCAAAAATGAGCAGCAACGGCAGATTTTTCTATTTCCCCATTTTTAATATTTCTTATGTGTTCTTTGGTTCTAATTTTTAGGTTTCTTTTTGTTTTTCCTATATATATATTTTCACAATCCATGCATTCAATTTGATATATTCCTGATTTTTTATTTTTATCAGTTTTTTCATTTTTGTTGCTGCTCATGTTTGGTCTGAAAAACATAATATAAATTCGGACACTAAATTATTAAAACAGTTAGAAAATACAAAAGAGCTGACTATTTGGGAAAAAAATCTGTATTCAGAAGAATGAAAACAGAGTTATGAATTTTGAAATACCGACGGAGCGTGACCTTGTTTGGAGGTTCTTTGGCCAACCACAGGATGGAGCTAACATCAACATCCAGGGTGTGCAACATAATGCAACATAAATCAAACCAAAATTTACATATGCAAGAATGAAAATACAACTATGAATTTTGAAATACCCGGTTATAACGAAAGAGGACTGATTTGGAAATTCTTCGGTCGGCCACCAGATGGCGCAGAGGTCAGTCTGCAGGATAGAAGGCCGTTGGATGTCAGTTGTGAACGTGACGCAGCATTGACAATGTCACAAATTATGTGAGAGAAACCCAGGGTCTTGCTATGAATTATGAAGTATGAGGTGAGTGAAATAATAAAAAATAAACAATATAAATCAAACCAGTCTGGACAAGCTGACAATAAAACAGAATTGTTTTGAAACATGTCCAAGAACAAACCAACATTAATATTGAGGTAAGATGATTAGACTGAAAATAATATAATTTTTTTTTTTTTTGCAAATGCCCCAGGTTGTCTTTCGACATTCCTGGTGTTCTCTCCTGGCATGGCGTACTTGTAACCCACTTCTGAGGTTGGGGCACCTGGAAGGCAGGGTTACGTTGCCCTGATGATATGATGGGCAATAATGATGATAGTGGTGTGTCAGGAGAGTCTTAATCCTAAGTTTAATCTAAGATGAATATGAATGATGATGATTGCGATGGCCATATGATTTCGGGGACCGTTTGGGCCTTAAAGTTTTCCTGACATTTGTCTTACAGGTGAGGGAAAACCCCGATAAAAACCTCACCCAGAAAAACTGTCCCGACCAGGGATCAAACCCGGGCCTGCTGTGTGACAAGACAGCACGCTACCTCGAGACCACAGCGGTGGACGAAAATAATATAATTATAAATAATATTTTCAAACCAAACACAGTACAGCAACACACACAAACTAGAATTTATAAAACACTGGCCAGACCCATATTATGTTACAACAGTGAGGCCTAGACAATTCGCATTGTAGATGAACAAAGACTAACTGCGGCAGAAATGAAATTTATGAGACGTACTGCAGGTTACTCATGAACATACCATAAAAGGAATTCTGAGATTCTCAAAGAATTACAAACAGAATCAGTCACGGAATATGTACAAAAATACAGAAACAACTGGAAATCTCACGTAAGAAGAATGAGCAGAACAAGAATACCCTGTCAAATCTTAAATTACCAGCCACCAGGCAAGAGATCTTTGGGCACACCCTTCAAACATTGGATTGAGACCGTAACAGACTACTAGGTCTATCACATGAAAGGAAGGAGAAGAAGAAGAAGAAAGTGCAAACAGTGGTTTTTTTCTTTTTGTGGTATAATCAATTGCTACGAATGTTTTTCTATTATATCTTGCAAGCAGAATCTGGTTACATTTGGGCACTATATAATTATACAATCTGGGAGCCACTTGATAAAATGAAAGTGATAAAATCGAGGTGAAAAATTACTGTGATTGGTAGTAAATAAAAATTCATTGAAAAGTGATTGGTCATTGCCTGCCATTTGGGGCACGAGTTAAATAGTCTCCTTAAAATAACCTTCACAAAAACTGAAGGTTACATCCTTTTTCGAGAAAGCTCTTAAATTGTTATACTTAAAATAACAAACATATTAGCAGAAACACTCAGCTTACAACCATATCTAAAGATCTTAGATGTCCATAGATAAAAATGAAGTAAGAAATATTAATGCTCATAAATAAGGTGAATCTGGTGCATCTTACCTCATAAATACTTTATGCACTAAGATGCACCAGATTCACCTTATTTATTAAGAACAGCCTCATAATGTTATTTCCTATTGTAATTTATTAACATTAATGTTAATTAAGATATTTGGTCTGTGTATTCTTACCTCTTATGGTTGTTTTGTTGAACATATGTTTCAAGGTTTGTGAGCCCCACCTTCAGAGATAACAGACTGATTTTTCTTAAGTTGTTGGTCCTGTTGATTCCTGCTCCCTCTGCCTGTGATCCAATGAACTTACTAATGAAGTTCCTTTCTCTGGGAATTTCAAAATTCATAATTCTTTGAACTTTTATAGGAATAAATCACTATGAGGTTTAATTTAAAATAAAATTAAATGTATACCTCTTCTCATAATTAATCTTCTAAGTAGATCGCGATTTTGGGTTCATGGCGAACCCATCCTCAGTACAATTTTGCCGACTGATGTTATGTCGATCAGAAAAACCTCTCGATTAGGTCAAAATTCGCAGGAATTTCGAAGTTCAAAGTTTTTCTTTGTTTTTCTGAATGTGGATTTTTTCCCAAACTGTGAGTTCCTTTTGCTTATCTATCTGTTTAATTAGACTAGCTTTTGACTCAATTAGATGTTTTTAGGACCATTTTATTTTATCTTCATAATTCTTTCCTTGTTCTTCTGTATGTAGATTTTTTGCCATATGGTGAGTTCATTTTTGTTTTCTAACTGTTTTAATAATATTGTGTTTACATCTATTTTGTGTTTCTCTGGCTAAATGTGAGCAGCCACTGCAGATTTTTTAATTCCCTTTTTTTTACATTTCTTATGTGTTCTCTAGTTTTAATGATTAATTATTTTTTGTTCCCCCTATTATATCTTATCACAATCTGCACATTTTATTTGATATATTCCTGATTTTTTATCTTCATCAATCTTTATATTTTTGTTGGTTTTTATTAATTTATTTAAACTATAATCATCCAGACTGTGATAAGATATATACCGGGCTTCCAATATAAACCCGGACCGGCCTCACGGGGTTTCACCCATCAGGCAGCGCTCTCTCCTCGTCTGCATTTCACTCTGCCAGCCGCTCGTCCTTGAACTAGTCAGTTTACTATCGTTCGACAAGATGAGACGTCAGCTGACATTAGAGCAGCGCATTTATGTGTGTAATTGTTATTATAAATACGAATCAGATCGTCGCGTTCGCGAAGAATTTATTCAGAACTTCCCTGGACAATTACCTTCTTCCAGATCGACAATCCACGATCATGTGACTAAATTTGAGACCACTGGTTCAGTACAAAATAAGAAACACACGCGAAGGCGTACGGTTCTCACCAAAGAAAAATTAGGGAAGTGTTTGAAGATAGAGTGATTAGTGCTGGTGTATGGCCCCCTCGCTCCCCAGATCTAACAGTGTGTGATTTTTATTTGTGGGGTAGCCTGAAAGACAAAGTGTACAAAACAAATCTGCACACATTGGAAGAACTAAAGAACAACATAAGAAATTAAATCAGAAACTTGACAGTGCCCGAACTAGCGTGTCAATCTAAATGTGTTTACTCGGTATAATGCCTGTTTAACTGCGGGAGGACAACATTTCCAGCATTTTCTATAAGGTAAGAAACAGTTCAAGGACGGGTGGCAGGCAGGGTGAATTGCGGGAGGAAGAGACAGCACTGCGTGCCGGGTGAAACTCCGTAAGGCCAGTCCGGTTTTATATTGGAAGCCCGTTATAATATACATAGGGAAAACAAAAATTACATTTAACCATTAGAAGTAAAGAACACATAAGAAATAAAAAAAAAAGGGGAGGGGAAGTAGAAAAATCTGCAGTGGCTGCTCACGTTTGGTCAGAAAAACACAAAATAGATGCAAACACAAAATAATTAAAACAGTTAGAAAGAAAAATAAACTCACCATATAGCAAAAAATCTACATACAGAAGAACAAGGAAAGAATTATGAATTTTGAAATTCCCGGAGAAAGAAACCTCATTAGCAAGTTCATTGGACCACAGGCAAAGGGAGTGGGAGTCAAGAATCAGGACCGACAACTTGAGAAAAATCAGTCTGTATCATATGTTCAACAAAAACAACTACAAGAGGTAAGAATACACTGACGAAATATCTTACTTATTAAATAAACCTGTTAATGTTACTTCCTATTGTATTTTTAAAATATCAATGTAATTTGCCACTTACAATTTTAGTATTGAGTCAAATAATTTATTTATAACCTAAGTACTGATGATATGAAAACATAAAAAAAGTGCAGTGGATGAATCTGGAACATAATAATAATAATAATAATAATAATAATAATAATAATAATAATAATAATAATAACAACAATAACACTACATTTACTCGAATAATTCACGCCATCGCATACAATTCATGCACCAGGGTTTTCTGCATTAAATTAAAAAAAAAATATTTTGCCTCGTATATTTCATGCAGATTTTTTTTTTTTAGTGTTCTACTGAATGTACTTTACTATCAGATTGAGTTGGGGCAGCACAGAATTCCCGTTAATTAGTTTTTATGTCTTACAGAAAGCAGTACTACCTGCTAGAGTGGTAGGAGGATTCTTAACTGGAATCCATGCGAAGTTTGTCATTTACTTTTGTGCTATTAATAGCAAGCATTCTTGTTGTACAACCATTTTTTTCCCCATACAGAATATATTTAAAAAAACTGGTACGATAGTTAAAGAATTTTAGAAACTTTCTATGACTGAAGGTCATAGTCTGGCCTCAGATATGTATGCCCCTGAGTTTTTTTTTTGCATAAATCACATCCACCTTTTAGATCACAAAAATATGGCAAAAAATGCATGAAGTACTCAAGTAAATATGGTAATACTACTAATAATAATATAAAAACTATATACTTATGCTTACCATTTGGGAGTTAGCATTCCTAGCTGATTTAATATGTCCACACGAACTCGTGGTGTAGCTGTCGCAGTTAAAGCAATTGTCTTGACATTAGGAAATCGCTTCCTTAGTAAACTTAATTTCTTGTAATCAGGCCTATTTACCAAATAATAAAAACAAAATTAAAATCAATTTTTCTGTAACTCCATAATTGAAAAAAAATTCAAGGGAAGAAGAAACCTTATAATTGGTTAATTTTCAAGATATTTTAAGTCAAAAATCTATTATAATCTTAAATTCATTTTTGAAAAGTGTTATGCTCGTGATGCAAGTTCTTGGGTTTGAGATGAGTGCAGATGAAAACTTGTTATTCCTTCCTGCCGGAGATGTGAGTTTTTGATCTCGAGGTTAATAGCTGAGAAATTTCATGGTTTTTGTAATCGTTAATAGATGGCAGCAAAATCATCTTGGAGTTATAAGCACAGAGTATTAAATGTACAAAGAAACTGCGTACAGTGACACCTAAAAATTTACGATGAAGTACAATGAGCAAACTGCAATGGTAGCACTTTTGTTTTGTAGTAACAGAATATGCAACTAAATAAAACAAATGTAAGGCAGATAGCGTGTTCACTCGGGATTATGGGAAATTAGCCATTTTGCAAATTGAATTTTTTAATTGCCATCCTTTTGTTCTATGTAAATGGTACTGTAAAAATTATATATTGTCGAAAGTTAAAATCATTACTTAGATTTTATTTTACTCTAATTCGTAAGCAAATTCAAACTTGACGATTTTATTATTAATTTAACACTTCTCATTGAAGGATAAATTATATTCGAAGAGAAAAGTTTTCGCCCAGACCGGGACTTGGCCCGGAAAGCCAAGGGTCCCGGGTTCGAGTCCCGGTCTGGGCGAAAACTTTTCTCTTCGAATAAAATTCAAACTTGTTTACATTTTTAATGTGAATCTACTTTCAAAGATAAACCTACTTACTAGAAGTGATAAGATTCTAAGATTTGTTAGGTTAGGAAGATGATGATAGTGTACATCCATTTCTAATAAACATTTAAAAAAGGTGAGTGGCTTTATAATGGATTTCAGATGTACAACATGGCTAAATTTCTGTAATAAATATTGTATACAACATAATACATATTGTATAAAATATGTATGTGAGAATAAAGGAGAAGGTCAATTGTACATATTTAAAAGAGTTCACAATGCACATTTTTAAATTTCAATAAATGGAAATAAATTAAAGTGTTTTCATTATTCCCAATCTTCACTTCTGTTAAAATAAAAATAAAAATAAATTATGAAAAAAATTCTTGAGATCTGAGAGGCTGGCTACAAATAATTCCATAATTATTCACCAGATGGTGTTGTATAATTATAATTCATAATTTTACCACCAGACAGAGCTGAATTTCATATTAGTACCATCGAAAAATCTTAGATGTCAGCAGTAAGTTCTACACTAGCACCACTTGTGGCATTGAAACTTGTCCACTTTCTCCTCTGTATTACTCTATGGTTACAAGACTTTAACAGCAAGCAGAAAATGCCTTTGCTTATCGAATAATGCAAAAATCCAGATTTTACTCTTGAATGTTGTTACAAGGTTTTGATCGCCGGTCGATGTATGGTTATATTTATCATTAAATTAATATTAAGAAGCTGTAGCTATTACTATGATCAAAATAAGCAAATATGCACAACTAAGCTCTTGTAATCAATGGTACAGAGAAACATTTATTTTAATCAAAATTAAAGTGGGAAGTAACACTATGAGGTACTTTCAATTTATAAATGAGTCGGAAAAAAGTTTTTATATCTCACCTTGTAAAGTTCAGAGTTGGAGTTTGACTGAAGATGAAGATGAAATGACCTTTGAAACTGGTTTTATGAAAACTTGGAACTTTATGAGATGAGAAATAATTTTTTTCTAACTCATTTATAAAAAGAAAAATTAATGCTTGATCCGGGAATCAAACCTCAAACCTTTGGCTTTACGTCCTGATGCTCTGAGCATGGAGCTAATTCAGGATTCTCTCCCATCCAAGAACAAATTCTCCTCTTAAACTACTCTCTTGATCCCACATCCAATGCAATGAACCATCATTCACAAATATATATAGAATTTAATATTTGAATTGCTTAGAAGACATGAAAGGAATCCACACGGCTATTACTATACTTAATTTATTAAATTAATATTAAAGCAAGAGATTTAGGATATATAAATCATATATTAAAATAAAATAATTTATTACTCTAAAAATAGGCCTACTTAATATAAATTTTTAACTCTGCACAGATTTTAAACATTTCTTAAAAATATTTCATAGATAATCTAAATAATTTTATTTTAGAAAGAAAAATTAATATTCGGATTGGGACTTATTTTAAAATAACGCTATGTCCAATTCTGGAAAGTGTTAAATTAAAAATATAACATAAAAATCTAGTATTTAATTTTTATAGGAAAAAATCACTATAAGATTTAAATTAAAATATTTTATACCTCACCTCATATCCAGCCTTCTAATTATACTGGTTTCGGTATCTTCAGAAGCTTCATCTTCAGTAAACAAATCAGGAATTTTTCAGATCAAATGCAGGGATTATGACAAAATTTACAAAGAAAAAACAAAAGAAATTTGAAAACAAGTATGAAAGAACATCTTAGAAATATAAAAAATGGTGAAGTGGAAAAGTCAGCAGTAGCTGCTCATGCTTGGTTCGAAAAACATCTCATTGATACAAACGCCAGCCTAAATAAAAAAAAATAGAAAAACAAAGAGAACTCGCGATTTAAGAAAAAATCCACATAAAAAAACAAGAAAGAAAAACTTATCTTCTTCTTGCTTCCATGTATTAGGCCAAGGCCTGTTACGATCTTATAGAAAATTTTCCCTCCAGCGTTTCATAGGATGGCCCAGAGATGAAAATCTTATGAACTTCAAAATTCCTGCTGATTTTGATTTTATCCGGAGGTTCATCGGTTCACCAACAGAGGGAGGAAGAAGCAGTTCTCCTGATCGACATAACATCAGTTGACAAGAAATGACTGAAGATGAAGGTGCCCATGCTTTAAAACCGGTATAATTAGAAGACTGGATATGAGGTGAGGATAAAATATTTTAATTTAAAGAAAAATCTAAATAAATAATTATTATGAGTTGGTTATTTTGAATACTTATAAAATTTATTTTAACATTGTTGAGTAATTAAGTACAAATTTTATGACCTCATCTCTCATATTCTTCTTCTTCTTAGACCGGTTTCGGGACTTTATTATTAAATGCTGAGGATGGAACACAATAATATCTCAAAACTGGTCTAAAAAGAATGAGGTGAGGTGATCAAATTTTACTTAATTAAATGATACCTCATGATGTTAATTCCTAAACAAATTATTGTTGAGTAAATTTATAAAAAATACTGTTTTTATCAAACTGTTAAATAACTTTGAATTAATTGTTTAAGTAGATAAAGTAAATGAATGAATGAGTCATATTCTTATCTTACCTCATAATGTTTATTTCCCATATTTAACTATGAATAGATAAAGTAGACTTTATTTTAATTGGTAGTGATAGTAATTAAACCTCTCATATGACCGATTAGAATAAATCTAGCATCATGAATAGGAGGAGTAAAATATTTGGTCATGTGACTTAATGAATACCTAACTTTTTATATATATGGCGAATTATCCATTGCTATAGTTGATCTCGATCTAGTATGTGGAGGCATCTTTATCATCACATAACCTAATCCCCAATGTTCGGTAGATTTAAATATTAAATATAATAATAATAATAATTATGCAGATTAAAATAATCTAAATTTTGAATTATTACAAGAATTCATAATAATAAAGAAGAAGATACTTAGTGTGGTGATGTTAATTTTCCACTGAAGATACTAAGTTTATTTGGAAGAATTAGGAAATGCTACAAAGTAATAGACCCAAAAAATGTATCACATATAATTTTTATTATTTACTAGGAGAGAAAATATCTTCAGAATACCTTGCAATCCCCTGAAGAGAATCTCATAAAAAACCTGAGAGCTAACCAACCTAATACTTGAAACTTAACTGGATGATCCTTTAAAATATTTTCATTTCATCCAATTCCTTCAGATAATATTAATCCTATAAAATATGAAGATTAATATCTCAAAGAAGTCAGTGCAAATATTTAATGAACTTCAAGTAGCAGAAAACATTTGGTGAATATCCTAAACCCATAATTCATTCAGAACCTCCAGTAAATAAATAATTTCACTACTAAAATTCTTCATTACACAAATGCTAAATTTAAAGCAATAAAATATTTGCTTCAATATTAAGAAGCTAAAAATATTACTATGATCAAAATAAGTAAATTAATGTATAGAACTAAGATATTGTAATCAATGATAATATTCTGCGAAATAAAAGAAACCTCATAGTGTTATTTCCTACAAATATTAAATAAAATGGACTATTCAAGTCATAAGGAAAACAAATAAGTGTTAAAAATTGTTTGAATAACTGTTAACAAGATGGTGGTATCTGGTTTGTGGCAGAACTCAAGATTCATGAGCTCCTTACAAAGGCCACAAAAAAGCAGAACTGTAATTAATAGGATTTCAATTTATGAATAATACACTATTCAAATTAACTCTGGTTTTATTTAAACTTCACTCAAGTCACATTTTAAACACTTCACATTTCCATGTTTCACTGCAACCATTATTAATTGAATTGCTTTTTAATATAATGCATTACTGCGGAGATGGGCCGCGTGGTGGTTACTGCACAAATTGTGAACTGTGTCTAAGTGCTCAAGGCTGATGCAACATATATTTAAGCATTCAAACAAAGTGTCTAGAAACTTCCAATTTTCAATGGAACTTAATTTAGCGCCCAAAAAGTGAACAAGGGTTGCTGGTAAAAAGCTATGATAACCAAAGGAAAAATTAACATTCAATTATTTGCCGTCCAAATGAGTAAGACAGAGACATGTAGAATAAATGACTTGCGATATTTCAATGATGCCAGTAGCAGATGTTTTTTAAGAACAAATACGTTCCAGATTTACTTACTCACTGGCACTATCGAACCCGTAGGTTCATGGCCGCACAGACATAAGCTCTCCATACATCCCTATCCTGAGCTAATGCTTTCCAATCATTCCCTGTATAATCTACTTCCCTCAAATCATACTTAATGTTATTCTCCCACCTCATTCTTGGTCTACCAACTGGGCATTTTCCCTCTGGCTTTCCTACAAGAAGCTTCCATGCAAGTCTTTCATTCCCCATACGTGCAACATGTCCTGCCCATCGCAGTCTATGAGACTTAACTGTTCTTATTATATCTGGCTTCCTATAAAGACCATGTAGTTCATTGTTATGTAGTCTTCTCCATTCACCCGTTTGTTCATCTCTCCTTGGTCCAAAAATTCTCCTAAGAACCTTTCTCCTTTCCTCCCTTAAAGTAAGAGTCCATGTTTCACATCCATATAATATAACTGGTAGAATAATAGTTTTATACATTTTCAGTTTAATGTTTTTTGAAAGGAGTTGGGACATCAAGAGTCTCTGCAATGCATAATAGCATGCATTTCCAGAATTGAGCCTATGTTCAATTTCTTTGTGCATCTCATTCCTATTTGTGATTATTGTTCCTAGGTATTTGAATTCAGCCACTTCCTCAAAATTTCCCTCATTTGTCATTAGCTGTCCATTTCCATTATATAATGTATTTCTACGTGTGACCAGAGTTTAGTTTTATTGATATTTACTTCCAGTCCTAATTTCTTAGTGTTACTCAATAGCGTGTGCATGTTGTCCTTTAGTATCTTCTCGCTATCGGCCAATAGTACTACATCATCAGCATAAACTAACAGCTTTTTAATACCATTGAGTTGTAAGCCGTCCTCATTCTCTAAAGATTTAATGGCATGCTCTAGTACAAAATTAAATAGTTTCTATAAAATCTCAATGCTAAAGTGAATTATAACATATATGTATTACGCAATCAAATGCAAATTATATTAAAGTTCTCAAAATAAATCCATAAAAAATTAAGTAAAGTAAAGAATTATCCAGTATCAAAATTACATATTCAAGAATTTAACATAATTTTTTTTGGAAACAAGGGCAAAAATTAAAGATATTTAAAATTAAAAGAAATAAGAAATAAAAGAGCTGCCAATATAAAATTCATCAACAGATGTTTGGAATTAGAAATTACACCAAAATTTGTCAGAAAGATGATTTAAAATGAAAAAATATTGGAAAAGAAAACTTTGAAAAAGAAAACCACAACAATAAATCAGATAGATACAGAATTATATTTTCTACACCTAAAATTAACAAAAAATTTAGGCCAAACAAACTTTGGAAAATCTAGAGAAGAATTTTTACAATCAACTCAATCAACTTTTATAAGATTCATGATGTGTTCCGTTGAGGTTTATTCAAAATTAATATAAAATTATAGAATATTCACCTGAAAGGTCCGTCTCCTCAATTTGATTAATCATTTAACTGTAGCGCTTTCGGGACTTGTCCCATCATCGGCAGGATTCAAAACTGGTGTTTCACTGAAGATCTGGTAGAGGGGGTTGCATGTATTGGGTTCGTTTTCGTTTATCAGGCTGTCGTTGTGAGCTGCTTTCATGATTTCCACCTCTTCAAGTACGTTTATCTTCGCTGGATTATTTTCTCTGTGCATTACTGTTAGGGTGTTTTCAATATTTAACATGTGATGTCCTTCATGGATAACGTGTTTTGCATAGCTTGATTTCCCTTCTGCGTGAATGAAGTCTCGAAAATGTTCTTTGAATCTGATGTTAAAACTCCTGTTTGTCCTTCCTATATAAAATTTGTTGCAGTCCTTACATATCAGTTTATAAACTCCTTTGCTGTTGAAAATGTTATTTTCTTCAATGTTACAAAACAACATAATAAACAATAACATTGAAGAAAATAACATTTTCAACAGCAAAGGAGTTTATAAACTGACATGTAAGTACTGCAACAAATTTTATATAGGAAGGACAAACAGGAGTTTTAACATCAGATTCAAAGAACATTTTCGAGACTTCATTCACGCAGAAGGGAAATCAAGCTATGCAAAACACGTTATCCATGAAGGACATCGCATGTTAAATATTGAAAACACCCTAACAGTAATGCACAGAGAAAATAATCCAGCGAAGTTAAACGTACTCGAAGAGATGGAAATCATGAAAGCAGCTCACAACGACAGCCTGATCAACGAAAACGAACCCAATACATGCAACCCCCTCTACCAGATCTTCAGTGAAACACCAGTTTTGAATCCTGCCGATGATGGGACAAGTCCCGAAAGCGCTACAGTTAAATGATTAATTAAGTTGAGGAGACGGACCTTTCAGGTGAATATTCTATAATTTTATATTAATTAATCAACTCAATGCAATCATGAAGAAAAAAACATACACAAAAAAAAAAATAATTTAAAATCAAAATCAAATAAAGCGAAGAACAGTAAAAAAACATAATAAAACCACAAATTCCAGAAAAAAAGAAATACAGAAAAATGTAATAAAGTTGTCATTGGAAAGCTTCACTAAAGAAGAAATCTCTATGTTAGATAAAGGATTAAAAACATGTGTTATTCAAATAATTTAGAATAATCAATTGAGTTGGTGTTTACTTGATGAAAATCCATATTTATTAATTAAATAAAAATAAAATGTAGTTTTATTTGATTTTCATATTTATTATATAATTCAGTGACAGCTGTTTCGGTACACTGAATTATATAATAAATATGAAAATCAAATAAAACTACGTTTCATTTTTATTTAATTAATAATAATTTAGAAGGTTATATATATAGCTGATGTAAAAATTGCAATTGAAGGAATGAAATTTGAAGACTAAACAGTTATCAGGAAAGAATGCGGTGCAGTTATAGAAAGAATTAAAAATACATGCATAGAAAACATATGCAAAACAAATATGAAGAAAATTAAAAAACATTAACAGAAATGTAATTTTTACCAAATCAGATAAAGAATAAATCCGGATATTTATCCCCATATAAAAGTAATATGGGTTTTTGTTTTGTTTATTTAATATTTAAATATGATTATATTTATTTGTAATAAGAATGGAAAGGTTGATTTAGAGAATTCAAATTTTTATAAGTATATAAAAAAAAATTCAAACTGGTCAATATAATTTATATTTGAAGAGAAAAATTTTCGCCTAGACCAGGACTCGAATCCGGGATCCTTGGCTTTCCGGGCCAAGTGCTCTACCAACTGAGCTACCGAGGCGAGTTACGATCTAGACGCAGATTTTTCTCTTATGTACGTTGAAATATAAACTGTTAATACAGTTAGATGTATTTCTAACTGATTTAATATGTAAAAATACTTTAAATATTCGAATTGATATTTTTTATAAACAAATAAATGGGATACTAAATGATGGAACCACTCTCAGAGCGCCAGAATATCAGGAAACAAAGGTTTTTCAGCCCATCTCAGAAAAGGAAGTGGAGAACATTGTGGAACATCTAAAAAGTCACAAAGCTCCTGGACCGGATGGAATATCAAATGAACACTTAAGAGAGGCCTGGCCGTATATAGGGAAAATGTGGACCGCTCTGTTCAACAAATGTCTAGAAACAGGAAAAGTACCGGAAAACTGGAGAATTTCCATTCTCAGGATTATGTACAAAGGAAAAGGCAATCCAAATTCACCCGACTCCTACAGAGGAATTGCTCTTGAGAACACAGTTCTCAAGATCTTCACGAAAATTCTGACGGATAGACTAACCGAAGAAGCTGGTAGCAACATACCTGAGCAACAGGTTGGCTTCAGGAAAGGGATGTCAACTTCACTTGCCATAGGAAATCTACTGCAAAACATCCATGACGCGATCAGTCACCAGGGAAAGAAATTTCACGTTGTCTTCATAGATTACAGGAAAGCTTTCGATTTTCTCGACCGTCAGACTCTCATGGATAAGCTTCAGAAAATGCTCGATGAAGACAGCTATTTGGTAGACATCATAGCCAACATCATGCAGTACAACTATGTAGTAATTGCAGATAATCTACAGTCCTCAGCACCGATCACACAGACAAACGGTGTCTTACAAGGAGACCCTGCTAGTCCGTTGCTATTCAATCTAGCAACAGCAGATGTAGTAAGAATACTTGAAGGCATGGAAGAGAGTGTATCTCTCTACGCATATGCTGATGATATGACGTTGGGATCCACATATCTACAAGATCTGCAACAATGCTGAAACCGTCCAACAATATGTGCCAGGAACAATAAGCTGCATCTCAACAGAGAAAAAACAGTACACATGATCTTTATAAGGGGTGGGAGGATAGCAGCCAGAGACCGAGTCTTTCATGATCAAGATCCACTGAATATTGTAAGCTCTTTCTACTATCTTGGCATAACATTACAGACTAGGGGAACTACTTTAAAAAAGCATGTAGAAGGCAGAGTGACAGGGGCAATAATTGCTATGAATGATATCCAATTCCTAAGAAAACTATCTATGATTACGGCAATGCAGATCTTTGACACGAAGATAATCCCGATCGTCAGTTATGGTTTGGAACTCATATGGTCTTACCTCACAAAGAAAGATCTTAAGAACATAGAGAAAATTAAGTCAGTCTATCTAAAGAGAATACTATGTATATCCAAATTTACACTCTCCCGACCTTCTCCCGACTGGCATATGAACTCTCAGGAGAGACCTTCTTCATAGAACAATTGCGAATGCTGATACTGTTACCATCCACCGCAGCGTACCAAGACCTCCTAGCAGAGCTCCAATCTAAAAAAAAAAAAAAAAAAAGAGATTTGGATAGAATTTTACCCAACAGAAGCAATGGTAAATCTAACGTGGATGGCTACAAACCAAGATCTTCGCCATTTTGTAAATTCCCTAGCAGTACATGGATACCATCACAAAGTGTGTAAAATGAAGACCTACCACGACCCAGGCGCAGCATGCGTGTGCGAGTTTTGTGAACTATCTTGTGATCGTTACCACGTCACAGCATGTAAAAAACGACCCAAATCATTAATTGAGACCTGCACAGATTCATAATGATTGCAAAAGCAAAGTGAACTAATAAAACTCTAATGCACAACTTGTGCACATTTTCATTTATATAAATGGGATTGGACGAATTGGATGGGAGTCAGCCAGTAGTACTCCTTCCTTTTCAGTTTGACCAATCAGAACTTCCAGATTATAACAGAAATGAAATGGGATTTTTCCCAGAACTACAAGATGGCTACAATACTTGGAAGAAGTTGGATGTGTAAAATAGAGTCATCAAAAAAATATGAGAATTAATTGACGATTTTATTATTAATTTAACACTTCTCATTGAAGGATAAATTATATTTGAAGAGAAAAATTACAACGTACATAAGAGAAAAATTTGCATCTAGATCGTAACTCGCCTCGGTAGCTCAGTTGGTAGAGCACTTGGCCCGGAAAGCCAAGGGTCCCGGGTTCGAGTCCCGGTCTAGGCGAAAATTTTTCTCTTCAAATATGAGAATTAATGTTTTTTTTTATTATTAATTTCATACATCTCAATGATGGATAAATCATATTTAAAGAGAAAAATTATACGCTTAGACCGGGACTTGAACCCGGGACCCTTGGTTTTCTAGTCCAAGTGCTCTACCATTTGCTCAAGTAGCTCAAATGGTAGAGCACTTGGACTAGAAAACCAAGGGTCCCGGGTTCAAGTCCCGGTCTGAGCGTATAATTTTTCTCTTTAAATATGATGAGAATTAATGTTCATTTCTTGATAGTAGTTCACAAAATGATGTCAAAGTTATGGAAAATAATATTGTAGTATAAATCATATGGAGTATAAATAATCCATACAGTGAAAATAAAGTGTTAGTGAAAAGTGACCGTTGGAAATAGTCATCCATTACATATATGAAGTAATAATCTTCTATAAGTGAAATTTATTAATTTAAGCTGGAATCTTTTAAATTATTGATCATTTACAAGATTCATCTAAACAGAAGTGAAAACTTTAATAAAATAACATTTAATTTAACTATTAACAAAAGTGTCGTTACTTATTCATGTAAGAAACTTTCTCTCATTCCCTAGAAGGGAGTCATCAGTGCCGTGGCAAATAACAGTGATCTAAATTATTACAACCATATATCTACAACGTGACATCACATCCAACAACCCACCTTTAAGAAATAATTTAGTTATTTTTGATAAAGAAGATTATAATAATAGAAAGGTGATAAATGAAAGTATTATTCAGACAGATGAAGAAATTGGTAACAAATTCAGGAAATTTACATACCATCCTTCAGTATTTAATAAATTAAAAAAAAAATATTCGGCAAATTTGACATTAAATTAGCACCGAAAAATGATTACAGTTTGAATAAATTAATTAAAACCAACAAAAATGAAAAGATTGATGATAGCAACAAATCAGGGATTTATCAAATTGATTGTAAAGATTGTGGAAAAATATACATAGGAAAAACAAAAAGGAACTTGAATACAAGATTGAATACCTTAGAAATGTTAAAAATGGAGAAATAGAAAAGTCTGCAATAGCTGCACATGCATGGTAAAAAAAAAAAAAACACAGAATTGAAACAAAGGCCAAATTACTGAAAGAGACAAATTTAAGAAACTCACACTTTGGGACAAAATTTACATCCACAAGAATAAGAAGAAAACTACGAATTTTGAAATTCCCGGAGAAAGGGGGAAAAAATTGATTTGGAAATTCATCAGTCAGTCAATAGAGGGAGTAGAAATCAACCTACAGGATGACAAACACAACAGTTAGAATGCATCAACAATGTCGCATAGATGTGACGAAACTATAGTCTGCAGAATATAAAAAAAAATATGAGGTGAGTCAAAATAACTAACTCATAATATAATTAATGATAATGAGAGTCTAGTTGTATACTTTAATTTACTTATTTTGATCACAATAATTTTGTTACCTTCTTAATAAATTAATTCAATAAATAAAAGGTTTGTGATACTGACCTAAAATCATGTCCCCATTGTGAAACACAATGAGCTTCATCAATCACAAAACGAGCAAGTTTATCTCTTTCGTACAAACTGGTAAGTGCATCCAATATCTTGTTACTTGCACTCAGTTTCTCTGGAGTTACATATAACAGTTTCAGGCCTGCAACAGAAATTACACATAACTAGAAGAACGAAATTCTTATTCTGAACTAAAAAGGAGGATGTAGCAGGAACATTTCAGAAAATTATGAATTTAAAGAACCACAAAAAGAATTTCATATGACTTATTTTGACTATATGTTCATATTGTTAAAGAAAATGTTCATATTTTTATATACGGTATTTAAATTACACACTACTAGAAGAGTGAATTTCTTATTCTAAAGTAAAAATGAGAATGAAGCAGGAACATTTCAGAAAATTGTGAATTTAAAGAACCAAAAAAGAATTTCATATGAGGTAATATTTTGACAATATATTCATACTGTTAAGAAAATGTTCATATCTAAATATACTAAATATCACAACCTAACCAGTGAAGTTCGTCACTGTGAATCTGTTAAATGTATGGTTTTAAATTCTTATTTCCTGCCTACAGGAAACAAACCCAAGGTAATAGTTTTTATGACCATTGCAAATTACAGAGAATGAATGAAATCCAAGGTCCAGAGCATTAGCAAATAACACCTCCACCATTGCAAATTAAATACTACAAGAGGAAGGATAAAATTAATTTTAAACAATTACAAGCAATGAAAATATAGTCTTCTGGATATATTGTAGCATGAGAGGTATATAAACATTTTACTACGGTGTTAAGACAACTTTTTTTTGTCCAATGTCACCAGATTGTCTTGTAACAATTCTGGCATTGGCAGATTTGAAACCCACTTCTGAGGTTGTGGTGTCTGAAAACTAGAATGTTACTCCGATAATATGATAATGATCTTTTCACATTTATTTATTTACAATGTTAGAGATTAGTGATTTCCCAGGCCAAATTTTAGTTGTTAGCACATTGTGCAGTGTGTTCAGCACTGGATAATGAAAGTAAGCAACATTATCTTCTCATTTTAATGTTTTACTGAACAACAAAATTTAAGCTGAGAGAATAAAAAAAAAAAAAAGGAACATGCTAAATAATTTGTCTTTTGAAATTGCATCTACTATCTCAGAGCTTTTAATCCAGGTCCTTAAGTATTAGCCCATAAAGAAGGAAGCTCTTTCCACTCTTCATGTCATGATAATGAAATTTTCAATGCAATGTCGATTGTTAGTTATGATAATATGTGATCCTGGGCAT
Organism: Diploptera punctata; assembly: GCA_030220185.1. NCBI lineage: Eukaryota > Metazoa > Arthropoda > Insecta > Blattodea > Blaberidae > Diploptera > Diploptera punctata. The sequence continues at coordinate 383,681 of JASPKZ010010273.1, forward strand.
AGAACCTTCACAGGTTTTGAGAGTTGGTTCAGTTGAGTCCACAATTTTTAAAGAGGAAATGCTCCTCTCTCTCTTCTTTCTAAACTGAATTTGGGACTGGCTGTGGTGGAAATAAGGTAACACTCAAAATCCACCTCTGTGGGACATCAATTTAAAAAGGTGTAATTGGGAATCAAGTATTTCCTAACTGTACCCACAATGATCAATTTAAGACAAACTCCTGAATAAATAAGGGTAAATATCCCCAAGTCCTCAAGCATGTAATGTATGAAGGATATGATGTACCCAAATTGCATTATAAGCCTTAAAAAAAAAGCAACCAAGTGGTGTTGTAAAACAAATGAGGAGGAAATCTACATAGTTAAGAAAATTAGAGGATCTAACGCAGATCAATGATTTCTACAACCACATTGAATATTGGACAAACCCACACTGATCAAGAGGTCCATTTATTTCAGTAAACTGTCTAATGTTACAGTTGACGATAATTGTATCTATCAAGACAATTGGAAATGAAAAAGCATGAATAGGCAGTGTGGTGGTGGTGATGATGATGGTGACCAACATGGAAGGGTAAATAAATCAAAAAAATTCTTGAAAAGCCTCTTCAAAATTGGTGGGTTGTCTTATAGTTGGGTAAATACGGTATGAGGTTAAATGTCTTCTTCCTTCCAAGTATTAGGCCAAGGCCTGGAATTTGACTGAAGATGGAAGTAATACTATATTTTTCAAACTGGTATCGTGAAGACATGCAACTTTATGAGGTGAAATGTTAAAGCATTTTCTCCAACTCATCCATTAATGTAAATACATAGCGTTTCCTCCCACTGTAATTTTAATTAAATAATAAAGCTTCTTAAATTAACAGGTTGCTATAGCTGACAAAACACATTGCATAATTTTATTTATTTTTTGTATTTTGTAAAAATGAAACTAACAAATATCAAATATTGTAAATTAAAAAATGTTATTTCTAACAATTCTATTTTATGGAACTGGCGCTTTCCAAATCAGCCAATCACGATTCTTTGTCAAATGAATGTTTCATGAATTGATAAGTTGAAAGGTCATTCGACCTTGTGTGTACTTATTTGAGTTGTGACGTTTCTGGGTTCAGCTAGCTGCTGTTGAATAAAAAATCTATGGAATAAGACACAAGCTTCATCTAGAGAGTTATTGCTGGACTTAGAAGGCAGATTCATTTAGTGGGTTATCACTAATTCATCTGCAGTGAAATAGCTGGTGTTGGTGGGGATAACACAGAGGAAATACTCTATGTGTTCCTCTATGAAGATAATGTGAATATGCACAAGGCTCCATGAAACTGAATGTGATAGTCTGCTGGCACAGCGGACATTTTTATGTTCACGCGTAATTGATTTGAATGATATTTGGCAAATATGCTATTTTATTTTAATCCAAAATTATTAATATACTGATTATCCCAGCAGTGCTTGGGGTAGCCGGGGTTGAATGCATGCCACTGATTGCAAGTCATTACTTCCTGAAATTAAGCTGTGTTACAATTTTATCACATAATATATTTTCTCATCTGGACATGTTTCAGCCAACCCAATAGTTAGAATTCAAGTTGAGAATGAAGACTATGGTCTTTGAAAGATGTGCAGATGAGAAAATACAGTATGAGGTCACGTGTATATTTCCAGTCCAAAATCTTGAAAATCTTTATCGATTACTCTAAATTGAAACATTTAAGAATCATTTTTTATATACAGTATTACCCTTCTTTTACACTTTTCAAGGACTATGGGGAAAATGGTGTAAAATGGGAGAAAGTGTAAATTGAGGGAAATGAAGATCAGCTAAAAAATGTTGACCCCATACTCTGCACCCATTCCAAAACATGAAAAAAAAAAAACACTGACTGGGATAATATACAATATTAGCTAAATAATGTAATGTTCCTTTTAATTTAAAGTAAAGTTCTTTACACTTACCTCATATCCTGTCTTTTATTTATTTAGAAGACAGGATATCAGGTGAGGTATAAAGAATTTTATTTTAAATTAAACCTCATAGTGATATTCCTATAATAGTTCAATGTGATATGTGTTTTGAACTATGAATCTTTATTAAGAGATTTAAAAAAAATTGTTTTGCCATAGAAGTACACGGGTTGAATTTCAGAAATGTTTGAAAATGCTGTGCTCTTCATCGATTGAACAAAAGTCAGCTTTGTTGGCTCATTAAACTTGCTTGTTCCTTATTGATTGTGTAAGAGCCAGCTTCATTGGCTCAATGAACTTGCTCATCTATATATTGATTGTAAGAAGTGAGACAATCGATCAAATAAGTCGAATATATTCAATCTTTAATGCTAAAGATCGACATGATGTGACGTAAATTGCGGGAAAACAAAATTTCAGAAATGTAAAAGCGAGTTTTTATTGCATTGTGAATATAGGGAAACTGAAGGGACCTTTAAACAATGTTGTAAAATGCAAGAAATGTAAAATGCAGGAACGTAAAAGCGGGGTAATACTGTATATATGAAAATTACAACGGGAAGTAACATTATGAGGTAATTTACAATCTATAACATGAATCAGAGAAATCTTTTTACTTTTCACTCCATGATACTCTGTGATTTTCACAGGACCACTGGTTTCTGGAGCTGTTGCTCCTAACCCCAGCCAAAATTCCAACTGTTGAAATTCTTCCCTTACCATCAATCAGGTTGATAGCTGCAGAAATTGGTCCTGTGAAAATCAGGTTGATGGCAATGGAAAAATTTCAACAGTTGGAGTTTTATGAGATGAAATGTTAAATTTAAGAATCTCCCTGGAATAATAATATTGTGACATCTTACCTGGTTCCCTTTTGCTCAATTCTGCATAAATTGCATTTTCTTGTCTAATTGCAGCCTCTCCTGACAGATGTGCTGCAGGTATCTATAATAAGAAGTTAATCTTATAATAAAAATCAAAATTTCCAACTTTATTATATGAATAATCTTATAATATTAAGAAATATTTATGAAGAACTTTCATTGGAAATAATCACTATGAGTTTTTTTATTATTAATTTAACATTTCTCATTGAGGGATAAATTATATTTGAAGAGAAAAATTTTCGCCTAGACCGGGACTCGAACCCGGGACCCTTGGCTTTCTGGGCCAAGTGCTCTACCAACTGAGCTACCGAGGCGAGTTATGATCTAGAAGCAAATTTTTCTCTTATGTACGTTGTAATTCCCTCGCGCCAAATGCTTGAAACCATAGCTTCTATCTTTGCAAATGGCGGCTTCTTACTTAAGAAGACATTTATTGGGAATTTAACACTACTTTAAAAAAAAAATCATTAATAGAAGCCCTACTGGCTTTAAAAAGTAGTGTTAAATTAAATGTCTTCTTAAGTAAGAAGCCGCCATTTGCAAAGATAGAAGCTATGGTTTCAAGCATTTGGCACGAGGGAATTACAACGGACATATGAGAAAAATTTGCATCTAGATCGTAACTCGCTTCGGTAGCTCAGTTGGTAGAGCACTTGGCCCGGAAAGCCAAGGGTCCCGGGTTCGAGTCCCGGTCTAGGCAAAAATTTTTCTCTTCAAATATAATCACTATGAGGTTTAATTTAAGATTAAATTAAAATACTTCATACCTCACCTCATATCCAGTCTAATAAATACCAGTTTTGAAGCCTTGGCAGCTTCACCTTCAGTAATATCTCGTCGACTGATGTTATGTCGATCAGAAATATGAGGTGAGGTATGAAGTATTCTAATTTAACCTTAATATTTTTCAAGTTTATACATATATGGAACTGATATCAATGATCGACAATATTATAAAATTGGCAAACATAATAAGTGAATGAAACAGATTTGAAAAAGAATTCTTCTCTATGTATAATTTTTGTAATATTTCCATTTATTTATTTGTTTTACTGGAGAGTGAAGGCATTATCTTCCATTCAACCAGTTCTAATAAATGCTCATTTTATCATAGAACTAATGTATCTACAAGTTAAAAAATTGCCTAAACATATACAATGGCTAAAATTCATATTAAAACGACTCCAATCTCTTGAACTTTTATAGGAAAAAATCACTGAGATTTAAATATATTAAATTAATGTTGGGAAGTAAACATTATGAGGTATAATCATTAAAATTCATCGGAGAACATATTGTTTAAACAACTTACCTCATAGGATTCATGCTTCCATGATATCGTGATTTCAAACATAGTCATGTTCATCTTCAGCCATAACTCCGACTGACGAAATTCTTCGGCCGTCAACTATTCTATTGTCACCATCTTCAGTGCTGCCATCTATGGTTGAATTTATGAACTTCGAAATCAATGTAATTTCGTTAGGGATATCAAAATTCATTGATCTATTTTTGTTTTTCTGAATGTATATTTTTTCCCAAACTGTCATTTCCAAAGGTTTTTCTACTTGTTTTAAAAGTTTAGCTTCTCTTCCAATTTTATGATGTTCTAATATTAGTTCATAAATTCAACCATAGATGGCAGCACTGAAGATGGCGACAATAGAATAGTTGACGGCCGAAGAATTTCGTCAGTCGGAGTTATGGCTGAAGATGAACATGACTATGTTTGAAATTGTGATATCATGGAAGCATGAATCCTATGAGGTGAGTTGTTTAAACAATATGTTCTCCGATGAATTTTACTGAGATTTAATTTAAGATTGAATTAAAATGTTTCATACCTCTTCTCATATTCAGTCTTCTAACTAGACCAGTTTCGAAGCCTGGGTAGCTTCATCTTCAGTTATTTCTCATCGACTGATGTTATGTCGATCAGAAGAACTGCTTCTTCCTCCCTCTGTTGGTGGACCGATAAACCTCCGGATAACATCAGAATCCGCAGGAATTTCGAAGTTCATAAGTTTTTCTTTCTTGTTTTTTTTTTCAATGTGGATTTTTTCCCAAACCATGAGTTCTTTTTGTTTCTCTATATTTTTAATTAGACTGGCTTTTGCATCAATTAGATGTTTTTCAGACCAAGCATTAGCAGCTACTGCTGACTTCCACTTCACCATTTTTGACATTTCTAAAATGTTTTTTCAGCCTTGTTTTTAAATTTCCAATGGAATAGAATTCCGAAACAGATTCTTCATTACAAACCACTAGGACGAAGAAATGTTGGAAGACCCAGTAAAAGATGGATAGACCAATTCTAACATGAGATCAAAACAGACCAGCAGGTCTAATCGTTGATGCTTATGATGATGATGACCATTCAATTTCCAATGGATACCATCCATTGAAACACCATAAGTTAAAAAAAAATTTTTTTTTTAAGTTTAACATAAGATTGGCGGTGAAGAATGAATACAGCCTAAATAGGATAACTAAAACCAATAATAATGAAAAACATTTAAGAAGAAAACAAATCAGGAATTTATCAGATCAAATACAGGGATTGTGACAAAATTTACATAGGGAAAACAAAAAGAAATTTGGAAACAAGGGTGAAAGAATATCTTAGAAATGTCAAAAATGGTGAAGTGCAGCAGTAGCTGCTCGTGCTTGGTCTGAAAAGCATCTAACTGATATAAAAGCCAGTATAATTAAAAAAATATAAAATAAAAAGAACTCATGGTTTGGGAAAAAAATCCACATTAAAAGAAAACAAGAAAGAAAAACTTATGATCTTCAAAATTCCCGCGATTCTGATTTGATCCGGAGGTTTATTGGTCCACCAACAGAGGGAGGAAGAAGCAGTTCTTCTGATCGACATAACATCAGTCGACGAGAAATTACTGAAGATGAAGTTGCCCAGGCTTCAAAACTGATCTAGTTACAGAACTGAATACGATGTGAGGTATGGAACAATTAAATTTAATCTTAGACTCCATCTAACTAATCTACATATTTAATTTAATATTTATAGGAAGTAACACTACGAGGTTTATTTTAATTATTATGAGTTAGGTTTTTTCTGACTCACCTCATATTTATGATTTTTTTGCAGATCATAGTTTCAGCAATCTTGTAGGTTGATTTCTGCTCCCTCTGCTGGCTGACCAATGAACTTCCAAATCAATTTTTTTTCTCCCCCCCCCAGGAATTTCAAAATGTGTCATTTTCTCTTTATTTTTTGGATGTAAATTTTCTCCCAAATAGTGAGTTCCTTAGATTTATCTAACTGCTTCAGTAATTTGGCCTTGGTTTTGTTTTTGTGTTTTTCTGAAGATGCATGTGCAGCTATTGCGGTCTTTACTATTTTCCCATTTTTAACATTTCTAAGATGTTCTTTCAATCTTATATTTAAGTTTCTTTTTTTGTCTTTCCTATGCATACTTTGTCACAATCTTTACAATCAATTTGATAAATCCCTGATTTGTTGATTTCATCAATCATATTATTATTTTTTGTTTTAATTAATCTATTCAGGCTGTAAACTTTTTTGGTGCTAATTCAATGTTAAATTTGCTAAAAATGCTAAAGGATGGTATGTAAATTTCCTGAATTTCTTCCCTTATTTTTTTTATCTGTCTGAAGAGTAGTTTCATTTATCACTTTTTGTTTTTTTAATTTATTTATTTTTAAATGTTCTTATTATATCTGATTTCCCACAAAGAACATGTAGCTCAGTTATGTAGTCTTCTCCATTTGCCTATCTGTTCGTCTCTCTTTAGTCCAAAATTTTCCTTAAGAATTTTATTCTCTATCTACAATTTTAAAAAAAATTAGACACATCTTATAGGAATCAGTAAAAATAAGATAATCTATAAAATAACCAATGTAATTCTAGATTTAACTTTCGAAGGTAATTTAAATTAATTTGGAGCATTCAACGAGGGTCAGTCAAAAAGTAATGCCTCCTATTTTTTTTCTCTTTTAGTAAGTTAGTTATGTGAAAAATTTTAATTCAGCACAATCCCTCATTCTTCTCCAATAATAACTTCCTAAGTCAATGAGCGGCAGCACTAAATCCTCTTGCAAAATGGCTGACATTGACATACATATTAGGCAGCGTTCTGTGATTGAATTCTTGATTGCGGAAGGTGAAACGTGCTTATGCATTCATAAAAGGTTGAAAAACGTGTATGGAGACTCAACAGTGGATATCAGTACTGTTAGACAATGGGTTCGTCACTCTCATGAAGATGAAGGACAAACACAATTGGCGGATGCAAAGCAGAGCAGAAGGCTGGCAACATCAGTGACTCCACGCAACATTCAGCGAGTCGATGAGATCATTTGTTAAGACCGCTGGGTAACAACAGATAAATTGTCTCTCATTCCTGCCATTAGTAAAGGTAGTGTGATGATGTTCATTCATAAACTGAGGTACTCAAAAGTTTGTTCACGGTGGGTACCACGAATATTAACCAACCAGAATAAAGAGACGAGAAAAACAATAACCTTTGAACCATCCACCTTATAGCCCTGACCTAGCACCATCAGACTTCCTTCTGTTCGGGCCATTAAAGGGAGCACATCGTGGGATTCATTTTGAGGATGAGGAAGCCGTAAAAACATCCTTGCGTTGATGGCTTAGGAAGCAAGACCATGCTTTTTACCACTGTGGAATACATGCTCTTGTTAAATGGTGGACAAAAACAGTGAAAAAAGACAGAGATTATATTGAAAAGTGACAAATTAATCGTTAATGTTGTGGGTTTCATGGTATGTAAAAGTGTATTTAAATATCTTCACAATTAAAAGAGAAAAAATATAGGAGGCATTACTTTTTGACTGACCTACTTACATCTAGAGAATTGAGTTTCTGCACTTGGTCCAATATCAAAGATTTTAGAGGTGAGATAACTATGGTGACTCCAGGAGTAAGAAGAGCAGGAAGTTGGTAACACAACGATTTACCGCCCCCTGTCGGCATTAATACAAAACAATCATATCTCAGCAATGCTGCATTTATTGCTTGAAGTTGATTGGGCCGAAACTCATGCAGACCAAATTTTAATCTGAAAACCTGTAACAAAAATTCATAAAATAATTTACATGTGCAAAATAGTAAATATAATGGTATTTCCTAATATATAAGCGATATAAATACAGATAAAACATGAAAAGTCGACATGCAACAAAAATTTTTTAGAGTTTCTGCGTCATATTTATGTGAGTATATAAAAGCAGTTACAATGTACTGTGAAGACTGCCTTACATCTCATATGTAATCCACATGTTAGTCACCAAAATATCTGTTTCATTATCTCAACATGGACAGAAATTACTTTTATGGATGTCCTTTCTTGAATATACAATAATTCAAAATGGAGAACTCCCAATGTCTAATTACCAGATGCTTCTCCATTATTATTATTATTATTATATAAAAAGATGAATAAACTTAAAAGCACATGGAGGTTTCCAAATACAAATCAAAGATATAAAGAACTGAAATACAAAAAATTATTATCTAAAACAACATATTCCTTTAAAATAAATCTGCAGTATTACAGCTCTAAAGGCCAAGGCAAAATGAATTGGCTGCTATCATTGGGAAGCATATGACAGTAAAGAAAGTCACATGATTAGTGCAAAGCATTCCCTCCAACATTAATATTGATTTCATTAATAGAATTTTACTACTTCTCATGTTAGTTTTCCTGCTCTAGAGCCTATACATGAAGATGCTAACAAGCCATGCTAACTATTATACCATAGAGACAGTGAATTCCTTTACCAAAATTTAAAATAGTGATTTTACATATTAAATTTATCATTTCTCACTGAAAGACAAATTTTATATGAAGATAAATATATACACCTGAATCGGGATATGAACCCGTTGTCTCTGCTTATGTACACCAGCGCTCTGTCCACTGAACTAATAGGCTCCCAATTCAAATACATATTAATTCTCTCCTTTATATGAATTCACGTGCACCGAGGCTATGAACCAAGACATTGGATTCAAATCCCAATTCAGGCATATATATTCCTATTTTTATTATTTATTCAATACATCTCGATGAAGGATAAATTATATTTGAAGAGAAAAATATACACTCAGACTGGGGTTTGAATCCAGGACCTTTCACTTTCTATGCGAATGCTCTACCGACTGAGCTACCTGAGCACTCCAATCTAAGCGCAAATATTTCTCTTATATACACTGTTAATTGTTCAAACCCCAATCTGAGAGTATATTTTTCTCTTCAAATATAATTTATCCTTCATCGAGATGTATTAAATAAATAATAAAAACATTGAAAGATGCTGTACTAGCTTTATAATGTATTATAAAATTTCCAATAAAGATCTTCTTAATAAAGAAGTCACCATCTGCATGATTGATCAAAGGTTCTTAGTATTTGATGCTCAGGAATTAACAGTGTATATAAGAGAAAAATTTGTGATTAGATTGGCGTGCTCAGGTAGCTCAGTCAGTAAAGCATTCGTATAGAAAGCAAAATGTCCTGGGTTCAAACCCCAGTCTGAGCATATACTTTTCTCTTCAAGTATAATAGATTTTTCTCTTCAAATAAAATTTAAAATAATGTCCTAGTAACAGGGAGACCATATGTCCTGTTTTTCCCACAATTTGTAACTTCAGAGCACATCAGAAAATGGGATGGGGAGCAATTTTTCAGTATGAACAGTTTACACCATATAACTGGCAACACCTACAGAAGGTCTTTGACAGACTATATCATGCTATATTCACGAAATTCTATCATCTCTGGATAGTAGATTTCTATAAGCGTAAGTTAGCAGCATCATTGATAAACAGGAAGAATTCACAGGTATACCATTTCCTGCTAATGGATGGTGTGCACATGGTTGAGATGTTAACTCTTCACCTCTACAATGTCTTTATATCTCCACAGTGCTAATGATTTGGTGAATATGGCCTCAAAAGCAAATAAACATATGTATTCTATCAATGAAGATCTTCAGAGAGGATTTAAATTCTAAAAGTTAGAGACTGATAGCGAAGACAAATCTAGAGTGTGTGAAGAACATATGGAGGAAGTTTCTCCGTTACACAAGATCACAGTTATATTATACAATACACTAGATCAGAAAACACAAGGTAGCAGAAAGAGCAGCCTGCAGTTCATCAAATATTCCCTGGCATTGCATCAAAAAAGCAGGATGAAGATAAGGAGTCAACAAGTGAAGGTATTGAACTTATATAGGAAAAAATCAATTAGGATAAGGTCACGAATTACAGACAGAAATGGATTGATCATATGGATGGAATGAGTAAGGAGAGATATCCATTGTTAGCAAGAAATTATCAAGCACGAGGAAGACGTGATGTTGGAAGACCTAGAAGGCGTTGGGCTGATGCATTATGAAGTCAGAACGGGCAATTGCCTAATCCCTGGAGTGATGATGATGATGATGATCAATGAGGTTCAATTTAAGAATTAAATTAAAGTGTTTAATATCTCACCTCATATCCGGTCTTCTAATTAAACCGGTTTCAAATCGTGGGCAGCTTCATATTCAGTAATTTCTTGTCAACTGATGTTATGTTGATCAGGAGAACTGCTTCTTCCTCTCAGAGAGAGTTTTGAAACCGGTTTAATTAGAAAACCGGATATGAGGCGAGATATTAAACACTAATTTAATTCTTAAGTGAAGGTATCTTTGGATATCATTTTGCGATACATGAACACAGTTTCAGATCCAATGACTGTTCATCAAAACTTATAAAAAGAATCCATGAACACAGTTTCAGATCCAATGACTGTTCATCAAAACTTATAAAAAGAATCTTCTTCAGCTCATACAAAAACTGAAGCCATTATCTGCAATTGTTCGGTCCTTTTGTCATTAGAACAGCTTGAAAAAGACTTGAAGCATGCTGCAGTGTAGGTGTTACTATGGATACTTCTAATAGAAAATTTGAAAAAAATTTAAAATTATTTTAAATTTTATATTTTACTTCATACTGATAGTTTATATAATAGTTCAATTGAAAAACCTTTTCCACTCATGGTGCAATATTTTGGACCATGAAAATCTTTGATTTCTAATTAAAACAGTTGAGACTAGTGCAATATGACTTTGTTGAGAAAGTACTGAAGAAAAATCACATTACACATAAAGTGATTTTTCCACGTGCAGACAATACTAATACAAATTTTAGAGATGTTAACCAATCAGGAAAAAAAAAAAAAATATATATATATATATATATAATAAAGGAGAAATGTGCACAAACTGTGCAGATATTACATATGAAGTACTTAATTGTCTTTGCTATAAGCACTGATTGATTTAAGTCGTTTTTTACAATTCAGAATATGGTACTTTTCACATTTTTGTGAACACAAAACACATATGCACATGTCGTTAGGTTCATGAAATGTCTTGTTGCAGCATATCTTGTGATGGAAGCCATGGACTGCCAGTCTGGTAGTGACATGACGTATTTCACAGTTCGATTCTGTCCATTGTCTGTCTTGCATCGCACAGGTCGCATAGAATGATGATGGTATGTCCTTCTTCTCTTCCAGGTCTTGCAAGAGTACATTGTAGGCCTTACTAGATGGTAGGAGTAGTGTTGTCCGCAGATCTTCTATTAAAACGTCTCTCTGGTGAGTTCGTAAACCAGCCTCGATCTCGTACTCGGTGATACTCCTAAGAGTCTCTTGAGGTATCTTGACTTCACTTTCTCCATATCTTCCAGTTGCTTATATGTGAGGTATTCCCATATCAAGTCGAATATATATATATATATATATATATATATATATATTGTAAGTCGCAGGACAGAATAATAAATTCTGGAAATATTGGAAAAGAAATAATTGGTACTGGATGGGAGCCCATATTGACCATAATTGTCTTCAGACCACAGTACATTTTCTCCCAATTGATATAAAATGTTTTGCTGTTAAAGTTTATAAATATTTTCATATCTACACAGTGAGAATGTAGGAATTTAAAAAAAAATTCTGTTCATTTGCTAACATTGAGTATTCAAAAATATTGGAGCATGGGAGCACACTTTTTCACTGCTTGGTCCAGAAATTGACCATATCATTCAAATTTATGGTGTTTTACCCTCATACTTTATGTGTCAAGAAAGATGTTGTACTCTGTTATAGCAAATATTTGAAAATCCATGTTCTTTGCTTTGGTTGATGTTTGCTTGAAGTCAAATTCAGCCTTTCCAGACTATTATCACTGCAATACAAATAGAAAAAAATGTTCGCAATGGAAGTTGGTGATGAAATTAAATTGTTGAAGAGAAAACTGCAGAGTACACTAGTACTTCCTCTGGAAGTAAGAAAAAAAGGCAGATGACTTGAAAGAAAATGGTGAGATAAAAGGAAAAGAATCTGCAAGTTGTGTCTTCATTTTACAAGAATTCCATAAGAATACTTTGAAAAGTTATGGTGGTAGCAAAAACATAATGAATACTTTCTTAGCTCTCTTCCATCATGGTCTGAAATACAGCATACGGACTTTGCCATCAGATTTCCCTCAAAGAATTATATCAGGTATGGAGAAGGAAACAGTATTACTTGATCAGTGGCTGGGTGCAAAAGTAATGGCTGTAATGAATATTAATGATAGAAACTCTAAAAAATGTCTCTGCTTCTGACAGCTAAGTTGAGATTTTTCCTAAAATTAATTGTGAAAATGTTACTTTTGATCTCTTGTCGTAAGTTTTGTGTTTGCCAGGTACTTCAATATCGATAGAAAGAATTTTCAATATTATAAATAATTCTGGACAACAGAAAAAAATCTGAATTGAATATTGCCACTCTTAAATCCATATTGATCATCAAAACAAATTTGGTATACAAACAAAGACCCGGACCTGATCATGGACAAACATCACCTTCTAGTCTGTCCAGCTTTAAATCCAACTGCACAACACTCTAAGGACCTTGTTCGCTTGTACTGGGAAGCCAGAGAGAAAATGACTTAAGCGTCAAATCTCGCCATTAGAAAACAACAACAATATGAAATGTATGAGTTACTACTGAAAAACAAACAAGTTCTAAAAAAGCAGCTCTAAGAATTTCTGGTATGAAGAAAGAACTGATTGATTAGCAATTGTACAAAGTGATATATATAATTTTTATAATGCTTTTATATGTGTTTATAACTATTGCCTTTTTTAAACAAAAATGTGAAGTGTCCTATTTTAGACTGTAAGAAACATGGTCACCCTGCCTAATAAGTTCTTTTATTTTAATTTTTCCTTCACTGTATTTTTAAAATTAAAATTTAACAATAAACTTTGGTACTCTGAAAGTTTCAAAATATTATGAATATAAAAAACGTACCTTCAACATTTCTTTGCTATGAGGATAACTTGTGCCATCAAATTCTCCAGTTATGCCATCATTCTTTATATTACTATGAAAAGAGCCCAATTTTGTCATAACTGGTTTTTGTTTAGTTTTGTTTCTCTCATTATTTAAATTATAAACTGATGAACTGTAACTAATGTTCTCATTAACAGCAGTTGTAGGCTTCACAGCATTTTCTGCAATTTAACAAATTTACAATATAAACAAATGGAATTAAAGGTTTAATGTAATTAATTTAAGTATGTTAAAGTTTTATTTTGTAGGAATACATTTTTTTGGAATCTTTAACATTTTAATTAACTGTTATGGGCTAATCCATCCATAGTAATTCTGCCCGAAGGCAGGTCCTTCACTGCAATCATAGCATTTTCATGCTATGCTTGCAACTTTACTAGGGAATTGTGTAGGTGTAGTAGCTTCCCGTTGCTTTCCACACCGGTGAAGGATGATGATGATGATGATAAAGATGATGGCCATATGATTTCGGGGACCGTTTGGGCCTTAAAGTTTTCCTGACATTTGTCTTACTTGTGAGGAAGAACCCCGATAAAAACCTCACCCAGAAAAACTGCCCCGACCGGGGATCGAACCCGGGCCCACTGCGTGACAAGGCAGCACGCTACCTCGAGACCACAGCGGTGGACATGGGCTAATATACACACTAATTTTGTAACACTGCCAATAAGCTATTAATCCAATATGTTTCTTAACAGATACAATAAAAAACTTAATTCTTACATTTTTATTTTCTTGAAGTGCAGATACAATATAAACTTTATTCTTACTTTTTTTAAGTGGATCATGACTGATTAGATCTTGTTCTTGTGTCACTTCATCTATGTTGGAAAAATCTTCATCTGGCCAATCTTGGGTATCATCTTCAATGAATTGTGTACCTAATGTCAATTTATTCTGTACATTTGGTCTTCCTAAAAATCAACACATTTATTTATAACACAACAAATAAAATTGATCCTAAAAGGTGGTTTAGCATTTATTTCAGCCTTTGATACACAAAGAATGATACAAAATAAAATGGAAATTGAAAATCCTCAGTGCTACAATATTTATTAATATCATAAAAGGATTATTCATAATTTCATAATTAAATATGGGAAATAACATTATGAGGTTCTTAATTCAATGAATGAATGAATGAGTCACTTCTTATCTTACCTCACACTCTGTTTTTTTCAAACATGTGAACAACAGTTTTCAACAGGAATCCCTCTTATCTTCAGCCAACATTATGACTACTGGATTTTCATTGGATTCATCTATAACGTTGCCATCTGGTTTTGATCTGATGAACTTTGAGATCAGGTTCCATTCATCAGGAATTTAAAAATTCATGGATCTAAATTTGTTCTTCTGAATGTAGAAATATAGAATATATCAGAAAAGATATATATTCAGAAGAACAAATTTAGATCTCAATGAATTTTGAAATTCCCAATGAATGGGACCTGATCTCGAGGTACATCAGATCAACACCAAAAGACAATATTATAGATGATTCCAACGAAAATCTGGAAGTCATAATGTTGGCTGAAGATAAGAGGGACTCCTCTTGAAAACTGCAGTTCCAATGTTTGAAAAAACATAAAGAGTATGAGGTAATATTCATAAACTAATCAGATATGTGTCACATGTCATAGGTAAGTGGCTTAAGATATGATGACTTAGTAGAAAACAACAGGATTTGCACTAATTCCAGTTCCCCTGGGGAAGACATTTTCTCATGGAATTTTGGCCAGTATAGTTCTAGTACCCACTCAGTATTGTGAGGAATTTGGGTAGCTACAATAAGTAGTGGCTCCAGGTTGAGAAAACAGTTCCAATGGCCAGGGACCTGACATGCCGATCACATATAACCCCTACACTGATTGGATGATCATCTACCAAACTAACTAACTAACTCATTGGCACTATCAAACCCGTAGGTTCATGGACGCGCAGACATAAGCTCTCCATATATCCCTATCCTGAGCCAATGTTTTCCAATCATCCCCTGTATAATCTACTTCCCTCAAATTATAGTTAATGTTATTCTTCCACCTCATTCTTGGTTTACCAACTGGGCGTTTTCCTTTTGGTTTTCCTACAAAAAACTTCCATGCACGCCTTTCATTCCCTATACGTGCAACATGTCCTGCCCATTGCAGTCGACGAGACTTAACTGTTCTCATTATATCTGGCTTCCTATAAAGACCATGTAATTCATTGTTATGCAGTCTTCTCCATTCCCCTGTCTGTTCATCTCTCTTTGGTCCAAAAATTTTCCTAAGAACTTTATTCTCAAATACTCGTAATCTCCTTTCCTTCCTTAAAGTAAGAGTCCATGTTTCGCATCCATATAATATAACTGGTAGAATAATAGTTTCATATATTTTCAGTTTAATGTTTTTTGAAAGGAGTGGGGAAGTCAAGAGTTTCTGTAATTCATAATAACATGCATTTCCAGAATTGAGCCTATGTTTAATTTTCTTGTGCATCTTATTCCTGTTTGTGATTATTGTTCCTAGGTATTTGAATTTAGCCACTTCCTCAAAATTTCCCTCATTTGTCATTAGCTGTCCATTTCCATCATATAATGTATTTCTACGTGTGACCATATATTTAGTTTTATTGATATTTACTTCCAGTCCCAACTTCTTAGTGCCACTCAGTAGTGTGTGCGTGTTGGCCTTTAGTATCTCCTCGCTAGCGCCCAATAGTACTACATCATCAGCATAAACTAACAGCTTATTAATACCATTGAGTTTTAGGCCTTCTTCATCCTCTATAGATTTGATGGCATGCTCTAGTACAAAATTAAATAGTAGAGGCGATAGTGCATCTCTTTGCTTCAACCCATTCTGGATTTCAAAAGTGTCTGAAAACAGTTTGCCTACACGCACCGTACTCTTTATGCCATTTAGACACATTCGTATAAGTCTAACTAACTTTTTAGGAATTCCGAACTCCAGCAGGATACTATATAACTTCTCCCTCTTAATTGAATTGTATGCCTTTTTTGAAGTCTATGTATAGTTGATGTACAGTACCATTATATTCCCATTTCTTTTCTAAAATCTGTCTATCTACCTCTGTGATAAATACATGTGGATGTGAGCCAGCAGCCGGGTAGTGAGCCACAGGTCTTCTAGGCATGTCCTGCCTTGGAGTAGTAATTTATTGTCCAGGAGAGCTTTGATGAACTCCATTCTCTTTCTTATTTCTCAATAAAACTTTGATACTGAGTCCAGGTGTGCTCCAGGATGGGGCACTTGTGTAGGTATTCTAATGTCATTACTGAATTATCCTCAATTCAAAGTACACAATTAATTGATGGATAGATAGAAAACTTATAGAGATATGCAGCTAGACATTCATGTCATGGTGGTGTGGAACATTGCTACTGCTTTATGTCTCGGAGAATCTGGAATTGATGAATTACTGTTGAAGACAGCCCATGTTCTATTATAATAATTGTGATTGTTTTATTTTATGTAACATATGAACGGGTGAGTGGAAAAAGGATAACATTCCAACTTCCTAGTTTGTGGGAAAACAAAAAAAATAAGTTTACAGAAAAAGGTAAGAGTGCTATCGGAAATTTACTATTAGTGAATTGTAGAGCTAATCATTAAGTGTTCGCTCAAAAAATCTCATAGTTAAATACTTACTTGTTTAGTAATTATTAATTATTAAATCTGTTGGAATAGTATCCTTTTTCCACTCAATGTTTTGTCAATCGATAAAAATAATTAACTATTATGTTTTTTGTGTCATAAAATGTTTTAATAGTAAAAAAAAAAACACTTTAAACTGTTTTTACTTTACACAATGCTGACCATGATACGAGTCTTCATTCATCCTTATCACTGTCTGCTGTATTTGAAGTTGGATACTTAAGGATATCTTCATAGAATGACTTGTACTCATCAGGTATGTAGTGCGTGACTTTTGAGATGTCTTGTATCTTTTTGATGTTGATTCCAAGTTTCCCAGTATATGCTGCAGTAGTAGGAAGTTCCACATAATCTTGTTTTTTCAACCTGAAAGTTCCATGGTGCAGACCATCAATGTATTCGGAAGCCTCGACACAGCCTTTCATCTTCTGAGTAAATACAAGTTGTCTGTACTTACTGATGTTGAATGTCAAATTTTTATTTTCAATATCTTTACATGTTTTCTTGAAATACTGTGGCCACCAGCCTTTGAAGTTGAGTACCTGGTTGTTTAGAAGCCTCTTTACTTCATATGGAGGGTTGAGTTTCCTGGCATTTCGAATGATGTCATCATACTGGTTTGGAGAGTAAATCCGATCCAATCTTCGAACTTGTCGTTTAATGACTGAAAATGTTCTGTCACATGGCAGAAAACTATGGCCTCGGATTGGGTAGAACTGGTGAATAACTGAGAATCTACCATTCATTGTTAGCGTTGCAAGCAACCTAGTTAATGTGTGGTTGCGATTCTGGCCAGCACATGCGTCGCTGAAGACATACAGGATCTTTACTTCTTCAGAGATCTGGTTAATGAAATCCAGAAGACAGCTGCATACTTCATTAGGACCCCTTAGAGCTTCACCCTCTGTGTACGTATAGAAAATTGAAGTACCACGGCCAATATCATGAATATTAAATACATAGTACCAAAGTTTACGGAGATAAAACATTTCTTGTACAGGAATGAAAGGGAGAGGCATGTTTTGCATGAAGTCAAACGCAATAGCCATGACATCATTTCTTTCCTTGCAGATATTCTTGACATTCTCCATCTTACTGTAAAATTTCTTTGCTCGCCTCTTATGAACTAGTAGCTCGGCAACAGCAGCCCTTTTTGCCACATCGTTCAGAGTTGAAGACTTTATTTTTGTGTTTAAGTCTTCACAGGTTGAGCAAACGTCTACTTGTGGCCTACCAAATCGGTACCCGTAGTTGTCATTGAAATGTTTCAAGTAGTACTCATATTTTATGACTCCCTTCAGATCAGGATGTTTTTTAATGAAGAGACCATGCATTTTTGAAACTGTCAAACTTGAATCCAAATATGTGACTGGAAGAGATGAGTAATGTGATTCTTTTTTAGGAAATGAGGATATATGATCATCTATTTTTATGACAATGTGTGCATCAAGTGTATTCCCCCGATTTTGGCTCTTCCCTCTCATATCAACCGGTGACTGATTAGTTGCAACAAGCTTGGTTAGGCGTTGGACTACTTTGCTGGAGATTGCATGCAAACTTATGTAAGCATTTCGACAAACTTCGACTCTGCTTGTCCCTTTAATGGCAAAGTACTTGAAAGACGACAAGTTTTGTTTGGAATTCTTTGTTAATGGACGGTGTCGAGCAACATCATATCTTTCTATCAGCCCCATAAGAAATGTATCCTTTTCATTTTTAGGACGACCATTGTATATATTATCAATTATTGAACCCTTCTCCTCAACACTGAAGTTTCCCATACACTTTTTACGGCATTTACAATCTGGACCAGTTGTTTTAGCTTCAACTAATAAACCTTTACATGAAACAAATTCCTTGCCTTTCTGCCTAGCAAGTTTCTCTTTCTCTTTACATTGTAAGTCTTTATTAGCCTTACCTCTCTTTCGTTCAGGTTCATATTCTTCCTCGGAGTCACACATACTTTAGGACACAATACCCTGTCTTACAACAGAACTACAAAATAATGTAAAATATAAAATAAAAGCAATGACAATAATAATTATTGTCATTGCTTTTATTCAGAGAACTGTGATATGCAACTTTATACAGTGAGTAATATAACAACAATGAACTCCAGGTTATTAATTTTGTTACTGACAATAATGCCAACTTCATGAATACACAATATTGAGTAGAAAAAAGATAATATTCCTGGAATGTTATCCTTTATCCACTCAACTAAAATTTCAATGCTGGTTTTAACAATATATAATACTGGAATATAACCCTTTTTACACTCATTGGATAGCTTAAGCAAAGATCTACAAAATGGCTATTTCAGTTTAATTTCTCAAATTTTTGGAATGTTATCCTTTTTCCACTCACCCGTTCATATGTTTGCCATGGTTGAGTGTAAGCCATCTAGAACAGACTAAATACGGAGTAGATAAATACTAAATACAATATATTCTACACTCTACTGTACAGTTTTTAAAAGCAGCTGTTGATTTTTCTTTGTATCTATCAAAATTCATCACAATACGAAGGACATCTACCACATCAACAACACATTACTCTATAATAAGTTGCTAGAGACCATGGGTTCCTTATATCAAACGACTAAAAAAAACAACCCAGAACAACCAGTGAAAGTTTGCTATAGAGTTAAAAATTAATGTGTGCAAATTTGGTGAACAAAAATCGAGTGGCAATGTGAAACCATTTTACCATTTGTTACAGTATGTTAAAAGTCCCTCCTCTCTATATAAAAATATACAGTTAGATATTTGTTAATAATTTATAAAATCCACAAGGCTAAACAAATCTATTCTAAATTCTAAAATCAGTATAAAAGAATGTGCCGACATTGTAAAGAAAAGAAAGCTAGCAAAAATGAAATGGTTACACGAGCCAAATGAGGTAAATTTATAGCAATTGGGTAGTGTTAGACGGGAAACCACCAAGTTACTAAAGAGTAAAAAGAGGGAATATTTGAGAGAGAAGATTAATGATCTTGAAATGAATGCAAAAAATAGGAACATTAGAGAATTATATCAGGGAATTAGTATAGAGAAGAAAGGGTTTCAGGCTAGAACAAACATAATTCGGAATGAAAATGGGGATATGATTGCAGATTCCAAGAGTATATTAAATAGATGGAAAAGTTATTTTAATCAGCTATTAAATGTACATACAGAACAGGACATTGAGGAGGATAAGTTACAGACAGCAGAAATGCTAGTCGCAGAGCCAAGTGCATTAGAGGTTGAAATGGCAATTGAAAAATTGAAGATGTATAAAGCATCAGGTTCAGATGAGATCCCAGCAGAACTGATAAAATCAGGGGGAGAAAAATTGATGGACAAGATACGCTGGTTGCTTAGTATGATTTGGGAAAAAGAAGCTCTTCCAGATGAATGGAAGGAATCAATTATCGTACCAATTTATAAGAAAGGAGATAAAACTGATTGCAACAACTATAGGGGCATCTCATTACTTTCAACTTCGTACAAAATTCTAACAAATATATTAGTAAGCAGACTTGCTCCCTATATTGATGACATTCTAGGAGATCATCAATGTGCATTTAGAAGAAACAGGTCTACAACAGATCAGATTTTTAGTATAAGACAGATTTTAGAAAAGAAATGGGAATATAATGGTGCTGTACATCAACTATATGTAGACTTCAAAAAGCATATGACTCAATTAAGAGGGAGAAGTTATATAGTATCCTGCTGGAGTTCGGAATTCCCAAAAAGTTAGTTAGACTTATACAAATGTGTCTAAATGGCTCAACGAGTAGGGTGCGTGTAGGCAAACAGTTTTCAGACACTTTTGAAATCCAGAATGGGTTGAAGCAAGGAGATGCACTATCTCCTCTACTATTTAATTTTGTACTAGAGCATGCCATTAAATCTTTAGAGAATAAGGAATGCTTACAACTGAATGGTATTAATAAGCTGTTAGTTTATGCTGATGATGTGGTACTACTGGCCGATAGCGAGGAGATACTAAAGGCCAACACGCACACACTATTGAGTAACACTAAGAAATTAGGACTGGCAGTAAATATCAGTAAAACTAAATATATGGTCACACGTAGAAATACATTATATAATGGAAATGGACAGCTAATGACAAATGAGGGAAATTTTGAGGAATTGGCTGAATTCAAATACCTAGGAACAATAATCACAAATAGGAATGAGATGCACAAAGAAATTAAACATAGGCTCAATTCTGGAAATGCATGCTATTATGCATTGCAGAGACTTTTGATGTCCCAACTCCTTTCAAAAAACGTTAAGCTGAAAATATATAAAACTATTATTCTACCAGTTATATTATATGGGTGCGAAACATGGGCTCTTATTTTAAGGGAGGAAAGGAGATTACGAGTATTTGAGAATAAAGTTCTTAGGAAAATTTTTGGACGAAAGAGAGATGAACAGACAGGTGAATGGAGAAGACTACATAACAATGAACTACATGATCTTTATAGGAAGCCAGATATAATAAGAACAGTTAAGTCCCGTAGACTGCGATGGGCAGGACATGTTGCGCGTATGGGGAATGAAAGATGTGCATGGAAACTTCTTGTAGGAAAGCCAGAAGGAAAACGCCCAGTTGGTAGACCAAGAATGAGGTGGGAGAACAACATTAACTATGATTTGAGGGAAGTAGATTATACAGGAAATGATTGGAAAGCATTAGCTCAGGATAGGGATGTATGGAGAGCTTATGTCCATGCGGCCATGAACCTACGGGTTCGATAGTGCCAGTGAGTAAGTAAGTAAGTAAAATCAGTATAAAAATTTGTGTTCTACAGTCTCAATTTTACCTAATCGAAAAGGTTACAAAGTCGGGTATTACAACAATGAACATCATTTCTGTCATATATTGCATATAAATTGTCTGTAGTTGTGATTTAAAACTTGGTAAACATATAAATACAGCAAAATTCATTATTCGTTCGACAAATAATGGTTTCAAGAAATAATAAAGCATAATTGAGGAGTTGAATGGAATATGGGCATAACTCATGTTTTGCCCTTTTTCCGTTCAATGCATTTTTGGACTCACTATTTTGTAGTTGGTCAGCCTGAAAAGTTTAGTTTCAATTTGTCGATTACAGCAGGTTCAGCAGCTGATTGTATCAATTAAAATAAACAACAATGTTATGCATTTAGTTATATATCAATTGCTAATATCTCAAAACATATATTTTTTAATTGTGCCCATATTCCATTCAACTCCTCAATTCTACTATGCATGTAGACTTGGAAGAGGAAGAGCAAGTAAAAACAAATTCTTTATAAAGGTTATTGCTTATTCTTGAAAGTATGTATTAAATGATGGAAGTTTTAGTAGATTTTTTATACCATTTCCTCCAAATTGCATTTGAATGAATGGCAGCTGACATAATTGTATCAGGTATTGTATATCAAAGGAAAAAGGATGAACATACAGCTGTGTTAGTTGATTGCAACTACTGGACTTATCAATTGTCAGATTCATTGCATATTCACACCTTGTACTTTTGTTTCTCCAACTTCAAAATGCAATTGATCAAAATTAAGTTTCCAGATTTGACTTTTCTCCCTTGAGTGTGTGATATTTTGATAATAATTAATATGACAGATCACTCTAGAGGGATGACACAATTTTATATAAACATGATGTCCAATTATTTTATTTAGAGTCTGTTTATCTTACATCAATATTAATGTTGATTTGTTCTTGAATATGTTTTGATTGGATCTCAATCATCTTCAGCATCTTGCTAAAACTGGTTGGATTTATGTTGTAAACCCTGGATGTCGATGTCAGCTCCCTCCTGTGGTTGGCCAAAGAACCTCCAAAAAGGTCACGCTCCGTCAGTATTCCAAAATTCATAACTCTGTTTTTGTTCTTCTGAATAAAGATTTTTTTTCCCAAATAGTCAGCTCTTTTGTATTTTCTAACTGTTTTAATAATTTAGTGTCCGAATTTATATTATGTTTTTCCGACCAAACATGAGCAGCAACTGCAGATTTTTCTATTTCCCCATTTTTAATATTTCTTATGTGTTCTTTGGTTCTAATTTGTAGGTTTCTTTTTGTTTTTCCTATATATATCTTTTCACAACCCGAACATTCAATTTGATATATTCCTGATTTTTTTCTTTTTATCAGTTTTTTTCTTTTTTATTGGTTTTTATTAGTTTATTTAAACTGTGGTTATTTTTCGGTGCTAATTTAATATTAAACTTCTCAAATGGAATTTATTGTGTGCCCAAGGGTGATAGAGTGAATTTTCTGTATTTTTTCATAGGTGATTTTTCTTTTTCAAGAGTACTTTTGTTGATCATTTTTTTGTTTCTTATACTTTTCTATCCTTTTGTGTACCATTTTTTCTTCAAACTCGTTTTCTCTTGCTACTTTGATTATGTGTTTTTTCTCATGTTTGAAATCTTCTTCATTTAAGGGCAAGTTTACCAATCTATGACTTAAACTATTTATGTCCAATTGGATTGAACCCTGTTGATTTAATAAAATTTTCCATATGAGTTTCTCTCCTATGAATCCCAAATTCAATTTTTCTTTTTTCTTCGTTTCTAACCAATTTAAGATCCAAAAAAGGTATATGTTTATTTTCTTCTATTTCTTTGGTAAATTTTATATTTGTAAATAGAAAAAATTGAAGAAAATAAACACATACCTTTTTTTGATCTTAAATTGGTTAGAAACGAAGAAAAAAGAGCAATTGAATTTGGGATTAATATGAAAGAAACTCATACGGAAAATTTTATTAAATCAACAGAGTTCAATCCAATTGGACATAAATTGGCAGCCTTTAATAGTTTAAGTCATAGATTAGTAAACTTACCCTTAAACAAAGATTTAAAACAGGAGAAAAAACACATAATCAAAGTAGTAAGATAAAACGAGTTTGATGAAAAAATGGTACACAAAAGGATAGAAAAGTATAAGAAACAAAAAATTATCATAAGTAATGCCACGAGTGATTTCCAAATTATCGATAAATTCACGACTCACGAAGTGAGGAGTGAATTTATCTAGAGAATTTGGAAATCAAGAGTGGCATTTGTTAGGACTATTTAACGAATAAAATAAAGCTGTTTACTCACAAATCATTATTTAACTACAGTTATTTAAAAATATTTTTATATTTAAAGTAAACGGTGATGTTTGAAAACTAATGAGAAACGATAGGTAGCCTACGCTTCTACTGCTTCTTTTGTTTATCACTGCAACCAGATCATACTATTTATTGCCAAAGGAACGCAATATTGTAAGAATGCTCTCTAGTGGAGAAAAAATGAAACACATCAATCTGTATATTAATTCATTTTTGATGTCGTATACATTTAAGAAAGTGCAAACAGTGGTTTCTTTTTTTGGTGGTATAATCAATTGCTACAAATGTTGACATGTAAGCACTATTATATACAATCTGGTAGCCGTATTTGTTATAGGCTCAGTCACTGCAAAATAACGGTCAGACCTGTTCAGAATATTAAAAAGGAGGAGCTTTGCTTAATATATGATAATCCTAACGTTGATAATTATTTCGTGAAACACGTCTCTGATTGGTTGTAATACAGAAATCATTGAAACGTGATTGGTCATTGACTCCCATTTGGGGCATGAGTTAAATAGTCAACAAAAGTACTCTTGAAAAAGAAAAACCACTTATGAAAAAATACAGAAAATTCACTCTATCATCCTTGGGCACACAATAAATTCCATTTGAGAAGTTTAATATTAAATTTAGCACCGAAAAATAACCACAGTTTAAATAAACTAAAAAAAACCAATAAAAAAGAAAAAAACTGATAAAAAGAAAAAAATCAGGAATATATCAAATTGAATGTTTGGGTTGTGAAAAGATATATATAGGAAAAACAAAAAGAAACCTACAAATTAGAACCAAAGAACACATAAGAAATATTAAAAATGGGGAAATAGAAAAATCTGCAGTTGCTGCTCATGTTTGGTCTGAAAAACATAATATAAATTCGGACACTAGATTATTAAAACAGTTGGAAAATACAAAAAAGAGCTGATTATTTGGGAAAAACCTTTATTCAGAAGAACAAAAACAGAGTTATGAATTTCGAAATACAGACGGAATGTGACCTCGTTTGGAGGTTCTTTGGCCAACCACAGGAGGGAGCTGACATCGACATCCAGGGGTTACAACAATAAATCCATTATATTATTTTTGGTCTGGACATCTTACCTCAATATTAATATTGAGGTTAAGATGTCCAGACCAAAAAAAATAATATAATTAAAATAACCTCAAAATATAACTTCCTAAAATTAAATTTTAACATAAATCCAACCAGTCTGGGCAAGATGTTGAACATGATTGAGATTCAATCGAAACATGTTCAAGAACAAATCAATATTAATATTGATGTAAGATAAACAGACTCAAAATAAAATAATTAAAAGAACCTCAAAATATTACTTCCTAAAATAAACATGATGGCCAATGATACCTGATTAAGTTTTAAGGCTTTATTACTTTATAAGGTCTTCTGGGGATATTTTCTATTTAAAAGATATCATTATCAATTTATATTTTACAAGTTATTCTCAAAAATCCTAGAATACTCAGCTACATAAAGTAAGGATTGACAGGTATGCTTCTATAGTGGTGAAATTAAATGTTTCTTACCTCTCCTCATATAAATTTTCTAAGTAGATCGCGATTTCGAGACCATAACGGTCTCATCTTCAGCACTTTCTTAGCGACTGATGTTATGTCGATCGGAAGAAACTCTTCTTCTTCCCTCTGTTGGTGGACCAATGAACCTCTGGATCAGGTCAAAATTTGCAGGAATTTCGAAGTTCATAAGTTTTCCTTTGTTTTTCTGAATGCGGATCTTTTCCCAAACCGTGAGTTCCTTTTGTTTGTCTATTTTTTTAATTAGACTGGCTTTTGATTCAATTAAATGTTTTTCGGAAAACGTTTTTTTGGTCTGAAAACATTTAATTGAATCAAAAGCCAGTCTAATTAAACAAATAGACAAACAAAAGGAACTCATGGTTTGAAAAAAAGATCCACATTCAGAAAAACAAAGGAAAACTTATGAACTTCGAAATTCCTGCAAATTTTACCTGATCCAGAGGTTCATCGGTCCACCAACAGAGGGAAGAAGAAGAGTTTCTTCCGATCGACATAACATCAGTCGCCAAGAAAGTGCTGAAGAGGAGACCGTTGTGGTCTCAAAATCACGATCTACTTAGAAAAAAATTTATATGAGGAGAGGTAAAGAAACATTCAATTTTACCATAAATTAAACCTCATAGTGTTTAATTCCTATAAAAGTTAAACAAATGCTTCTATAGCCCTAATTATACATATTTATTTACCAGTCTCCATTTTTACGAATGTCTACACAACAAAATAAAATCTAGCAAAAGTATTAAACACTTATAATCTCTACATAAATCTATAGCCACAATTCACCAAATTAGAAATCCACTTTCAATTTGCACTCAACAACTAATAATTCAGAAAACCATCCAACAAAAAACATGAAACACTTTTAATTCAAGAGAATATAAATAAAGATGGAAAAAGTTTTATATAGAAAGAAAAATTAATGCTCATACTGGGATCCAAGGTTCGAATCTCGATCTGAGCATTAATTTTTCTTTCCAAATAAAACTGTCAATTCTGGAAGGTGTTAATAATAGATATAACATCAAAACAATGTAAAACTTTGTTGAACAGAGGAACATTAATTCCAGAATATGCATGATTCCTGATTTGCCCATGAGGAATACTTGTTAGAACCTAAACCCATGCAATAAAAAAAATACAATGATATTAAAAATTAACATTACTTACTGATAGGAGTTCCTTGTTCACCTATAGGATATTTGAAGTTATTTGTCCAGCTATTAGAAGCTTTATTTACATTATCACAAATTTTTGGTGATGCAAAACCTAAATTTGAGTTTGATGGCATAACATTTGGCTCAGTCTTTTGGAATCTTTGCAAATTTGGAATCAAATCTGAAGTATGTTTTTCTCTATGTTTAACACTATTATTCAACAAAGAAGTTTCTCCACACTGATTGTTTTCACTTTTTGCTATAAAAGATGTAGGAATCTTAAATTTAAATGTATTTTTAGTTACTTGTTTTGTACGAGATTCTTCAGATAAATTACTACTTTCATCACTATTTACAATTTGTGTAACTGATTTCACTGTTTTTTCACTGTTCAGATCACTACACAAATTTCTTGAAAATGAAGCATTGTAAGAATTTGTACTATCAAAATCGTTTCCTACACTTGATTGAAATGAATTATCACTAAGATATTCGTCAGCAGGTACACCATGTGACACTTTATTCGAAGTTTTAGTACTATTTGAAGCAATATTGGTAATGGAGTTCGATTGTAAATTGAATGTATGTGATGTATCAAAGTTATTAACATCTGTATTTTCCACTGTAGTGAATGATGTTTCACAAACATTCTTTTTGTTCTTCAAAAAAGTTTCTGTTAGTTTTAACTTTGCTTTTAATTTTCTTCGTAAACTTTTCATATTTATAAATATATTGGTATCAAATTCTGGAAACTTCTCAAGAAGTTTTATCGGCAGTGATTCAAAGCTTGAAACCATCTTTTCAAGTATTTGAAACTGGAAATCCTTTAAAGCTTCAATATTATCTTCAAGAATCAACACTGGTGTCTGAAAGAAAAGTTTTAAATTATTAGTAATTTTGATAATTAAAAAATAAGTAAATAAATAGTTATATTAATTAATTATATACATGAACTTTTAAACAATTAGGGTCCTATACTGAAATAATTCAGAAATTTCAAAACACTATTTTATGCATTAATATTTAAAGGAAGTGACACTATAAGTTTTATTTTAATTAAAAATTGAGTTAGAATTTAACACCTCACAACAATTGTAGATTTCTCGAAGACCTGTTTTGATGATAAAATCAAATGTTTCCTATCTCTCCTCATATAAATCTATAAATCTAAGTATACTTAGAAGATTTATAGGAGGAGAGGAAGGAAACATTTGATTTGATCATAAATTAAACCTCATAATGATTAATTCCTATAAAAGTTCAAAACATGTTTTGATATTTATGCAAATTATCTTCAGCTCCATCTAACTGTTGAATTAGTGGTTGGTAATCCTGTAGGTTGGACATCCAGAAAAAATAAAAAGAGAATCATGAATTTTGAAATTCCCAGGGAAAGAAATTTAATTTGGAAGTTCATCAGTCAGCCAACAGAGGATCGTCAATCACAAATTCAACTGTTAGATGGAGCTGAAGAAGATATGCAAAAGTATCAAAACATGTCTCTGAGATATCTACAATTATGAGGTGAGTGGTGTGTTAAATTCTCTAACTCAATTTTTAACACTATTTTATATATACTATACTGTGAGTAAGCTCAGGCAGTAGAGCAACTGAGACTCATATTCAAGTGGTCCCTATACAAACATCAGTGCTCACCAATGTAGCTTTTTTCTCTGGTTTTCCTCAGTTGTCAAGACAAATGCTAGCACTTGAAATGTCATTACCAAGACCCATTTTCATCATATTCACAATTTTAAAGTATCAATAACAAAAGGATAAAAAATAAATAGACATGATATAACCTTAGATGTTAGAGCATCTATAAATACACAATTTTAAAAACATATTTAACTTTTACAGGAATTAATCACTATGAGGTTTAATTTATGGTAAAATCAAATGTTTCTTACCTCTCCTCATACAAATCTTCTATTTTGAGACCATAATGGTTTCATCTTCAGTACTATTTTGGCCTTTTAACGCGGTCGACCATCTTGTTTCCTATGTAGACTTGAGTCGCCACGTATATTTAACTTTTACAGGAATTAATCACTATGGTAAAATCAAAAACAAAATAGTACTGAAGATGAGACAATTATGGTCTTAAAATCGCACCGTAGCCGAACAGTTAAGGTAGGAAGCCTTGGCGCAGAGCTACGGGACTTGCGCTGGTTCGAGTCTCTATGGGGGAAGAAATTTTCTCATGGTATTTCGGCCAGTATGGGACCGGTGCCCACCCAGCATCGTGAGGCAATTGGGTAGCTACAATAAGTAGCGGCTCCAGGTTGAGGAACCAGCTATAACGGCTGGGGGACTCGACATGCTAACCACATGTCACCCCTACACTGGCTGTTGATCATCTACCTCTGTGATTGACACATGTGGATGTGAAGGGCCAGCAGCCGGCTGGTAAAAGGGCAACCGCTGAAAAGTGGAAAGACCCTCAATCGGAAAATCGCGATCTACCTAGAAGATTTATATGAGGAGAGGTAAGAAACATTTGATTTTACCTTAAAAAAATATTTTTTTTTTGTATTGTAAGCCCATGTTTTCCCTTTACAGAGATTTAGGCGCTCTTCCCCTACAGGGAAGAATTTGAACCATACTAATTTAGTTACACTTGTTTTAGTACAGATGTCATTTTTGAGTGGTCCGTGGTCAGCGTTCCGCCTCACACTGACATCTAGGAAACCAAGGTAGTACTAGGATGGGAAAATTCGGTAAATTTTGCTTAGAGGCCTTTTCATTCAGGCTTAAGGATTTTTTACGAGCCTGAAAATCTTCAGACTCGGGACCCATGGCTTAAAGTCCCTCTCGGAGGACTCGCTCCTTGGATTTTTCCATCCTAAAAAATCCATTGACCCCGGCAGGGTTTGAACGCACGACCCTCAGGACCAGAGGCAAGGAGCATAACCACTAGTCCACCACGGCCAATTAAATATTTATAATATAAAAATATATATTCAAACAACCATGTTTGAAGGGTCACAATTATGTATTTATTGTATATCTGGCTTAACTTGGCAAAGAGAGAGACGGAGATATAAGGGTAGATTCTTGACTGCTTTTGCCCAGTTACAAAAGAAAGAATCCACCCTGTTGTCAGTTGTCGTCTTCCCCCATACCCCTGGTAACATATGGTGAAGAAACACCGACAACACTGGTGCGAGTGAGAGAGGTGAGCACAGCTGTCTCTTTCTACAAATTTCTTGCAAAGTTAAACCAGACGAACAATAAGTTGATAAAAAATGTCAAATTAAACACGTGCAAAAAAAAAAAAACCAGAGTGTACAAATATAACCTGTTTTAATATTCTCATAACTAGTTGATTATATTACTAAAATAAAAGAAAACATTTAAAAATGTTTATAACAATAATAATAATAATAATAATAATTATTATTATTATTGTAATTATGCAATACCTCTGCAGATGTTTTCTCAAGACAGGAATGGTTCTCTATTTCATCAATCATTGTTTGTAGATCTCTTGTAATACAAAGTGGTTTCAAATCTACATTCTGCAGTACTGTGCTAATACCTAAACAAATAGATCAACTATTGTTACTTTTTTTAATAAATAAAATATTTCAATATGCTTTAAGCAAAATTTTCATTTACACTGAAAAACTTAAAAAATTGTTATTACTTGATGTCTCACATGCGAAGAATATGAGCTGCACAACTGAACATATTTTTTCACTCTATTTTTCCTGCAAGTTGTTTGACAATAACTCTCAAACATTTTAATAGTAAATACTGTTCTGGGCTTCGGAAGGCCTATATATATATATATATATATATTTTTTTAGTTTTTTTTATGTTTGGCAGCTTTATATTAAAATGTTTACTGTAATTAAAAATGGGGTATTTATTTACTTGTCAACTAATGATTTCATTCAAATGAACATGAAAGGTGAACTATTAGTTATTGTAATCAAGTTTTTTTTTTTTTAATCTGGAATCATCTTACCTCAATTTAATGTTGATTTGTTCTCGAACATGTTTCGATATATATCTTCTATATCATCATCAGCTTTGGCCGGACTGATGAGTTTTATGTTGTGAAGCCTGGATGTCGATATCAGTTTCCTCTTCCGGCTGGTCGAAGAACCTCCATACGAGGTCACGTTCAGAAGGAATTTCGAAATTCATAACTCTATTTTTGTTCTTCTTTATATAAATTTTTTCCCAAATATTCAGAAGAACAAAAATAGAGTTATGGATTTAAAAATTCTTGCAGAACGTGACCTTGTATAGAGGTTCTTCGGCCAGCCAGAAGAGGGAGCTGATATCAATATCCAGGGTTCACAACATAAAACTCATCAGTCTGGCCAAGCTGAAGATGATATAGAAGATATATCGAAACATGTTCAAGAACAAATCAACATTAAATTGAAGTAAGATGATTCCAGATTCAAAAAAACTTGATTAAAAAGAACCTCAAAATATAACTTCCTAAAATAAACTATTAGTTATTGTAACTGTGACAATATTAATTAAAAACAGGATAGCTAGCCACCATTTGGAATTATGTTTTCTGATGTCCATATTAGTACTAAACTACAGTTCCCAATATTTTATCATGCAATAAGCAATTATATTTGAGCTTTACTTCACATTTACATACATTGGTCTTATAAAGTTAACAAATGACCTCTTTGCCTAGCATAAGTTATTAGTTAAGAAGACTTTGTTCGGTTAGGTTTAAAGATTTCTTGGTGTAATTAAATGACAATTTCTTCAAGTATGATAACTTGAAGATTGCTCGTCACAATGACTGACTCACAAGAATAACTAGCTAACTAACTCGCTGGCACTATCGAACCCATAAGTTCATGGCCGCATGGACATAAGCTCTCCATACATCCCTATCCTGATGTAATGTTTTCTAATCATCTCTTGTATAATCTACTTCCCTCAAATCATAGTTAATGCTATTCTCCCATCTCAATCTTGGTTTACCAACTGGGTGTTTTCCCTCTTGTTTTCCTACAAGAAGCATGTCTGTCTTTCATTCCCCATTCATGTCACATAACCTGCCCATCGCAGTCTACGAGACTTAACTATTCTCATTATATCTGGTTTCCTATAAAGACCACATAGTTCACTGTTATGTAATCTTCTCCATTCACCTGTCTGTTCATCTCTCTTTGGTCCAAAAATTTTCCTAAGAACTTTATTCTCAAATACTCGATAATCTCCTTTCCTCCCTTAAAGTAAGAGTCCATGTTTCGCATCCATATAATATAACTGGTAGAATAATAGTTTTATATATTTTCAGTCCCTCAGGGGTCCTCATCTAGGGGATATGTGGATGACGACCAGAAGGTGCCCAAGCTGAGCAAAACATTTCTTCCACTTACTTGTGTTTTGCACTCTTTTAACTTTACTATCTAACCTCTCTTGGTTAACTCTTGTTTTTTTCGACTCCGACGCTATTAGGACATCCGAGGGCAGGGAGTCTTTCCTTTCTTCCATTTCTTCTTTCCTTTATTTTCTTTTCTTCTCCAGAAAAGCCTGACCAGAGGCTATAAGATGGCAGCCCCATCACTGGTCTTGCCTTCCTTTGGCCAGCAACCAATCGAAGGGACTATTATTATGCTTTCAAGTCTTATACGAGAATTTCCCGGAAGGATCAAAACGCTGGCCTAATACTTGGAAGGAAGAAGAAGAAGAAGATATATTTTCAGTTTTAATATTTTTTATTAATTAAATAAAAATAAAACGTAGTTTTATTTGATTTTCATATTTATTATATAATTCAGTGACAGCTGTTTCGGTACACTGTACCTTCTTCAGACATGTTAATAAATTATGAATTGTGTTTCAAAACAAATTATGAATTGTGTTCCAACTGAAACACAATTCATAATTTGTTAACATGTCTGAAGAAGGTACAGTGTACCGAAACAGCTGTCACTGAATTATATAATAAATATGAAAATCAAATAAAACTACGTTTTATTTTTATTTAATTAATAAATATGGATTTTCATCAAGTAAACACCAACTCAATTGATTATTTAATTTTTTTCAAAACAGTTGGGACATCAAGAGTCTCTGTAATGCATAATAGCACGCATTTCCAGAATTGAGCCTATGTTTAATTTCTTTGTGCATCTCATTCCTATTTGTGATTATTGTTCCTAGGTATTTGAATTCAGCCACTTCCTCAAAATTTCCCTCATATGTCATTAGCTGTCCATTTCCATTATACCTAGCAATTAATCAAATGTCAGTTAAAGCATGTTAATTCATCCTATCCTTTTCTGCAACTGGATTGAGATGTAATAATAAATCATAAAATTGATATATTAAATCCCAATAACGCTTCAGCACAAACATGCTTGCATGTGCACACGGGGTGCCTGGAAAGCAGAGTTACATTACCCCAATGATACAATGGGCAATTATTGTTAACGAAGCACCAGGAGAGATTTTAACCTAAACACCTAAATTCCAGACCATGGACAACCACAGGAATAAAATTCCCTTTAAAGAAAAATGTCTATGGTCTGACTGGGAATCGCACCTTGGACGTCATGAACTATAGTTAGAAACACTGACCACTATCTCATGAGGTTGATCATTCTTTTCAATTTAAAAAATAAAAAGAGATAAAGAAGTAGAATAAGAAAGCATGTCAGACCAAAAACGAATAGAATAATATGTAAGTAAATCCAGAACTATATACTTGTCATGACATATCTGAGATATAATAGTTCTACTTATTTGGGGACACTGGAGAAATTAGTGTCTATCTACACTTTGGAGTTCAAATATGCACATATTTAATATTTAATTTTAGGAAGTTATATTTTGAGGTTATTTTAATTATATTATTTTTGGTCTGGACATCTTACCTCAATATTAATGTTGATTTGTTCTTGGACATGTTTCAAAACAATTCTGTTTTATCGTCAGCTTTCCCAGACTGGTTTTATTTATGTTGCACCACCTGGATGTCGATGTCAGCTCCATCCGTGGTTGGCCAAAGAACCTCCAAACAAGGTCACCCTCCATCGGAATATCAAAATTCATAACTCTGTTTCTGTTCTTCTGAATATAAATTTTTTCCCAAATAGTCAGCTCTTTTGTATTTTCTAACTGTTTTAATAATCTAGTGTCTGAATTTATATCTTATATATAGATATATATAGGGAAAACAAAAAGAAACCTAAAAATTAGAACCAAAGGACACATAAGAAATATTAAAAATGGAGAAATTGAAAATCTGCAGTGGCTGCTCATGTTTGGTCTGAAAAACATAATATAAATTCAGACACTTAAATTATTAAAACAGTTAGAAAAGACAAAAGAGCTGACTATTTGGGAAAAAATTTATATTCAGAAGAACATAAAGGGGGGAAGGGGGGGAAGTGGAACAGAGTTATGAATTTTGATATTCCGATGGAGGGTGACCTTGTTTGGAGGTTCTTTGGCCAACCACAGGATGGAGCTGACATCGACATCCAGGTGGTGGCAACATAATGCAACATAAATAAAAACAAGTCTGGGAAAGCTGACGATATAACAGAATTGTTTTGAAACATGTCCAAGAACAAATCAACATTAATATTGAGGTAAGATGTCCAGACCAAAAATAATATAATGCACATATTTACTGTCTAAAATATTGCAGATTAATGTCCTGTAACGTCCATTGTTAACTAATATTGTTAACATGCCATTCAAAAAGCGAGTACTGTACATTTTTAGGCAGCTTTTATTTTCAGTAGGAGCATGCAGAGCATAGTAGTTAAGGCAATACCCTACAAGCTGGAAAATTGAGGGTTCGAAACCCAGTGGGTTCAGGATTTTTAAACTGACAAACATAAATGGGTACCAGATGCTTGTTCAAGGATAAAGACAGCCATCATGCATTTGGCTGACAACCTGGCTAACATCAAGTCATGATTGTCTAGAAAAAGTGGGAGCCTTAACCTCCCACTACCCCAAAGGCCTCCTAAAGTCTGTAGTGGGATCACTTTACCTTTTTTTATCATCAACATAGAATAGTATAAAAGCAAATGCATATTTTCAAAGTTCCACCTTCCACTATACTTGTTTATAATACATGGCAAGTGAGTTTATTTATTAATAAAAATATAACTTTTTAATTTAAACATAAAATTGATAGGAAGTTACGCTGTAGGGTATTTTATCAAAGAAATTGAATTGGTTATTTCATCTTACTTCATAATTTAATAAATTACCATGAAGATATTTTTGCTCCACCAAAAAAAAAATATATCAAACCATAATTCAGAGCATTTTAACATATGGTACTGAAGTTTGGCAAATTCCTACCAGGTAAATGAAAAGAATTTTAAGTACAGAAATGGATGTTTTAAGAAGATCAGCTGGAAAATCTAGAATGGATAAAATACAAAATAAAAAAATAAGGGAAATTATGGGTGTACAAGAAGAGCCAGACATCATAGACATTGTAGAAAAGAAAAGATTACAGTGGTATGGGCATGTCAAAAGAATGCCAGAGCAAAGATTGCCTAAAATTGTTATGGAATGAATCCCAATGGAAAGGAGGAAGACCGAAGAAAACTTGGATAGAAGGTGTACAAGCGGCTATGAATATCAGAGGATTGGAGGAAGATCAATGGATGGACAGAGAGGAATGGCATTTGGTTTCCGGAAGACGATGGCAGCTGTCATGATACCGTATGATGATGATGATACCATGAAGATATAGAGTTAAAGAAATGTATGTATCATCATTTGGCACACAACAAATTTCAAAAAGTACTCACAAATTCAATATCAGCTTGCACAAAAACACAAACTAGATATAAAAAATTAAGATAAGCAATCAAGAATTTATGATGTTAAAGTGTAAATTAATATATTCGGCTACTTTTCTGAATTATTTCAGAATAGAATAATTTCTGCCTGAAACCGGGATTTGAACACAAGACCTCCACCATTTGTTACACCACTTGAGCTACTCAGGCAATCCTTGTCCTGAAACAATTTTTTTCTCTCATAATTCTGTACACCAGTAGCAGTGAAACTTCATTCACAGTGCAATTGGGTTGCTTCCGAAACAAGATGACATTATGATGGGATTTTTTATAATAATTTAAGCTATAAGATTATTATGATGATATTAAAGTAAAGTGATCCCACTAAAGGCCTCGGGAGGCCCTTGGGGTAGTAGGAGGTTAAGGCTTCCACTTTTTTTTCTTGACAATCGGCACTTGATGTCAGCCGGATTGTCAGCCCTGCGTGACAGCCGCCTTTACCCCAGAACAAGTGTTTGGTACTCATTTCAATTAGAGGCTGAGTCGACCCCAGGGCCATAATGCCACCAGAAGGTTTGGGTCAGTTTAAAAATCCTGACTCCATTGGGAATCGAACCCTCGACCTTCTGACTTGTAGTGCAGTGCCTTAACCACTACGCATGGCGTGCCCCTTATGATGATATGTTAAGTAAATTAATATTATGCAGCTAAAGCTATTATCATGATCGAAATTAAGTAAATTAATAAACACAGTTATGCTATATATAGTAAAGAGAAAAATTTTTGCCTGAAACTTCAACTTTTCGTGCTATTGAAGTGTAAATTAACATACTCAGGCTAATCATCTGAATCAATTCTGAAGAGAAAATTTTTTGTCTGAAGCAGGATTTGAATGAAAAACAAGGTTGGAGGTTTTGCTAAATATTACCTTGAATGAAGTGTCGCGGCTACGGCGGGTTAGGCAAAATATTTGATAAAAGAGGGAAAAAGTGTGTCATGAACAGAGATTGTCTGAGTAGCTCAAGTGGTTAGAAAGACAAACCAATTGGTGATGACTCCGGAGGTCTTAAGTCAAATCCTGCTTCAGGCAAATTTTCTCTCTTGGGTTTGTGTTTTAAATCATGGTTCAGGCAGAATTTTTTCTCTTTAGATCAGGAATTTACCAAATAAAATGTGAGAAATGTGAAAAAATCAACATAAGGAAAACTTAAAAAAAAAACTTAATGAAAAAACACCTAAGATATAAAAGAATAAAAATATGGAGGCACTATAAAAAAAGCAGTAGGTGAGTACGGTGTTCATGGGTGGGAAGGAAAAAGAAGAAAAAAAAAAAATAGTTAAATAATGGGATAAAATAATTGCTTTAGTTACAACAAAACTCACAGCTTGGTAGAAACATCTACATCCAAAAAAAATAGAGACAAGATAATGATCTTATAATTCCTGGGAAAAATAATTTGATCACATGATTCATCTGCCTAATCCCAGAGGGAGAGAATATAAAAGAGCTCCAACGGTTATCGTAACAGTTGGTCTTTGGTTGAGAATGTGGGTAATAACCTTCAAAATTCTTCTAAAGGGAGGAGAGAGTAAAGTATGAGGTTTTTTTTGTAAGCCTATGTTTTCCCTTTACAGAGATTTAGGTGCTCTCTCCCTACAGGGAAGAATTTGAACCATACTAATTTAGTTACACTTGTTTTTCTATAGATGTCATTTTGAGTGGTACGTGGTCAGCGTTCCGCCTCATACTGACATCTTGGAAACCAAGGTAGTACTAGGATGAGAAAATTCGGTAAATTTTGCTTAGAGGACTTTTCATTCAGGCTTAAGGATTTTTTACGAGCCTGAAAATCTTCAGACTCGGGACCCATGGCTTAAAGTCCCTCCCAGAGGACTTGCTCCTTTGGATTTTTCCGTCCTAAAAAATCCATCGACCCCGGCCAGGTTTGAACCCGCGACCCTCGGGACCAGAGGCAAGGAGCATAACCACTAGTCCACCGCGGCCGACTATGAGGTGAGAGTAAATAACCGATTAAATTTCTTTGAGATCTTTTTGACTTTGATTAATATCCCATTTAAATATAAGTCCTTGATTTTAGTATTTAAATGATACATAGAGCATCTGTAATAAACCTCAACAGCCTACAAAAGAACTCACCATCATCATTAGAGACATAAGATGTTTCTCCTGTTGTTTCAATATAATTTTCTTGTTTCTCTTCATTCTTCAACTCCAAATTCTTTGATATAGCTGATGATTGAGATTCTGTAGGTGATCTTTTCATATGGCGAGCTGAAGAGTTTGACAGAACTGGCGAGGGAGGAGTGTCAACAGCAATACTTTGATCTACATCATCACTTACCTGAAATGTTTAAATATTGTAACTCTCGTACAATAACATGAAATTTGACCAGTCAATGTTAATCTTGTAAAGTATTGACAAAAACATGGTCCTATTAAAATTAAATGTATATTTCTTCTTCAAAGAAATTTCATTTACTTTTATAACCCTGCTCCCAATTTACTCATAAAATATAAAACTAATGAAATATTAAGAAAAATCTTTCCATCAAATATGAGGTTTATTAATATTTAAAATCGAAATAGTTGTAGAACTCAGGGATATTTTACTTGCAGAATCAGATATTTTATTAGGCAATCAAATTGCACAATGTTGTATTTATTTTAAGTTAAATAATTTTATCATAAAAACACTATAACATATTAATCATTGGACAAATAATACAATATCTTAATGAAAATTATCATAATTCAAACTACACTTCAAAAGTATATTCACTAATGGAGCATGTTGCCTGACTTTGATGTGTATTGTGATAAATTGTTGGCTGGGTTTTGAATTTTGCAGGTGATGCCAAGAGTTGGTTCTCGCCTTGTATGGTAGAGAGGACTTCATGAGCCGATGACTCACAAATCGAAAATCCTGGGGAGAAAATTCCACATGCGTCTATACCTACATTCTGGAAAGGTCAGTTCTCGAGAAGTGTCTTATTGGGGTACCAGATTATTTTTAAAAATCTCCATGGCGCAACAGCTGTATAAGGCCCTTGACATACCAGCCGGCTGCTGGCTTCACATCAACATGTGAGATAGATGATCATACAGCCAGTGTAGGGGTGACACATGGTCAGCATGTCGGGTCCTGGAGCTGCTATTTATTGTAGCTACCCAAATTCCTCATGATACTGGGTGGACACCAATCCCACACTGGCCGAAATTCCATGAGAAAATTTCTTCCCCCATGGGAACTCGAATCAGCGCAAGTCCCACAGCTCTGTGCCAAGGCATCTTGACTTAACCACTCAGCTACAGTGCAGGACAATTATTTCTACCCTTGCATAATAAGGATGTGCGAGGTGAGACGAGCCAGTTGTGTCCAAAGTGTGTAAGACAGAGAAGATGTGTTATGAGAAGCTATTGATGAGCATGAAGAACTGAATTATAAAATAAATGTATTTGCAATAGATTCATTTAACAGAAAATTATTTGTGTGTATGAAGTTAAATAGTGAGAAAGTAATAAAGTGTATTTAGAAATTTTGTGTAACATCTATGAAGTGAATTTAATGAAATTTGACTGTGACAATATTATCACTGACCATGTGGATGTCTCTGTATTGACAATATAGATTTTTATAAGTAATCGGTTTTTGAAATATTAAAATAAAGGAAGATGTTTTACATGAATAAAAATGTCTTCCAATTATACAGTGTCCACATAATGAAAAATCACATCTAATGTTCCATCCATTTTTAATTCTCTCTCGCCCACTATCCACATAGGTCAATCAGCAAGAATTTGATCCTTTACTTGCCTTCCTATTGCTTCTAAGAAAATGAAGATAGCATTGCAACACCTTGCAACTGGTTTGAAATCTATGATTTCTGATGCTATGTCTGATGTGGTGAGAGGAATCCATTAGGCAATTGCAACTTTTCCCCCCCCTCTATCTATAAGAGGGATGCTTTAGATATTGCTTTCTTCTTGTGCAAATCCTACGTGGCTATCTGTCCTGTACATCTTCTGACTCAATCCTTTCATGCTCATTGCTTCCATTTTCTCATTTATTCAAGATTTTCTCAATAATAATAATAATACTAATAATAAACAACAACAGATTTATATTTGAAGAGAAAAATTTTTGCCTAGACCAAGACTCGAACCCGAACATTTCAGTGAGAAATGTTAAATCAATAATAAAAACATCATTAGAAAACAACAGATTTATTTTACCTGGCACAATTAAGGCCTTAAGGCCTTGTCTACCACTCAAGCAGGTTAGAAAAAAATAAAAAATTACTGTTACATCTAAATTACAATAAACAAAATTATTACATAGTGTATCTACAAATATTATTTACAATATATTTTGATTTAGATTTTAGATTTAACAAATTAAATATAAAATATACAAGAAAGAAAAATGAGAAAAAAATTGTCAGAATAAATTTAGTTTGAGAAAAATTGATTATTTAACAACAAGTAAAATGTACTTTAAACCATAAGCGTAGACTTAGAATAGTGTTATACGTTCATGTGGAGTTGCTCCTCACATGATATTTGAGCTCATCCCTCTTGTAGGAGGTCCTAGCCTTCCGTGAGACACAGTGGCTTATTCATTCATTCAAATGTATAAGCTTGATTTAAAAGTGTCATAAGTCTTCTTTCCTCTTGTCTTCCCCAAGGTTCCCATTGATGAGTTAATTTAGGCTATCTGTCCTCTCCCATGTTCATCACATACCTTAACAATAGATTTAGATTACTTATTTCAGGAATTCACTTATTTCAGGAATTCACACTATGAGGTTCATTCATTTAGGTAAAATTTTTTATCACTCACTTCATATTATTCTTCTTATTTTAATATAAACTAGTTTTGGAACTTTGTTTCCATTCCATCTTCAGTATTTTCACAACCGTTGTTCTGTCATCTTGAAAAGCCTTCTTTCGCTCCTTCCATTGGCAGACTGAAAAACCTCAAAACCTCAAGCATTCTCCTCAGGAATTTCAAAGTTCATCAATTTCTCCTTTTTGCTCCATTGAATATAGATCTTTCCACTATTTATTTTAATAATTTAGCCTTCTTCTCAATAAGATTTTTTCATTGCAGATTTTTCTACTTCCCCTTTCTTGATGTTCCTGAGGTGTTCTTTCACTCTAGTTTTCAAATTTCTCTTAGTTTTTCCTATGTAGAATTTCTCACATTTAATCTGATAAATCCCTGATTTGTTTTCTTCTTTTATTTTCTCATTTGTATTAGGTCTAATCAATCTACTGATGCTATAGTAATTTTTGAGTGCCAATCTTATGTTGAAATCTTTAATTTTTTTTTTAAACTTGAGGTGCTTCAATGGATATGTGAATTTCCTGAATTTTCCATTTTCTTCTTTTCCTTTTAGAAGAGTGCTTTAATTAATAATTTTTCATCTTTTGAACTAATTTATTTTCTTGTGTACCATTCTTTCTTGAAAACCATTTTTTGTAGCTACTTTGATTATGTGTTCTTTTTCATAATTTTCTTTGTTCTTGGATATGTTTACTAATCCATGTACCAAACTATTCAAAACTGCTACTTTGTGAGCTATATGATTGAAACCTGTAGCTTTTATATAGTTATCTATGTGTGTCTTCTTTCTGTATATTCCAAATTCTATCTCATTTTCTTCATTCCTTTTTAAGTTGAGATCTAAAAATTGGTATTTCTCTATTAATTTCTGTTTCCATAGTGGACCGTATAGTTTTACTTTGAATGTTCAATCATTTCAATGCATCATCTATCTGTTTATGATTAACTATTGCAATTATGTCATCCACATATCTGCACCAGAACTTGAAAATTAAATGATGTCCACTAATTATCTTGTGTTCAAAATTCCCCATGATCAGATTAGCTAAGAATGGAGATAAAGGGTTTCTCATCGAAAGTCCTGAATTTTGTTTATAGAATCTCCCATTGTAGGTGAAAAACATATTATCAATACACAATTTAGTTAAAGTTTTGTATTTGATTATCTTTTCTTTTTCAATTTTATTACTGTTCAGCCAAATCTCTAAAATTTCCATAGTTTTGTCCTTAGGAATGCTTGGAAACAACATCAAAAGAAACTAATCTGTCTGATGATTGTAGTTGTATGTTTTTTAGTTTCTTTACCAATTCATATGAGGTGAGTGATAAAAAATGTTATCTAAATAAATAGGTTTTGATCCTTATTAGTATGATTTCTTTTCCATCTATATTATTCCTAATATCTGAATCTTTTTTATACATACATAGTCCACTCAACATGTCAGAAGTTGCTTGTTACAATATGACTACAAATTTGGCTATCTTTCAATGCCTTGATGTTGAAACAAAATATGATATGCTATCTTTATCAGTTATTTTTTAATTGGGAAAATAGGGAAAGAATGACTTGGCTCAACAATCCCAGAAGCTATGGCAACAACTTTTATTTATTTACAAAAAGTAATTCTTAAAAGGTTTTTAATTTTAAATTAAGTACTTTACAATTTTTAATTATATTTTTAAGCTGAAACTTCCAGATCCAGAAACTAATTCTGAATGCAGAGTTATACTAATCACTATCTACCTCAGACATCTCACATTTTGTTTATTAGGACAAATTACAAGGGTCATGCTGAAAGTCATGAATAATGTTGTTACAATTCCAATTTCAACAATGTAACAAAACAGCTGCATGATCAAAATCTAAAGACTCTACACTATTGAGACATTATGACATTATTAGCTTCAATCACATGACCTCAGACAATATTTGCAAAATTACTAAGATCAATGTTTCATTTTGACAGCATAGTGTCACTGAATTTCTTGATAGAGAGGAAAAATTTGCTGCTGAAATTCACTTCAGATTTCAGCTTGCATATGAATGTATAGCATATATGGGCGCCAGCAGTGTTTGAGATGGATGAAACATTTCAAAGATTGGAACACAAGCATCCAAAATGAGCCCCATAACTGTTATATTTGAATTGCCTCCATGGGATGCGACAAGGAAAGAGTTAATGAGTTGGTTAGAGAAGAGACATATAATGTTACTGTGAATGAAATCACAGTAAAACTTACAACAGGACATAATGCAGTCCAGAAATAAATTTAAAGCATGGGTTATCAAAAAGTTTGTTTCTGTTGAGTTCACGTTTATTGACTGAAGACCACAAGGTTCAGAGAAAACCATAATCACTTAAGGTCTTCTTCAGAGATTTCAAAATAAAGGAGACAATTTTTGATAAGCATTTTGACAGGCTATGAAAGCTGGTTTCATCATTATGAGCCTCAAACAAAATTCCAGAATGTGAAATGGCACCATTTAGATTTACTGTCAAAAAAGAAAGCAAGGATAGTGTGATCAGTTGGGAAAGTTATGGGCAGTGTCTTCTGGGATGTGAAGAGATATATTCTAGTTAAATTTCTTGAATCTGGACAGGCCATAAATACATTCAAACACTTTTGAAGCTCTGTTGTGCATTGCACTATAAATGTCCTGGAAAGAAGGTAATTTTGCAACACGATAACACACTGCCACATATTGCCTGTGTCACCGAGGAGAAAATAAGGAAATTTGGGTGAGAAACTCTTCCACATCCTCCCTATAGCCTTCACTTGGCATCCTCCAACTATCACATCTCCAGTCCTGTGAAAGAACAGCTGAAAAGCTAATGCTAATGAGATACTGGAGGACATCCAAAAGTGGTGAGTCAGTGGCTTTGGGCAGCTGGAATAGATTTCTACTGCAAGGGATTTTCAAATTGCAGAATGGTGTGAAAATGTGTGCAAAGAAATAAAGAATAAGTGGAATAGTAACAGAAAAGCCTTTAGATTAAGATATGTACCTAATTTATCTAAAAAACAAAAATTAAGATTCATAATAGGTTGCTCATAACTTTCAATATGGTCATCATATTAAAGACATTATGGCCTTAACTCTGCCAGCTAAAATAAAGCATTATTATTATTAAATATCAGTAATATTTTATGCATACAAGTAAATGATATTAGCAATATACAAACACACCTGATTATTGTTCTCAATTTCAAGATCAGCAAAAATGTCATCTGGTTCTGATGAAGGTATTGCCAGAGGACTATCTGTTTTCCCAGTTGCTTTATTGGTATCTGTAAAATTTAAACTCAGTAATTTGGATAACAATACAAAAAACACAATTACAGAATTTAGATTTAAAATTTAAGATTAACTTTATCTTATCTTAAATTTGAAGAGAAAAATGTATC
This sequence comes from Diploptera punctata, assembly GCA_030220185.1. NCBI lineage: Eukaryota > Metazoa > Arthropoda > Insecta > Blattodea > Blaberidae > Diploptera > Diploptera punctata. The sequence goes on from JASPKZ010010273.1 coordinate 427,477, forward strand.
TTATCTTATTTGTTTTTTTTCCTGCATTACTTTGAAATATTTTTGCTTGAAAAATACCACAAAAATGTTTTATATAGAGATAATAATAATAATAATAATAATAATAATAATAATAATAATAATAATAATAATAATGATTTATTTTAGCTGGCAGAGTTAAGGCCATAAGGCCTTCTCTTCCACTCAACCAGCGAATAGTAAAATTATACAAAAATTACGTACATATTACAATTTTAAGATATTAAAATACAGACTAAACAAAATACAATGATGATGGATCTAATACTAGCTAATGCTAACAAAAACATAGAATATAATAAAATTAAAATGATATAAAATAAAGTAAGTAGCTTCCTACATGATTATTAATAGAATGCTCTATATAGTTGTTATGTAGTTAATGTTTTCATTGTGTCGAACTTAAGATATCAGTTAATTTGGATTTAAATAATGATAGCGATTGACAGTCCCTGACATGACTGGGAAGTGAGTTCCATGCTCTAGCCATAGATATTGTGTAAGATTCAGAGTACAGACAGGTCCTGTGTTGTGGTATCAAAAGTAAAGAAGAGTCTTGTGATCTTGTTCCTAAATTGTGATGAGCCGATAAATGTTGAAAACGTGTTGTTAAATAAGTTGGTAAATATGTGTGCAGAATTTGGAATAGTAAGGTATGTGAATGTAAAGTTCTTCTGTCATTTAGGCGTAGCCATGATAAGGCCTGAAATGAAGGAGACACGTGGTCATAACGACGGAGATTGAATATAAATCGAATGCACGCATTATGAGCACGCTGTAGTCTGTCAGATAGATCAGTTGTAAGATTAGTCAGTAATATGTCGCAGTAGTCGAAGTGTGGCATTATAAGAGTCTGTACAAGTATTTGTTTTAATTTTGTAGGAAGGAAGTTTTTAAAACTATTTAGGGAGTGAAGAATTGAGAACACTTTCTTGCAGGTATTATTCACCTGGATTTTCCAGTCTAGGTGTTGGTCCATATAGATACCCAGATTTTTTACTACTGAGCTGTAGGGGATATTTTTGTCATTTAGGAGAATGGTAGGGATATTTTCGTAATTTATAATGCTTTGGATTCGCCGATGTCCTATAATTATGCACTGTGTCTTGTCAGTATTTAGATTAAGTCCATGTTTCTTCGACCATTGGGAAATTGAGTCTAGGTCACTATTTAATTTGTCTAGTGTGTCATGTACATCGTCAGGATGGGAGTGAATGTAAATTTGCAAATCGTCAGCGTATAGGTGATATCGACAATAGGTAAGTCTAGTGGATATATCGTTAACATAGATAGAGAACAGAAGTGGTCCTAACACTGAACCTTGTTGGACGCCACCCTTCAGTGATAGCCAGGATGAGGAAAGTTCTGCATTGGATACACATTGCTGGCGACCATGAAGATAGGATCCAAGCCAGTTAACAGCATTGTCCGAAAGATTCAGAGCGCGTAATTTTGCTATTAATATGTCAGTGTCAACAGTGTCGAAAGCTTTGCTGAAGTCCAAGAGTGTAAATATTGTCATGTGGCCACTGTCCATTGCTTCACGCGCATCTTCGGTAACTTTAAGAAGTGCGGTTGCCGTACTATGGCCTGTCCTAAAACCTGATTGGTATGGGTCGAGTATGTTATGAGTGTTAAGGTAATCAGTTAATTGTTCATGAACAATGCGCTCCAAGGCCTTAGATAGGACTGGGAGGATGCTGATTGGTCTAAAGTCGTTTGGTGTTACAGGTAATTTAATTTTAGGGATTGGTCTGACTATAGCTTTTTTTCCAGAGTTCGGGGTAAGTTGAGGTCATAATTGAGGCATTGAATATATGGGTTACAGTTGGGAGTATGACATGGAGTATTTTCTTTAAAAAGTCGATACTTATATTGTCTATACCTTGTGTTTTAGTTCTAATGCGGTCCAGGGATAGTTTAATGTCGATTGGCATTATATAGGAAAAGAAGAATTTTTCTCGGGAAGGAGTAGGTGTGGATAGGAGCTCATCTATAGTTTGTTGTTTGGTCGTAGTGTTTATGTTAAGTGTGGCATATGATGTGAAATGTTGGTTTAGATCGTCCAGTGATATGTTAATGCTCTCTCCTTTGGTTGTCGGCTGCCGTAGGCCCATTGATCTAATACGTTTCCACATATCACTTGCATTTGTGTTTGGATCAATGAGACTATGAGCATACCGCAACTTAGCGTTCCTAATGTTTTGATTCGTTTTGTTTCTTAATGTCTTATATTGTCTTAAGTTAGCGTCACTTTTGTCCCGTCTATATTTTCGAAAAGCAGCATCCCTCTCAGCCATCAGTAGTCTAATTTCGTGGGACATCCAGGGAGCTGGGGATTTAGTAATTCGTCTAGTCATCAAGGGGGCATGTTTGTCGTAAAGTTCTAATATCATATTGTTAAATTTAAGCAATTTTTCGTCAATTGTGTATAGGGTCCAAATATCATGCCACGGCATGTCGATAGCGTCTGCAATTAGAGCTTGCCTGGTTAATATTTTTTAAATTTCGATACGTTAATAATTTAGGACAAGTCCTAGGACACTGGAGAGAGTATTCGATATATATGACGTCATGGGCTGATATGCCGGAGGCAGATATTTGTCCGTAGTTTATAATTTTCTGTGAATTTGTCGTGGCTATGATGTCTATTAATGTATCAGTCGTCGATGTGTGATGAGTTGGTTGTAAAGGCAAGACATACATATTGCATGCGTGAAATAATGCCAGTAGTTCTGATGATGAAGATGAGGAAGAAAGTAAGTTAGAGTTAAAGTCGCCCATTACTATAACATGCTGATAATGCGGCAGTAAACTTAATAAAGGTGTTTCTATGTCACTAAGATACTCTACTTTCGGAGGTTTGTACACCACACACAGGAGACATCTCTGTAAACTAGCTGAAATTTCAATGAAGAGGAATTCTGGTCGTGCATTGTAATCAGGGGAGGAGTGAAGAATGACTTTGGGCTCTAAGTTCGATTTGATATACATCGCAACTCCCCCACCTCTTTTCCCTAGTCTATCATTGCGACAGAGGGTGTACCCGTCAATATCAACAAGTGAGGAGTGAAGGGAAGGTTTAAGCCAGGACTCAGATATTAAGATCGCATGCAGAGAAATCTCGGAAAATAAATGTCGAATTTCATGAATGTGAGGCAGAATGCTTTGAGCATTAATATGGGCGATTTTAAGAGTAGTTGAACGAGGAGAAAAACATTCTTTTAGCAGGTAGGCAGTGGTGGGGTGAGAAGAATGTGAGGATTCATTGGCATTGTCATTTGAAGAAAGGGTAGGAATTTGCCTGGGGGACGGTCGTGTTGAAAGCAGGTCAGGGACTGCAAATATTTGACTAATGCTTGGAAGATCAATTGTACCAACTTTTACAAATAATGAAAATTTTAACTGAATTAACACACTATTAGGAGCAGAGAAAAATAAATATTAGTAATAATAAAATCAATTGGACTATTCTAAGAAAATAAAGTAAATGTTAACCTAATTAGCCTAGAGAAATTGCTACAGCTTAATTATTAATTTAAGAATTATTGAAAAAAAAAAGTTGATATATATTAAAAATAAGATATAGAATAATTAAATAGTTTTTAAATTATATGATATAAATAAACATACCCTATAATACGCTAAAGGCTTAAATTAACACAGGTCACTAGCACTGGTGATACGCTTTTTTGATTCACCAACTTTAGCGAATATAACACCGTCCAATGTGCAGACATTGCATACACCAAACTTATCAATAGTGTCTTTCAATAGTTGGTGGCGCATTCTTGTTAAGTCTTCTCGGATTGTTATACCTGATCCCTTGAGTTGTTTCTTATTTATGAACATCTCTCTTCTTTTACGGTAACTTGTAAATTTTATTATAATAGGGCGTGGCCTATCTTCTCTACGTACACCAACACGATGGCTCCTGTCAATGTCAGTAATACAGAGATCCACACCGATTTTCTGGGTTATTTCAATTGACTTAATGTCAGTGTCCTCCCCGGCCACTTCTTCAACCCTGAAAACACGTAAACATTGTCATCTCTGATATTGCTCTAAGTCATCCACTTTTGTCTGTAAATTGCTTATCACACTATCTTTATCTTCGATTGTTTTTTTAAGATTTTGAATCACTATAGTGTTATTTTCTATAGTTTTTTGAAGTTCCGCCACAACTTCGTTCTTAATCATTGTTGCCAACACCTGCAGCAACTCCTTGTCTTGGAGCGAGTCGGACAAGTCGTGTTTTACCGTGTCTTCAATTGAGCAAGTAGATTTATTACTTCTTCCACCCATTATCATATAAGATTGAAAACACGAAATAAATTTCACTAAACTATTAACTAACACTTAAAATAAACTTATAGATATGTTTCACTGACCCAACTGTTGTTTACACCTGCGAAAAATCGAAAAAGCCAGGAGCGCTGTTGAAGGCTGTTAGCAGCTGTCCGCCATTAAACCAAAATGACCCAAATATGACCCAGTTTTAAAATTCAAGACTTGTACATTAAAAATAAGACGGTATATTTCTTGGGAAAAGAGGAATTGACTTCCACAGCTGGAATGGTATGAGTGAAAACTTTTCCAATAAGTTAAATTACGTCTGATACCAACAAATTAGATTCCTAGGAAAACATTTAACTAAAAAAAAAATAAGGGCTGTCTTAATCACACATAAAATGCTCAGGATATTACAATAAAACTATTTTCCTTCTACTTCCCAGTAGCTATCGGGAAAAGCATTGGCCTAGAAAGCCAAGTCCTAGGTTCAAACCTCAGCCTGAGGGTATAATTTTTCCCTTTAAATATGATATAGTAACAATCTCTGAATGCATATTCAAAGCTTGGTAATATTTTAAGGCAGGTATATATGGACCACTCAAGCGTAATTGGGGTAATCGGCTAGAAAATAATTTTCTGTACCTATAGACTTTTCTATGCTCACAAATTTGTTCATTCATTAAATAATTGCATATCGTAAATCAATGGTAAGGAGAAAATTTTTTGCCTGAACTGGGAATCGAACCCTGAACCTTTAGCTTTCCGTGCTAATGCTCTTTCCACTGAGCTAATCCAGGCTTCATTCCCATCCAAGCAGAAATCCTTCTTTTACGTTACTCTACTGGTCCTACATTCAATTGCAATGAATCATACACAATGAATGGCTTCTACTTGAAGAAGACATGAAAGGACTCCACACAGCTATAGCATTATTTATTAAATTAATATTGAGAAGCTAAAGAATGATAGAAATAAGTAAATTAATGAACACATTTAAATTATTGTAAATCAATGGTAAAGAGAAAAATTTTTGCCTGAACCGGGATGGGAATGAAGCCTGGATTAGCTCAGTGGACAGAGCATTAGCACGGAAAGCTAAAGGTTTTTTTTTATTACATTATAATTTCAACCCGTGTTTTACCATGGGCATATCACGGGATATTTACAGTTATTTACATACATTTACATTTTGTCTTGCTGCAGTTTGATTGTTCAAGAGTTTATTCTTGAAGTGAGCGGAAGATGTTGCTGATGAAGTTCGTCACTGTGACGGTGTTGATGTGGTGCTGTAGTATCTGAGGTAGTGTTTGGGTTGTTAGAACAGGAGGCCGGTCTCTTGAGTACAGTGAACATTCTGTCAGAAGATGTATTGCTGTCTGTGGTGGACTTTCGGGGCAGTTGCATAGGGGAGATGGTGACTTTTTGATCCTGTGAAGGTATTTACGGAAGCGTCCGTGGTTGGTTAGGAATTGTGTAAGGATGAAGTTTTGGCCATAGGGATATAGAGAGTCGGTGGTGAATAGAGGGGATGAACTGTTGGGTGTGAAATGATATCTCGGAGTTAGTATATGTCGCATTCCATATGTTGATGTAATAGTTTAGCAGAAGTTGCTTGGCTCGAGAAATAGGGATGTAGTTACAGGTTACAGTAGTTTTATAGCAGGCAGCTATTTATGCTAGATAATCGGCTCGTTCGTTACCTCTGATTCCTGTATGTCCTCTGACCCAGTTTAGTGAGACTTGAGTTGTCTTCTTCAGAGTGATAATTTTCTTTCTGATGTTGACTGCTATTGGTTGTGTAGTTCTTTTGTTAGAGATGGCCAGAAGTGCTGCTTGCCAGTCCACGTGTATTGTGTAGGAAGTGTTTACATTACTTTGTTGTTGGTTCCAGTCCACTGCCATTTGGATGCCTATAAGTTCTGCTTGAGATATAGAGCATTCGTTGCCCAGTCTATGTGACTCGGTGTAAATCTCTTTTGAATTTTCTTCTACGATTAATCCAACTCCGACATGGTTTTCCGTTTTTGATCCATCTGTGAAGATCTGTATGATGGCTAGGATAACTGTACCTCTGTAATCTATTATTATGATGTTGTCTTTCGGATGGATTCCTCCATGTCTAGTTAATACTTCAGTCTTCCTAAGTTTGGGCAGGACTGCATTAGTGGGCAAGCATCTACTAGCGGCTTTTATATCCTTGCTCAGATGTAGGGCTAGCTCTATTGGCATTGTCCCTGCTATTGCTTGCAGAGCTACGTTGGAGACTGTTTTATATGCTTTGGTCGAGAAAATTAGGAAAGATCTTTGGATCTGCGTTAATTTGATATTAGCTCTTCTGGATAATGATTGGCTCCATGCCTCTGCCGCATAACTGACGACTGGGAGGATGGCATGATTATAAATCGTGAGAAGGTGGTGGTAAGAGATTCCCCAAGATGATTTGGAACATCAAATTAGGTTATTTCGAAGCTTCAGTAATTTGTTTTCTAGGAATTGAGTGTGGGGAAACCAATCCATCTTGCAGTCAAGCATAACTCCCAAATATTTCATTCTTGAGACAAAATTTATACCCCACTTTAAGACTGTCGGATGAGTACTGTATTCTGTTCTTTTCCGGATGTACATTGGCATAAGTGCTGTTTTATCCTGTGCTATTTCTAATTTTTATGTTTTACTCCAGTCCTCTATGTTTTGGAGTGCAGTTTGGAGAGTGTCAAGGATGTGCGAATGTGAGAGTCCTTTCAGCATGATCATTATGTCGTCGGCATACATTACAATATCTAGATCTTTTATGTTAGAAAGTTGTTCAATTTAACCACTGATGATGTTCCAGAGGGTGGGATCAGCAACCGATCCTTGTGGGCATCCTTTGGTGACTTGTTTGGAGATGGTCACGTTGCCTAGCTTATAGGAGGCGGTGCGATTTCGAAGGAAATCTTGGATGATACAGAAGATATTCGGAGGGCAATCAAAGTTCCAGAGCCGTTCAAGGAGTCCCGGGTGCCAGGCATTATCAAATGCTCCAGCTAAAGGTTCGGGGTTCGTTTCCCGGTTCAGGCAAAAATCTTTTTCTTTACCATTGATTTACAATAATTTAATTGTGTTCATTAATTTACTTATTTCTATCATAGTAATAGCTTTAGTTTCTCAATATTAATTTAATAAATAATTGCATGTTCATGCATATAACTGTTAGAAATTTTATGTCATTTTTTTCACTATTATTAGATTTCATAAGTCCTTTTGGTGAGTGAGGGTTAGACCTAATCTAAAACACACAAAATTGCAAATAAATAATTTGTTGAAAATGTACATCTATGAAATAAGTCATAACATTCTGCTATAATTTTGAGTACTTTTAGGTTATTAATATTTAATTTTAGGAAGTTATATTTTGAGGTTATTTTAATTATATTATTTTTAGTCTGTTTTATGATAAAACAGAATTGTTTTGAAACATGTTCAAGAACAAATCAACATTAATATTGAGGTAAGATGTCCAGACTAAAAATAATATAACTTTTAGGTTATGCCTAAATTATACCCATATATGAAATATAGTTAATAAATAATTTTATTTAATTAATAAATATGGATTTTCATCAAGTAAACACCAACTCAATTGAATCTTAATTATGCCTGTAACTATGTGTCATTGTGAAATAAATACTTTGAAATATTTTTGCCCAGTTTTATAACACTATAATTTATATATTTGTAACTTGTAAATGTCAATATTATTGCCTAATAACAGATGATCCCAATATACATATTAGGATTGTTGAAAACGGGGAGGTAGAAAAATCTGCAGGGTCATTCACGTTTGGTCAAAAAAACATCACATTGAAAGAAAGGTTGAATTAATAAAATAAATAGAAAAACCTAAGAACTTAAGATTTGGAAAAAAAAAAAAAACTACATTAAAAAATACAAGGAGTAACTATTGAATTTTAAAATTCCTGGAGAATGTGATTTGATTTAAAGATTCATCGGTCTACCAACAGATGGAGAAGAAAGCAATGAATCAACATGACAGAACAATGGTCAAGTAAATACTCATGATGGAGAATTAATTACTCCAAAACCAGTCAAAATTTTCCTAGAATGGAAGTTAATAATAAATTATTCCCACAATTACTTTTAAATTCATAAACAATGATTCCATTGAAATAATTAAATTTACACAAATATTAAGTTATGTAGATAGGAAATAACACTATGAGGTTTTTTAATATTGTTTATTTTTTATTATTTCACTCACCTCATACTTCATAATTCATAGCAGACCCAGGGTTTCTTCACATCACATAATAAAAACCAACAAAAATGAAAAGATTGAAGACTGCAAAAAATCGGGAATTTATCAAATTAATTGTGAAAAGATTGTGAAAAGATATACATAGGAAAAACAAAAAGGAATCTAAATACAAAATGACTCATTAATTTATTATCTAAATACAAGATTAAAAGAACACCTGAGAAATGTTAAAAATGGAGAAACTGAAAAATCTGCAATAGCTGCACATGCCTGGTCAGAAAAACATAGAATAGAAACCAAAACAAAATTACTTAAACAATTGGAAAAACCGAAGGAACTCACAATTTGGGAAAAAATTTACATATGCAAGAATGAAAATAAAAAAAAAAAAGTAAAGTGATCCCACAACAGACCCGGAGGTCCTTGGGGTAGTAGGAGGTTAAGGCTCCCACTTTTTCTAGACAATCGGCACTTTATGCCAGCCGGGTTGTCAGCCCTGCGTGACGGCCGCCTTTACCCCAGAACAAGCGTCTGGTACTCATTTCCGTTAGAGGCTGAGTCGACCCCAGGGCCATAGTGCCGCCAGAGGGTTTGGGTCAGTTTAAAAATCTTGACCCCTACGGGACTTGAACCCTCGACCCTCCGGCTTGTAGCTCAGTGCCTTAACCACTACGCTACGGCGTGCCCCTAGAATGAAAATACAACTATGAATTTTGAAATACCCGGTTATAAGGAGAGAGGACTGATTTGGAAATTCTTCGGTCAGCCACCAGATGACGCGGAGGTCAGTCTGCAGGATAGAAGGCCGTTGGACGTCAGTTGTGAACGTAACACAGCATTGAGAATGTCACAAAAGATGTGAAGAAACCCTGGGTCTGCTATGAATTATGAAGTATGAGGTGAGTGAAATAATAAAAAATAAACAATTTACACAAATAATTAAGTTATGTATATAGGAAATAACACTATGAGGTTTTTTAGTATTGTTTATTTTTTATTATTTCACTCAACGGCCGTCAGTTGTGAACGTGACATAGCATTGAGAATGTCACAAATGGTGTGATGAAACCTAGGTCTGCAAGAAGTTATGAAGTATGAGGTGAGTGAAATAATAAAAAAATAAACAATACACAAATAATGTTTCAACATTAGGAGAAATCTTATATTACAACATGATCATTTATTTGTGTCCTCTTAGAGAATTGATGATAAAATGGATTTATATGTTATTTCATGTTTTGACCTTTACTACTCTCTCACATTGTAAACCATAAGTGGATACATAATTTTTATCTTTTAATTAATCTCTTTCGTTTTTTCATTTTCTTGAGTTTTATTTTAAAATTTAACATCTGTTTAGGAAACTTGTTTTTTTTATTCTTTTAACAAAAACAAACTATTTTATTCTGCTCCTTTCTACACTTCAAATTAAATTTTCTATATTCAAAGAATTTTCAATTTTCTCAATTCTCATCTGTCCAACCTGGTTTTTCCTAAAATGTTTCTTAAAGGCTTTCTGCATCCTGTATTCTATGGATTTCTCTTTTATATTTATTTATCTAATGGTAGAGACTGGTGGTATTTCAACTGGCTTCCCAGTACAGACTTGTTAAGTTGTCAGCACATTGTGATGTGGGTGATGATGGAGATGTTGACTAACCATAATGTCATATGGATTGTCACAGAATATACATTTCTTTATTTAATATATGCTGATCCCATGTAAAAGGTGGGCTAGGCATTTTTTGTCCTGACATTAGCCTTTTTGTACATAATTTGAATTTCAGACACATGTAGAATATATATATATGATTAAGAAAATTTTCTTGGGTTTTCCACGTCATGGATTCAAGGTTGGCCATTGATTCCGCCCATGATTCCACATGCCATTATCAAGGAATCATACATATATCTGCAAAAATCTAAAATATAACAATATTATTTAAATATAATAACTTGACACACAAAAATGTTATTATTCTATTATCATCTCTGTAGTGCAATGGTTAGTATAACTGGAGACCAGATTTTGATTCCCAGCGACACCACAAACATTTTTCTCTTGATATAGCATGTGGAAAGAGGTCAATTCAATTTCTTGAGGTTAAATGAGTAGCTACTTTATGAGAAGTAATGAAATTCAATTAAGAAAACTGAAACTAAGGTTAAGAGACCATGTCAATCTAACCCATACTTTCTTCCTTTAGCAAGTGACAGCAACTACTTCAGTTGTGTTGCTCTTCAGATCTATTAAGACACAGACTCATTTATTTATATTCCTTGAGCATGCCTTTATTCTGTACTCAAAACTGTTTATCTTCAGTAAATTTAGTATTCATACTAATAAAATGAGATCATCTTCCGTAAAATAAATGTCAAAATATGTCATTAAAAAAGAAATGTAAATGGAAAATACCAAAGGGATTATAAATACATAGCAGGGAGCAAAAGGTAAAAGAGAGATTAAAGAGAAATGAACTGAAAGAGAGATAGACACAGTTGAGGATACCAAGATAACCAGTGGAATTTAGATTAGGAGGGAAGAGACCAAGAGGTCAGCTGAGATATAGAAAAAAAGAACAAGTTAAGAAGAATGTCGAGAAAAAAAGGAGTTGAATGGACTGGAAATGATGGAAGATAAGACATGGAATGACTGAAAGAGATGGAGGCTTTTGACCAAAATTCAACTCCCAGAATGGGGACACTACGCTAGATGGAGGAGGCTGTTAAAAACATCTAAACGAATACAATAAAAATGTTTTTTTCTTATACACAACTATTATTTCTATGAATTTTACCATTAGCAAGATCTTCAGTTGAATCATCAGATGAACTTAACAAAGGCTTTGTCATTTTTTTCCATCCACGAGTCATAAAATCTTCATCTTCATCATCACAAATAATTGCATCTTTACTTTTAGAAATGTCATGATGCTCTTTCTTTTCTGTAATAAATAACTAAAGTTAATGAATGCTAATAAAATGCCTGTAAATAGCTGGCAAAATGAAAATACAAATTATTAAAATTTTGTATTAACGTAGACTTTCACGGCCGGAGTTGCTATGATGATCTTGAAGAAGATTTTCGGGCTGTAGGCCGTGGTCGTGAGGCTTGTAGTTCCCCGACGTTTCACCAGAGACTGCGTCTGGCATCCTCAAGGGTTGTCTTGAGACTGGCAATTCTGTCTGCTGTCTGTCCTATTTATATGTTCACCGCGATGTGTTCGTAAATTGTATCTGCCTTCTGATTGGTCAGCATTGTGGACTTCCACTGCTCCAATGGGATTGCTGTTTGATGGTCTAATCGACTGTACGTTATATCTGCCTTCTGATTGGTCAGCGGTAGGGACTTCCATTGTTCCACTGAGATTGTTGTTTGATAGTCTAGTCGACTGTGCTTGTAGAGGTTTACATTTTGTGTTTTTTAGAACCGGTATCCATACTTTGTTGACTTTGAATGATTCTTCTTTTCTGTTGAAACTGTTTTTATGTTTGAATATTTCAATGGCTTCTCGTTGTAGATGGGTAAAACAGTGTGTGCAGTTAGATAATATGTCTGTATTCTGGTATTGTACTCTGTGACCATCAAGTAAAGAGTGTTCTGCTACTGCCGACTTATCCATTTGTTTAAGACGACTGTATCTTTCATGCTCCTTAAGTCTGGTTGCGATGGTGCATTTGGTGGTGCCTATATACACCTTTCCACAACTGCATGGTATCCTGTATATGCCTGCTGTCTGATGAGGATGGAGTTGATCCTTTATAGGTCTGAGGCCTACCAAGAAAATCAAGAACCTTCTCAGACCTATAAAGGATCAACTCCATCCTCATCAGACAGCAGGCATATACAGGATACCATGCAATTGTGGAAAGATGTATATAGGCACCACCAAACGCACCATCGCAACCAGACTTAAGGAGCATGAAAGATACAATCGTCTTAAACAAATGGATAAGTCGGCAGTAGCAGAACACACTTTACTTGATGGCCACAGGGTACAATACCAGAATACAGACATATTATCTAACTGCACATACTATTTTACCCGTGTACAACGAGAAGCCATTGAAATATTCAAACAGAAAAGAAGAATCATTAAAAGTCAACAAAGTATGGATACCGGTTCTAAAAAATGCAAAATGTAAACCTCTACAAGCACAGTCGACTAGACTATCAAACAGCAATCTCAGTGGAACAATGGAAGTCCCTACCGCTGACCAATCAGAAGGCAGATATAACGTACAGTCGATTAGACCATCAAACAGCAATCCCATTGGAGCAGTGGAAGTCCACAACGCTGACCAATCAGAAGGCAGATACAACTTACGAACACATCGCGGTGAACATATAAATAGGACAGACAGCGGACAGAATTGCCAGTCTCAAGACAACCCTTGAGGATGCCAGACGCAGTCTCTGGCAAAACGTCGGGGAACTACAAGCCTCACGACCACGGCCTACAGCCTGAAAATCTTCTTCAAGATCATTATATTAAAATTTTAATTACATCAGATTATTTGTATATGTAAATTATGATTCTACAACAGAAGTAGTAGTAGTAGTAGTAACATGGGTAATCTTCTGTTAACTAATAAAAAAGTTAACACCCCAGATAATAAAAAATCTGGAATTTATCAAATTAATTGCAAAGATTGCAATAAAGTATATAGGCCTATAGGAAAAACAAAAAGAAATTTGGACACTCGCAAAAAAAGAACACTTTAGAAACATAAAAAATGGTGAAATTGAAAAATCAGCAATAGCAGCACACAGTTTATTAGAGAATCACAGAATTGAAAAAGAAGCCAAACTTTTAAAACATCTATCTAAACCTCTTTGGAATTAACAGTTTGGGAAAAGATATACATTAAAAAAACATATTAGAATCATGAATTTTGAGTTTCCAGGCAAACCAAATTTCTTTAAATCAACACCAGATGGCAGTTTAAAAAATGAACAGCATAATGAATTGAGAGTCATGACAACAGCTGAGGATTGGAACGATGATTCCCGATATCACGGTTCTGTGTTAAATAACATAGATGTATGAGGTAAGAAGAATTCATGATTCATTTGATTTTTATTAAGAAAACCTCATAATGTAAAAATTCCAAACTTTATTATTTGAAGTAGCAACATTATTTTAATGATTCTCATTAATAACTTGTCATTAACTTCCATTTCAAAGCCTAAGCACAAACAATTTAATTTTATTTCTTCCCAGAATAAACTGAATCTGTTCAACATTTAAATGCTTTAAAAAAACAAATATGCACAAATATTAGCACTACAAAATACATTACATGAAATTATATATATATATATATGTATTTATTTTTTTTTTTTCCCAAATGCCCCAGATTTTGTCTTTCGACATTCCTGGTTTCTCTCCTGGCATGGCATACTTGTAACCCACTTCTGAGCTTGGGGCGTCTGGAAGGCAGGGTTACGTTGCCCCAATGATACGATGGGTGATGATGATGATAATGGTGTGCCAGGAGAGTCCCTAATCCTAAGCTTAACCTAAGATGAATATGAATGATGATGATTGCGATGGCCATATGATTTCGGGGACCGTTTGGGCCTTAAAGTTTTCCTGACATTTGTCTTACAGGTGAGGAAAAACCCTGATAAAAACCTCACCCAGAAAAACTGTTCCCAACCGGGGATCGAACCCAGGCCCGTTGCATGACAAGGCAGCATGCCCGAGACCACAGCGGTGGACTGAAATATATTTATAATATTTATATTTGAAGAGAAAAATTTTCGCCCAGACCGAGACTTGAACCTGGGACCTTTGGCTTTCTAGGCCAATGCTCTGCCATCTGAGCTATCGGGGCGAGTTCCGATCTAGACGCAAATTTCTCTCTTATATAAATATGTTGTAATTCCCAGCACCAAATGATATGAAGCCTTTGCTTCTATCTTTGTAAATGGCGGCTTCTTAGTTAAGAAGACATTTATCAGGAATTTAAACACTACTTTATAAAGCCAGTAGGGCTTCAATTGATGCTTTTATTATTAATTTAACACTTCTCACTGAAGGATAAATTATATTTGAAGAGAAAAATTTTCGCCCAGACCAATTTATTTATTAATATTGAGTGGAGAACATATTTTTAATAACTCACCTCATACAATTTCAAATTTATTTGATTTAAGACCATTGGTTTCAAATGAATTTTCCATTCATTTTCGGTTTATTTTCATGACTATTATTATTGGAGTCATAAAAATAAACTGAAGATGACTGAAAAATTCATTCGAAACCAATGGCCTTAAATCAAATAAATTTGAAATTGTATGAGGTGAGTTACTAAAAATATGTTCTCCACTTAATATTAATGATATAACCTCTTAATGTTTACTTCCCAACATTAATTTTAATACAATTTATTTATATTTATAATATTAAGCACATATCAGTGACATTTTGACAATCAGTAAAAAAATATCTTCTAAAAGCTAAGCTGTTATTTTTTATTTGCTGTTAACTAATTTTTTTTATGAATTTGTGATTGTAACAAGCCTTTTTGATAGATTTACACTGAATTTCTTGTTAACAGAAAGTACAGAAAGGTATCAATAACCTATTCAAAGTTAAAATTGGGAAACACATTATGAGGTTCTTAATAAATTAATGAGTCATTTTAACATCTTACCTCATATTTCATGTTTTATCAAACACGGTAACTATAGTTTTCAAATAATCTTGTCATTCATTTTCAACCGCCATTATGACTACCGGATATTCGTTGGAATCTCCCTCTATAACGTTGCCATCTGGCGTTGATTTGACGAACTTCGAGATATCGTTGCCATCTAGTATTGATTTGATGAACTTCGAGATGAGGTCACGTTCATCCGGAATGTCGAAATTCATGGATTTAAATTTGTTCTTCTGAATAAATATTTTCTCCCAAACTGTCAAATCCAAAGGTTTTTCCAAATGTTTTAGAAGTTTAGCTTCTTTTTCAATTCTATGACCTTCCAACAAACTATGTGCTGCAATAGCTGATTTTTCAATTTCACCATTTTTAATATTTCTAAAGTGTTCCTTTGTGCGAGTGTCCAAATTTCTTTTTGTTTTTCCTATGTATACTTTATTGCAATCTCCACAATCAATTTGATAAATTCCAGATAAATAAATTTAGCCTTGGTAACTTATTAATAACCAATAAGAAAATGAACACCCCAGATAGTAAAAAATCTGGAACACTCACACAAAGGAACACTTTAGAAATATTAAAAATGGTGAAATTGAAAAATCAGCTATTGCAGCACATAGTTTGTTGGAAGGTCATAGAATTGAAAAAGAAGCTAAACTTCTAAAACATTTGGAAAAACCTTTGGATTTGACAGTTTGAGAGAAAATATTTATACAGAAGAACAAATTTAAATCTATGAATTTCGACATTCCGGATGAACGTGACCTCATCTCAAAGTTCATCAAATCAATACCAGATGGCAACGATATCTCGAAGTTCGTCAAATCAACACCAGATGGCAATGTTATAGAGGGAGATTCCAACGAATATCCGGTAGTCATAATGGCGGTTAAAAATGAATGACAAGATCATTTGAAAACTATAGTTATCGTGTTTGATAAAACATGAAATATGAGGTAAGATGTTAAAATGACTCATTAATTTATTAATCAATAACCTATCCTAACCATGTGCTAATATTTTCTACATTACTTGTTCGTTCAGTTGACAGAACCGCTTCTTGATTGACTCTATTTTTGATGTGTTACTTTAATTTTATAATTACAAGGCCTGTCCTTAGAACACTTTTTTTCATTTGTATACATCCAGAAATCTGGCCAGGTTTGATGGACTTTTAGGCATTAAAATTCCTAAAGTGAGAATCAAACTTATATCTTAAGACCAGAGACAGTCATATATCCCAGACATCTTAGTCTTTCAGGCAGTCAATTATGTTAAGTAAAGTAAAGTGATCCCACGACAGGCCTCAGGAGGCCCTTGGGGTAGTAGGAGGTTAAGGCTCCCACTTTTCCAGACAATTGGACCAGAGACAGTCATATATCCCAGACACCTTAGTCTTTCAGGCAGTCAATTATGTTAATTACATGAATTTCTCTCATTACCTTTTGAGTAAGAAGCAGACAAATCGAAGTCATCATCTGAACTAATTTCTTCAATGGATTCAACTGTGGTATCTAAAATTTTGGATGGATGAATCTTCTTTTCCTTTAACTTCTGTGAAACACTGGAATTGAATAAAAATTAATTTTAACTTTTGAATTATAAAGTAACATAAATTTATATACCATAGTCTCCAGCATATAAGATACATTTTTTAATCTTAAAAATTTGTCTAAAAATGGGGTGTCTCAAATAATGAAGGTAAAAATTGGCATTCTCTTTTCGAAGTCATACATACTCTTTATTTTCCAAGATCTTTATAAGTGGTGACTTTTAATGCATAATTGATTAAGAATGGTGTTTCCTATTCAAGTTCCATAATACTGTATCTTATCTGTGTAATCAGTCACCAATG
The DNA here is from genome assembly GCA_030220185.1 of Diploptera punctata. Classification (NCBI taxonomy): domain Eukaryota; kingdom Metazoa; phylum Arthropoda; class Insecta; order Blattodea; family Blaberidae; genus Diploptera; species Diploptera punctata. The sequence goes on from JASPKZ010010273.1 coordinate 444,570, forward strand.
TTACTTATTACTGAGTTGACATGTTGAGATATTTTGTGTTCATTTTTATATAGAATATGCAGAAAAGCATGGGAATAGGGAAGCTGAAAGACATTTAGGACCTCTGTCTACAAAAAAAATGATCATAACTTGGTATGGTCATAAGGAGATAATGTACATTTTGCATAAAAAGAAACATGTGGTACATGGGAAAAGTGGGAAGTGGCTACAACAAGAGATAAGTTTAGAAATGGATGCAAGAAAATAGGTAAAATGGTACTTCCCTTTCAACAAAAATGTTACGTACACATGTAATCAAAGTAACTTTTAAGTGTACATTCAACAATATAAAAGGTGGAGGATCATGGTTCCATGAACTGTAAATTTAGTCTTTTTCCTAGAAAATTGAATTAAATATCTTGAGTGCAAATTATACATAAAAGTGTCATACATCGGAATACAGTATATCTACATACTACATGCAAGAAACCACAAAATCGAGGTTAATATAATCTCCAGTAAGTTTATAGTGGTTTAATTTCAAATAACCAGAATCATCTACAGAATCTACATATGTTGAATCTGCACAAGCACTATTTTCACTCTTCGTTTAGAAGCCCACATTAGCCACACTTGATGTACGCACAGCTTCCTAGCTTTAATTGTATAAAACATATTACATATAATCTTTCCTTATAAGTTGTAATATATGTAGAAAATGTTCTTTCTGGGTTATACAAACACTGTATCTGGAAACACATTCTACCCGACATGAGCAAGTTTTTCCACTGTAATGTTTTTTATTTCATTCATAATGTTTTCTTTCAGTTTCTCCAATGTATGTGGATTTGTTCGATAAATCTTATCTTTCAGTTTATTCCACAAATAAAAATCACACTTTTAGGTCTGGGGAGCAAGGTGAAAAGAGACCACTGATCATTCTGTCTGCAAACATTTTGGAGATTCTAACAGCTTTCTTGCTTTGTGTGTGGAATCCTTACTCGTTGTGCTAATTTTGAGAGTGATTTATTCAGTGGAATTCATCACATACCCATAATGAGCAGACTCATACTTAAAATAATTTAGGTAGCACCAGCGAAATTAGTCTCATCATCTTGATACTTAAAGCTGACTAATTGCATCCACATGCCGTGAAGGCCATATTGGATGTGTACTGTGTCACCCGCTGAAGCAAGTCACATAGCCTACTTTAAAAATCCCTCTTGAGCAGTAACAACTTTTAGGGCCGCATGCAAATACATTAGTCTCTACTCAAATTACTTCCAATCACTGGTGAGCTGACTTTCCGTGAGCAAGTGCAAAGATCGAATTAGCTACCCACTAACTGGTCATGCATGAAAGTCGTCATTTTCGTAATATTGGCAAGAAATTACCCAGAATTCTCAGCGATAAAATCACTTCCGTTATTTTCGTCTGTTAGAGGAATGCATTTAGGCTTGCATCCCGCAAATAATACAGTATATGACGACGTCTGCATCATGCAATATTACGCCGATTCTCCTGTTCTTCCAGTTGAATTCTTTGGTAGACTATCAAATTCCTCTTCTCCGCGAATACCAAAAACATGATTGAAGTCTTCAAGGTCCGACATCTTGGATAAAGCAGCAAGGTACGCGGCAAGGTTTCAAACTACATAGGATTCCCCTCGGGGCCTTGCTCACGATTCGTTTCTCTGCTAAGTTACCTTCCAAGGTAGCTTAGGAATTTAAACAATTTATCTCCCAGAGAACACGATTTTTGAGTACGCAAAAACATATTTGGATGCAACTTTCTCAGGCAGAGTACAGCCTTTTACGTTTTTAATGCGTTCATAGATTTGAGCCTTAATGCAGACCCCAGTACAGTCTCATTATAAACATGTATAAATAATAGTGTGTTTGTGTATTGCGGGTTCGTCTAAAAGTTGGCCATTAGGTGATTCATTTTGAAGAAATTTTATTATTTCTGACGGTTGATTCCAGAGATTCACTGCTAATCTGTTGACGCATTGAAGTATATGTTGTGGTGATGCTTCTTTTGTATTATCGTTTGGCAGATGGGAAATGTCTCCTTGCTGTCTACTGAAGAGTTATAAAGTATCCTGTTTTAAGTCTTGCTACAGCTATTCTTTTCTTTGCAGTGCCATTCTGATGGAGTCTCCAGGGTTCTTTGACAATAGTAACAATAGTAGTGACAGGAGCAGCAGTAGCGGTCATAATAATAGCAGCAGCTGAATTGAAAATGGAGATATGATTGCTGATTCCAGGAATGTATTTGTGGAAAAATTACTTTAATTGGCTATTAAATGTGCATGCAGAACAGGATTTTGAAGAGGATGATTTAGAGACAGCCGAAATATTATTCATAGAGCCAAGCGCATTAGAGATTGAAATGAGAACAGAAAAATTAAAGAATTGGGTTCATATGGGCAGAACTGATAAATTCAGGGGAAGAAAAATTGATGGTCAAGATACACCAGTTGCTTAGTATTATTTGGGACAGACTCTTCAAAATAAATGTAAAGAATCAATTACCGTAGCAATCTATAAAACTGGTTGCAACCACTATATGGGATTTCATTACTTTCAACTTCATACAAAATTCTAATAAATATATCAATATCCTTAACGGTGACATAATAGATGATCCTCAATATAAATTTAGAGGAAATTGGTATACAGATTTTTAGTATAAGACAGATTCTATAAAATAAATGGCAATATGATGGCACTGTACATCAACTACAAGTAGACTTCAAAAAGGCTCTTTAACAACAGGCTTTTTCAAAGTTCAACCCTTAGGAATTTTTCCTTGAAAAATTTCAGTCAATTTACAAACCAAATCAACAACTTTGTTTGGACAAAGATATGATTCCTCAGATGGGTAGGCTTTTGTATAAGAACATTTAATTCGGAAAAACTTACTAGATATGTCGACTTATGGTTTGAGTAGTCACTGAGAGCATTCAGGCTATTTTGGCAATTTAGAAATTATTGACAATGAGGGTAAAAATTAGAAGAAACAATTTTCACATACGGGAACCCTATCTAGATCAAATGTATCACATTTATCAAGATAACCACTACAACAGTGTAGCAATTGCTTAAAGTCTCCTTTCTTAAGACAAGTACAAGTATGTGGAACAATCAAGGTGAATAGAGGCCTACCTCTACTTGATTTTTCCATACTATATTCTTCTTGCTATACATACTTCTTCTGTCTTTACTGGTACTAACATTTTTGTACTATGTTATAACCCAAAGTTTATAGGCTTTATTAAAAATTAATTATTCCTCTGTAAATATTTGGTTATTATAATTATTAGGGCTTTTTAGACAGTTTAATATAAATGCATATCTGGTTGACATGTACCAATCATGTATCGGCACAAAGAGTTATTCTTGCCGCTTTCACGTCAGGTGAAAGCGACCTACTTGGAAATATATATAATCTCAGGGTTTCAACCCCGAAAAGAGACTCGTTGGGGGTTGGAGAGATGGCTCTGACTCCCATATGGCTGGTTACAGCGAGCGTCCTCGACTCCAAGGTCACCTATCATGGACAAACGTAAGCCTTCGTACTTGTTTATACTTATTCATAGAATAGTATTTGTCACAGATTTAGATAGGCCTCCGAAACTCAGCATATAACTTCGCATTATATTAAAGAAAAACTCTTAGTAGAGATAACTTTGCATCAGCTCTCTTTATAACCTGTGTAAATGATTAACGTCTACAGTTTAATATGTTTCACTTTTCTCTTATTTTTAATTTGTTAAATATATATTTTCATTTTAGGTTTACTTTATTTATGTGACTGCCTTTAATTCCTTAGCTTTTGCTATCCTTTGCAAATTTAGGTAAATCATGACCTTGGTTTAATGTTAAGCCCGTCTCATTTTTGTGTCCTTGGCTACAAATATATCATGCTACCACTTAACAGGAGATGGGCCTTAACATACTATTTTAAATGTTTTACAATACTTATAACATTTTTTTACAATTATTAAATTTTATCTATGTAAGCCTATGCAATGGGAGCCGAAGGGGCAATATGTGGTCTCAAGAGTGTGTACCTTGCTGGTGGGTGCACACTAATAAAACCCGAGAAATGCCATTGATTCCTGCCCAGCCCAATGCACCACGTCCTTGTCGTGGCTCCTGGTTAATACTAAGAACTGCAGGGGCGAAAAAGCGAGTTCCAGATGCTTAAAAATGGGACATACCAGCTAAGGGAGAAAACCCCAACAGAAAATCATCGACCCCCCCAGGATTGCTGGAGGTTGGGCGTGAGGTTGACATCCCTACCTCATAAAAACAAATACGTTCAGAAATACAACATGCCTCAGAATTATGGTCTACAACAACAACGAAAAAACAATGAGAGGATGGTAATAAGGAAGATGCTGCAAACCTACTTAAGTGTCGTAACTGGAGGCTTGTTACGCAAAATAGAAATGATTGGAGACAGAAGTTAAGGGAGGCCAAAGCTCGAATTTGAGCCAATCAGCCATTGGATGGATGGAAGCCTATGCAATGATTACTTCCAAGTTCTACAGAACTACAGTGCATATGAGCAAATGCTTAATGTAACTTCCACAAGATGCCAGTGAAATCGGTGTTACCAACATTCACAATTAATTTCACACCATATTTCATTAAATTAATTTTGTTAGGTTCCGATGAGACAAGTTAGTGTACACAAGATTAGTTTATAGTTTATTAAATAATGTGCATATAATTTATTTTGTTAAGTTAGGAAGAGAAAAGGGGTGAGGTAGGTTTTATGCTGGTCACAATTCTACACTTACACTCTTATGCCATTGATGCACTAAACACTTGTAAACATGTTTTGTACTGTTTTAAACATTTTGCAATGATCATCAAGCTTTCTTTAAAATATTTTATATTTATATATTTACGTAAAACATGATCGTGGATACATTACTTACTTGCTATTTTTCCATGTTGTTCCAACGTTGCCACCATTTGAAAATAATTTCAAACCATATTTAGTGTTAGTGTACGTAAAATTAGTTTTATGTAAATTGTTTTTGTTAGGTTAGGAAATGGGAAGTTGGTTTACATCCATTTTTTTAAGCATTTGGGAATAAATAATATGCATGTAAATTGTTTTCTTTAGTTAGGAAATGGTAAGTTAGTTTACGTCCATTTTTTATTTTGCATTTGGGAATCTATTCCCAAAGTTGGTAATGCCGACTGCAGAGCCGGCTCAACTGCACTTCTACTAGCGCATAATTTTTCTGTTATATTGTTGTAAACTATAGCTTTTGTTCTGTACTTACCATCATTTTGTAATATTTTAAAACGTTTTAAAACAATTTTTATAACATTATTAGACAATTTTAAAGTATTTATTTAAATACGCAAATCGCAATATTGTGAGACTGTTGACGCTAACTGCTATTTTCTCCACAGAGTATATTACTTAGTCTATGATTTTTCTATCGCTGTTTTGGGTTATCGCTGGTTGGATCAGCGTTAGGGAGTGATAAGTAAGTGTACACTCATTTTTAATAAACGTTTGGTAACTCACTATGATGTTTGTGGGTTATCATTCAATGATAACGTTATCGCTGCTACTTCTAACTGCTACCGTGTATTCGCAGTTTTGAGATAGTGTAAGTGCAGTTTTTCCGCAGAGCCATCTACCGGAGGCTATATTAACCATTACAGCAACTCCCGCATGCGCACTGCGATTCTGTGGAACTTAGAAGAGTTCGTGTCCGGCATATACCCGACTTTTTCCGAGGAAAGTTAGTGTGTATCTATTTCTAATAAACATTTGGGAATTTATTGCAAAGATTGGTCATATCGATTTCACAGCTACCAGTATGTGATTTCCATCTAGCGGCAACTCTACGAACTTTTTGTAAGACTTCACAGACATGTGGTTCCACCTAGTGTCAACTCTATAAAGGGTTTGTACATGCGTACTATTATTTTGTAGGACTTAGAAAATTTATGGTGCAAATCAAACTTAAGTGTTTCTGAAAAGTCACTCCTTCATGTCGTTTCTAACTTGTGAACGCTCATTTAGTTAATTTTGATCAGTGTTACGTTAAGATCCTATATTTGTCCTGGGTTTTATGTAGTTAGGCTCATTTGAAAGGAGTGATGTCTCCTAGAAAATTACCAAAATTTGTAATATGACCATTGAGACTCTAAATATTCGAAAACACAATAAAACGAAAATTGTATGATACAACATTCAAATGTATACTCACTTTGAAACACCGGGTTCATCTTCTAATTCTGTTTCTTTCTGCGACTTGCTGAAAAAGTTTGTTAGTTTAGGTTGAGCCTTCTTTCTAGCGGTTACGCTCAGATTAAAAGGCTTCTTTGATTGCGAAAATGAATTCATCCTGTGTTAGAAATTGCCATAATATTTTAAGTTTAAGCATTCACATATCTGACAGTAACAAAATCTCAACAACTAAATTCGTGACAATTTATGGCGCGAGAAATATCAAATTTTAACTTTAAACGCCATTTTATCACAAATTTCATACCAAGTGATGCCAATTATTGTTTTTAACAAAAGATGAAACACATTTATGTAGAGATGTAGATTAAAATACTATAGAGAAAGTTTAATTATATATCTCATATGCAATGCAAATTAAATAAATAATATTAATTTAATTAAATGAATTTTTACAGCTTTATAATAAAAAGTTAAGATCGTAATATTGGCAAACTTTATAAAACATTGGTATATCGATAGATCATATTGCAAATATGTTGCAAAATATCTCAAATATCGATATGACGGTGAAACTTGTAACTACTTCATAATTTTAATGATGGCGATACTAACGCTACTTTTCATATCGATTTACTAAAACTCTCAACTTTGATTATGATTCTCGATAACAGTATAATTTAATTAAATATCCATTGGTTGATGATGGCAGAGATATTTTTACCTTTGTGATTCTTTATGTTGCTTTCTTTTGGTAGTAGGTGTGGTATACTTATAGGTTAAAAGACGTTGACACAATTCATATTGTAACTAATATTAGTTTCTTAAAGATTCAATATGGGTTTAAAAAAATTTCAAATTGTTTTTGATAATCCTTGGTCAACATATTACACCGGTCAGCCAGTGACTGGGCGTGTACTTTTAAGTGTCGATTCACCGAAGAAAGTTCGAGGTATGTAACATGATTTCATTGAAATTATAAGTTTCGCTAGGGATATTATCCATATTTCCTTCTATGTCCGAATTGTTGGCAAGCGAAATAAATGGGTATTCCATGACTAAATCCAAATAGTGTTTCGCAGTGTATTATTATTTGTCAAGAATCCATCTGTACTCATTTTATTTCGTTAGGCGAGCAAAATTGGCAAGTTAGCATACACCAGATTTACTCCTGCAGTTTTTTTTTTTTTTTTTGATAATTTGTTGCACCATAATGAAAAATTGGTTATTCTGTTTGAACAGTAATGTAGGTGGACTGTCATAGAATTCCCCCTCCCCCACTTTTTTTAATGAAACTGTTTCTTGAATATAACACACATCTTTAGATTATCTTCCACTTGATTTTCCATATTAAATTCTTGTAATACTATTGCTCTTCTTCCATCTTTACTGACATTTCATACTATTTTATACATTTTGCAACAATACTTCCAATTTTTTTTTACAATTATTAAATATTTACATATGCAATGATTTCTTCAAAGTTCTACAGATTCATTGTGTGCATGCATGAACACTTAAAGAAACTTCCGCTAGATGGTGTAGATATCTGTGAAATCTGAATGACCCACATTCGGAAATATATTTTAAGAAATGGATATTCACTCACTCCATTTTGTTAGGTTCCATTGAGTCAAGTCAATGTACACTTCATTAAATAATATTCATGTATTTAATTTTGTTAGATTAGGAAGAGGGGAGTTGATGTATGTCCATTTCTAATAAACATTTGTGAATTTATTATGAAGGTTGTCGTACCAATTTCACAGCTACGTGGTTCCATATAGCGAAAACTCTATAAACTTTCTATAGGACTTCACAGATATGTGGTCCTATCTAGCAACAACTCTCTAAACTTTTTCACATGTGCCCTTTTATTCCGTAGGACTTCGAAAATTTATTAGGGATGGTAAACTAAAGTTTTTTTCCATGTTAAAGTCTTATCTTTGTTCTGAACAAGATGTTTTTACTCCACTTTGTTTGCTCTGTCAACTGTTAAATCCAAAGGTTTAGATAGATGTTTCAAAGTTTTGCTTCTTTTTCAATTCTATGATTCTCTAATAAACTATGTGCTGCTATAGCTGATTTTTCCAATTTCTCCATTCTTTATATTTCTAAAATGTTCTTTTTTACGATTTTCCAAGTTCCTTTTTGTTTTTCCTATATACATCCTATTGCAATCTTTGCAATCAATTTGATAAATTCCAGATTTTTTGTTGTCTGGGGGTGTTAACTTTATTATTGGTTAACAGAAGATTGCCCAGGCTAAATTTGTTAATTGGACCCAATGTTATATTAAATTTTCTGAAAATTTCACATAAACATGCAATTTTCAATAGTCTATTACACAGATTAATAAATATTCCACTTAATGTAGAAGATTTTGATAATGAATATAATCATATTGTACATATTACTAAAATAAATGGTTTTGATGAAGACATAATAAAGAATAAATGAAAGAAATTTAAACAACAGAAAAGGTTACTTTACAACAGGATTCCAATAAAGATGAAAAATTCAAGAATACCATCGGGTGAAGTTCATAATAAATTTCAAAAAATTTTCAGAAAATTTAATATAACATTGGGTCCAATTAACAAATTCAGCCTGGGTAATCTTCTGTTAACTAATGATAAAGTTAATACCCCAGACAACAAAAAAATCTGGAATTTATCAAATTGATTGCAAAGGTTGCAATAGGATATATATAGGAAAAACAAAAAGGAACTTGGAAATTGGTAAAAAAAGACACTTTAGAAATATATAAATAATGGAGAAATTGAAAAATCAGCTATAGCAGCACATAGTTTATTAGAGAATCGTAGAATTGAAAAAGAAGCAAAACTTTGAAACATCTATCTAAACCTTTGGATTTAACAGTTTGGGAAAATATGTATATTCAAAAAAACCATACTAGAAACATGAACTTTGATATTCTGGACGAACCAAGCTTGATTACAAAGTTCTTTAAAAATACAACAGATGGCAGTTTAGAAAATGACTCCTTCAAAAGAGCACCAGATGGCAGTATGGATAATTACCAACAAAAGAAAAAATTGACAGTTGTGAAAACAGCTGACGATGGTCGCCGATACTGCGGTACCGTGTTTAAAAAATAGAAGCATGAGGTAAGAAGAATTCACGATTCATTTGATTCTTACGGATTTTAGCTTTGATTTTCAAAAAGAGAAATTATTTGCAGCCCATAATTTTGACTAAAATCCAATATAAACTTATACCTATCCTAATCTAACTTAACATAACCAACTCTTACCTTAGTAATGTCCACCGCTGTGGTCTCGAGGTAGCTTGCAGCCTTGTCATGCAGCGGGCCTGGATTCGATTCCCGGTCATACTTCTATGTGAGGTTTTTTAAGGAGTTTTTCCTCACCTGTAAGACATATGTTAGGAAGCTTAGGGCATGATTCTGCTATGATTGCAGAATTACTATAGAATAGACCTTAGTAATATGGAGGATAAAGAAATGCTGCAACTCTGAAACATATATACATTCTTTCCTGTTGTGTGAAAACTTGTTCTTGTACATATTCAGATAAGTATCCTACGAAACATACTTTCCTCCTCCTGTGTTTTGGCACATTTCCCTGCACTTCATACACAGTTGTTCAATATTTTGGATATGTGCTCCAGTTTTTAGATTAATGAAGTTTAAAACTACTTTGAGAAAAATGTGAACTGTCAACTTTGTCCAGTGAATGTAACTGAGCATGTAGGCTTATGGAACTGATATTTAACTTTCTTTTTAGCACATAGTAGATAGTAAATACGTGTGACAAAAAAATTCTAAACCCTCATGATTTAAACTCAAAGTATACCCTGATATAGGACAGATAGATTAACTAAAAGTCTGTGTTGTAGACAAAAGCAGTTAAGCCATGATACTGAGCTATGGGACTTGTGCTGGTTAGATTCCTTGTGGAGAAAAAAATGTTTTCATGGAATTTTAGACAGTACGGGACTGGTGCCCACCCAGTATTGTGAAGAATTTGGGTAGTCACAGTAAGAAGTAGCTCCAGGTTTGAGAAAACGAGCCATAATAGTTGGGGAATCTGCATATTAGCCATGTCACCTCTTTACTGGCTAGATGATCATCAATCTTTGTACATAACACATGTGGATGTGAAGACAGCAGTTGATCTTTAGGCCAAGGTTCTTCTAGGCCTAATATGCCATGAAGTTTTAGTTTGTGATTAACTAAAAATATACTTATTGAATTGCCTAGTCACACTATGCTGGTGGAATAAAAAAGCACTGATTCTCACCATCCTGCCCACACAAATAACACTCAACCAATCATAAAAATATTTGACAAACATCTCATAATACATGATATAACCAATCACTTCTCTCATATCCACAGAAGAATTCACACTACACCATGTAAAATATCTCTCACTTTGAATAGAACTCCTTAAAATTTTAAAAATTGTAACCAGTAACTTGCAAAAGATGATCTGTGTACAGAAATGATAGGAATTTAACATAGGATATACAAAATCATCACAATTTCAGAGATTCATGGCTTTGTTATTATAAATAATTTCCTCCTTTTATTGAAAAGGAAGACAACTGTAGCAAACATATATATACACGCTTATAATATTTGAAGAGAAAAATTTTTGCCTAGACCGAGACTCGAACACAAGACCTTTGGCTTTCCGGGTCAAATGCTCTATCAACTGAGCTACCTAGGCGAGTTGCAATCTGGATGCAAATTTTCCTCTTATATACGTTGTAATTCCCTCGTGCCACATGCTATGAAGCCTTTGCTTCTATCTTTGCAAGTGGTGGCTTCTTAGTTACGAAGACATTTTTATTGGGAATTTAAACACTACTTAATAAAGCCAGTAGGGCTTCTATTGATGTTTTTATTATTAATTTAACACTTCTCACTGAAGGATAAATTATATTTGAAGAGAAAAATTTTTGCCTAGACCGAGACTCGAACCTGGGACCTTTGGCTTTCCGGGCCAAATACTCCACCAACTGGGCTACCGAGGCAAGTTGCGATCTAGATGCAAATTTTCCTCTTATATATGTTGTAATTCCCTCGTGCCAAATGCCATCTATCTCTGCAAACTTTAGCTTTCTGGGCCAAAGTCCCAGGTTTGAGTCTCGGTCTAGGCAAAAAATTGTCTCTTCAAATATAAAATTATCCTTCAGTGAGAAGTGTTAAAGCAATAATAAAAACACTTTTATAATGTTAATTTCAATGCATAAGAGCATATTCCTGTGATATTCTTTTTTTTTTTTTTTTTTTTCAACTTTATCATCTGATTCTTGCAGAACATACATTTATTTTATTGCATGTTAATAAACACTTTTATCCTAATATGTACAGCTTGTACAGAAATTTAATTAGACTTCTAGTTTCTCAGTCTCTTCTTCATAGTTCCTTTTATTCTACTTTCTGTTCTATTCATATCTATATTCTACAGTGCATTTGATTCATGTGGTCACAATTGTTGCCCAGCCACATTGCAAGGTGGAAGTTCACGTATCTGCCATTAAATCAGCTTGCATGCTTTTACAAGTGGTATGTTAAAACTTAAGGCTGTTGTCTTTGAGATGCATATCTATGAATCTTGAAACATCACTAGTTAGTAATCATATCAATAATTATCAAATGGTTGCAGCATATTTTTTTATACACGTTTCTGCTACAGCCAATTGCCAACATGTTTATTCACGTTATGTTAGATACATTAGATCAGATTTAGGTAGGTTAAATTGGTTATGTACTCTGTAATTTTAATTATTTTTAAGATATAAAATAAAATTTTTTACACCTCACCTCATATCCAGTCTTCCAATTAAACCCAGTTTTAAAACCTAGGCTGTTTCATCATCAGTAATTTCGGTAATGAATAATATGTAAATATTGGGCTTACTTTTCATAGATATGAAAAGGCAATGCATTAGTTAAGTAATTGATATCCGGATCATTGAGCTATATTGTGTTGGATCAATATTCCTTCTTTTAAATTCAAATTAAATATTCAATTGTATTATCAAATTTGCTGGGAAAATGGCCAACATCACTATATTCAATAGCTTTCAATTAATATTTCAGCTCAACAGTAGAAAAAGTTACCCTTGATTTTTCAGTTTATTGTCGTAAACTATAGCTCTTCTGTATTTACTAACATTTTTTAATATTTTAAACTTTTTCAAACAATTTTTATAACATTATTTGATAATTTTGAAGTATTTATTTAAATATGCAAATCACAACATTATGACACTGTTAGTATTGATATGCTGACTGCTATTTTTCTCCACAGAATATATTACTTAGTCTATGATTTTTTCGATCGCTGGTTTGGGTTATCGCTGGTTGGAACGGGTTAGGAAATGATAAGTAAGTGTACACCCATTTTAATAAACAGTTGGTAATTTTAATATTATTAATATATTTATTTAACATGGATTTGGGGATTTATTGTAAAGATTTGTCATTCAAATTTCACAGCTACGTGCTGCCACATAGCATAAGCTGTATAAACTCTAGTATGATAACGATAATAATCGATATGTGGCAAGGAAAATAATTGATATGTCGTTCAATGGTGGGTTATCGCTAGCTCTATAAACCCTGGTACATGCGCACTGTTGTTCTATAGGACTTTGAAAAGTATCAGGTAACTTAAAGTACCGTTTTTCCAATATTTCTGTCAGTAGCTTTTAATTAATATTTCTGCCAAGTTTCAAGGTGATCCTGTGTCTAGTTACTTCCCTCGTCAGCACAATACTTGGTTGAGGAAGTGGTAGTAAAGAGGATAATTATGTTTATTTCATTCCTCATCCCTAACCAGCAATTCCTAGCATATTTTCGCATGCAAACTCCAATGACCCAATACCAGTGAACATTTTTATTCATTAAAAAATCATTATTTGTTTAAAATAATATTAATTATGTTTGAGTTGTATATTTTGACTCACATCATATTTCTTGATTTTTAGCAGACTAGTTTTGTCACTAACTGTGTGACATTCACGAGTTGTGAAGCATCGAGAATGTCGCACAGTTAGCGATGAAACTGGTCTGCTAAAAATCAAGAAATATGAGGCAAGTCAAAATATACAACTCAAATATAATAAAATAAACCTCATAGTGTTATTTCCTTCATATATTAATAATATTATATTATTATTTGTCTTAATGTTTCAGGTATTATATTACATGTAAAAGGAGAAGCAAATGTTCATTGGAGTGAAACAGAAGCTAGATCAAAACCCAGTGCTCCTGCCGCCACTACAGGAACTGCTACTGAAGGTGGTAACACAGCAGCACCTTCTGGTGGTACTTCTTTGCAACCTGTTACTGTAAATTATGATGCACATGAATCTTATTTTGAAAATAAGTTCAATATCATTGGTGGAAGCAGTAAGTATTAGCTAACATTAATCGTCTTTGAAGTGAATAATTTGTGAAAACTCGTGCTTGATACTTGTATTTGTAGGTTCAAAGTTCAAATCACTTTAATTGCCCAATATGACTGGGTTTTTTATGGTTTTTCTCAGTTGTCAAGACAAATTCAGAGTTGGAATTTTATTATTAGGACCCATTTTCTATTGCCATTATACTTAAATCAGTTTACTTTTACAGAAAACATGGTAAACAAAATAATATAACTACCCAATCTGCTAATCCAGTAGAGAATGTAATGGAGTAAAACCTTATATGTTACAAGAATTTGGTCTTGCTGCCATATTATAGGTCTTGTGTCATTTGAATATGTGTCAGGTTGGAGTTATAATAATTATATTAATTTCATGTTAATATCAAATTTATCTGTTTATAATTTATTTTAATTATGGGTATTTTTTGTTATCTATTTCATTGTTTCAGTCAAATGTATTAGATTTAGGCGTGGACAATAGTATGAAAAGTCCTGTGCCTTACCTAAAGGTTTAAGGCATGCTGCCTTGGTGCAGAGCTATGGGACTAGTGCTGGTTCGAGTCCACCATGGAGGAAGAAATTTTCTCGTGGAATTTCGGCCAGTATGGACCAGTGTCCACCCAGTATCATGAGGAATTTGGGTAGCTACAATAAGTAGCAACTGCAGGTTGAGAAAACCAGCTTGTAACGGCAGAGGGACCCGACATATTGACTACATCTCACCCTTATACTGGCTGGATGATCACCCACCTCTGTGGTTAGGACATGGAGTAGTGAGGCCAGTAGGTAGACAAAATACCTTCTAGGTCAGTCACGCCATGGTATTATATATAACAGTGTGAGAACTAAATAAAAATGGATTGGAACCGTATTGGAAAACTGACCCATAATTTAGCAGTTTCAGTGACTTCCTACTTCAGCACTACATAGCTTGTCTTTTCTCAGTCTCTCTCTCTCTCTCTCTCTCTCTATATATATATATATATATATATATATATATATATATATATATATATATCTGTGATCCTCATGGAGTTTGTAGAAAGAGAAGTAGGAGATGGTGCTATGCCAGTCCCATAACATAAAAAATTGTAAAAATGAAAATAGAGCTAAGTATTTCCAAATCCAGGGTGAACTTTATTTTCCTCTCTTACAATATATACTTCCAGTCTTACAAAAACATTAAATATGGACTTCACTTTAAAACAAAAGGAATATTAATACTGACATTCCAAGGCAGGAATGGAAGCAGTAGTAAACTATAAAAACCAGGTTACAACACTGTATGTGAAATAAGAAGTATGGTGAGCTGTGAAAAATGGAAACAAACAATATTGCAGTAGGTATCTTTTTATGTTGGAATCAAGTGAAATGAACTTGCAGACTTTGTAGCAAAGAAAAGGTGCCATAATGCTAAAAAACATAAGAGGCAATAAAAAACCCGTAAACAAATTAACAAAGTTAAACAATATTTAATTTTAGGAAGTTATATTTTGAGGTTATTTTAATTATATTATTTTTGGTCTGGACATCTTACCTCAATATTAATGTTGATTTGTTCTTGGACATGGGAAAGCTGACGATAAAACAGAATTGTTTTGAAACATGTCCAAGAACAAATCAACATTAATATTGAGGTAAGATGTCCAGACCAAAAATAATATAAAGTTAAACAACTTTCTGACAATCTGAATGAAAAAAAAAATTGGTGGAATGTAAACCATATCAAAACGTAAAAACCAAGCATGGCCTAATTAATCTGCCAAGTAAAATAGCTATGGCCAAGTTCAGAATGTAAGTAGGCCACAACTGTCATACTGACAATTTATACAAACTCATCCGTCTATCCACAAATAAATGTATGATGTGTAATAAATAACTCAACAAGGATTTTAAAAAGGAAGCAGCTTTAATAATGTAATAGATTCTGCAGTAGATTTGCTTACAAGGGAACTGTCAACCGTTGCATGCCAAAACCTACCTTGAAATTTCTTCCAGAAAAGCATTGTGATATACAAAGGCAGTGTCCAAAAAAAAATTACTGTTTTTAACTGTAAGGCCCTAAAATCCAGCGTCAAATCTCTCATTTAAACAGTAGGGAAGTAATACAACTCCTCTATTGGCAGACTGGATAACACTCACTACTCACCATCCATGCCACATCCTGCCTCACTTCACTCAGCTCACTTATGCAGAGATGTACACTTAGCGACAAAAAGAATGAGCCACTTCGAAAAGCAGAGTTTCTGTTATGGCCCACTGTGCATGCTCGAAAAGCCATAGCTGCGGTTCACGAGATAACGCATTGTTAAATGTTTTAAATACTCTGTATTTGGTTTAAACCATCTTAAATAGTTAAAGAACACCAAAGGAGACATATTTCTAGATATTTATGAGTGTTCGACAATATTACTCAAATTGCGACATTTTAAATAAAGTTCAACTCTCGTTCATAGTACAAAAGTAAACAAGGCATCTAGTATCCGGCTTTTGAGTAGCATTGATTGTTAAACTACTTACAACAAGGGGGCCACGCCGTAGCGTAGTGGTTAAGGCACTGAGCTACAAGCCGGAGGGTCGAGGGTTCAAGTCCCGTTGGGGTCAGGATTTTTAAACTGACCCAAACCCTCGGGCGGCACTATGGCCCTGGGGTCGACTCAGCCTCTAACGGAAATGAGTACCAGACGCTTGTTCTGGGGGTAAAGGCGGCCGTCATGCAGGGCTGACACCCCGGCTCACATCAAGTGCCGATTGTCCAGAAAAAGTGAGAGCTTTAACCTCCCACTACCCCAAGGGCCTCTCGGGGCCTGTTGTGGGATCACTTTACTTACTTACAACAAGACGAAATGTATGTGAAAGTCACGGTTCGAATCATCCTACAATTTTTTTATTCATTTGTATTTTCACAAAATACATCCTATAACATTTAATTTCTGCCACATAATCTACGTCCACTCTACATTGTCTTAAGTAATATTCCTGCCTTCGTAAACTCTGAAACACCATTTAGCTACTGATATGAATGTAATTGTGTGTGCAGTACTACATTTTAATAATAATGCTATAAATTTATGTAATAAAATATATTATAGCTTCATATATTTATGAGTTTATTTACTTATTACGTATTCCATCCATAGTAATTCTGCCCAAAGGCAGGTCCTTCACTGCAATCATAGCATTTTCATGCTATGCTTGCAGCTTTACTAGGGAATTGTAGGTGTGGTAGCTTCTTGTTGCTTTCCACACTGGTGAAGGATGATGATGATGATGGCCATATGATATCAGGGACCGTTTGGGCCTTAAAGTTTTCCTGACATTTATCTTACAGGTGAGGAAAAACCCCGATAAAAACCTCACCCAGAAAAACTGCCCCGACCGGGAATCAAACCTGGGCCTGCTGCGTGACAAGGCAGCATGCTACCTCGAGACCACCGATGGACTATTACATATTAGTGAGGAAAAAGTTTCGTCCTTCAATTAAAATATTTAGTTTATATATGTCAAGTCCAGCATAATAATAGCCCATAGATGATTGACATAAATAAAAATAATAATAATATTAAATTTGAAGAGAAAAATTTTCGCCTAGACCGGGACTCGAACCCGGGACCCTTGGCTTTCCGGGCCAAGTGCTCTACCAACTGAGCTACCGAGGCGAGTTACGATCTAGACGCAAATTTTTCTCTTATATATCGCATTTGGCGATAGGGAATTACAACGTATATAAGAGAAAAATTTGCGTCTAGATCGTAACTCGCCTCGGTAGCTCAGTTGGTAGAGCACTTGGCCCGGAAAGCCAAGGGTCCCGGGTTCGAGTCCCGGTCTAGGCGAAAATTTTTCTCTTCAAATTTAATTTATCTTTCATTGAGAAATGTTAAATTAATAATAAAAACATCAATAATAATAATAATATTATTATTATTATTATTATTATTATTATTATTATTATTATTATTATTATTATTATCCATCATCTATAATAATAATAATAATAATAATAATGGGATGTATCAAATGATGTAATTATCTGGGGATCAAAATTAACTCAAAATGTACCCAAGAAAAAGACGATAAAAATTTAAAAGAACTTTGGGCATAGGAAGATGTTTTATTATACTGCAAACCTGTTTATAAATAAATAATATTAATAATAAAAATAGTAATACTTCAAAATAGTTAGTACTTTTTTTCTTTGAATGGACATTCAGAATAAAATAGAAAGCATTTTAACAATAAAAAAAAAACTACCTCACTGGGAATCAAACCTATAACCTCTTGCATACGAATCAAGCCACTAAGCACTGAGCTAAGCTTCTGCTTCCTTGTTTTGTTTAGAAAGAATGCTCTTGAAAGGAAGAAGGGAAACGTATTGTAGCTCTACTGTGCTATTAGTTTACTCGTGTGAATCGCGCGTTAGAACTTGAAATATTCAAGATCAAGAGTCAGCCCATTCTTTTTGTCGCTCCATACAGTCGGTTGCCATTGCTGGATTCTGGCTTTGATTTGTGTGTCTTGTAGTTAAAAAGGCAGATAATATTTTTGACATGGCCTTGGTACTTCACAACGCTTCTCTGAGAGAAATTTCAAGGTAGGTTTTGGCATGCATGGTTGACAGTTTTCTTGTTTATATGATGGAAGTCTATGAAATGCTGACCCTTAATGTGTTTACTTTAAATTAACCTTGTATTGTGATTTTAAAAAACTGCACAAAATATATTAATACTATTTTTTTAATATAAAAATTATTTTTTTTGTAATTATAATATTAATTACTCTCAGTGAATAATAATTTTTTAAAAAAAGTCTATAAAAATTATATCTGCTACAGTTTTACCCTTCTAACTTTAACTTTAGCAAATTAACAATTGGGGATGTGTATTGTAGAGTGGCAGCCAGTACAGATTCAATAGAAATTAATGACATATTTCTAAGTTTTATTTTGCTTATTGAACTATTTAAGTAGTGATTTATTAATTTTAATTCAGAAAAAGTTCTTTTCCCACTTTTTACAGAAATAGGAACTATAACAGCCGAGCGGTTAAGGTAGGAAGCCTTGGCGCAGAGCTACGGGACTTGCGCTGGTTCGAGTCTCCATGGGGGAAGAAATTTTCTCATGGTATTTCGGCCAGTATGGGACCGGTGCCCACCCAGCATCGTGAGGCAATTGGGTAGCTACAATAAGTAGCGGCTCCAGGTTGAGGAACCAGCTATAAAGGCTGGGGGACTCGACATGCTAACCATATGTCACCCCTACACTGGCTGTTGATCATCTACCTCTGTGATTGACACATGTGGATGTGAAGGGCCAGCAGCCAGCTGGTAAAAGGGCAACCGCTGAAAAGTGGAAAGACCCTCAATCAATCGGATCGGAACTATAACAGTATTCGGATAAAAAGTAATTAAAATATCTCAGCACAAATAATTTAAACATACAAAGATTTCATAGAATATGGTAAAATTTGGGCACATCACATATTTCTTCTTGAAGATCATTTATATCTAATTTATTTTTGACCAAAAGTATTTTGTTTGGAGACTGGTACAATAATTTTCTATCCTTTTGTCATCTATATCCTTGAGTTTTAAAGTGTCATACAAAAACTGATTTTTTTTTAAATTTACGCCTTCCTTCATTGATAGGAAACTCAAATTCTTTAATTTGATATGGACCCCTCTCACCAGTATTTGACAAGTTTGAGATGACATCCAGACAGCATTCCATAATGCAGGATCAGAAAGAATTTTGTTTAATATCTGCTGGCTGCTGCTGCTACTGTTTGATGAACTTCTAATGGTGTTAATTATTGGCTGTCTTCAACAATTTCTTCTGGAAGTGATTCAGACGGTACTAAGATTTTATTTGCTAAATCTAAAGCAAAGCAATTGATGTAGATGGCTCATCAAAACAGGAGTTTTGTATATAAGAATTCCTTCATAACATAGCTTCTTAGCTTTCTTCTTTTTTTTTAAGCATTTTTTTTATATTGACTTCCAGACTTTTTTTTCCTTTTTTATTCCATACTGTAATAAAAATAAAAATTCACCATCCATTGCAAAGATGCAACGGGGAAGGAGGGGTCATTGAAAATAATTAAATATATTGATGCTTGTCATACTATTAAAATATGGTAGATAAAATAATGATAGAAATAAGTTATAAAGCTAGTAAGATTTAAAGGTAACAGAACATAATAAATAGATAATGAATATTTATCAAATTGAATATCAGCAGCAGTTTTAACATAAGTCTTTCTCTAACTTCCTATTGTATTGTCTCCATTTTAACATATATGAATTTGGTGAAATTAGTGCAATAAATAATGATTTCAAAGGTAGAAAAATGCAACTTTCTCTTTCTATCATATACAAAATGCAAAAATAGCCTAGTATTACCTAAATAACTATCACACATAGGCACAAGATCCACACCTGAGATACACCCAAATCCAAGCAAATGCAACTTTTTAATTCAAGTCCCTATTAAAATAACAATTTTCAATGAAAATAAGTACTGTATCTACAATTGCTGTAAAAAACCATAGTTCTCTTACCTGATTTACGTTTAAAACACAAAAACTGAATTAGTATAAATGCAAAAATGTTATACTGATACAGATGAACTAAATAACTCACTGGGCCTATCAAACTGTAGGTTCATGACGTGGATATAAGCTCTCCATACATCCCTATCCTGAGCTAATGTTTTATAATCATCCCTCGTGTAATTCACATTCATCAACTCATGGTTAATATTATTCTCCCACCTCATCCTTAGCCTAACTACTGAATGCCTTCCCTCTGGTTTTCCTACAGAGTTTCCATCCCTCTCTTTCATTCTCCATTTGTGTTACATATCCTGCCCATTGCAGTCTATGAAACTTGATTGTTCTTATTATATCTAATTTCCCATGAGGATCATGTAGTTATTTGTTATGCAGTTTTCTCCATTTGCTTATCTGTTCATCTCTCTTGGTCCAAAAATATTTCCTAAGAACTTTATTCTCATATACTTGTAATCTTTTCTCCTTTCTTAAAGTAAGAGTCCATTTTTACAGATATATATGATTTACTGATTTAAACACAGCACAGCTACTTGCCACTTCTCAAGATAGACTAACATTAACATCAAATATATTCAATAATTTATAAACTTAATGGATAACTATCAACACATAACATGTGCAATTATCTTTCGTTATAATTGCCACCTTGGCTTTTATGAGCGGTCGTGCAGTATACTGCAAACAAAAGAAATAGCTTTGTTCACTGTCAGATCAAAAGTCTTTCAGCAAGCTCTTTGCAACAATGAACTTGTACCAGACACCTAAATCAAAGCATACCAAAAGCACTTAGGCACAGGTGTATATTAAATCATAAATAAAATTGCAATAAGAGTCCACCGCTGTGGTCCGAAGTAATGTGCTGCCTTGTCAAACAGTGGACCTGAGTTAAATCCTCATTCGGGACAAGTTTCCCGGATAAGGTTTGGGGTTTTTCCTCACCTGTCAGACAAATGTCACAAAGCTTTAAGATCCAAACATCATCTGACCATCATTATCATATTCACCTTATTAGATTGAGTTTAGGATTAAGGCCTTTCCTGGCACATCATTATCATCATCATCGCCTATCAAACATCATTGGGGCAGCGTAACTCCACTTTGCAGATTCCCAACTTTCAGAAGCTTTACAATAATACAGAAGCCGATTCCAGGAGAGAATACCAGAAATATTGTGATTATAACCTGATGGAAATGAATATATTGGAATAACAAGGACCAATAAAGAATAGGGTTCCACAAATATTTTAATTATTAAATGGTTCAAATTGTATTTTGATTTCGCTGCTTATGCTACCCTATTACAGTGCCTTCTAATCTCTGTATTATAGCATGGTATGGTCCTGTTCAGCAGTTATAGTCTATACTAGCAGAACTATATTGGAAAGCAAGAGGGGAAAATTATACTAATCAGTTAATCTTTGAAGCCATTGCATAACAACAATAATGCAATGTCCCTTCATTTTCTTCATTCATATACTTTCCTGTAATTTTCATCTTCCTTCTATCCTCCACACACTAATTTTCTTATTCTTGGTCTCCTGTATTTCCTTGTACCATTCAAATTAACATCACTCAAAAATTTAAGGATCGTCAAAAATACTTCTTACATAATTTTAATAATCAAGCATTCTGATACATTTTCTCAAGAATTCTACAAATTATGAGTTGCAATCTCAATTTTCTGATTCATAGTATTATTAAAGAATCCCTATAGTTATTAAGGTAGAATATACCTCATAGTGAGAATTCCTAAAATAAGTAATCCCTATAGTGTTACTTCCTAGAATATTAATTGCTTCTTGCATATTGAATTTTGTAATCTTGCCTTTACATTAATCTTATAACCTCTTGATACATGTATGATAGGCAGAACAATAATGGATTCCAGCAATTGAAAAAAGTCTATAAAATGGATGTGACCACCTCCAAAGCATTTTAACAACAATTGATATTAAAATTATAATATAAAATTGTTACATAATAAGTCCATCTCCTCAACTTTGTAAACTTTTGATTCTCTGTAGGCTTTCGGGACTTGTCCCATCATCAGCAGAAGGAACATTACCCTGAATGCAATGCTGGTACACTAGTGATTATTTGTTTAATGTACTGGATTGTTCTCATTTAAAACAGGTTGTTGTTGGTTTCTTTTAAATTTAAATTTCTACCAGTATGATGTTTTTATTATTGATTTAACATTTCTCACTGAAAGATAATATAATTCTACCAGTATGTTTATATTTGATGGGTTATTCTCCTTGCGCAGTATTGTGAGGGTTTTGTCAATATTTAACATGCGATGTCCTGCTTGAATAATATGTGTAGTATAACTTTATGTTCCTTCTGCATAATTAAAGTTTCTAAAGTGTTCTTTGAATCTAATATTAAAACTCCTGCTGGTTCTTTCTGTAAAAAAATGTTTGCAGTCTTTGTATGTTAATTTGTATACTCCTTTATTATAAACATTATTATTTTCTTCAATGTTATTGCTTATTATATTATTTAATTTGTTATCACTTCTATACACTATTTTTATGTTTTTGTCAGCTTTTTTAACACATTGGCTAATTTTGACGTTTCTTTTCCTGTATATGCAAGTGTTACCCATGTATTTTTGTTATCAGATTCTTTTACTAGTTCAGGTATCTTGAGTATATTTTTCTTTCTTTTTTTGTTTTCTCAAGATTTTATTTATATCGATTCCGGCAATTGAGAAAAGTTTAAAAAATGGTTGTGACCAACTCCAAAATAATTTTCTATTTAAAAAATATTGTGATTTATTGAAATATTTTAATTCAAATTTACAATTTTCAATTCACATCAGGGCAGTGATTGTTTTCCTTCAAAAATTGTTAGGCCATAGCTTTCATGTTTTGGTATATTTGCATTCCAACCAATATCATATGTATTTCTTAGCTGTATATGTTTGAGAAAAACAGATTAAGAAATGAACTCAGTTTCCTTGTTGAGTCATCGGAATTGCCTGAGTTGAATGATATTTTTATCATCATCCTGTGTGTATTTCTGTGGAATTAATGAATCTTTTGACTTCTGACAGTTAAACATTTGAGAATTGTGGGTCTGTGTAGCTGTAGCAATGTATTCATCCTTGACAACAGTAATAACTGCACAATAACTTTTTATCCTCCTGCCTATAAACTCAAATATTCCTGCAAAAGCATTTTAAAATGTTACAAGTTCTCCAAAATACTACATGGTTTCAGTTCAGATTTTATTCAGTGTGGTTTTAATTTTTATTATAAATATATATTTTTTTTAGTTGTTTCTTGACTCACCTCATACTTCTTAACTCCCTCGCAGATCCGGATTTCTTCACTGTATTTGTGACATTCTCAATGCTGTATCATGTTCACAACTGACGTCCAATGGTCTCCTCTCCTGCAGACTGACCTCCGCTCCATCTGATGGCTGACTAACGAACTTCCAAATCAATCCCCTCTCCTTTTCACCGGGTATTTCAAAATTCATAGTTATGTTTTTATTCTTGCATATGTAAATTTTTTCCCAACTTGTGAGTTCGGAACCGAAGGAACTCACAATTTGGGGAAAAAATTTACATATGCAAGAATAAAAACATAACTATGAATTTTGAAATACCCGGTGATAAGGAGAGGGGATTGATTTGGAAGTTCGTCGGTCAGCCATCAGATGGCATGGAGGTCAGTCTGCAGGAGAGGAGCCCATTGGACGTCAGTTGTGAACGTGATACAGCATTGAGAATGTCACAAATACAGTGAAGAAATTCAGATCTGCAAGGGAGTTAAGAAGTATGAGGTGAGACAAAAAACAACTCAACAAAATTTAAATAAACCTCATAGTGTTATTTCCTACCTACATACCTTAATAAATATTGGTACTCATTTATTGAGTGTATCTGTTATAATTGTTAGTGATTATGCCTATCTTTACTATTCAAGGTGAGATGTTACCATGTCTGAATTACAAATTCTGGCGAGCTGGATCTCCCTACCACAAACTCTGCCATCATTTTATGTTTAAGTGCCAACATTGTACCTCTCTCTTAGATTCCAGATGTAGCTGTCAGAAGTCCAAAGATCTGTTAGATCCACTGTAGTCCTAGAAAAACTGTTGTGACCTGGTAATTGAATTTCTTAGTCAATTTTGTGTGATGCCCCAGCTAAAAAGTTTTTCT
The DNA here is from genome assembly GCA_030220185.1 of Diploptera punctata. Classification (NCBI taxonomy): domain Eukaryota; kingdom Metazoa; phylum Arthropoda; class Insecta; order Blattodea; family Blaberidae; genus Diploptera; species Diploptera punctata. The sequence goes on from JASPKZ010010273.1 coordinate 468,941, forward strand.
TTTGAATAATATCACGTTAATGCCTTAGGACATGGATGATGTGTTCCTTTCATTTTTGCTGATAACTGGAGATGTAGTCCAGAATTGTTCATATAGCACATTAATATAATAAATTTGGGAATTTTTACATAATGAGGTTTTCTTAATACGAATCAAATGAATCGTGAATTCTTCTTACTCGGTGTAAGAAGTCTTCTTACTCATGACTCAGTGAGTCGTAAAAACAGCTGACGATGGGAATGATGTATTTCCTGATACTGCAGTTCTGTGTTAAAAGAACATAGATGTATGAGGTAAGAATTCAGGATTCATTTGATTCATATGGCACATTTTCATTTTTGTTTTGGTTCCATTTGTTACAGCTGACAGTTTGGCATGTGGTGTAGCTGCTGTTTTATATAAAAGGATATAGATGATTGAATTTTTTGCTATTGTTGGTTTTAAAACTCCATCAGTAATACTGTCAGATAATTATTGAGATGAATGAAACTGTTTAGACTTGAATAGTTTGAACATTTTGAAATCAGCAGATATGAACTTATAAATTTTATATGAAGAGAAAAATATATCAATGTTTTTATTATTAATTTCATACATCTCAATGATGGATAAATCATATTTAAAGAGAAAAATTATACGCTCAGACCGGGACTTGAACCCGGGACCCTTGGTTTTCTAGTCCAAGTGCTCTACCATTTGAGCTACCTGAGCAAGTACCGATCTAAACGCAAATCTTTCTCTATATACATTGAAATTCCCGCCCCAAATGCTTTGAAGCCTTTGCTTCTATCTTTGCAAATGGCGGCTCCTATATTAAGAAGACATATTTGGGAATTATACATTACATTATAAATGCCAGTACGGCTATTTTCGATGTTTTTATTATTAATTTCATACATCTCAATGATGGATAAATCATATTTAAAGAGAAAAATTATACGCTCAGACCGGGACTTGAACCCGGGACCCTTGGTTTTCTAGTCCAAGTGCTCTACCATTTGAGCTACCTGAGCAAGTACCGATCTAAACGCAAATCTTTATCTATATACATTGAAATTCCCGCCCCAAATGCTTTGAAGCCTTTGCTTCTATCTTTGCAAATGGCGGCTCCTATATTAAGAAGACATATTTGGGAATTATACATTACATTATAAATGCCAGTACGGCTATTTTCGATGTTTTTATTATTAATTTCATACATCTCAATGATGGATAAATCATATTTAAAGAGAAAAATTATACGCTCAGACCAGGACTTGAACCCGGGACCCTTGGTTTTCTAGTCCAAGTGCTCTACCATTTGAGCTACCTGGGGCGGGAATTTCAATGTATATAGAGAAAGATTTGCGTTTAGATCGGTACTTGCTCAGGTAGCTCAAATGGTAGAGCACTTGGACTAGAAAACCAAGGGTCCCGGGTTCAAGTCCCGGTCTGAGCGTATAATTTTTCTCTTTAAATATGATTTATCCATCATTGAGATGTATGAAATTAATAATAAAAACATCGAAAATAGCCGTACTGGCATTTATAATGTAATGTATAATTCCCAAATATGTCTTCTTAATATAGGAGCTGCCATTTGCAAAGATAGAAGCAAAGGCTTCAAAGCATTTGGGGCGGGAGATTTCAATGTATATAGAGAAAGATTTGCGTTTAGATCGGTACTTGCTCAGGTAGCTCAAATGGTAGAGCACTTGGACTAGAAAACCAAGGGTCCCAGGTTCAAGTCCCGGTCTGAGCGTATAATTTTTCTCTTTAAATATGATTTATCCATCATTGAGATGTATGAAATTAATAATAAAAACATCGAAAATAGCCGTACTGGCATTTATAATGTAATGTATAATTCCCAAATATGTCTTCTTAATATAGGAGCCACCATTTGCAAAGATAGAAGCAAAGGCTTCAAAGCATTTGGGGCGGGAATTTCAATGTATATAGATAAAGATTTGCGTTTAGATCGGTACTTGCTCAGGTAGCTCAAATGGTAGAGCACTTGGACTAGAAAACCAAGGGTCCCGGGTTCAAGTCCCGGTCTGAGCGTATAATTTTTCTCTTTAAATATGATTTATCCATCATTGAGATGTATGAAATTAATAATAAAAACATCGAAAATAGCCGTACTGGCATTTATAATGTAATGTATAATTCCCAAATATGTCTTCTTAATATAGGAGCCGCCATTTGCAAAGATAGAAGCAAAGGCTTCAAAGCATTTGGGGCGGGAATTTCAATGTATATAGAGAAAGATTTGCGTTTAGATCGGTACTTGCTCAGGTAGCTCAAATGGTAGAGCACTTGGACTAGAAAACCAAGGGTCCTGGGTTCAAGTCCCGGTCTGAGCGTATAATTTTTCTCTTTAAATATGAAGAAAAATATATGTCTGAATTGGAATTTGAACCTGATGTCTCTAGTTCTGTACCCCAGCACACTGACCACTGAGCTACCAGGCTCCCGATTCAAACGAATATTAATTCTCTCCATTTATATAAATTCCTGCATGCTGAGGCTATGAACTTTTCATGTAGACCAAAATGTTCATACCCTCAGTGTGTGGAAATTCTTGTAAAAGGAATTGTTTGAATTGGGAGCCTGGTAGCAGTGGTCAGAGTGGTGGTGTACACAACCAGACACATTGAGTTCAAATCCCATTTCAAGTGTATATTTTTCTCTTCAAATATTTTTTTTTTGCGAGAAGTGATAAATTTGATATCTAAGATGAACCTATAAACTGTGAATTCAGAGACCAATGTAAATTTACCATTTAGACTTCTAAATCAATGTTTATTATAAAAAATCAAGTGAATACAAAATTATGTCTTTATTTCTTATTAATACAAATAGTATAACTGAATGAATCAAGAAAATTAGTTCATGCATTGGCATTTGAATTTAGGAAATTCTATTCAAACTGTTTTCTCAGAAGTCAAATGCTGGGTTAAAATTTCGATATCATTACTCATTCTATAATAATCACAAGTCCATAATATAATTTGATAGAATTAAATCAGTGAACTTCCACAAGAATGCACAATAAATAAATGCTCTGCTGGACAGCCAAAAGATTTTAGACATGATAGGACCTTAGATGTTAAAGTACTTATAAATAAACATTAATTAAAAAAAACAGTATGCTGTGACAGTAGCATTTCATACTTGCTTTCTGGAGGTCCCAATTACAAATCCTGAGGCCAACAAACTTTTTAAATCATTTTATTTAGTCACCAAATTACGTTGATGGATTAGAATTTCATTCATTTATAAGTTACTATTCATTTCATAATTAATTAAAAAACACATTCAAGTTTCTGAAAATAATAATAATAATAGATGTGTCATTAACAGCTCTAGGGAAACAAGGCCAATTGAAGTAGTTTGTCACTGGCTAGTAGGTGACGACAGTTACAAAGTTAGTGTGATGTATCCTCTCAACCTTCTTTACAGATTTGTTAAATTTATTTTGTAAATTCTTGAATCAAGTAACTACTAAGATGTTTCCACAAGGCTGGATGGATCCCATAGCACCCTATACACAAAGAGAAATGTCTTTAGTGTAGTCAGGATTTGAATATAGACATGTGAGAGAGCAGTCAGACATAATGTTTCATCGCAGATAATATAATAATTGTAATTAATAGTATATTAGACATTTCATGTCAAACCAGTCAGATTTTTGACCTGATATTTTTAGAAATGTTTGAAAATTCTTGGATGTTTTCTAAGCGAAAAAAAAAGGACCCATATTTTTTCATTGGTGCCAATTCAGGTTTCTTTAAAATTTATTGAAACATTACTTACATTAATTTCTTCCATTACATGTGTCTTATGGAATTAAGGTTAACCTCATTTTCAAAGTTAAATATTAGGCTTTTAGCTTATGTACATTCACTTTCCATGTTTATGTATTAACAATATTTTATATCACAAAAAAATATTAAATAAATCTTAATATTGATAATATTTGCAATCTTATAATATTTTTAAATTATCATCATATTCTTTATGCAAACTCTGTAAGTATGCGAGATTTCATAGTAGGAAAATAGTCACAGAGTAAAAAAAATTAATATGTGCATGTGTCATAATGCAGTGTTCTGTTCTGGTAATCTTAATCCTGGTTTTCACTGCACTGTGTACTACTGAAACTTTTGTCTGTTCATTCATCCATTCCAAAAGAAAAACTGACAAGTGCTGCCCTTGTCTGTTCTAATCACCACCATCTCCCAAAAAAAAAACTGTCTTGCTTAAACGAGACCCAGGACAGAATGAATTCTCTTCAGTTTATTCTGATATTTTCAATCTTTTGGACATTAATATCACAGTGTTATAGTGTGGCATGGTTTTTAGTTTGTGTAATTATAAGATGTACAAATTTATTAGGAATTAGATGAAGCCAGCTTAGTTTCAATATCAAATAAAAATAAAGCTTAGATGCCTAATTAGAGTAACAGAGTAGCTAGTGAGTTATTCAGTTTTTTTCTTTATATACACACTCATTGAAATATATAATAATTTGATATTAAAGTACATTGCCACTGATGGCACTGGCATGGGATTTCAGATAGAATTTTTTTTAAATCAACACCACAGATGTTAACACAAAATTTAAAATTTGACTTTATTTACTTCACAAATAATTTGATCCTCATAACTTTCTTACTTCACAGTTTATTATCACTCAGTTATCCAACTCACTGACGATTTCACGTAAATCATCTTGTCTTCACTCTCAAGATCGCTTCAATGGTTCACAACCCAGACACGACTTCAACTTAATAGTCTGACATCCGCATCCTCCCATATTTGTGATGGTCAGAACCATCTGGAAGCTAGTCTAGAATTTTCTTGAGTTGAAATCTTGAGAATTGAACTTACAGAATGGAGGGATAGATGCATGTGGAAAGATCTCTGCATGCTTTCCGATTCATGAATCTACAGCTCATAATCCTCTTCTCTAATAAATTAATGAGTCATTTTAACATCTTACCTCATATTTCATGTTTTTCAAACACGGTAACTATAGTTTTCAAATGATCTTGTCATTCATTTTCAACCGCCATTATGACTACTGGATATTCGTTGGAATCTCCCTCTATAACGTTGCCATCTGGTGTTGATTTGACGAACTTCGAGATATCGTTGCCATCTGGTGTTGATTCGATGAACTTCGAGATGAGGTCACGTTCATCCGGAATGTCGAAATTCATAGATTTAAATTTGTTCTTCTGTATAAATATTTTCTCCCAAACTGTCAAATCCAAAGGTTTTTCCAAATGTTTTAGAAGTTTAGCTTCTTTTTCAATTCTATGACCTTCCAACAAACTATGTGCTGCAATAGCTGATTTTTCAATTTCACCATTTTTAATATTTCTAAAGTGTTCCTTTGTGCGAGTGTCCAAATTTCTTTTTGTTTTTCCTATGTATACTTTATTGCAATCTCGACAATCAATTTGATAAATTCCAGATTTTTTACTATCTGGGGTGTTCATTTTCTTATTGGTTATTAATAAGTTACCAAGTCCTCTTCTCTCCTACAAAACAAGACCTTGACTCTCGCCACCGACTATAAAATTCAAAAGCCAGCCCAAAATGTATCACATTATCACTGAAGAGAGACAAAAATTTCGAAGCTGACTGTCCAAGACTATAGTGATAGTAATACCATGTAAACAAAACAGCTATATAATGGTAACTTATAACAAGCTGGCTTCATATATCCTTTGCATTATAAAAAAATACAGATTATTCATATTTGAAGAGAAAACTTATGCCCAGACTGAGACTCAAACGCAGGACCTTTGGCTTTCTAGGCCAATGCTCTTCCATCTGAGCTATCAGGACAAGTTCCGATCTAGATGCATAGTTTCTCTTATATATGTTTTAATTCCCAGCACTAAATGCTATGAAGCCTTTGCTTCTCTCTTTGCAAATGGCGGCTTCTTGGTTAAGAAGACATTTATCGGGAATTTAAACACTACTTTTTTTTTAAAGCCAGTAGGGCCTCAATTGATGGTTTTATTATTAATTTAATACTTCTCGCTGAAGGATAAATTATATTTGAAGAGAAAATTGCAAAGATAGAAGCAAAGGCTTCATAGCCTTTGGTGCTGAGAATTACAATGTATATAAGAGAAAAATTTGTGTCTAGATCGGAACTCGCCCCAGTAGCTCAGATGGTAGAGCATTGGCCTAGAAAGCCAAAGGTCCTGTGTTTAAGTTTCGGTCTGGGTGAAAATTTTTCTAGCAAAACTAACAAGTCTTCAGCCACCTGAGGACCCCATTATAACACCAATAAAATTGTATGAGAGGACTAAAAATTTTGTGGAATTGATTTTATAATTTTCACAAATGATGAGCATAAAAAAGAAAGTGACTTACTGTATATATTAAATTTGGGAATTTTTAACACTATGAGGTTCAATTAATAAGAATTAAATGAATCGTGATTTCTTCTTACCTCATACTCCTATGTTTTTTTAAACACAGCACTGCAGTATCGGCGTCCCATTGTCGTCATTGTCAGCTGTTTTCACGACTGTCAATTCTTTCTTTTGCCGGTAATTATCCAAACTGCCATCTGGTGTTCTTTTGAAGGAATTACTCTCCAAACTGCCATCTGGTGTTCTTTTGAATGAATCATTTTCTAAACTGCCATCTGTTGTATTTTTGAAAAACTTTGTAATCAGGCTCGGTCCATCCGGAATCTCGAAGTTCATGGTTCTAGTATGTTTTTTTTGATAATATATTTTTTCCCAAACTGTTAAATCCAAAGGTTTAGATAGATGTTTCAAAAGTTTAGCTTCTTTTTCAATCCTATGATGCTCTAATAAACTATGTGCTGCTATAGCTGATTTTTCAATTTCTCCATTCTTTATGTTTCTGAAGTGTTCTTTTTTACGAGTTTCCAAGTTTCTTTTTGTTTTTCCTATATATATATCCTGTTGCAATCTTTGCAATCAATTTGATAAATTCCAGATTTTTTGTTGTCTGGGGTGTTACATTTATTATTAGTTAACAGAAGATTACTCAGGCTGAATTTGTTAATTGGAGCTAATGTTATATTAGATTTTCTGAAAATTTTTTGAAACTTATTATGAACTTCAGGATGGTAAGTAAATTTCTTGAATTTTACATCTTTCTTTGAATCATGTTGTAAGGTGGTGTATTCCTGTAACCTTTTCTGTTGTTGTAACACCCCAGACAACAAAAAATCTGGAATTTATCAAATTGATTGCAAAGTTTGCAACAGGATATATATATAGGAAAAACAAAAAGAAACTTGGAAACTCGTAAAAAAGAACACTTCAGAAACATAAAGAATGGAGAAATTGAAAAATCAGCTATAGCAGCACATAGTTTATTAGAGCATCATAGAATTGAAAAAGAAGCAAAACTTTTGAAACATCTATCCAAACCTTTCGATTTAACAGTTTGGGAAAAAATATATATTCAAAAAAACCATACGAGAACCATGAACTTCGAGATTCCAGACGAACCGAGCTTGATTACAAAGTTCTTCAAAAATACAACAGATGGCAGTTTAGAAAATGATTCCTTCAAAAGAACACCAGATGGCAGTTTAGAAAATAATTCCTTCAAAAGAACACCAGATGGCAGTTTGGATAATTACCGGCAAAAGAAAAAATTGACAGTCATGAAAATAGCTGAGGATGATGACAATGGTTCGCTGATACTGCAGTGCTATGTTTAAAAAAACATAGAAGTATGAGGTAAGAAGAAATCACGATTCACTTAATTCTTATTATGACTTACTGTAGTCTCAAAATGAAATATTAAAGCTGGTATTCAAGAACCAAGCTCTCTAGACCATGCCATCTCTGCCTTTTATAAGCTGAAGCTCTCATCTTTCAATTGTTCTCGGATTTTTTTAGCACATGATGTTGCATAGAGTGAGCTAGTTGAGTAGATTCAGCATGACCCACATAATTAATAGACAGGCTGAGAGTCACTCTTTGCAGAAAGCTAGGTTCTTGAATACCGGCCTAAAAGCAGTAAAGTGGCATGAGAACATTATTATACTTTCATATCAATCTCAAAATCTGAAGTACTAGTTAAAGATTATTGTTTGTCACCCGAAAGTAAACATGCATTTAATAAGGTAGAATTTTTTATCACTCACCTCATATTGTTCTTCTTATTTGACTATAAACTAGTTTCGGAACATAGTTTCTGTTCCATCCTCAGTATCGTCACGACCGTTGTTCTGTCGTCTTGAAGAACTGTCATTCCATTCATATATTAAAAAAACCATACTAGAACCATGAACTTCGAGATTCCGGACGAACCGAGCCTGATTACAAAGAAGGACAGCTCTTCAAGACGACAGAACAACGGTCGTGACGATACTGAGGATGGAACAGAAACTATGTTCCGAAACTAGTTTATAGTCAAATAAGAACAACAATATGAGGTGAGTGATAAAAAATTCTACCTTAATGAATATACGTCATAGTGAGAATTCCTAAAATAAGTAAACATGCATTTATTCGAGTTAGATAAAAGTATGCTTGAGTTATCCAGTCTGGTTGACTTATTTTTTATTCGTTTTAAGTTTTTTTTTTTTAATTTTGTGCTAATAATTTGTGCTACAGAAGTGTATACATATATATATATTTTGAATTTGTGATGTATAACTTTCTAACACTGTGTACACATGCACTCATACATTGCGGTGCAGTGACACTCATAGTCAGCATCATGAACCTGTCTGGGTAAGTTAATTTGTTCCATATTAATTTATTGTACATTCCATTTTGAAATTTTGTAAACACAGAGATGAAGAACTAGGAAATGTAGTGATATTTTTTTTTATTTTGAAAAAAAAAAGTTGTAAACTTTCAAAGAAAGATATTTTTAAAATTTATTTTGAAGAAAAAAATAGAATAAATTTGTCTGTAAGTAACCTAAGGCCAGATATGCTAAAATTACGTGTTATAAGCTTTAATGTGAGCCCAATTTGAATGAATTGCATTAATTAATAATAGAGATATTATAATGGTCTTATATATTTTAATTTATCACTTCTCACTGAATGAAAAATTTTATATATTTTTCTCTTCAAATAAAGTAATGTTTGTATATATAACAGAGTGTACACGCTATTACATAAATTGTTACTTTCAATAATTTTGAAAGAATCAAACTTTATGAATAAAAATGCACTTATATTTTATTTTTGTTCCTTTGATTGAATAAAAAAATTCATGTAATTAAAAACATCAACATTCAATTTCCTCTAATTTTGTCCGATTGGACATGGAATGAGTCATATATGAATATACTAATTCCGAGCTAAGTTACAATTGTACTGTAAACAAACTTGCATAAGATATTACTCCGTTTATTGGAGGAACCGTGGTGGTATTTTTATCTGCCATATGACTGAATTGTGTATGGAAATGTCATCGATAGAAACATTGTTCTTGGATAACATTGTATTTTACGAAAAATAAGATTGAGTACAAGGTGAGATGGTACCAGTAATTACAAACTTCCTCCATTTCTTATTTATTTATGACAAAAAATTATATATGGGCCTACCTAATCAAATATTTATACTTTTTCCATGATGTCGATAGATATCCTTTCTTTACAATTTCATTAAGAGCAGAATATATGGTCCACGCTAACTCACCTGTAAATTCTGCTGTTATTTCACTATATCCTCAATGGCTAATCTACATTTTTTGACTAAACTGAAAATATTCAAAATGATTTATTTATCTCCGCTTTTCAAATACTTTACTTTCGAATGTATTAAAATATTATACAGAAGCAGCCATTTAGAAACAGTTGAAATTTCAATGTATTCTGCATTGCACATTTGAAAGAATATAACAATGCTTACTTAATCTATTAAAATTGTAATTATATATTTTATGAATCTCTCATATAATTTATTTAGACTTGTGCCAGATAATATATATTTTTATTTCGAGTGTCAGGGAGTGAACTACATTTTCTTACATCTTTAAAGGTAAAACCATTATTCAATCAATGAAAACACAGTCATACATCTGGTTTGTTTACATTACAACTGATATTTAGCTCAGAAGAGGTATAGTACATGATATTTTATTATTACAGGTGGTGAAGTTGAACTGCCAGCAGGAGAGCTTTCTTATCCATTTGCGACTCATTTGCCGCCAAATTTACCATCATCTTTGAAGGAGAGCATGGGCATATTCGATACACTGTAAAGGCTGTCCTTGATCGGCCATGGAAATTTGACCAAGAGGCTAAAGCTGCATTCACAGTTATTTGCCCATTGGATTTAAATACTCATCCAACAGCAAAAGTAGGAATTTTGTTTAATTAATTTTTGGAATTATTTAGATGATACATTTTATACCTAAATTTTGAAAATGGCAAACATTTTTATCACCATCTGCACCCTTACTATTATTTTATATATTTGTAGCTATTGTGAAATAACTTTAAAATCATTCTTTTAATACATTATATAGTTCAGTTAAAATAAATTATTCATAAACAAGTGCAGCTCCATGGTACAAGCAGTTAGACACTTGCCCTCCACTTTTGAGTCCCAAGTTCACATCTTATCATTCCATGTAGGGTTCATAGTGAATGAATCAGAGCCAGGATGGGTTTTTCTCAGTAGGTAAATGAATTTACCCATTCCAGTATTTTTTGAATCTGTACAGAAGTCATCCTGCTCTCTTATCCTTTCCTCAAATAATAAAATATTGTTAAAATATCAATGAATGCTATTTTTTTGGCTTTGGTGTTATTTTGTTCAATTACCAGATAAAATGGTATACTTGAGGCAAGTATCTAAGTATTCCTTAGGTAAATTTTCCAAAATATAGCTATAATTTTTGACAAGAAACATTATTAAAGAAATACCATACTTTATTGGCATTAAAAGTGCTTGGTTGACATTATGCTGTGATAATGTTGGTATTTTCTATTTTGTCTTCTTCAGTTAGCACAACTTTTCATTTGAGGATATCAGTGTGTTTCAGTTAGTACACATACTAATAAGGAAAATAAGCACAATGTGCAATTAAAATTAGTTGGTACAACATAGGGTAAGTTAGAGGCATCTTGTATAATTTTGTTTATGTAGAATCCGAGGATAAAAGAACTTTTAATATTTCTTCTGCATTATTTTTAAATGGATTGTAAAAAGTAGCTGGGGATTCTTTACAAGATCACCTACATAAAATTGAACAAAAAGCAAACAAAAAATAATTATATATATATCTTAATATATAAAAATTGTGTGTCACGTTGTTTGTCCGCGATGGAATCCTAAACTACTGAACCGATTTTAATAAAATTTTGCACACTGTGTGCAGTTTGATCCAACTTGAGACTTAGGTTAGTTTATAACTAAATTTATAGTCACATTATTTTATTATTGCAAATTATTTATTATTTAACAAAGAGTTATAATTATCTGTGAGTTCCATACGATTCTAACAGATGGTGGTGTAATTATCTGTGAGTTCCATACGATTCTAACAGATGGCAGTGTAAGGTAATTTGGTGAGAGATCCAGATGGCTGTGCTTTTTGTTGCAACCGCAAATTTCAATTAAATTACAAATATTGATTACTTCATGTCCCGCGCCGTAGCCGAGCGGTTAAGGTAGAAAGCCTTGGCGCAGAGCTACGGGACTTGCGCTGGTTCGAGTCTCCATGGGGGAAGAAATTTTCTCATGGTATTTCGGCCAGTATGGGACCGGTGCCCACCCAGCATCGTGAGGCAATTGGGTAGCTACAATAAGTAGCGGCTCCAGGTTGAGGAACCAGCTATAACGGCTGGGGGACTCGACATGCTAACCACATGTCACCCCTCACTGGCTGTTGATCATCTACCTCTGTGATTGACACATGTGGATGTGAAGGGCCAGCAGCCGGCTGGTAAAAGGGCAACCGCTGAAAAGTGGAAAGACCCTCAATCGGATCGGATTATTTCATAATTTAAGTGTGTTCAGTGTTTATTTTATTTTCAATATTATTAATTTCGTGTGTAAGTATTAGTTTTAAGTAAACTGGCTGAAAGACAGCAACTTAATTTAAATTTTTAACATGTACCTTAGCCACAGCAATGAGTGGCCGGGACTTCTAGTATATATATGCTGTCTGCTCTTTAAAGTGATCCTCATCAAAATAAAACTATGTGACCTGCTTGCTTTTCATTGGTTATAAACACCAGCGTACGTGTGTAGAAGCAATAAGTATATGAAAAAGTAGTTCCTTTCATTGAATTAATAATATTCAAAACATAGAAAATATTCTAAAATATACTTAATCAATAATTACAACTTGAAACAGTTTTCTATATATGGATGATGCATTTGAGTCGTGCAACAGTCGATTCTGATGCAACAAAATGGCTGAAGGTGTTGAGTCTTTTGTTGCTGTGTTGCCATCTAAATTTTTAAAGCACAAGTCTGGCAAACTGACTAGTGATCAGAAAACAGTTATTTTAAATGTAGTGAAAAATCACACCAGCTTTCTTATAATCTACTCCATTCGATGATAACATGTCTTAAATAATTCACATGTGCTCACTGGTCAATGGGACAGTAATTGTGGCACAAATGGCAGAAGGATCACTCTAAGAGCGGATAAGATGTGTGTGTGTGGCTTCATTTTAAAAAATCCAGAAAATGCCTGAAAATGCAATCAGAAGTTGATGTAAAAGTAACCTAAAAGAAACCATACTATCATTGAAACGTATATAATCATTGCTAAAAACAGTATAGCGAACTTATGAAAGTCCACACTAATTTAATAAAAGAAGGTTGCCAATAGATACCTAATCTAATCTAACCTACCTAATATAATCTGCATAAAAGTGTTGGCAATGATGCTTTAGTGCAAATTTAAATACTCATTGTATTTAATTAATGTTTGGAAGTAAACATTATGAGGTTATATCATTAATTTTGAGTAGAGAACATATTTTTAATAACTAACCTCATACAATTTCAAATTCTTTGATACAATTTCATTCATCTCCAGTAATGACTGAAGATGAACGAAAATTTGTTTGAAACCAATGGTATCAAAGAAATTTGAACTTGTATAAGGTGAGTTATTAAAAATATGTTCTCCACTCAATATTAATTACTCATTTAATACTTGTAGGATATAACACTATGAGGTTTTTTTAATTATTATGAGTACAAAATTAAACAACTCATTTTTTTTTATTTTTTGCAGACTATACTTTCATCGCATTTATGTGACATGTTGATGCAACAAATTCTACTAAACATTCTCAGCAAACACAGACAGGATCTATATCTGTACACACACATGCTCACACAACATTTGATTTCTAGATATGGAAAATGTGCTGGTTACTTTTTGATTAATAGTAGGATTAGATTTGCCATGTTCTCTTCTTCTTTGTCATTTATCGTACTTAGTGTTGTGTTTTAGACTACAGGTAGGAGAGCTATCAATCATGTGTTTTTTTAATGATCCAGCTCCTTCGTGGTACTCAAGACAACCTGTTAGTGGTAATCAAACAACCTATTAAACTGCATATTCTTTGGCAATACTAGCAACCATTTTTTTCCCTCAAGATCAACAAACTTAACTTTGACATAAGCTCAATTTCGGGTATCTGATGATATTCTGTCAAAAGCTTATTCCTTGCTTACATTGTCATAAATCCATTAAAAGGCTAACAGATGAAAAAGTTCATGATATAGTTGGGAATTGACCCCTGGGATGGTAGTGAGAAACATTAAGAATTAAATTCATGTTTTTATTACCTCATCTCATATCCTTTTTCTTCTGTACTGCAGTTTTGGAGCTTATCTCCATCATCAGTAGCCTCTGGTCGACCGGTGTTATGTGTTTGGCAGTTTTCTTCTTACTTCTATCGGTGGACCGAGTGAACTCTGGATCAGGTCAAAATTTTCAGGAGTTCGAAATTCATGAGTTTTTCTTGTTTTTTTGGATGTGGATTTTTTCCAAGACTGTGAGTTCTTTTTATCTGTGTTTGATTAGGCTAGCTTCTGTATCGATTAAATGCTTTTCAGACCAAGCATGGGCTGCTACAGCTGACTTGTCCACTTCACCCTTTTTCACATTTCTAAGGTGTTGTTTCAATCTGGTTTTTAAATTTCTTTTGTTTTTCGTATATAGATTTTGTCGCAATCCTTATATTTGTTCTGATATATTCCTGATTTATATTCTTCTCCAATTTTTTTTCATTTTTGTTGGTTTTAAATATCTTGTTCAGGCTGTATTCATTCTTTGGGGCCAATCGAATGTTAAACTTATTGAAAAATTTCTGGAACTTGTGGTGTTTTAAAGGATGGTAAGTGAATTTTTTGAATCTTATGTTCTCTTCTGTTTGTTTTTTAAGTGTGCTTTCATTGATTAGTTTTTGTCTTTTAAACTTGTTTATTTTCTTGTGTACCATGTTTTCTTCATAACCATTTTCTATTGCTTCTTTACTTATGTATTCTGTTTCTTCATATTTTTTCTCGGTTCAGGGGTACATTCACCAATCTGTGTGTTAGACTATTGAATACAGCTTCTTTGTAGACGAAATGGTTGAATCCTGATGCCTTAATGTAGTTCTTAAATTAAACCTCATAGTATTCTTTCTCTGTGAAAGTTAAATAAGTGAGGAAACATTATTTCACCATAGAGTCAATCAATAGAGATCATGGCCCATTAAGTTTTAACGTAACATAAAATGAACTGAGTTGTAAAATAAAAGAATCAATCCAAATGTGGTACAAATTTGGAAGTTCATTGTCATTTAAAGAATATAAGGTAAAAAACTTTTTCAAGCCAAATACATCAACTTATCATAATGATAAATATTTCATCATTGAGTGTTCCATGATATCAGTAATAAGTTTTTATTAATCATGTAACTAATGAAATAAATGTATTTATTTTTCAGGATCCTATAAAGAAGGAAGTATCAAAAACTTTTGGCTTCTGCTGTTGGAAATCAGGTCCACTGAATGTTGTCCTCTCACTGCCTGTAGGTGGTTATGTTCCTGGACAGGATATTCCAGTCACTGTTGATATAGAAAATGGCAGTGATATTCCTATCCGGGAAGTTAAGTGCACTTTAAGAAAGGTAAGAATTTTAAGTGTTATGTTTTCAGTTTACAGGTAATTTTTTTCAATTCTAAATTGACTTTATGATATATATTATATTTTATTGTTATACATGCTGTAGAGGTATGACTTCAAAAGTAAGAATCATCACACAATATTTGAAAGGAAAGTTAAGCTGGGGATGTAAGGTATAGTTATTAGGGAAGATAGAATTATTGAACTTTTATAGGAGAAAATCACTATGAGGTTTGATTAACATTGAATTAAAATACTTCATACCTCACCTCATATCCAGTCTTCTAATTATACTGCAGTTCCAAAACCTTGGCAGCTTCATATTCAGTAATATCTCGTCAAGTGATATGTCGATCAGAAGAACTACTACTTCTTAAAAAATAAAAAGAAAAAAATTATGAACTTTGAAATTCCTGCAGATTCTAATTGGATCCAGAGGTTTATCGGTCCACCAACAGAGGAAAGTAGTAGTTCTTCTGATTGACATAACATCAGTCGAGGTTACTGAAGATGAAGCTCTCAAGGCTTTGAAACTGCAGTATAATTAGAAGACTGGATATGAGGTGAGGTATGAAGTATTTTAATTTAATTTTAAGATAAAATTAATTTTGGGACTAGTATATTACAAATTTGTAAAGTTATTGATGATAGACTAACATTTATAATTTCCAATTTTATTTCAATGGAGCTTCATTCTCATTAATTAATTAATTAAAATATTTGTCAATGTATTTATTGCTCAGGTTTGAAAATATTTTCTTTTCTAGCTTCCCAATATTTAGTAACAAACGTCCGAATGTATACAGTCAAACCTGTATGATTTTTAAGCGTTTCGTTTCATATTCTCTCCTCCCAAGTAGTATGGTCAGTTTGGTAATAGACCAATTTTATGCAAATGGCCATTCAGGCAGTCATGGCCAGCAATAAGCAGTTTTTTGTGACAATTCTGGAATTATTTCAGAGTTTTGTGTAGCCCATATCCATTTAGAATTGTTGTTTTCTTGTATTATCTTGCAGTAGTTACCACTTTTTAAAAAATATTTGATGGATTTATGTGTACATTTGTTTATTTAGGTCCCTTTCTTTCCTCATGTCAGTCTTTTTTGGTATTTGAAATTATATATTGGTATTATTCATTTTTTACAAAATATTTGGTGGATTTATGTGGTACTTTTTGTTTAATTTGGGTTCCTTTCTTTCCTCATATGTCAACATTTTGTTGTATTTGAAATTATATACTGGTTATTACATATTTTTGTATACATTTTCAGTATATAAATGTGTTTAACTAGAGTGAAACATGTTTAGTACAAGTGTCCAGTATTTATTGGCTGATATAAATTGTCTATCGTGTATATGCTTTTGATTGAATTGTCCTCTTTATCATATGATCTGTAATAAAAAATGCTGATTATTTTATTTCTTTTGTAAGCCATGTTCAGATCAGTTTACACTTTTGTTTTAATTCCATTGTTATTTGTGTGATTTTAGTTTGTTCTAATCACTTATTTTTATTATGTTAAATTAAAAATTAAAATATAAAATTATGGAATATTCACCTGAAAGGTCTGTCTCCTCAACTTAATTAGTTATATAACTGTAGCGCTTTTGGGACTTGTCCCATCATCGGTAGAATCCTTGGCAGCTTCATCTTCAGTAACATCTCGTCAACTGATGTTATGTCGATCAGAACTTCTACTTCTTCTTCCCTCTGTTGGTGGACCAGTAGTTCAGTTGAATAACATTATACCTATGAGTTTAACCCATTTGCTTCAGGTTTAAATGCTCAATGCATTTCCCTGGAAACTGGATATTAAATCACCATATTCTGGTTTTTTAACTTTCAGACATTCAAATTGAGCAAAAGATAATGGTACTTAAGATAACAATAAGGGTGAAGGCCAACACATTCCTCAACTATTCATAAAAATGTTAAAAGATTACTCTGCCAAGGGATGTACAAAATATTGTAAAATATATAATAGGTAGAATTAAGAGTGTTGTTCCTCATCTTCTGAGGTGAATGGGTTAAGGAATGATGTTGCTGCTTGTTTTATAATTTCTGTTTATATGGACTATTTAACTCATGCCCCAAATGGGAGTCAATGACCAATCCACATTTCAATGATTTTTTATTTACAACCAATCACCAGTCGTGTTTTGCCTAGAATTTACCAACAAAAGTTTTATCATAATAAAAAAAGCACTTCCTTTTTAACATTCTGAATAGGTCATAGCCATTATTTTGCAGTGACTGACCTCTCTAAGAAATACGGCTACCAGATTGTATATATAGTGCAAGAATATCAGCAGACACATTTGTAACATTCATTATACACACAAAAAAAGAAAACCACTGTTTTGCACTTTCCTTAAACAAATTATTTTCCAGGAAATGACGTTGCATAAAAATATAATTGACATATTTACATCATAGGACATCAGAAATTAATTAATATCTATAACGTTGGTTATTAAATTTCTCCACTAGGGTTCAATCTTACAACATTGCGATTCTTTGGCAATAAATAATAATATCTGGTTGCAGTGATGAACAAAAGAAGCAAATGAAGTGTACCAATCGTTTCTCATTTGTTTTCAAACTTCGCCGTATACATTAATTAAATAATAAATATTTTAAAATAACTATAGTTAAATAATGATTGTGTGTAGTAAACAGCTTAATTTTATTCATTAAATAGTCCTAACAAATGCCACGAGTGATTTCCAAATTATCAATAATTCATGACTCATCGAAAGTGAGGAGTGAATTTATCTAGATAATTTGGAAATCACTCGTGGCATTCATTACTTATGATAAATTGTATGTGTATAGCTGGAGTGCCAGGTACATGTTATTTTTCCTCCTTTACTTATCAGTCTTAGAGCATTGTTTTGTGTAGTTTCCAGTTTGTTTTAATAGAAGATCTTGCGTATACCATGATTTCATTCCCATGTTTCATTATTGATTTTACATATGTTTTGTATGTGGTATTCTATGTTTCTTGATTATTTTCCCATGTTGCTCCTGCCAACCATTTTGTTTCTGAATTTAATTAAATGCTGATGTGATAGAGATATAACTTGTTATAGTTGCTGACATTTACTGTGACAAGACCAAGTAAAAGTACAAAGAAAGATGATATTGTTATTGGAGAGGTAGTTTTGGGAGGAATTGATGCTCATGGAACTCAAAGCTTGACACAATTAATGAAAATTCCACCTCTTCCACCATCAAATCTAAACAACTGCAGCGTAATTGATTTGGAATACATAATGAAGGTAAGTTGAAAATAACAGCCAATTTTAATTATAATTGTTCTAAAATTTGGATAAATCTAAGACTTTCTAAATCTGCCTCTGTGATGTAACATTAAGTGTTTCATAGTATTTGAGGAGTCCTTTATAAAATTTCCCACCATTCCATTTTTTAAAATATAGCCTTCTTGAGCAACAGAATAGCAGTTACATTGAAAATTAGCTAAAATCAGTTAAGAAGCCTGAAATTAAGATTCAGAGATTATTAACCAATAGAGTCATTGTTCTATTTGCTATTGACAGCAACCACTTCAGTCAATATTATTGTATCATGGATTTATTTTGTCATTTCTTAAAGTAAACAGCATGATATGACTTATTTTTAACCCTTCTCGGGCGAATTTTTTTTTTTCCGAAGGCAAAAGGTAAATTTGAAAATAATTAATTTCATACAAATGTTGATAAACGCCACTTAAATTGTGCATTTACTTATAAAAACAACATATACCTTGTTTTTCATCACTGATGTGCTTCAAAACAATGTTTTATTATTTTATGTAAAAAATGTCTCTGCGAAAATGGAATAAGTCTCGATGGCCTGTTTAACTTTTTGATCACTGTATTAGTAAGTTATTGTACGAAAAATTCCTTCACAAAATACTCATAATAATAGCAATATGAATAAATAATACCAGTAATAATAATAATGTAAATAGTGCACCTAGATAAGGAAGAGTTTTTCGTAACTGGTACAGTTCTATTGATGGTTTCTGATTTTTCTATGAATGATGTAACGAAAGATTGGAGATGTTTTTATTATTCATTTCATACATCTCAATGATGAATAAATTATATTTGAAGAGAAAAATTATATGCTCAGACTGGGCTTTGAACCCAGGACTTTTCTGCACTCCATTTGAGCTATATGAGAAACTCCAATCTAGAGAAAAATTTGCATTTAGATTAGAGTTTCTCAGATAGCACACTTGGTAGAGCATTCGCCTAGAGTGTGAAAGGCTTGGGTTCAAACCCCAGTCTGAGCGTATAATTTTTCTCTTCAAATATAAACATTTGAGAGTTTGTTTTGTTCCTAAAAATTCTCCTCTGTATGGTAAATTTTGAAGCACACATCTTTGAAGGTACTGCCATCATTTAATTTTTGTCCCCTTTATGATAAGTACTCAGAAGAGTTACAGTTCTTTTATCTCTCCATGCGAGAGCCAATTTTTCTTCTTTCCTAAAACTAATTATTTCCCCTTTTTCATATTTTTTATTTTATTTGGCTTTAGGAAATCTGGCATATTTTTTCTATTGCTCAGCACTGTAACTGTTGTGATTATATTCATCTTCCATAATTCATCTGCTAATTCAGGTGAAGTATAGTACCTGTCATATAAATATGAAAACCCTGAGGTGGATCTGTAGGATCTGTTAGGAGGGATGAGGTCAAGTCCTTGACAACTTGAGATCAGAATCTGATTGAGTTTTTTCCATACAGGGCTGGAAATTATAATAATAATAACAATATAATTGTGCAAAATTAATTAATTGGCGTATTGCACTGATGACATTGTCACTTTGGAACACAATTCCAAATGATATCTTGTACACTTTAGTCCACACAGTTTACATCTGCAACACAGGTACCCATTGGAACTGAGAGAGAAAACGCTTTCATTCCAAAATATTGCTGGTTTATTTGGGTTGTAGACTTTGAATTCCACTCCCCCCCCCCTTGAAGCTGATGGTGCTTTCATTGATAGATGCGAAAGGTCCTGGTGAGTACAAGAGAGAGCACTTGTGCCATATTTTTTCCATCAAATCCTATATCAAATGCTATTTAGCTAACTTTTTGTTACCTTCAGCATGGGCAAAATGCAGATTCCAAAACAAGAGGAGAAATTTGTCTCTTGGAAAAAATCGCCAAAAAAAGGGAAATTTGTGGAAAAGTAGTCCTTGATATCTAGGGTGGGGTAAAAAATGTTTATTCTAGCTCTTTTGGTCAAGAGTGTTGATTTTTGTTTGTTTCTCCTTGAATGCAGGTTTTTTCGTTATTATGTTAAACATTTCATTGTCTATAAAAAGGTGAAAATATTCCACTGGATTGGTATCCTGATCAATATGAGATGGTAATATCGGCCCCTGCTGAATTTTATATATTGGTATATTAGAAATTGGACCGGTATTTAAATTACTGACCTCTTCCCAGCTAGATGCACTATAGCCAGTTGTGTCACTTATGTCACTCTTACATTAACTTTCACTACTTGATATTTTGTAAGAATCCCCTTCACTGTCACTAAATGACAATTCTAAAACTTACTACCACTTTCATTCACTACTTGTTCCTTTTCCTCACATGTATTCAGCTTTCTTTTTGCCATTTTACCAAAAAAACAGGATGAATATGTTACAAATGAACCACCATAATATGTAATTTTGTACTACACAAGAACTCCACTGATTATCTCACAAGAAAATATTTCCAACTGAATTAAACAGGGAATTCCCCACTCAGAAAAGTAGAAAGAACATTTTCCTGCCATATCTTGAAAAATATATGGAACTATGTGGAAATGCCGGCAAAGTAGGATGTTTATTTCCTACTCATATATATGGGTTTCCGCCCACAAGGGAATGGACAGGCTGCCCATATATGGGTTTTCCTCTACAAAGACTGTATAAGAATAAGTCACTCCATGTCTTAAAGCAGTCAATCTGGCCTTCGATTCTAGGAATCCAAAAGAGGCAAGTATTTAAAAAAATAATAAGATATCTACAAGGTGTTTTTTTCTGTTATAAAAAAAGAAAATAACTCTGAAACTATGGTGTCAAAATATTAATTTAAAAATAAAAGCAAAAAGTTATTTCAGGCAAAATACTTTAATTTATCAATTTTTTTTTTGTTCCATGTTTCTATTTTCACTGGTACTTACATACCAAACAGAATTTAAAAGAAAATAAGTAAAAATATGATGCAATATATTAGTTCAAACCTAAAACATTTTGTCTCTGTCTTTATGATGATCCCTGCTTCATAATTATATCTCCTAAATCAGTTTTTATTATCCTCCTATTGCATCTAGTACTCCATAGAGTTGTAGATCTTCTAACTGAAAGTGTAAGGTTAGTACTATATTTCACTTCTATCTTAATGTTTCAGATGATATTAGGTGAAAAATATAGCACATATATTTAGGGATTGCAGAATCTTTATCCATTCCCTGGCTATTTTGTTCCTCTTTATGTCAGAGTATTTTATTTCCTAATTAATGTTGTCAGAAATAATGGTAGAATAATTATTATTGTTAACAAACGAGATTTAAGTTCATATTGTGAGGAATCATTATATACAGTGTGATCAGTATAGCACTGGACAGCAGATGCAGGGATTTTACTATGCACTGCTGATGCACTCGCAGTGGGGAATGGACAGCGTAGGATCGCAGTGATACAACCATACATATTTTCGTAACTATTTTACAAATTGTCGTACTTACCAACTTTATTGAAGCAGATGCTGGAACTGTTCACCTTTATTGTGCATACATTTTTGACATCTCTTTATAAAATTTGTTGTACAGATTATGGACTGTTGAATGTGATGGAATTTTTACACCCAGGAATCATGTTTCAAAAAGTCTTCGTACTTGGCTGGCAGACTGAGTTAACAAATATTGATCGTAAATAAATACACATTGTTCAGTAGAAAAATTATTAGCCATTATACAGTTTACACTTATACATGCCTGTTTTATAAGATACAAATTTTAAAATTGAAATAAATTATACACACGTCATTCAGTACACAAGGAAAAGTTAATGAGAACTTTATCCACTCATAGCACATAATCTGACTGTGACTGTGAATTCGTGGGATATGCTTGTATACTGCTGAGTCTGCACACATTTCATGTCCCGTGTCTGCACATGTAAGCCTTCATCACCGCACAGCACATGCCCCGCGTCTGCTGTCCAATGCTTTACTGATCGCACTGTAGTTCAAAACTATAAAGCTCCAAATACACTGAAATATCAGGTAATTCTTCTTCTGTGGTATCCAAATATATATTTTTTTTTTCGGACACTCTAAAGCTAAGAATGTAAGCAGATAAGAGTCCATTTATTATGAAAAACCTAGATGGAATTTCAATTTTGTTACATATATTTTCTTTATATAATCAATTGAGTTTGTGTTTACTTGATGAAAATCCATATCCATTAATTAAATAAAAATAAAACTTAGTGTTATTTGATTTTCATATTTATTAAGATATAATTCAGTGACAGCTGTTTTGGTACACTATACCTTCTTCAGACATGTTAACAAATTATGAATTTAGTTTATAGTACATATCAACTGATCTAAGCAACAATACAACAATAATTTATTTAATTAATTTTCTTTATATGTTCATGTAGATCGTGATTATTTTATTTTACTGATGTAATACCACCTGATTTTTTTATAAACTATCCAAAATAAAAGTCCTCCTGCCTTTTTAATAGGTAATAAAAATTGCTAGTAGGAATATTTTAATGAAACATTAATTACACACAAGATTTATCTAAATGCTTAACAGATTGTGGTTAAACACAAAACACCATAAAAAAGTTATACAAATTAATTTAATGTTTGAAAATACAACAGGAAGTAAGATTATGAGGTTTTACTTCATACAACATAAGTTTGGTCTGTGTTATTCTTACCCCATATGGTTGTTTCTGTTAGACATATGTTTCAAGGAATGTTTGCCCCTCTTCAGTATGTACAGATTGATTTTTCCCCTGGACCATCTTTAACCACAGAAAGAGGGAGCAGAGATCCAGGGCCGACAACTTAGGAAAAATCAGTCTATACCAACTGAAGATGGAGCAAACATACCTTGAAACATATGTCTACAGAAATAACCATATGAGATAAGAATAACACAGGCCAAATCTATTTTCTGTTGTTTATGCCTCATGTAGATGAATTTCTTCTTTTTAGAAATATTTCTTGAATGAGTTGCATACCATATTACTCGTTTATTGACTGAATGTGTATATAAGCCACACCCTAATTTTGGAATTGAAAAATTAGGAAAAATAATTTATTTTATATTCACACTGAGGAACATAAGAAAAAAATACCGGTAACATTATTGAGAAATGTAGCAATGTTTGAAATTCCCGAGTTCACACTTGTCTAGATAATGGTGTCAGGTGGGACAATGGGGTTGCATTCTTCCTTTTTGTACCACATGGAATAACAGGATTGGGGTAACAATGCCCTTTTCTCATTATCTGCTATAGTTGGCTTCAGACTTCAATAGTGAGTTTAACATAGGCCGAGTAAGAACAGGTCGCACCTCGAATTGAAATTACAAGTGGTGTATTATGCCCAGGAAAATAGAAATTGAGCAGCAGGGAGAGCATTTGACATCGATGAAAAAATGTGCAAAGGTAGATATTAATGAAAGATGCTCTTAAAAAGACTTCTCAAAATCAACAGTCTTTTCATGGTAAGAAGTGCAAATGCCCAGAATTAGAATCAAGTATCTTGGAATTTTTGCATAACTTGTGAGCAGATGACTTTTCAGTGTCTGTGGAGATGATACAATTAGAAGCCCAAAAGATAAGAAACACTATGATGATTTCCATCATTGAATTTAAGTCAAGTTATAGCTGGGCTAAATGCTTCATGGCACGAAATGATCTTGTGATTCAGCGACAAACATCTATGGTTCAGCAGCAGCCAGATAGTTACCAGGAGAAACTGCTCGCATTCTAGAAACACATACCCAACTTATATAAGAAACATGGATGCAGCATGGGACAAATTGGAAATGCAGATGAAACTCCTGTACTTTTTGACATTCCAATAACACTAATGTAAATGGCAAAGGTGAGAACTCATTGCTAGTGCAAACTGCAGGAGCTGAAA
Source organism: Diploptera punctata (assembly GCA_030220185.1). Classification (NCBI taxonomy): domain Eukaryota; kingdom Metazoa; phylum Arthropoda; class Insecta; order Blattodea; family Blaberidae; genus Diploptera; species Diploptera punctata. Next base: position 493,229 of record JASPKZ010010273.1, read on the forward strand.
AACCGAGATGTACTGTAATGCTGTGTATTACTGCTGATGAAAAAAACTGCCACCTTACGTCATATTCAAACGAAAAACTTTTCCTCCAGGCATTATTGTACGAATGCAGGAAAAAGAGCAGATGACTGAAAAACTGTTCATGGACTGGTTAAAATCTGTGTAGTTTTGACGTCACATGCACTCTTATGTTGGCAGTCCATGCTGATGGTCGACAGTTTCCATGGCCATTTGACAGAAAATGTAAAAATGAAGATGCTCCAAGATGAGTGTGACATGGTTGTAATTCCAGGAGGAATGACTGTGATGCTGCAACACCTTGATGTTTCTATCAACTGCCCTTTTAAGGCAAATTTGCAGCATTTATATCGAGACTAGAGATGCAGTGCTAAGGAAATGACAATGGACATCTGAAGAAACCTTCTCTATTAACCTTCCGTGAGGCACATCTGATCTGAGAGGCACAGGTTGTCAATTTTGTCCCATTCCACTGCCATCAGACGGCGTTGACGGCTGGGCATTTGAGTAGCTGTTTCTTTTTACCTACTCTAAACAACCACCCCACTCAGTTTGCTCTCGACCGTTACCACGGCAGGCTGTACATATTTTGTTCAGAGAAGTTCATTGCACCCAAAGTCGTTACATGCTGATGCTCTGTCACATAAAGCTGAAGGTTCAGTGTTCGATTCCTGGATCAGGCAAAAAAAATCTATATTTGAAGAGAAAATTGTTTGCCTAGACCGAGACTCGAACCCGATACCTTTGGCTCTCCAGGCCAAATGCTGTACCAACTGAGCTACCGAGGTGAGTTGCGATCTAGATGCAAATTTTTCTCTTTATACGTTGTAATTCCCTCACACCAAATGCTTTGAAACCGTTGCTTCTATCTTTGCATATGACAGCATCTTAGTTAAGAAGACATTACTTGGGAATTTAACACTACTTTATAAAGCCGGTAGGGCTTCTATTGATGTTTTTATTATTAATTTAACACTTCTCACTGAAGGATAAATTATATTTGAAGAGAAAAATAATTTTGCCTAGACCAAGACTCAAACCCAGGACCTTTGGCTTTCTGAGCCAAATGCTCTACCAACTGAGCTACCAAGGCTAGTTGCAAATTTTTCTCTTGATACATTGTAATTCCCTCGTGCCAAATGCTTTGAAACCGTTGCTTCTATCTTTGCATATGGCGGCCTCTTAGTTAAGAAGACATTAATTGGGAATTTAACACTACACTACTTTATAAAGCGAGTAGGGCTTCTATTGATGTTTTTTATTATTAATTTAACACTTCTCATTGAAGCCCTACTGGCTTTATAAAGTAGTGTTAAATTCCCAATTAATGTCTTCTTAACTAAGAGGCCGCCATATGCAAAGATAGAAGCAATGGTTTCAAAGCATTTGGTGCGAGGGAATTACAACGTATAAAGAGAAAAATTTGCATCTAGATCGCAACTAGCCTCGGTAGCTCAGTTGGTATAGCATTTGGCTCAGAAAGCCAAAGGTCCCGGGTTCGAGTCTCGGTCTAGGCGAAAATTGTTCTCTTCAAATATAATTTATCCTTCAGTGAGAAGTGTTAAATTAATAATAAAAACATCCAAAAATTTCTCTTTACTATTGATTACAATAGATATTAATTTACTTATTTTTCATTAATATTTAAAGGAAGTGACACTATAAGTTTATTTTAATTAATAAATTGAATTAGATTTGACAACTTGCCTATAATTGTAGATTTCTGAAGACTAATTTCGATACTCCATATCATTCTCAATTCCATCTGACAGTTACATGGAATATCGAAAGTAGTCTTCACGAAATCTACAACTGTGAGATGAGTTGACAAATCTAACTCAATTTATTTATTAATTTACTTATTTTGATCATATTAATAGATTTAGCTTCTTAATATTAATTTAATAAACTCCGACTTTTGAAATGAGCCTTTGACATACTAAGGGCATAAGGAAAGCCGATGCCATAAGACAAAATAAGATTACCCCATGGACATACTAGGAGCACAAGGAAATCTGATATCAATGGCTTATTTCAAACAGTTGTAATTTAGTTGAGAATCAGGGTTATAGTCTCTGAAACAATTATTTTGATTATGACCATTCTCACAAGCACCATTTGTGAACCATTTCTACGCCGTGGCATGCCAGCGTAAGTTTTGAAATAGCATTTCCTCTATTTCTGATGGTGTGGTTATACCGCCATTACTCGGTCCTCATAGCCTCATTTGTAAAAGCAAGTTGCACCACGAGCAGGTTGAGGTTGAGATTTGGATAGGAGAGGTTATGGAAAGCACTTCACTATCCTTTGCAACCCAAACATTTATATAAAATAGGAATCTACATGAATCCAAATTGTCCTCTATGCAACAAAGACGAAGAAATGAACAAAGAACATCTACAAACCTGTGAAGTATTACCTGTTGGATCCACCATAGAGAAATATTGGAGAGCAAGAACGCTAATGGCTTCATTGCCAAGGCCCAGCATTTGAAAACAACAACATGTAAAGATTCTGATTCATATTTTTACTTTATGCTATAACATATTTTTTGTACAGGTAACAGCTAAACCTGCAAGTAAATGGCATTTTAATCTTCAAACAAAAACACCAATAATCCTGGGAACTGTACCTTTGGCATCGTACCAGCCACCTATAGCTCCACCACAGGAAAAGCCTGCAGGAGAGATTAATGGAGGACCAGATGGAGTTCCAGCTGAAAATATGGGTGGAGTTCAGCCTCATGCAGGGGACCCTGGTGCAGCATGGAATTTGCCACCCACTGATCCTAATGCACCAACTCCACAACCAGGAGCTCCAACACAGTCCCTGTATCCTGATTTACGTAAGTACCAGACATTTTTTACAGTATAATTTACCATTTGTAGGCATGAATAGGACGGATTTATATACTTTAGGCTTCTATGCAATTATACCAATAATATCTTTGTTTAAACAACCAGTAAATTAATCAGATTTTGTATATTCTCATATTTAATGTCCTCTCCAGGACTAGTTTGATGAACTTTGCTCATCCTCAACTGGTATCTGACTTGGTCATTTACGTCCTAACGAATATCTAATTTATTTATTTTTAAACTAATTTATAAAATTTGAAGAAAGTTACTATAGGAATATGAACATAATGTGAGTGATTTATATGACAGCAGATAGAGGCAGGATGTAATGGAAGCACTTACCAATCGCTTGGTTTCTCCACCCTGCTGCATTCCCGAGTTAAGACATCCCAATGCGCCACTGTTTATTTCTTTCCTTGTGCTCAGAAAGCCTATGTATAGTATTAATTGTCATGGACATTTTCTGGAGAAAGAGCTCATTTTTGTCCTTGTAACTGTGGAAGTCCTATGTTTTAGGTGCTATAGTTCCTGAGTTATTAAAACTCTTTTATATATTAGAAACGGGCATGTTATTATTCAGTAAAAGAGTGTTAAAGAAAAAGATAACAGCATAGCCTTTCTGGACATCTCAATCAGAAGAGAAGAAGATGACAACATTTATCACACCATATATAGAAAACCTACGCATACTGACAGATATATTCGTAAAACCTCCAATCATCATCCCAAACAGAAACTTGGTATCATCAAAACATTGACAGATCACACCAAGAAACTTTGCCCTCCTGAATTATTAAAGACTGAAATCAAACATCTCCGTACAGTATTCACAGCCAATGGATACACCAACAAAGAAATCAACAGAGCAAACCATCCCAGACGATACAACAACAAGGAATCAGAAGGAAAAACGTCAACCAGGGCATTCTTACCTTTCATCGAGAATGTAACTGACCGAATTGGAAAACTGCTAAAGAAAGAAGACATAAAAACAGTATATAGGCCTACCAGGAAAATCAAAAACCTCCTCGGACCTATTAAGGATCAACTTCATCCTCATCAATCAGCAGGCATATACAGGATCCCGTGCAGTTGCAGCCAAGTGTATATGGGCACCACTAAACGCAGCATCACAACCAGGCTTAAAGAACATGAAAGATACAGCCGTCTTAAACAAGTGGAAAAGTTGGCAGTAGCAGAACACTCTCTACTTGAAGGTCATACAGTACAATACAACAACACAGATATATTATCTAAATGCACACACTATTTTACCCATCTGCAACGAGAAGCCATTGAAATATTCAAACATCAAAATAGTTACAATAGAAAAGAAGAATCATTAAAAGTCAACAAAGCATGGATACCAGTCTTAACAAAAGCCAGATGTAAACCCTTACGAGAACAATCTACTAGAATATCAGACAGCAACCTCATTGGTGCAATGGAAGACCCTAATGCTAACCAACCAGAAGGCAGATACAATTTACGAAGTAATGGACCGCGCAGAGAATACGTCGCGGATACATGTATAAATAAAGCAGGTAGTCGACAAAATTGCCAGTCTCAAGACAACCCTTGAGGATGCCGGACGCAGTCTCTGGCAAAACGTTGGGGAACTACAAGCCTCAAGACCACAGCAAACAGCCCGGAAATCTTCTGCAAGATCATTGCTTCTATCTTTGCAAATGGCGGCTTCTTAGTTAAGAAGACATTTATTGGGAATTTTAACATTACTTTATAAAGGCTTCTAATGATGTTTTTATTATTGATTTAACATTTCTCACTGAAAGATAAATTATATTTGAAGAGAAAAATGTTTGCCTAGACCGAGACTCGAACCCGGGACCTTTGGCTTGCTGGGTCAAATGCTCTACCAACTGAGCTACCGATGCAAGTTACGATCTAGATGCAAATTTTTCTCTTATATACGTTGTAATTCCCTCTCGCCAAATGCTTTTGAAACCATTGCTTCTATCTTTGCAAATGGTGGCTTCTTAGTTAAGAAGACATTTATTGGGAATTTTAACATTACTTTATAAAGCTAGTAAGGCTTCTAATGATGTTTTTATTATTGATTTAACATTTCAAAGCAAGCCAAAGGTCCCGGGTTCGAGTCTCGGTCTAGGCAAAAATGTTTCTCTTCAAATATAATTTATCTTTCAGTGCAAATTGTGGCTTCTTAGTTAAGAAGACATTTATTGGGAATTTTAACATTACTTTATAAAGCTAGTAAGGCTTCTAATGATGTTTTTATTATTGATTTAACATTTCAAAGCAAGCCAAAGGTCCCGGGTTCGAGTCTCGGTCTAGGCAAAAAATTTTCTCTTCAAATATAATTTATCTTTCAGTGAGAAATGTTAAATCAATAATAAAAACATTAGAAGCCTTACTAGATTTATAAAGTAATGTTAAAATTCCCAATGTCTTCTTAACTAAGAAGCCACCATTTGCAAAGATAGAAGCAATGGTTTCAAAAGCATTTGGCGAGAGGGAATTACAACGTATATAAGAGAAAAATTTGCATCTAGATCGTAACTCGCCTCGGTAGCTCAGTTGGTAGAGCATTTGGCCCGGCAAGCCAAAGGTCCCGGGTTCGAGTCTCGGTCTAGGCGAAAATTTTTCTCTTCAAATATAAAGAAATAGTTTCTTAGAAAAATATTTAATATCAATTAAATTATTGTAATCAATGGTAAAGAGAAAAATGTTTGCCTGAACCGGTACTCAAACCCCAAACCTTTAGCTCCGTGCTAATGCTCTGACCACTGAGCTAATTCAGGCTTCATTCCCATCCAAGCACAAATCCTTCCTTCACCTTGTTCTACTGGTCCCACATTCAAATGCAATGAATTATCATTCACAAATACACACAATGAATGGCTTCTACATTAAGAAGACTTGAAGGTACTCCACACAGCTATAGCAAATAATGTTTATAGAAAAGACACTCATATGCTCATTCAGTGTTAGATGCAGCACATTAGACACCAACCAACCAAATTGTTTTAATTTGTGTTTTTGTTTCAGTGCAGTTCTATATATATATATATTTTTTTTTTTTTAATTTTATTAGTGTCACTTTCGGAATTGTTTCTGAAAATGAACTCTGCTCACATGAGCAAACCCATTTCTTGTATTCGTGTAAAATAAATTATTTTCTTTGGAAATTTTAAAATAGTAAATAAATAAATAAATTAGAAAATGTTATAAACTCATTTGATGAACAAATAATTTAACTTAATTAGTAATTTAATTATCTTTTTTTTTTTCAGCTCCAGCTACATTCTCTGAGAGCATGTTTGGTCCAAAAAACATTAAAGATGCAGGGGATAATCAATTCACACATGGAGATATGGAATATGCTCCAAGATATCCTGTCTTCAACTTTGAAACTAACTAATACTACCTCATTATATTGAACCTGTTAACAAGATTGAATCTCATAAGAGTGCTTATTAATGCCAAATGGTGCCCCATTCTATTTTCCCTAGGAAAAAATAAAAATATATGTATATGTTAAAGGTTTGTTTCTTGAAAAAAATTTATCTTAAGAATATTGAAGTTCAAGTTAGTTCATAATTGCTGAGATCTGTGTTCACAAAATAAAAATATAAAGTTGAGTCAATATTCTCTTATCAAAAGACAATTAAAATGAATACACTGCATTCATATCTAGTTTTTCAAAGTATAATTTTGTAATAATGGTAATTTTCATTATAATGCTGCTAGAGTTTAAGGCTAAATTAGAAAGCTTTGTATCTGCATAAATGCATATTATTTTAAAACAATTTTACAATATTGAACACTCATAATGAGGATTAGTATACAGTTCGGTTTTAACTAGCTTCATTAAACATGTGAGTTCTTGTGGAGAGTATGTTTTTAAATTCTACTGATAGCTATTAACACTAATGAAGTAATATTTGACCTCTATTAGATACTAAATTTAACACTTCTCACCAAATGTCAAAATTTTATTTGAAGAGAAAAAATAAATATTTGATCTATTATTATACATTATACATACAGAATCAGAATTTGATAATTCTTTAAAAATTGGTTAATTTAATAAAAAAATTCAAATAATTATTTTTTTCTGATCGGTTCAATGGGTCACTTTTAGGAACCCAATTTTATAAAATGTATTAGCAAGAATGACATATTTAAAAATCAGTGTCACAAGTAATAAATTGAATACACTGATTAATATTAATGTGTGTATATTTAACTACTTGAATATAAAGTAAAAAGGCTATTTCTAGGAATAAAATGTAAAGCAACGGGTAACCAAAGGACAAAGTTATTTTCTTTATTTATGCAACTTATGTTGTGGTTTAACTTTTATAGGAATTATATTGTGGTGTTACAACTGAATTTTAGGAAATATAAAAATGTTGTAATGAAAATCCAATTCATGAAATGCACACAATTATTATAGGCCTAAAATTGTAAGCATCAACTTATTACAAATTATCTCATTTAATATAAGGTGTAACCTACATTAATTTATTTTTTTAAATTTATCTGTAGGTAGAATATTTATTTCTTTACCTCTATTAAATTATTTTATATGGTCTCGATGTATTAATCTATGTTAAAAGGTTTTCCTTCCATGATACGAAGGAGTTTTAAAATAAAATGCATTTAACATCAGTGAAGTTTCTTTATGGGCATAATACAGCTTTAAACATGATAATTTTAAGCAAATGTGTGTGTGCATTAAAAGCATACAAATTTATTTAATATGTTTAACAGAGATCTTGTAAGCATTAATCATAATGATAAAGAATTAGTTTATGTAAATAGTTTGCAGCTATTAATATATTACTACTTTTGATAAATTTCAATATTTTCATATATTTTATAAGTGATTATGGAGTTATTTTAATACTTATTATATGTTTAAGCGGTGATTAAAATTAGTAATGGTCCTATTTAAGACTGATTGTAGCATAAAATAGCTAAAGCGCTCAACATTTATTCATGTTTTTTACTAAAAAATAATTTGGTTGAAATTTATTAGAAATTTTAAATTTTAGCTTTGTTTTACATGTAGTTGAAGTAATAGTATGGTTTCTTCTGGGTTATTTACTCATATTTTTTGCAAACAAGTTTGATATTTGTTGATTATAAATCAGTGCCTGCTTAATGATCTTTTTATACAGAGTGTTTCTAACCTTTAGGGCCAGAATTGTACAGATGTACAAAACTCAGTGTTTTGAGATTAGTAAACTATGGTTGGAAATGCACCACACGATCTTGAACTTACAAGAGACTGGGTTGTTCAAGCCACACAACTCAGAGTGCTAAACAAAGAATGTTTACACATAAAACTTTCAAGAAATGGTTTTGGTCCATGTAGTACCCAACAACTTCCCTGTTACACCAGAGTTGAAGTAGGTTCTTGATGGTAACATGTGAAATAGAAGGGTCACAGAATTGACCTCACAGGATCTAGAACTTTGGCAAAAATAGATAGTGAAAAATTAAGAATCTACAGAGTAGCAATAGAAACTGAGAAAAGACCACAATCTATGAACACTCGAGATGATGCCCAAAGATTACCATCTACATGGAAAACTGCTCTCGCTGCTTACTATGTCATCCCTAAAACAGCAGAGAAGATATGAAGAATACCACCATTGGGCAACATGGAATGTGGTCAACCCTTGGATAGGTGTACAGTTTCCAAAATGGATCGCAATGAAAACGCAATGTTTTTAACTAACATTTACACTCACGTAGCTAATTGTCACTCTGCCTCTAACGGTCGACCATGGGTCATTTGGAATTATTAACGGCACATGGATTACTAGCCACCATCCAATAGAATACCAGATATGCAATTGTCTATTGTATATAAGACCTAAACCAGTATCTTGAACCTATCATTCCTTAATAATGGCATGTGGGATTATGTCAAAACATTGGAATCTGTGGCCAGAATCCATGATGCGGAAAACTCAAGAAAAGTTTCTTAATCATACATATAATCAATTTTTGTTTTAATATTTTATATTAATATGAATTGATTTTTTAAAAAATTAGTTTGTAGCAAATAAACTCTTTTTACAACTCCATTTGCTAAAGCAGTTGTATGAAATTACTATAAGAAGTAATATATATATTATCCTCAACTTGTATCCAACCCAGGGCCAGGTCGAGGGATGATATGGAGCCCCTATATATTTTTAGAGGTCTGTGAATGACAAGGGTGCCAGCTGACCATGCACCAGCACAAGGGTGGATGAAGGAGATGAGATGAAATGGTTGAGTGGAATATGGAAAAACAGTAGAATGAAATTTGTGGGAAGGGGAAAAAATGGGAGAAACCCCAAGAAAAACCTTCCGAAGCTCCATTTCGTCCACCAACAAACCCATATGGAGTGACCAAGACTCAGTCTCAAGTCCTCAGTGGTGATAGACAAGTGTCTAACTGCTTGGGCCACGGAGCTGTCAGAAGTAATGTAATAAAACTGTATTAAAGAATTTTGCTCAAATAAATTGTTTTTATTTATTTGAGCTAAGGTGTTGGCTAAAGTTAATCTTTTATCCTACTTTTACACTATTTGCAAATATTGCATTGTTATTCACATGCACTATCCAACTTATGGAACTTTCAACTTATTTTGATTTCTGCACTAAACATAAGGCTTTTTATAAGATAACACTATTATTATTCACATGCACTATCCAACTTACTAAACTCTCAGCTTACTTTGATATTCAGTAACTTTCACACTGAATATAAGGCTTTTTATAAGATACATTGTTCAGAATTCCACTCCAGCTGTTCTCAATTTTTACAATATTTAGAAGGTTTATGTTATTCATTAATTAATAGGGGCATAAGACAAGGATGTGCCTTTCGCCCTTGCTCTTTATCATATACATGGATAGAATACTCCAAGATTGGCGACAGATAAGACACTTCTATCCAAATTAATAGAAACCATAAAATAGACTCTTTGCTTTTTGCAGATGATTTGGTATTAATAGCTCCAACAGAAACAGATTTACAATATTCTATACACAATTTTAATATAATTGCAAAAAGGTACAATATGGAAATCAATACAAAGAAAACTAAAGTGATGGCCTTTTGTGGCCTATACCTAGCAAAATTGTTTTGGATGATGAAATTTTAGAACAAGTAAACAAATGTAATTATTTGGGTTATAATTTAACATTTCAAGATGAAGCTGATATATCAAATAAAATCACAAGTTTTACAAAAAACAACGGGTATAATTAACAGTATAATGAAACCATCTTTTGTAAAGAAGAACACAAGATTATGGCTTTATAAGGTTCTCGCAAGACCAGTTTTAAGATATGGTAGTGAAGCATGGACAATACGAAGAAGAGATGAAAGCTGAATAACAGCAAATGAGATGTGATTTATACACCATACAGCAGGCTACACAAAGTGAGACCATAAAAGAAATGAGGAAATTATGGAAGAGTTGGATGTAGAACCCATTCTTCACCATATACAAAACTACCAGAACAACTGGAAAGTCCATCTTCACGCCGTCTCATAGAATTCGAATAGCCATACTTCGCTACTGCCCCAAGGCAAAAGATCGCTGGGACGTCCAAAAAAGTGCTGGATGGAAAATTCCTCTTTGAGACCGTAATAGGCCACACAGCCTAATATTTGCATGGATGATGATGTTCTTGCATTATGAAAATTTTACATCTTATAACAAAAATTTTCAAAACTAAATATAAAGTTACTGATGTCATTGACTCCACGTCATTTAGAATGACTCAAAATAAGTAACAACAGCATTATAAAAAATGTGCAACAATTAAAAAAAATACTTGAAATAAAACTCCTGGCGCGACAGGCCTACAAGGCCCTTAGCCTACCAGCCGGCTGCTGGCCTCACATCCACATGTGTTAATCACAGAGGTAGATGATAATCAGCCAGTGTAGGGGTGACATGTGGTCAGCATGTCGAGTACCCCAGCTGGTTTTCTCAACCTGGAGCCGCTACTTATCGTAGCTACCCAAATGCATCACGATGCTGGGTGGGCACCGGTCCCATACTGGCCGAAATACCATGAGAAAATTTCTTCCCTCATGGAGACTCGAACCAGCGCAAGTCCCGTAGCTCTGCGCCAAGGCTTCCTGCCTTAACCACTCGGCTACGGCGCGGGACAAATACTTGAAATGGAATCTGAAATTACCAAAATGACATTAATAGCATTATCAAAAAAATATACAAAAATAAAAATATGTGGCAATGGAGTATGTAATTAGATTACCAAACTGACTGTATATCTGTTAAGTCATAAGCCATAAATGTTCAATTCAATGAACTGATACAGAGAGTATCTTGATTGAATTGTTATTCATCTATACAAATTGAAATATTTATTCTCATTGTAACAGTTTTCATAACTGAAAGATAAATTATATTTGATGAGAAAAATTTTCGCCTAGACCGAGACTCGAACCCGGGACCCTTGGCTTTCCGGGCCAAGTGCTCTACCAACTGAACTACAGAGGCGAGTTACGATCTAGACGCAATTTTTTCTCTTATATACATTGTAATTCCCTATCGCCAAATGCTTTTGAAACCATTGCTTCTATCTTTGCAAATGGCGGCTTCTTAGTTAAGAAGACATTTATTGGGAATTTAACATTACTTTATAAAGCTAGTAAGGCTTCTAATGATGTCCCGGGTTCGAGTCTCGGTCTAGGCGAAAATTTTTCTCTTCAAATATAATTTATCTTTCAGTGAGAAATGTTAAATCAATAATAAAAACATCAGTTTTCATAACATTTCCTCATATCATTACAAAATATCTGAAGTGAAGTGAACCACTACAGACCTTAGGAGGTCCTTGGGATTGTAGGAAACTAAGGCTGTTGGTACCAGTTGTCAACCCTTTGGCCACTTTATCCTCAGAATATCCATCTGGTACTCATTTCCATTAGAGGTTGAGTCAACCCCAGGGTTTTGGTGCTGCCAAAAGTTTAGAATAGTTTAAAGATCCTGGCCTCCATTTAGATTATACTTATTGTGGTGTGATTGTGCTTTCAATTAATTAACATGATTCAACTATTACATTTAAAAATTGAATCAAATATATTTTCTCAACAGTAGAAATTATTAATATATTTTTTAATGTATTGTATTTATTTGGGGAGATATATAACTCCTGGCACGACAGGCCTAGAAGGCCCTTAGCCTACCAGCCGGCTGCTGGCCTCATATCCACATGTGTCAATCACAGATGTAGATGATCATCAGCCAGTGTAGTGGTGACATGTGGTCAGCATGTCGGGTCTCCCAGCCGTTACAGCTGGTTTTCTCAACCTGGAGCCGCTACTTATTGAAGCTACCCAAATGCCTCATGATGCTGGGAGGATTACTTAAATATAATATAAGAAGTGAATTATTTAAAAACATTGAATCATTGATTTGGGAGAGAATTATGGAGTTATCATTACCTTGAAATTGAGGATTACTTGTTTTTCTTGTATTCAAAATATGGATAAAGTTTTTAGCTCTGCTAATGATAAGCAAATCAGCCACCAAATGTAGAAACATCCTATTTACAGTTCAGACACTGCCTCTGATAGTTTCATAGAAAATTCTTTATACATTGTCATTGTGTCTGTTGTCTGTTCTAGAATGTACATCAATACTCAAGATGATCTGACTAAAAAGTGATACAACAATTAAATGAGTTGCTATCAGTTTATTATTATTATTATTATTATTATTATTATTATTATTATTATTATTATTATTATTATTAAGTTAATAAATAATTGTTAAATTTCCTTTCAATCAAAGCTTCATTATTACAAACTGTTTCCAATTTTTTATTTCTTTGTACATTAAGGCCAGTATTCAAGAACCAAGCTCTCTAGGCCATGCCATCTCCATCTTCCATAAGCTGAGGCTGTCATCTTTCAATTGTTCCCAGAAATTTTTAAAAATAAATATCTTGTTAGCACATAATGTTGAATAGAGTGAACCAGTTAGAGTAGGTTCTGCATAACCTGGAGAGACGGGCTGAGAGTCGCTCTTTGCAGAAAGTTTGGTTCTTGAATACCGGCCTTAATTTTAATTACAATATATAAGTAATAACAACTTGATCTAAGATTTCATAATAATTCTAAGGTGAATTTTATTCGATATCTGTTCAAAATACTTGTATCTAATAATATATTAGTAGTTTTATGTGAGAATTGTGTATGTGGGAAGACCAAGGAAAATAGTGAAATAGTTATCACAATGTTAGGCACTAAAATATGGTTGGTATCTAATGTCGAGCACTTGATAATGAAATCATTCGCTCTCTTGCGCTCCAATATTTATCAGAAATGAGTGCAATAAACTAGTTGTAACCGTTTTGTAGTAGGCACCATGTGTGGTGGTTACGTCACCCATAGAGAGAAAATAGGTATAGGAAGGAAGGAGAAATGAACCCCTAGGCCTCGAATACTCTAATACCATCAGGGTCGAAAGAAACAAGAGGTCAGTCAAGGGAGACTGGATAGAAAAGTTGAAAGAGGGAATTGGTATGAGAAGAAGAAGTAATACCAATTCGGTCAAAAGAAAAACTCACCAAGCTGACCAGTGCTTATTGGTGAGTAGCCCTTCCCTTTCGTTCGTCATGCATAAACATGATTACTAACAGCTGCACCACGAGAAGGTGAGGGATTGGACACTAGGTTACTGTCCAGGTCGGTTCCTTTAAGCCTTCGATGGAAGGAATTAAAGGGTCTCCTCTCTGTTAAAGACATTAGCCTTTCCGCAGCCGCACTAAAATATAAGTCTAACACAAAAATTATTGAACATGACATGTGGGAATAGTTCCTAACTGTTTTGGTTAAACTTTAATTTTATTTTATTATCTCCAATTTATTGCATTTAATTGTTTCTATTAATCTTAATTCAAAATATTGTATTCATCTATTCATTTGTAATTTTGATAAATTTGTAATTTTTAAACATGTTTTATAATAATTTTATATTATCTTTTCAATTATTTGACTAACTTATAGTGATGAATTTAATGCTTTTGGGATTATGAAGACATGATTTAGTTTATAGCAGCTGTATTTAGCATTGGTTTTACAAGTAATTATCCATCCTGAAAGTAGTTTCTAGATTACTAGTGGTTTTGTTTGTTAGAATATTTAAATATCTAATCATTTATTTTGTATAAAAATAAATAAAATATTATAAATATTCTTAATGGGTTGTAAATCAAAATATAACTAATGAAACGTAAGAATTTAAATGGTTACAATGGACTGTTTTTTTCCATTTTGGTAATGCTTTTACATGCAATGTTATGAACAGCAGTTTCAAATATTTTTTACTTATCTATTTTTCAAATGTTATGAAAATGGACCTATTTAAAGAATTCTGTAATATTGGATATTCTGATATAATTATGATTTTAAAAAAATAGTGATTGATAAAGAAATATAATGGAGTTAAAATATGCTTTAATGGTTGTAAGTGCTTCCAAAATACATAAAATCTGAAACTTGACTCTCGTAAATAAGAGTTGGGCATAAGTCATGGTAACTTTTTTTTTTGTTGTGAATTCCAACACAAGTGGAAATTTCAAAATATACACATACAAGGACAAGTTAGGAACTCTGTGTCAGCTCACAAGGAATGTTGGTGGCTGTGATCGAACATTTCCTGCTAGTGCCATAATTCAGAATAACATTCTCATGCATAGCAGCTGTGGAGAACAGTTATCTTTATATACAAACACTGTTCTATTTTGGTTACCTCTGTTAGGCATCACTGTCAACAGATGACTGATATAAGAAACATGATTATGTACATAACAGTTTACTCATACCCCATCTGGTGACAATATTAAGAAAATAATTCTTATAAAATTAACAAAAAATAAATCAAGTTATATTGAATTGCACAATAAAATTCTCAATGTAAATGAAACTTCTAACTCCTAGAAGTATGAAGGATTCTCAAGATATTCGCTTTATAGGGAATTTATCTTCTCAGATACCTTTAACTTCATCTTGTATAATAATTTCTAAAGTTCATGTAACATTCTTTCAAAGTTATATAAGCTGTGAATTTTCTGTGTTTGCACATTTTCATGCAATAAATAACTAACCCCATAGTGTGATAGGCCTAGAAGGTCCTGGCTTACAAGGTAGCTCCCGATCTCACATTCATATATGTTAATCACAGTCACAGATCATCCAGCCATTATATGGAAAGTTGCCATGAATTATGGAACAAGCCTTGTATTCTTACACTTTCAGATACTTCCTCAGTTTGCCTCCTTTTTGTTGCACATTATTAGTTGATATACTTATTTATAAATAATCAAATTCAATTATATTTGTTAATTGTAGTAATTACTTAAGTGAAATACAACCTCAGAAGTGGGTAACAAGTACGCCATACCAGGAGAGAACACCAGAAATGTCAAAAGACAACCTGGGGCATTTGCAAAAAAAAAAAAGTTACATTTCCTGTCATTCTACTCATTATTACAAATAACACAGGCCTGCATGATTTTGCATAAATTAGAAAAAAAGCTATTCTGATAGAGATTAATGTTCTGAATCCAAAAATAATGTCAGTTTTTTAATATCACTTCTTGTTTAGGGGTAATTCCATTATTTTTGTTTTAAAGCAGTGGAGAAAAATATACTGTTGATGGAAGGGAGCTATGAGGATCCAAAAATGTCACCAATTTTAGTCTTGTTGACTGGGAGAAAATTTTACTTGCACCCCTTTCATATTAAACTTTGGGATGATGAAACAGTTTGTTAAAGTTTTAGACAGAAATGTTACATGCTTCCAGTATTTATGCACAAAATTTTCCTTACTGTCAACTACTAAAATAAGATTATTTGAATGGCCACACATTTGCAAGTTAATGATGATGGATGACATCTTCACAGATACAATGACTGAAATAGAAAAAGATCCATGGAATGCATTCAAAAAATGTTGTGAAGAAATTTCTTGGCAGCATCAAGGACTCTCTACCAAGAAATTGTAAGAAACATATAGGACAAATTTGAACATCTTGGATGTAAAATGAGACTAAAGCTCATCACATTTGGATTATTTCCCTTCAAATTTAGGAACCGTAAGTGAAGAACAAGGTGAAAGATTCCATCAGGATCTGAAAAGATGCAGAACAATGCTATCAGGGAGGTCATTGGAATATGAATATGATGGCCGAAACTGTTGGTCAATTGCATGTAATTATCCTTATAGAGACCACTCAAGAAATTCAAGGACGCACAAGTTTCAAGGAAAAGAAGAGAAATGCAATTAAAGGATTGTAATGTACGTGTCCAAGGAATCTAATGTGATTAAGTTTTGATATCTAGTTTCTTTTATCTTCAATGAATGTATGAGTCACTTTTTATCTTACCACATAGTTTGTTTTTTAAACACGGGAACTGCAGTTTTCAAGAGAACATCTCTCTCATTTTCAACCGATATTCTTTTTTCTTGCTTGTTAAAGTTGTTTTCATCCTCATATTTATATTTTCTTCACATGCATATTTATTTCCAGAAATGTTATATATATTTTTTGTTTTTTCATTATTAAAATACTTTTGCACCAAAGTTTCTTATTTAAATGTGAAGTAATTGCAAAAAATTAAGTCAATATTTTATAAAATATTCAGTAAAATATTTGCTTGTAGTTTAAGTATTTAACAAAAGTTTCATAGTGTAATTTTATTTAAAAAAATGTCAATATAACATCTTTCACAACTGTCAATTAACCAGATTTGATAGAGAAAAATGAAATGCATATTTGAATTCAGCATAGCAAAGTTAATCAAACACACCTATTTTTCTTTTCACCACATAATTTTTCTTTTTCAATTTTGCAGGCCTGTATAATTTCTGATTAACATCTAATCTCATTCCTATCCCTAAATTGTTGTTGCTTTCCCTTTATAAAGGCTTGTCTACAAAATAAAAATTATAGTTTTTTTACTTGAAGTGTTATTATACCTATATATTAGGAAGAGAGATGATGACAGCATAACATACTATTAGTCTATGAGAATTGGCTACTGCATAACATTGCATTGTTACTTGTTATTTTCTTATTGATAAATAAAAATAGTTTAGTTATTTGTAGGCTTATACCTGTAAAATAAGCTAGCATTAACTTTATATATTTTAAAACTTAGCTTCATTCAAAATTCTAGTTCGCTCTTCCGTATTTCTTGCTTTTCTTTCCATCCCTTCGTCATTCTCAAGTATTTCTTAAATCTAAAGTTCTCAGTCAAGGTTGACCACCTTTAATTTTTACGTTTAACTTCCTTATAACCTTGTAGTCATTGTGTTTTCATCCATTCTCGGTCATTGTAGTCTTCCTTATTTTTCACACAAAATCCATTTCTTTAGGTAAATCATTTTTTATTCCTCCATTGTGGATTCGTATGTTTTAAATAAAATATTCCTTCCCCATGTAATATAAGTTTACTTTTATTAATTATTAACTGTAATAATAGTCTTGTATAATCATGCATATTATTATAATTATTATTTTCTTTATTATATTACTTTATCTATTGAGAAATAATACAAATCTATTTTCTAGTATTGATATAATAAAATTTAAATTGATAATGATTTTGTTTGGAATATTATGTGTGTGTGTATTTATAATATTGTAAGAGAATTTTTAGACAATGTGTGTAAATGGTTTTAGTTTTGTAAACATCTACAACATATTTGAACTGTACTTTATCATCATCCATGTAAAATGATGTAAAAGAGTGAAAGATGTTGTTATATGATAATTGCACTCCAAGATCAGTGCACATAGCAAGTATCATGTAAAACCATGCAGTTGCTGAAGAACAGAATCAATTCTAACACTTTTTTTTTACTCATAGTAGTAAGGTAGCTAAAGGAATGCAGTAATTTCAAGAATGACTTTAAGTTACCAATAAATCTAACAAATGCTTGTGTTTAAAATATTGTATAATAACTTCACATAGGTCAAGTAGGCGTATTGCTTAATTAAATGTGAAAAAATTTTACCAGTTTAATGGTGAGGAACTTTTTTTTACCTTTATAATCTAGCCTAGTTTAACTTACTGAATTTCTATTATTTTATTCCAGTATAAATGATTAAAATTTATTTTTAAAATCTTAATTCATACTGTATATATATTTTAATGCTCATAAGTACGTGGGACAATCAATAAATAATGCACATAGCACTCATCTGCCTTTCATTGGAAATTAACAAAACTGTTCAGAATGTATCTTCAATCCTTCCTTTATAACGTCACAAAATTTCATTGTTTTCTGACTGATGGCTGTAATTTAATTTAGTTTTAAAATGGTGGCTCCTTGTGAAACAAACAAATCAGAGAGCTGTGTTTGAATCTCCTTCTGTGGAAAAGGAGACCATTTTAAACATTCACAGATGCTGACAACTCATTTACTGACACTCTACCAACCCAATGACTGACAGTATCCTATACACTGCTTGATCTCCATAGATATTTTGTAAGTATCTGTAAATTTAAAATGGTCTTCTCCGCATAAATAAATTCAGTCACAGCTCTCTGCTTTATACATATTTTAAAATTAAAGCACATTACAGTCCACAGCCATCTGTTGGAAAACATTGAAACTTTGTGATATTATAAAGGAAGGATAGAAGATACATTCTGTAAAGTTTCATTCATTTCTAATGAAAGGTAGTCGAGAAGTAAAATAATCTGTATTATTAATTGAGCAACTTAGTACTTTCATAAAATTGATATTGAATAAGTTTCTGCCCAAAATTCATAATTCTCCATGTTCAACAAGTCTTTTTAATATTATAACTGAAAGTTGGTAAATTATTAGATATTTATAGTAAGTTTCCAATATTAAAAAACAATCTTTCATTGAAATTATTGAGAGTTAGGCTGGTTGACTCAGCTCATACTTGTAGTTTTAATGCAGACAGCAGTTTCCACACTATGTGCCATTGTCAATGCTTCCTAACTGTTGAATTGACAACTATTGCATTGACACTGACACATAGAATGTGGTAACTGCAGTCTGCAATAAAACTACAAATATCAGGTGAGTCAAAACAGCCTAACTCACAATAACTAAAATAAGCCTCATAGTTCATGTCTTTTATGTCTTTCGGGCTAAATGGCCATGGTCTGGTTTTATTAATACTCAACGTTTTGTCTACTACTGCGGTAGACATCCTCAGGAGATTCTGCGTGCTCTGTGACCTCCTAACTCTTCAAATGTTGAGTGTTAATAAAATCAGACCACGGCCATTTAGCCCAAAAGACATGAATCAAGACACCTGCCGTGAAAGTCTACAATTTTACATAAACCTCATAGTGTTAATTCCTTTAAATATTAAATCTTTCATTGAGTTTGTTTGCTTGGGATTGTGACTTCTATTGCAATTTGGTGCTATGGTATATTATTTCTGCTTTTTGTGTTTGTTATTTTCTTGTCAGTCATATCTTAAGAAAATTATATTGTAAGCCACGTACATGTTATTCAGTAATTATATATTTTCAGAAACTCTTGTGTTTTCTTTAAACCATAACCTTTTATGATCTTGAAGATGATTTCCAGCTGTTGGCCATGGTCTTGAGGCTTGAAGTTCCCCGATGTTTCACCAGAGACTGTGTCTGGCATCCTCAAGGGTTGTCTTGAGACTGGCAATTTTGTTGACTGTCTGCCCTATTTATACAGTTCACCATGATGTGTTCTCTGTGCAGTCCGTTCCTTCGTAAGTTGTATCTGCCTTCTGATTGGTTAGCAGTAGGGACTTCCATTTCACCAATGAGGTTGCTGTTTGATGGTCTAGTAGACTGTTCTTGTAGAGGTTTGCATCTAGCATTTTTTAGAGCCGGTATCCATACTTTGTTGACTTCTGAAAAAAGACCACTAAAAGTAGAGGAATTAACCACAATAGCAAAATACAGAACAAACTGAAAAAATGAACAGGAAGCTTAGGAGAATTTTATGAGAGATAAAACACAAAATGTGGGTTTTGATCAATTTTCACTCATGGCTACCCTTAAAGATGAGAGTCTGCACCGAAATTTGAGTCTTAAAAATGACTGAAGATGAGAATGGAGCCTCTTGAAACTCCAGTACCATGCTTGAATATCATGGATTATGAGATGAGATATGACTAATTTTTACACACTTCTATTAGCTTGACCTGTATCTATCTATGTAACGGAATCTTTCAATGCAATTTTCACCCACTTAAAATCATTGGATCGACTTGAAACTTTGTATAATTGTAAAAGACCAATGACAATACAGTAATTTCATAAATGTTTTCTAAAATCCTGGCCAGAATCATCAGAAAATCAAAAAAATAAAAACCGGTATAATAGGTTGCAGACTTATCAACTTTTTAGTCAGTCATAAGAGCTCAGTTGGTAGAGCGGTAGACAGTAGTAGTATATAATTTCAGTAATCCATAGGTCACTGGTTCAAATCTGGCCCAGAGGATTTTTTTAGAAGAGTATTACTTTTAGCTCATACTACAATAGTATGGAATTTAAAGATATTTACATTTTTATCTTATTCTGTAAAATATTAAAACTAAAAAATAAATAATAGTTTAAAAAACTAAAACAACACGCGTAATTAGAAAACTGAACTAAAAAATGAAAAATAATTTTAATTTCCAACATGCTTGGGATAAAATTAAAGTGGTCAACAAATAAATCATCTCCAACACATTTAGAATAAAACTATAGTTATCTACAAAAAAAATAATTTAAGAAGTTCACATACCATCCTTTGGTATTTGACAAGTTTCAAAAAATTTTCAACAAATTCAACATTAAATTAGCACCGAAAAATGATTACAGCTTAGGTAATTTAATAAAAACCAACAAAAATGAAAAGATTGAAGACTGCAAAAAATCGGGAATTTATCAAATTAATTGTAAAGATTGTGAAAGATATACATAGGAAAAACAAAAAGGAATCTAAATACAAAATTAAAAGAACACCTCAGAAATGTTAAAAATGGAGAAACCGAAAAATCTGCAATAGCTGCACATGCCTGGTCAGAAAAACATGGAATAGAAACCAAAACAAAATTACTTAAACAATTGGAAAAACCGAAGGAACTCACAATTTGGGAAAAAATTTACATATGCAAGAATGAAAATACAACTATGAATTTTGAAATACCCGGTTATAAAGAAAGAGGACTGATTTGGAAATTCTTCGGTCGGCCACCAGATGGCGCAGAGGTCAGTCTGCAGGATAGAAGGCCGTTGGACGTCAGTTGTGAACGTGACGCTGCATTGAGAATGTCACAAAAGATGTGAAGAAACCCAGGGTCTGCTATGAATTATGAAGTATGAGGTGAGTGAAATAATAAAAAATAAACAATATGTATTGGTGCTTTACTCAATGCCTATGATTAAAACTGTCAGCATCCATTTGTGCACTGGAAAGCAAATTGGGATTAAAAATATGTCAATATAGTCCTCGAGAATAAAGTGTTTTATTGAAATCAATGCATTAAACTTTTATGTCTTTATCTCTTGTGTAGATTATGACTTTTTAATACTGGCTAGGGTATCTATGTTGATTTAAGACATATTTGAAAATTTGTGGGTAAAAAAAAAATAAAAAATAGAAATCTATCTGCAACATGATTTTTTTCTTTCTCAAATTGATTTTAATAGGGACTTCTGCAGTCTTGGCCACATTTTTTTTTTTTGGTCTTTAATTTGATTAAGATTAATAAATGAAAGATTCACATAACTAGAGAGAAAAATATATACTTGAGGTGGGGTTTGAACCAAAGATCTCCAACTGGTGGACTATTCAGTCACACCTTCCAGAAAAGGCACAAGTTCCCCTTTCTTTTTCTACTCTCTGATAGGTGTGCCTGGAAAATTTTAATGGATAGCTAATGACAAATGAGGGAGATTTTGAGGATGTGGCTGAATTCAAATACCTAGGAACAATAATCACAAATAGGAATGAGATTCACAAAGAAATTGACCATTGGATCAATTCTGGAAATGCATGCTGTTATGCATTACAGGGACTTTTGACGACCCAACTCCTTTCAAAAAACGTTTAACTGAAAATGTATAAAAATATTATTCTACCAGTTATATTATATGGTTGTGAAACATGGACTCTTACTTTAAGGGAGGAAAGAAAATTATGAGTATTTGAGAATAAAGTTCTTAGGAAAATTTTTGGACCAAAGAGAAATGAACAGACAGGTGAATGGAGAAAACTACGTAACTGAACTACATGGTCTTTATAGGAAGCTAGATATAATAAGAATAGTTAAGTCTCATAGACTGTGATGGGCAGGACATGTGGCACGAATGGGGAATGAAAGATGTGCATGATAGCTTCTTGTAGGTAAACCAGAGGGAAAATGTCCAGTTGGTAGACCAAGAATGAGATGGGAGAATAACTATGATTTGAGGGAAGTAGATTGGAAAAAATTAGCTCAGGATAAGGATGTATGGAGAGCTTATGTTCATGTGGCATGAACCTATAGGTTCGATAGTACCAGTGAGTTAGGTAGGTGTGCCTAAGGTCAATTGTAGAATGCCAGCACATAAAGCTGAAGTTCTTGTGTTCAAATCCCAGACCAAGTAGATATTTTTTCTCTCCAGTTATGTGATGACACGTTTATAAATATTAATTTAACATTTCTCACTGAAGGATATTAAGTGTTAAATTAATAATAAAAACACCAAAAGAAGCCCTACTGACTTTATAAAGTAATGTTTAAATTACCAGTAAATGTCTTCTTAAACAAGAAGCCACCATGTGTGTGATCGAGCAAATGCTCGTAGCATTCGGCAATCAGGAATTAACAATATATAAGAGAAAAATTTGCATTGAGATTGGATTTTATTTAACATTTTCCAATACTGTTACTTTAACACAGTTTCAATAATGGATCATATTATAATATTATAATGATATTGTAAAAAGAAAAATTAATGTCCGAACCAGGAATCAAACTGTAGACCTCTAGTTCTCCAGACTAGTGTGCAGCCCACTACAGCATTCTAGACTTGGCACAAATTATTAACAAGTTCTCCACACTAGTGTGCGGCCCACTACACAATTCTAGAATTGTTAATGTTTGTGCCAAGTCTAGAATGATGTAGTGGACTGCACACTAGTCTGGAGAACTAGAGATCCACAGTTCGATTCCTGGTTTGGACATTAATTTTTCTTTTCACAATATCATTATAATATTATTGAGATTGAACTTCTCAGGTAGCTCAGTGATAGAACATTGGCCCAGATAGCCACAGGTCCTGGGTTAAAACCCCAATCAGTGCATATAATTTTTCTCTTCAAATATAAAAAAAAAATATTAATTTACATGTTACCACTATTACTACTACTACTTACTGTATGGAATTACTATGAAAGACACTAGTAAAGTCCATTCCTCCCTTGGAAATGCATTAAATTTCTATCTCCTAACATTTATTCTGCTCAAGTTATCTTCCACATCGTCCATTAAATCTAACAAGGGAACTGTCGACCACTGCCAATCATATTGGTAAACAACTACATAAAACCATAGTATCAGCATATTTAAATGGAACAGTTCACCATCAATTACTTTAGAATGATTTGTTGGATGTTTCCCAAACAGTAACAAATATAACCTCTTCAAGCAACTGCATGGTTTGTGGCATAACTCCTAAAATGAACAACATTTTAAAAATCCAGAAGAAGTTTTGTAAAGTTCAAATTGTCTCTATTATATGAACAAATCCGGTTTATGGAGTATGTTTTAAATCTAACAAAGAAACTGACAACAACTGCATGCTGAAACCTACTTTGAATTTTCTTCCAAAGAAACATTGTGATGTACTAACGCCGTGTCCAAAAAGTTATCTGCCATTTTTAACTGCAAGGCACAGAAACTGAAGCCTGAATCCAGTATTGGCAAGCCAATGTGTGAAGCAAATAGGCTCCCTTCCTGAGTAAAACAGAATGTAGCAGGAATTAACAGTGTTTACAAGAGAAAAATTTGCATTTAGATTGGAGTTTCTCAGATAGCTCACTTGGTAGAGCATTTGTCTAATGTGCGAAGATCCGGTGTTCAAACCCCAGTCTGAGCATATAATTTTTCTCTTCAAATACAATTTATCCACCATTGAGATATATGAAATGAATAATAAAAACATTGAAAGAAGCCATATTGGCTTTATAAAAAATAAATAAGTAAATATCCTCAACTCATGTCCAACTCAAGGTCGGGTCGAGGGATGAGATGAGATGAGGTCCTATATTTATAGAGGTCTGTGAACTACAAGGGTGCTGGCTGACCATTCCTGATGCACCGTCACAGGGGTGGATGAATGAAATTAATGAGATAGTATGGAGAATGGTGGAATTAAATTTGTGGCAGGGGAATACGGGTGAAACCCCAAGAAAAACCTGCTTTATAATGTAATGTAAAATTTCCAATTAAATGTCTTCTTAATAAAGGAGCCACCATTTGCAAAATAGAAGCAAAGGCTTCATAGCAGAAATTAACAGTATATATAAGAAAAAATTTGCATTTAGTTTGGAGTTTCTCAGATAGCTTACTTGGTAGATCATTCGCCTAGAGTGTGAAAGGTTCTGGGTTCAAACTCCAGTCTGAGTGTACTAAATTTTCTCTTCACATATAGAATGTAGCGAGATGAAATGTGGCATGATGGCAGGGTAATAAAAATAGGGTTTCCACAGATTTTGAGAGTAGAGAAAGGAAAAAAAAACTATTGTATATAAACTGGCGAGTTTTTTTTCCAAAAATCAGACTGGAGACGGGGACCGAAGCGTTCGCTTCAGGTCCCCCGGGGACGAGTGGAGCGCTTCATGGGTAAGATTGCAACTTCCTAATATTTTCATCCTAAAAAGGATCATGTTTTTTAAAAATGGTCGATTCTTGAATTTAGTAACTTTAGAATAATTTGTCTTATTATTAAAAATATGCTTTATCAAATGAGAAGACCAAAGGGTCGAACAAACTTAAAAATTAAAGATTAATAATCTACAGTTGATTTAGTGGAACTCTCTCTGAGTAATATCAAGATTTCAATCAATTTGGCGCGATTCAACATGGCGACTTTTAGCTTCCTTTATTAAAATATTTTATCTGGTTTTTGTTTTAATATATTTTTATATATTGTTAAGATTTAAAATAAATGTTTTGTTTTATGGTTTTATGTGTTTCTGTGTACAAATGTGTTATACTACACTAAGGGCCTAAATGCAATAATAATAATATTCTATAAAAAGCCGATAAAGAATAGACACATATACATGTGTATTATACCAAAAAAATAGGGCATAAAAATTCACCCTTTAAATGCGGATTAAAATCTTAATCCAAATATACATAAGTGTTTTATAGATAAAAAACTAAGGAAAAAATTATTATAAAATGACTATTTCAATTCAATATATTTGTCAAACAACGAAGACACACTTACGAAATCTTATATAATATCAAAAACAACTTATTAGTTTCAACCTAATAGGAAATTCTTACGAAACCTTATGTAACCCAAACACATTAGGGAAGAAGTTAAAAACACCTTATATAATTTGACCCTGAAGATACTAGGAATATTACTACAGATGGGGCAAGAAATAGGGCTTCCATTAGCTTTAGGGGATGGTGAAAGATGAAGATAATAATATAAAAGCCGGGATTTTTGAGTGGAAAAGGGAGAACAGCAGCGGACCGATTGCGGTCCACCCCGGCGGTGCCCAGCGGGCCGGTGGCAACTACATGGGTAATATGAAAACTTTCTTTCATTTTTGGTCATTTTCAGACTTAGAATTAAAATAAGGGACCAAATGGTCCCAGAAACTTAATATAACGAACAAAGTTGAATATTTTTACGTTTGACAATGTGGCGATTTCAGCTGTTTTAAATAACTTTTTTATATGTTATGGTTTCAATATCTCTTTATGTTTGAATTTATTTTAATAAATTATGTTAATTTTTCGTTTACTGTGATTTAATATGTTTAATTGTAGAACTCTTCCTCCAAAACCAAGGCCAACCGCTCGGGCCTAAGACCACTTAAACAATAGGGAACTTAACGCTATCATTACGCAGGGGCTTAACAGACGCGGCGCGTAATATTCTGGTGACTGGCGGTGGGATATTCGTGAAAACAATGTTCTATTATTATTGTCACGGATAAAGAAACGAACCTTAGACCACAAAATTAACCTTCAATTCATACACAGTAAAAATCTATATGTTTTTTTTTTCAATCGGGAAGAGAAGAGTCACATTGGCACAGAGAGAAACCAGAAAATCTTCAACTTTGGGACATTATTATTATTTAACTGGCTTTAGGTTATTTTATTTTGTTTTTTTTGGATCTAATTTTAGGATGTTTATGGACAATGGGTAAAGTTTGAATATATCGCTGTTTTTAGGTTATATTTTAGGTATTGATGTTTTTCAACGCATGTTTTATTTTTCTAGGCATAATTAAGGCTTTTTTTTACAATGGGTAAACTTTTGGATATATACGACAATTTTGGTGTTGTTGATAATTTTTTTTAGGTGTTATTTTTTTAATAGGCAGACATTTATATGTACATTAATTTTTTTTCTAGGCTATGTTATATGTTATGTTCATTTTCGAACTTGATTTTTTGATACATATAAGTTTTATGAATTATTTTGGTGTTGTTTCAGTCAGATGATATATTTTTGGGTATTAACCTAGGTTATGATATTTTTTTTTTTATTTGTTGTAATGAAAGTGATTTAGTTTTGTTTGTTGTGTGGCAATATCTCATCCAATGTTAATAATTGTACGTGTATAATGACAATAATTTATTATTTCGTCTATCGGTAAGACGTGGCACGATCATATGTACACATAAATCATTTCTGAAAGCATCACCACGAGAGATAAGCCCAAAGGATCATAGGTTGCTTTTACACGCCACTAGATTGGGATTTTTTTTTGTCATAGTGAATTTTTTTTGAAAGGGTAATAAATATAAGCAAACAAGATGGCGGACACCTCTTATACTTACGCCACTAATGCACTGAATACGTTTTGTACTATGTAAACATTCATTTTTTTTTATATATTCACGTAAAACACGATCTTGGATATCCTACTAAATCATGGATAGAGATAGGATACGGAAAATTAATTAATGGTTTATTAACTAGGTAGCTTGTTTTGTTAGGAAAAAATGGAAGTGGCCGACGTATAGTTTTTCTTCAATTGGCAACAGAGCCATCTAACGGAGCTCGGTTAAACATTACAACCACCCCGTAGGAAACTAAGTCCCTATCCATCTCAATCAAATAAAATTCTACTTATATTCGGGCTAATAATCAAGAATTATTGTTGACATAAATACAAGAAAAATAAATCGATTAATATTTAAGTCTCCATGTAACAACTCGTGCATCCACGCTGGAACCTTTGCCCCAATGCTAGTTTGGTAATTATTCTTGGCCCACGTAAGGCTCAAGGAACCGCAGTAGGGAAGACTTACGTGAATGATTTATATTTGGAAAATAAATTAACGATTATTCTAATAAGAAGACTATAAAAATTTAATTACAAAAAAGAATAACCGAAAACTAGCAGGAAAATAGTTAGGGAGTTGGAAAACGTAAAACTCAGAGGATTTGTAAATAGAGTAATAACGTGAAAAATGAAGTAACATTTAAAGTAACATATTCCCCTACCGGAGATCTTGAGGTAACGGAAATGTTAGGGCTCCCAATATTTCTAGACAATCAGCACTTAATGTCAGCCGGGTTATCAGCCCTGCGTGACGGCCGCCCTTTCCCAGAACAAGAGTCTGGTACTCCTTTCAGTTAGAGGCTGAAGCGACCCCAGGGCCATAGTGCCGCCAGAAGGTCTAGATCAGGTTAACAATCCTAAAACACACCGGGACTTGAACCCCCGACGTTTCGGCTTGTAGCGCAGTACTTTAACCACTATGTTAGTAGAAATAAATATTAATACTAAATATATCAAAGAAATTTTATAATACCGATTTGTCACTGGAAATGATCTAGGATTTATATGGTATGGCGAGCACCGTATTATATTTAGGAACGTTTTCAGTAAAGACAGAAGGAACTACTAGCTGCGTGATTTAAATTTAATAATAATAAAACACACACTAAAATAATAATCAACACACGAAGTCGGGTACAAATCATACATTCATAATGCGAGATAATGGAAGAGATTGGAGGACAAATAAAATAATAATAATATTAGGGAACGTTCAAGAAAATAGAAGTTTTCTGAATAATAGATATGAACTCACCAGCGTGGAAAATTGAAAAATCGCCATCTTGAGAGATATATTGAATTGAGAAACACGACCTTCATTTACATGCAGAAGACTGATGTCATTTAGGAGGTCAAATAGCTGTAAACTTCCAGCTGATTCTGGAATGTGTTTATTTTTGGAAGTGAAAGTTTGACTTCCTTCAGGGTAATATTCAATTGTACAAGCATCTAGTTAGCAGACAATTCAGAGGGACACCATATACATACATGCAATAAATACTATTATTTTTTTTCGGTCGTAAGGGAACGTAATGGAAAATAAAGAAATGATAGATATTAATAACAACTTAAGGGATTAGCAGTTAAGGAAAAGTGGCATTTTAGTAAAATACAGAATGGAAAAGGGGCCTGGAAACTTAAAACTTAGAGAGACATCGAACAGAGGGGAATAGGGAATTAGCACAATCAAAAGATGAACTCAACTAATGAGGAATGTAGATTCTAGTTTCGAAAACAGAGAGTATGGAAAAGGGGCATGGAAACTTCGGATGAATTAGAGAGAACTCGATCAAAAGCGGGAATTGAGATTAGCGCAATAATAACAAAGCAGACACCACACACCTCCCTAAGGGAAATAACATTACTGAGGGATTTCCAATTCGAGACTCATAGAAAGGAAGACGACCGAACGTCAGGTTAAATAATAACTTAAAATAATTTTTTTATTAACCTCTCATGCGGTGTTGAGAGATTTACAACAATGCCGGCGGGCGCATTCTGTGAAAATTTCGACTACAATGTGAGACGTTTCTAAATCATGAGTCAAGTAAATCAAAAGTAAAATCAAGGAGGCTAGCGCAATTAAGGGAGGACTCGCTTGATCCGTAATTCAGATTTAGGTTTCGGAAGCAAAGGAATGGAAATTCTGAAATAAATAAGAGAGAGCTCGAACAGGATAAAAGAAGGATAGACTGATGCTTACAGAAGTGTAGACTGATGCTTACAGAAGTGATAACAGTAGACTGATGCTTACAGAAATGATAAAAGGAAGGATAGACTTATTCCCAGAAATATTTTCTTTTCGGCTGTATCATGGTTGTTTTTTTTTGGGGGGTGAAAATTAGGATACTTGGCAAACAAACATCGACGAATAACCCTCAAGGATAGGATGCTAGAGATTAGTTATGATATCCTCGTGTGATTAATAGGATATACCCTGGGATAACAAACTAAACTGTTAACATTAATGAAGATCCTAAAACTTAATAAAAAAATATATAATAATAATTCACGGTAATTTAATAAACCACAATAATAATGACAGTAACTATGTTAATAATAATAAAAATGACATCAGTAATAACAATAAACCTTAACGATCATAATAATAAAAATAAAATCAAATTACCAGTATTGATAATGTATAATGATAATAATAAAACACAGTAAATTATAACTAACAATAATAATGATACTAATAACAATTCACAGTAAATTAATAATAATAATAATAATAATACAAATAATAATTCACAGTAAATTAATAATAATAATAATAATAATAATAATAATAATAATAATACAAATAATAATTCACAGTAAATTAATAATAATAATAACAATGATAATAAGAATAATAATAAAAATAATTCACGGTAAATTAATTCAGATTAAGAAGGGAGGATGTGCATTATCCAACTTGGTTTGAGAAAAATATATACGTATTACAAAGAGAACGGAAGGGGGCATGGGAACTTAGGAAAATTTATAAACTTTTTGAAATACAGAAATGACCGAAAACAAATTAATTTATTCCCATAGCAATTTAGGAGATGGAGGCTAGGATACTTCACCAATAGTTGGGGGTCTTAATCGATCTAGTAGAAGGTATTATCATATAAATTTGGAATTTCAAGTGCTACACTGAATAATATTTCTAAAGGAAATTACACAACAATTATTATACTCAGCCGATCAGGACGCTTGACTGAGGTGGCTACAGGAGGAAACAGAGAAAGAATCTGCGGCCGAGATCTCTCCCTCTGTATACCTTGATAGCATGTCAGTTAGGACTAATGACCAGTCGAGTATTAGACACACACACATATGAGATATGACATATTTCGAAAATAGATGGAAACTAGATCGCTTAAGACCCTTCATATTGAGGCCTACGAGGGATAATAAAAGGATAGGCTACAACTTAGGTCAATCTAGGCTAGGTAACGTTAGAAATACACAAACAGAGATGAAACTTTTACATAGTCGCACACGGGGATACAAGTTGGGAAGGACTAAGGACCCTTTTGGAGAGGTTTTGGCCTCGAAAATTTGGCGAGTTGCCTGAACACTTCGCCAACAAGCTAGGCAGGTGCAAGTCGGAAGGTGGGGCACCCCCGTTATGACATGATCTAGAGACTGAGAACTCCAAAATGATCTTGGGGCACTGGCCATAAAACCTTGCCGGCTTGGCACTGACGTTAGGGACCATATGGAACATCGTTGTTTAGGGAAGGATAGGCATCGGGGAATTAACAATAAAGGAAACTAAGAGGAAACAAGGAAACATAGAAACAAATGAAAGCACAATACAATTACGGGAAAAGAGACCCACGGAAAACTGTCATGATACCCGGGTTTAGGGAGTGATGATGGCAATAGGGGAACCCCATCAAAAAGATCAGGATAAAATCCACTTTTCCGATGAGGCGGCGTCCATGAGTTCAAAAAGGCTCTCCCTAAGGTTAATGTCCTGAGGCAGCAGGATGAGAGGGGTGTCAGGAAGGAACCGAGTCACTGTTGATGAGGATGGGAGCACCCCGGCCTCCACTTCGTGGTCGTGCAAGGGATAACCGAGTCACCGTTGTCGAAGGTCGAGCCCATTCCTGGTCTTCATGGTCGTGCAAGGTGAATTCGCTGGCTCGCCCGACAGGAGAAATAGCGAGACAGGAATCGCAAAGATGAGAGGGGTGGGGTTAGGAAGGAACCGAGTCACTGTTGACGAAGATGGGAGCATCCCGGCCTCCACTTCGTGGTCGTGCAAGGGATAACCGAGTCACCGTTGTCGGAGGTCGAGCCCATTCTTGGTCTTCATGGTCGTGCAAGGTGAATTGGTTAACCCACCCCAAGGATACATAGCCGGGATTAGGAACTGAGGTGAGCAAGAGACGGACCCCGTCTGGGAGGATAGGATCTAATTCCCTTCTGGATGCAGTAGCGGACGTTGAGGAACCAACAGAGTTTCTAATGAACCCGAAGTTAGGCAGTGAGGTGAGCAAGAGACGGACCCCGTCTGGGAGGATAGGATTTAATTCCCTTCTGGATGCAGTAGCGGACGTTGAGGCACCAACAGGCTTTCTAAGAAAATACAAAAGAAAAAGATAGAATTAGGAAGGACAGGATGCCAGGAAAACCGCGAAGAAAAGTCGTACGCACACATGGATATGGTCATAACGAAGGAACAATGAATAATAGACAGGGACGTCAGATACGTTGGGACACTAAAGAAGAAGAATACTAAAGGAAACACAGATATTACGATTGTGCGACCGACGAGTAGAGCCAAGAGAGACAGATTGACCTAAGTAGGGATATTACATACAAAAGAGGTTAAACACATTAGGTAGGGAGATCTCGGAAATTAGAGGTTAAACACATAGGGAAATACGAGGAGGATACAAAGAGGTTAAACACATACAGTAATACATAAAAGGAGATCTCGGAAAATTAGAGGTTAAACACATAAGGTAGTACATAAAAGGAGATCACAGAGATTAGAGGTTAAACACTTAGGGAAGTGCATGAAATTAGAGGTTAAACACTTAGGGAAGTGCATGAAATTAGAGGTTAAACACTTAGGGAAGTGCATGAAATTAGAGGTTAAACACATAAGGAATACAGGGAGTTAGAGGTTAAATACTTAAGGTACTACATAAAATTAGAGGAAGCTCATAAGGAACACACGAAATTAGAGGTTAAACTCATAAGGTACTACAGGAAATTAGGGGTTAAACACATAGGGTTGTACACGAAATTAGAGGTTAAACTCATAGAGTTGTACACGAAAATAGAGGTTAAACACATAGGGTTGTGCACGATATTAGAGGTTAAACACATAGGGTTGGACATGAACTTAGAGGTTAAAACCATATGTAAGATAGGGAATAAGTCTACACGTATGAGACCAGGAACTAACTCAATAACGTAAATGGTAATTAAGAGGAAACAAAGGATAAGAAATGAAAAAGGGAGAGGTTAAACCCATAGGTAAGATGGGGACCCAAGACACGGAATAAAGTCCACGCATAATCAGGAGTTATGGAAAGAAAATTAAATACAGAAATTCAAGAAACCAAATGAGATATTGCCGAACGAATCAGGAAAGGCTTAAGGAAATATTGCCGAGCGAATTAGGAAAGACTTAAGGAAACAACACCATTTAGATTTTTTTTTATTAAGTTAACTCTGTAGGCTATAACACGGGAATTCGACCGATAAATTAGAAGCGAGAGTATTTAAGACGCAAAGACGCATTTTTATCAAGTTAACTCAGTAGGCTGTAATACGGGAAATCGACAGGAGTATTAGAAGCGAGAATTTAAGATGCAAGACGCATCCCGGATTGAAGAAAGGAAATGCTCTCACAATCAGGACCTCACGAGGGAATGATATACGGAATTCAGGTTACTTAATCGTACTAAGTAGTATTTACATCTTAAAGCCCTAGCGATTTATGTGTAGGCGAGCACACTCGATCGAACCCAGGACTCAAAGAAGGAAAATCAAAATTGAAATTTTATCCAAACAATGGAAGGTTGAAAACCGGCGGTAAAATACGGTGAGATACTGACAATTTTTGAACCTAGTAAAACCTGAATTGCAATAAGGGCGTAAATGATTCGTGAGAAATCATAAGACCAGAAACATAAGAGCATTTCCTTTGCAACTTGAGGCTAGCTATAAAGGACAAATAGGAACATGGGTGCACTAAACTAAACAATACATGTAGATAACAATGAGATCTAAAGCCAGGACGTCTAATATACAATTAGGTAGACTAAACATTCAATGACCAGGAATGATAAAGAGGATACGGACCCATGTAGTACGGGACAACCACCAAACCCATAATCGATGTTTTCCCAAGTTTTAACGAATGCCATAAGATTGCAGCTTCACGCCTGGACCTGCGGCCACCACCACGACACCACAAGATGGGAGGCAGATTAAGTAGGGCCAGACTCACGGCGCATCCTATACATCTGAGGACGAGGGCAGCATAACGCTTCAAGGACCAACCACACCCTGTACATCTAAGGACGCAGGGCAGCTGCCAGGACCATCTACACATCTCGTGTCGGAGCATAAGATAAGTGAATGTCCAGACTCGCAACCAGCTAAGACAAACACCTCATTAGCAGTAAAAAAAAAAAAACAAACCCAGGCCATTATAAAAAATAATAACGACTTTCTCCAACGCCAAACCTTGGCCTAACTTCCTTCAGCCCAATTTTGTCCTATAGAAGTGTCAAGAAAACAAACTCCACATCAAGATTAATTCCTATCAAACCTTTCACAAGTTCTCCTTGGACCTAACTGGGTTTTGAAACTAGGCATACCTAAATCAAAGGCCTACCTGGACCAACGGCAGCTGAAACTGAACCACGACCTCAAGCATAAGAACATCGCATCCTCCATCAAGGCAAGCCTACACGAACCTGGACCTTCAAGCTAGCCACAGCAGACACCACAGTTTTTATAAGTTTTACAGTGATCCGGTTCACGGAATAGAACCGTCAGAGTGAATAACAAAAGAAACCGTCGAAGTGCATAACAAAAGTAACGAAAAGTGATTAAGTGCGTCGGAAATAAATAAGAGTGAAAGTGCGTCGTTTCAAAAGAAACCACAGAAGGTTTAAAACGAAGACGAGAAGATTTTTTTTTATATAGTCGATATTTTTTGTTTTTATTTCAGCAATAAACATTATTTTTCTTTAAACAATAGGCATATTGTATTAAAGCCGCAAAGGCTTGCTATGTTGTGATTTTTGTTTTTTTGAAGTATGGTGTTCTCACTAAGTAAACGGATCTTACGATATTTCGACGCGAATTAAAGGTATCCGGGGCAATTTACAAGTAAAAAAAAAACAATCTAACCTCTTAGGATGAGAACAATATACTTCCAGGACAGATGGAATCGCCAATTGACGACGTCAGTTCCACTCCCACTTAAAGATAAACTAATAAGATAAATGTCAGGACCAACCCCCGAGAGGTGAGAGATATCCTGTAAGGAAAAAAGACTTTCGGTTTTTCAACCCTACAGTCTTATTTAGGGGGGGGGGAATTGTTATACTACACTAAGGGCCTAAATGCAATAATAATAACATTCTATAAAAAGCCGATAAAGAATAGACACATATACATGTGTATTATACCAAAAAATAGGGCATAAATATTCACCCTTTAAATGCGGATTAAAATCTTAATCCAAATATACATAAGTGTTTTATAGATAAAAAACTAAGGAAAAAATTATTATAAAATGACTATTTCAATTCAATATATTTGTCAAACAATGAAGACACACTTACGAAATCTTATATAATATCAAAAACAACTTATTAGTTTCAACCTAATAGGAAATTCTTACGAAACCTTATGTAACCCAAACACATTAGGGAAGAAGTTAAAAACACCTTATATAATTTGGCCATGAAGATACTAGGAATATTACTACAGATGGGGCAAGAAATAGGGCTTCCATTAGCTTTAGGGGATGGTGAAAGGTGAAGATAATCATATAAAAGCCGGGATTTTTGAGTGAAAAAGGCAGAACGGCAGCGGGACCGATTGCGGTCCCCCCCAGCGGGGCCCAGCGGGCCGGTGGCAACTACATGGGTAATATGAAAACTTTCTTTCATTTTTGGTCATTTTCAGACTTAGAATTTAAATAAGGGACCAAATGGTCCTAGAAACTTAAGATAACGAACAAAGTTGAATATTTTTACGTTTGACAATGTGGCGATTTCAGCTGTTTTAAATAACTTTTTTATATGTTATGGTTTCAATATCTCTTTATGTTTGAATTTATTTTAATAAATTATGTTAATTTTTCGTTTACTGTGATTTAATATGTTTAATTGTAGAACTCTTCCTCCAAAACCAAGGCCAACCGCTCGGGCCTAAGACCACTTAAACAATAGGGAACTTAACGCTATCATTACGCAGGGGCTTAACAGACGCGCCGCGTAACAAAATGTGATGTTAATGATGCAATGGTTTCCACAGGTTGTCTGATCTTTTAGTTTGTCTTTAAGACACTACACAATTTCCAAGCTATATTCTACCATAGCCAGTGCCCCATCTGTGGTTACAGATACAAGCGAACTCCATGAAAGATCAATATTTTCTATTGCTTCTTCTACACATGATAATGCTAGTGCCCATTGTTGTATCTCACATTGGTGCTAGATCTAACAGCTCTTCTGTAACTTATAGTTCGAAGTTCACACCTCTAACAAAAAAAAAATGTCATTTATAGGCCTACTGTGCTGGAGAATCAACACTTTCATTTAGAGTTTAATAATTTTGTTTATATATTATGCCAGATTATTGGTTTTAATTTTTAAAATGATAAATTGAGCTAGTTTATAAATTTTTATGAGTGATTTATAATTGTAAAGTGTGTGGATTTAAAATTGGTTAATATAATTTAAGTATGTTGAAATTTTACTTTGTGGATATATATATATATATATATATATATATATATAACTTTAAAATCTTTTACTGTAATGCTTTAATTAAAAAACAGTAATCAATTTAATGATAGAGACAAAAAAACTTTTTCAAGCCAAATTTATCAACAAATACAAGCTGAAGAAAATGCAATAAAATTACAACTTCCATTAACTTGTGAAAAATACTGTATATGGCGTGTAACAATTGTGCGAGAAAGACTAATTGCGTCAAATAACTCAATTTGATTTGGGACAACAATTCAACTATTTTCTTACAGTCTTTCTTAAATTTGTCATCAGAAACCTGCGTCATGATTCCCCAATATGCATTGCAATTTTGGTAGCTGACACAAACAAATGACCCACAAGCAGACGGTTCTGCCTGCAATAACCATAATAATAGCTGACGTCCATCCATAGTAATTCTGCCCGAAGGCAGGTCCTTCGCTGCAATCATAGCATTTTCATGCTATGCTTCCAGCTTTACTAGGGAATTGTAGGTGTAGTAGCTTCCCATTGCTTTCCATACTGGTGAAGGATGATAAGGATAATGATAAGGATGATGATGATGATGGCCATATGATTTCGGGGACCATTTGAACCTTAAATTTTTCCTGACATTTGTCTTACAGGTGAGGAAAAACCCTGATAAAAACCTCACCCAGAAAAACTGCCCCAGCCAGGGATCGAACCCGGGCCCGCTGCGTGATAAGGCAGCACGCTACCTTGAAACCACAGCGGTGGACATAGCTGATGTATATGGGTAAATATTGTGTCACTAAATTAGCTTGGTTAAACACTCCAACTAGGGAACAATCTTAACCAAAACAGGGAACAATGGAATATATAGATAGTAATAATAATTATAATGTGTGATGGTTAAAATTTGAACTAATGCAAATAAATACATTAAAAAGATAAGAGTAATGAAATAAATGTACACTATTTTGTGCAGTCACGGATAGAAAGTTTTCCTTTAGCTTTTCGACCTCCGCTGTATGATCAGTATCCTTATAATTCGCATGGTATGTAGAATAATATCTTTGACTATTGAACTTTTTCACATTAGTAAGAACTTTCAGACACACTAAACATTTTGTCTTATCTTCATATTCAGTAAATAAGTATACATATTCCCATTGCCGATTAAAATAAATAATTTGGGATGACGAACGCTGTTTCAAATCTGCTGCATGTTCCGGCATGAGAATCCTAAGAAACTTACCTAATGCAGGGATTATTATTATAATAATCCCTGACCTAATGTGCCACCACATCCCAAACCTCCCTTCCTTCATTCCTCCTTTATTGATTACTTGATTGTTCTGCTCTTCCGTCGTGCACGCGTGCAGGGAAGAGTGCTCTTGCACAAAGAGCCAGGGGTTCAATAATCCCTGCAAAGAGCACGAGTTGGTCACCGCTGATTTATATTAATATATGAAGATACGCTTCCATGTGCTCAAAAATAAAACATTAAAAAATTCCCGCCTTCATATTGAAACATGAGCCATTCAACAATTTTCCCTCGGTTAGAGTATACAGTATTTATTTAATTTGGAAATAACTAATCTTTTCCCTATACAGAATATCTTCATTTCCCTAAATCAAAAAAAAAATTATTCTGACAGTTAATTGAATTATCAGTTTTTAGTTTAATATTTATAAAAATCGGATTGAGAAATAATATATTTAGGTATTCAGGAGAAATATGACACTTTTTTTTTCTTGAAATTTGGAGAAGAGAATTTTGGTTTGATAAAACGTAAATAGAATATAGGAAGGTTTTAAAATCTAACATTTTACCAGGGATTTTCCTAATCTGTGATTTTACGTTATATGGTTACATTGATAGAATAAAATAAAAGGCTAAGAGCGAATAATAATATGTTTAATAGACTGGATATTGGCAACACTTCGATTCAATTTGTCGTATAGTTCAGGGAATGCAATTGTTTTTATTTGAAAATTGTGAAGAATATTTCGATTGATCCGTGAATGTAGGATTAAAATTTCATTAAATAATGATATAATAAATGAAAATTAGTATCCAAGTAAAGTATATTTGCTAATGTCAATAACATTGTATATATTTTTTCTAACTTATAAACATGTTTTCTAATCGTTCTGTTTGTTAACTGTTAGTAAAGCAATGAATATGTATAAGTAAAATACGATCAACATCCTGTTGTTCTACCGATTACTGAAAACAAGAGGGATGTTTTATTCATGGAGCTTTTGTAATTTAAGATCATTGATTGTATTTATGTTCTACTTTAGCTGTGATACGACTTGCTTGTGTTTAAAAATATTTGCTGTGTTATTTTTGTTTAGGATCTCTCAGGACTCCAATAGTAATGGCTGGTAGTTGAAATACGAAGAATATGGGTTTAAAGCATTTTCAAATTGTGTTTGACAACCCTACTGGCACATATTATTGTGGTCAGACTGTTTCTGGACGTGTTCTTATGGGTCTTAATTCGCCTAAAAAGATACGTGGTGGGTAAAGTAGACCTAAGATAGTATTTACAAGACGAGCTCATTTAAATCCGGCTTAGGGGGCGTGTCACTGTAACACCTTCACAATGTATGTACAATACATATTTATTCAATTTAGTTATATTCTGATCGTTTATAAAATAATACTTATATTTCAAAAGTAAGTCTACTGCACATGAAAGTTAATTATGTTTGCTTACAAGCCATATAATGA
Organism: Diploptera punctata; assembly: GCA_030220185.1. Lineage (NCBI taxonomy): Eukaryota > Metazoa > Arthropoda > Insecta > Blattodea > Blaberidae > Diploptera > Diploptera punctata. Next base: position 531,849 of record JASPKZ010010273.1, read on the forward strand.
ACAAAGCTTAAGTAACCTAACCTAATTGCATGATACCACAATAAAATCAGGGGTTATTTTAGTGCAAATGACAGTCTATGAATCATGGAATAACACTTAATTAGTAACATGTTACGAAAAATGGACAAATATAAGATTAGGATGAGTTATTTTTGGTAATTTTTAAAAATTTAAAACTGATCTTAAGACCTTAAGTTGTACCCATAATTCATAAGTATATTTCAATATTACGATTGTTAATAAGGAGTTTTAGTTAATTTAATTCAGTTACCAGTAGAGGTATTTTCTATATTTTCTTTATACAAAAAACATGTATATATATATATATATATATATATATGTGTGTGTATATAAGTACAAAGATTAGTAAATGGACTGTCCCATATCAAGTCATTCAGGCCGTATCACCCACCACTTCCAATTTTGATGGAACTGTATATTTTTTATCTTCTCGCTCAGTTATGAAAGTATACCAAATTTTATCTATCTCAACTGGTTTATGTTGTATAGGACTTTGAAATATTAGTAAAATAGCCAAATTTGCCGTTTCCAAGCCTACAAAAAGAACTTATATTGGAAAAAGTCAGTTATATGTCTCAGACGAATTCTTCTAAGTTCCACAGAATCGCAATGCGCATGCGCGAGTTGCTGTAATGTATCCGCGATCAAGTTTTATGTAAATATATATATATATAAAATATTGTAAAGAAAGTTTGAAGATCGTTGCAAAATGTTTAAAACAGTACAAAACGTGTTTACAAGTGTTTAGTGCATCAGTGGCATAAGAATGTACGTGTGGAATTGTGATGGGCATATAACCTACCTCACCCCTTATATTTTCAATGAAAAATATTTGTATCTTTGACATTTATATTGCAAATTTTATAAAAACTTGCAGTATTCTTGAGTGAACTGTGCTGATTCCAGCAAAAATGTGGCAACACTTTGTTTGTTTTATAAAAAAATACTTTGTATAAGTTTTTAAAAACTTTTTAGCACAAAAATGGTGTTTTACAAAAAAAATCATATATCTAAGAGGAAAAGTGATACTCATGTCAATTTTTTAAAAATTAATCTACAACATATTTTCTATTTTAAGAAACAATAAAATACTTGGCATTGTATTTGCTTCATTTTATGAAAATATTTTTAATTAAACTACTATTTTTTTTTTTTACTATTGATGGGCCTACTCTTGAGTTTTATAGGTACCACATTATAAATTAAAAATAGCTACAAATTTTTTAAAATTGTATAATAACAATTATACTAAAAATAATATTTAATAGGCCTGTTAGAAAATCAATATATTAATTGATAAAATAAGCTAGATTACAGTAAATTTAGTACACTTAAAATATAACTGAAATCAAGAACTCATCATCATCATCATAGTACATTCACGAATTTAGGCCATTTGTTGACCTGTTTCGGCCTCAAGAGAAACACCATCCAGAAGTCTTTTGAGTGGACGTCCTGGTCTTCTTCTTCCTGCGGGTTGATATCTTAACATTAGTTTGGGTATTCTGTGATCTTCCATTCGATGAACATGTTGTATCCATCTTGACTTATAATCAGAAATTTTGTTTTCTAAAGATTCCATGTGTAATTCTTCTAAGATGTCTTCATTTTTTTTGTGATCTAGTAGTGTGTATCCTGCAGTCCTCCGAAGATATCTCATTTCAGCAGATCTAAGTCTCTGTATATCCTTCTGTTTCAACGTCCATACTTCGCTACCATACAAAAGAGTTGGAAGAGCCAGTGTTTTATACACTTTCAGTCTTGAATGCTTTTGGACTAACTGTGGCTTGAAGATAGAATTTATTAACCCTAAAATTCTTAAAAATTTAGATATTTTTGCATTTACATGCTTTTCTTCTTCATATGAGATATTGCATCCTAGATATGTAAAATTATTCACCTGCTCCAAAATTTTATTGTCCAGTACAATTTTACTTCTGACAGGATCTACACCTTGAAATGCCATAATTTTTGTTTTTTCTGTAGATATCTTTAATCCATATTCTTCTGTAATTTTGTTAAGTTCATACAGACCTTTCTGTAGATTATCTTCGGAATTTGCTATTATTATTTGGTCATCTGCAAACAATAGGGTGTTTAATTTTCTATTTTCTGATATTCTTATTCCAAATTTATATGTTTTGTTCCAGCAACATATTACTTCATTGATATAAATTGCAAAGAGTGTTGGGGATAGGGGGCAGCCTTGTCTCACACCATGATTTATAATTCCTTCTTCAGAAAATCTGTTATTTAATTTAATCTTTATGGTGTTGTCTTTGTAAATATTTTGTATGTTCTGCCGAAGTAAATTTGGTATATTTCTGTCTTCCAATATATTAAGAGTTTTGATCTCTTGACTGTGTCGAATGCTTTTTCAAAATCTATGAAAGCAAAATGTGTTTCTAAGTTGAATTCTCTTCTTTTTCAAGCAATAGTTTAACAGAAAATGCTGAATCAATACAAGATCGTCCTTTCCTAAATCCATTTTGACATTCCATAAGGAATTTTTCACTGAAACTTTTCAATTTTCCATTTAAAATGTCTGCATAAATTTTGTAGCATGTGTTTAACAAACTGATTCCCCTATAGTTGTCCATTTTTCTCTTGTCTCCTTTCTTGAACAGGGGTATAACAATGCTTGTCTTCCATTCTTGTGGTATATCTGCATTTTTGAATACATTATTAAAGAAGGACAACAGTCTTTCATGGAACTGTTTGCCTGCATATTTGTACAATTCTGAATTCAAGCCATCTGTGCCAGTTGCCTTCCCATTTTTTAATTTCTTTAAACTATTGTTCAATTCTTCCAATGATATTATGGAATCTGTCTCATTATTATTTCGCAAAATTGTATCTTCATAGCTATTGTCAGTCCAAAGACTTTTATAATAATTGAAAAAATCTTCTTTTGTTACTCCGCAATTAATTTTGGTAGATTCTTAATATCTTTAATATCTTTATTCAAATGTTTTAATATTTTGAAAGCATTAGGTTGGAGCTTATGCAAATCTGATTCTAAATGTGTAACAAAATTTAACCATGTTTTCCTATGTCTCTTTCTTATTTCCCTCTTAACAATAGCTCTACAGCGTTTGAATTCTATTTCATTTTCTACTTTCTTTGTGTTCAAATATTTTTTATAAGCTGCATTTTTTTCTTCAATCAATTGTTTTATTTGATCATCCCAGATTTTTAGAGTTCTATTTCTTCTTTGTCGTATATTTACTTTTCCTAAAGTTTCATTAGCTGCATTTTGAATTATCATTTTAATGTTTTTCCATTCTTCTTCGACATCATTACTTTCTGGAGTTGTAGCCATATATTGCTGAATTCTTCTCGAATATAACCATTTAATGCTGTCATCATAAAATAATTTTACCTTGTACTTTTGTTCTATGCTCTGTTGTTGTTTCTTTCTTTTTAACCATCTTGGTGGAAACCTTATTCTTGCTTCTACTAGGTAGTGATCTGAACCAATATCATATCCTCTGTAGGCTCTGACATCGAGAAACAATTTAAAAATCTTATTATTTGCAATGAAATAATCAATGATTGATTTTGAGTCCTGACGATGCCAGGTATATCTTATGTATGTTTCTATGATTGTAAAAGGTATTCGTTATTTTCAGTTCATTGTAGATAGCAAAATCTGTTAATCTTGTCCCATTCCTATTGCTGGTTGGTTCGCCAAATGTTCCAATAGTATGGTTGACTTGAGCATTGCCCACTCTGGCATTTTAAATCTCCTATTATGAGAATGTAATCATTTCTATTAATTTTGCTATAAATTTCTTGTAATATTTTATAAAATTCTTCATTGTCTTCTTCACGGCCTTCCTCTGGTGCATATACACCAAGAACTGTCAAATTACCTCTATTAATTTTCAGTCGAAGCTTTAATATTCTTTCATTCCAGTAAGTGTAGTGTTGAATTTTATTTCTTATGGTTTTATTAATCCAAATCATTACTCCAGCTTGTCCATGGGTTTTCCTGTCGACACCGCTATATATTTGTACATAATTTTGTGTTTCTTTCGTTCCTTTGAGTTTCTTCTTAGTTTCTGTAGTTACTGCAATATCAATGTTTCTATTTTTAAATATACTGTCTAGTTCCTCTTCTTTTTCATGGATGCTTCGGACATTCCAGGTTGCATATCTTACAATATCATTGTGCCGTTTTCTTTTAACCATATTTCTTTGCTGTGGGTCGTCATATTTCAATTCCTTCTGGCTTTTTTCGTGTTGAGACTTGAAAGTAGTTTTGAAGTTCCTTAGGACAGGTTACTGGCCCGACGCTAAGTAGTCCAGTGGTAGGGCTGCTACCTTTTAGTCTCTGGACAGACATTAGGATACCGCATTTACTCAGTACCTGATGGAACGGTTATACCGCCGTGACTCGGTCGAAATCAAGAACTGTGAGAGAATAAAATGAGTTCAGTGATGAGACAAGTTAGAACATGAAAAAGATAAGAATAAGAATTTTATTAAAATTTTAATTTCATGTCTTTTAGAATAAATGGTACCAAGAAGATGAAGTCACATACAGTACATGGGTATACTGACAGAACATAGAAGGTCACAGTGACAGTTTCATTTGATGAAAATTTAAATCACCTTGTGGAGTGTCTTAAAAATCTTTTACCCCATTCTTTTATTACAAAGTCTCAGTCTAACTATCTGAAAGAGTTAAAAACAAAACTTCGGCCAGATGAGGCAATCATTTTAATAGACTTCTGTGAAAACTACACTTATGTTATTCGAGACGAAGTGCAAGGTTACCACTGGACACAAGATAGCTGGTCTCTACATCCAGTGATAATTTATACTTGTAATGAGCAAGGAAAGTATCTAATTATATTAAGTTTGTGCATAATCTCAGATGATTTGGAACATGACGTGGGTTTTGTTTATGAAACCAATAGAATTATTGCAAAGTTTTTAAGTGATAGGTTTTCCCATGATCAAACTGTGCACTATTTCAGTGATGGTTGTGCTGGGCAGTACAAGAATTGTAAGAACTTCATAAATCTATGTTACCATCAAAACAATTCCAACTTAAAAGGATGTTGGTCTTTTTTTTGCCATAAACCACGGTAATTCTCCATGTGATGGTATAGGAGGGACAGTGAAACATCTTCTAACAAGGGAAAGTATGTAACTTGGTCCTGGCAATACAATCACTAATGTAGATAAAGTTTGAGTTTTGCCAATCTAGAATTAAGAAGATTTTTTTTCCTGTTGAAGAAAGAAAGTTTATCCACTTGCAGACAACTAGAATCCCGTTTCTCACAAGTGAAAATGGTAGCTGATACTAGCCGTTTTCATTGTTTTTCTCCACTGTCAGAAAATGAAATATGTTCAAAAAGGATAGGTTGTGATTCAAATTATAGTTTAGTTTGTGGAAAACAAAATCTTTCTAAGCAAGTGACTATGGTGAAAATTTGTACAAATTTCTATGTGGCTTGTGTCTATGACAACCATTAGCTTTTTGGTCTTGTACTTTCAAAAAATGAAGAAGAGTGTGATGTGCAAATCGAGTTAATGCATCATTTTGGTCCATCTAAATCATTTTTCATCAGAAAGATGATATTTGTTTTGTCCCATTACAGAACATTTTAAGTATCATGGACCCTCCCACAACTAAAGGCTCAGGAAGAGTATATTACTTTCATAACAAAGATATGAACATCACAGATAAAAAATTCAACCACCTAATGGAACAAACAAAGGATTAGTAATGAAGGGCTTGAAAATAGAAAACAATTAATTTTTATGATGGTAAGTTGTAAAAAATATTGTGCTTCTCTTGATTTTATTTTTTACAATAGGTATAATATTTTTGATTCTTGTAATTTGTAGTATAATTATTATATATTTTAAAACAAATTTGTAGCTGTTTGTTGTTTAATTTATAATGTGGTACCTAAAAAACTCAAGGGTAGGCCTACCATAGTAAAAAAAATATTTAATTAAATATATTTTTTATACAAGAAGCAAATATAATGCCAAATATTTTATTGTTCCTTATAATAGAAAATATGTTGTAGATTCATTTTTTTTTAAATTACTTGATTATCACTTTGCCTTTATGAATGAGTTAGAGAAAATGCTTTAACATCTCACTTCATAAAGTTGTGTGTCTTCACAATACTGGTTTCAAAGTATTGTGAAGACACACAACTTTTTGAAGTGAGATGTTAAAGCATTTTCTCCAATTCATTCATAAATGTAAATACCTCACAGTTTTACCTCCCACTTTGATTTTGATTAAAATCACTTTGCCTCTTAGAGATATGAATTTTTTTGTAAAACACCATTTTAATGCTAAAAGTTTTTAAAAACTTATAAAAATATTTTTTTATAAAACAAATAAAGTGTTGCCACTTTTTTTCTGGAATCAGCAAAATTCACTCAACAATACTGCAAGTTTTCATAAGATTTGCACTATAAATGTCAAAAGACAAATATATTTTATTGAAAGTACAAGTTCTTTTTGGAGGTTTGGAAACAGCAAACCGGCTAATTTACTAATATTTGAAAGTCCTATACAACAAAAACCAGTTGAGATAAAATTTGGTATATAGAATACTTCCGTAACTTGTTTCATCAAAATTGGAGGTGGTGGGTGATAAATTTGATTTTTCGTGGATGATTTAGTGTGGAATTCGCCAAATCTTACAGTATAATCTAACATTTATCGTTAGATTAGGTAAATTTTAGGTTATACTGGTTTATTGTAAAATGTATGGTATTTGTACATTTACAGTAACATACACATACATTTACAGTAACATACACATACATCGAGACTCTACCGACAAACTTTCACAAGTTGTTCAGGGATGTTTCCTGAGTGTTTTGATATAAGAAATCCATTGGCTCATTACTAAGTAATTTCATTGTTTTTGATTTGTATAACTCAACAACCTTTGTATCTGTTTTACTTGTAATATGATTGTTTTCAAATTATACTGTTACATTTGAAGTAATTGTTCAAAATCTTCACCACCATGATCACGACTAACTTCATAGCATCATGTTGTGCATGCTCGATCATCCCAGGAGATTGGCACACATTGTCTGTGGCTGCTACAATTCTAGCAACCAGGTCCATACACTTTTCGACAAGAGGCTCTTCATGTGACGCCAGGAGAAAATTTCTATTGATGTTAGATCTGGTGATAGAGCTGGCCATGAAACAGGACCACCACAACCATCTTTGCCCGAAATGTTCATCAAGATATTCCTTAACATTCACTGCAAAATGTGCTGGTACTCCATCATGTTGAAACCACATACACCTGTGAATTATCAGTGGAATTGCACAAAGCAACAATTAAATTACTCGGTAATAGCCATCAGACACCATGGGTTCCTTATATCAGAACACTCAGGAAACATCCCTGAACCTATGAAAGTTTGTCGGTAGAGTTTGGATTCACTCATATATATATATATATTTTTCCCCTAGTCATTATTCACATCATCACCACATGATGCTACATCCCATATCGAGCCCTGGCCACCCCAATCCCATTCCTCCACACTTCTCTATCCATTGCAGTCGACTTCCAATTCCTGACACCAAGCATCTGGTTAGTTTCCTTTTTTACTGCATTCTCCCATCTATTTCTTGGTCTTCCCTGAGATCTTTTCCCATCAAATATTGTGTTTATTACCTTTTTCAGAATTCTTTGATCCTGCATTCTATGCACATGCCCAGCCCATTGTAACCTCTTAAGGTGGATTATGGTGTCTAAATTAGGCATTCTGTATAATTGTTTAAGTTCTAATTTATTTCTGGTTCTCCATACATCATTTTCATTAATAGGACCATGTATTCTTCATATTATCTTTCTCTCGAAGGTATTAACCATACATTATTTTCACTTTTTTTTTTTGGATTACTGTAGAATGTCATTTGCACTAGTATTTCCCAACCGGATAACAATGAAGATAAGATATACTGTTATGGTGATACAAAAATTTGTTTAATTCATTTGAACTACCCAATGTACGACATTTAATATTTATAGTAACAAGCTATTATCACAGGTTTTATTGATTTGAGTCATTTTCAATATGGCGTCAACCTAGTTTAGCTTATTTCAGTTTTACTTAATACTTACATGTTTTTTTTTGTAGTTTGTTGAGCAGTTTGGAGGGTTGAGAGGATGAAGTACCCCTTCATTCAGGTTTTCTAAACGTGTAACTATCCTAATCATGTTCAGCACACTTTGTCACATATGAGTAGCATAAATTGTTCCACTTCTCATATACCATATAGATCTAAGCTATAATATTTGAGTTTTACATCACATTACAAACATTGGTCTTGAATTTGAAAAGCTAACAAAAATAATTTACACTACATTTATATTACCAGGAGTAGGCCTAGACACTAAATCGTGCAGTTCATAATAGCTTCTTATCCTGTAATTTATGAGGTCAGATGGGTGTACTCAAGGGCAGTGTTCTAGCTCCATTACTGTACTCATTGTATATTGAATGCCATTTCAACAAAATTATGACATTCTTGCTATCATATTTATGCTGACAATGTGCGAATTTACATGAACTTCAAACCTGACAAAACCTATGAAAACATGACAGTCTTAAAGCTGATGTACAAATATTGCAGTGGTGTAAGTACCTCAGACTTAGAATTAATGCAGAGAAGATCTATGCAATTATTCTTGGACATCCAAGATTGCAGTAAACTATTACCAATATCAATCTGCTGACCATCATACTAGATAACAAATCAACACCTTAACCGAAGAGAGAGAAATTATTTGTGCTCGGTCCATAAGGTGTGTCTTAACTAGTTCAGTGATAGAATGCCAGTGTGTAAAGCTGGAGATTTTGGGTTCAAATCCTAGCTCAGGCACAATTTTTTCTTAAGTTATGTAGGTAGGAAATAACACTGAGGTTTATTTTAATTTTGTTTAGTTGTTTCTTGACTCACCTCATACTTCTTAACTCCCTTGCATATCTAGATTTCGTCATTGTATTTGTGACATTCTCAATGCTGTTCACGTTCACAACTGACGTCCAATGGTCTCCTCTCCTGCAGACTGACCTCCATGCCATCTGATGGCTGACCGACGAACTTCCAAATCAATCCCCTCTACTTATCACCGGGATTTCAAAATTCATAGTTGTGTTTTTATTCTTGCATATGTAAATTTTTTCCCAAATTGTGAGTTCCTTCGGTTTTTCCAATTGTTTAAGTAATTTTGTTTTGATTTCTATTCTATGTTTTTCTGATCAGGTATGTGCAGCTATTGCAGATTTTTCTGGTTCTCCATTTTTAACATTTCTGAGGTGTTCCTTTAATCTTGTATTTAGATTCCTTTTTATTTTTCCTATGTATATCCTTTCACAATCTTTACAATTAATTTGATAAATTCACGATTTTTTGCAGTTTTCAATCTTTTCATTTTTGTTGGTTTTTATTAAATTACCTAAACTGTAATCATTTTTTGGTGCTAATTTAATGTTGAATTTGTTGAAGATTTTTTGAAACTTATCAAATATTAAAGGGTGGTGGTATGTGAACTTCTTGAATTTTTTACCAATGTCTTTATCTGTGTGAAGAGTACTTTCATTAATCATTTTTCGTTCATTAAATTTATTTATTTTCTTGTGTATCATCTTTTCTTGATATCCATTATCCTTTGCAATTTTTATGTTTTTTTTTTCTCTTTATAGTAATTTTCTTTGCTCCATGAAAAGATGATACAGACTGACCTGAAATAAATAAATTTAAGGAACAAAAATTATTAATGAAAGTACTCTTCACACTAATAAAGATATTGGTAAAAATTCAAGAAGTTCACATACCACCCTTTAGTATTTGACAAGTTTCAAAAAATCTTGAACAAATTCAACATTAAATTAGCACCAAGAAATGATTACAGTTTAGGTAATTTAATAAAAACCAACAAAAATGAAACGATTGAAGACTGCAAAAAATCAGGAATTTATCAATCAATTGTAAAGATTGTGAAAGGATATACATAGGAAAAACAAAAAGGAATCTAAATACAGATTAAAGGAACACCTCAGAAATGTTAAAAATGGAGAAACAGAAAAATCTGCAATAGCTGCATATGCCTGATCAGAAAAACATAGAATAGAAACCAAAACAAAATTACTTAAACAATTGGAAAAACCAAAGGAACTCACAATTGGGAAAAAATTTACATATGCAAGAATAAAAACACAACTATGAATTTTGAAATACCAGTGATAAGGAGAGGAGATTGATTTGGAAGTTCGTCGGTCAGCCATCAGATGGCGCGGAGGTCAGTCTGCAGGAGAGGAGACCATTGGACGTCAGTTGTGAACGTGAACAGCATTGAGAATGTCACAAATACAGTGACGAAATCTAGATATACGAGGGAGTTAAGAAGTATGAGGTGAGTCAAGAAACAACTAAACACAATTTTTTCTCTTTATGTTAACAAGATATAAAGATATGTTGTTTGGGAATATTAATTTCCTTATCATGTTCATAAAGCAATACCTTTTTCATTTCTTTAAAATTCTGTCTTTTTTATCTTGACTCCAATCCAAGTTTGAACTTCCAAATAGCAAATATTCAATAAAGTTTGTAAATACTGGATTTTTAAATAGATTAAAAAATTTTCTTCCCTCTGATCTCAAAATAATTCTAACTACTCTTGCGATGCCAAATTTTTATTACTATGATATCTTATTGATAAACATTAATGATGGCCTAACACATAAACTGCAAACTCCACAGCACTACAGTCCTAAGGACCTATCAGCTAGCTGTTGGCCTCACATTCACATGTGTTAATCACAGAGGTGGACGATCATTAAGTCAATATTGGGGTAGCATGTTGGGTTTCCCACCCATTTCAGCATGTTTTCTTAAACTGGAGCAACTATTTACTGTAGCTACTGAAATTTCTCATAATGCTGGATGGGTTGAAATTCCATGAGAAAATTTCTTTCCCCATTGGGACTCGAACTAGTGTAAGTCCCATACACCTACACCAAGGTATATTGCATTAAACCACTGAATATAATGCAGGACAACTGCAACTTATTCGTAATATGTATATCAAATATATATTAAATAAGAATTAAATTAATCGTGATTATTTCTTACTTCATATGTCTATATTTCTTTAAATACAGCACTGCAGTATCGGCAACTTCTTGTCACCATCGTCAGCTGGTTTCACGATTTGGATAATTATCGACAATCGTGAAAACAGCTGATGATGGTGACAAGAAGTTGCCGATACTGCAGTGCTGTATTTAAAGAAATATAGACGTATGAGGTAAGAAATAATCACGATTAATTTAATTCTTATGAATTGAACCTCATAATGTTAAAAATTCCCAAATTTAATATATAAATATATTAGATATTTGTAAATATGACCATGTTTCTTCTACATCTATGGTCCACGCTGGCTCCATCTCCATGATCAAAGAAAAATGCACTCTCTTGCTGTGTTATTCAAAATTATACATACCTCTCACCATGCTGCTAATCCTCTCACTCTCATCTCTTATCTTCCTATTACAATTTTAGTACAAGATTGGACCAGAACTGCTACTTGACATCCAATAACACAGTACCTCCCATTATTTTAATTCCTGTCTGTACCTATTGCTAGACTCTGGAACTTCCTACCTCAAGAGAATACGAGATATTATACATTAGCTTCCTTTAAAATAAACTTCAGTCTCTTTTTTTGTAATTGGTCTCCCAACTAAGTATTAATTTTTTTTAACTATAATCCAAAATTTGATTGTTTAAATAATTTATCAAACACTAAATGAAGACCTACCTCGAAGAAAGACATAATCAACAATTTTATGCAACTTTTTTTTTGTATGGAACACTAACTTATAACCAAGCTCAATCGAGTAAGTAATTTAAATTAACTTCTCCAATGTTGCCATTTTTAGTAATTTTAATGTTGTCTCCAATTCTTTCAGATGTTGTAATGATTTCATTACTGACCAATTTTTGTCATTTGTGTCTTCTTCTTGTTCATTATCATTGTTATGGTTCCCTTTCCTGAGTGGTCTTTTAAGTTTCTAGACTAATGGATGAGATTATCTAGAGATGGGATTTCACTACAAAAGAACTATTTCATTAAAAGGATTTTATCCTAAGGATAAAATGGCAAAATATAAGTTTATATATATTTTTTTCTAAAAAGTTTTACAATAAAACATTATCAAAACTAAATATTACTTTATTAAAAATAATGGCGGTTCCATGGCGCAAGCAGTTAGATGCTCGCCTCCCACCGCTGCGGTCCTGAGATCGAGTCTCGGTCACTCTGTGTGGGTTTCGTGGTGGACAAAACGGAGCTTGGGCAGGCTTTTCTCTGGGTTTTCTCCAGTTTTCCCCTGCTACAATTTCATTCCACCATTTCTCCATACTCACCTCATCCATTTTGTTTAATTTCTTTCATCTGCTTTGTGATGGTGCATCAAGCGTAGTCAGCCGGCACCCTTGTCATTCACAGACCTCCATATAAGGAGATTTATCTCATCTCATCCCTCAACCCGACCTGAATTGGACACGAGTTGAGGATATTATTATAACAATACAAATAAATAATGAGTGGTATCTATGGAGTACTTTCACATACAAATTGTTACATTGTATTTTTCTGAGCTGATGCAACTTGATATTAAGTTTCTTAATAAAGCTAAGTTTATGGCTGGTTATATCAATCACTCAAAATAAAAAATTCTGAAATTAATCTTTCTAATGTTGGCTTAAAAAAATAATGTTAACTTATGCCCAGCTGCATCACCTGTTCATGTTGCCGGAGGGCCAGAGCCTCCAGGAGTACTTCTAATTGCTCCCTTCAATGTTAGCTTTATATAGTATATTTCTCAGCCTGCTATCAATAATTTTAAATTCTGGAATGTTTGCTTCACTCTCACTTAAACTTTTTCTTTTGTAAATCTTTGGAAATAGTATTGAAAAATGTACAGGAATTATCCTGGACCTTCCATGGCCATATGATTATTTCACCAAATAAATTGTTTTATTAATTAAATTGTGCAATGGTTCACTACCAATTCCACATCTCAAAAAGCGATGGAAGGAAAATTCCTCCTTTATGTGATTGTAACAGCAATTTGAATGAATGATATGATTAACTTGTTTAATGGTATAAAGTATGGGTCAGAACAAACTAAATAAATAATATTAATGGCCTTTTAACCCAGGTCATAACAATCATCAATTTCTTTTTCCTGGTTATCTTAGTTGTGTGTTGTAGTTTTGTTACATAAGTAATTATCCTCAGCATCCTTCACGGATTAGGTCTTTGCCGTTCCGATCTCTCATCTGTTCAGCCCAGCACTTTCTTGGTCTTCCTACCAATATTTGTCCTCCAGGATTATACATCAGTGCCATCTTTGGTAGTCCGACTTAATCATGTGAGACTTTTGAGAAATATTGTTTTACCTGGTGGGTTTCCAGCCCGATGCACAACCCCCAACCTGGAGGACCGGAGGTTTTCTGTTAGGGTCCCTTTCCCTTAGAAGGTTGCCTTCTCCTCAGCTGACGAGAGTCCTCTTCCCCGGTTTATTTTCAGAGTTTTCCTTCTAGACCTTTACCAATACTCACACTTGGGGTAAAGTGTGTTGGGGCTTTTTATTGACAGCCATGTCTAGATCCGCAGTATTCAGTTAAAGCAGGGCCACCTCTTGCAGGATGTGATTCTTCACCACATATGGACAGTCTTGGTTATAGCTTCATCAGAGATAAAGGTCTTACATATCTTCTCCACTTACCCTAGGTTGGTGAGGACCAGTGTAGGGTCTACCCCTAACAAAGGTGCTACCTCTATCTTCCCCTTGACCCTGTTCCATAAGTTTATGTAATAATCTAAGGATGTCTTTCCATCCATTGTTCCTCGAATAAATTATTCCATTTTCATTTATAATTTTAATATTTTGTGTATGTTTGGTTTTGTTTTATATGTATTGTACTATGTTGCAAATTTGTTTCAATTTTTTTTTTCACTTCTCTTTCAGCAATGGCTATTTTTCTGTTATATTCAATTGTGTATCTTTTGATTTTTTCTTCTAGCTTTCTTTTGTTACATATTTCCATATTTTCAAATATCTTCTTTTGTTTTCCTTTTAATTTTACCTTAGCTTTCATATGCTGCTGAATGTAATATCCATCTGTGGTTTTCTCATTTGTCTTTGCTATTTGTCATGTTTTCTTTGATTTTGGTTGTATAAAATTACACTCGATATAACAATAATGTACATTCATCATTAAATACTTTGGTTTTCTGAAATCCCTCTCATTTCATGTTGAGTTATTTAATTTCATTGTTTAACTATTGTGGGGGAAATTTTATTTTTGCTACTAAAATATAACGGTCTGTATTTAACTCAATCCCTCAGTAAATTCTGACATGTTGGAAAAAATTTCCCATCCGGAATTTATGATGTAAGTCTATGATTGTTTTTTGACCTTTTGATTCCCATATATATATATTAAAGTTTCAATTAAGTGTTCATGAGGATTCTATGTGCCATGCCCATCCTATATAAATTCAAATAAAAAAACAAAAATTATTGTAGCTGTATGTGAATAATTTATCTGGGGAACATGTTTGTATTTTTTAATTATCCAAAAAATTTAATGAGAATTGAGGTAAAATTAATCTAAAATATGCCATATCAACAATGGAAGATGTCTATTAGTCATTGCTAAAACAGAATAACCAACTTACGAAAAACATGCTAACAAAAACTAAAGGTAGTTTCGAGTACCTTACTAATCTAACCTACATAATCTAATTTAACCTAACATATCCTGAATGTTGGCAATATTGGTTATAGCAGAAACATGAATAAACATATTGGCTATTGGCAATTATGTTGCTAGCAAGAATTTTCTCCAATAAGTATAAGTAACTATCAATGTAGTTAGCAACTAGTGGTTTGTTGCAAGATTCAGAGATTGCATCTCTCATAGAATATTCTTGTTCATGATTTTCAACTGCTTGAATGTACAGAAATTTATCAATTTTTTTATCATTATTTAATGTAATTTCTTCATTTGTAACAATTACAGTAGGTGGCTCCTTGGCACAGTGGTTAGATGCTCGCCTCTCACCGCTGGGATCACGAGATTGAGTCTCAGTCGCTCCATGTGTGTTTTGTGGTGGAGAAAACGGAGCTTGGGCAGGTTTTTCTCCCATTTTCCCCTGCCATAATTTCATTCCATCATTTCTCCATACTCATCTCATCCATTTTGCTTCATTTTGTTCATCTGCCCCCATGATGGTGCGTCAGGCATGGTTGGCTGGCACCCTTGTCATTCACAGACCTCTATATAGGGGTTTCATCTCATCTCATCCCTCGACATGACCCTAATTGGACATGAGTTGAGAATATTTATTTATTTATAACAATTACACCCTTGGTTGCATTGGTAATAGCTAATCATTTTTATTTTTATTAATTTTATCAATATTGATTTTAGAAGTGTTTTATGATATTTATCACTTAACCATTCTTTGCCTTTGACTGGAGTATATATATTAAATATTGTTAGGCATCCCCAGTTAATTTTTATTCTTACTTTTATATAATTCTTTCTTTCTAGAATTTATAATCTATTTTATGGGTTAGTGTTTTATGAATCCATTATGTTACTCCAGATTCCACTTTGTATTCTTGCTTACTCCACTATAGATTGCTGTGGTAATTTCCTGTTTCTTTGCTTCTTTTTAATTTTTTTTCTTATTTTCAGTTATAGTTGCTACTTCTGTTTTACCTAATTATTCTTCTTTTTCTTCTAAACCTCTTACATTCCATGATGTGCATTTATTTTTTGTATCGTTTTCATTCTTGAGTTATCAGAAGATGTCCAGTTTTACTTTGTAAGACTTGCCAGTACTGTATATGTCCCCTGAATACTATAGCAGGATAAGGCCAATGGTGGGATGTTACCTTTATGCCTTTGCATGATTTTCTGTAGTGTGCTCATTTAACTGTATTAAGGTGCTAATGTTCACTGTACCCTTCTTCTGTCTGCTATGGTGTTACACTGAATTCCTCCAGGAGTCACGACTAGGACATGGAACAGGATTTGTCAACAGACCTGCTGATGTACTTGCAGTGGCTTTTCTTAGAACTTATCAGATACATCCTTCATTATCTGTTGAGACCATGTTGATCTTTTGTATAACTGTTTTTATTATTTGAAACAATTATAATTTCAAAACCTTTTTTTCCACAAAAAAAGTTTATTATGGCTATAGGCAGAGTATTAATATCTTTGCCATTGAATTTATATTTGAAATTGATTGTCAATATTTATCCCAAGATATTATTTGGTCAAGAAAATTATCTTTATTCATTCCAGACAGCAGTAGTCTATTATCTTTTATGCGCATAATTATAAAATTATTTGTAATATGTTTTCGAATAATATAATTTATTATTTTTCAGGAATTGAAATAAAATTCAAGGGCGAAGCAAATGTTGAATGGACAGAAACTGAATCAACAAAAAGAGATGATGGGACTACTGAAGAGCATACTGTATATTTTAAGGGACATGAAAAATATTTTGAAAATAATTATTATTTAGTAGGAGGAAGTCGTAAGTATAAATTGTAAATTCAGAGACTTAATAACATAATATACTAACAATAAATCAAGAGTTAACATCAATACTAATAAAATTCATATCCAATTCTGTTGAGGTGAATAGTCATAGGATAAAAAGAAAATACATATTTAAAATGTTAACATTTAACACAGTTGAGGACGACGGCACCTGCCAACAGGTATATATTTTTATGTTAAGAGTTAACATTTTCGTAATTTATATTTTTAAAAATTGAATAATGCAAAACTTGTTTCTGAATTATAGAATAATAGTAAATATCACAAATGAAAAAAAAAAGTATGACTTTTTTATGCAGATAACATAAATAGATTCTGTTTTATAATATATATATATATATATATATATATATATATACACACACACACCATATTTTACAGACTATAAGACACGCCTTCATTTTTAAGCAATTTCTAAAAAATAACATTTTTACCATTTTTATTATTATATTGCAAAGCTAGACTAAAAAAAATCTTAGTTTATAAAACCTTTCTGAGCTTTAAAATCCCTGAAAATCTCATCTGAACTTTTTTCTTCTTCCTCTTCGTCGTCATTGTTATCCTCTTCATATATATGATGGTCTTCACTGCCATCGAGAGCATTACTTACGCCACACTTTTTGAAAGATTTAACAATAATGTCTTCTCTCACTCTAGACCACGACTGTTTTATCCACAGACATACTTGTTTGATTGTATGCCGTTTTAAAGCTCCCTTTGGCATGAATACATGTTGGGTTTCATCCATCATCCATTTGTTCACGTTCACTGGCATTGTAAACTGCAATGACACATCATAGGCTAGACAGTGTTCTGGGTTTGTGGTGGCGGGGCAGGAGGGAGACAGTATTAGCAAGCTTGTGAATCCCCGCAACTCATCGGTGCACTGCTGCTGCCAGTTGAATCCAATGTTGCCAGATAGAGATATGTTTCCTGCAGCATCGAATATATAGCCATTTTTAAGACTAGCTGGAATTTTAAATCAAACACTGGACATTTTTATATAATTTCGAGTATAAGAAGCACCTGAATTTTGGAGGCAATTTTTCAACTTATTATTAAAATACAGTATATATATTATGATTTGTGCCACGGCCGAGTGATTTAAGGTATGAATGCCTTGGCGCAAAGCTATGGGACTTGCCCATGGGAAAGACATTTTCTCATGGAATTTTGGCCAATACAGGACCAGTGCTCACACAGCATCATGAGGAATTTGGATAGCTACAATAAGACAATAAGTAGTGTCTGCAGGTTGATAAAACCTGGTAGACCCAACTTGTTGACCATGTGTCACCCCTATACTGGCTGCATAGCAGTATAAAGCTAGTGGTCTTGGGTTCAAATCCCAGTTCAGGCATTAATTTTTCTTTTCAAATAATAATTTGTTTATCATTCAAATGTTAAATTTAAATATTAATATTAAGCTTTACCGCTATAATTGCTGTGTAACAATTCTCATAAAAATGTATTTTTGATTTAGAAGCCGTTTGCATTTGGGTGCTTTAACAGCTTTAATGGTAGCGCACTAGCATATAAAGCTAGAGGTCTCGGTTTCAAATCCTAGATCAGGCATTAATTTTTCTTTTCAAATAATATTTGTTCATCATTACAAATTTTAAATTTTAACATCAAAATGCTTTAATGAATTGACTATCAGTACAAGGTTTTAAAGATTTACTATTTTCCATTATGTATTTTCTGGTTTTCAGACTTTCCACGAGAATGCACTATATTTAAATTTATTTGTAAGGATTTTAATTGCTGAAGCTGTGTTGCATGCCTCCAGCCCTATAATATATAAAACGTTATACGTATCCTTGTAGGAACTTTATTAATTTACTATGAAACTTACAACTTTCTTACCTGTAATTTTGCAATGACAAGTAGTGTAATGTAAAATTGTAGACTTTCACGGCAGGTATTTTGATTCATGTATTTATGTCTTTCGGGCTAAATGGCCGTGGTCTGTTTTATTAAAACTCAACGTTTCGTCTACTATTGTGGTAGACATCCTCAGGAGATTCTGCTTGTTCTTTGACTTGTTAACTCTTCAAAATGTCAGCTGCAGACTGGCTGTGTGTTGGAAATCGTGCCCTTATTTATAGTTGAGTATTATGCAGAGATGTTTTTTCTACACGGTCCGTTATACTTTGGAGCTATTTTTCTGATTGGTTATCACTGGTGTAAGTCATGGGATTTATTCTCGTGTTATATAATGCCGGGATCCAAATTTATTAATCTTCATAGTTTCTTCCTTTTTGTTAAAGGAATTTTTGTGTTTGTAAATTTCAATAGCCTCTCTGTGAAGTCTGGTGTAGTAATGTTGTGTTTTGGACAAAACTTGTGTTTCTTCTTCAAATTTTATGGCATGTTCTTTGTTATTCACTAAATGTTCTGCTACAGACGATTTTTCAGTTTGTTTCAACCGACAATTTCTCTTGTGTTCTCGTATTCTTGTATCATCCGTTTTGTAGTTCCTATGTACACTTCACCACAACTACATGGAATACGATATATGCCAGCAGTGCTTAAAGGTTCTCGTTTATCTTTTGCTGGATTTAATGTATTGCTAATTTTATGTGTAAGGTTGTAGATAGTCTGGATCTTATGTTTTTTCAGAATTCACCCTATTTTGTCTGTTATAGATTTAAGTATAGAAGTAGTGTAATGTCGTTACATATTACATCCATGAACACTATTAAGAGTTTTAGAACATATGACACTTGACATTTTCCTGTACAAAACAGAAAAAAAAATATTTCTCTTTCCATTCTAGCTGAAATGCATGTTTCAGTAAATTTTTCAAGTGTTTTGATAATGACATGATGCTATCACAAACGGACCGCTAGTAACACTGATTACATCTGTTTGTGTTTGCTTCTCCAATGGACTAGTACTTGAAAGTCTGCCTAGTTACTGCTAGGCTGCATGGAGTGTGAGTAATCATTTTGCAGGGGCTTGCCCACGAGACACAAAATGTCGATGTATGACTTAATTCATGCTTGTAAATTTCAAATGGAAAATATGTTTATTTGGTTGACTATATATAATCTAGGAGTGTTTATGGATAAACATTTAATTTGGAATAAACAAATAAATAACATTTGCAAAACTATCTTCTCAATAATACTCTCATTAAATCGTATAAGAAATTGTTTACCGTTTTCTCTAAGAAAAATGTTAGTAGAAACACTTGCAATGCCCCATTTTGATTATTGTGATACTCTTTTTACTGACCTAAATACTGTTCTTACCCAAAGACTTCAACGTGTTCACAATTCTTGCATACGTTTTATTTGTGGTATACGTAGATTTGATCATGTTACACCATCCCTGGAACAATTGTCATGGCTTCATCTTCAAGATCGTAGAACCATCCATTCCCTGTGCCTTCTCTATAACATATTACACACATCATTACCTTATTATTTATCACACCACACACCGCTTCACTAAACTCTCTGATACACATAACTTAGATACCCGATCCCTTGAGCACAGTGTCCTTTATATCCCTCCTCATCATACTACCTATTATTCGAAATCTTTTACAGTTTCTCTTGCTAGAACATGGAATTCACTTCCACCCTATGTCAGAGACTGCCAAACTTTACCTTCTTTCAGAAATAAATTGAAAATAAAATCACTAACAGAAACAACTCACTAATACTACTTTTTAAGAATTAATAATGCGTTTTTGCATTATTTAATAAAAATAGACTTAGGATTTGTTAATATATTTACCTAATGCCTTGTATAAAAAGCATAGATTAATTCATTGTAGTTTATTACTTCTTTGTATTTTTTTCTTTCTTTTTATGTATAGTAGATTCGAGCTGTTATTCCTTCTTTTTTTCATTGTATCATTAATTTAATTTTAATTGTATTTAGTTTCATTCGATTATTAGACATTATTTTCATTATTATTCAATATGACAGATAATTAATTGTTCAATGACTATTATTGTAACTTTTTTTTGTATTCATATGTAACATATGTTTGCCTTGTTTAATATGACTATTATTGTAATTTTTTTGTATTCATATGTAACATATGTTTGTTCTGTTTAATATGACTATTATTGTATTTTTTGTATTCATATGTAACATATGCTTGTTCTGGTGAGTGGAAGAGAAGGCCACATGGCCTTAACTCCACCAGGCTAAATAAATCTATTCTATATAAGACTATTTCAAATTTACACAATGGTATAAAGTCATAGATACAAAATAAAAATAATTAATGAGTTGTATCTCACTTCATATACGTGTTCTTCAAGCACAGAAACTGCAGTTCTCAAGAGAAATTCCTACCATCTTCAGCCATTATCATAACTGTTGAATTTTGGTCTACATCTTTATCTTCAAAGTTGCCATCTGGTGTTGATTTGATGAACCTTGAGATCAAATCATGCTCAGTGGGAACTTCAAAATTCATGGATCTAAACTTGTTCTTCTGAATATATATATATATATATATATATATATACACACACACACATTTATTCACAAATTGTCAATTCTAAATGTTTTTCCAAATGTTTTAAAAGTTTAGCCTCTTTTTCAATTTTATGACTCTCCAATAAGCTATGAGCTGCAATTGCTGATTTTTCAATTACACCATTTTTAATGTTTCTAAAGTGTTCTTTTGTGCGAGTGTGTAAATTCCTTTTTTGTTTTTCCTATTGCAATCTTCACAAGTAATTTGATAAATTCCAGATCTTTTACTACACAAAATATGAGGTGAGAAACGACTTATTAATTAATTCATATTAATTGAAAACCTCGTAATGTTATTTCCCATAATTAATTTATAAATGGATACAAAACCTTTTAATTATTCTCATATTTTCATGTAGATTTATATTCTGTCTTGCAAGGCTGTTAAATTATTACTCTTTCCATTAAGTACATTCTGATTTTATAGACATTATCCAGTTCAAAATATATATTTCAGATGATGACCTCATATTACCTGAGGGAGAGCACAGTTATCCTTTCAGTACTATTCTTCCGCCTACACTTCCTTCTTCTTTTGAAGGAACTCATGGCCACATTAGATATACTGCTAAAGTTAAAGTAGATCGGCCATGGAAATTTGACCATGAAGCAAAAAGTGCTTTCTCTGTGATATGTCCGGTAGACTTGAATACTAATGAAAAAGCATTGGTAAGTATGCAAGTTTTTCAAATGTGCATTTTTAACTGAATTTATATAACCGAAAATATCGAGGGTAAGGTGCAGTATTTGTGAGGCATTTTGGTATCAGGTAGTGTGTCCATGTTAAGATAAATTTCATAGTCAAAGTTCATCTCGGTCATGTTTGATGAAATTTTATGGTTAATAAAATTTGAGGAATTTTTCTTATTACAAAGGTGTTTAACAAAACCATATAAATTTAATTATAAAATAAAATGATTTCCTTCCTTCCATGTTATTTTTACCTTCATGTGGTTGAGTAGCTTGCATGTTTAAATGACACCAAGAGCTATTCCGACAGTAGCATTGCTTGCTAACTTGTTCATGCCAGATAGATCAAAGGTTATACCCAATAAAAAAAAATCTTGTTCAAAAGAGTGATGTAGTCTTTCATTGTGAAAATAAACAATCAAATGCAGACATCGAGTCCCTCTGGGATAAAATTTTCTGGAAGTAAAAGAGTCCCCCATTTGGAACTCTGGGTATGGACAACTTAAGAAAATCTATGCCAAAGGCTCAAAAGGAGGGACATATTCTTAAGAATATGAAATATTAACCCGGGAATTAGATAAACCTCTCTTGAATATAGTCACTTTACAGGAAGGAGATGGTAGAGAGGGATCAGAAGCTTTACATTATATTAAGGGGGTATAGAGAGATCAGAATTTGGAATGGGTTTTTTAGTCCGAAGGAGGATTTTCTCAACTATCTGAGCTAATTATATTTGAAGAGAAAAATTTTCGCCTAGACCGGGACTCGAACCCGGGACCCTTGGCTTTCTGGGCCAAGTGCTCTACCAACTGAGCTACCGAGGCGAGTTACGATCTAGATGCAAATTTTTCTCTTATGTACGTTGTAATTCCCTCACGCCAAATGCTTGAAACCATAGCTTCTATCTTTACAAATGGCGGCTTCTTAGTTAAGAAGACATTTATTGGGAATTTAACACTACTTTATAGCCAGTAGGGCTTCTATTGACGATTTTATTATTAATTTAACACTTCTCATAGAAGGATAAATTATATTTGAAGATAAAAATTTTCGCCTAGACCGGGACTCGAACCCGGGACCCTTGGCTTTCCGGGCCAAGTGCTCTACCAACTGAGCTACCGAGGCGAGTTACGATCTAGACGCAAATTTTTCTCTTATGTACGTTGTAATTCCCTCACGCCAAATGCTTGAAACCATAGCTTCTATCTTTGCAAATGGCGGCTTCTTAGTTAAGAAGACATTTATTGGGAATTTAACACTACTTTATAGCCAGTAGGGCTTCTATTGACGATTTTATTATTAATTTAACACTTCTCATAGAAGGATAAATTATATTTGAAGAGAAAATTTTCGCCTAGACCGGGACTCGAACCCGGGACTGAGCTAAGTTTGTCAGTGATAGGATATTGTACATAATTCTAAATGGTAAACGACAAGATTTTGTAATTGCAAATGTACACTTCCCCAAAAAAAGAATGGGTCGGTGGAATATTTGAAGTCCCAGATAGATGACACTGCGCATGCGTGTACAGCTTGAGCCATGATACACACTCTACCGCATAAAGACTTACTTAATTCTGTTCTCTTATGGGTTGATATGATAACTGGTTCCGAAAGTCACTCAAAACTTTGATGAAATAATATCTTCTTCTTCTTCTTCCTTACAAGTATTAGGCCAAGGCCTGTTACGATCCTATAGAAAATTTTCCCTCCAGCGTTATAATATGTTCTTGCAAAACATATATATATATATATTTTGGGAATGTCAACAACCATAAATAAAATGCAACCTGATATAAATTAAAAAGATTATGAACTCCTCGGCTGGATTCGAACCTTCAACGTTCAATTCTGTAGTCCGATGCGGAACCGCAGAGCTAATCTGCAGTTCTCTTTGCTACTTACTTATTTTAGGAATTCATACTATAGGTATATTCATTTAGGTAGAATTTTTTACCACTCTACGAAACTAGTTATAGTTAAAAAAGAAGAATAATATGAGGTGAGTGATAAAAAATTCTACCTAAATTCTCTTTGCTAACCTAAAATGTTTCTATATGAAATGGTGTCATACTTTGTGGTTTGTTTATATTACGTAATTGCACTTAATTTGATTAGCTTAGAATATTTGGGTGCAATGATGATCTTGTATTATTATTTATTAATTCAATTTATGATTGTGATATTCACTATTATGGGCTTAGAGGTGCCGTTTTATTTCATATTAAATAGTCATTGTCTACGCATAACAACAGGAGAGGATTAAGAAGTATGCCCACCAACCCCCTCGAAAAAAAGACGAGTTGTAGGATCAAGTTCTCGATACCTGGGAAGATCTTGCCCGAAAAGAGGAGGACAATCCTCATCGAGAATTTTTCCGTGACCTCGTCAGATCCATGCCGAATTGACTTCGAGCTGTAGTTGATGCTGATGGCCTGTGGACAAGATATTAACCATTCACTTCAAGTTTAAATACTCAATGCATTTCTCCAGAAACTGGATTTAAGTTACTGTAAATTATATTATCTATTTTGAGACATTCAAAACAAACAAAAAAAATAATGGTACTTGAGATCACAATAAGGGTGAAGGCCAAAACACATTCCTCTACTATTCATAAATGTTAACAAAATATTACCATGCCAAGGAATGTAAAAATATATAACAGCAAAGTTAAGCGAGTGTACCTCATCTTCTGAGTTGAATTCCATTTAACTGCCGGCGAGTCTACCTCGTTTTTGAGGTGAATGGGTTAAGTTCACTGGTCTTTTTTTATTTATTTATTTATTTTTTATATGAGGAAGTAGAACTTTAACTTCCATATATGGTTTTTTTTTAAGGCCAGGTTCAGCCTACCCACAGGAGTTAGATATAAATTATTCCACTTTTCTTTATTAAATTAGATAGTCCAGGAACTCTGAAAAATTAAAATAAACTCGCATTAATATTTAAAAAAAATTGGTGCTACCTAGAATCGAACATGAGGCACTCCCGTTGATAACGTATTGGACCAAGACTCAACCGTATGTGCTACAGGGACACGATTACAGGATTAGCAGCCATTGTGCTCTTGGTCTCACAGCTGCATCATGTTTTTTTCGAAACAGAGGGAAACAATATTCTCTTGTGAATTGCATATGAGCCATAGACATGAGCACGAGCAAGAGTCGACCCATTATTTTTTTTTGGGGAAGTGTACATAGTCCCACAAAAGATAAGGATGACAAGATCAAGGATAAGTTCTATGAAGAATTAGAATGCATAATTGATAGACTTTCATATGAAAATTGTCTTAGGAGATTTTAATGCAAAAGTGGGATGGGAAGATATATTCAGGCCAACAATAGACAAATTCAGTCTTCATGAAGATAGTGACAACAATGGGATTAGGTTAATTATCTTTGCCATATCAAAGAATCTTAATGTTAAGAACACAACATTTTAGCATAAGGATATTCCTAAATACACCTGGATGTCTCCCATGGTGAAACGCGAAACCAGATAGATTACGTATTAGTTGATAAATGTTGACACAGTAGCATCATCAATGTTAGATCAGTTAGTGGGGCACACTGTAATTCAGATCATTATCTACTCATCAGGGTGAAAATCAGAGAATGGTTATTGCTTATGAGAAGAACAAATGCTACAGATGGTTCTGAAAAATTTGAGAAATGATGAACTGCAGCAAGAATACCAAATCAAAATTGCTAATAGATTTGAAATACTGGAATCTTCAGATGAAAATGTGTCAACTGAAGAAGAAACTTATATAAGTAGAGAATGGAGACTATAAAAGATTCTATTAAATTGTCAGCATCAGAAAGTGTACATTATTAAAAAATAAATAAATGGTTTGATGAGGAATGTGTCAGCATTGTAAAGAAAAGAAAGCTAGCAAAAATGAATTGATTACATGAGCTAAATGAAATAAATTTAAAACAATTGGATAACAACATCTGTGAAACTACTAGGATTTTTAGAGTTGAGGAAGATAAAATAAAAATAATACTATTTATCTAATATATTTAGTATATTTGACTTCCAATCAAAAAGTTTGTACTTACAAGATAAATAATTTTTATAATAATAATTATAACACTATTTATTATTATCTTATAAAAATCAGGAATATTTGAGAGAAAAGATTAATGATCTCAAAATGAATGCAAAAAATAGGAACATCAGGGAATTAAGATAGCAAAAGTTTTCAGACTAGAACAAATATGGTTGGTTGGTATCTAATGTCGAGCACTTGATAATGAAATCATTCGCTCTCTTGCACTCCAATATTTAGCAGAAAGGCTGGTCTCTTGTACAAAAGCTGGACAACGGAGGAGATGGTTTCTTTCCATATCTTCGTTTAAATTGCAAAAAGGGCATTTAGGTGAATCTGTTATGCCAAGTCTGTGTAGATGTTTATTCAGGCAGTCATGTCCCGTTAGCAGTCTGAATGTTGCTACTACAGATTTTCTTTGTAATGTAGTAATGTCATAAGCTTGTAGATTTTCCCATTCCTTTCCAGATGTTTTGGTGGTGTATTCTTCTCTAAGTTTATTGATATATTTATTTGAGATAATTCTTTTGATAGAGTGAAAGGAAACTGGAGTAGAAGTTGGGTTTGAAACAATTTTGCTACCCTTCTTGGCCAGAAAATCGGCTATTTCATTGCCTGTCACTCCACATTGGGCCGGAATCCATTGAAGTACAACTTTTTTATGTAGACGGGATAACTGTTTTATCATCTTGTGACATTCAATAATTTTGATGCTTTTGGGTGTTGTGTCTAATGTTATGTCGAGAATGACTGCTTTGGAGTCACATAGAATTACAACTTTTGTAAATTTTTGGATGTGATATAAAAGAGTTTGTAAACTTAAGAAAACTGCTAGAATTTCGCCATCAAAGTTTGTTGAATTTGTGTTTAGTTTACGATAAAAGGAAAAAAATGGACATACTGCACCAGCACCAGTGCCACTGTCATTTGGTAGGCTGGAGCCATCTGTAAAAATAGGTATCCATTCAGGAGCAGGGTATCTTAGATTATTATTTCCAGTGACATTTGTTTTAAAATATATGGAGGAGTTTCAAATTTCTTGATGTCTTCTGTTAATGAAGGTTATATTCAATTTCCAAAAATTCTCATCTGCATATTTTCTTTTGAGTGTGGATGTTGCAATTTCTGTTTGATTTCTTGTACTATTCTTAAGAAGCTTTGCTGAGATTTTAAACATACTTGTGGTTTTCTTTGGGTCCAGTTACTATGGGGTAGCCTTAAAAATGTTTCATACTGTGTGATTGCTGTTTTCTCAATTTCAAATGATATGGTGAAATTAAACCTCATAGTGATTAATTCCTATAACAGTTAAATTCAAATGCTATGTTTGGGTTATTTGTTAAGATTTGCATGGCAGTGATTGGTGTTGTTTTAACGGCTCCTGTTATCAGATGGAGGATTTGGTTCTGCAATTTATTAAGTTTTTCCACTTTTGTAGTTACTAGGATTTCTTCTTCACAATAATGAAGTATAGGTTTTATGTACATTTGGGTAGAAGGTGTTTAGAGTTTGTGTGTTGCAACCCCACTTTTTCCCTGCTAATCGTTTTAATAACGGTAACCTTGTTTCTATCTTAGTACATATATTCTCTATGTGTTTCTTCCATGTTAATTTTGTGTCCAGAGTTATTCCTAAATATTTTGCTTCATGTGTTTGAGTTAATTCACCCTCCAATTTCAGAGTGATGGGTAGTGGTTTCTTTCTTAATGTAAATAGTTGAAATTTGTCTTCTGTATATTTATCTTCATTAAGTTCTGGGATGTCCATTCTCTAACTGTATTAGTGATTGTTGGGCTATGGTTTTAATTGTTGACTTTGGTTTTTCGTTTGGAGACCCATATTACAACATCAGCAGCAAAAAGTAGGGTTTTTGTTTGGAGCTTTCTATATGCTTAGGTAGATCATTAATGTAGATATTGAAGAGAGTGGTACTGAGTACAGAACCTTGTGGTAAACCTCAATGTGTTTATTATATAATTAGGAATGAAAATGTGGATATGATTGCAGATTCCAGGAGTATATTAAATAGATGGAAAAAATTACTTGAATTAGCTATTAAGCTATTAAATGTAAATGCAGAAGAGGATTATTTATAGACAGCAGAAATATTTGTCACAAAGCCAAATGTATTAGAGATTGAAATGGTGATAGAAAAATTAAAGATGCATAGAGCTCATGTTCAGATGAAATCCCAGGAGAACTGATAAAATCTGAAGAAGAAAAATTGATGGACAAGAAAGATACATTGATTGCTTAATATGATTTGGAAAAAAGAGGTTATTCCATGCAAATGGAAAGAATCAATTTTCATACCAATCTATAAGAAAGGATATATTAATAAATGGATCTTCCTGGTGATAATAAAATTGTATTACACATTTTCATCAATAAAACTCAAATCACCAAACTAAGATATTAAAATAGTCGACGCATTTCAATAGTGAATTCAATTGAATCAGTAACTAGACTCGATAATGATAGCTTTGCCATCAAAATTGATTGACTATTTTAATATTTTTGTTTGGTGATTTGGGTTTTATTAATAAAAATATGTAATGCAATGTAAGAAAGGAGCTAAAACAGGGGCATCTTATTACTTTCAACTTCATACAAAATTCTTACAAATATATTATCATCCAGACTTACTCCCTATATTGATGACGTAATAGGTGATCATCAATGTGTATTTAGAAGAATTAGTTCTACAATAGATCAGATTTTTTGCATAAGACAGATTTTAGAAAGAAATGGGAATATAACAGCACTGTACAACAACTATACGTAGACTTCAAAGAAGCATACAATTCAATTAAGGAGATTTAATCATAAGAAGGAAAAGTTGTATAGTATCCTGTTGGACTTATTAAACAGACTTATTAGAATGTTTTTAACATTCATTTCATGCATCTCAATGATGGATAAACCATATTTGAAGAGAAAAATTTTTTGCTCAGACTGGGGCTTGAACCCAGGACCTTTGGTTTTCTAGGCCAATACTCTAGTGACTAAGCTATCTGAGCAAGGTCCAATCTAAATGCAAATTGTTTCTCTCATATACGCTGTTAATTCCCGTGCACCAAATGCTATGAAACCTTTGCTTCTATCTTGCAAATTGCGGCTTCTTTATTAGAAGCCAAAGGTCCTGGATTCGAGCCCCAGTCTGAGCATATAATTTTTCTCTTCAAATATGATTTATCCAACATTGAGATGCATGAAATGAATATTAAAACATCAAAAGAAGCCATACTGGCTTTATAATATAATGTAAAATTCCCAAATAAATGTCTTCTTAAAAAAGAAACCGCCATTTGCAAGATAGAAGCAAAGGTTTCATAGCATTTGATGTGCGGGAATTAACAGTGTATATAAGAGAAAAATCTGCATTTAGATTTGAACTTGCTCAGGTAGCTCAGTCGGTAGAGTATTGGCCTAGAAAGCAAAGGTCCTGGGTTCAAGCCCAAGTCTGAGTGTATAATTTTTCTCTTCAAATATTATTTGAATGTGTCTAAATGATACAAAGACTCATTAAAAATATATTCTCCACTCACTGTTAAGAAAAATTTAGCCTGAATCAGGAATTGAACCCTGGACCTTCAGCGTTACATGTTGATGCTCTGACCACTGAGCTAATTCAGGCTACAGTGTTAACCATGATTTGAGGGAAGTAAATTATACAGGAGATGATTTTAAAACATTCTCTCAGGATATGGATGTATGGAGAGATTATGTACATGTGGCCATGAACCTAAGGGTTTGTCAATGCCAGTGGGTAGTTAATTAAATAACCCTCGGATATGAAGAGTACAACTTTGGCAAAATTTTCTGGTGTAGAAATTCACTATAGGTAAGCAAGTTGGATTTGATAATGGTATTCAGTGATAAATTAGTATATTTACTGTAATTTATTTGATTCCAACCATTGGTAATATTCTCTGTAAGCAATTCATATTATAACTGTCCTTTATAATCTCAGAGGTGTGATGATAGTGAATGCATCACAAAGAATTATAATACTGTAATCTATACACCTGCCATAAGTCAATAAAAATCACATTTTTTAAAGGTTCCAGTGAAACAGGAGATAGAGAAGAAATTCTGCTGCTGGTGCTGTGAATCAGGACCTTTGACTCTAGTCCTCGCTCTTCCTGTGATTGGATATGTTGCAGGACAGGATATTCCAGTTACCATTGAGATAGATAATGCTAGTAATATTAGTGTGGTAGATGTTGTCTGCAAACTAAAGAAGGTAAAGTATAGTACACCTTGTGGTAAAGATGTAATAATTTCTATTATACATATTTAGGCACAAGATTCAAGAGACTTCTTTACTTTCAATACCACAGCACAGGATATGTCTGTACTCTGAATATTTAATAATTTCTATTGCCAGAGCATGAAACTCAATTATGGTACCAGTTATGTCAGGGACTGTTGATCGCTATTATTATTTAAATAAAAATTGATTGATATTTTAAAGTCTACGAGGGTCACTCAGAAAATGTTTAGATACACATCAGTTAAGTACTATAATTGAAATCTTACCATTACATTTTCTTAAAGTACTCTCCCTGAGCATCTATGCATTGTCACATCCTCCTGAACCACGACTGGAAGCATTGGTGCCAATCACAGTGCACAGAGCTCCTCTTGGTATGCTGCAACCGCATCTTCAGGTGTTGAAAATCGCTTCCCACACAGTTGGGCCTTCACCATAGAGAAAAGAAAGTAGTCACAGGATGCCAGATCTGCACTGTAGGGAGGAGGGTCAACAGCTGCACCATTTTTTTCCCAACACTTTTTGCTCTTTTCACTTTAACAGGTCGATCATCATCAGGAAAGACCCATTCCAACGACTGATGCTTTGTTTCTGGATCATATTGCTAAATCAAGGTCTTGTCACCCATAATGATCTCAGACATGTGGCGAGGGTTCCCATTGTTGAATCTCCAAAGCATTTTACTGCACCATTCCACTCGAGAGATTTTTTGATCTTCAGTGAGACTGTGTGGCCCCCAACGAGATGACACCTTGCTGACCCTAAGATAGCTGTGCAGAATTTTTGTAACACTCCTCGATCCAATCCTTAGGGATGCCTCATGTCTTTGTAAGTCATATGGGCGTCTTCTCACACCATCTTCTCTACAGCATCGATGTTTTCCTCAGTCACTACCATTGACAGTCGCCCACTTCTCTCTTCATCTTCAAGAGAGGTTCTACCCCTCTTAAACTCTACAAACCAATTGAAAACTGTGGAACAGGAAGGAGGAAGGTCCCCAATAGCCTGTGTAAGTCTTTCAAGTGATTGCACCTGATTTAAGCCACTTTTAAAATCATAGAACTCAATGTTCGAAAATGTATTTGCCGCAATTCATGCTGTAGACTGAGAGTTACTTTCACCCTCTACCATTTGGCCCATAGCTGTTAAGGGATGAGGGGTGCAGGCGGGCAGAAACTATGTCAGCTTACTAACAAAGGACCTCCTAACACACTGCTGGCATTGTTATCTTTCTATCATAAACAGTACAGTCAGGTCTACAAACTTTCTGAGTGACCCTCGTAGGTAATGAAAATGGATAACAACTATATTCAGCACTTTATATATGTACATATAAAAATTAATTTAGGATGTAAATTAGAACTTGAATATGTTAAATTTTAAAAATAACTTTTCTTATTTTATTTTATTCTCTTTTTTTAGTAATAATATTAGACTAGCGTAAATAAAGCAATTTTTTTTATTTTGTTTTTTTTTTGTTTTTTTTTTTTTGCAAATGCCCCAGGTTATCTTCCAACATTCCTGGTGTTCTCTCCTGGCATGGCATACTTTTAACCCACTTCTGAGGTTGGGGCGCCTGGAAGGCGGGGTTACGTGCTCCTCGATGATATGATGAGTGATGGTAGTGGTGTGCCAGGAGAATCCCCTAATCCTAAGCTTAATCTAAGATGAATATGAATGATGATGATTTCGGGGACCATTTAGGCCTTAAAGTTTTCATGACATTTGTCATCAGATGAGGAAAAACCCCAATAAAAACCTCACCCAGAAAAACTGTCCCGACCAGGGGTCGAACCCGGGCCTGCTGCGTGACAAGGCAGCATGCTACCTGAAGACCACAACGGTGGACAAAATAAAGCATTATAAGCATTACTATTATTGTTGTTGTTGTTATTATTATTATTATTATTATTATTATTATTATTATATATTGTTGATTGTAATAGATATTGTTTTGGTTGTTCCTGGTGGACTAGTGGTTACAAGGCTTGCCTCTGATTCCAAGGTTCATTGATTCAAACTGGCTGAGATTGATGGATTTTTCAGGGTGTAAAATTCCTGAGGATGGGTTCCTTTGGAAGAGGGAACTAAAGCCTTGAAGTCCATCTTGTATATTTACGACCAGTAAAAAAGACTTCTAGATTGAAATAAGAGGCCTCTGAGGAAAATTTGTTGACCCTTTTATGTCCGTATTTGTATTGTGATGCTAATGATGTAATATGATGAACAGTATCATATAATAAAATAACAAGATATTGTATTACAGTATTTATGTCTCTAGATGATGATGAATATTAAAAAGCCATGAATGAAAACCCATGTTCCCATCTGATACCAGTCTATTGAATTTTCTGTGCATTGAATTCCATATTCAGTGGATAGATGGTGTTAATGTGGTCTGTTTAAAAAAGTAGTTTTCTGTTTCAAATCTCAGTGGGATATTATTTTTTTTTAATTCTCGGAACTATCAAAGATGACATGTTTGTTAACCCTTAAATCTATGAAACGCTATACTCGTATCTTTTCTGTATACACCAACATACTAAATGCATAAATAAATAAATTCTGCCATAAGCAAAATACAAAGAAATGCTGTATCATGGATAAGAATGTAAAAAATGCATGGATCTATATGAAATATTAAAATATTACTACAGTAAAACTTTCTCAAAACTGAGTCGCATGGGATCAATTTATTTTTTCCACATTGGACAAAATTCTGCATTATAAAAAAACTAAAACTTATTAATAATCTTGGATTATAGAGTACTGTATATGTCTTTTTTATGTACCTTGGATTAATTGTACTTCTGCTGCCATTGAAAAGTGAAATATAGTATGTATGAGCGACTTCGACGGTAATGCACGAAAAAACTCCCATTTTGTCAGCGTTAAAAAAGTCTCTTAAGCGCGTATCCTGAAATTCAAGTATGCAGTTTCAGTTTTCGCTCAATAACTATACATTCGTCCACATTCTTTGATTCCCCGCAAATTTCATTCCACACTACATTGTGTCATCTTTTAAAACTGTCCAACCAACCTGAAGATTCCTTGAAATTGTTATTCACTTAGGGATTTAACAAGCTTGACTTCGGAGCATCAGTCCAGAAATGTTTGGAGATTTATCTTCAGTCACTTTCACTTTTTGCTTAATGAGAATGATATGTACGTTTCAGCCATCTTTATTACGTGTATTCAGAACGCTACCTGTGAAAGATTGGTCTCAGAACTTAATTAATTTAAGATTTTACAGCGCAATTGTTATTTGCAAGACAGGTATTTGTGTTTCACATAACAGATGTGCAATGAGGCCAAATATATAGAGTAAAAGCTCCTTATTCGCAGGGGAGATTTGTTCTGCAAATATGCCGCGAATATGGAATGGTAATTTGTAAGGGGATATAGGGGATATATTCCAAGGTTACAGAATAAAATAAAAATTATCAAAATAAAATTAATTAATGCGAGATTTTGAATAATTTCTATTAATTATTACTGTCAGGTTTAGGCAAGGACTTGAAGAACTTAGTAATTTTTTCCTGTTTTGCCGCTTTTAAAAGGTCTTTCAATTAAGATTGATATTCAGCTGTGAATTCTGCGATATAATTCCTTATTTTGTCTTTGGATTTCTTGATTCATTAACATTGAAACAGCATGATATAGATGCAAATGACTCGCCAATGTGTATAAATGGTCAAGCATTTTTATTTTTACTTTAATTTTTTTCTCTTCGGTACTAATTATTTTTCTTTCCTTTTACTGGACATTATAGACTGGAAACAAAGCACAAGTGACACATATTATTCAATCAAAATTATTGCAACGAACAAGTTGAAACAATAATATGCCGGTCGCGACGATGGAGGCATTTATCAAAGTACATTTCAGCATGTGAAATATGACAACAGCTTTTAACAATGAATTTTAGGGTCAGTGACAATTAGGTTTGTTTTGTTTTGATATTTATTTGTCCATTTGCGTTGAATCACTATTTGTAAAAGCCGTCTTGGCACCTGCCTTCAGTAAAAAAAAAAAACTGCTGATGGTTAATAATTATATATACCTTTCCTCTTTATAACATTTTATTCATGAATTGTGTAGAAATATCCTTCCGTTTCTGCGTTGGACAGATTCCGTTTTATGCAAAATAAATACACATAAAATTACTATTATTTTGCCAGGACCAATAAATTTGTTCACATTGGACAGATTTCCGGATTAAACAAGTTTTACTGTATTATTATTTTGATGTTTTTATTTAAATTAACACTTTCCAATCTTGGATAGAATTTTATTTGAAAGAAATTATTATTATTATTATTATTTTGTTAAAATATTTTTGATTCTTGCATTTTTCTTATTCAAGTTTAAGTATGTATTGTTGGTAGAGCACTTGGCCCGGAAAGCCAAGGGTCCCGGGTTCGAGTCCCGGTCTAGGCGAAAATTTTTCTCTTCAAATATAATTTATCCTTCTATGAGAAGTGTTAAATTAATAATAAAATCGTCAATAGAAGCCCTACTGGCTATAAAGTAGTGTTAAATTCCCAATAAATGTCTTCTTAACTAAGAAGCCGCCATTTGCAAAGATAGAAGCTATGGTTTCAAGCATTTGGCGCGAGGGAATTACAACGTACATAAGAGAAAAATTTGCGTCTAGATCGTAACTCGCCTCGGTAGCTCAGTTGGTAGAGCACTTGGCCCGGAAAGCCAAGGGTCCCGGGTTCGAGTCCCGGTCTAGGCGAAAATTTTTCTCTTCAAATATTAAGTATGTATATTTATTTATTGAACTATTGTTAGGCCATTGCCCTGTGGTAGCTATATATACATATATATCTCCATCCATCCATAGTAATTCTGCCCGAGGGCAGGTCTTTCACTGCAATCATAGCATTTTCATGCTATGTTTTGCAGCTTTACTAGGGAATTATAGGTGTGGTAGTTTCCTGTTGCTTTCCACACCAGTGAAGGAGGATGATGATAATGTTAAGGATGATGATGATGGCCGGATGATTTTTGGTGACCATTGGGCCCTAAGCTTCCTGACATTTGTCTTATAAGTGAGGAAAAACCCCGAAAATACCTCCTACCGGGAATCGAACCTGGGCCCGCTGCATGATAAGGCAGAATGCTACCTTGAGACCACAGCGATAGACTATATATATACAGTATATAAATTTATGTATGTAAACAAAACAACCTTCTTAATAAAGAAACTGCAAAGATAAAAACGATGGTTTCATAGCATTTGGTGTGCGGGAATTAACGTATATAAGAGAAAATTTGCATTTAGATCAGAACTCGCTTGGATAGCTCATTCGGTAGAGCATTGGCCCGGAAAGCCAAAGGTCCTGGGTTCGAGCCTCAGTCTGAGTGTAATTTTTTTTTCTTCAAATATGATTTATCCATCATTGAGATGTATGAAATGAATAATAAAAGCATCAAAAGAAGCCATACTGGCATTATAATGTAATATAAATAAACTCCCAAATAAATGTCTTCTTAATAAAGAAGCCGCCATTTGCAAAGATAGAAACGATGCTTTCATAGCATTTGATGTGCGGGAATTAACAACGTATATAACAGAAAAATTTGCGTTTAGATCGGAACTCGCTCGGATAGCTCATTATTTAGAGCATTGGCCCAGAAAGCCAAAGGTCCTGGGTTTGAGCCCCCGTCTGAGCATAAAATTTTTCTCTTCAAATATGAAACAACCTTTGTTAAATTGACTTAGAATAATAATTAAGTAAAATCAAAACAATTAAAGAATGAAGTCACAACATATACATATTTTTAAAAAAAATTAATATGCAAATAAAAATATGCTAAAAAATTACAATAATACATAGGCTAAAAATTAAAAATAATACCTCCATCCATAGTAATTCTGCCTAAGGGCAGATCTTTCACTGCAATCGTAGCATTTTCATGGTTTGCTTTGCAGCTTTACTAGGGAATTATAGGTGTGGTAGCTTCCTGTGGCTTTCCACACCAGTGAAGGATGATGTTAATGATAAGGTAGTTGACGGCTGGATGATTTTTGGGGACTGTTGGGCCCTAAGCTTCCTGACATTTGTCTTACAGGTGAGGAAAAACCCTGAAAAAAAAACCTCACCCAGGAGTCTGTCCTGACCAGAAATCGAACCTAGGCCCGCTGCGTGACAAGGCAGCACGCTACCTCGAGTTCACAGTGGTGGACTAAAAATAATAGAGGTTAAAATGAGAAAACCAGCTATAATGGCTGGGGGATTCGACATGCTGACCATATGTCACCCCTACACTGGCTAGATGATCATCTACCTCTGTGATTGACACATGTGGATGTGAGGCCAGCAGCCGGATGGTAGGCTAAGGACCTTCTAGGCAGAAATACAATATGGGATTCAGAGCACTTTTTTAATATATAGTTATATTAATACATAGTTTAAAATATTAAAGATTGTTGTAGGGAAATTATTCAGTCATATATAGTCCTAAGAATTAAATTAATTGTGATTATTTCTTACCTCATACTTCTATATTTCTTTAAATACAGCACTGCAGTATCGGCAACTTCTTGTCACTTGTATTTAAAGAAATATAGAAGTATGAGGTAAGAAATAATCACGATTAATTCAATTCTTATGAATTGAACCTCATAATGTTAAAAATTCCCAAATTTAATATATAAATATATAGTCCTACTTACAAAATAAAATTTTCCTATCCATTCTTTACTTCCTAGTTACTAGTTTTGAAATTAAGATTGTTCCTGCCATTATGTATGGGGTTTTACCAACCTAGTGTTTAATATCTATTCATGCACTATTCCTATATATCATCTGTAATTATTTTCACAATAATGAAGAACTGTACAAAGCAATAAACAAATTAAGTATATAATTATTATAAAAAGTAATACAATATTATTATTATTCAATACTTCTTGTTGTTTAGCTTTCTGGCCTTATGGATCCAGAGGTTCGCTGATTTTGTTATGTAAACATACGAGTAGTATTGGTCAATTACATTTGCAAAGAAAAATATAATTTGTCCATCATTAAGATGTTTAAAAACGAATAATATGAACAATATCGGTCAATGTCTGGTGTTGAATAAAATTATATCATTACCATCGTTGGCATTATTGTCACATTTTCCTTCTTTGATTATTTTTATTATTCTCCATCTGGTGTTGAATAAAATTATACCATTACCATCGTTGGCATTATCATCACATTTTCCTTCTTTGATTATTTTTATTATTCTCTCAGACGCTTCAATAGGCATGGTTTCTCTTTTTTTGCAATTTTTCAGTGGTATAACAAAATCTCCTAAAGCTGCTTCATTTTTTTATAAAACTGCACAACAGGTCCATAAGAACCAATTTTAAGCTGTGAAATTAATATTTCATATAATACATTCTTAGATATTAATATTAATACTTTTCTTTCTTATTTTTTATTTAATTTACAGCTGATCACATTTATTGCAAATGAACCATATGGAAGCAAAAAAGAAGAGGAAATTACAGTTGGAGAAATTGTATTTGATGGAGTAACAGCTAATGGCAGTAATACTGCAACAATAAGTATGCCTGTGCCTCCTGTTCCTCCATCAGATCTGGATAATTGCAGTATCATTGATTTAACATACTATTTGAAGGTTGGTTACACATTTTATTCACATTATGCTTAATAATGTTATATTCCAATAACAGTTTCTTATATACAGATGTAAATGATAATGCAGGAGTTAACATAGCTTTCCCAAGCTGTCATTATCTAACCCCTTGCTATACAATGTAATTTTAAACGTAAAAAACCAATAAATTAATGAGTCACTTTTACATCTTACCTCATATTTCATGTTTCTTTAAACACAGGAACTAGTTTTCAAGAGAAACATCTCATTCATTTTCAACCAACATTATGACTACCGGCTTTTCATTGGAATCTCCATCAATAAATAACATTGCCATCTGGTGTTGATTTGATGAATCTCGAGATGAGGTCACGTTCATCAAATCAATACCAGATGGCAACGTTATTGATGGAGATTCCAACGAAAAGCTGGTAGTCATAATGTTGGTTAAAAATGATAGAGATGTTTCTCTTGAAAACTAGTTCCCATGTTTAAAGAAACATGAAATATGAGGTAAGATGTAAAAATGACTCATTAATTTTCAAATTAAGAACCTCATAACATTATTTCCCATATTTAACTATGAATTAAAAATTTGATGTTTCAAATCTTCAATTGTATAATGTCATGTGAGATTAAATAAGATTCTATTCATCGAACATAAGCACTTACATCTACCAGTTAAATAATTATTACAACAGTTGTAATTAATATTTAATTTTA
The DNA here is from genome assembly GCA_030220185.1 of Diploptera punctata. Lineage (NCBI taxonomy): Eukaryota > Metazoa > Arthropoda > Insecta > Blattodea > Blaberidae > Diploptera > Diploptera punctata. The sequence goes on from JASPKZ010010273.1 coordinate 570,412, forward strand.
GGAAGTGATATTTTGAGGTTATTTTAATTGAATTATTTTCAGTCTGATCATCTTACCTCAATATTAATGTTAATTTGTTCTTGAACATGTTTCAAAACAATTCTGTTTTAATGTCAGCTTGTCCAGACTGGTTAGATTTATGTTGTACACCCTAGATGTCGATGTCAGCTCCATCCTGTGGTTGGCCAAAGAACCTCCAAACAAGGTCACGCTCCGTCGGTATTTCAAAATTCATAACTCTGTTTTTGTTCTTCTGAACATAGATTTTTTCCCAAATAGTCAGCTCTTTTGTATTTGAAGAGAAAAATTTTTGCCTGTATTTTCTGTTTTAATAATTTAGTGTCCGAATTTATATTATGTTTTTCAGACCAAACATGAGCAGCAACTGCAGATTTTCCTATTTCCCCATTTTTAACATTTCTTATGTGTTCTTTGGTTCTAATTTTTAGATTTCTTTTTGTTTTTCCTATATATATCTTTTCACAACCCGTGCATTAAATTTGATATATTCCTGATTTTTTATTTTTATCAGGTTTTTTTCATTTTTGTTTGTTTTTATTAGTTTATTTAAACTGTAGTTATTTTTCGGTGCTAATTTAATATTAAACTTCTCAAATATCTTTTGGCATTTATTGTGTACCTAAGGGTGATATGTGAATTTCCAATATTTTTTCATAGGTGGTTTTTTCTTTTTCAAGAGTACTTCTGTTTATCATTTTAAACTACAGTTTAAATAAACTAATAAAAACCAACAAAAACGAAAAAAAACTGATAAAAATAAAAAATCAGGAATATATCAAATTGAATGCACGGGTTGTGAAAAGATACTTATAGGAAAAACAAAAAGAAACCTAAAAATTAGAACCAAAGAACACATAAGAAATATTAAAAATGGGGAAATAGAAACATCTGCAGTTGCTGCTCATGTTTGGTCTGAAAAATATAATATAAATTCGGACACTAAATTATTAAAACAGTTAGAAAATCTAAAAGAGCTGACTATTTGGAAAAAAATCTATATTCAGAAGAACAAAAACAGAGTTATGAATTTTGAAATACTGACGGAGCATGACCTTGTTTGGAGGTTCTTTGGCGAACCACAGAATGGAGCTGACATCGACATCCAGAGTGTGCAACATAAATCTAACCAGTCTGGACAAGCTGACGATAAAACAGAATTGTTTTGAAACATGTCCAAGAACAAATCAACATTAATATTGAGGTAAGATGATCAGACTGAAAAATAATTTAATTATTACAGAAATTTGTGAGTAGAATATCACAGACAGTTTATTGAATTAAATAAAGTTATTGTGGAGTTTTTCAACATTATCTGTGTTAAGTTATGTAGATGGAAATAACACTATGAGGTTTTTTTTAATATTGTTTATTTTTTATTTCACTCACCTCATACTTCATAACTCCTAGCATACCCAGGGTTTCGTCACATCCTTTGTGACATTCTCAATGCTGTGTCATGTTCACAACTGACGTCCGGCTACCTTGTATCCTGCAGACTGACCTACGTGCCATCAGATCACAGCATTGAGAATGTCACAAATGATGTGAAGAAACCCTGGGTCTGCTAGGAATTATGAAGTATGAGGTGAGTGAAATAATAAAAAATAAACAATATTAAAAAACCTCATAGTGTTATTTCCTATCTACATAACTTAATATTATCTGTGTTGTTTTATTGAACTAAAACAATGTGAAGACGATCCAATGGCATCTTTTGATCATCATCATCCATGCAAGTATTAGACCATGTGGCCTGTTACGGTCTCAAAGAGGAATTTTCCATCCAGCGCTTTTTTGGACGTCCCAGCAATCTTTTGCCTTGTGGGTAGTAGCAAAGTATGGCTTTTGGAATTCTATGAGATGGCATTCGTTGAAGATGGGCTTTCCAGTTGTTCTGGTAGTTTTGTATATGGTGAAGAATGGTTCTACATCCAGCTCTTCCATAATTTTCTCATTTCTTTTATGATCCCACTTTGTGTAGCCTGCAGTTCGGCGCATAAATCGCATCTCATTTGCTGTTATTCGACTTTGATCTCTTCTTCGTATTGTCCATGCTTCACTACCATATCTTAATACTGGTCTTGCGAGAACCTATAAAGCCATAATCTTGTGTTCTTCTGTACTAAAGATGGTTTCATTATACTGTTAATTATCCCCATTGTTTTTGTAAAATTTGTGATTTTCTTTGATATATCAGCTTCATCTTGAAATGTTAAATTATAACCCAAATAATTAAATTTGTTTACTCGTTCTAAAATTTCATCATCCAAAACAATTTTGCTAGGTATGGTATTTCCCACAAAAGGCCATCACTTTAGTTTTCTTTGTATTGATTTCCATATTGTACCTTATATTAAAATTGTGTACAGAATACTGTAAATCTGTTTCTGTTGGAGCTATTAATACCAAATCATCTGCAAAAAGCAAAGAGTCTATTTTATGGTTTCTATTAATTTGGATAGAACCGTGTCTCATCTGTCACCATCTTTTGATAATACATTTTAATGATAGAATTTTTTTGATTAAATAGACTTTTTTGTTTGCCATGTATTTGTCTGTCATTATTATGATATAATATGTGTACTCAAACCTTTCATACCCTATACATCTACAGTATTATTATTTAAGAATATTAAATTAATGTTGGGAAGTAAACATTGTGAGGTATAATCATTAAAATTCATCGGAGAACATGTTGTTTAAACAACTCACCTCATAGGATTCATGCTTCCATGATATCACGATTTCAAACATAGTCAGTTCATCTTCAGCCATAACTCCGACTGACGAAATTCTTCGGCCGTCAACTATTCTATTGTCGCTATCTTCAGTGCTGCCATCTATGGTTGAATTTATGAACTTCGAAATCAATGTAATTTCGTTAGGGATATCAAAATTCACTGAAGATGACGACAATAGAATAGTTGACGGCCGAAGAATTTCGTCAGTCGGAGTTATGGCTGAAGATGAACATGACTATGTTTGAAATCGCGATATCATGGAAGCATGAATCCTATGAGGTGAGTTGTTTAAACAATATGTTCTCCGATGAATTTTAATTATTATTTAAGAGTTTAGAAAGGGATGTATAGGATTTCTAAATTCATAAAAAAGCTTTTGTTAAAGTTTTCTCAAAATGTATTCAGTTTTTGACTTCTATTTTTTTTTCAGGTTACTGCAGAAGTACAAGGATGTCATGCTAATTTGAAAGCAAGTACACCAATAATTATAGGTACAATTCCCATAATGTCTTATCAGCCTGCATTCCAAACTTGGGGAACCACAACAATTGGAGATATTCCAAGCAGCACTGGTCCTGGATGGAGGGTACCATCTGGTGATAATAACCTTCCACCTTCATATGCAGAAATTACTGAATCTGCTGAGGGAACACTGCCTGCACCCGTTGCACCACCATCTGAACCAATGCATGGGCCTTCTGCTCCCCCTTATCCAGATATTCGTAAGTTATTTATCTTTTACATTAATAGGCTAATATCCTAATTTGCATACAGTAGAGTATATGGTTTTGCTATTTATATTGTTTCTAAAATAAGTATAAAAATAACTGATAGAAGTATGTATGTACCTTATACGTCCCACTTGGGGACAAGGGTGCTCTCTAGTGTGAGTTTCTTAACCACAAGGTGCCCAAGCTGAGCAAAACATTGCTTCCACTTTCTTGTGTTTTGCTCCTTACTTTTATAAAATTATAGAATATTCACCTGAAAGGTCCGTCTCCTCAACTTAATTATCATGATAATTAAGTTGAGGAGACGGACCTTTCAGGTGAATATTCTATAATTTTATATTAATTGAATAAACCTCAACGGAACACATCATGAATCTTATAAAAGTTGATCCTTACTTTTATCTTTAACCGATTTGGTATTTCTTCCTTTCTAGTACCAGATCCCTCTTTTTTACTTCCTATCCAGTCTCCCTTGCCTGACCTCTTGTTTTCTTCGACCCTGATGATATTAGAGTATTCGAGGCTGAAGGGTTCATTTCTGTCTTTCCTATATATCTCTTTTCTTTAACCTCGTGGACACTCACCCACATAAGCTGCATGTTCAAATGCAGTCCCATTGCAACTTATAGCCTAAGTATACAATGGACTCGTGTCATCAGCTACGGCTGGATACATGTAATGAAGAATGAATAACCAAGCATAATTTGGTTATGCTTATTTACCTACAGATGTCACCAAGTGACATGTGGTTATCACCTGCCTCAATGGGGCATCTAGTAGAGAAGTAAGGAATTACTTGGATGGATAATAACCAAAAGTAATGGTTATAAATTACTTATGAGTCATTCCATGTCAGACCAGACATATTTTTGACCTTATGTTTTTAAAAACATTTGAAACTGCTTATATGCTATGAGTAAAAAAAAAAGAGAGCCATATTTTTGTGTTGGTGCCAAATCGGATTATTCTGAAATTCACTAGGCATCAAAGTTATTGAATAATTGTATACGTTTACAATTATATACAGGGTTTAGGTAGAATTTTTTATCACTCTCACCTCATATTGTTCTTCTTATTTGACTCTAAACTAGTTTCGGAACATAGTTTCTGTTCCATCCTCAGTATCGTCACGACCGTTGTTCTGTCGTCTTGAAAAGCCATCCTTTGCTCCTTCCATTGGCAGACTGAAAAACCTCAAAACCAGGTCATTCTCCCTGGGAATTTCGAGGCTGACCTGGTTTTGATGTTTTTCACTCTGCCAATGGAAGGAGCGAAGGACGGCTCTTCAAGATGACAGAACAATGGTCGTGACGATACTGAGGATGGAACAGAAACTAGTTTATAATCAAATAAGAACAACAATATGAGGTGAGTGATAAAAAATTCTACCTAAATGAATATACCTCATAGTGTGAATTCCTAAAATAAGTATATACAGGGTTAAGTTATGTAGATAGGAAATAACACTATGAGGTTCTTTAATATTGTTTATTTTTTATTATTTCACTCACCTCATACTTCATAAATCATAGCAGACCCTGGGTTTCTTCACGTAATTTGTGACATTGTCAAATGAGTTGTGAACGTGACGCAGCATTGACAATGTCACAAATTACGTGAAGAAACCCAGGGTCTGCTATGATTTATGAAGTATGAGGTGAGTGAAATAATAAAAAATAAACAATATACAGGGTTCTTCATTTATAACCTAACGGGCACATGGCCTCTCCCGAGCTCCTGCTAGATTCCCCCATTACCTGCTGCCATTGAGCATGCACATCTGCTAGCAGCGGCACTCGGCAGTACTGTATCGTCCAGCAATATGAACAGGCAATTGAATCTAGAGCAGTGCATTTCGTGTATAAAAGTTATTTTCTTTGTGGATCAGCAAGCTGTGTTTACAAAGAGTATATTCAAAAGTTCCCTGGTGAAGTGCCTCCATCCAGATTTACAATTTACGAGATTGTGAAGAAATTCAAAACCACTGGTTCTGTGTTAAACAAAAAGAAAGTGTAAACGTACAGTTTTAACAGAGGAAAAGTTAGATGAAATAGGCACAAGTTTTGAACATACACCAACAAAATCCATACCAAAATTAGCACAACAGGTGGGAATTTCAGAGTCTTCTGCACATAGAGCAACTAAATTATTAAAACTAAAACCTTGTAAGTGTACACATGTCCATTGTTTAAAACAAGGTGATACAGTATCACAAATGCATTATTGTGGATGGTTTCTATCATCACTGAATGACAGTTTAATTGATCTATAGCTTCTGTTCTTTTCCGACAAGGCATAGTTCCACCTAAATGATCATGTCAACACTCATAACAATCGGTACTGGGCATCTGAAAATCCCCATCGCGCTCAAGAAATCCCTCATTATGATCGGAAAGTTGGAGTTTGGTGTGCTGTTAGCGCTAGACGCATAATCGGTCCAATATTTTACGAGCAGACTGTAAATGCTTAGAGGTACAGAAATGACATTTTCACCTAATTTTTTCATGAACTGACAAGAAGAGAAATCATATGGGTGATTTCAACAAGATTCTGTTACTGCTCATACAGCAGAGGAGTCCATGAATAAAATTAGGGAAGTGTTTCAAGATAGAGTGATTAGTGCTGGTGTATGGCCCTCTCGCTCCCCGATGTAACAGTGTGTGACTTTTACTTGTGGGGTAACCTGAAAGACAAAGTTTACGAGACAAATCCTGAATACATTGGAAGAGCTAAAACAAAATATTAGAAATGAAAACGAAAACATTACAATGGCCCAACTTAATCAAGTGAATCAGAATGTGTTTTCCCGATATAATGCCTATTTAGCCCAGGGTGGACGACATTTCCAGCATCTTCTATAAGGTGAGATTTTTTATACATGCTTTATGCACGGAATTTATGTAGGAGCAAAGCTGGCTGTGGCACACCCAACCGTGTACAAGCAAAACGCCATGTATTCACACACAGTGGACACCAATTAATTTCGACATTCAATAATTTGAATAATTGGGTAATTCAAATATAAGTACAATCCCCTTGAAACTCCTATTTAAAATAATGTTAAAATGTATGTTTAATTTGACATTTTGAAGCCAACATTTGGATAATTCAAAGCCACAATTCAGTTTATTGATCATGAAGAAAGTAATCTGAATTCTATAGAAGTTGAAATATGATTAAAAATTCCAAGAATTCGTTAGTACCCACATTTCTAGTTGCTTATTGTTAAAGTCCCGTTACCTGGCAAGTGAACTGGACCGTATTGTTCAGTGCTTTGTGTCGTCGGAAACAGTACATAGACACCCACCCCTCACTCATAGCCCAAAAACTGAGAATAATACTTTTACAGTACATGTACTCTTACTTACTTACTTACTCACTGGCACTATCGAACCCGTAGGTTCGTGGTCGCGCGGACATACGCTCTCCATACATCCCTATCCTGAGCTAATGCTTTCCAATCATTCCCTGTATAATCTACTTCCCTCAAATCATAGTTAATGTTGTTCTCCCACCTCATTCTTGGTCTACCAACTGGGCGTTTTCCCTCTGGCTTTCCTACAAGAAGTTTCCATGCACGTCTTTCATTCCCCATACGTGCAACATGTCCTGCCCATCGCAGTCTACGAGACTTAACTGTTCTTATTATATCTGGCTTCCTATAAAGACCATGTAGTTCATTGTTATTTAGCCTTCTCCATTCACCTGTCTGTTCATCTCTCTTTGGTCCAAAAATTTTCCTAAGAACTTTATTCTCAGATACTCATAATCTCCTTTCCTCCCTTAAAGTAAGAGTCCATTTTTCGCACCCATATAATATAACTGGTAGAATAATAGTTTTATATATTTTCAGTTTAACGTTTTTTGAAAGGAATTGGGACATCAAAAGTCTCTGCAATGCTTAATAGCATGCATTTCCAGAATTGAGCCTATGTTTAATTTCTTTGTGCATCTCATTCCTATTTGTGATTATTGTTCCTAGGTATTTGAATTCAGCCACTTCCTCAAAATTTCCCTCATTTGTCATTAGCTGTCCATTTCCATTATATATTGAATTTCTACGTGTGACCATATATTTAGTTTTACTGATATTTACTTCCAGTCCTAATTTCTTAGTGTTACTCAATAGTGTGTGCGTGTTGGCCTTTAGTATCTCCTCGCTATCGGCCAGTAGTACTACATCATCAGCATAAACTAACAGCTTATTAATACCATTGAGTTGTAAGCCTTCCTCATTCTCTAAAGATTTAATGGCATGCTCTAGTACAAAATTAAATAGCAGAGGAGATAGTGCATCTCCTTGCTTCAACCCATTCTGGATTTCAAAAGTGTCTGAAAACTGTTTGCCTACACACATCCTACTCTTTGAGCCATTTAGACACATTCGTATAATAATTAAATGAATCGTGATTTCTTCTTATCTCATACTTCTATGTTTTTTTAAACACAGCACTGCAGTATCGGCGACACGTTGTCGTCATCATCAAAATCAAATTTAATACATTCGTATAAGTCTAACTAACTTTAGGAATTCTGAACTCCAGCAGGATACTATATAACTTCTCCCTCTTAATTGAATCATATGCTTTTTTGAAGTCTACATATAGTTGATGTACAGTACCATTATATTCCCATTTCATTTCTAAAATCTGTCTTATACTAAAAATCTGATCTGTTGTAGACCTGTTTCTTCTAAATGCACATTGATGATCTCCTAGAATGTCATCAATATAGGGAGTAAGTGTGCTTACCAATATATTTGTTAGAATTTTGTACGAAGTTGAAAGTAATGAGATGCCCCTGTAGTTGTTGCAATCAGTTTTATCTCCTTTCTTATAAATTGATACGATAATTGATTCCTTCCATTCATCTGGAAGAGCTTCTTTTTCCCAAATCATACTAAGCAACCAGCGTATCTTGTCCATCAATTTTTCTCCCCCTGATTTTATCAGTTCTGCTGGGATCTCATCTGAACCTGATGCTTTATACATCTTCAATTTTTCAATTACCATTTCAACCTCTAATGCACTTGGCTCTGCGACTAGCATTCCTGCTGTCTGTAACTTATCCTCCTCAATGTCCTGTTCTGTATGTACATTTAATAGCTGATTAAAGTAACTTTTCCATCTATTTAATATACTCCTAGAATCTGCAATCATATCCCCATTTACATTCCGAATTATGTTTGTTCTAGCCTGAAACCCTTTCTTCTCTATACTAATTCACTGATATAATTCTCTAATGTTCCTATTTTTTGCATTCATTTCAAGATCATTAATCTTCTCTCTCAAATATTCCCTCTTTTTACTCTTTAGTAACTTGGTGGTTTCCTGTCTAACGCTACCCAATTGCTCTAAATTTGGCTCGTGTAACCATTTCACAGAGAGAGGATCTCCTGACCTACAGTCGGGCTAGTGAGAAAAGCGAGTTTATGACTCACAGTGAGCTGTGCAGTTGTGTTCTCCCGCTAGCCCAGCTGTAGGTCTTGAGATCCTCTATGTAATATAGATATATACATCATCATCATCATCCTCTTGTGTCCTCCTTTCGGAAGGTCGATTCCAAATATACCTCCAACCATCTCTACCTTCAAATGCTTTCCTTCTTTTTAGTTCTTTCCAGTCGTATCCTCTTTCTTGTAAACTTTTCTTCACTTGGTTAATCCACCTTTCTCATGGTCGTTTTCCCTGTATCTTGAGATTTAACAGTCTTTGTGGCAGACTTTCCTTTTCCATTCTTTTTAAATGTCCAAACCATTTTAGTCTATTTTTTTTCTATGTCTGTTGTTAATTTTTCTCCGTTTAAAATCTCCGTGATTTTGTCATTCCTTATTCTATCTCTCCTTATTTTATGTACTATTCCATGTAAGAATTTCATTTCTGTAGCTTGGATTCTGCTCAATTCCTTCTTTGTATATGTCCAAGTCTCAGCTGCATATGTTAGAACTGGTTTGAAATAAGTTTTATACATTGCCATTTTACTCTTGATGGGTATAATACATAATTATGTATATTCTTTTTTTTATAGCTTCTCCAACGTTTCAAGAAAGTATATTTGGCACTAATGACATAAAAGATTCTGAAGACAACCAGTACACGTTGGGAAGTATGAATTTTGTCCCAAGATATCCAGTATATAATTTTGTGAGAAAATGAAAATATTTTATGGAAATCATTTTTTTTAAACTTTGGATCTTTTTGGCTTTATGACCATGGTGTGGTAATGAAAATGCCTCAGTTTATTTGTTTGCAGCAGTTAGTTCAAAACTTTCTCAGCATTTTATCTGTGGCTAAGACAGTTTTTTTTTGTGGTTGTATTATTATGATGTCGACTCTTCTTCTGACATTGAATGACAATATCTGAGAAGTCAACACCATAAGAACACAGCCTCCTGAAGATGTCTAGCACAGATGACCTTCAAGGAAACAATCAGATCATGACCACAATGCCCACAAGATGCCAAGATTAAGAAATCTCACACTGATTATCTAAGAATTCAATGTTACAAAAACCATATTATTGCAACTTAAATGTAAGAAGTAAGTAGGTAGCTTTTGTATTTTTTACTACCGAGAGTGCTTATAATTTAAATTTAAATATTTACATGTTACTCTAAATACCTGAAATCAATAATTATAATTAGCATTCTGTTAAAAGTGTTCTACCAAAGTCAATTTGATCTGTTAAGTCAGAATTCCGTATACAACTAATTTTACCTTGAAGGAATTTCTGGTTTCAACTGATATCAAATGTTCATGGTAAAATACACACATATTAAAATACGTGAGGGAATTGGAATAATAACAGAATGAAGAGTGAAAGCATTGCTGCTACCATGTGGGTCAGGAAATGCTTTACTGGTAATCGTTGCAGTTTTAATTTAAAATATGAGAATGGAACTGACTCGCTTTCTTTCAAGATGATTATCATGCTAAAGTTTTTTTAACTTGCTATGATTTATGGTATTTTATGAGAAAATATAACATAAATAAGTTAGCAAACTGTTATATGAAACAGTTATAAAAATATATTAGGAAGGAGCATTATGAGGTTTTCTTAATAAATAAGTTAGGCCTGTATTCATCTTACCTCATAAATTGTTTTTTTTTTTAATATGCGTTTCAAAGCTTCTGTGCTTCATTGTCAGTTGGTACAGACTGTATGCATCTTACAAAAAGCAACAATTTATGAGGTAAAATGAGTACAGACCAAACTTTAATAGTGAGTGGAGAACATATTTTTAATGACTCACCTCATATAATTTCAAATTTCTTTTCCATGTGGAAGCCATGACTGAAGAGGGACAAGATATTGTCTAAAACTGCCGGTATCAAAGAAATTTGAAATGATATGAGGTGAGTCGTTAAAAATATGTTCTCCACTCACTATTAATGTTTACTTCCCAATATTAATTTAAATATAACAGACCAAACTTATTTATACAAAACAATTTTAATGTAAGATATTTAAGCTTGCAGTAAACTCCCAATTTGTCGGTCTAATAAAGGGGAGAAGGTGCATGAAAAATTGAAAAACATGATTAATTGAAATATTACACTATGAAGTATTTATATCCAAGATAATTACGGATAATGTATTAAATTACATTTTAATATTTAATTTTAGGAAGTTATATTTTGAGGTTATATCAATATTAATATTGAGGTAAGATGTTCAGACTAAAAATAATATAATTAAATTACATTTTGTTTATTTATGGAAATAGTCAGTGATGTTTTTCTGTTTTTGTGAAGCGTTTACATTATTTCTAATTACCACATGAATTTTTCTGACTGCAATAATGTCATTATGTTCAAAATACATGCACTTCATATAATTGACCGTTTGAAAACCTGAAATTTACTCTTGAAGTGTTGTCACTTTCCTCGCTCTATCCCCTCTATTCAGTTCACTTCCAACTTTGTTTATGATCTCAGTGTCAGACAAATGTTGGAATCACATTTATTTTATTTTATTTATTTTTTTCGAAATAAACTAACTTGTATTTTCAATGTTTTTATTTTAAATTTATCAGTTCTCACTGACGGACAAATTATATCTGAAGAGAAAAATTTACGTCTAAACAGGGATTTGAACCCAAGATCTCTGGTTTTCTGTTTCAGTGCTCTAGACCACTGAGCTGCTTAGGCATTTCACTTTAATCATAGTTAAATATGAATCATAATATCGGTTGAAAATGAGAGGGATGTCTTCTTGAAAACTGCAGTTCCCATGTTTAAGAAAACAAACTATGAGGTAAGATAAGAAGTGACTCATTCATTCATTGAATTTCAATTTAAACGGAAATTTTTCTCTCTCTTATTCAATCCAAGGAATGAATCTTCACTCCACATGCCATCTGATTGCTTCTTCTCAAGAAGTCTACATACAGGATGCTCTAAAGTTCCCCTTACAAACTTCTAGGACTTGTAGAGGGGACTGAGTTGATAATAATTAGAATTGGAAACCATGTCCAGAAACTTACCGTTTCCGTGCAACAGCCGTTTGAAAACATGTTTTTAACACGACCACTTTTACAAGTGATTTTATTATGAGACGTGACACAGTACATCATTTGTTTTACAATTCAACTCATTAATAACCAAAGAAACAAAATGGAAACTGAATCATCACTTGCATTAATAATCCCGGATACACTCTCCACAATAAATTTTTGCAGTTTTAAAAATTTTGACATTTTTAAAAAAGCACCAAGTCTTGGAATACTCAATAGGTAGAATTTTTTATTTAGACGAATCGCAAAGCTATTACTTGTTGAGACATGTGACATACGTTCAGGCAATGCTTTTCAAACAGCTGTAGCATGGAAACGGTAAGTTTCTAGACATGGTTTCCAATTCTAAATATTATCACCTCAGTCCCCTCTACAAGTCCTAGAAGTTTGTAAGAGGAATTTTAGAGCACGCTGTAGAATTTAACACTACTTTTATAGCCAGTAAAACTTTATTTTTGATGTTTTTATTTTTAATTTATCACTTATCACTGAAGGACAAATTATATTTGAAGAGAAAAATATACGCTTAAACTGGGATTTGAACCCAAAGTCTTTGATTTTCCATACCAGTGCTCTAAACCACTGAGCTACTTAAGCAACTCAATGGAAAATGTGCAATATTTTAAATTTTACAATTTCTTAATATTATTGTATGTGAACAACAAGCCTAGTACATTAATTTCAATATTTTATTTACAATTTCTTAGTTTTTTGTTGCATTTATTCTATACTCATGGGTAAATGAGTTACTTAGTCACTCTTGTTGAAATAATAGATCAGATCTCAGAAATTCATTGTGATAAAAGTGAAAATGGTATTTAATATGTTTTACTTTTTTATGCACAATTTCTTGCATTTCTTCCTTGCATTATAGTTTGCTACATGTCAGATCTTAAAATAACACCAAGACAAATTTCCAAGGTGGGAAAATCAACATAAAATTGTAAAATATGTAAGATTGTATAAAAGAGAATTTATTTTTAACTCCATTCTTTCTCCACAATTTTTTAATAATTGTACAAATACATTATATATTAGTAAACATTTTTTTAATAATTGCAACCATTATAGTTTTATACCATTAGCTGTGTTAATAGGAATCTCAAAAGACGTTGAGGTGTTTTTAATTTCAAAGTTCAATAATAATGAGAAATTAGGCCCTTTATATTAATATAATGTACGGTAGGTTAATATGAGATAATCTTCTTCTTCTTCCTTCCAAGTATTAGGCCAAGGCCTGTTACGATCCTATAGAAAATTTTCCCTCCAGCGTTTCATAGGACGGCCCAGTGATCTTCGTCCTCTTGGTATATAATTATAAACATCTTTGGGGATCCGATTTGAACTCATTCTTTCAAGATGGTGTTTCCAATTTAGTTGGTACTGTTTAATATATTCCAAAATTGGCGTAGTCTTCAATTCTTTTAAGATATCGGTGTTCCTCTTCCGATCCCATCTGGTGTAACCCGCTGTTCTGCGCATGAATCTCATTTCACAAGCCGTTATTCTGCTTTCATGTTGTTTTTTTAGTGTCCTTGCTTGACTACCATAGGTCAACACTGGTCTAGCCAAAGTGTTATATAAACGTAATCTGGTGTTTTTTTTGTACAAGGGATGGTTTCATAACTTGATTAATAATTCCTAAACTTTTATTATAACTAGTAACTTTTTCAGGGATATCCTTTTCATCCCAGATAGAGAGATAATATCCAAGATATTTAAATTGATTAGATCTCTCTAAAATTTTATTCTGGAGACAGATTTTACTTTGTATGGGGTAATTTAGTAAATAATAACATGGATCAAAACATTTAAAAATTAAACCAAGAAAGTGTTATTTGTATCTCTTCCTGTAGAGAAGAATAGAACATCCCAAAAGATAAAAAAAATAGTTTGAATGTATGCAAATGTAAAATATTGCCTTTCTTTGGAAAATCTAAGCACTAGTTCCCTCTAATCTAATCATTTGTTCCCCTAATTGGTCTTCAATCATTTGTGTTCTCAATTAGGTAGTCAAATTATTTATTTCATGAATGATTTTTTCATAAATTTTTACTGATCTTTTATTATGATTCTTAAAAATTTAGAAGGAAATTTGTTTCACAGTTCAATTAATAAAACTTTAGATTTCCGACAGCTACAACTTAAATCAAGAGAAAGATGTTATTATTGCCAGTCATTCATGGGGTGACATGAGACATGGAAGGATGGTTCAGACACCATAGAATTAAAATTCAGCTACTAATTTCTCACTGTAAAATCAACTAACTTTATGGTTCTTGGAACCTATAGATTCATTTCTGCATTCACTAAGGCCCTCTATTGGGTCCCTAACCTGAACTAATTGAATCTATGTTTTTATTATTAATTTGACACTTCTCACTAAAGGACAAATTATATTTGAAGAGAAAAATTATATTTATAGTTAAATATAGGTTTTGATTCATAAATTGAAGAGTCATTTTTTACGTGTTACTCATATTTTGTGTTTCCTTAAACACAGGAACTAGTTTTCAAGACAACCATCTCTCTCATTTTCAACCGACATTATGACTCATATGGTTCTCTTGAAAACTGGTAGACTCATATGAGTCATAATGTCGGTTGAAAATGAGAGAGATGGTTCTCTTGAAAACTAGTTCCTGTGTTTAAAGAAACATAAAATATGAGGTAAGATGTAAAAAAAATGACTCAATGATTTAAGAAAAATTATATGCTCAGACTGGGGTTTGAACTCAGGACCTAGAAAGCCAAAGGTCCTGGGTTCAAACCCCAGTCTGAGCATATAATTTTTCTCTTCAAATACAATTGAATCTAGTTCATATTTCAGATATCCAGTTCCCTAAGATCCATTCGAGTACTATCCTCCCACCTACAACTAGGCCTTCCTAATGACCTTTTTCCCTAGGTAAACATTTTTTAAGCATTTCTACCGTCACCCATTCATCTCAATCCCCTAGACGTAATACCTCTGACACTATTTAGGATACATGTCTTTTTTTTTTAATGCTTTAAACTATTTTCTTTTCTCAGTATGAGAGACCATTTTTCACACAAATTTGAGAAAACAGGAACTGAATAGTGAAACATACTTTCTGCTCTATGTGGTTATTTAATTTAATTTGTTTTATTTTGATACATTAATAATGATTCTAGATATTTGAATGATTTCACCTTTTCATAAGATTCATTTTCTAGAGCTATCCTATCATAATATTATATTTTGATCATGCTATATCTAAATATTCTTTGATTTTTGTGTGTTTACATCTAAACCAGTTTACTTGTAGGCATTTGAAAAACTTGTGCATTTCTTGCTACTTTATTAACATTGTCTCCTATAATATGTAGATTTACACCATTGGCTTAGGCCAAAACCTGGTGAATGCTATTCATACCTAAACTCAGATTACTCTCGATAACATTACATCAAAAATGAAATTGGATCCATTCAGAATGGAGAAGCTAGTTGACATCTGCTTTACCTATTCATACTTTACTAATCCAAGATTTTGGGTGTACCAAATTCATATAAAATCTGGTAAAAAGCATATCTCCTCACCGAGCCATAAGCTTTTCTGAAATGAATAACTGTGCACTGGTTGACTGTATTCCATTTCTTTTCTGAAATTTAACACTTGCAGAATATTTGATCATTCAAAGAAATATACACTTCATATTACATTTCTGGTTCATTTTCTTGATATTACCTCATAGTATTACAAAATTCTAACAAATATATTAGTATCCAAACTTATTTTCCCTGTATTGACAACATAATAGGTAATCATCAATAGGGATTTAGAAGAAACAGGTCTATAACTTCAAAGGGGCATACAAATCAATTAAAAGGGAGAAGTTATAGTATCCTGCTGGAGTTCAGAATTCCTAAAAAGTTGCATTTATTCAAATGTGTCTAAATAATACAAAGGGTAGTGTGCATGTAGGCAAACAGTTTTTGGATACTTTTGAAATTCACAATGAGTTAGAGTAAGGAGATGGACTATCTCCTCTACAATTCAATTTTGTACTTTATAGAGGATGGAGAAGACCTACAACTCGGTGTATTAATAAGCTGTTAGTTTATGCTGATGATGTATTATTACGCGATAGCAAGGTGATATTAGGGGCCAACATGCACACACTAATGAGTAACATTTAGAAATTTGGAATAAAACTAAATATATGTCCACACACAGAAATATATTATATAATGGAAATGGACAGTTAATGACAAATGAGGGAAATTTTGAAGAAGTGGCTGAATTCAAATAGCTAGGAACAATAATTACAAATTGGATTGAGATGGACAAAGAAATTAAACATCAGTTCAGTTATTGAAATGCATGCTATTATGCATTACAGGGATTCTTGTCATCCTAACTTCTCTCAAAAAATGTTAATCTGAAAAATATAAAACTTATTCTCCCAATTATATTAAATGAATGCAAAACATTGCTTTAAGACAGGAGAGAAGATTATGAACAGACAGGTGAACGGAGAAGACTATTAACAGTGAGTCACGTAATCCTCTTTGTAAGGAAACCAGATATATTAAGAACAGTTAAGTCTCATAGACTGTGATAGGCAGGACATGTGGCACAAATGGGGAATGAAAGAGAGGCATGGAAACTCCAATAGGTGGGCCAAGAATGAAATGGGAGTGTAACATTAACCATTATTTGACAGAAGTAGATTATACAGGGGATGATTGGAAATCATTAGCTCAGAATAGGGATATATGGAGAGTTTGCATGGCCATGAAACTGCGAGTTTGTTTTAGTCAAGTGATTTAGTGTTACTTATCAGTTATTGAATAATTTGATCAATTGTTAATATATAAAGCTTTGCCTGTAATAACCTATAATTTTATTTGCACAATTAATTAATCTTGCTAAAAGAAGGCTAGATATAATTTTCTATTGTGTCAATAGAATAAGAAGTGCATTATAATTAATTTCTCACTAAAATATAAGTCACCATTACTCAACTAATTTCACAAGACAAAGAATCTAAAAGTACCAAAATATTCAAAATACAATTAAAATTAAACCATGTGCATGTATCTTGGAGAACTGGCAACTATAGGGAAATTCCATTGGATTATTTTTAATTTGTTGATAAAAAGGAGAAGGAACACTGGGCAATGATTGGTGTAACTAGGATTAAATTGTTAATAAGGCAATATGAATGCATAATTCCCTATTTTGAAGCTGTCAAAAATCTAAAGATATGTAAATTGTACTGTAACTGAAGGAAAAGTCACCTATCACTAGTTATGCAAGTAGATCTTAAGTGTTCCCAAATGTTAATCAAACTTTAGTTAGTGATTTCAGTAGTGCTTTCTAAAAAAATAATGTAATGTTACTTTTGATATGCTGTATTTAATATTCTGTCAGTAATAATTAAATGAATTGTGATTTTTTCTTACCTCATACATCTATGTTTCTTTAAACACAGCACTGCAGTATCGGTGACCCTTTGTCGTCATCGTCAGCTGTTTTCACGACTGTCAATTTTTTCTCCTTTTTGCCGGTAATTATCTAGACTGCCATCTGGTGTTCTTTTGAAGGAATTCCTCTTCAAACTGCCATCTGGTGTTGTTTTGAATGAATCATTTCCTAAACTGCTATCTGTTGTATTTTTGAAGAACTGTCAGTGTTGAATGGTGTTCAATGTCTGAGTGTGTTAAAATAACAGTTTAAACAGAATATGACGATTTAGTAGTATATCATTGAACGTGAAATCTCTTCTTTTTTTTTTAAATACTAGCTTCAAATTTTATCTACTTTTCAAGAAATAATTTAAAAAGAGGAAAATTATTTTCATAAAATAATCCTCGGTTATCAAGAGATAATTCTGTGAATACCATTTATTTCTTAGCATCCAATGTCTTTATGAATGATACAAAATTCATATTTTCTTTGTTCTATTTTCCTACTGCTTCAAACAATTTAATTATAAATCCCAATTCAAAATTGATATAAAACAAGATCTGTCTAATTTTTTAATCACTTATTAATCACTTATTATTTTTATATATACCAGTATTCAGCAAATTATTAACTGGTTACTTGTCATTGTATTCTGATGAATGCAATCACTATCATTTACATTGAATCTCAGAGTTAAACTGTTGTTTTTAACAGTAAATCTAAACAATTCGTTTTACTCAACCTTATTAGATATAGTAGTTACAAGGATATTATAAAAGGAATGTTCTTATGAGTTTTATAAGATATTGAGTTTTATTTCTTTTTATTATGTGCCTTACTGAGATTTGTATGTTTTTAGAAACATTAATAAGAATTTGTAGTGCCAAGAATATTAAATATATATATTCATGTGATTTAAATAATTTTCTTTTGAATAATAAATTGTGAGGTCTATAGTTTTCATGTCATTTTTGACAGACATTGGCATTTCTTTTAACATCATTTTTACATTTATCTGTATTAAATTATTATTGAATTTCCCTATTTTATTTCTAATCCCATGTAATTCCTGTTCCTAGAAAAATTGTCTTTTTTTCCTTGATTTTTTTTTAGTTTTTTTTTCTTCAGGAAAATGGTGTTAGCCTTGTGTATCTATCCCAAACCTGGAGGACCAGTGGTTTTATTTTGTGGTGTTTCATGAGATCAGTATAAATTTAAAAAAAAATGACAAAAATTGTTAATACAATAACAAAGAATGCAATGGCATGTTATTCAGAATGATAAGAATTAAAATAAAGTAAATTAAATTCTGAGGAAATAGAATTTTTGGAAGAGAGAAAATGAGAAGCACAGTAATTAAATGAAAAATGAATGTTCAAATTTCAATTGTGGATTTAATTAATAAAAGGTACAATTAAAATGATGTGTCATTTAAAGAAGAATTATAGAAGACAGATTTCCAAGAAAAATGCCAACATGTGTTCCACCTGGTAGAAGAAGAGGATGGCCAAAAATAACGTAGATTGATGGTGTTTAAAGTAGTATTAGATAAAAGGATTGGAATATGACAGAGAAATGACAATAGATTAGTGGGACCAGAAAGATGTAAAACCTGCTAAATAAATAATTTGTATACACATGCAAGAATAACGACAAAGTAAACATTTGAACACACATTACCAATTAGTTGTAAAGTATTTTTCGTAAATGTATATCGTTATTATTTTACTAATAAAGGACATCAACCCTGTCATCATCGTACTTTATTAATATAGGACTTTAAATTGATCAGTCACTAAACATTAATAAAAAAACAGTAGATCCTGATGGCTACTGATTAAGCTCATTTCTGGTTCAGAAATTCATGTGTTCAAATCTAAGTCAATGGATTTTTAAGGTAATAAAATCCTTAGTATAGCTTCCTTCCGAAGGGAGGTAAAGTCATAGGTTCTGTGTTACAGGTTTTTGGCACGTGACAAAACCTCTACCTTGAAAAAAATAGCCTCTGAGCAAAATTTGTCAGCCCATGGCCATATTTGAATTGCGATGCTAATAACTTCAGTTGATGAGCATTGTTAACTTAACAACTTTCTTATTTACCTACCAAAAACAGTAAATGTGACTGTGTGTGTATGTATGTATATATATATAAATTTTATTTCTTTAATAAGGCTTATGATGAATTAACATATCAGGAGTTTACCAGTGTTGTAGCCCAGCTATGCATAAAATACTGATGAATTATTACTTGCAATCCACATTCCTTCATTGGTTTTATTCTACTCGACGTCAACAATTTACATATCTTGGAAGAAATGATGAAACTTATTATGCAAAGTGTCTTCATGATCCAAAACAAAAATCAGTCAATATTATTGGCAGCATGACAGTGAGTGACAAATGCTCAAAAATTTTATGTCAGTGTTAACCTGATTAATGGGATCAATTTACTTGGCCAGTTAAAAGTTAGAATTACATTTGCAAATGAGTTTTGTTTCTACAACAAAATAGACAATTCTGTATGTTTAATGAAAAACTACATTAGGTTTGTTCTTACGAGACACTCAGAACATGCAATGGACTAATACAACTCTCAATTCTGCCCATGCATCAGTTGAGTACATTCTCAAATCCTGTTAAGGCAGAGTTGAAATATTTGTTAAACTGCTCTTTAACAACCTCCTTGTTAATAATTATACAGGGATTTTAAATAATAATATAATTTTAATTCTATCTGCGTTGAAATTGAAATGATCATTTCCCAAACTACTTCCTTGTGGTATAGCACCGAGTCCTGTCCTTTTCAACAGTTCTCATTTGCGAAACAGGAAACTCTCCTGCCATAATTTTGGAGGTCCCAAATGGTCTTGGGATGTCTATTTTTCCAGTCATGACAATTTGTGCACGACAACAGTCATTATACATTCTTGAGATGTGGTTTCTCCATCCTTTTCTTCTCTCTTTTATGCATTTGACTACATCCTGTATTCCACATTTATTTCTGATCTCATTTGCTCTATCATATAAAAAATATATCTTGGTGAAACAAATATAGAAACTTAATTTGTATTAAAATAGGTCACTATCGCCATTCAAATAATTAATTATTGAATATTTAAATGTTTTTATCTCCAACATTATGTATAATGTTAACTCACTGACAAAATATTTCAATCATGTAAAAGCAAGTTCTAACCATCTGCGCAGAATTCCTAATTCCTGCTCATAATTTAGAATTAATTTCACTTGTATTGAACGAGTTCTAAGCTTCTTGGAATGAAATCTGACCTGCTGTGCATAAACAGGCAATTAATATTTTTTATCTTGGTGGGAACAAATCTTGTGTGTTTTAAAACACAACAAAGAATATAAGAATAACAATTTTAATATGACTGGAGAGAAAACATGCACTTGAGTCAGGATTTTAACTCAAGATCTCCAGTTTTATAGTCTGGTATTCTAAAATTGAGGCACACCTCCAAAAGCAACTACAAATTCTTCTCACTTTTATCCCCAAGTCCTGCATAAGTAGGGAAATTGTGTTCACAAGACTTTCTTTTGTAATTGGATGCAGAATTTTCACTTACAAGAAACCAACAGTAGTCAGAAAATATATTGAGAATCAATTTTGGAATATTGATTTTACATTGATATTTCGTGATGCAACCTTTCTCCATGCCAGCTGGTTTCTGTTCCATTTAATAGAAAAAATCAAGATGGGAATAAAAACATTATTATTGTTTCATATACACACATGAGTTCTTGTACTTACAACGTACAATATAAATTGTGCTTTATACTTAACTTGGAAATCAAGAGACACCATTCATCAAGAATATTTTTTTATCTAACTGGCATCTAAGTTCATTTACATCATTGCAATAAATAAGACTACCGGTACTCTCTTCATGTATAAAAAAAGTGGATAGATTTTGTTTCTGGATTTCAATGAACTGTCCCCTTGTGTGTTAATAAAAGTTCCAAAAATCTACCTTACAATTTCATGAGATCATTTAACATCAATTGTGATTTTTTTTCTTTATTCTAAGTGTGTAGGTCATCTTGCTCCCGGACAACAAAGCAAATTCACTGTATATAGTTTCTTCTTCTTTTTCTTTAATGTTTCTCTATTAAAACCGCCTTGCACTATTCTCTGACTTCTTGCAAGCAGCTCTTGTTGAAACTTAGAGAGGCTCCCACACAGTATCTCATCCGATTGAACTTTTATAGGAAAAAAAATCACTATGATGTTTTAATTTAAGGTTAAATCAAAATGCTTTCTCCATAACTCATCGTCATATCCAGTCCTTCTCTATTAGAAGCCACGTTTTTCAAAGCCAGGACCTGTTGCTTTCTATGCGGAAGGCTCGTAACCAACTGAACTACTATCAATCTAAATGCAATTTTTTTTCTCATATGCACTGTTAAATCTCGGTAGCTTCAACAAATGCAATATTTGGATTCTATTAGAACTCAAAATGAAATTATGACAAGAAATTCTATCTGCAATGTTCTAAATTTGTAATCTGGGCCCTTATGGGAAGAATGAAAAGTTTATATCCTTTAATTCTGAACTACTTACCCAAACAGTTTATAGCATCTCTCCCTCCAATCTTTCTCGTACAAACCACTGCAGCACTCTGAGTCATATAAGTTTGACATAGGTGCACCGACTAAAGAGTGCATTTATCTGCTTTGTCTTCTAGATGCCTCAATTATAATGCACTACCTGATTCCTCAGCTTTTCCCAGGTATTTAATCTGATCATGTTGTCAGTAATCAGCTTAGAATCCAGAAAAACTATGGATATGACACTAATCTTTGTCATTTTTGTAATTTTATTTTTCACTCCCCCAGTATGACAGGGGTAGAACTAGGATGTCACTATTCATCTTGTGATCCTAAAAACTATGTATTTGACACTAATATCGGTCATTTTCACTATTTAAAATTATAAATTTGACACTAATCTTGGTAATTTTATTTTTCACCCCTTCTCATCCCCTCCATCCATGTCAATGGGGACTGAACTTCGATTTAAACAGCATTAGGAATAAGAATTAAATTCATGTTTTTATTGCCTCACTTAATATCCTTTTTCTTCTAGACTGCAGTTTCGGAGCTCATCTCCATCATCAGTAGCCAGTGGTCAACCGGTGTTATGTCGTTTCTTGGCAGTTTTCTTCTTCCTTCTATCGGTGGACTGATGAACCTCTGGATCAGGTCAAAATTTGCAGGAGTTTTGAAATTCATGAGTTAATCTTTTTTGTTTATTTTTTTATGTGGATTTTTTTCTCAGACCTTGAGTTCTGAATGTCATTATTCACCTCAGTGATCCTGAAAACTATGATTTCAACACTAATATTGATAATTTTAAAATTATTTTTAGATGTTATCCTTTTCTCATCCCCTTGAGATGCTAAGGGTCAAACTTGGGCTTAAATATCCTCCTTAGGGTTGCAAGGGATCAAACTTGCTCTTCAATGACAATAGGACTACCACAAACACTTTAGCAACCCTGAAACTATGAATTTGACACTAATTTCGGAATTTGACACTAATTTCGGTCATTTTGGACACTTTATTTTTCACCCGCTTTAGAGGCAAACCTGACTTAAGTGACATAAAAACTGTCACCAATCAGCTTAGCAACCCTGAAAACTATGAATTCGACACTAATCTCAATCACTTTTGACTGAACACTATTATGTGTAGGCATGTCTCGTGCATTTTCTACAAAGGTGGGAATCTTAACCTCCCACCAACCAAAGGGCTTATAATGGGGTTACTTTACCTTTACCACATTATAAACAGATTTACTTCATTCATCTAGTATTGTTTTTGTTATGTATAACATTACTTTTGTCTATTACAAAAAATGCAATATGAGAAAAATCCACTAATATATTTATTGCTATAGCATTATAAGTGCTATTAAAAAAGTGATAGAAAATAAATATGTTGTTCTTCTTCACTTTCAATTATGTTTATTCATCAGTTTCCAGAAAATATTAAACCTTAGAGGAAACATAAAAACTATTTGTAGGAAAGCCAGAGAAAAAGCAATTAGTGGTAGGGCAAAAATCATGTGGAAGAATAATATTAACCATGATTTCAGGGAGTTAAATTATATAGGGACTGATTATAAAACAATTCAGAATAGAGATGTATGGAGAGCTTATGTCTGAATGGCCATGAACCTCTGAGTTTGACAGTGCAAGTGAATTAGAGACAAATATTCTTTCTTACACATAATAGAACAGATTTACAGGAAGTGGTTTGTGGGTGAGAAATACCGGAAGGCAGAAAAAATGCACTAGTAAGGGAAATTGCAAATGGAAGGAAGAAAATTAATCATTTGGGATTTCCAATATAAACTTAAAAAGTTTTGTTATTGTGGATAACAAGGATGTTGGTGTTTCTTGAAAGATCCTATGATTGTTAAAACAGATGAATAAAACAAGACTATATTATTTGAAGAGAAATTTTTCTCTTCAAATATGATTTATCCATCATTGAGATGTACGAAATCAATAATAAAAACATAACAGATTCACCTAAATGCCCTTTTTGCAATTTAAATGAAGATATGGAAAGAAACCATCTCCTCCGTTGTCCAGCTTTTGTAGAAGAGACCAGCCTTTCTGCTAAATATTGGAGTGCAAGAGAGCGAATGATTTCATTATCAAGTGCTCGACATTAGATACCAACCAACCAACCATAATAAAAACATGGAAAAAGCCGTACTGGCTGTAATGTATAGTTCCCAAATATTTCTTCTTAATAAAGGAGCCGCCATTTGCAAGTAGAAGCATGGCTTCATAGTATTTGGTGGACGGGAATTACAATGTATATAGAGAAAGATTTGCGTTTAGATCGGTACTTGCTCAGGTAGCTCAGTTGGTAGAGCATTTTTGGTCTAGAGAACCAAGGGTCCTGGGTTCAAGTCCCGGTCTGAGCGTATAATTTTTCTCTTCAAATATGATTTATCCATCATTGAGATGTACGAAATCAATAATAAAGACTATATTAGTTAAAATATTATCAACAACATTTCGTGGGTTAAGCCTCATTCTGGTCTCATATATTTCAACTGAAGTTGGATCCATCACTTATGGGAATATATGATTAAAATTTTCAATATGAATATAAATAAAATAAATTCAATATATGCAATTTTTTTTTTAATATCAAAACAGAGGTTCTTTAAATACAAAGTGCTGTGTGTAAAGCTGAAAATGTGGTGCTACAATCACTATCTACTTTCTATGAAAACTTTGCATAATAGATCTAGAAGTTATTTCAAACGCAGTGCCCATTTGAAATGCCACTGTTAAAGAAACAATCATAAAGATTGTGGGTGCAAAGATTCAAATGTTCTCAATCTAAGGAGGAGGTAGGGTGGTTGGCCTTATTCTTGAGCCAAATTTAAAGCTGAAATTTATTTTAGGATTTACTAATTTGTATGCAACTTAGATCTGATTGTGTCTTTCTCAACATAAAAGCAGTCAGCTAGTGAAATGCTTTCAGATCCTAAAAGATATCTTACATAAAAATTTAATCCTATATATATATATATATATAAACTTTCTCACAAAATACTCTGCACTTCAAAGCTTTTGGCATCAACCTTTACAAAAATTACTGGAAAGCAAGAAGGAGTAAAATCATCCAAGATCCTGGGTATTTGATTGATATTACAACTTTTCAGCAGTCTTCGTGAACGTGTGGCTAGCACATGCGGCTGTCCTGACTGGTATTCCAGGTTCAAATCCTGGCAATTCCAGATGGGTATTCATGATAGGTCACACTGGGATTTTTTTAGTTTTTCTTGGAGTTCTCCTGTTTCCCAAATTTTATCCCACCAATACTCTCTACTTCTCTTCCCTCCTCCATCATGTCATTTCATCCCCATTCATTAATTTCAT
Source organism: Diploptera punctata (assembly GCA_030220185.1). Taxonomy (NCBI): domain Eukaryota; kingdom Metazoa; phylum Arthropoda; class Insecta; order Blattodea; family Blaberidae; genus Diploptera; species Diploptera punctata. The sequence goes on from JASPKZ010010273.1 coordinate 595,783, forward strand.
ATCATATTTCACCTCATCTCTTGTTAAGTAAAAATAGCCTGGTTTAGCAAACTACAGGTGTTAAGATATGTGGTTGTGGTGATGTACTAAGGGCCGCACTCATATACTTCCTCATGATTCTGAACCTGTGTGTTTGTCAACCTAGGGTAGAATAAGACAAAGGGAGAGTTGTAATCCCTCCTTGAGGCCCTAGGCTCAGTCCATTACCAAATGGCGGTATTGAGTCATGTGTAAAGCTTGGTATGCATCAAAACTAGGAACACAATAACAGACTACACAACACCATAGGGTAGATTTCACTCCATAGATGAGGAAAAGCGCAATAGATCTTTCAGAATGCAGTGCTAGAGAAGCTTCCCCCCTCCTCCCAGTTTACATAGACATATAAATACTATTAAGTTATGTAGATAGGAAATAACACTATGAGGTTTTTTAATATTGTTTATTTTTTATTATTTCACTCACCTCATACTTCATAATTCATAGCAGACCCTGGGTTTCTTCACATCTTTTGTGACATTCTCAATGCTGCGTCACGTTCACAACTGACGTCCAACGGCCTTCTATCCTGCAGACTGACCTCCGCGCCATCTGGTGGCCGACCGAAGAATTTCCAAATCAGTCCTCTTTCTTTATAACCAGGTATTTCAAAATTCATAGTTGTATTTTCATTCTTGCATATGTAAATTTTTTCCCAATTGTGAGTTCCTTCAGTTTTTCCAATTGTTTAAGTAATTTTGTTTTGGTTTCTATTCTATGTTTTTCTGACCAGGCATGTGCAGCTATTGCAGATTTGACAAGTTTCAAAACATTTTCAACAAATTCAACATTAAATTAGCACCTAAAAATGATTACAGCTTAGGTAATTTAATAAAAACCAACAAAAATGAAAAGATTGAAGACTGCAAAAAATCGGGAATTTATCAAATTAATTGTAAAGATTGTGAAAAGATATACATAGGAAAAACAAAAAGGAATCTAAATACAAGATTAAAAGAACACCTCAGAAATGTTAAAAATGGAGAAACCGAAAAATCTGCAATAGCTGCACATGCCTGGTCAGAAAAACATAGAATAGAAACCAAAACAAAATTACTTAAACAATTAGAAAAACCGAAGGAACTCACAATTTGGGAAAAAATTTACATATGCAAGAATGAAAATACAACTATGAATTTTGAAATACCCAGTTATAAAGAAAGAGGACTGATTTGGAAATTCTTCGGTCGGCCACCAGATGGCGCGGAGGTCAGTCTGCAGGATAGAAGGCCGTTGGACGTCAGTTGTGAACGTGACGCAGCATTGAGAATGTCACAAAAGATGTGAAGAAACCCAGGGTCTGCTATGAAGTATGAGGTGAGTGAAATAATAAAAAATAAACAGTATAAATACTAATTAGTATAAGTTAGGGTTTTAGACTCACCTCATATTTTTTTTATATTTCTTCAACTTTTATAAGATTCATGATATGTTCCGTTGAGGTATTATTCAAAATTATAATATAAAATTATGGAATATTCACCTGAAAGGTGAATAACATTTTCAACAGCAAAGGAGTATATAAATTGACATGTAAGGACTGCAACAAATTTTATATACGAAGAACAAACAGAAGTTTTAACATCAGGTTTAAAGAACATCTTCGAGACTTTATTCACGCAGAAGGAAAATCAAGCTATGCAAAACACGTTATCCATGAAGGACATCACATGTTAAATATTGAAAACACCCTAACAATAATGCACAGAGAAAATAATCCAGCAAAGATAAACGTACTCGAGGAGATGGAAATTATGAAAGCAGTTCACAACAACGACCATCTGATAAACGAAAACGAACCCAGTACATGTAACCCCCTCTACCAGATCTTCAGTGAAACACCAATTTTGAATCCTGCCGATGATGGGACAAGTCCCGAAAGCACTACAGTTAAATAATTAATAAAGTTGAGGAGACAGACCTTTCAGGTGAATATTCCATAATTTTAATTTTATATTTCTTACAGACTAGTTTCTTCACACTTGTGTGATATTATCAATGCATCCCTAAAAAATGAGATGAGTCTAAAACCCAAACTCATAATAATTAAAAGAAACCTCATAGTGTTACTTCCTTCAAATATTAAATAGAAATAATACTTCTCACTATGTAATTATACACACTGTAAAAAAATAATTATAACTCTATTGGAATAGAGTATGTGGAAGATTAACACAAATATAAATTATACACTTTCCAATAGACTTGCTTATGCAGTCAATGAAATATATGAGCTATTTCATGTTAATACTAACACGTTTTATCACATATTTCAGCACCGAAACTCTCATTTCATTCACTTGCATTTCATATTTAACCTGTCTTTCTAGCTTCTCCATTCTTATGGTGTTCGTAAAAATTTTCGGAAACTGCATTTCTATGTAATCTAATGTGAGTTTTTGTATAAGAATAAGAGGTTCTGGCAACACAACATTTTTATCTATTAACAGAGGAATGTCTCTGATTGTACCATCATTTCCTATGGGATTTACCATCCGATTCCTCATTATATGACAACAAAATTGATCATCTAATAAGTTTTGTGTAATATAAAATATAACTACAGAACTTCTTTCAATAATATCTTCAAATACAGTAAATTGATCATTTCCTGCATGAACTGAATTCCAAACCAAGTGACCAACTAATTCAAACTGTTTACTTAAACTTCTTGTTAATATTTCAGCTTCTACAATATCACTCTCTGAACTTAACATGCAAAAATCATATTGTTCTTTCTTCTCAAATGGGTACAATGATTGCAATTCTAACTCTACTTTCCTTCCCAGTTCACTAATGCACTCGCAATTTATATCAATATCTTCTTGAGAAACAATTTCTTCAACTGTTTTCTCGAGCTGCTGTCCAGGCCATGTTGGAAGTGGAAATGGATCTTCTGCATTATCATGAGATTTTTCCTTTTTTGAATCATTTCTTGAATGCCATTTTAAAAGTACACTCATTGTACTCTCATTATTTTGATTTTCCTTTTTTTTCTTGAAAATGAACTGCAGTTTTTTGAAGATTGATGGCTTCTTTATAAATGACATCATATGCAGTAAATTGCTGAATCATTTACAACACAATCAACTGAAAAGAATAAAAATATTATAGATAAATTTTGTTACATAAAATGACTAACAAGAGAAACCTTTCGATCTCAAACACTTTGAATTGCACAGAAACATGGTTAGAATATAAATTTGTTATAACAAAAACAGTACTCTGAGTCATTCTCACGTAAAATGATGCAGTTGGGTGCTAGCATCATTCAAAGGTGGTGTGTTGTACTTTCATTGACATATACTCTAGGTGCTTGAATGATATAACTACACTACAAATGTGTCTCGTGTAGTATTCAGTTGTGGGTCACACATAAAACAGTTTACATTGGCATCATGAGGAGATACAATTAAAATAATTTTGGAGTCTGGCATAACTTTGTGGAAATTCATGATATACAAAATAAAACAATGTACCTTAATTAACTCTAACTAACTCATTGGCACTATCAAACCTGTAGGTTCATGGCCACGTGGACATAAGCTCTCCATACATCCCTATCCTGAGCTAATGTTTTCCAATCATCCCCTGTATAATCTCTCTTGTGGCGCGACAGGCCTAGAAGGCCCTAGCCTACCAGCCAGCTGCTGGCCTCACATCCACATGTCTCAATCACAGAGGTAGATGATAAACAAACAGCCAATGTAGGGGTGACATGTGGTCAGCTTGTTAAAGTCCCCCAGTCGCTATAGCTGGTTTTCTCAACCTGGAGCCGCTACTTATTGTAGCTACCCAAATGTCTCATGATGCTGGGTGGGCACCGGTCCCATACTGGCTGAAATACCATGAGAAAATTTCTTCCCCCATGGAGACTCGAACCAGCGCAAGTCCCATAGCTCTGCGCCAAGGCTTCCTGCCTTAACCACTTGGCTATGACACGCGACCCTGTATAATCTACTTCCCTCAAATCATAGTTAATGATATTCTCCCACTTCATTCTTGGTCTACTAATTCGTTTTCCCTCTGGTTTTCCTACAAGAAGCTTTCATTCCTCATTCGTACCACATGTCCTGCCCATCGGTCTACGAGACTTAATTGTTCTCATTATATCTGACTTCTTATAAAGACCATGTAGTTCACTGTTATGTAATCTTCTCCATTCACCTGTTTGTTCATCTCTTTGGTCAACAGATTTTTCCTAAGAACTTCATTCTCAAATACTCGTAATCTCCTTTCCTCCCTTAAAGTTAGTGTCCATGTTTTGCATCCACATAATATAACTGGTAGAATAATAGTTTTATATATTTTCAGTTTAACTTTTTTTTTAAAGAGTTGGGACGTCAAGAGTCACTGTAAAGAATGTACCTTAATTACTAAGGTAATTCTGCTAAAATAGTTAGCAATAATCTGAGATGCAGATCTATCCAATTAAAACCACAGATACAGTAAAAGTGATAAAAACATGACAATAAACTTACCCAAATTGATCCCGACATATGTTTTGCCCTAGTGGTGTTTTTACTTTCGATGTGTATACCCTGATGACGTCCTGTTCAAGGGCAAAATATGTGTCGGGATCAATTTGGGTATGTCTTATGTCTTGGTTTTATCACTTTTACTGTATCTGTGGTTTTAATTGGACAAATCTGCATCTCAGATTGATTGCTGACACTTTTAGCAAAATTACTATTAAGGTATTTGTTTTATTTTGTGTATCATGTTATGCCTGATTCCATCAAGTAAATTAAATCAGCAAGTATAGCTGTTCGGGCTAAACTCTATATCAAACTTCACTCAAAATGTCTGGTTTAATCAACAGAGCAAATAACTTAATATTATTATTTCAACTAGCCTCATGGGCTAGTGGTCAGCGTTTCTGACTACAGTTCATGAGATCCCGGGTTCAATTCCTGGTCAAACCATAGGAATTTTTCTTAAAGGGAATTATTCCTGTGGTTGCCCATGGTCTGGAATTTAGATTAAGTTTAGGTTAAGAACTCTTCTGGCGCTTCATTATCATTTATCACCCATCATATCATCAGGGTAACGTAACTCCGCCTTCCAGGTGCCCCAACCTAAGAAATGGTTTACAATTTTGCCAATGCCAGGTGAGAAAACCAGAAATGTCATAAAAGACAACCTGGTGGCATTAGACAAAAAAACAATTTTTTAGGAAGAAAAATTAACATTTGGACCGGGACTCGAACCCTGGATCTCTAACTATGCACATTAGTATGATACCGATTACACCATCCAAACTCCGATACTGACGCTACTTCTATTCAAAGTATTTTTATTGAGAATTTATGCATTACTTTTAAGCGGTAAAGCTTCATATTTTGATGTTATATAGGGGAAAGTCGTATAAGACCGTCCGGCGGCTATGTCCGGACATACCTATTTTTAGAAAAACGTCGCTAGGTGGAAGCACAATCTGCAGTGTGTCTTGAAGTCTGTCTTGCTACAGTTGATTGAGCGGCAGTGTGAGTGAGTGAGTCTTCGCTATAAGGTAGTGTGGTTTATATAGTGTTTTCGTTTGTGCGCGCAAGTAGTGTGTCTTAGATTCAATACATTACTGCTCTACAACGGGTAAGTGAATTTACTCTAACACATGCAATTGTGGTACGTAACATTGTTAAGTAAGTAATTAAGGAAGTTAAATATAATATGTAGCATGCATAAGGAAGGGCGGGAATTTTAATTAGGGTGCGTGTGTCGGCTAAGATCGGACAGTGTACATTGGGTAAGACCGGTCAGAGATATAATTGCATTTCTCTGTTACAGTTTTCATCAGCTGAAAAAACAATGTCAAACAAAGTGAAAGTAAGTGTCAAGGGCAAGTGGACCGAAGAAAACATGAAACTTGCACTGAATAGCGCATTGACTGGAAGAACCAGTGTGAGGGAAGCAGCAAGACTGCATGGTGTACCAAAGAGCTCACTACAGGACAGGGTCTCAAAGTTAAGAAAGGGAGAACAGGTAGTTGTAGCAGCAAAATTAGGAAGATTTGAACCCACATTCCTTCAAAGTTGTGAAGAGAACTCCTTCAACATATCAGACAATTGGACAACATGTTTATGCCTTTGACGAGAAAAGAATTCCTTAAGTTGTCATTTGTTTTGGCGGAGGAATTGAGGCTTCCTCACAGATTTAATAAGAATAAGAGAGTTGCCGGTAAAGATTTCTATTATGCATTTGTGAAAAGGCATCCAGAAGTAGTACTAAGAACCCCGGAATCTACAAGTATGATGAAGCAGTGGGTTTTAACAACCTCAAGTGGATATATCTTCGCTAAACTTGGTCAGTTAATGGACAAGCATTCTTTCCCTCCTTCTCGTATCTTCAATGTAGATGAGACAGGAGTTTCTTCTGTGCACGAGAACATGAGAGTTCTCTCTATCAAAGGGAAACGGCAAGTGGGAAAGCTCACGTCTGGAGAACGAGGGCGCAATGTCACAGTAACATTCTGTATGAGTGCCTCTGGACAATTCATCGCACCCTTCTTCATCTTCCCGCGACAAAAGATGAACCCACGATTGATGATAGGAGCTCCTGACGAGAGCCAAGGTGTCGCTCAGCCTAACGGCTGGATGAACGGAGACATCTTCGAGACGTGGTTGAAGCACTTCGTGAAACATGTTCGGCCAACTCAAGATAGTCCAGTGCTTCTAATACTGGACGGTCATTGTAGCCACAAGGAGTTGAAGGTTATTTTGTATGCTCGTAGGCATCATGTCCACATGCTATCTACTCCTCCCCACACAACGCACAAGCTTCAACCACTTGATAGGTCTTTCATGAAGCCATTTAAGTCTGCATACGCGGAAGCTTGCTCTTCATGGATGAGACAAAATCCAGGATTAAATAAATAGTACAAGTATACCTCCTAAAAAAATTAAGAATAAAATATATGAAAATCAGAATGATTGATAGGTTAGCCCTGTTAATATTGAGATGAATGTAGTTTGAATAAGTAAAATTAATCCTATATTGAAAATAACAGAATATGACATCGCACAGTTAGTATGCAGTGCTTATGGTAAGATATGCAGGATGAAAATTGCTCAGAAAGGTTTTTCTTGCACGGGTATTCACCCACTCAATCCTGGCATATTCTCAGACCTAGATTTCATGCCTTCATGAATAACTGAAGTGGATATTGGTGTTTTTAATGGAAATGAAGCGAACAATGATATCATTGATCCTACTACGGCTACTGAGGATAGATTAAATGAAAGTCTGTGTATCAGCCCCGGGACAAGTGGGTCTGCAAAAATTGCATCTGCCTTGATGAAGCTTTCTCCCCTCCCAGAAGCTAGCAAAAGGAGACTTGCGACTAGGAAAAGACGAGCAGAGAAAAGTGAGGGTCCTGACTGGAAGTCCATTCAAAGAGAGACTCGAGAAGAAGAAAAACGAATAGGATGCCAAGGAAGAAAGAAAACGTCGCAAATGTTCAAAAATGTTGAGCTTACGTGAACCGTCTACTTCAGCAAATGTTCTGGTGGGCTCCGATGAAGCTTCTGGTTCCAATGAAACTTTCTGCATTTTGTGTGGCGAAAATTTCGAGGAAGACTGGATCCAATGCGAAGATTGTAAGGGTTGGGCACATGAAAAGTGTACTAACACGGACAATTCAACAGTGCACTATAGGTGTGACAAGTATCTCCAAATGTAACATTAATTTCTATGAAAATGAACTTAATAAAGTTGATATTTAGTGAACTAAATTGAATGTCCGGTCTTACCCTCCATGTTAAAATATATCAGAAAATTTTATGTTCCACAATTATTTTTTATCTACTATATTAATTTACATTTAGTATATTTTTGTAATGTAGAATGTTCTCTAGTTCAATTAGAGTGTAATTAATTTTTTTGTTTTTGTATGTAATAAAAAATGTAAAATAATACAAAACAAATTTGTAAGTGTCCGGACATAGACGACTTTCCCCTATTAAATTAACACTTTCCAGAATTGCACATAGTTTTATTTTAAAAAGTTAAGAGATCCAGAGTGTGAGTCCCGGTCCGAACATTAATTTTTTTCTCTAAAATAAAACTATGTCCAATTCTGGAAAGTGTTAATTTAAAATACAACATCAAAATTTAATATTATGCCCCATTATATTGATATATGTACCAATACACACAGCCGGGCTAATAATATTGCATTAAACAAGGCTAAATTTATTTGGACGAATAAGGAAGTTCAGTATTGGTTTTCAGTTAGGGATAATATCAAGCTCTACCTTAGAGTATTGTACTTTGAGTTTTATTCTACACAATGTGGATTTTGTTATTTTGGATGACAAGGCTAGATACATGCTTCAAAGTTAGAATGATTATCTCAGACAAACTATAATCATATTAACCAACTGAATAGTTTATCTAATACTACATATTCATTTTATTCTTGTGTCAAAAATTACTCTATTACACAGTTCCTGTAGATGAAATTTCTTTATTAGAAAAAGGTTTAAAGTACAATAAGAAACCAAGACTGTCCCAAAATTGCTCGAAACTTTGGCAGTAGATTAACAAGATGATACCGTTAAGTATCAGATAGCAGTTCAAATTAAAAAAAAGTTTTTGTTTCCCCAGCCATTCGTAATTACTCAGAAATAAACTCAGTAAAACAAACAGTTTAGTCAAGATATTTGAGTTTGTATTTTTTATAACATTCTTACCTCATATGGTTTTGTCGGACATATGTTTTAAAGCTGTTGCTTCATCGTCAGCGGTTGTACATTGTTGCTGACGATGGAGCAACATATGTCCGACAAAACAACCATATGAGGTAAGGATGTTATAAAAAAATACAAACTCAAATATCAAATTAAACCTCATAATGTTACTTCCTAATGATTAGTCAAGAGTTTATTTACCTTCAAAGTTTGGCATACAGATAATAAAAGCAGGTACATTGTATAATGAAAAGTCTGTTTTCTAGTTTTCATTGAAGAGTAACTTACCTGTTTTTTATAACCCTTCATATATTAATTATAAGCTGTTACTGGTATTTAATAGAATCATTAAATAAATATTGTTGATATAATAAATTTAGAATTTTTAGTCCTATTAACAATATGATTAACAATGAATCATATCTGGTCCAAGAAAATATTGTTTTAAAAGGGGTATCATTTAGTATGATTATAAAAATATTCTTCTATATAAAAATTAAAAGTCGGCCACAGTGGTCTAGTGGTTATGTTTTTTGCCTCTAGTCCCGGGTCGTGGGTTCAAACCTGGAGAGATTGAGTATTTTTAGGATGGAAAAATCCAAGGGACAAGTCTTCCAGGAGGGACTTTAAGCCATGGGTTCCAAGTCTGAATAATTTCAGATTCGTGAAAGAATCACAATGTCTCTGTGCAAAATTTAACTGACCTTCATCCATCCAAATAATACCTTAGTTCCCTGCTAGATGTATCGCTGAGCAAATGTGCTAACAACATGTCACTCATTGACATCTGTAGGTAAAAAGCGTAATTAAATTAACATGGTTAAGAAACTCCCGCTAGGGAGACTTGTGTCCCCATGCTGAGCATATGGGGTATATACATACATAAACATTAAAAAGTGTAAATTATTTTTAAAAAGTAATTGAGAATTGTTCAACTTTAGTCTTAACACAATTATATTTTTGACTAATTTTATTTCTGAAATTCCAGTTTCACTTGCAGAAAAACTGAAATATCTGCCTCTAAGTTGAAGATAATTATCTTCTTACTCCATAGTTTTGTTCACTATCAAGTTACTTGCATGCATTATAGTAAGCTGAACAGAACATATTCCACTAATTTTAGATTGACATTTTTATATTAAAATCCTACACTGTGGTCGAATTGTGTAAGGCTATAGTCCAGAGTTATAGGACATGCATTGGTTTGAGTTCCCAGAAGAGCAAAACATTTTTTCATAGAATTTCAGCCAATGTATATGAAAGTGGTGCTAACCCATCATCTTAAAGAATTTAGTTATATACCTTCCCAATTATATAGATGCTAAAACATGGTCTCTTACTTTAAGGAAGGAGAAAAAAATATGAGTATTTGAGAATAAAGTGGTTAGGAAAATTATTGAAGAACCAGAAAGACACTTGCTCCCAGTGATGTTAATTAAGACCCCAATTTGTGGCATGATGTTCACAATCACTAAATTGCATATTATTTGTAAATAAGAAGCAAATAAATCCACTTAAAATTTAATTAATAAATACAGTAAAGAGAAAGAATGAAATTAAACATAGGTTCAATTCTGGAAACGCATGCTATTATGCTTTACAGGGATTCATCATCCTAACTTCTCTCAAAAATGTTAAAATAAAAATATATAAAACTGTTATTCTTCCAGTTGTATTATATGAATAATGTACAGGACATTTGGCACAAATGGGGAAAGAATGAGGGGCACAGAAAACTAGAGGCAAAATGCCCAGTAGGTAGGCCAAGAATGAAGTGGAAAAATGTTAATCATGATTTGAGGGAGATGAATTATATAGTGGATGATTGGAAAACATTAACTCGGGATAGGGATGTATGGAGAACTTATCTTCACACAGGCATGAACCTCCAGATTTGATAGGGCCAGTGAGTTCAGTGAGTAACAGTTTTAAGTTGAAAAAACCACTGTAATATCTGGGCATTTGACAAGCTGACGTATGTAATCCCTATACTGGCTAAATATTCATACACTTTTATGAGTTTATGACTAACACATGTGGATTGAACCCAGCAGTACCTTCTAGACCTGTTATGCCAGGGAGCTAGAAAAGGTTTTTACTATTAATCCTAATTTTAACTTACTGACTACTTAATTGTTAATGAGTTGTATATTTTGACTCGCCTCATATTTCTTGATTTTTATGCAGACTGGTTTCGTTGCATCTGTGTAAAGTTCTCGATGCATTACAACTCAGGTGATCAGTTGTAATGTATTGAGAATGTCACACAGACATGATGAAACCTGTCTGCATAAAAATCAAGAAATATGAGGTGAGTCAAAATATACAACTCACTAACAATTAAAAGAAACCTCATAGAGTTATTTCCTACATATATTCAATTATTGACTACTTGTTCTTTATCCATTGTAGAACAGGCAAGTATTCTAGGAAAATTACTTTTTTTAGGAATCATACTATTTATTTAGGTAAATTTTTACCATTTACCTCATATATGAGGTGAATGATAAATATTTACGTAAATAAATTTCAGGAAAAACCCTTATTTTAAGATGTATAAGAATTCACCACTGTACATAGCTTTCAAATGTTACTATATTTCACAATACAGCTCTCATGAAGTTAGCTTGTATTACCGTGCTATGTGAATATGTTAAGATTTTGCCAAACAGTTGCTAAAAAAGAGTAAAATAAATAATCCATGGCTGGTTGGTGATATTTTAAAAGGAGTATGAATTATAAGATTTTAGGGTTTCTTCTTAGAAATCATTAAAATATGTGGCTGATATGGTATTAGAAAGGTTTTATTACAGATATCAATAAAAACTCTGTAAGGTTGCAAGCTATAAAATTCATAATATTTAATTTTTAAAACTTACAATAAATATATTATATAAATAAAAGCTTATATATATATATACTATAAAAACAAATATTTAATTTAAATAAATAATAAAACAATAAATTATTTTAAGTTTTAAATCATTAAGACTATAAAATTTAAAAAAAATAATGATTTTAAAAATTAACAAACACAGAACTGCTCATACACAGACAGTCTTGAATATTGCATGTTTACAACATCCAATGTTAAATAATGATGGTAACCCCATGTATAAATTAACAAATGTTTCTTCACACATTTTCCTGCCTATATGACCATAATGCTGCATATGACATTTCTGGTGTTAGGAAAAATAATATGTTAAAATAAAATTTAAAGAATACTTCATAAATTAATGAGCCAGTTGTCATAATGTCGATTGAAAATGAGAGAGACGTTTCTCTTGAAAACTAGTTCCCGTGTTTACAGAAAACATTAAATATGAGGTAAGATGTAAAAAATGACTCATTAATTTATGAATTAAGAACCTCATAATGTTATTTCCCATATTTAACTATGAAAAAAACTATCTTCTTTTATCTCAGCCAATAAAAAAGTTGATTTTAAGTAAAGATTTTCAGCAATATAAATACACCATTCTACCAACCAGTGAATTTGACATGCTTTCTAATATTGTTCATTTTTAAAAATTAACTTTTATAATAAATTTCACCAGAATTGTCGAATAAAATATTGCAGAATAAACAGAACTTGAGTAGTATTCTCCTATTTGTACACATTGTGTTTTGTAGTTCTAACCTCAATCCTCTACAAGTTCCACTCGGTACCTATAGAAGTGGATGGACAAAAAATAGAGGTTGAAGTAAGAGTTGCCAAATTTCATTGTAGATATCTACTATATTTGATTATTAAATTTAATAATGTATTAATGGAGCTGTTTTATACTAATTCACACATTTTCAGTTCTGTTAACCGAATTTAGGCTAAATGATGAATTTTGACTGCTATTGCTTGTATTAAGGTGGATATTTAACTCAATTCTTGGCCCTACATGAATTTCAGATGAATCAGATATGGTAACGTCATAAGCACTTGTAACATTCTTATTCATTATGCCACTGTTAGAATCACTTTTACTGCTAATACTTTGTGTTACTGCCTTAATAATTTCATTTTGATTTTCTTTTCTTCGCTCAATACCATCTTATATACACTATCTCTTAATTCAGGAGAAGTCTTTTCATCATTTATTTTCAACTTCCAATGTGAATCTAAATCTTGTCCACTAACTGAAAGTTTTCTTTTGACATATTTTTGTACGATTCTTCCTATTAAATCTTTATAAAATAAATGTCTTTTTTTGTTCAGCATTTCTTTCTTTAAGAACACGAATTTTACGAACATTTTCAGTAAATGTAGCTTGCACACGGTGTGAAAGACTTCCTGGAATAGTAGGATCCAAACCAGACACTCCTGAAAGAGCTAAACCTAACTTGTGTCTACCATGTGGAAAAACAGGCACACATTTTTCTCTGTTCCATCTCATAGTTTCCCACAGCTGTTGATATACTGCACCAATTTTGGACTCGTAAATGCAAAGAATCTTTTTTGTAATTTTCTGTATGATAGAAAAATACTTTTGTACTTCTTTCTATCATAGTTTCATACTGTGAAAAAATATCTCCACCTAAAGTAGTAATGCTGGCATCCAGCAACATACAACCTTTCAAATTGTATTTCTTACAGAAATCTGATCTGAACGATAAAGCTTCTTCATAATCTGCGTCACAAGTTATGATACAGAAATCATAAAATTCTAAAGAGCACAATTTATTTAGTTCAATTTCAGCTTCATTTTTTATAATAAGCATTTCTTCTTCAGAAAATGAATAATTTAAATTTTGATGCACTGTTTTTAAATATTCCATTTCAAAATTCAATAATTTTACAGCATCCAATTCTGTATTATTAACAGGTTTAGCACATATTGCATCACATGTTCCTTCACTCATCACAGTATCATCTACAGACATTTCCACTGATTTTGACTGTTTATTTTTGTAAAAATCTTGCATGGTACAAGACATGCTACTGTCACTGGTTATTTGTGTCATGTCAAAAGTGTCCTGTAAAACTTAGACAATACAGCACATCCATCAGTAGACAAATCTAAATTTTCCACCTGGCCTTCAATTGGCACTGCAAATACATTTTGTTGTAACCCAGCATCAATCTGCTGTGAATTCACAGAGCACTCAGCGATATTTTCGTGCGTATGTCTTAAAGGATTTCTCATTGTAGATCTAGTTGGAATTAGTTTTCTGCACCATTTGAGAAATTTTCTTTCCATTTTATTAAAGGAGCCATTGAAAATGTGTTGAAAATTACTCCAGTCTTCAATTTTCTGAAAATTAAAATTATATGCTATTTCAAAACGTATGAAAATGTAATATTCTGTTTCAATACAATTAACAACCACAATTTTTTTAAACACTAATAATAAAACTTACTGTATTAATGACCAAATGAAAAAGGCTAAAATTGTGGTAAATATGCCCCTATTTACAAGTAAATTCTGATTTATTTGCAGAGGAACTTCTTTCAGGTATCACTCATCCCAATCGCTTAAACACTCCAATATCATATTGTATATTTTAATTTATTTTGAGTTGTATTTTGACTCACCTCATATTTCTTGACTCCTTCAGAGTCAAAATAAATTAAAATAAAGCTCATAGTGTTATTTCCTACCTACATACCTTCATATTGTATATTCTAAGCTCATATATAACTTGATTCATAAAAATCGTATAAAAATATAGGTCTAATGTAATTTAATTATTATATTGTTATAAAGACACACCAGATCTTGTCATGTTCAACTTTTGTAGGGAACATTACAAAATACATTTTTAAAAATAACTCTTACGCTACAAATGTACTGAAAAACAATATATAATATTATAATGATATTGTGAAATGAAAAATTTATGTGTGAACCAGGAATCGAACCGTGGACCTCTGGTTCTCCAGACTAGTGTGCAGCCCACTACACACCATTCCACACCTGGCACAAACACCAACAATTCTTTCCACATATACAAATCTATAATTCTCGTTTTGTCCGCTGTCCGGTGGACGACACCTGCCATCGCCAATGGCCGGCTTTGTTTAGAAGTATCTATATTTGAGAATTTTACAGCACCACTTTTTATAAGAAGTAAACGATGTTATTTAACATTTTCTAATACTGTTATTTTAACACAGTTCCAATATACGAGTAGATACTTCTAAACGAAGCCGGCTGTTGACGATGGCAGTGTCATCTACCTGGCAGCGGACGAAATGAGAATTATAGATTTGTATATGTGGAAAGAATTGTTGGTGTTTGTGCCAGATGTGGAATGCTATAGTGGGCTGCATACTAGTTTGGAGAACTAGAGGTCCACGGTTTGATTCCTGGTTCACACATTAATTTTTCTTTTCACAATATCATTATAATATTATAATATGGTCCATATTGGAACTGTGTTAAAATAACAGTATGGAAAATGTTAAATAAAAACAATATAGCAAAAAATATTTGAAGAATTTTAGAACCACATGTTTCTTGTGTGAATGCTAATTTTATAAGATGTCAGCATATGTTCCAAAATCCAATTAGTACACATTGTAGCATAAAATAATGTGCAAGCTTTTATTAAAATCAAATACAGTTACTTGAATACAACAGAATCAGAATAAATGGAAGTGGTCAGGTCACAGTTGCTATACCTTCCTTCTATATATGGGAGTCTTTTTCATGCTAACTTGTGCTTACCAGTACCGGTACTCAAAAAGCTAAATTTTTTTGTAATTGAATTATTACATGTATTCTGGATCATTAATTAATATTATTGGAGTCAACTTAACTTTCAAAATTAAACATTTATTTCTAATTAATCTCAGTTTTAAGATATGTTTTCTGTTCAAAAGATTCTCTGAATTATACATACATCCTACAATTGCAATGTTTCTAATTTTATAACATCTGTACCAAATGAAATGTAAATTTTTCAAAAAAGAAATTAAACTAATACCATAATCTGAAATGGGGACACAATACACTAATCTAAGAGTTGCTCCAATGTTCTAGATGTTACCATTCTTGCATCTGACTTGATGGATTTCTCAGGGCGTAAGAATCCTGAGTATGGTTTCTTTTGGAAGAAAAGTAATGCCTTGAATCCCATGTCATATAATTACACGCATAAAAAATCCTCTGAACAAAATTTGTTAGCATTTTCACATCCAGCATTGAACTGGCATGAGTTATTAAAAGTATCTTTAAATAAAATGTTATCAAGAATTAAACCTCATAGTGTTCTTTCCCTGTGAAAGTTAAATAAAAAAATGTTATCACTTCCATCTCTAACCTAGAGGTCTGCTTCATAGGCCCTTAATGAGAATATAATGCTGATGTGTTATATATAATTATACTCTAATATAAATTTAAGATTTCAAAAATTTTTAAGAATCTGCTCAATATTATATATATGTATATATAATTTATCCTTCAATGAGAAGTGTTAAATTAATAATAAAAATCGTCAATAGAAGCCCTACTGGCTATAAAGTAGTGTTAAATTCCCAATAAATGTCTTCTTAACTAAGAAGCCGCCATTTGCAAAGATAGAAGCCATGGTTTCAAGCATTTGGCGCGAGGGAATTACAACGTACATAAGAGAAAAATTTGCATCTAGATCGTAACTCGCCTCGGTAGCTCAGTTGGTAGAGCACTTGGCCCGGAAAGCCAAGGGTCCCGGGTTCGAGTCCCGGTCTAGGCGAAAATTTTTCTCTTCAAATATATGTATATATATTTTTTTTTTATTTTCTCAAGTTATTCTTATAGCTATCTTCTTTTCTTCTCTATATAGAATTAGCAAAGAAAATCCCACATGTCATATGGAAGGAAAGTGTTCAAACATTTTACAATAACAATATAGCATATTGGCAATTACACAATTATAGTTATTATTAGTATTTCCATACTTGTTTTTCAGTTTAGTAATTTATGATTTCTGATATTATGAAATCACAATATACCAAAATTTATACTTAATGTAAAATAATGTTCTGAAAGCTTTTAGAAATTTTCAATAAGCTCTTTCTTATTCACTACCACCTAACCTAAATAGGCTAATCCCTAAGTTTTTTTTTCTTTTGAAGCTTTTGAAAAAATGTACCTGCAGCAATACTATGGCAATAACCACAGCGATATACTAAAAAAACAAGACCTATATATTAATATAATAAATTTGGGAATTTTTAACATTATGAGGTTTAATTCATAAGAATTAAATGAGTCGTGATTTCTTCTTACCTCATATTTCTATGTTTTTTAAACACAGCACTGCAGTATCAGCGACCATCGTCACCATCCTCAGCTGTTTTCACGACTGTCAATTTTTTCTTTTGGCAGTTTGGATAATTACCGGCAAAAGAAAAAATTGACAGTTGTGAAAACAGCTGAGGATGGTGACGATGGTCGTTGATACTGCAGTGCTGTGTTTAAAAAAAACATAGAAGTATGAGGTAAGAAGAAATCACTATTCATTTAATTCTTATCTATACATTAATTACTCCTCTTTAATAAACAATACCTTGCCTTCATCTTGATCTAGACAGTAAGCTTAAATATTGTAAACTTTGTATGTTGTCACCATTATTTTCCTAAATGTATTAATAAAATCCTGTATGCTATTGACCTGCTAAAATAATTTTAATTTTGCTGCAGCTGTATTTTTTATATCAGTTTGCATAGAAATGAAACATCCTTATGTAAGAAATGAAACACAAAAATAATGCTCATTTTTTAATTCTTACCCTGCAAACTTTCTGTTTCCTATAAAAAATTGATGTTTAGAGGCTTAATGAGTGTTAAATTTTTCTGCTAGCTTCTTGCTATTTCATATTTCTTTTCCATTTACTACAAAAGTTCTTGATTTCTAGATGAGAATTTATTTAGTTTGTTTATAAACTGATAGACTTTTATTGGGAAAAATTAATTAAATACATTATTCTTGGCTTTAGTAATGTTTAGTCAAAGTTGTGCTGTTGTTTTTCTCCACTGAATTATGTCTTCTTGCTTGTGTGTATTTTCTGTTTTTTTGTCTTGCTGCATCTCTTGACTTTTTTAATGACTGAAAATGCGAGTTGCAGAAATGTTTACATTTGATCTGGTGTCCTCTTGTGACTTTTTTTTTTTTTGCTGTGTTCATGATGGTATAGAATTCTTTAATCATCTTAATTGGTGTATCTTCCAGGTTAATATCATTTACCTTCCTATCTGTATCATCTTTAAATTTCTGAAATCTGCTTTTTGGAAGTTCAAAGAAATTTTGGTTGTCTGGTCATTACAATGTCTTCCCATGTTTATTGATAATATTACTGCTCTATAGCTGCTACCTGGATCTTCTATTACTTCTCTCTCAGTTTGATAAGATATTTGTGAGGCCACCAGAGCTAATTCTGGAGTTGTTGCTCCTATATGGTGTAGGAAGGTTGGGATCTCATGTGGATTAAAGATCAGATAAATATTGTTGGTACCGGTATTTAATAATTATTCTACCTCTTTACCTGCATCATTTCTATACTTACAACCCATAATGGTGATGTCTCATATTAGAATTGTTGTTTTGTTATGTTTAGATTATCCAGGTTTATATGTTTATTTTTTGGAGGACTGTATATTCCATTTTCTTTGTGAAGCATAGACAGTTATGTTATTCATTTTGCACTACCCAGGGAATATGTACGACTTAGAGAATGTCACATACTTTGTCTCTACTCATTGAGAAGCAAGAAGGAAAATTGATTAAATGATCCCACATGCAGCCATTAGAAAACAACAACAAATTAATGAATTACTATTCAAACTCTGAATTATTTTCATCAAGAAGCTTCAAATGGGCATTATTGTAGGCAATTTTTTTTCGAAGTCTGGAGGGCACCACATGGAGGTACCATTCTGTGAAATATGCTCTGTATGCTGATGACCTATGGTTACTTGTACCAAGAAAACATCTTGCCTTAACCACTTGGCTATGGCATGGGAAGGATGAAATTATTAAAGAATTAAAAAGTTTAAGTTAGAAAAGGGATTAAAATAGGCAACAAAGAGCTGAAATTAATAAACTATACTGATGACACAGTTCTAATTAGCACAAAGTGAAGATGATTTACAAATACTATTGCACAAATTTAGAATCATTGCAACAAAATATAACATGAAAATCTTAATAAACAAAACCAAATTAATGGCAATATCCAAGGACCCACACCCTGTGTTAAATTAGAAATTGAAGCAAAAAGTATAGAATAGGTCATGAAATTCAAACATTTAGGAATAGAAATTAATAGCAGCAACAGAACAATATATTAAATTCTCTATCAAGCAAATAATGCATACAAAATATTGGATGTTTAAACAATACTGTTTGAAAAAAAAAAAGTTAAGAATGGAAACAAAAGTAAGAATTTAAAAATCTGCCATAAGACCAGTTCTAACATATGGTTGTGAATACCAAACAGAAACTCAAAAAACAAAACAAATTAATGATGCAACTGAAATAGAAGTTTAAGGAAAATCGTAGGAAAATTGCTGAGAGAGAAAATTCGCAGCTCTGTTATTAGAGAAGAATGTGGAATTGAAGGTATAAACCTCTGGATAAATTAGAGAAGACTAAATTGGAACAATCACATAGATAGAATGGAGAACAATAGATTAGTAAAGAAAGAATGTAACTGAACATCTCAGCAGAAAAGGCCTTTAGGAAGACCATAACTATGATGGAAGGACATCACCATACCCCGGACCTGAAGTGAATGAACATGCAATAAGCTGCCAGGTTTAATGTGTAGAGGAAGAAAAATTCTGATTATAATGTCCTTTGGAAGGGAAGTAAAGCCATAGGTCTCACATGTCATAGATTTACAGTACATAAAAAAATGTCAAGCCTGAAATAAGATGCTCCTAAATTAATTAGTATTTTGATTGAGGATTCTTTGCCAGTCCACCTACATTAGTCACTGTTAAAACAAAATAGCCAACTTTTTTTTATGTGCACCAGGTTATCCAATAAACGTAAACTAATCTGGTGTACACTAACTCATTTTCTCAACTAATGAAAAATAAATTACAGGTGGACTCCTAGCATACAATAGCCTTTTGGGGCTCAACTTTAGATTACCTTACCCTTGATTTTCCAGTATATTCTTGTAATACTGTTCCTTTACATACTTCTTGCTTTACTAACATTTTGTAACATTTTAAATGTTATGCAACATACTTATATATTACAATTATTAAATATTTATCTATGTATGCAATGATTTCTTCGAACTTTTGCTGAATCGTCAAGTGCATGTGGCAAGCACTTAATGGAAATTCTGCTAAATGGTTGAGATATCAGTGAAATCAGAATGACCAATATTCAGAAATATATATTAAGAAATGGATGTTCACTCACTTAAGCCAGTATTCAGAAACCAATCTTTACGTAAAGAGCGACTCTTTCCCCAGGTTTAATGAATACTCTCTATGTCATAGAGAGGGGGAAAGAGTTGCTCTTTGCATAAAGATTGGTTTCTGAATACCGGCCTTAATTTTGTTAGGTTCCAAAGGGAAAAGTTAGTGTACATCAGATTAGTGTAGACTTCATTCAATAATATGCATGTAATTTTTTTGTTAGGTTAGAATGGAGTAAGTTGGTGTATGTCCATTTCTAACGAACAATTTGGAATTTACTGTGAAGGTTGATCATATTGATTTCACAGCTAAGTGGTTCCAACTAGCGACAGCTTTATAAAATTTCTGTACGACTTCACAGATATGGTTCCATCTAGCGACAACTCTATAAACTTTTGCGCATGTGCACTGTTATTTTATAGGACTTTGAAAAGAAAACAAAGTTTTTCCACTTTTTTATTTGACGACGCTATTATGCCCAAATTTGAATTATAATGCTAATGATTTGAGATAGGGCCTATTAAAGAGCGTCGTTAAATAAAAAAATAATGTACAACGCACGTTTGTGAAGTGTTTTACAGAATCTCGGAAATTAAAAACCTCGCTCGGTTTTTAAACATTTTCCTCGATTCTGTAAATACCGCTTCCAAACCTTGCATCGTAATATATTGTAAGTTCATTTGTAAAACATTCACTTAACTAACCTTTCACCTTCCTTACTACTAATCCTAAACATTTTCGACTGATGAAAGACAACTGTCACCATTTGTATTATAAAATATCAACTGGCAGATGTTTTCTTTCGTATCATTCATCTCTGTTGACAGAACGGATATTTGTTAAATTAATTTGTCAACATCCTGATAACTCATCATTTCCTTTTTACGCACTTGAATAAAGAACTTACCATTCATATTAATTTCTAGTAACACTGGAACAACATCCGTATACTTTTTTTTTTTTTACTATTACGACACCATAACACCATTCGTTCTCTATGACCATAACCCCATTATCATAAAAATAACAAAATGTCATCTCACACAATAAAGACCATAGAGATTGAGACTCGTTCTCTTATGATCAAGACCAAAACAAGACTTCGATAACTTAATTAATTATGGTGCAACCAGTGCCCTCTGTCATGCACATGTTCCGACATGTTCTATGAATTAATTTCATGGAATAATATTATTACTCCATGCTAGTTTTATCCCAGGGATTAGTCGGGTTTTATCGAAGATGATTACAATTGCCAACGTATTGAATATATTTGAGTAAGAATCTTATTAGGGTGGAAAATATTTCTGAGCTTTCCACTTATTACTGTCGCATTATAATATTGAGTTACCTGTTAAAATGCGGTGATGATTATATCTGTATAACTTTATGTTATAAAAAAAATGTAAAGATTTCTTGTAGATTTTGTTTTGCTAATTGTTGGTGTCACTGCAGGGATTACAATAATAATCCCTGGTCACTGTTTAGTCATATCCCTGGTCAGGGATTATTATTATTATAATATTATATATTGTAATCCCTGTCCCTGGTTCGGTTCTCTATGTGGTTTAGTTTCTAGTACATCGTTCTCTATGCTTATTTGTAGGTTATGTTTTAATGAAGTTAATCGTACCATGTTGTATAAGTAGATCACATAAATCAAGAAAATTATACATTTCAAGTTGATAAATCTTAATTCGACATCGACACTTAAAATAATGGGAAAGCTAAATGTTACATTGTTACGTTATTTAACCAAGGAAGATTTCAGAGTTCTCACAGCGGTAAGTTAATGGAAGTAAAGTAAAGTGATCCCACAACTAAATTATAATCAGTTTAAAATTTTGTAATCGTATGTTTTTTTCTGTTTCGTTTTTAATATATGACGCTAGATTGTAAAGATGAATTAAATAAATTGTCAGCCCTGCGTGACAGCCGCCTTTCCCCCCAGAACAAGCGTCTGGTACTCATTTACGTTAGAGGTTGAGTCGACTTCAGGGCCACGGTGCCACCAGAAGGTTTCAGTTTAAAAATCCGGCTGTTGTACACTTCAGGTCGCAAAAATTTTTCAATTTAATATCTTATTCCACTGATGCACTAAACACTTTTAAACACATTTTAAACATCTTCCAATGTTGCAACGATCTTTTTTTTATATTTATATATTTACGTAAAACATGGTCGTGCTACATTGCTTACTGCTATTTTCCCTCTTCCTATGTTGTTCCAGCGTTACCACCATCAACAACCCAAAATACTCCAGATGTTGCCAACCATTTCCACGTTCCCTGGATTTCACCTACGTTAGAGTAATTGATTTGTGTTACAGTAATTGATTTAGGTTTGGTTAGCTTTTAGGTTCCTTGCTTTTTAAATGTGATTTGATACGTAAAATAAATTACCTCTTCATATCTGTTATTCTATGAAACATTCAAAATATCGGACGGTTACCATGTAAAATCATATTTCCACTAGTTCATTTCGTGTTAATTATACATTTTAGACAAGTTCTGGGAATTTTGTGTCAATGTAGGTCATACTGATTTCTCATACATATACCGCCAACTGCTGGAGGTTGCATTTATCTACCTGGGATAATTGGAGCACTAGTGCATGCGCACTGCGATTCTATAGAACTTAGAAAAATTTTCGTGTGACCCGAAGTGTAGCATATCCAAAAATCCTGATCCCATTTGGGCGAATCTTTCACCTTTACTATAATTAAAATAAATTGTGAACATATTTAAATGTATAATTATGAAAGAAAGCATTGATTCAAATTGGAATGCCATCGACCTGAGATGTTAAAGAGCGTATATTAAAAACACAAACTTCGGATGAGGTAGGTTTTATGCCCGTCACAATTCTACACTCACATTCTTATGCCACTGATGCACTAAACACTTGTAAACACGTTTCTTACTGTTTTAAACATTTTGCAACGATCTTCAAGCTTTCTTTACAATATTTTATATTTATATATTTACGTAAAACACGATCGTGGATACATTACTTGCTACTTTGCCATGTTGTTCCAACGTTGCCAACATTTGAAAATAATTTCAAACCATATTTGGTGTTAGTGTACGTAAAATTAGTTTATAGTTTATTAAATAGTACGCATGTAAATTGTTTTCTTAGGTTAGGAAATGGGAAGTTGGTTTACGTCCATTTTTTTAAGCATTTGGGAATAAATAATATGCATGTAAATTGTTTTCTTTAGTTAGGAAATGGCAAGTTAGTTAACGTCCATTCCTTTTTTGCATTTGGAAATTTATTCCCAAAGTTGGTAATGCCGACTGCAGCTATATTAACCATTACAGCAACTCCCGCGACTCGTGCATGCGCACTGCGATTCTGTGGAACTTAGAAGATTTCGTCACCGGCATAAACCAGATTTTTCCCAAACTTCAATAAGGAATTCTATGCCACTTATCAGTCTACATAAATTCAAAAAAAATGAATAGGAAAAAGTTTGAAAGAACTTTAGTTTACCTTCTGTAATAAATTTTCCAAGTCCTACAGAATAACAGTGTGCATGTGCAAAAGTTTAAAGACTTGTTGCTACATGGAACCACATATTTGTGAAGACTTACAGAAAGTTTATAGAGTTGTCGCTAGATGGTACCATCCATCCATCCATCCATAGTAATTCTGCCCGAGGGCAGGTCTTTCATTGCAATCATAGCATTTTCATGCTATGCTTTGCAGCTTTATTAGGAAATTGTAGGTGTGGTAGCTTCCCGTTGCTTTCCACACCGGTGAAGGATGATGATGATAAGGATGATGATGATGGCCATATGATTTCGGGGACCGTTTGGGCCTTAAAAGTTTTCCTGACATTTGTCTTACAGGTGAGGAAAAACCCCGATAAAAACCTCACCCAGAAAAACTGTCTCGACCGGGGATTGAACCCAGGCCCGCTACGTGAGAAAGCAGCACGCTACCTCGAGACCACAGCGGTGGTACCATATATCTGTAAAATCGGTATGTCCAACCTTTGCAATAAATTCCCAAATGCTTATTAGAAATGGATGAACATCAACTCCCCCTTCCTAACCTAACAAAATAAATTACATGTATATTAAGGTAGAATATTTTTATCACTCACCTCATATGATAAAAATATTCTACCTTAATGAATATACCTCATAGTGAGAATTCCTAAAATAAGTAATTACATGTATATTATTTAATGATGTATATACTAATTTGTCCCATCGAAACCTAACAAAATAAAATGAGTAAACATTCATTTCTCTAAATATATTTCAAATGTTGGTCATTCCAATTTCTTAGATATCTCTGCTATGTAGCTTAAGTTTTTTTAAGCATTTGCGCATGTTTACAATGATTCTGCAGAACTTTGAAGAAATCATTGCATACATAGATAAATTTGTTGCAGTATCATTCTGATGGAGTCTCCAGGGTTCTTTGCTTTATCCCAGTTGTGTTGTGGTGGTAATTTTCATTTTTTGTTAGTCTCTGTTTTACATATTAAATAGATCTCAGTGAAAGTTAATTGTTCTGTTTCTGATAAAGTTTCTTTGTTCTTTTCTTTTGCCAAACTGTGCTATTTCATTATCCTGAATACCCACATCTGATGGAATCCATTGAAAATGTATTTCAGATTTTTTAGATAGTTTTTTCAGTTGTTTCAATATGTTTATCCCATAATAAATTTGGGAATTTTTAACATTATGAGGTTTTATTAATAAGAATTAAATGAATCGTGGAATTCTTCTTACCTCATACTTCTATGTTTTTTCATGAAAACAACTGAGAATGGTGACAATGGTCGCTGATACTGCAGTGCTGTGTTTAAAAAACATTGAAGTATGAGGTAAGAAGAATTCAAGATTCATTTAATTCTTATGTTTATCCCAGTTCAGTTATTAAGTTTTCTTTTCATATTATGTTTATTACGTTGCATCATGAACATCCTGGTAGCACTAAAGATTTTTTGATGTTATATTTTAAATTAACACTTTCCAGAATTGGATGTAGTTTTATTTTAGAAAGAAAAATTAACGTTCAAACCAGGACTCGAATCCTGGATCTCTGACTCTGCGAGTTAGTATAACCGTTACACCATTTGAACTAAAGATGTAAGGTTCCAGATGTGTGTTGAATCTGTATTCCTTGCAATGGATTTTAAAACACTATCTATTGCTATCAATTCTGATCTATATACTAATCTCAATTTTAGATTTTTTTTGTCCCTTTTTCAAAACTCCGCTGCTTATATGTCCAAACTCATCCTTACTACCATCCGTGTATATTTTGATAGCATTCTTAGGTATCATACTTTTAGTTTCTAGAGCTAGTTGTTTAAGATATTCAGGGTGCTGTATTTTGTTAGCAATTTGTTACTAATTTGGGCAAAATATACTTTTGGTAATTCTATATGTGGTAAGAAAAGTATTAGAAAGGTATGTATTTGTAACCTTACCTGTCCATAAATTGTTTTTTTGTAAATTATACCAAAAGGGGAGTCCTTTTTTAATCAGATCAATAAGTAAATGAGTAAATTATTATTTTAAACAGAACATTAAAATAATTAAACTGTAATTTAATGAAATATGGTGAATGAAAAGTGGCTCCTTTCTACACAGTTACCAAAATTTCTTAAAAACCTGATCATTCTCTAACACAAAAAACTTTTACCACTATACTGTTCCTGAATTCTCAAATGATAATTTTCTTGGCCATTATAGTGCAAATGGTTTGATATGTATGGTACAACAGACCACAGGTAGCAAACTGTTTTGATTCTTATTGCCTATTTTCAATTAGATCTCATATTGCCAAACTTTTTTTTTGTGTTGTGACATCTACCAATATAGTTTTGAAAATAAAAATTAATGCTCGAACCCTGGACCTGTGGTTCTAGCACCAATATGCAGTCCATTACACCATTCAACTCACAATACAAACGTCAAAATTTCTTTCCTCGTATTCATTTCCCTTATCATCCGAAGGCAGATAGACGCTGTCGATAGCCAATGGACGGCTTCTATTTAAGAAGTATTTTAAATGAGAATTTTACACTACCTTTTCAAGCAGGAAAGCTTAATATTGCAATGTTAAATCTAAATATTAATATTTTCTATTACTGGACAATATTATTTTGAAAGAAAAATTAAATTAAAATTTTACACAACCTTATTTAAGCAGTAAAGCTTAATAGTTTGATGTTATATTTAAATATTAATACCTTCCAAAACTGGACAATATTATTTTGAAAAGAAAAATTAACTCTTGAACTTGAACCTCTGACCTCTAGTTCTTTGCAGCAGTATGCAGTCCATTACACCATTCAAGACATGATACAAATGTCAACATTTCTTACCTCATATACAATTCTCTAATTTTTCCAAGGCAGATAGACATTACCTCATCGAAAAATTCTTTCCTTTCCAAAGTACGACGAAATACTACTGAAAATTTTGAAGTCATCCCTCAAAATCTGTAGGAAGCTTTGGGCATTTGTTGTATGGCATCTTAGAGATAAGCCAGACTACTATATAAAACATTTCATTCATCCATGGCTTGCTTTGAACTCCTCTTTAGATATACCAAGAACTTCACCTTTCTCTTTTGCTTTACTTCATATGGTATCACTAGTCACAGGTTGATCATTCTTCCTCCTTTCATGTACAATTTTCAAAACTTTTTTTTATTCAATGCCAAGATGTCTTTCTTTGTGAGGGCCAGTGAATTTCTTTCTGGTAGGTTTAGTTACAAATATTGACAATTTCTGTTGCTGCCACATGCAAATGTTGCTCCCAGTTACATTGAACTCTCTTCCTGTCTTTCTATCGCCATTTTTTCATCATAAAGAATTACTTACTACTTAAAAGAAGCATCATAGGATGTTCTCAGTGTGCTGTCCATTTCGAGACTAGTTACGGTAGTATCAGTAATTTAAATGTTGTATGCAATAATAGGTCAACAATTAATATTATCTAAGTTGATAATTGCAACAGTGCATTGTTACGCAAGAAATGACAAGTTTGAATGAAAACAGTAAGCAACAGAACGGATTTTCATACAGCACCCTAGTTATGGGTGCTATGTTTGGACAAAAAAGTTACACATTAGATTTGTGTAAATACAGTATTTCTTGTACTTTGATATATATACACTAGTGTCCAAAATTAAAGCAACAAACTGAAATTTCATCTTTGGGGGTTTATTTTGCCAGAAAATAGTATAAACAAGTGATACGAAAGTCATGATTTTATAATTGTAAATGTACATGCCCCCACAGAAGATAAAGATGACAAGATCAAGGATGAGTTCTATGAACAATTAGAATGCTTATTTGATAGCCTTTCACGATATCATATGAAAATTGTCTTAGGAGATTTTAATGCAAAAGTGGGGCGGGAAGATATATTCAAACCAACAATAGGCAAATTCAGTCTTCATGAAGATAGTAACGACAACGGGGTTAGATTAGTCACATTTGCCACATCAAAGAATCTGATTGTTAAGAGCACAACATTTCAGCATAAGGATATTCATAAATACACCTGGACGTCCCCAGATGGAGAAACTCGGAACCAGATAGATCATGTATTAGTGGATAGACGCTGGCACAGTAGCATCATTGATGTTAGATCAGTTAGAGGGACAGACTGCAATTCAGATCATCATCTGGTCAGGGTGAAAATCAGACAACGGCTATCGCTTATGAGAGGAACAAACGCTAAAGATGATTCTGTAAAATATGAATTAAAAAACTTGAAAAATGATGAAATGCGGCAAGAATACCAAATCAAAATTGCTAATAGATTTGAAGTACTGGAATCTTCAGATGACAATGTGGCAAACGAAGAAGAAACTGATATAAATAAAGAATGGGAGGCTATAAGAGATACTATTAAATTGTCAGCATCAGAAAGCATTGGTTGTTTAAAAAAGAGGCAAAACAAGAAATGGTTTGATGAGGAATGTGCCGACATTGTAAAGAAAAGAAAGCTAGCAAAAATGAAATGGTTACACGAGCCAAATGAGGTAAATTTAGAGCAATTGGGTAGTGTTAGACGGGAAACCACCAAGTTACTAAAGAGTAAAAAGAGGGAATATTTGAGAGAGAAGATTAATGATCTTGAAATGAATGCAAAAAATAGGAACATTAGAGAATTATATCAGGGAATTAGTATAGAGAAGAAAGGGTTTCAGGCTAGAACAAACATAATTCGGAATGAAAATGGGGATATGATTGCAGATTCCAAGAGTATATTAAATAGATGGAAAAGTTATTTTAATCAGCTATTAAATGTACATACAGAACAGGACATTGAGGAGGATAAGTTACAGACAGCAGAAATGCTAGTCGCAGAGCCAAGTGCATTAGAGGTTGAAATGGCGATTGAAAAATTGAAGATGTATAAAGCATCAGGTTCAGATGAGATCCCAGCAGAACTGATAAAATCAGGGGGAGAAAAATTGATGGACAAGATACGCTGTTTGCTTAGTATGATTTGGGAAAAAGAAGCTCTTCCAGATGAATGGAAGGAATCAATTATCGTACCAATTTATAAGAAAGGAGATAAAACTGATTGCAACAACTATAGGGGCATCTCATTACTCTCAACTTCGTACAAAATTCTAACAAATATATTAGTAAGCAGACTTACTCCCTATATTGATGACATTCTAGGAGATCATCAATGTGCATTTAGAAGAAACAGGTCTACAACAGATCAGATTTTTAGTATAAGACAGATTTTAGAAAAGAAATGGGAATATAATGGTACTGTACATCAACTATACGTAGACTTCCAAAAAGCATATGATTCAATTAAGAGGGAGAAGTTATATAGTATCCTGCTGGAGTTCGGAATTCCTAAAAAGTTAGTTAGACTTATACGAATGTGTCTAAATGGCTCAACGAGTAGGGTGCGTGTAGGCAAACAGTTTTCAGACACTTTTGAAATCCAGAATGGGTTGAAGCAAGGAGATGCACTATCTCCTCTACTATTTAATTTTGTACTAGAGCATGCCATTAAATCTTTAGAGAATGAGGAAGGCTTACAACTCAATGGTATTAATAAGCTGTTAGTTTATGCTGATGATGTAGTACTACTGGCCGATAGCGAGGAGATACTAAAGGCCAACACGCACACACTATTGAGTAACACTAAGAAATTAGGACTGGAAGTAAATATCAGTAAAACTAAATATATGGTCACACGTAGAAATACATTATATAATGGAAATGGACAGCTAATGACAAATGAGGGAAATTTTGAGGAATTGGCTGAATTCAAATACCTAGGAACAATAATCACAAATAGGAATGAGATGCACAAAGAAATTAAACATAGGCTCAATTCTGGAAATGCATGCTATTATGCATTGCAAAGACTTTTGATGTCCCAACTCCTTTCAAAAAACGTTAAGCTGAAAATATATAAAACTATTATTCTACCAGTTATATTATATGGGTGCGAAACATGGACTCTTACTTTAAGGGAGGAAAGGAGATTACGAGTATTTGAGAATAAAGTTCTTAGGAAAATTTTTGGACCAAAGAGAGATGAACAAACAGGTGAATGGAGAAGACTTCATAACAATGAACTACATGGTCTTTATAGGAAGCCAGATATAATAAGAACAGTTAAGTCCCATAGACTGCGATGGGCAGGACATGTTGCGCGTATGGGGAATGAAAGACGTGCATGGAAACTTCTTGTAGGAAAGCCAGAAGGAAAACGCCCAGTTGGTAGACCAAGAATGAGGTGGGAGAACAACATTAACTATGATTTGAGGGAAGTAGATTATACAGGGAATGATTGGAAAGCATTAGCTCAGGATAGGGATGTATGGAGAGCTTATGTCCGTGCGGCCATGAACCTACGGGTTCGATAGTGCCAGTGAGTAAGTAAGTAAGTAAGTAAGTAAGATACGAAAGTATAAACAATCAGAAGAATAAAGAAAGTAAACAACTGAAAACATTCGTGCATACCAGTAAAACAAAATGTCCCTTTTTTCAAAATTAGTGAATATCAAACACATCCAGAAAACAGGTTAGTGTGTTCAGTATTGGGTGTGACCACCTCTGGCAGCAATACAGGCTTCATAACGGCGTGGCATGTTGCGAATAATGTCATCAATCTCATTTTGAGGCAGTAATGCCCATTCTTCCTGCAGAGCAACTCGCAAGGCCTGGTGAGTGGTTGATGGATATTCACGTGAAGCAACTCATTTCCCTAGTGCATCCCAGACATGCTCTATAGGATTAAAATCGGGAGAGTGAGCAGGCCAATCCTCCATGCGTGCAATATCTTCAGTTTCCAGGAACTCGATCAACCACCTGTGTTCTATGAGGACGAGCATTATCATCCATCAGTAAGAAGTCTGGGCCCACAGCACCGCGAAACAACCGCACATGAGGTGCCAAGATCTCATCACGATACCTGACACCAGTTAAGCCTTGTCAATGTACCTATACAATTTCATGAAGAGATGTTCGAGTAGTCAACAGAATTCCTGCCTACACCATTATTGAGTCACCTCCAAATTGGTCTCTTTCCACAATGTTTGAGTCTCAAAATCGTGTTCCAGGTTCTCTCCAGATGCAAAATCGTCGAGAATCATTTTCAAGACTAAATCTGGACTTGTCTGTGAAGAGAACATTGGCCCACTGTTCGATCGTGCAGTTGGCATGTTGATGACTCCACTCTAGGCGGTTCTCTTCTCTGAAAAGCGTCAGGGTACATATACAGCAGGTCTCCGACAATAAAGGCCTCTCTGTCGAAGCCGTCTGTATACTGTTTGCCTCGATACAACTGTTCCAGTGGATGCTGTGAGGTCAGATGCCAGTTGTCGTGCAGTACTATGGCAGTACCATCTTGCCCATAGAGCCAAATAACGGTCCTCTCTTTCCGATGTCACTCTTGGTCGTACTTGCCCTGGTCTTCGGGATACATTTTCAGACTCTAAAAACTGTTGCCACATCCGAGAAATAACAGAACGATTCACATTAAACCATCTGGCCACATCAGCTTGACTCTGTCCTGCTTCCATTCTTCCTCTGGCCCTCCAACGAAGAGAATCTTCTAGGCGGCTTCTCTGTGCCATACTCTACCTGCAGTAAATGTTTTCACAGCAAACATTGATGTTGGACTAAGCAATAAACACTATACTGCAGTACCCTGTTTGATAGGTGCACTGATGTCATCATTTGCATGGTTGTAAGATGACCTGAATGCTATCTGCAGTTCAGAACAGGACTGTACTGACATATGTTTACGTTTTATATGAATATATAGTGAATTAGACATAGGAAGGCTTATACAAGCTTCATACCTATATATATATATATATATATATATATATATATGAAGCTTGTATGAGCCTCATTCAATGCGTATGCGGCTTTCTTGCTTTAATTATATAAAACATATTACTTATAATCTTACCTTATAACATGTTGAAAGTGTTGTCTTTCCTGGGTTGTACAGGCATTTTATCTGGAAACAGCATTCTGGCTAACGAGAGTGAATTCTTCCATTGTAATGTTCCTGATTTCATTCAAAATGTTTTCATTTAGCTACCCAACATGTGAGGATTTGTAAAATAGAGTTCAGTAAATAAAAGTTAATCATGTAACATATGTTATTCTTATAAGGTGAGATTATATTTAATACAGTTTAAGTAGGGAAGCCATAAGTGCATCAAGGGCTTCGTAGTGGAGTGAAAACTCTGCTCGAATGGTTACAACTTATATAGATCCTATATATATATGTATATAAACACACACACACACATGTTCCTCGAGTCACTAATAAATTCCTACAATGGAATTAATCAGTTTCTTTGCTAATTTTTAAAAATTTAACTGTGTATCATGCCATCTGTGCTAAATCCCCATTTTCTTTACAAAAATAGATCACTTGCAAATTATTGTATATCTGGCTTAACGTGGCAAAGAGAGAATTGAGATATAAGGATAGATCCTTCATCGCTTTCGCTCAGTTACAAAAGAAAGAACCCACGCTGTTGTCAGTTTTCGTCTTCCCCCTTACCCCTATTAACATCTGATGAAGAAATTCCTACAACACTGGTGCGAGTGAGAGAAGTGAGTACAGCTGTCTCTTTCTACAAATTTCTTGCAAAGTTAAGCCAGGTGAACTATAGTTGCACATTCAGAAATGGTGTAATTGCAGAGGTTTCTGTCACTAGAGAAAGCATGGTATTTCTGTGTTCTACACAGATCTAATGGTGTATACCATTTAATTTTATCTGGCACTCATATATTCCCAGAGTTATATTTCACTGTGTAATATTTTTAAAATGGTGGTTTTAGTGAACAAATTTAGTCTGTAGTTCTTGTGGTTATGTAATATATATATATATATACATTTTTTTTTTTCATTTAAATTCATTGCTCACATCATACATTTTAATGCAGTAAAGAATAATAGTCTTAAAAACAATTCAGGCACCTCATATAGACCTAACTTATTATAGCAATTGTTAACAATATGTGAAATTACTGTAATGATAACTTTTTTTTTCAGTTGTGTGTCATAATTATGTATTTTATTTTGTTTTAGATTGAAATGGGAATGAAAAACCATGAATTGGTGCCTGGTGCCCTTGCAGCATCAATAGCCAATCTTCGACATGGAGGCGTTCACAAACTCTTGAAGGAGTTGTGCAAAAATCGATTAGTCAGCTATGAACGAGGAAAACATTGTATGTGCATAAATTTGTGACTAGAAATTTGATTGTTTTAACAACAAAGATAAAAGAATGTTGGATGGATATTATCAGTACAATATTTCATTTTCTCACAGCATGAGTTTATCTGATTTATGAGCCTTTTTTCAGGAAGAATATTATAGTCACATCCATAAGGAAAATTGTTTATATAATAATTGTTATATTTGAAGAGAAAACTTTCGGTCTGGGCGAAAATTTTTCTCTTCAAATATAATTTATCCTTCAATGAGAAGTGTTAAATTAATAATAAAATCGTTAATAATTGTTACTTTGTTTAAGGCTCTACAATAAGTATAGAGACTGTTATATTACAAGTAATGTGCATTACATGGATCATAAACAATACTATTTAACTGTCATTAATTAGCACATGATAAAATGCATGCAGAAGAACTCCAACTTTCATTAATTTCAATTTCCTTCCTTTCTTCCTATTTGGCACTACAAACCATTGTGAGTTTTGGCCTCCTTCACAATTTCCTCCATTCATCTCGATCCTGTACTTTCTCTTTCCATCCTCTTATTCCCATCTTTCTTAAATCTTGTTCCTCATCCTGCAGCCACCTCTTTCTCGGTCTTCCTCTCCTTCTTACTCCTATTATGTCATCATGTATTAATCGTTTTGGTATTCTTCCATTCTTTCATCTTGTCCTATCCATCTCAATCTCAATGACTTGATGTACGAGGGCGGATCGGAAAGTAACGCACAATAATTTTTTTCTGCCTTGGTATTGCAGCTAGAATGTTGAAATTTCACAGAGATATAGTTTGAAGTTTTCACTACAGATGGTATTTTTTTCTCAGATGCACCTCTTGCGAGAGAAGCTTGAACTATGCAACAAAGATGGCGCGCATGCTACAGTCGTCCACCTGTGAGGATCGGATCGGAAAGTTACGCACAATATTTTTTTTTAAAAGTTTAATAGTAAAAAAAGGAAAAACATCACAAATGAACTTACATCTTTTACCTACTTTTCGACATAGTCACCAACTTTCTCAACACATTTTTCCCATCGTGTTACCAGTTTTAATATGCCCTGTTCGTAGAAGTCCGTTTGGTTGGAGTGTAGCCATCTGCGCACTGCTGATGCCTGCTTTGTTTCGGGCGTGTAGTGGTACGCCCACGACTCATCACCTGTGACGATTCCTTCCAGAAAGTCATGTACTTGTGCGGTGTACCGCGTTAAGTGGTCCAAGCTTGCCATCATTCGCTGGCCCTTGTGGTCGTCTGTCAGGTTCTTAGGCACAACAGCGAGCACTAACTTTACGGAAGACATTGCACGGTCCATACAATCATCCCCATACACGCCACGCATGTCCCTGTGAATTTCACTGGGTTTATGCCCTTTGGCCCACAAAAATCGAACAACACTTCTCTGTTCCTCACAGGTGGACGACTGTAGCATGCGCGCCATCTTTGTTGCATAGTTCAAGCTTCTCTGGCAAGAGGTGCACCTGAGAAAAAAATACCATCTGTAGTGAAAACGTCAAACTATATCTCTGTGAAATTTCAACATTCTAGCTGCAATACCAAGGCAGACAAAAATTATTGTGCATTATTTTCCGATCCGCCCTCGTATCTTACAAGATCCTCTCCTCTGAGTATATTATCAATTTCAATTAATTTCAATTTACCTTACATTAATTTAATTTGTATAGTGTACTAATATTACTTTATTAGGATGTAGACATAAGAATAATCATAGTTGTATCCTAAATGTTGTAGGATTATTTCAGTATGTTCCAAAAATAATTTTCTGAAAGCTTTGAAATATTGTTGTTGTTGTTTTCTAATGGCGAGATTTGACGCTTAAGTCATTTTCTCTCTGGCTTCCCAGTACAAGCGAACAAGGTCCTTAGAGTGTTGTGCAGTTGGATTTAAAGCTGGACAGACTAGAAGGTGGTGTTTGTCCATGATCAGGTCCGGGTCTTTGCATATGACACATCTGTCGGATTGGAAAACGTTTATTCTCTGGAGGTGGTGAGCCAGGCAGTCGTGTCCTGACATCAGTCTGAATTTTGCTACTGCTTCCTTGTGGCCTTTATATTTTATTTCTGTGTATAGCTCATCAATTTTTCCCATGGTTTCCCTCTGGCTGTTGCAATGTTTTCCATTTGGAATGCTTTCTTAATTTCTTCGATTTTTCTGTGGAGATTCGAATTGGGGTTGCGCCTATAATTGTTGTTCATTTTGCAGCAAAATATCAAAATCTGCTCCCAGGGGACACCGTGTGGAGGCGAACAACCTTGTCCCCCAGCTTTGAAATATATCACTTATATAATTTGAAATTGTTACAGATGATGGCTACCGATTGACAAATTCCGGATATGACTATCTTGCCTTGAAAACTTTGACTATGAGAAATATATTGTCATCATTTGGAAATCAAATTGGTGTTGGGAAAGAATCAAACATATATATTGTTGCCAATGAGGATGGTCAGCAGCTGTGTTTGAAATTACATAGGTATGAAATACCAATAACAGTGTACTTTTTAGTTTTAAAAATGACAACATATTACAAAAATTAATATTGCAATTAACTACTTCTTGCTTAACTAAATAATACGATAATATGACTATTGTCAACAAAATGTTGGAATCTATTTGCTATAATGGAGCACAGGTTGTAAACTATATTTAATGCTATCAATTAGCTAAAGTAGCATTATGTGATGCCAACATACTTTTTTTATAGTGCAGTGTCTAATGACATCCTTGTTACTATGTATTTTATGATTATTATTTTATTTATTTCCTGTAATCCCTAAATGGAACATAGGGCAGCAGTAAACTCCAGCGTACTCTGATCTCTGATTCCAGCCAGCCATTTCACTTGTTTCCAGCTTTTTCCTCTTTCTTTTGCTTCATCCTCTACTGATTGCTTCCAAGTTTTCCTATGTACTTGTTACTATGTACTACACCATTATTCTATTATATTACAGGGTTACGTAGTTAAGATGGAAAAGTTTAACATGATAGATCTATTTAAATAATATTGGGAAGTAAACAGTATGAGGTTATATCATTAATAGTGAGTGGAGAACATATTTTTATCGACTCACCTCGTATATTTTCAAATTTCTTTGATACCGACGGTTTCAGACAATATCATGTCCCTCTTCAGTCATGGCTTCCACTGATGAAATTCTGTGATTGTTGATTTCTCTAATGACATCACCTCTTGTGCTGCCATCTTTTGTTGGGATTATAAACTTTGTAATTAAATTTTTATCCACTGGAATATCGAAATTCATAGATCGATATTTATTCATATAAATATCTCTATGAATTTCAATATTAATATCAACAGTGTATAAGAGAAAAATTTGTGTTTAGATTGGAGTTTCACAGGTAGCTCAGTGGTAGAGCATTGGTCTAGAAAGCCAAAGGTCCCGGGTTCAAACCCCAGTCTAAGCATATAATTTTTCTCTTCAAATATAATTTATTCTTCAGTGAGAAGTATTAAATTAATAATAAAAACATCAAAAGAAGCCCTACTGGCTTTATAAAGTAGTGTTTAAATTCCCATTAAATGTCTTCTTAAACAAGAAGCCACCATTTGCATGATCAAGCAAATGCTCGTAGCATTTGGCGATTGGGAATGATCAGTGTATAAGAGAAAAAAATTGCGTTTAGATTGGAGTTTCTCAGGTAGCTCAGTGATAGAGCATTGGCCTAGAAAGCCAAAGGTCTTGGGTTCAAACCCCAATCTGAGAGTATAATTTTTCTCTTCAAATATGTATTATGACATGTTACATTTCCTTACATTTCGGTGCATTTGGGTAGGTTAGATTATGATTTGGTTTTGTTAGCTACATTTAATAAAAAAGTGTTGTCTGTGTTATTCTTATCTCATATCATTGTTTCTGTTAGACATATGTTTCAAAGCTTGTTAGTCTCATCTTCAGTAGTTACAGACTCTATAATTCAAAGGGCAGCAGGAAGAGAATACAAATGAAAACAAAAAGAGAATGTAAAATAGAAAGAAGGTGAATACAGGCTTTCACGACCGGTGATCATAATATTAAGAGATTCTGGGCTATGTGGCCCTGGTCCATGACTGGTGTTTCTTCCAAACATTTCTTCCTCAACTGCGGAGGGCATCTTCAGTGGGGAGTACTTTTAGGTAGTGTTCCCTGGTGGGAGACTTGATTGTGAATTTCACAGTCTGGAAGAAACACCAGTCATGGACCACGGCTACATAGCCCGGAATCTCTTAATATTAGAAAGAAAGTGAGTCAAATATTTCAACAATAACATTGATTTCTGTAAAAATTACAGTGATAAGTAGCACTATGAGTAATTTACAATTTATATAAATGAATCGGATATTATTTTTACATCTTATTTAATAAAACTCTGCACCAATTTCTGAAGGTATCCCTTCCATCCTCAGCCAAAATTCCAACTTTCGAACTTTCACTGTCACCACCAACTTTCCAACTGCTATCTGCTGCTGGTTTGAATAAAAAATCATGGGAGTTTTACGAAGTAAGATGTAAAAATAATATCCGATTCATTTATATATGTAATATTGATATTCACTTTCAAACTATTAGGAAGGACTTAAATATTTGTAATTTAACAAATAGAATTGACAACATGAGAAACAACTGGTATGAACATGTCAAGAGAATTATATTTGAAGAGAAATATAATTCAGTGAGAAATGTTAAATCAATAATAAAAACATCATGTCAAGAGAATGCCTACAGATAGAAACCCTCAGCTGTTGCTAAAGTACAAACCAATAGGACATAGAAATGTTGGATGCCCATTTACTAGATGGGAAGATTCATTAAATCCCACTTGATGTGAAAACAGGTCAAAAGGCCTAATTTCATGAAGCAGAAGAAGAAGAACTGACTTAGCCTAACAGCAATATTTCTGTTAGGGGTGGCCAATATCTGAATAAACAAGTCAGTATCAGTAACATCATACTGCACTTTATGGTTGAAGGACATTTCTTTCTACTGCCAGACAGACTTTTTGGAGTTTTAGAGAAGACACTGCAAAAGAAGGAAGAGATAATTACTTCTGGTGAATATAGAGATGTGTATGGAGTGGCAGGTTCTGTTGAAGAAAACTGGGCAATAAGAGATTATAAGTCCCTTACTTCGCACTTTAAAAAAGGTGTGAAGGGACATGAAGAGAATTATGTTGAAAAAGAGGTGCTATAATCAAAAATCTTATGTCATCTAAAAATAGAATCAACTTTAAGATGTGATGATTATTCTAAATCATTCACAACTCTTGAGAAGTTGGGAGCAACAATAGTGAGAGAAATCTTTTGGTGATGCTAAGAATATTGATGTGAATTCTTTGCTTAAAATAAAATTCGGGGATTGTTGAAAAGCACTCCCTAATTTAGTTTCATGTTTTAGCTTTAAATATTCAGCAGGGCTTCCTATGCAAAATGATAAATGTGCCAAAAAAAATGTGATTGCCTTCATGAAGAATCAGGTTTTGAGGGATTGTGAATGCGGATGCTTTTTGTTTCCATTTTTATGTTATTTATGTCTTGTTTTATGTTGAGTGATTCCGGGTTATGTGGCCATGGTCCATTACATTTTTCTACCAGACGTTTCTCCCTCAACTGCGGAGGGCATCTTCAGTGGCGAGTACTTTTAGGTGTTGTTTCCTGGTCAGAGACTCGTCTGGTAGGAACACCAGTAATGGACCACGGCCACATAGCCTGGAATCACTCAACATTATGATTACCAGCCATGAAAGCTTGTATTCAACTATGTCTTCTTTTATTTTTTACCTGCAAACAAAATTTAATTTGAATGTTTTACATTTTTTATGTTGAAGTAACTACTGCTTTCTACTATAATATTAACTACTTCAGTCCCAAATTTTTGTTTTTAGGAATGTAACCTAAGGCTCTCAGAAACTCATGGTTGACTTTTTTTCATGATTTTCAAAATTTGAGGCACTTTTTGAAGTTCTAATTAAATTCTAACAAAATTTGTTTAAATAACAAAATTTTAGAGAGAGTTAATGAGTTTACCTATTTAGGATATAAACTTTCTTTTGTTGAAAATTGTGAAATTCAACAAATCAATGGGAATCATTAATAGAGTTTTAAAACCTTCATTAGTGCAAAAATCAACTCGCACTCGTCTTTATCTAATAATGGCTCGACCAGTCCTGTGTTATGGGAGTGAAGCGTGGACTATAAGGACGAGAGATGAAAACAGACTAACAGCTTGTGAGATGAAATTTATGCGCCGAACAGCTGGCTACACCAAATGGGATCGAAAGAAAAATGTAGAAATCCTTCAAGAACTTGATGTGTCACCAATACTGGACTACATCTCCAGATATCAGCTAAACTGGAAGGAACATGTCTCCAGATACCAGCTAAACTGGAAGGAACATGTCTCCAGATATCAGCTAAACTGGAAGGAACATGTCTCAAGAATCCCTAAGGCAATAATGAACTACTGTCCAAATGGGAAACGGTCACTTGGTCGACCTATGAAAAGATGGCACGAAAACAGCTTTCTCAGGCCGTAACAGTTCTTCTAGGACTAATACCTGGCAGGATGATGATGATGATGATGATGATGAATTAAATTTAACATTTGCTATGATGGACAAATTATTAATTTGTAAAGAAAAATTAATGCCTGGACTTCCAATTCCATATTCCCAGTGGTGTCTGCAAGTACTGTGTCCTCTCATCGCCCTCTCGGTCATTCTACTGTCTTTTCTCCAAGATGTGCCTGTAAGAAATTTTTTGGTCCTTGTTCATCCATTTTTACCACATGACCACCCCATTGGAATCTTTTCGTCTAATAACATCTGAGATTTGAGATTCTCTTTATAGCTGTCTCAATTTTTCATTTCTTCTATTTCTGGAATTTCCCTAATCGTTAATTGGGCCATAGATTTTCCTGAGTATCTTCCTTTAAAAAACAGCCCTTAATTTGGAAGCATTATGTGAAAGAGTCTGCGTTTCACTCCATATATTAGTGTAGGTCTTATTTCCATTTTATAAAAGAGAAGTTTTGTTCTGCAATGAATATTTTTACATTTAAAAAAAAAAAGGTTCTATTAGCCATTTTAATTCTTTCTATCTATCATCTAATTGTTATTATATAACTTATCAATGTTCCCAAGTTTATGAAATCTTGTACAATAATTAGTTATTGACCTTCATTAGTAATCTGTTGTTGAGTAATAAATGGTTTGATTGATGTTAGAATTATAGCTTTTTTTTCATATTAACTCAGAATCTACATCCTTTGCTTGAGAATTGGTTTGTTTAGTTTCACTGTGTCACTATTTAATATATTGGGGCCTATTTCATAAAACTGTCAGTCTGTTTATAAACAATGTACACTGATAATTTAGAGTGCTAACTAAACTGGCATTATCAAACCTGTATGTTTATGGCCACACAGAAATAAGGTTAAGTTTAGGTTTAAGGACTCTCCTGGTGCTTCATTATCATTAATCACCTCTAATGTCATCAGAATAACATAAATTTTTCTCTTCAAATATAATTTATCCTTCTATGAGAAGTGTTAAATTAATAATAAAAATCGTCAATAGATGGCCTACTGGCTATAAAGTAGTGTTAAATTCCCAATAAATGTCTTCTTAACTAAGAAGCCGCCATTTGCAAAGATAGAAGCTATGGTTTCAAGCATTTGGCGCGAGGGAATTACAACGTACATAAGAGAAAAATTTGCGTCTAGATCGTAACTCGCCTCGGTAGCTCAGTTGGTAGAGCACTTGGCCCGGAAAGCCAAGGGTCCCCGGGTTCGAGTCCCGGTCTAGGCGAAAATTTTTCTCTTCAAATATAAATAGAATAACATAACTTTGCTTTCCATGCACCTCAGCTTAAGAAGTGGGTTACAATTCCACCGTGCCAGTAGAGATTACCAGAAATGTCATAAAGACAACTTGGCATTGAAAAACTTATTTATTAAGGCTTTGAGATATGTGAAGATAATTTTTTTTTATTCTTTAACAAGTTATAAAATCTGTAACTAATAATATAATCTGTAACTAGTAATAACAGATTAAAATGTAAGAATCAAATGAATTGTGAATTCTTTATCTCATTCATCTATGTATGCAGTATCGGGAAACATATTCCCATCTTCAGCTGTTTTCACGATTGACAGTTGTGAAAACAGCTGAAGATGGGAATGATATGTTTTCTGATACTGCAGTTCTGTGTTACATAACATAAGGTAAGAAGAATTCACGATTCATTTGATTCTTATTAAGAAAACCTCATAATGTAAAAATTCCCAAATTTATTTTATTAAATTAAAATGTGTTTTAGAATTACTATAGTGTATTTAGAGAAAGAGAATATTGATTAATCCAGTGTATCAGTCTTCATAGCCTCACCCAGAAATTTTAACAAATTTGTTACCATGCGTATCATAATGCCAATCAAGTTTCTGAATAAATTGTTACAACTGGTTTACATCACTTTTTTCTTTCTTTGAATGAATTGCATATCTTCATATTTGACTTTTATATATTTTTTGGTCCTTATTATTTGCAGACTTGGCAGAACATGCTTCCGTAATCTGAAGGAAAAACGTGATTACCATCAGCATAGAAATCGTGCTTCTTGGTTGTACCTTTCTCGTATATCAGCAACCAAAGAATTTGCATATATGAAAGCACTGTATGAACGAGATTTTCCCGTGCCAAAGCCTATTGATTTTAATAGACACTGTGTGGTCATGGAGCTTGTGGAGGGAAGTCCGATGTAAGTGTTGCATAGGAAATAAAGGATGCAATTTGAAGTACATGAATATTAAGAGTTTAAAGTCATTAATGTATTGTCATATTCAACATCCGCATGTGGAGTATAACTAAGAAAATATTTTACTTAAACCTCAAGATCTAACCATTTGCTTTCATCTAAAATATGCATTTCAAAAGCTCTTAAATAAAAACTCTATTTAAAAAAATTATATACAGTATATATATATATACACACTCTTCTTAATGAATATAAATTTAATATTGCTAAAAATTTTAAATAAACTCTTTTCACCTAACCTCATGTCCTGTCTTTTAATTAGACCGGTTTTAAAACCTTATTGGCTTCATCTTCAGTAATTCCATGACTGCTGTTTTGTCATCTAGAAGCACTGCTTCTTACTCCATCTGTTGGTGGACCAATGAACCTCCAAATCAAATCAACTTCCCTGGAAATTTCAAAATTCATAAATGTCTTTATTTTTATGAATGTGAATTTTTTCCCAAATTGTAAACTTCTCAGATTTTACTAATTGTTTTATTAATTTAGCCTTTATTTCAATTTGATGTTTTTATGACCAAGCATGAGTAGTTACTGCAGATTTTTCCACTTCCCTATTTTTGATGTTCCTAAGATGATAGGTTATGAAGTGAAAATAATTTATTTTATATTATAATAAAAGAGGGCACGCCGTAGCGTAGTGGTTAAGGCACTGCGCTACAAGCTGGGAGGTCGAGGGTTCGAGTCCCGGTGGGGGTCAGGATTTTTAAACTGAACCAAACCCTCTGGCAGCACTATGGCTCTGGGGTCGACTCAGCCTCTAATGGAAATGAGCATCAGACGCTTGTTCTGGGGGTAAAGACAGCCTTCATGCAGGGCTGACAACCCGGCTGACATAAAGTGCCGATTGTCGAGAAAAGTGGGAGCCCTAACCTCCTACAACCCCAAGAGCCTCCTGCGGCCTGTAATGGGATACCCTTACCTGTTATAATAAAAATAATTTATTTTAAATTTAAAATATACCTTACAGTGATATATTCTAAATATTTCAATTGATATTGCTTGTTACAGGTGTCAAGTACATGAAGTCCCTGACATTGAATCCCTGTATGATGAACTTATGAACTTAATAGTGAGACTTGGAAATCATGGTGTCATTCATGGAGATTTTAATGAATTCAATATCATGATAACAGAAGACGGAAAACCAATTGTTATAGATTTTCCACAGATGGTCTCTACGTCACATCCAAATGCTGAAATGTATACATTTTTATAACATTTTCTTATATCGAGAGTTTTTACATAATTAAATTTAATGTCTTTTTAAAGTTAAAATTGACAGATATTCATACTATAACTGATTTTATTTTCTAAAAAAGTTTCTTTCTTTTCTTAAAATGTGATTTATGTTTTATTTATTTATTTTAATCTAAGGATCAAATGCTCATTAGTGTTACAGGTATCATGTGTGATCAGCATTTGAAGGATACTAGATTTGATTTCTTATTATATTACAGAATCTCAATAATGATTCAGTAAGTCCAATAAGGATAACTGAGTAGCTACTTTATATGAGAGTAGTAAAATCAAATTAAGAAAAATAATTAAGGTTGGTGGATTGTGCCATGGTGACCATGTGACTCCCTGTATATTCTATTTGCCCAGTTTGCCTTGACCTTCATTCTTTGGAGCTGTCGTGCCACAGAAAAAAAATCAAGGTCTACCAAATGATACAATTTACACTACTAATTATAACTAACTTACTCTCTGATACTATCAAATCCATAGGTTCATTGCCATGCAGACATAAGCTCCATACATCCATGAGCTAATGTTATTCCCCCATCTCATTCTTGGACTACCTACTGGGCACTTTCATTCAGATTTTCCTATAAGGAGTTTCCATGGACCTCTTTCTATCCCCATTTGTGCCACTTCTCCTGCCCAACGCAGTCTATGTGACCTAACTGTTATTATTATATCTGTTTGCCTATAAAGATCATGTAGCTCACAGTTATGTAGTTTTCTCCTTATACCTGTCTGTTCTTCTCTCTTTGGTCCAAACATTTTTCTAAGAACTTTATTCTCAAATATTTGTATTCTTTTCACCTCCCTTAAAGTAATATTTTGCTGGGAGAATAACAGTTTTATATATTTTCAGTTTGTCTTTTATCAGAAAATAACTTCGTTGACAACACTTGTGATTTACCTTTTTATTCTTTATTACTCTTTTGGTTGGCAATATCATTTATCTCCTTGTTTGGATTAATTTTATTATGGTTGGACTTTTATTGCCCTTTAAACATAATTTGTAATGAGGAAATGTGGTTTACTTTTGAATACAGTGAAACACTGGTGTCCTTAAAATTTACTCTTTTATTAAGTGCTAGCTCTTTTTCTTCTTCTTCTTCTTCTTCTTCTCCTTTTTTTTTTTTTTTTCTTTTTCCCAGGGCAAAGACAGAGATCTTGATTTGTATTTCTTTGTACTTGATTCCATTCTAGTACAAAGCTAACATAATTTTGGACAATGCAATGTCTGCCTTAGTGCATTACATTACTTACTTACTTGCTCACTGGCACTATCGAACCTGTAGGTTCATGGCCACGTGGATATAAGCTCTCCATACATCCCTATCCTGAGCTAATACTTTCCAATCATTCCCTGTATAATCCACTTCCCTCAAATCATGGTTAATAGTGCATTACATTAGTATCATTAATTGAAGCA
The DNA here is from genome assembly GCA_030220185.1 of Diploptera punctata. Taxonomy (NCBI): domain Eukaryota; kingdom Metazoa; phylum Arthropoda; class Insecta; order Blattodea; family Blaberidae; genus Diploptera; species Diploptera punctata. The sequence goes on from JASPKZ010010273.1 coordinate 640,078, forward strand.
TCAATCATAACTTTTGCAATCACCAGATATATGAAGCAAATGGAAGAAATTTTCCAATCTTGTGCACTTAAATTGTGTTTTCCAATGTTTTCCTTTCATGTTCATTTATCTTATGATTGCTTGGGCTTTATAGTATTCTGTCTAATGATTAAATTATGTAGGTATAGTCTAAGATCCGGCTGCAAGATTACTATGTTCATTGAGTGTATGAACAAATTCTATTTTTTTTCATAAAATTGTGAATGACTGAATACATTTTTGCCGAGTTACCTATTAAAATTTGGCCTCCAGTATTATTCTTCTTCTTCTTCCTTCCAAGTATTAGGCCGAGGCCTGTTACGATCCTATGGAAAATTTTCCCTTATGGGAAATTCTCGTATAAGACTTGAAAGCATAATAATAGTCCCTTCGATTGGTTGCTGGCCAAAGGAAGGCAAGACCAGTGATGGGGCTGCCATCTTATAGCCTCTGGTCAGGCTTTTCTGGAGAAGAAAAGAAAATAAAGGAAAGAAGAAATGGAAAAAAGGAAGGACTCCTTAGCCCTCGGATGCCCTAATAGCGTCGGGGTCGAAAAAATAAGAGTTAACCAAGAGAGGTTAGATAGTAAAGTTAAAATAGTGCAAAACACAAGTAAGTGGAAGAAATGTTTTGCTCAGCTTGGGCACCTTGTGGTCGCCATCCACATATCCCCTAGATGAGGACCCCTGAGGGGTCCAGTATTATTAATTAAAATATAATTTATTTATTTATTCAAAACAATTTGATTCATTTGTTATTAAAATAAATTATAATCCAGGTTGCAGAAATCGATGTATAGAGCTTGAAAAGTTTTGGTTACCATTGCAAACTTGGCCGTAACCTCCTTGCAGTGGGAAGTAAAACCACTGTCCTTTATATATACTACATATAATGTATATACAAAAATATATTCTAAAGGTAGTGTTAATATACATTATATGAAACAAATCACAGCAATTTAAATGAACTGAACTTTATTTGAAACAATATAAAACAATAAATACGTACTTACTGCCATTTTATTACTGATTGGTGTCACAGCCTGCTGTAGCTGAAAGGAGGTTTATGGCCAAGTTTGCAATGGCAATCAAAACTTTTCAAGCTCTATACATCAATTTCTGCAAACTCGATTATAATTTATTTTAATAACAAACGAATCAAATTATTTCGAATAAATTAATTTTAATTAAACATACTGGCGGCCGAATTTTAATAGGCAACTCGGCAAAAATGTATTCGGTTATTCACAATTTTATGAAAAAAAAAAGGTTTTGTTCATACACTCAATGAATGTAGTAATCTTGCAGCTGGATCTTGGACTAGTAGAAAATAACACTATGAGGTTTATTTTAATTAATTTGACTTGTATTTTGACTCACCTCATATTTCTTGATTTTTATGCAGACTTAAGTTTCGTCACTGTCTTTGTGACATTTTCGATGCACGATCACATAATATTTTACTTTGCCACTGAATTAGTTTATTGTACTTTCTTTTATTACTTTTTTTTTTTGTTCATGCTTTAACACGAGCCCTAAAAATGGAATCCTGAATCAGACTCTCTACTGCTTTACCTCATATTTGCATTCAACTAGTTGAAAAAAAAAATATATATATATAAACTAACTCACTGGCACTATCGAACCTGTAGGTTCATGGCCACGCGGACATAAGCTCTCCATATACCCCTATCCTGAGCCAATGTTTTCCAATCCCCTGTATAATCTACTTCCCTCAAATCATACTTAATGTTATTCTCTCCCCACTGCATTCTTGGTCTAGTAACTGGGCTTTTTCCCTCTGGTTTTCCTACAAGAAGCTTCCATGCACGTCTTTCATTCCCCATTCATGCCACATGTCCTGCCCATCGCAGTATACGAGACTGTTCTCATTATATCTGGCTTCCTATAAAGACCATGTAATTCACTGTTATGCAGTATTCTCCATTCACCTGTCTGTTCATCTCTCTTTGGACCAAAATTTTCCTAAGAACTTTTATATATATATTTAATAGTGGATGGAGAACATATTTTTAATGACTCTCCTCATACAATTTTAACTGTAATTTAAAATTGTATGTGGTGAGTCATTAAAAATATGTTCTCCACTCACTATTAATGATATAACCTCATAATGTTTACTTCCCAACATTAATTTAAATATATATATATATATATATATATATATATATACACACACACACACACACACACACCACTATCCATATGTCTTTTCATATGAAAGAAGAATATTTATTGTGGAAATGTGTTGTCAACAGGTAATTGGGTACTTTAAGAAGATAGATAATATTTTATCATTAATAGTGAGTGGGGAACATATTTATATCGACTCGCCTCATATAATTTCTAATTTCTTTGATACCGATGGCTTCAGACAATATCATGTCCCTCTTCAGTCATGGCTTCCACTGATGAAATTCTGTGATTGTTGATTTCTTTAATGACATCACCTCTTGTGCTGCCATCTTTCGTTGGGATTATAAACTTTGTAATTAAATTTTTATCCACCGGAATATCGAAATTCAAAATCGATATTCATTCTTCTGAATGAATATCATTTCCCAAATTATGTTCTCCACTCACTATTAATGATATAACCTCATAATGTTTACTTCCCAATATTAATTTAAATATTTTATCATCTTTTAAAAATTATTCATTTTTAAAGATGTACTGTGCCACATGTTTTTTTTTAATATCTATAACTTTTTTAATTCATACTATTTATTACAGGTTCTTTGATAGAGATGTTAATTGTGTTCGTGATTTCTTCAGAAGGAGATTTGGATATGAAAGTAGTCTACATCCAACCTTCAGTGATATAACGTTAGTATTTTTTTTATTGTTTTCGATTACTGATATTCATGTTTTTTTTCATATTAATTTCATACTTCTCATTGAAGGACAAACATTCAAATATTAACTGATATTCATATTAACATTTGGGAAAATTAAATGAAATTAGGGGAAGGTCCTCCAGAATCAGAGAACTCCCTGCAATGAATGTAACTATCAGCATCTATTGAATGATCTAAAAATATGTGTTTACTGCTGATTGCAATAATCAGTGGCTCCTCTCCAGGAATTCACTTTAGTGTCTGTAATTAAGTGGACATAGCGAGTTCTGGAATTGTGTTGATACTTGGATATGTTTAGTACCGGACAACTTTTCCCTAATAATAAAATAAATAATAAAGTAATGCTTAGAGAAGAGTAAAGTTCATGGGTCAACAGATTTAGAAAACAAAGAGAGAAATTGTCTAATGACATTCTTTAAAATGAGTGATGTAATATTGTCCATCACTCTTCCTCAGGTGGTAGCATGCCTGCCTCCTGACTAGCAGGTTTGAGTTCAATATCAGCAGGGTTGGAAATTTTAATTGTAAAATTTTCAATCTTGAGCTGAGGAGAGGTGGTAGTGTACAATTTTTAATTGCTGGATTGTGGACTAGATGCCTGAATTAAATTCAATATCCCTCTGCAATACATATGTTGGGAAGGCATGTGGTACTGTTGATATTAATTCATCCGTAGGGGGACGTTAATTAATACAGTCCCCTTGGTGCTCTTTGACAGGAGTAGGCTACAAGTTTCATCTTCATCCAAAACACAATAAACATGTGCTACAAAAACATTTAAACATATACTCATCCTACACTCTTATCTGTAAATAATACAAGTACAGATCACCTGCATAATGCATAAGTTGAAAAAGACATTAATGTCATTTATCCAATTAGTGTAGAATCCTCAACCTGAAGTTGGTACTTTTTATAACTTCCCAAATCCCTCAAGATGCTGGGTGGACACTGTTTTCATACTGCTGAAATTTCATGAGAAAATTTCTTCCCCCATTGGGACTCGAACCACAGCAAATCCCATAGCTACCGTTTGGCTACAGCATGGGACTCAGTAATATGCAACCATCTTATTATGCACATAACGCAGAAAGTAAATGGAGCTGAAGTATGGAATGTAAAATAGAGATTAAGGAAGAAACAGAAATATTGAATAGTATAATATATTACTCCACCAAGTAATCTGCACAGGCAGAAAATATCCTAACATGCTGTCTTTCTCTCTCTCTTCCTTACTATGCTCCCACTTCCTGTCCTCTGTATATGTTCTTTGTTGGCAGTATAGAGCTGACAAATATTATGGATTTTAATGGTCCGTCCTTCTACGCTTGTCATTAGTGACTAATTTAACAACTGTTACTATTGGGGTTACTTGTAGGAATGGACTGTTCCTTCTCATTTACATGTTGCCACTTGTGATTTATTGTGAGGCTGGTAACGGAGAAACGACAAATACTGTGATTTTAAATGATCTGACCACTTGAGCGTTCCGTGCTTAAATTACTAATTTGACAACCATGTTAAGATCTTTCACACATGTTTAGGGATTCTCCACCCACACTTAAAATTGAACCATTCAGTATGTGATCAGATGTACAGTCTTCTCCTACATCCCTTCAGTATATTCAGTAGTTTGGCGACACTAGCGCTAAAACTCTTCCCCTCCGCCCATGCAGAATTGACTTGGTGGTATAATATATACATATATAAGCATTGTTTATTTTTTATTATTTCACTCACTTCATAATTCATAGCAGACCCTGGGTTTCTTCACATATTTTGTGACATTGTCAATGCTGCGTCACGTTCACAACTATCTACATAACTTAATATATAAGCATCTTTGTACTTTTCCATATAATTTTTTTTCTCCATAAATAGAGTTTAAACAATTTGTTAATATAAATTCTAAATGAACGTAATATTTTTAATAGAAAATCTTCTCCAACTACAAGACAATGTAGGGATTGAAAGAGAAGGACTGCTTAGATAGAAGGAAGTGGAAATTGGAAACAGAGAAACAATACCAGTTGTAACAATTTGTAAAATAATAATAATAATAATAGTAGAATATATGTTGATGAAGTAAATGACAATAGTACAATATATATCTGATAAAATTTATTAAAAATGTAAAGCCAATTTGAAATTGTGAAGAATTGAAATTTTGGATGTAGAGTAATTTTCTTAAGCATGAGAAGGAACAAGGGTAACAGACATAAATTAAATCTTCTCTATTTTATATCATTAATGGAAATGAACACCTCACCTCATAATTTGTTGATTCTTGCAGATACAAGCAGAAGATAGAAGGGAACCCTTCTGAAACATGTTCTCAGGAATCAACAAATTACGAGATGTGTTAATTTCTGATTTGTTAATGATTATTAAATAAAACCTCATTGTGTTACTTCCTAAAATATTAATTAGTTCACTAAAATCTATCGCTGAAAGATTATTTTCATTTTATAATTTGATGATCTCTAGAATAATTATATCAACCTCCCCCTTTTTTTCATTATTTACATTTATTAATAAATTACAATATGAGGTAAAATTATGAGGTTCTTAATAAATAAGGTGAATCCGGAATGATCTTTCCTCATAAATTGTTGTGTTCTATTCTGACATATAATAATTAAATGAATCGTGATATCTTCTTACCTCATACTTCTAAAGTATGAGGTAAGAAAATATCACAATTCATTTAATTATTATTAATTGAACCTCATAATGTTAAAAATTCCCAAATTTAATATCTATTCTAACATGTTTGATATGCCATGCATACCATCAACAGCTTTTCTAAACTATTGCATTTTATGTTGTTGGCCATGGATGTCGACTCATTCCATCCTTTGGTTGACCGAAGAACTTGCAAATCAAATCTTTTTCTCTGGAAATTTCAAAATTCATAATCCTACCTTTGTTCTTCTGGATGTAAATGAGAAAAATGGGATTGTATAGATATTTTGTAAGTACCACCACCTCAGGTAGATTTCTTGATAATGTAACATTGCCAAACTCTGACATTTTTTGTATCTTTATATTACAATCCCTGCAAATGGATAAGCTGGATTACATGATACAAATTTAAGATAATTGTGACTGAGTTGATAAATATTTCAAATTATTAAATTTCAAAGTTTTAAACTTGTTCTAACAATTTGACTAGTGGTTACTGTGCTCTCTCTGATTCTGAGATTTTGCAGATTAAATCTGGCCAGGGTTGATTTCTTTTAGGGTACTAAAAACCCTGAAGGGAAGTAAAGCCATGGGTTCCATGTTATATATTTATGGCACTTTAAAGAACCTTAAGCTTTAAATAAGAGGCCTTTAATGAAAATTTGTCAGCCCTTTCATGCCAAACTTTTGAATTATGATGCTAATGAGGTAAACTGTTAAAATATCTACCTTACAGTAACAATTGGTTTTTATCTTTTCTCTTATAGATAAATGTATATTTAATATATCTTAAATTAAACCTCATTGTGATTTATTCGTATAAAATTCCAGTATATTTAATATAATATAATGTATCATAAGTACAGTTAATCTTAGTTATAACATGTAGATTAAATGAATAATGATTTCAGCTTTTATATGATTGAGAAACGAGTCATGGTAACTATTTTTTTTTTCTGAAAGAGTACAAGGCCAGCATAGAACTTCAATACACACACTTATACAATTGGAATGGTACCATGTTAGGTACTTCAGATTATAGAAATAGTGCAGAATATGCAGATTAAGCATAGGTTAGAGAAGATGGAAAAATACACTAAGATACCCATGTACACAGTATTTATTGAACAGAAAACATAAATTAGTATTTCATTTAATAAATTAATGAGTCATTTTTACATCTTACCTCATATTTCATGTTTTATTATTTATTATAATTTATTATAATATTATTTATTATAATAAAACATGAAATATGAGGTAAGATGTAAAAATGACTCATTAATTTATTAATTAAGAACCTCATAATGTGTTTCCCAATTTTAACTTTGAATAGTATTTCATTATCAAAAGAGCCATAAATTAACCTTATAAATCTTCAGAGTATTATTAATCCAGGGTGTTTGCAACTTGCTTCATTGCTATAGAAGCGCTGAGTATAAACCATCTCATTGTGTTAATCATGGCATATTTTAAAGTAGTGTGTATAAACGCATCTTCCATGCAATGATTCTTTCATTTGGGATCAATTGAAATCAAAGGATGATAGGTCCAGCAAGTTTGGTGGATGTTCTAGTTCATTTTACATAAATTATTGACTGAACTCCTCCATACAATAATTGCATACCAGACAACCATATTATGATATTTCCATTTACTTATTTGGCTTTGAGGGGAAAAATAGTGTTCAAGACTCAAATCCTAGCTCTTGTAAACATATTGCGCTTTATTAATCTGATTGTTTTTTTCTTGTAGGAGAGAAGATGATCTTGACATAGAGGTTTCTGCAAGTGGCTTTACTCGTCAGATGGAGAAAGATCTTTATGTTGAAATGGGAATTGATGAAGAGAGAGAGGAGGATGAAAAAGAAAAAAATCAAATTAAACCAGAAAAAGAAAATTCAGAAGTAGAAGAATTGAGATTAAAAGTGGAACAGTTGTGTAATGAAGAATTTATAAACTCGTCCCAAGGTGAAATACTTTGTGAACCTACCAACACTGAACATGTATCATCTATTAACAGAACATCTGATTGCACTGAAAGTACAAATAATGTTAGGAATGAGGAGATAAATGAACATGAAGAATGTAATCAAGAAGAGAATAAAAGTTTTAGGATAGAGATCAAATGCAAAGAAAAATCAAGAATTGAGGAAAGTAAAAATATTATAAAGTCAGGGACACAAGAGAATAAAGATGAAGAAATGAGCAACAAGTTTTCATCTGGAGATGAATTCAGTAGTGAAGATGAAAACAATATAAGAGTTAGAACATATAGCAAGACTTGCAGCATGCGTAGTACATCAACTGCAGCAACTATAGCTCCAGAAGTGATTCATGTTCGTGTTAAAAGAAATTTGGAAAAAAGAGAAAAAGCTGCTTCGAGGAAAAGAATCACGATTAAAGGTGAAGCCAGTGCAGTAACTCGCTCAAGAAGAGAAAATAGAGACACTATAAAGCAGTGTGATGGAATATGGTCATGGGAATAAAAGTAAAAAATAAATTATAAGATCTCTGGGTTATAAGGCTTTGTTTTTGCCACACAAAATGTGTGTGCACTTTATTTATCACGTTTCCACCATACATTCCTTACACATGCAGACAGCTTCACTTTAAATATTTTTATAGAAAACTTTGACAGGTATTTATGGCATTGAGTCAGGACTTATCAATTTTACTTTTTTGGTATTTGACATATAGAAATCTTTTGATTGGTTAGATTCTTATTAAATTGAATTTCTTGATTATTATAATTTTATTTCTTATCTTATTAGACTCTAAAGGATACATAAATGGGTGAAAATTATTATGGTATAAGTTACGTTTAGATCATTCAGAGAAAAATGAGTTTAAACATTTGCTGTAGGTATCAGACCAATCAAAACAGTTGTATTCATCCTTCGCCAGATAGCAGTAGTTGACAGCATCCACTTGAATCTCTCTGTCATTCAAAAGTAGTACTCAATAACATGCGATAACTATACTTAACATTTTCACAAAAATGCCTCTTATACTGTTACGGTTTTCATCCATTCATGTAGGCACTTTTTTAGATAATATTTTTCAAATAAAAGAGTAGGTGTTGGAAGATATGAATGATTGACACAATATTATCATTGTATCCAGTTGTATGCAAATGTCCTACATGGTCTTTATAGGAAGCCAGATATAATAAGAAGAGTTAAGTCTTGTAGACTATGATGGGCAGGACATGTGGCACAGATGGAGAATGAAAGATGTGCTTCATGTAGGAAAACCAGAGGGAAAACATCTAGTTTATAGACCAAGAACGAGGTGGGAGAATAACATTATGATTTGAGGGAAGTAGATTATACAGGGAATGATTGGAAAACATTAGCTCAGGGTAGGGATGTATGGAGAGCTTATGTCAACGTGGCCATGAACCTACGGGTTCGATAGTGCCAGTGAGTTAGTTGTATGTAAATATACACTTGATACAAAAAATATTAAAATAAAGCAGATAATTGATAACTCCATCATGTAATTTCAAAATGCATTCGAGATCACAGATGATATTGAATATTTAGTCTTGAGAATCTATTCCATTACTTTATATTGTCAAAGACTGCTCTGTGGTGTACAGTAACTGTTAGCTTTTCTAACTAGTATAAAGTTCAGGGTGTGCCATAAAATTTATCTTTAGCATAGGATCTGGAACTGGTTTCATTCAACCTCGTTATGACAACTGAGTAGCTACTTGATATAAGAAGTTAAAAATCCAGTTAAGAAAATTGAAATTAACATTGAGGGACTGCATCATGCAAAGCACATAGTGTTCTACTTGCAATGATAGCAACCAGTTTAATCAACCTTGACTCTCCAGAACTGTCATGCAACAGATTTATTATTATATTGCCAATACATTTTATATGTATACCAGAATATTCCCTGGTTTGGTCTCTGATGAGAAATGCCTTCTAGTTAAAAAAAAAGTTTGAGTAAAAGTAAGTTTTCATGCATTATCAACCTTTATGTAGATACAGTTATGAGAATGTTTTGTAAGTTATATAATGGTAGAGTACTTTTAATAGCATACTTAAGACGATATGCTACAAACCAGAAGTTCAAGTCCTGATGGAGTCAAGATTTTTAAACTGACCTAAGCCTTCTGACAGCATATAACCCTGGGTTCTACTAAAATCTCTAATGGAAATAAGTATGATGTTCTGAAGGTAGAGAGGTAGCCATTACACAGAGCTGATAATCTGGCTGACATCTCATGCTAAGGCCTATATTGGGATCACTTTACCTTTCCTTTTTTTTTTTACTCTAATAATAATAATCATCCCAAAGTTGTGTGAACTGCAACCACAGTTCAAACCTTTGTAAATAAAAGCAGATAAAAATCAAGTAGCAGCTCAATACTTCATGTTTCACCAGAGTCACATGCACCTCTTTAACTTGTATCACTGAACTATAATGATACACCTCATGAACATTCAGAAATTTTCTTGCGATGTGACAGGTGTTAATAACTGTTTGCTCTAGTGGTTACAATACTTTTCTCTGGATCTGAGTTCACATTTCAATTTGACTGGAATCACTGGATTTTTCAGGATATAAAAATCCTTAGTATAGCTTCCTTCAGAATGTAAATGAAGCCATGGCCCCGTTGTGGATTTACAGGACATAAAAGAACCTCAAATCTGAAATTAGTGGTATCCAAGCAAAATGTATTGGCCCTTTCATGTCAAAATTAGAATCGTAATGGTAATGACCTAAGATATTAACATCATTTGATTAAAAAAACTACCTACCTTCAAGTGATTTCAGTATTTGTAAATTAGAGGATAGTGTATTTTAGGTAATACACCTGCACAGCTGAGAACTATAGTCACAATTATCACTTTCTCCAGTTTTTGTTTTTCTCTATGTGTGTTTTGTAAATTATGTGATTAGTATTATTATTATTATTATCATCATCATCATTATTGTCGTTTATGTTATTATACAATACCAGAGTAAAATGAAATTGTGTAACTTGATACAGAAAGTTCTAGATCTTCCTTTGGGCCATCTGCCTTTCATATTCAAATAAAACATACTGGTATTACATTCAACAGAATATTCTATTTTATGCAGAACATTGTTGCCAGCATTAACATTTTAAATCATCACATTCTGTTCCAAGTGAGCTCATTTTCTGGTGTATGAATATTTGTATAGTTGATTAATTTCACACAAGTCATTAAAACTATGACATTAAAAATTCTTTCACATTAGCTAGAACACCAATACTGTTGTAGACAAATTTATTATGAGAAATAACATTATGAGGTTCTTCAATTATGACTGAGTCAATTCTTTAAGGTAGAATTTTTTATCACTCACCTCATATTGTTCTTATTTGACTATAAACTAGTTTCAGAACATAGTTTCTGTTCCATCCTCAGCATCGTCACGACCGTTGTTCTGTCGTCTTGAAGAGCTGTCCTTCGCTCCTTCCATTGGCTGACTGAAAAACCTCAAAACCAGGTCATTCTCACCGGGAATTTCGAAGTTCATCAATTTCTTCTTTTCACTCTTTTGAATGTAGATCTTTTCCCAAACAGTAAGTTCTTTTGGTTTTTTCTATTTGTTTTAATTATTTAGCTTCTTTTTCAATAAGATGTTTTTCAGATCATGCATGGGCAGCCACTGCAGATTTTTCTACTTCCCCTTTTTTGACATTCCTGAGATGTTCTTTCACTCTAGTTTTCAAATTTCTCTTAGTTTTTCCTATGTAGAATTTCTCACATTCTTCACATTTAATCTCATAAATCCCTGATTTGTTTTCTTCTTTTATTTTCTCATTTTTATTAGATCTAATCAGTCTATTGATGCTGTAGTCATTTTTGGGTGCTAACCTTATGTTGAAATCTTTAAAAAAAAATTGAAACTTGAGGTGTTTTAATGGATGATATGTGAATTTTCTGAATTTTACATTTTCTTCTTTTACTTTTAGAAGAGTTCTTTGATTAATAAATTTTTGTCTTCTGAACTTGTTTATTTTCTTGAGTATCATTCTTACTGCAAAACCATTTTTCGTGGCTACATTAATTATATGTTCTTTTTTCTTTTTCATAATTTTCTTTGTTCATGGGTATGTTCACTAATCTATGTGTCAAACTATTGAAAACTGCTTCTTTGTGAGCTATGTGATTGAAACCTGAAATTCCCGGTGAGAATGGCCTGGTTTCGAGATTTTTCAGTCAACCAATGGAAGGAGCGAAGGACAGCTCTTCAAGACGACAGAACAACAGTCGTGACGATACTGAGGATGGAACAGAAACTATGTTCTGAAACTAGTTTATAATCAAATAAGAAGAACAATATGAGGTGAGTGATAAAAAATTCTACCTTAATGAATATACCTCATAGTGAGAATTCCTAAAATAAGTAAGAGTCAGTTCTTATTTCCCATCCTAATCATGTTTTCAAACACGGGATGCAGTTTTCAAGAGGCTTCCCTCTCATCATCGCCATGACATCGACCCTTAAAAACTGCAGCTCCTGTATTTAAAAAACATGAAGTTTGAGGTAAGATAAAATAAGAATCGACTCATTCATAAATAAAATTATTCTTATCATCATCATCATCCGGTATCATGGCAGCTGCAGCTGCCTTCCAGAAACCAAATGCTTCCTTTCTGTCCATCCATTGATCTTCCTCCAATCCTCTGATATTCATAGCCGCTTGTACCCCTTCTATCCAAATTTTCTTTGGTCTACCTCTCTTCCTCCTTTCCATTGGGATCCACTCCATAACAGTTTTAGGTAATCTTTGCTCTGGCATTCTTTTGTCATGGCCATACCACTGTAATCTTTTCTTTTCTATAATGTCTACGATGTCCGGCTCCTCTTGTACGCCCATAATTTCCCTTATTTCTTTATTTCAAATTCTATCCATTCTAATTTTCTAGCTCATCTTCTTAAAACATCAATTTTTGTACTTAAAATTCTTTTCATTTCCCTGGTAGGAATTTGCCAGACTTCAGCACCATATGTTAAAATGCTCGGAATTATGGTTTGATATATTTGTAATTTTCTATTTTTGTAATATTCTTGCTCCACCAAACAGTTTAAAGCTTTTATTGCTTGTTTGTGCAATTCTATTTTTAATTTCCACTGTGTCATCGCCTGAATGGTCTAACATTCAATACTAGGTTTTAGTTCTTCTCCATTGTTGAAATTTATATTTTCAATTTCTTCTTCTATACACAGACATATCCACCGCTGTGGTCTCGAGGTAGCGCCCTGCCTTGTCACGCAGCAGGTCTGGGTTCGATCCCCGGTTGGGGCAGTTTTTCTGGATGAGGTTTCTATCAGGGTATTTCCTCACCTCTAAGACAAATGTCAGGAAAACTTTAAGGCCCAAACAGTCCCCGAAATCATATGGCCATCATCATCATCCTTCACCGGTGTGGAAAGCAACGGGATGCTACCACACCTACAATTCCCTAGTAAAGCTGCAAGCATAGCATGAAAATGCTATGATTGCAGTGAAAGACCTGCCCTCGGGCAGAATTACTATGGATGGATGGATACACAAATATTTAATTTTCTCTATATTTATATAAAGTCCCCATTTTTCATGTTCTTCTTCTAGTTTTTATGCCATATATTCTATGTCATCGTGGTTTTGTGCTATTAATACCTGGTCATCTGCAAAATTGAGTGAATATACATGTGTATTTTGTATTGGTATATCCATTTTTGACATTTTTTCCTCCAGTCTCTTAGTACTCTTTCAAGATAAATTTTGAATAGAGTTGGAGATAAACTGCAACCCTGCCTTAAACCTTTTGTAATAGTAAATCCCTCTGTTATATGATTTCCAACTTTTATTTTGATCCTTTGTATAATGATTTTATAGCTTCTATTAATCTTTTGGCAATGTTAGAATTGTCTAAATTTTCCCAAAATATTTTTTGAAGAATATTATCATATGCTTTAGTTAAATTGACAAAAAGAAAATATATTATCTGTGCATGATCTACCACTTTTAAAACCATATTGTTCTTATATGAAGAATAAAATTTACTGTACATATTTTTAATAAAATTATTAACAATATTTATTAATAATTTATATTTAGTAATATTGTCATTTTTGGGGCATGCCGTAGCGTAGTGGTTAAGGCACTGAGCTACAAGCCGGAGGGTCAAGGGTTCAAGTCCCGTTGGGGTCAGGATTTTTAAACTGACCCAAACCCTCTGGCAGCACTATGGCCCTGGGGTCGACTCAGCCTCTAACGGAAATGAGTACCAGACGCTTGTTCTGGGGGTAAAGGCGGCCGTCACGCAGGGCTGACATAAAGTGTCAATTGTCTAAAAAAGTGGGAGCCTTAACCTCCTACTACCCCAAGGGCCTCCTGAGGCCTGTTGTGGGATCACTTTACTTTACTTTAATATTGTCATTTTAATGAAACTTCTTAATAAAATATTTTACAAAATATATACACATATATTTTTAGAGGACGTTGTGAGAATGTATCATGCTATAGGCCTAAATGGCAATTTTTTTTTTGTGAAATTCAAAATTAATTTTCATCCAGGAACAAATTTATTTACTATTAGTAATGCGTGAATTAAGTAAACAAATTGTTATTGTTTGCAATTAGTTTTGCTATAAAGTATCCAATATATAGTGAATATGATAACTATAGTTTATGTCAGTATATGTGTTAATTAAGCATGCTAACATTGGTTTAAATTAGTATTTTATTGTTTCTAGGTCATAAGCATTGCATCCTGTTGACTTTAGTATTGACCTTGATTGTATATCTACATTTGTCCTTGAGTAACTGGGATATTTATTTTCAATGTCAGTCCATGTAAAGAAAATAGCATAAACACTACTATTGATTGAGACTGTGGTTTTTATCATCACAAATTGTTGAATATCTGAAGATTTTTAGTAATGGAGGAAAAATAATATATTGGATATAAATAAATTTAATTTAACAATTTATATAAATACAATTTTAACAATTCTAGCTTTCATGAAACCGGAACTAGCCAACAGGCTTAATCCCTGGATGATGATGATGATGATAAAATTAAACTCCAAAGCACAACAGGCCTAGAAGGTCTTTGGCCTACCATCCGGCTGCTGGCCTCACATCAACATGTGTTCATCACAGAGATAGATGATCATTCAGCCAGTGTAGGGGTGACATGTGGTCAGCATATCAGGCCCCTCAGTCATTATATCTTGTTTTCTCAACCTGGAGCTGTTACTTATTGCAGCTAACCAAATGCCTCACAATGCTGGGTGGACATCAGTCCCATGCTGGCTGAAATTCCATGAGAAAATTTTTTCCCCCATGGAGACTTGAACCATTGCCAAGGCATCTTATTTTAACCACTTGCCTACGGTGCGGGAATATATTGGATATATCTTCCATTAAATCAGAAAATGTTCAGCCTTATAGAAATAATAAGAGTTATAGTAGTGATATACATTAATATATTAGAACTATACTATATCTCTCTCTCTCTCTCTCTTTCTTTTCATACTCAAGGTTAGTGGCTCACTGCTAATGTTATTCAGGTAGTTATAACACTTCTCAATTCATTTTGCTATCTCATTTTTTTTAATAACTTTAAAATAGACATAAGTTATATAAGCTTTTGTCGAACCTAGTCAAGAACTGGTACTTGTATCTCTTAAAATCATCATCACTGAGATCTATAATCCTTTAAGATTACTTGACTTCTCTTAAAATTCTAGTCCATTCTTGCTTATTTTTTTGTTTTTTTCTTTCCATCCCTTCACTTTCATCTTTCTCAACTTTTTGAGGTTGGCCAATTTTCTAATTTCATATTTAGATAATTATAATCTTGATATTTTGGCTGAAAAAGTGGAAAGGAAAGGTGCAAAATGTCATCTCATGCATTTTATAAGTCCTTGTATAGTGAATATCAGTGATTAAGGGATAGTTCATATTTTAAAAGAGATGTGTTGTTGGTCCTATCTAATAGTAGAAATGAAAAAGTCAGTATGGAACTCTTAAGGGTTTTGTCATTTACTAAACATTAATTAAACATTGCGCAAACGTGTGTCATTATCTATACTTTCTGTATTGATAATGACATGCAGAGTGTTGAAACCATGGTCTGCAATAAAACTACAAATATGAGGTGAGTCACAAATAATCTAACTCATTATAACTAAAATTAAAGGGAACCTTTCGTTGTGCATGTAGTGAAGAAGGAAGATTTTTTATGCACACAGGAGATACACAAAACTATTTACCTTAAAGTTCCAAGAGAAATTTAGTCGAAATGACAAATTATATTAAATTTCCTTCTGTAATTGCCAAAGAGGAGACCTCTATAAAATATGTCATCAATAAGAGGTTCTCTACAATATTGGATGTTTTGTGATGGCAGCGAAGAAAAAAGGGTGTGATAAATCTTCTTTATGTTCCTCTTTTAATCATTAATACTAGTATTTCAAACAACTATCAACATGTTCTTCTAGTTGTGTCTCAGTGCATTCATAAGATAAAATTTCTGAAGATGAAATTGATGAACTTATTTCTGTTGAAGTACTGCAACTTAATTATTGTAAATGAATTATTATGGATGGCTGACTGAAATAATTCATTCAGTGCACAAAACTAACCAACTCCATATTAATCTATATAATTACTGTATTTTATGCCATTAATTTATATAAAATATATTATTTAACATATTTTGATACATTTCAATTTATACCACTGTGGTCTCGAGGTAGCGTGCTGTCTTGTCATGCAGCGGGCTCAGGTTCGATTCTTGGTTGGGACAGGCTTCTGGGTGAGGTTTTTTATGTTTTTTCTCACCTGTAAGACAAATGCCAGGAAGCTTGGGGCCCAATGGTCCCCGAAAATCATCCGACCATCATCATCCTTCATCTGTGTGAAAAGCAACGGGAAGTTACCACACCTATAATTTCCTAGTAAAGCTGCAAAGCATAGGATGAAAATGCTACGATTGCATAGCATGTCCCAAAATGCTTGGCTGCCCTCAGGCAGAATTACTATGGATGGATGGATTATTCTATATATTTAAATAAAATATTTTGATACATGAAATAAATGTTTGTAGTATTTTAACAGTCTTAAAATCACTAATACCTTTTTTCCGACATAAAGACATTCACAAATACACATGGTCAGCAAGAGGGACTAAATCAATAATTAATTATGTGATCACTAATAATAAAACCTGCCATATGTTAAAGACACTAGAGTCTTTCGAGGTTACGAGATTAGCTCTGACCACTATCTATTGGCGTCCACAATCAATATCCCACTAAGATGACATAAAACACAAAGGAAGAGAAATTCTCCTGAGAAATACTTTAAAGTACATCTATTACATGAGCCCAGTATTAGAACTTATATAAAATTTGAATGAATACTTACCTCCCACAGTATGCAGTAAGCACCAACAGGAATGGAAAACATTGAACAAAAATTTACTAAAGACAGCAATAGAGGCTCTTGGTACAAGAACAAAGAGACAAAATAGAAGAGGTTTAGTTATTTGGAATGATGATATTGCAGATAAAATTAAATATAAGAAGGAAGCTTATATGAAATACTTAAGTGATAGGTCAGATGAAAAATTAATGAATTATAAAAGACTATCAGTAATTGCCAAACGAGAAGTTTGCAAGATCCAACGCCAAACATGGGAAACATTTATTAACAATAATATAGAATATGACGTCCATGGCCAACAAGTCCAAGCATATAAATTTTAAAAGAATTAAATAAATCTGTTAAAGATAACTTAAACCTAAATCCCATCCCAATGACTAAATGGTTAAATTACTATGAGCAGCTTTGGACTATCACAACTAATACGACACAACATACATTTGGTGATTATGATGTAGATCCTATCACCTTGTATGAGTTGAACTCCACATTATACAAATGCAAACTATGGAAGACACCAGGATCAGACCATATCAACACAGAATTATTAAAATATGATTTGATCCAATTTTTAAACAAATTTTTAGATCTTATTAACATATGTTGGAAGACTGACTGTGTACCAAACAAATGGAATAACTCGTTAGTTGTACCTATTCATAAAAAAAAGGAAACAAAAATGATAATAATTATAGAGGAATTTGTCTGCTAAATGCTGCCTATAAAATTCATGCAAAAATAATTACCAACAGATTAAACACAATCTCTGAAGCTGTTATCCTAGAAGAATAAAATGGTTTCAAACCCAACAGATCCTGTATAGATAGTGTCTTTACTTTACGACAAATCATAGAAAAACATCGGGAATTTAATATATCAACTTTTATGATATTCATTGATTATCATAAAGCCTTTGACACAGTAAACAAAATAAAATTATGGGATATCTTATGTAATGCAGGAATACTTAAGCATTTAGTTCAAATGATTCAAAGCATGTATCATAACACAAATTCGAATAAAGATAAATAATCAAATCAGATAGACTAATAACCCAAGGTGTAAAACAAGACTGTCCACTTTCCTCTCTTCTATTTAATTTATATGTGAATAGTCATAAGATTATGGCAAAACCAATTACAATCACACTTTATGATTGATGGCCAAACTCTGAACACATTAATGTATGCAGATGATCAAGTAATATTGGCTACTTCTGAAGATCACCTACAGAGAGCAGTACATAGATTGTCAAATATAACCCAAGATTATAATTTACAAATTTCGGTGAGTAAGACAAAACTATGGCACTTCAAGGGAAAATGCCGATACAAACTAAAATTGTTATTAACAACAATATAATAGAACAAGTTAATAACTTCACTTATCTTGGCTGCAACTTTCCTATGACACATGTAATGACGTAGACATAAAATTGGTAAAATTCCAAAAACTTAAAGAAACAATAAAAAATACTCTTCTCCAAAAAGTACGCCCAGATATAATTCTAAAATTTTATAAAACAATGGCTCTTCCAACTCTACTGTATAGCTCTGAAATCTGAACTCTTACTACAGGTAAATTAAAAAGGATAATAGCTGCAGAAATGAAGTTATTAAGACCTTTAGCAGGCTATACGCTTTATGACCACATGCGTAATGAAGATATCCGCAAAGCTCTCAACACACCAGCAATAACTGAAACCATTCAAATATATCAAAATAATTGGCATGAATTCCTCCTTAGAATGCCAAACATTAGACTACATCTGCAGCTATTCAACTACTGTCCCACAGGATGAAGAGACCCAGGAAGACCTAAGAAGAGATGGAGGGATCAATTTCTATCCTGAAGCGGAACAGGTCAATGGCCTAATCCATGACTGCAATTGATGATGAGTATTTTAAAAATATTAGCCTTTATCTGTAAACTGTCACATGGACTTACACCACTTATACACTGAACACTTCATATGAGGATGTCAGGCTAGCAGAAGACTGGTACTAAGGATCTAGGCCCATTGTGCCATACACATAAATGTGTAAGTTTACATAGATGCTAATGGCTTCATTGCCAAGGCCAGCATTTGATAACATGTAATATTTTATACCGTTGAAGAAATTCTAACCCTTAAATTTGTGTATTAGAAAGAAATAAAAAAAGGTATGCTGTATTCGTCAATAGAGAAATCTCAATTCCAAAAAAAAAAAACACATATTTTTATA
This sequence comes from Diploptera punctata, assembly GCA_030220185.1. Classification (NCBI taxonomy): domain Eukaryota; kingdom Metazoa; phylum Arthropoda; class Insecta; order Blattodea; family Blaberidae; genus Diploptera; species Diploptera punctata. Next base: position 659,317 of record JASPKZ010010273.1, read on the forward strand.
ACAGCAACAAATAAAGGAAGAAGAACAAAATATTGTATTTTTGTATGATTTCTGCTGCTCACACAAATAACAGAATAGAGAATGATTTCTCAAAGCCTGGACAGATATTTATTTCTACAGTCATTGTCTTGGATTCTTACAAAATATATTGTTATTGAAATTTGCATATTTAAAAAAAAATTATAATATAGTAAAGCAATGATTATTTATAAAATGAATTCAGTACAAAGTATATATTATTCACGGTCTTACACTTTATCTTGAATGTCAGTTTTCAAACAGAATGATGGATAAAAATTGACAGCTTAAGGTCATTCTCTTCAATCAGATACAATTTTCTTTATTTATAGTATTCATTCCAAGTAACAGTATTTAAAAATTAATTAATCATAGTCATTCCTTTAAATATAGAATTGGACATTTCAAGAACGAAGCTCGTACTATTCAATGAAAAATACATACAGGTACAATTACATAATTTCAGTGGTGTGCACTGATTAATCAGATAGCTTAAGTATTGAATATTATAATTTTTAAATAAACAACAGTAAATGGAGGGGCATATTTGCTTCGATAAAAATCACAACTTATAGTAGTTTGAATAATTCAGACTAATATAAATTTATAACTTATTTAGCTATTAAAACTACCAATAAGTAAAATGTTAATATAAAATAATTTACCCTTGACACATATCTCACCAAGATCAACAGAATTGAAATTCCATTTTCTCTCCTTGATAATAAATTTGATAACCACTTCCTGTGGCAGCTTGCAACCTAAATTATTAGCAAACCTCTTTTACTATACAATTTTCCCTACAAAAAATTCTCATAAACATATGTGGAAATAAACTAGGTAAGATATGATCATTACAACTTTTTTTTTGTGGTTTGATTATGGAATGACTATTACCTATTACACTGTACGAAGGAGCAAATTTAATTTCAGAGCATCAAAAATGTATTATATTCTGATTTTTCTATAGCTGCTTCAATTGTAATGCACACATTCAATGGAGTTTAGAGTGTTGAAACCATGATCTACAATAAACTACAAATAAGGGGTGAGTCTCAAATAATCTAACTCATAATACTTAAAATAAACCTCATAGTGTCACTTTCTTTAAATCTAATATACAGGGTGTATCAAAAAGGATGGGACAAACTTACATGGTTGAAAGTACACGATAATAGTAGCAACAATGTCCCAGTAAACATGGGTCTGCAAACGAGCCGTTTGCGAGATAATTACGAATGTATGGTTACAAGTCGCCACTGACTTTATTGTAAACATCATCCTAGTTAGTACAAATTAATTTGAATTTAGACTTTACTATTAATTCTTCTTCTCATTTAGTTCACTTCACTTATGGGTTACCTGTTAAAGGAGGTGTTTGAAGTATCTGGATGCAATATTGTGCTCGTCTCTGCAATGAATGTCGAATTCTTTCAAAAACCCCTGGATCATTTCTGAATTCTTGACAAGCATGTACAACTGTCTGCTCCAGTTCTTCAACCGTATTAACGAGTGTGCTGTACACTTCGCTTTTGAGGTGACCCCAGACATAAAAATCCAAAGGTTTAGATCAGATGATCTTGGAGGCCAAGGTACAGATCTGCCTCGACCTATCCATCTTTGGCCGTATCTGCACGTTAGATGCCGTCTCACAGCAGCAGCAAAATGTGCCGGAGCTCCATCATGCATGTACTACAAACTCCAACGTTGCTGAAGGGGAACATCCTCAAGCAATCCTGGAAGATGATGCCGCAGAAACCTAAGGTACCTCCTCCGTCCATTAAGTTTTCATGGAAGAATGTGTAGCCCAATGAGATGATCACCTAGTACCCCTAACCACACATTCAGTGAGAAACGGTGCTGATGTGGTGACTCATGAACAGCATGTGGGTTTAGTTCACACCAAAAATGTGTATTATGATAATTAAAAACACCATTGTGGGTGAATCCTGCTTCGTCTGTAAATAAAATGTTACATGCGAAACGAGGGTTGACTACAGTCTGTTGTTGCATCCACTGACAAAACATCACTCTAGGAACAAAGTCCCCATCATTGAGCCATTGAACTCGTTGGAGGTGGTAAGGGTACAGTAAATTGCGCCGTAAAGTTCTCCATACACTACTGTGGCTTAGTACAGGCACTTGTGTGGCAATTCTTCTCGTCGAGGTTCCTGGAGAGAGCTGTACTGCTTCCAACACCATATCCTCAACCTCAGGCGTAATGCGAGCAGGCCTACCTAATGCTCTGCCATGTGCAAAACCCCCATTTTCTCTCAGGCACTGATGGACCCTTGTAAATGTACGACTTTCGGGGTGTCTTCGATCAGGATATGTTTCTTGGTACAAGCGTGCAGCCTCCCATTCATTGCCATTAGCCCTACCGTACATGAAATGCATATCCGCATACTCTTCGTTAATGTAAGGTTCCATTGTAACTACAACACAGCACAAGTGGCACTCCTCAGACGAGACATATCTTTTGAGACTGTGTACTGTATCCATCCTGTACATTCTGCATGTATGGTTTGATTACAACTCCACCTCTTGGCAATGTTCAGTTTTGTAAACAAAGAACATAGGATGGCTTCAAGTGCGCAAGGAGTAAACCATATTATGTTACAAACAATAACGTCAGTGGCGGCTTGTAACCATACACTCGTAATTATCTCACAAATGGCTCGTTTGCGGACCCATGTTTACTGGGACATTGTTGCTTCTATTATTATGTACTTTCAACCGTGTAAGTTTGCGCCATCCTTTTTGATACACCCTGTATAACAATGCTTGTTTGTTTGTATTTTATGCGCTGCCAAACTGTTCATCTGATTGTGATAGGGCTTTTTGCAAAATGTTCAGGATATTCCCAGGATGAACATAGGTTATAAGAGAGTTGTGATACTCAACTCCTACACCTTTAAAAATCACCCTTTGTAGTGAAAAACATGAAAAAAGTATCATTTTGAACACTTAAATGACCTGACCTGTACTGATCCAATCTGACTGAACCTAACATAACCTAACCTAACCTAACTTGAACCTAATCTCAACCTCAATTGAATCTACCCTGAACCTAAACTAAACATACACTGAACCTACACTGACCCTAAACTGAACCTAACACGAATCTAACCCGAACCTAAACCTAACCCAACCATGCCTAACATAACCTGAATCTAATCAGAATCCAAACCCGAATCCAAAACAAAAAACCAATACCTAAAACTAAAACTGAATTCTAAACTGATACCCAAACTTGACCTAACCCGGAACTAAACCAGACTTAGGGTCGAATGTTTGAACGCATTAGACAGTAAAAGGCGTTCTCTGCTGATAAAGTTTTATTCAAACACATTTTTCTTACTCAGAAATCTATTCACGCGGTAATAATTGTAAAGCTACCTGACAAGGTACCTTAAGATCGTAGCTCAAGATATAAACTAATGTGAAAATCCCGAAGGGAACCGATGGTAACCGATGTAGTTTGAAACTTATCCAAGATGTCGGACCTTGAAGACTTCGATCATGTTTTCGGTATACGCGGAGAAGAGGAATTTGATAGAGTCTACCAAAGAATTCAACTGGAAGAACAGAAGAATCGGCGTAATATTGCGCGTCGCAGACGTGTTTGTATACGGTATTATTTGCGGGATGCAAGCATAAATGCATTCCTCTATAGCAGACGAAAATAACGGAAGTGGTTTTATCGCTGAGAATTCTGGGTAATTCGTTGCCAATATTACGAAAACGTCAACATTCATGCATGACCGGTTAAGGCGGCCGTTAATTCGATCTCAGCTCACCAGTGATTGGAAGTAATTTGAGTAGAGAGTAATGTATTTGCATACGACCCTTAAACCTGACCTAACATGGACATAACACTATCCTATCCCTGACCTAATCTAACCTAACCTTGACCAAACTGAACCTAACTAAACCTGACCAGACCTAACCCAGAAACATAATCTAAAAAATCCGACCAAACTACCCCTAAACTGATGAAATTACCTCTATAATGACCAAATCCAGTACCTAATCAAACTATCTCTATAAAGACCAAAACTACCAGTAAAACCGATTAAGCTACCTCTAAAATGATGAAATTACCCTTAAACTAATTAATCTTACCTCTAAAAGATCAAATTACCCATAAACTGGTCAATTTACCTGTAACCCAACCAAGCAAACCGCTAAACTGATAATTATGATATAAATTTATAATTATTTTTCTTTTTACTTATTTAACTAAATATAAAAACACATTTAATTCATTTAGGTGTAGCAGTGCACACCGATATTGGCTAGTATTAAATAAAAAAAATTTAATTAAATATATGTAGGAAATAACACTATGAGGTTTCTTTTAACTATTAATATTTTTAAAAAAGTTTCCTACTTCTACACAAGATTCAGCAGAGGAATTTGTTTTTATTTCTCACAGCTAATAATTCAATTAACTCGAAGTCTGTCATCATTAGGTATGAAACTGTGACTGAAACTATGAATTTGTGGTATATTACTTCTACTTTCATGTTTTGGTTATGCAGTAATTTTAATGAGGAAATAAACATTGCAATTCCTGTTCTGTCCAGTACATGAATCAGAATACACAGTTATTCTTTTATAATTTTGTGCTTTTTTCAAGTGTTTCACAATACATGATGCAACTTCTTGATAACCTTAGCCTCACTATATTTTATCCAACTTGTGAATTTTTTGTATATAATATCATCCTTTTTGATAGATTGGAAATACAGTGGACATCGGTTAATTTGACATTTGATAATTCAAATAATTGGGTAATTCGAATATAAGTACAACCCTCTTGAAACTCCTATTTAAAATAATGTTAAAAATCCAAGGTTTATTCGACTTTTGAAGCCAACATTTGGATAATTCGAAGTCATAATCAAATTTATTGATAATCAAAAAAGTAATCTGAATTCTATAAAAGTTGAAATACAATTGAAAAATTCCAAGAATTCATCTAGTACCTGCATTCCTAGCTGCTTATTGTTAAAGTCCCATTAGATGGCAAGCAAACTGGACCATATTGTCCAACGCTTTGTGTCGTCGGATACAGTACAAAGACGCCCATCCCTCACTCATAGCCCAAAAACTGAGAATAATGCATGTACCCTCCCTTAATTTTGCTGTATGCTTCCGCCTGCAGAGATATTTTAAATGACTAATATAAAGTGAATAATACTCTTCTAAGATGTACCACCTTAATCAGGACTCTACCATAAATTGGCATCATCTCAGTAGTTGTGATGAAGATTCAAAGAATATTGTTCAATTATTGGGTTAAATCCATCAGTTTGCCATTAGAAACAATATCTTAGCAAGAAAGCAACCCTGCTTCATATTATGTGATTCCTCTTTCTTTACCCTACTGCACTTACTAATTCATAGGATGATAATTTCTAATAATTGTCTTCCATAAAAATTTTAGATATTTCTTTGTTTCCAAATGTATTTTTGTTCAATATACTGCTTCCAATGAACAAGCGACTACCATGCTCAGTTCTAGTTCTAAATTTTGTGGGTTCAAACCTGGCTGAATTAATTTTTCAGGATGCCAAAATTCTGACAAGGGAACTGTCATGCTGAAACCTACCTTGAAATTTCTCCCAGAGAAGTGTTGTGATGTACAAGACCCTGTCCAAAAAAAATGATCTGCCTTTTTAACTGCAAGGCACAGAATCCAGCAATGATAACCCACTGTACAGAGCACATGGACTCCATGCTTGAGTCAGGGGGGAGTGGAGTGAGGCTGGATGCAGTACTGATGGCAGGTAGTGAAAGTTATCCATTTTATCAAGTCACGAGTGGTATTATTCCCGTATAGTTTAAATGAGAGATGTAATAAGAACAGTTAAGTCTCGTAGACTGCAGTGGGCAGGATACGGGGGATGATTGGAAAACATACCTCAGGATATGGATGTGTGGAGAGCTTATGCCCATGCAGCCATGAACCTACAGGTTTGATAGTGCCAGTGAGTTAGTTTTTTAGTTAGTTTATAGTTTTCTGCTATGCAGTGACAGCAACCCATTCTGTTAGCCTTGGATCATGAGGCTGTCATTCCACAGATTTATGTTTATTTATTTATTTGGATGAATATTATCATTTAGCTTGTTCCAGTAATCCTGTTGGTTTCCAGTAGGGTTCTGGAGGATCATCCCATACTTGTTTGCCAGGATCTAGTCTTATACAGTCACAACTAAGAACAATTAACAATTTTTTATAGTATTTTATCCTATACCCATTTTGAATAGATGATGGTGGATACATTTTGGCTGTTTCTATCTAAACAAAGATAGAAATTTTTCATGATTTTCAATTTTTTTAAGAACATTTAAATTATTTTGATGTTATATCTTAAATTAACATTTTCCAGAATTGGATATAGTTTTATTTTAGAACGAAAAATTACGTATCGGCCTTCGGATGAAAGGAAAATTGTATAAATGGAAAGAAATTTGATGTTCCTATTGGAAATTCAAATAGCATAACGGTTACATTTGAAGAGAAAATTTTTCACCCAGACCGAGACTTGAACCCAGGACCTTTGGCTTTCTAGGTCAATGCTCTACCATCTGAGCTATCAGGGCAAGTTCCAATCTAGACACAAATTTTTCTCTTATATACGTTGTAATTCCCAGCACCAAATGCTATGAAGCCTTTGCTTCTGTCTGCAAATGGCAGCTTCTTAGTTAAGAAGACATTTATCGTGAATTTAAACACTGCTTTATAAAGCCAGTAGAACTTCTATTGATGTTTTTATTATTAATTTAACACTTCTCACTGAAGGTAAATTATATTTGGAGAGAAAAATTTTCGCCCAGACTGAGACCAGAATCCGGGACCTTTGGCTTTCTAGGCCAATGCTCTACCATCTGAGCTACTGGGGTGAGTTCCAAACTAGACACAAATTTTTCTCTTATATACGTTGTATTTCCAGCACCAAATGCTATGAAGCCTTTGCTTCTGTCTGCAAATGGTGGCTTCTTAGTTAAGAAGACATTTATCGGGATAATTTACAAAGCCAGTAGGGCTTCTATTGATGTTTTTATTATTAATTTAACACTCCTCACTGAAGGATAAATTATATTTGAAGAGAAAAATTTTTGCCCAGACCGAGACCCAAATCCGGGACCTTTGGCTTTCTAGGCCAATACTCTATCATCTGAGCTACCAGAGCGATTTCCAACCTAAAAAAAAAAAAATTTTGTCTTCAATATAATGTATCCTCAGTGAGAAGTATTAAATTAATAATAAAAACATCAATAGAAGCCCTACTGGGTTTATGAAGTAGTGTTTAAATTCCCAATAAATGTCTTTTTAACTAAGAAGCTGCCATTTGCAAAGATAGAAGCAAAGGCTTCATAGCATTTGGTGCTGGGAATTACAACTTATATAAGAGAAAAATTTGCGTCTAGATTGGAACTCGCTCTGGTAGCTCAGATGATAGAACATTGACCTAGAAAATCAAAGATCCCAGGTTCGAGTCTCGATCTGGGTGAAAATTTTTCTCTTCAAATATAATTTATCTGTCAGTGAGAAGTGTTAAATTAGTAATAAAAACATCAGCATAATGGTTATCGCACTGACGTTCAGAGTCAAAGATCTGGGGTTCAACTTCCAGTTTGAACATAATTTTTATATCTAAAATAAAACTATATTTTTTAATTATATTCAATTTTTTGTTATATTGTCACATTCCATTATGTTTTTAATTAAATATAAATTATGAAAATATTATAACAATATAGTTTTGATCTTACAAATAATGCTCTTTTAAATGCCAATATATCTTGCCTCTGATTCAATATTTATACTATTGGCAACTTAAAGAGGTGTTTCACCCTACCCAAAGTTTATCTCTCCAGTGATATAAAAATATATTGCAATCAAATGTTTTTAAGTGTGCACAGATATTTATTATGGTCAGACCATTTTATTAATTATTTGATACTCGTATCTAGTAACTAGTTTATACTGGTATTTTATGATATTTACATAACCAAATAAGCTGAACATGTTAAAACAGTTTTGCCTAAGCAGTTTTAGAATTTTATTATAATTTTAAAGTGCTGTAACGTGTCATCAGTTTTTCTGATAAACTTTAACCAACAAAGATAATAGTAAGATTTGCTCATAAAAACTCATGTGACCTTTCTTTATTTTATCAGAATGTCTACTGTCAATATGCCATTTTTTCCCTTGATTAAAATTTGTTAATAAGATTAAGTATTTATCCATCATTGAGATGTATGAAATGAATAAAAAAAATATCGAAAGAATATATAATGGCTTTATAATGCAATGTAAAATTCCCAAATAAATGTCTTCTAATAAAGAAGCCGCCATTTGCAAAGATAGAAGCAAAGGTTTCACAGCATTTGGTGCATGGGAATTGACAACATATATAAGAGAAAAATTGCATTTAGATCGGAATGTGCCCAGATGGCTCAGTCGGTAGAGCATTGGCCTAGAAAGCCAAAGGTTCTGGGTTCGAGTCCCAGGCTGAGTGTACAATTTTTCTCTTCAAATATTAAAGTATTTTGTCTATTTTTGTTGGAAAAGTAGGTCATTAATTGACATTTTTATATTGCAAAAGTGTATCTTTATTGTTATATAAAAGAAAAACATGTTATGTTATTTTACCTTAGGAATGCATTAAAAAAACTCCATTGCATGACAGGCCTAGATGGCCAGAGGCCTACCAGTCAGTTGCTGGCTTTATATCCACATATGTTAGTCATGAGGCAAAGATCGTCAGCCAGTGTAGGAGTGACATGTTGTCAGCATTTGGGTCTTCAGCCATTATAGCTTATTTTCATTAGCAATGTGTTTTGAAATATTTTATAACCTTGTTTTACTGAAGTAACAATATCAATAATCATGAGTAAAATTTTTAAAATTGATGTTACACTATTTAATTGGGCTAATTGTAATTACAGATTTTTCTGCTAATCTTCAACAAATAATTAAATATGTAGATATCATCATATCTATGACTTATAACCCAAATCGAGCTTTAGCTTTCTAGATTCTTGACCTCAAATCTGGTTGTTTTTCCTTTAAGGAATCAATCCCAATCGAGGTTTGCCTTTTTTCTTTTTTAATACTATAAATCCTGTTCTAGATATATGAAAAATACATTTATTTTGGGCAAATTGTCAAATATCTGTAATTTGAATCAGAAATGGTTGTAATATAGCCCTCCCAGAAGCAACTGATTTTCTTCAGTATGTTACAGGAAAGACACCTGACTGTTTACAACAAGGATAACCCTCTCTGCATAGTTTGTACCAACTGAAGATGGGGCAAACATGCCTTGAAACATATGTCTAATAGAAACAACTATATGAGGTAGGAATAATACAGTGCGATTCATATAAACCTTAACCATTTTAAGGGGCCATAAGTCTTGAACCAATAATAGGACACACATGGAACTTTGGGAGAATATAATACACAATTAGGAAATTACATTACACACAATTGGGAGATTACATTACACTGTTTACCTCTCAAAATAAATGTTGGAAGTGTCCTCCACTAGCATCTATACATATTTGCATTCGTTTCACCATATTCTGTGAAGTTCTATGGAGAGTATCCTCACCAATGTTGCCTATTTTGTTTTGAATGGATTCCTTGAGATCATAAATTGTCCAAGGCCTATTCTTGTACACTCTATTTTTTAGATACCCCCACAAGAAAAAATCCGGTGAGGTTAGGTTAAGGGAACTGGCGACCACAGACCTCTTGAGATTATTCGATTATCAAAGAAACTGGTTACAAGGGCCATGGCGGCATTAGATGTATGGCATGTTGCCCCATCTTGCTGGAAATAATCGATATCCAGATGCTCCACAAATGTATTGAAGATACCCGTATAAACGTAAGTGTCTACAGTCGTATCAAAGAAAATGGGACCAACAATCCTAGAAGCTAACACCGTGCACCATATTCCAATCTTTTCATGATGCGTGGATTATATGGGGGTTTACATCAGCCCAATATCTGGTGTTTAAAGTGTTTATGTAGCCTGACAGATGAAACCATGCCTCATCTGTAAACCACGTTATGGAGAGAATGTCTGGATGTGGAATAAGAAAATCCTGAAATCATCGACAATAATGGATTCATTTTTCATAATTGCTTCTTTCAATTGTTGCACCCTATGCATTCTGTATAGTCGTAATCCCGTTTTCTTCACAGCTCTTTGGCATGTGCCATATGAATAGCCTGATTCCTGGCTTAATTGATGCAACAATTTATTTGGTGAGTTAACTAGCCTTCTTCTAACATTATTAATACTCTCTGCACTCAGTGGTGGTCTGTGTTTTCCACTCTCACTAACGAGTATACCAGTTGTCTCCAGCTTTCTTGCTAACGATAAAATCGTTGCCATTGTTGGAACATCTCATACATTAAATTCTCTTCGAAATTCTCGTTGTGTTGTTATCAAGGGATTTGTCTTCCAATATGTTTTCACCATTAAAATACACTCTCGAAGTGAGTACTGCATGTTGCTGTTATGACTGCAAACTAAAGACTGTCTACAGTGCCATGAAAATGTTCGTAATTTCCATCGAAATCAACAATATAATCCACAGATGGCATTGATTGATTGTTGTCGATTCTTCCTGAACCACTGAGATGATTAAAACAAATTTCACATTTCTACGAGCTTTCAGAGAGAAATTATGGCCTATTAAAGTGGTTCAGGTTTATATGGATCACACTGTACAAACCAAACTTATTTATTAAGTAAAACCTCATAATATTTAAATTAATATATAAATGAGGTGAGTTGATTAAAATATGTTCTCCACTCACTATTAAAACCTCATAATGTTACTTCCTATTGTATTTTCCAATCATTTATACTCATTTGGTCCACAGCTATGATCTCGAGGTAGCATGCTGCCTTGTCACGCAGTGGGCCCGGGTTCGATTCCAAGTAGGAACAGGCTCCTGGGTGAGATTTTTTCAGGGTTTTTCCACACCTGTAAGACAAATATGTCAGGAAGCTTAGGGCCAATGGTCCCCGAAAATCATCCGGCCATCATCATTATCCTTATCATTATCATCATCATCCTTCACCTGTGTGGAAAGCAATGGGAAACTACCAGACCTATAATTCCCTAGTAAAGTTGCAAAGCATAGCATGAAAATGCTTATGATTGCAGTGAAAGACCTGCCCTCGGGCAGAATTACTATGAATGGATACTCATTTGTTTTTCTGTTGTTTTAAAAGCAGTATTAAATAAATAAAATCAGTGTATCACATAGGATAAAACACAAGTTATGAGGTAAGATGACTCTGGATTCACCTTATTTATTATAGGAAACATTACCAATTTAAGGGTTATAACTTCCATTTTCTCTGCAATTATTTAAATGACTCTTAAATATTTATAAGTGATGTTACAAGATTTCTTTTTTTAAGTTACTGGAGGAAAATATGTTCAAAGTAATAAAACAATGTTTAATATAAAAGACAATATGACATGAGATGGAGTTTTGTGAATTTAACAGACGAGTGGGTTTCAGCCCTGGATATGCATGTGTACAGTTTAATATAATTTAAATAACTTCCAGCAAGGTTAAATAATAAATAATATTTCAACATGAAATTATAATAGTTTATTCTAAAAGCAAACAATTTTAATTAAAGACCTGGGTTCAAGTCCCAGTCTGAGCGTATAATTTTTCTCTTCAAATATAATTTATGCATCATTGAAATGTATGAACTGAATAATAAAAACATCAAAAGAAGCCGTACTGGCTTTATAATTAATGTAAAATTCCCAAATAAATGTCTTCTTAATAAATAAGCTGCCATTTGCAAAATAGAAGCAATGGTTTCATAACATTAGTTACACAGGAATTAACAGCGTATATAAGAGAAAAATTTCTGTTTAGATTGGAATTTACTCAGGTAGCTCAGTTGATAGAGTCTTGGCCTAGAAAGCCAAAGGTCCTGGATTCAAGTCCCAGTCTGAGCATATGATGTTTCTCTCCAAATATGATTAATCCATCATTAAGATATAAAGATATTAAAAATTGGAATCATGATTAGATAAAGTTAAGTTTATGGAACTGGTACTAGCACTTGATAAATTTCAATCTTTCTCCTCAAAGTCCTTAACTTGATTTGTAATATTAATTTAAGTTAGTAACTGTAACTAAATTAGTATGGTTGAATTTCTCCCCTGTAGGGGGAGAACTCGTAAGTCTCAATGAGAGACACTAGTGCTTACTACTAATTAACTTTTTTAATTATTAAAATAAAGCTATTAATTATCAGTAAACATATGTTTTAATTACCATACCTTAAAAATTACTGTACCTTAAAAATTAGTATACCTTAAAATACCGGTAATACTTGGGGAACACCGTAACATAGTTGGTTAAGGCAGTATGCTACAAACTGGAAAATCCAGGATTCAAGTCCCAGTGGTGTCACGATTTTTAAACTGGCCCAAACCTTCCAGTGGCACCCTGGTCCTGGGTTCAACTCTGCCTCTAATGGAAATGAGTACTAGATGCTTGTTTTGGGGGTAAAGGCGGCTGTCATGCAGGGCTAACAATCTGGCTGACATCAAGTGCTGATTGTCCAAAAAAATTGGGAGCCTTAACCTCCCACAACTCCAAGGACCTCCTGAAGCCTGTAGTGGGATCACTTTACCTTTTACATACCATTAAGCATGGGTGAATACCTAAATTTAAAATTGTAAGCATCGCTATCTTTTCTTGTGAAAATGCTGCCCCTTGATATTTGGCGTATTTTAATTACAGTGTAAATAGTTTTCATTATATATTTATGTATGTATGTGTTATATTTTATATTGTTGTTTATATATAGATTGAAATCTGAACAAGTCCTAAAGCATCTATGATGCTCTAAAGGATGATAAGAATAAAAATATGGTTGGTTGGTATCTAATGTCGAGCACTTGATAATGAAATCATTCGCTCTCTTGCACTCCAATATTTAGCAGAAAGGCTGGTCTCTTCTACGAAAGCTGGACAACGGAGGAGATGGTTTCTTTCCATATCTTCATTTAAATTGCAAAAAGGGCATTTAGGTGAATCTGTTATGCCAATTCTGTGTAGGTGTTTATTCAAGCAGTCATGTCCCGTTAGCAGTCTGAATGTTGCTACTGCAGATTTTCTTTGTAATGTAGTAATGTCATAAGCTTGAAGATTTTCCCATTCCTTTCCAGATGTTTTGGTGGTGTATTCTTCTCTAAGTTTATTGATGTTTTATTTGAGATAATTCTTTTGATAGAGTGAAAGGAAACTGGAGCAGAAGTTGGGTTTGAAACAATTTTGCTACCCTTCTTGGCTAGAAAATCGGCTATTTCATTGCCTGTCACTCCACAATGGGCCGGAATCCATTGAAGTACAACTTTTTTATGTAGACGGGATAAATGTTTTATCATTTTGTGACATTCGATAATTTTGATGCTTTTGGGTGTTGTGTCTCGTGTTATAGCAAGAATGGCTGCTTTGGAGTCACATAGAATTACAACTTTTGTAAATTTTTGGATGTGATATAAAAGATTTTGTAAACTTAAGAAAATTGCTAGAATTTCGCCATCAAAGTTTGTTGATTTGTGTTTAGTTTACGATAAAAGGAAAAAAGTGGACATACTGCACCAGCACCAGTGCCACCATCATTTGGTAGGCTGGAGCCATCTGTAAAAATATGTATCCATTCAGGAGCTGGGTATCTTAGATTTATTATTTCCAGTGACATTTGTTTTAAAATATATGGAGGAGAATAAAAATATATAAATGCCTATTTTATTGCCTATATTACATGTGTAAGTATCTTTTTGTCTGTTTTATCTCCCTTTTTAATGCCTGAATATTCAGTCTCTGGTTATTGTTGTAAGTAGTCTATTGTTCATCATACTATTAATCTGGCTTATGTTTATTATTTTATCATTGTGTGCAGTATGAAGATCTTGCATAATACTCATGCCCTTGAACTCCTCCACTTTGATTTATTGGACACATCTAAGTGTTCAATTGCCTGGTTTATCAGTTAATCTGGACTTTACTGTTGTAAAGAATGAGCCCAAATCCTTTTCTCCTTCATTTTCTTTCATCTTTAAATTCTGTAGCTATGAAAAATAAAGCAGTAAACTAAATTTGGGGAAATTCAATTATTTGGTCCACATGTTTAATTTATAAATGTATAAATTAAAGTATGTGTGATTGTATGTAAACATGTCTTTTTTTGTTTTGCATTCAAAATATTGTTGTAATTATGAAAATACTCACAAATAATTAGGTGCAACTAGAATATTTAATTTAATTTATGTTGTAAAGCATTTGGCGCGAGGGAATTACAACATATAAAGAGAAAAATTTGTATCTAGATCACAACTTGCCTTGGTAGCTCAGTTGGTAGAGCATTTGGCCCGGAAAACCAAAGGTCCCGGGTTCGAGTCTCGGTCCAGGTGAAAATTTTTCTCTTCAAATATAATTTATCCTTCAGTGAGAAGTATTAAATCAATAATAAAAACATCAATAGAAGCCCTATTGGCTTTATAAAGTAGTGTTAAATTCCCAGTTAATGTCTTAACTAAGAGGCTGCCATATGCAAAGATAGAAGCAACGGTTTCAAAGCATTTGGCACGAGGGAATTACAACGTATAAAGAGAAAAATTTGCGTCTAGATCGCAACTCGCCATGGTAGCTCAGTTGGCCCGGAAAGCCAAAGTCCCGGGTTCGAGTCTCGGTCTAGGCGAAAATTTTTCTCTTCAAATATAATTTATCCTTGAGTGAGAAGTGTAAAATTAATAATAAAAACATCAATTATTCTTCTACTTCATTCTTGGTGAATGGGCTTTTCCATTGACTATCCTACAAGAAGTTTCTATCTCCTCTTTCATTCTGCATTTGTGCCATATGTCATGCCAATCACATTTATGAGACTTAATGAAAAGAGCGGAGATAGATATCGACTTCTATGGGACGACTGCAATGATCGATCGCAACTGGACCAAAGAGAATCAGGAACAGAGACACACCATTACAAGACTAGCCATTCATGGCTTCCACCACAAATTATGCAAGACCAAGACATTCCACACCCCGAATGACCAATGTGTATGTGAATTGTGCGGACAGAGATGCAACCAATATCATATCACCGAGTGCCATGAAAGAACAAAATCGATCTCCGAATAATACCCATTCGGGTGAACCTTCCATATTTATTTATTTATGAGACTTAACTGTTCTTATTACATCCGGTTTCCCATAAACATTATATAGCTCATTGTTATGTAATTTTCTCCTGTCTGTTTGTCTCTCTTTGGTCCAGAAATTTTCCTATGCACTTTATTCTCAAATACTCGTATCTTTTCTCCTCTATTAAAGCTGTTGTTGGGAAGTATGCCAATATTATAATCCATTTTTCATTACCCAGAGGACAGTAGGAGGAGGAAGATTATATTGTCCCCCTCTCTTAAATTTAGATCATGTTTCACATTCACATAAATTCTTATATGTTTTTAGTTTAACATTTTTCAAAAAGAAATTGAGATGACAAGAGTCCCTGTATTGTATAATAGCATGCATTTCTTTTTGTATAGTTTTTTTTCATAATAAATTTTGTTAATCAGTGTTATATTAGATACCAGTAATCATGAGAAATGCCAATAATAAATTATTGTGGAGTTTTTTCATCAAAACTACTTACATTTAATGTTGTAATATGTTCTTAATTGCATACTTCAAATTCCACGAGATTTTGAATAATTAAGAAGTATAAGGAACATTTTTGAAGGTAAAAGGCCTGTAGTGGGATCACAGGCCTTATAGGAGGCCATTGGGGTAATAGGAGGTTACCTTTCTAGAAAATTGGGATGTGATATTAGCCTTGCATGATAGTCTCCTTGCCCCTAGAACAAATGTCTGATATTCATTTACATCATAAGCTGAGTCAATCCCAGGGCCATGGTGCCACCTGAAGGTTTAGGTCAGTTTAAAGTACTGGGAGTCAAACCCTGGCCTTTTATCATGTAGCATATTGCCTTTATCACTAAGCTATGGCATGCCCTAGAACAATTCTGTAGGCAGTTTATAAATTATACCTGTAGACAACTTACAGCTCAAAACAACTTTGATGCATGCAATACAATAGCATACAGCAGTTTGCTTCACTTTCTCAAATCCCTGGTATTTTTTTTTAATAGATCTAGTTGTCTTTCAGTGGTCAAAATTCGTCCACAATTCATTAAATTTTTAAGTTTGTCACAAATACGTCATTATGCATTAATATTTTTTTTATTTTAAAAATGCGAACAATAAGAAATGTGTGGTATAGCTTGGCTAAGGCATATTAAAAAAAAAAAAACTCATCATTTGACATTTGTATACTATTACTATTTAAATTTTCATTTGTCGTACTATTATGTATATGGGCATATATATCCCTTCTTCTTTGTCTCTCACTCCGACCTGTCAATGTTCTATGTTGAGGCATAATGGAAGTAGGTGCGAATATCTAAATATAAAAAAAATGTAATGAAATTACTGAAACCAAGGTTGGACAGGGTTTAATTTAAATTTAAATAATAAAATGTACTCACTTTTTTAAACCACTAATAATAAAATGTAATAAATGCATGAGAGTAAGTCAATTCACATTGCTGCTGCACAATTTTCTTTTTGCAACAATGCACTTTCAGTATGAATGTAAACAAATGAATGAGTAATACACATAAATTCCTTAGAGACAATTTATTTTATTTTGTTTAATTTAATTCATTTGTAGCACATAAATTTTATTTTTCTACACTCCTTCTCTATATGAACTTTAATTATGCCAAATATCACACTCCTCCATGCGTGCAATGTGCTTAAAAAAGGAGTACAAAGTTTTTTCTTCACGTATTAATATATGGATAATACATTAAAAGGTATCTTTAATAGAAAAGTATGGATGAAATGGAATATTATCAATATTATGTAGTGTGGTAGGAACTAGGACCATTAAAAAATTACTTTTGATAGTTTATACTTGAATTTCATACACAAATACTTGATGTGTTTCTTTAAGGAAAAAAATCCAGAGGTGTGAGACCCAGCAATTACACTGGTCACAGGACAGAATCTCCTCATACCTATTGACTGTTCAAGAAACTGGAATTTCAAGTGGACATTTTCAGTCATGATTCCCCATCTTAGAATTCCTTTTATAATCTTTGTTTATTTGCCCCTAGAATATTAGGTCACCTTGCATATTATAATATGATATTTTGTAATTACTTTTATGATATACTTTTTAATACATATCCTTATGTTCCACCAGTGTGTCCCGCTGCATAGCCAAGTGATTAAGGCAAGATGCCTTTGTGCAGAGCTAAGGGACTTGTGCTGATTCAAGTCTCCATGGGGGAAGAAACTTTCTCATGGAATTTCGGTCGATGTGTGACTGGTGCCCACCTAGTATCATGAGGAATTTGGGTAGTTACAATAAATAGCAGCTCCAGTTTGAGAAAACTAGCTATAACGGCTGGAGGACCTGACATGCTGACCACATATCATCCCTACACTGGTTAGATGATCGTCTACCTCTGTGATTAACATGTATGGCTGGTAGGCCAAGGGCCTTCTAGGCCTGTCATGCCATGGAGTCTAGTTTTTAGTTCCACTAGTGTCCTGTATAATCAAGAGTTTACATTTTTTTGTCTCCCATTTTTATTTTTTCAATTGATGGAAATGTCGGGAGAAAAGTTAATTAAGTGCAGATTGTATTTAATTTTAGGAAGTTATATTTTGAGGTTATTTTAATTATATTATTTTTGGTCTGGACATCTTACCTCAATATTAATGTTGATTTGTTCTTGGACATGTTTCAAAACAATTCTCTGTTTTATCTTCAGCTTTCCCAGACTGGTTTTATTTATGTTGCATTATGTTGCACCACCTGGATGTCGATGTCAGCTCCATCCTGTGGTTGGCCAAAGAACCTCCAAACAAGGTCACCCTCCATCGGAATATCAAAATTCATAACTCTGTTTCTGTTCTTCTGAATATAAATTTTTTCCCAAATAGTCAGCTCGTTTGTATTTTCTAACTGTTTTAATAATTTAGTGTCTGAATTTATATTATGTTTTTCAGACCAAACATGAGCAGCAACTGCAGATTTTTCAATTTCTCCATTTTTAATATTTCTTATGTGTTCTTGGTTCTAATTTTTAGGTTTCTTTTGTGTTTTCCCTATATATATCTTTTCACAACCCATGCATTCAATTTGATATATTCCTGACTTTTTATTTTTATCAGTTTTTTCATTTTTGTTGGTTTTTATTAGTTTATTTAAACTGTAGTTATTTTTTGGTGCTAATTTAATATTAAACTTCTCAAATATATTTTGAAATTTATTATGTACCCAGGGGTGATATGTGAATTTCCTATATTTTTTCATAGGTGGTTCTTCTTTTTCAAGATTACTTCTGTTTATCATTTTTTGTTTTTTATACTTTTCTATCCTTTTTTGTACCATTTTTTCATCAAACCCATTTTCTCTTGCTACTTTGATTATGTGTTTTTTCTCATGTTTAAAATCTTCTTCGTTTAAGGGTAAGTTTACCAATCTATGAGTTAAACTATTAAATGCTGCTAATTTATGTCCAATTGGATTGAACCCTGTTGATTTTATAAAATTTTCCGTATGAGTTTCTTTCCTATGAATCCTGAATTCAATTTTTCTTTTTTTTTCTTCGTTTCTGACCAATTTAAGATCCAAAAAAGGTATTTGTTTATTGTCTTCTATTTCTTTGGTGAATTTAATGTTTGTACTCTGTAAATTTAATAGTTTTAGGGAATCTTCTACATGTTTTTCTTTAACAATACAAATTATATCATCAACAAATTTGTATTGTTAAAGAAAAACATGTAGAAGATTCCCTAAAACTATTAAATTTACAGAGTACAAACATTAAATTCACCAAAGAAATAGAAGACAATAAACAAATACCTTTTTTGGATCTTAAATTGGTCAGAAACGAAGAAAAAAGAAAAAAATTGAATTCAGGATTCATAGGAAAGAAACTCATACGGAAAATTTTATAAAATCAACAGGGTTCAATCCAATTGGACATAAATTAGCAGCATTTAATAGTTTAACTCATAGATTGGTAAACTTACCCTTAAACGAAGAAGATTTTAAACATGAGAAAAAACACATAATCAAAGTAGCAAGAGAAAATGGGTTTGATGAAAAAATGGTACAAAAAAGGATAGAAAAGTATAAAAAACAAAAAATGATAAACAGAAGTAATCTTGAAAAAGAAGAACCACCTATGAAAAAATATAGGAAATTCACATATCACCCCTGGGTACATAATAAATTTCAAAATATATTTGAGAAGTTTAATATTAAATTAGCACCAAAAAATAACTACAGTTTAAATAAACTAATAAAAACCAACAAAAATGAAAAACTGATAAAAATAAAAAGTCAGGAATATATCAAATTGAATGCATGGGTTGTGAAAAAGATATATATAGGGAAAACAAAAAGAAACCTAAAAATTAGAACCAAAGAACACATAAGAAATATTAAAAATGGAGAAATTGAAAAATCTGCAGTTGCTGCTCATGTTTGGTCTGAAAAACATAATATAAATTCAGACACTAAATTATTAAAACAGTTAGAAAATACAAACGAGCTGACTATTTGGGAAAAAATTTATATTCAGAAGAACAGAAACAGAGTTATGAATTTTGATATTCCGATGGAGGGTGACCTTGTTTGGAGGTTCTTTGGCCAACCACAGGATGGAGCTGACATCGACATCCAGGTGGTGCAACATAATGCAACATAAATAAAACCAGTCTGGGAAAGCTGAAGATAAAACAGAGAATTGTTTTGAAACATGTCCAAGAACAAATCAACATTAATATTGAGGTAAGATGTCCAGACCAAAAATAATATAATTAAGTGCAGATTGTGTCATACATATTTGATTTAAGCACTGATAATACATACATTATGTTGATGTTTTACAAGTGTTATTGATAAGATATCATTTTTTCTGCAATTAAAACTGTAGTTAAACTCAATCTATGATAAAATCACTCATATATAAGCATAGCATCCCTATAAAATATGGGTGGAGTACATTTAGATTATAGGATTTCTAATATAAAGTACAAACAGGGACCTTGAGGATTAAAATATCCATTTTGCAACCAAGATCATTCTTAATTATAATTTTATTAATTATTGTATATTTATCATATTTAACCTTAAGTTAAATATACACAATTAACAAATTATAAAAAATAATGGGAATATCTCATTTTATGAGGTGAGGTGTATAATTTCCAATTAATTTTCAATGATTTTTTTTTAATATTACTTTCCAATTCATATTTAATTTTTTTATTTTATTCTAGAATATTATTTTTGGTTCCCTTCATTGCTATTTTTAAAATGTCTGACCTATGTTATGATGACAATAGAATAACACCAAGAACTTATTACTTTTATTTATTATCCAGTTACTGGAATCCTATTTTACCATTTATTAGATTAGTGTTATACTTTTTCAGAAAGAAGTATAAATTAAGATAACTAAAATGAACATCATACCCAATTCACAACATAGCATAGTTGATTAATGCAATAAGCTACAAACTGGATGATTGAGGATTTGAGTCTCAGTGGGGGTCAGAATTTTTAAACGAGCCTAAACTTTCTGGCAGCTCCATGGCCCAGATGTCAACTCATCCTCTAATTGAAATGAGTACCAGATGCTTGTTCTAGAGGTAAGGTGGCCTTCATGAAGGCTGACATCGTCGCTAACATCTTGTGCCAATTGTCTAGAAAGGTGGGAGCCTTAACTGCCTACTACTCCAAGAGCATCCTTAGCCCTGTAGTGGGATCACTTTTACCTTTTACTGTACTAGATGTTGGACAGTTTTCAGTCCATGCTTAAAGCATCGAAACCCAGGTCTTTAAGAAAGCTACAAATATGAGGTCAGTTGTGCATATTTTTTTAAAAATGAACCTCATAGAGTCACTTCCTTTAATTATTAAGAGTTAATTGTTCTCTTAAATATTAATTTGTTCTTTTATAAAAGTGAGAAATTTAATATTAAAACATTGAAAATATATTGAACTTTTATCGGAAAAAAAATCACTATGAGGTTTAATTTAAGATTATTATTTAATTCTGATCGACATAGCATCAGTCGATGAGAAATTAATGAAGATGAAGCTGCCAAGGCTTTGAAACTGCAGTATAATTAGAAGACTTGATATGAGGTGAGGTATGAAATATTTTAATTTAATCTTTAATTGAAAATATAACTTTTACTAGCAAAAAAAGAAATGTTAAAATGAAAATATCAAACATTTTCTTGCTATTTACATTACACTTATAATGTAACACTTTGAGTTTGGGTAACCTGAGACTATTATACATCACTTAAGCATTGTTCTTGGTAAAGTTGTCCAGAGAGTAGGGCTGGCATCTTCTCAAGACATAGATTAAGAATTGTGAATCCTTGTCTCCATGTGCCAGTAGACCATCATGGCATATTACTGGAATACTTTACCTTTAACCATCTCCTTGTTTGTGCTTTAAACTAGATTTAAGGATTATTATGAGTTAGGTTTTTTTCTGACTCATCTCATATTTATTTTCTTGCAGACCATGGTTTCAGCAATATCTTGCCATTTTCAATGCTACCCAACTCAGAAAATGGCAAGAGATTACTGAAACCATGGTCTGCAATAAAACCTCTTGTGTCAGAGATTTAAATCGCATCTGCCAATGTGATCGGCTTTGCAAGTATGTTGTCTGGCAGGTGATGGACAGAAGCATCAGAGCCGATCTAATCAGCTCATGGCACCTAAAGGGTTAACATAAACCTCATAGTGTTACTTCCTTTAAATATTAAGTAGATATAAGGATGATTCTTTGATCGACAGGAAAGAGCACACAAGCAAAAAATTGTGAATTTTGGTTTATTTTTTAATGTATAAATTGAACTAACTTTATGGTCTAACCACATAAGTAAAATTAAAAATTTGCATCCTTGATAGGTGGATAATAATACTCTTGTCACTGCATTTAAATTTCATTGAAGTTAATTAAATAAAAGCTTCTTCTAAAAAGTTCACTATTTTGATTATATTATTTTTGGTCTGGACATCTTACCTCAATATTAATGTTGATTTGTTCTTGGACATGTTTCAAAACAATTCTCTGTTTTATCTTCAGCTTTCCCAGACTGGTTTTATTTATGTTGCATTATGTTGCACCACTATTTTGGCTTATGTGTTTTTCCTGCTGGTCAAAGAATTAGAGTAAAATTAAAGATGAGAGTAAGGTTAAGATGTACTCTAACTGTATTGTATACAAAAGGCAATGAAAGACTTGAGTATGTAGAGTAAATCCACTAAAAGTTACAAAATTAAAACAAAACAATTTGAGGTAGAAAACGTATGGTCTGTGAAGTAGCTTAAGGAGATATTTGAATAAACTTATGTATCCCTTTATGGTCCATCATTACTGTTTTCTGTCTTATGTAGTCCTATAATGATGCTAAGGTGCAGCAGAATCTTGCACACTGATGTCATGCTTCAATTGAGTTTAGTGGCTGCCAGTTTGAGCAACTTCTGTAAGGTATACCATGATATATATAGCCTATATATATGGTATGATAAGAAAAATAAATGCCTGGATGGGATTCGAACCCAGAACTCTGAGTCTGTACCTCAGCGTGTTATCCATTACACCACCAGGCGAATCCAATTCAAACACTTATTTTTCTTATATATGTATTATATTCTCTATTATTACTAGATGTCGTGAGAACTCGCTCTTCACTGCCATCTAGTAGCTGACTATAACAAGTAAGCAAATTAAAGAGAATATTTTTACTTTATAGCAGTGACGCTTTATCGATGTTATAATTAAATGTTTAACATTGAGCAATGCAAGCTTAATATGGTTATGATAAGAAAAATAAATGCCTGGACGGGATTCGAACCCGGAACTCTGAGTCTGTACCTCAGCGTGTTATCCATTACACCACCAGGCAAATCCAATTCAAACACTTATTTTTCTTATATATGTATTATATTCTCCATTATTACTAGATGTCGCGAGAACTCGGTCTTCACTCCATCTAGTAGCTGACTATAACAAGTAAGCAAATTAAAGAGAATATTTTTACTTTATAGCAGTGACGCTTTATCGATGTTATAATAAATGTTTAACATTGAGCAATGCAAGCTTAATATGGTATGATAAGAAAAATAAATGCCTGGATGGGATTCGAACCCGGAACTCTGAGTCTGTATCTCAGCGTGTTATCCATTACACCGCCACGCTGAGGTACAGACTCAGGGTTCCGGGTTCGAATCCCGTCCAGGCATTTATTTTTCTTATCATACCATATTAAGCTTGCATTGCTCAATGTTAAACATTTAATTATAACACCTATATATATATATATTATTTCACATGTATCAATAATGGTATTTGCAGTTACCTGTAAAGAATGTAAATACTTATTTGGTTGTAAATAAAAGTACTTATAATGAAACAGACCAGTGCTTGTAAAGATGTATGCTGTAAATAAACCAGAAACAATAATGATATACAGAATGTGATAGACAAGTTGACTTCCATATCCCAGATAGCTAGCTTGCAGATACTAGGTTCCCTTCATCAAAGAGAGTACCAATGTCCTGTTTACTTTTCGTGTGCTTTTACTAAATCACTCTATATACATAAAAAATTTGAACCTAAATAAATTAAAATGAGGAAATTTTACTACTTCATGGCATACTGTAACTGGTCTAGAATGCCCTTGGCCTACCAGTCGGCTGCTGGCCTCACATCTATATGTATTAATCACAGAGTTAGAAGATCATCCTGCCAGTGTAGGCATCATGTTGTCAGCATGTCGGGTCCCCCAGCTGTTATAGCTAGTTTTATCAACCTGGAGCTGCTATTTATTGTAGCTACCCAAATTCCTCATGATGTTGGGTGGGTACCGGTCCCATACTAGCCGAAATTCCTTGAAAAAATTTCTTCCCCGATGGAGATTGAACCAGCGCAAGTCCCATAGCTCTGCATCAAGACCTCTTGCCTTAACCACTCATCTAAATGAAGAAATTTACTTAATTATAAAGGAATTTCAGACAAGCAGTTTGAGATAGGAACTCAGGGTCTCAAATGAAAAATATCTGAGTTGTTGGTTGTTTGTGAAGGTTGTTTACAATTGGTAACGGTACTCATAATCCAGTGGGGGCACACCTTAGCATAGTTGGCTAAAGTAATAAACTAACAAGCCGGAGGGTCACGGGTTCAAATCCCGATGGTATAAATATTTATTTAATATAGCTTAAACCTTCTGATAGCACCATGACGCTTGAGTTGACTCAACCTCTAATTGAAATGAGTACCGACTCGTGTTCTGGGGATAAAGCGACCGTCACATAGGGCTGAACACCCGGCTGATATTACATGTATATTATCTAAAAACGTGGGAGGCTTAACCTCCTACTAACTCAAGGTTCTCCCAAAACCTGTAGTGGATCACTCATAATTCAGTATTAAAAAATTTAATAGTACAGAATTGTATGGAAATGGGTTTGGACATTAATTAGGAATTAATAGAAGATCAACTATTAAGAACTAATCAGTAATATTTTAAAAAATTAGCTTTAATTGAACATACTGGATTATGAGTAGTTCCCGTGCTATAGCTAAGTGGTTTAACACATGATGCCTTTGTGTAGAGCTATGGGATATGCACTGTTTCGAGTCCCCATGCAGGAAGAAATTTTATCATGCAATTTCAACCAGTTCTGGTGTCCACCCAGTATCATGAGGAATTTGGTTACCTCCAAGTTTAAAAAATCAGTTATAATGCCTATGGGACCCGACATGCTGACTACATGTCATCCCTATACTGGTTAGAAGATCATTCATGTCTGTGATTAGCATATTGGATGTGAGGCCAGAAGCTGGCTGGTAATTCAAGATCTGTCTAATCATGAATTTCTTTTTTATGAGTATATACTTCATCAAACAATTTTAACACATAGTAACTCAGGTGTTTTTTGTCTGAGGTCCTGATTTCTCTATCTCAAATTGCTTGTCTGCGATTCCTCTAAAATCACGTATTTTTTTAGTTAAATTTATTTTTGGGTATCATATTTGAAGACATTGCAACTGCGTCTAAAGTAAATTCGCATCCTGTGAATATTATAAAATAAACGCATGATTTATTTATTTTTAGTTTAATTATAATATTAAATTCAGTACTTTTTTTTAAATTCAGTACTTGGAACAGGCAACTCTTGCCTAAACCAGGAAGTGAAGAAGAATAATTCAGTACTGCTTCACTCAACGAGCCGCCGCTGATAAACCTTTGTAAATTAACATTATGCAGATTTGCGAAGCATTATTTCTTATAAAAGGGTCTGGTTTGCTTAGCCTTCACCTTTATATTTCCTCCGCAGTTCACAGCCACAAAATATTATGTAATTATTTAAAGAAATTATTGTATACAATTTTTAAGCAAACAAATTTGAAAGGGAGGGGATCTTTTAATATATTCATATTTGATTTTCGGGGATGTTAATTAAGTAGTTAAATGAACGACATTACTTATGTAACCAATAAAAATGTTTCTCCTCCAGTCGGCGCCAATATTACGTGTCATGAATTGCAAAGTGGATTAATTCACACGTTAAGTACAGTTATCCTAGCCGTGCCCCTGATCGTGTGTGTGTATGTTAAAACAAGCCTTTCAAGATATAGGCTACGCTGTAACATAGTAACATTGACATAACAAGACGTCCTTGTAAGTTGTAATAACTGCGTGGAATTTAACAGGCTTTCTATCGTGCGAAAGCGGCATATATCATAATAACTTGCCTACAAAACAAGTGGATTTTATCTTGTTTTAACAGAACTACTTTATTTAATAACGCGTTTAATCCTAGTATTAATGTTCATATCTTTCTATTATCGCTTCTTTCATTTAATCCGTAGAATTAAAATGGAGTTTGAAGCAAATTCTGTGGGATATAACAGCCATGTTTACATAATTTAAATTACTGTAGTACTCTTAATAAAATGTACATGAAAATAGCAGGGAATAATTTTGTTTCTATGCATATTTACTGGTTTTTCTATATACAGAAAGTTAAAAAAAAAAAAAAAGATAATGGCAGTTCGCCGAGTGAAGAACGTTCGCCTAAAATTATATTTTAACCCAGATTTTATTAATACATCATACCCGGCGGGGTTGAAATTTGCAACTGTAAAATTAATTAAATTACATTAATTTTATTGCAAAATTTTCAATCTCAGAGCCAGAAGGAGTGGTGATAAATAATTTTTAATCGCTAGATTGTGCACTAGATTCCTGGATTAAATTGAAAACCTCTCCTCAGTAGGACTTATGTTGAGAAGGGATGTGTTAGGCTCTATTGTTAATAGCGATTCGCCCGTCGCGTCGGATGGTGACGTTAAGCCTGGCGGCCCGCTTGGCGCTTTTCGAAAAGGGTTGGCTAGGTGTCGGGGCCGGGTATCATCTTCTCCCTCTCTTCATCATTCACATACAACAAACTTAAATACACTACACAAACGCATAAACGTGCACTCACCCTACACTCCTCACTGTAAACAGCACAAAATTACCCCATCTCGTAAAATGGTCTGCCGAAGTGGTGCGTAAAAATTGAAATTAGACCACATTAACGCTATCTATCCTCCCAGCACGGAATTCGAAGCACGTAAAGTGGAGCGGGCTGCATTAGAACAAACACACATACTTTTTTTTTTTCAAGATCTGAAACAAGGTTGTTTTCATCAATATCTTTACAATTGCAGCCTCGATTACTACAAATTTTATTTAATATTAGCTAATACCCGGCGTGCGCTGCTACTCCTAAATAAATGTTAATAAAACGATAAATCATCCAGCGCCTTAAAGTAAACATAAAACACCTTGGGAACTTTTTGGCGTTGGAATGCAGTTTATAGGAAATTATTACTATTTTCAATGTCAACTGGTTGCCTTACGACATTTCTGGCATTCTCTCCTGCCATTAGCGGTATTGTAATCCACTTCTCAGGTTAGGAGTCTGGAATTAACGTTACCCCAACATGATGGGTGATAAGTAGGGAGCGGGCTTTTATGTTGTAAAAGTTAAGATTACAACATAGTATAGCGATACAATTAATTTAACAAGTCTTTATATCCAATCAACTGACTTTTTTTATAATATAACTTATCAAAACAGTTTCTCAATAATTTTTGTGTGGGATCTAGCAATATTACATTTATATTTTACGTCTTACTTTTTAATTAAAAAATATATTGTGTAAATAGAACACTGTTTCTTTTTAATTTAAAAGTAAAATGTGTAATGTAAATGTAATAAAAATAATGCTAGATTCCACACAAAAATTATTAAGAAACTTTTTGTAAGTTATATTATAAAAAAATCAGTTGATTGGATATAAAGAGCTTATTACATTAATGTTATCACTATTCTGTGTTGCAATCTTAACTTTAGAACATAAAAATCCGCTCCTAGTTATAACTGATAATGAAGAACCAGAGGAGTCCTTAAACCTAAATTTAAAATCATGGGCGACCAGAGGAATAATTCCCTTGAAAGAAAAATATCTGTGGTCTGAGCGGGAATCAGACTAGAGACTTCGAACTGTAGCCAGAAGCAAGCTCTGACCACAAGACGATAAGACTAGTCTACCGGAAATTATTGTTATATAATCAGCTTGAGGGTAATAATCGAGAATATATATATTTCTTATTAAGAATAGATCATTAAATTTAAGTTTCTTCAACTTAAAATCAGTCCATTCTCCATCTTCAAATGTAATTTTAATTGTAATATTGTTTTATTATCTTAAAAAATGTATTAAAAATAAATAATAAAGATGTTAAGATTTTCTTATCCATAGTTATTATTTTTTAGCTATGAAAACAGATCCAAGAAGTCAATTTTTAAAATATTAATATGATTTTTTAAAATTCAACTTTGATGAATATATTTATAGTTCTCCAACCACTACGCACTTAAACATTCTTTTTCTTCAAGTTTTTTTGAGACTGGAAACATCTTATCTCAAATTAATGTTGATTTATTCTCGAACATGTTTCGATATAATCTTCTATACCAACATTAATTTGAGGTAAGATGTTTCCAGTTTCAAAAAACTTGATTAAAAGAACCTCAAAATATTACTTCCTAAAATAAAATATTCTTCACAATAACAAAAATTCAATTCCAATAACTTTTATTTTTAGTACGAGTATTATTGAGTCCTCTTTCAAATCCTTTCAATCCCTTTCTACTTGTGAGCGTGCGTGTCAATGAATTTGGTGGAAGTGAGTGTCCTTAAATAATATTGCTTGCTCAGGCAGTGAAGGACACAGAAATACTCTGTGGTGAAGGATTGAAAATGTTAAACACGTTCATGCATTAAGCATGCTTGTGAAAACATGCACAAATACCCGTAGATATGCACGATCAAGCATACTTGTACAAACTTTAGTTTGTGTTTATGTTTAGGAAGTACGGATGAGAATCACTTGGTTTGATGGTCTTAAGCTCTTCATATATTCCTATCCTGATCTAATGTTTTCCAGTCTTCTACGTATAATTTACCTTCCTCAAATCATGGTTCATGTTATTTTCCCTCCTCATTCTTGGTCTAACTACGGAGCATTTTCCATCTGGTTTTCCAAGAAGGATTTTTCATTCCCCTCTTTTATTCTCCATAATGCACGATATAAAAACAATATTAAATATCTAAGCCAAGAAATAGCAATGGCACTGTTTGAAACCAAAGTAATGTCAATACTAACTTACGACATCGAAATAATCGGAGAGCATCTAACCTTGGCTGATCTAGACACTAGAAAAACAAAGACCACTTAAAGAAAGCGATTGGAGTCTCCAAGAACACGCGATCGAGATCTTCCTTATTGAAGACCTAAGAACAAAATTAATCCTACCCAGAACTAACGCTTCGGACCAACTCTTAACATAGAGAGAAAAGAGAAGGCACTCCAATAGAATTATACGGCGCAGGAGCAATGATAGATCGAGAATGGACAAGAGTAAACTTCGAATTGCGACAAGTAGTAACAAGACTGGAATTACACGGGTTACATCTTATCTGCAAAACCACAGCGTACCGCGAACCAAACGGAGTGTACATTGTACAACAGAAAATGCCAATGCTATCATATCAAGTTATGCACAAAGAGGACAAAATCGCTAAACGAATATGCAAAGCACAAAATGTAAAACCGGATATTAATCTAAATGGCCATTTGACTGCAATAATAATAATAATACTAATAATAATAATAATAATAATAATAATAATAATAATAATAATAATAATAATAATAATAATATTATTATTATTATTATTATTATTATTATTATTATTATTATTATTATTATTTGTGCCACATGTCCTGCCCATAAGTCTACTAGAGTTAACGGTTCTTATTACATCTGGTTTGACATACAGATCATGTAGCTCACTGTTAAAAAATCTTCTCCATTCACTTGTCTGTTTGTCTGACTTTGGGCCAAAAATCTTGAGATAGGCCTACATGATGAAATAATAAATAAGACACGGTCTCTCGCCGTAATAGAGCTGTTTAAGGCATGATATCTTGGTGCAGAGCTAAGGGACTTGCGCTGATTCAAGACCCCAAGGAGGAAGAAATTTTCTCATGGGATTTCGCCCAGGTTGGGACCCGTACCCACTCAACACCGTAAGGAATTTGGGTAACTACGATAAGAAGTGATTGAAAGAATTTAGCAGCAAATAGAGATTTCTGGAAGGTTAGAACCCAAAATGAGCCGTCATGCCATATATAATGATGACGATAAGTAGCGACCCCAGATTGACAAAACTAAACATAACAGCAAGGGGACTCAACGTGCTAACCACATGTCACCCCTACTTGGCTATATATGATCGTCCATATCTGTGACTAACACATATGGATGTGAGACCAGCAGGTGACTGATAAGCTAAGGGCCTTCTAGGCCTGTTGGGCCATGGAGAAGAATAAATATATGCAAAGTAATTTTGCCGGGTATATACCACAGAGACGATGAATTCCATGTCCGTCTAGGCCTGAACATGATTTTGGTCTTTTGAAAAATCATTAATAAATTCAAAGAAAAATGTAGGAGAGGTCTCCTTGTCATCACCAAATAAACTCATAAATACCCCATACTTGCTAAATCCAAAATTTCGACGGAGAACAATCAAGGAGAAAATCAAAGGTCTCAACCTTTGCAGCAGCCTACAATACACAGCTCTCATTTTTTAATCGTTACAGTGCGTGAGATCTAAATACCCTATGTGATTGGCAGCTTATATGTATTTCGCTGCTGAACAATACAGTTTTTTATTATCCAATTCAAGAGACTTAGGACTGAATGTTGATATCGTCCCTCATATCATATCATGTAGTGAGATCTACTTTTGGACATTGAAACAAAAGACAACCAGTGAGATTTATACATGTTAATCTATCTATCTACATATATGACAATCACAATTCTCACGCACTATAACGATGACATATTTTGAATATTGCGACATTTTACTAACTGACATAAGTGACGGATTGTCGGACAAACGCAACGTGCTAATAATATGTGTATCAGATTCATATTTAATGTCCTATATATGATTATACTATATATTATTCCTTTTTTTTTTTTTTTTCTCCATGAATTGTTATGGCTCTATCTTAAAGATAGAAGCAAAGTATATATATATATATATATATATATATATATATATATTAAATGTTTTCCGTTTAATTGATCATATTACTAGGTCTACAGTTATTATTATTATTATTATTATTATTATTATTATTATTATTATTATTATTATTATTATTATTATTAACGTATTATTTGATTATTATGTTTATCGTATAAAATGTATGTATCCATGAAATTGACATTGGAAGTTTTAATGTCTTTTTAATCCATTATAATAGTCTTCTTCTTCTTGTTCTTCTTCTACGCATGAAAGCTGACAGCTTGTTGCGTGTCCATTCATTTCAGGTCCGGGGTGTGGTGACGTCCTTTACATCGTAGTTGTGGTCTTCCTAATGGCCTTTTCTGCTGAGGTGTCCAGTCACGTACCTTCTTCACTATCTACTGTTCTCCATTCTATCTGTGTGATCGTTCCAATTTAGCCTTTTATCATTTATCCAGAGGTTTATAGGTTCAATTTCACATTCTCCTCTAATAAGATTTTCCTCAAAACTTTCATTTCGGTTGTTTCATTAATTTGTTTTGTTTTTTGGTCTCTGTTCGACATTCACAACCATATGTGACAGATTTGTAAATTCTTACTTTTGTATCTATTCTTATATTGTTATTTTTTCAAACAGTATTGTTTAAACATCCCAATATTTTATTTGCATTATTTGCTTGATGCAGAATTTCATTATCCATAGTAATTCTGCCCGAAGGCAGGTCATTCACTGCAATCATAGCATTTTTATGCTATGCTTGCAGCTTTACTAGGGAATTATAGGTGTGGTAGCTTCCCGTTGCTTTCCACACCGGTGAAGGATGATGATAGTGATAAGGATGATGATGGCCATATGATTTCGGGGACCGTTTGGGCCTTAAAGTTTTCCTGACATTTGTCTTACAGGTGAGGAAAAACCCCGATAAAAACCTCACCCAGAAAAACTGCCTCGACCGGGGATCGAATCCGGACCCGCAGCGTGACAAGGCAGCACGCTACCTGGAGACTACAGCGGTGGACATAATTTCATTATAATAGTATACTATATATCTATACTGGAAACATATATGTCTATATTTGTGCTAATTGAGTGGAAGAGAATACCTTATAACCTTAACTCTACCAGAATAAATAAAACATTTATTATTATTATTATTATTATTATTATTATTATTATTATTATTATTATTATTATTATTATTATTATTATTATTATTATTATTATAACTGTAGTCAGTATACGAAAAATATATACATATTCTGCGACTTCACAGTCTTTTAGCTTTCTTTTCAATAATCGACCATTCTCTCCTATCTTGCACTTTATTCCTAAATTACAGAGCTCTCAAATCTGTCTCAATTACATTATGACAAGAAGAAGATAGGGAAAAAACATAACACAGGGAAAGA
This sequence comes from Diploptera punctata, assembly GCA_030220185.1. Classification (NCBI taxonomy): domain Eukaryota; kingdom Metazoa; phylum Arthropoda; class Insecta; order Blattodea; family Blaberidae; genus Diploptera; species Diploptera punctata. Next base: position 691,603 of record JASPKZ010010273.1, read on the forward strand.
AATCAAAATATAGCGGAATCACTATTACCGAGATCCGACAACAAACCAATTTTAACATCTGGTAACGAAATCACAGGACGTTGGATGGGTGACTGTCCAGTGCCACAAACCATACCAATACACATCCATAATAATAATAATAAAAAAAATAGAATAAAGTAAACATTCATCTCGAAAAGTATTCGCGAAATTAAATAAAACGTAATCTGGAGCAAGGATAGTTCATTTACTCGTAGGCTATATCTTTAACTGAATAGGATTGCACAAGCTTCAATATACTGTACACTTCAAGCATGCTTGCACAACCATAATTGAACGTGTATAACTTTATACAAAATGGGTATTGAAGACAATATTTAAGAAAGACACTGCATTACTTCCAGTAACTCGAATGAAATTTACTCTGGGGAGAAGTCTCCATACTGCTGGCACTGTAATGTTATACTAACACTGGGGATAGCGCAAGACAAATTTGATATGGAATTCATGATAAAAAGGTTGAAAAACACATATGAATCATGCGGTCTCACAGTAAATTTACAAAAAACAGAATATCTGGCAATAAATAGCAATGAAAGAGAAAATTTAATATTGGAGGAAGGAATCCAAATAAAGCAAGTGAAACAAACTAAATATGTGGGAATAATTATGGATAACATTGAAGGTATAGGCAAAGAGAATATAAAACAAAGAATTAAATTGAGAAGCAAAATAATATTATCGTTAAAATTCCATATGGTGGGATAAGCATATTTAGAAAGACACAAAAAAAATTGTAAAACATTGGTGAGCCCCGCACCGTAGCCGATGGTTAAGGCAGGAAGCCTTGGCGCTGAGTTACGGGACTTGCGCTGGTTCGAGTCTCCATGGGGGAAGACATTTTTCTCATGGAATTTCGGCCAGTATGGGACCGGTGCCCACCCAGCATCGTGAGGCATTTGGGTAGCTACAATAAGTAGCGACTCCAGGTTGAGAATACCAGCTATAACGGCTGGGGGATCCGACATGCTGACCACATGTCACCTCTACACTGGCTAGATGATCGTCTACCTCTGTGATTAACACATGTGGATGGTAGGCCAGCAGCCGGCTGATCAGCCAAGGGCCTACTAGGCCTGTCGTGCTTGGAGTTTTTTAAACATTGGTGGAATCTGTTGCAATGTATGGAAGTGAGGTATGGACAATCAATAAGTACTACAAGAATAGACTAATAGTTCTAGAAATGGATTATTTACGCAGAAGTGCCAGAAAGTCAAAATTAGAACATGTCACAAATAAGGAAATTAGAAACATAATGGAAGCAGAAGAAAGCATAATTGAAAGAATTGAGGAGAAGGAATTAAAGTGGTTAGGACATGTTTTAAGAATGGAAGATGAGCGATGGTCAATGGCATACGACCAGAAAGAAGAAAAGATGGAGACCAAAGTTAACATGGTTTGGCACGGGAAGACAGCATCAGCTGTAAAAACCCGAAGATAGATAGAAAATTCAAAAATATTTTACCGCTTTTTTCTTTCTTTCTTTTTTTATTTCGGAGGGCAATATAAACTTATCAATGATGGCAACAATCCTCTCCCCACTCTAAGATTCCATTGTCAAATCTAACCTACAGTTAGGAATGGTGAAACCTTTTCATGAGGAAGACAGATGTTTTCATCCTTTGTACAATGTCCTCACCTTCTCCGTTCTTCTTCTTCTTATTCATAATTTGTAGGATTTTCACTTTCTCCCATTCAATATAATTTCTTGGAAATGCTGATTTTTTGTTAAGGCAAGCTTCTTACAGACTTCCAGACAGGGCGTTTAAAAATTAGTGTTCACCAAATCGTATCCGCAATTCTATAAACAGAATAATTTTCTTAGCGTTTCAAATAGTTAATTGTAAATTTAAAACACTTTATGAACTTTTGTAATTATAGAGAAAGTAGTACGGTATTTAAAAGATTACTATACACGAGGACGTCCCGCGCCGTAGCCGAGTGGTTAAGGCAAGAAAGCCTTGGCGCAGAGCTACGGGTTGGTTCAAGACCCCACAGGAGAAGTCATTATCTCATGGAATTTCGACCAGTATGGGACCGGTGCCCACCCAGCATCGTGAGACATTTGGGTAGCTACAATAAGTATCGACTTCAGGTTGCAGGTTGAGAAAACCAGCTATAACGGTTGGGGGATCCGTCATGCTGACCACATGTCACCCCTACACTGGCTAGATGATCGTCTACCTCTGTGATTAACACGTGTGAATGCGAAGACAGTAGCCGGCTGGTAGGCCGAGGGCCTTCTAGGTCTGTCGCGCTTGGAGTTTTTTTTATAAATGAGAACAGTGGATTTTGTTTTAATTTTAGGGAAAGCTTTGCCATAGTGCCTATATCCACGAGCCGCGCCTGTTTGATAAAGCTTGAAAATTAGTTCTATGACTCGTATTACTTCCCATTGATACACAATACGTCTATATTTTTCCTAAAAAGACTCTGTTGTCATCTGAGAGAGCGAGTAGCTGTACCTCTTTCTACTCCCTTGTTATGAGTGGATCGCTTCTGTGATGTTAGTTTTGATTCATCAATCATCTGGAGAGCGTTCTAGCGTAACTTTTTTTTTCAATACCCCATGTTGTCATTTCGACATTTCTGGTGTTCTCTCCTGGCATTGGCTAATTGTAATCCACTTCTTAGGTTGAGGTGCCTGGAAGGCGGGGTTACGCTGCCCTGGTAGTATGATGGGTGATGATGATGAAAGTGGTGCGCCAGGAAAGTCCTTAATCATACATTTAATCTAAGGCGAATATAAATGATGATAGTTATGATAGCCATATAATGTTCGGGGACGTTTGGGCTTCAAAGTTTTCTGACCTTGCATGAGAGATTACATAATTTAATCATTTTTAAGTAGTCATGCCATCTCTTTATTCTTTTCATGTTCGTATGTTGTTCGTCATATACTATTCGATGCACGAGCATCTACTGACTTTCAAATGTGCTTCGACAATTAGTAGCCCATCATGTCACGGCACTAGAAATGAAAATAATTTACTTTGGCACATTCTGGATTTTCGAAAATCTAATCTAAAGGACATTAATGAATTAGTCTTTTCCCGTTATATTGATTCTGTGGGTACTTAAAATATTTGTTCAAGTTGACATGAGATAATGATTAAAAACAATTTCAATGTAAACTGTCAATTAATTTTGTATCTCCTTCAAGCATAGTATTGTATCCTTTAATAAAACTTGTCTTACACAACGAACTATATACGAATGCATGGATTGTCAATCATAAACAGATAACATGTTGCATAACCGCAGATAACGTATTTTGAATCAAAGATATGGGCCAGTAGTTCAGCGGCAAGAAGGCAAATTGATTTTTATGGTCCAGTTAGGTGCTGGGCAACAGAAGAATAGATATTTTGTGTTAACTTGTTTGTTTAGATTAATAAGCCTCTTAAAAATGAGAACTGGTAAGTTCTTTGAAGTAATGCAATAACTCCATGGCGCGACAGGCCTAAAAGGTCTTTGTCTTACCAACCGGCTGCAAAGCCTCACACCCACATGTGTCAATCACAGTGGTGGATGATCATCCCAGTCATAATTAGAGTGAAATGTAGTCACCATAACAGGTCCTCAAGCTGTTACAGCTAGTTTTCTCAAAATGCAGCCGCTACTTTTCGTGGCTACCCAAATTCCTGACTGTGCTAGGTGGACACCAATTCCAAACACTAGTGGAAATTCCATGTAAAAATGTCTTCTCCCATGGGGACTCGAATCATGTACGTCCCATAACGCTACGCTAAGGGATTTTGCCCTAGCCCCTTCGGCCACGATGCGTGACAGTATAGAGAAATATTCCATGGTGCGACAGGCCTAGAAGGCCCCTAGCCTACCAGCCGACTGCTGGCCTCACATTCACATGTTTCAATCACAGAGGTAGATGATCATCTAGCCAGTGTAGGGGTGACATATGGTCAGCATATCGAGTCCTCCAGCCGTTATAGCTGGTTTTCTCAACCTGGAACCGCTACTTATTGTAGCTACCCAAATACCCCACGATGCTGGGTGGGCACCGGTCCCATACTGGCCAAAATACCATGAGAAAATTTCTTCTCCCATGGAGACTCCGACCAGCGCGATTCCCGTAGCTCTGCGCCAAGGCTTCCTGCCTTAACCACTCGGCTACGGCGCGGGACATAGAGAAATATGAAATTTATAATTTTCTTTTCCCTCTCAAGGGCCTATTCTTACAATCTTAAATATGTTTTACAAATTACAATATGAACTATTTTCATTTTTACGTACAATCCCGAAACCATTTCCATGGAACAATTTAGTATTCTGCTACTTCACTTCTTGATTGTTGTAAGGAGTTTCTTATCCAGATTAATTTAGTTATCCTTATTTCCCTACAGATGCCAGTGAGTGATATGTAAGCTTGATGTTCTTTTATGAGTCCGAAAATTTTCTTCCTCCCTCCCGGTGTACTGGTCCCTAGGATTTTGCCATCCTAAAAATCCACCAACCCCGGCCAGATTTGAACCCTGGGCAAGGAACATAACCACAAGACCACCGAGAATGACATAGCCTTGATGTTATAGGTGGGCAGCCACACATGCAATATCTTCCATCCATCCATTGGCTGATTGGCTTAAATTCGAGCTTTGGCCTCCCTTATTTTCTGCCTCCAATCATTTCTATATTTCGCAGCAAGCCTCCAGTTGCGACACTTGTTTGCAGCATCTTACTTGGTACCATCCTCCCATCGTTTTTTCGGTCTTCCAACTCGTCTATTCCCCATAAAACTTGCTGTAAGCACCTATTTTGGTGCTCGGTCTGTTGAGAGCCTTTATACATGGCCAGCCCATTCCTATTTCTTTAATTTAATAGAAGTGACAAGGTCAGGTTCAGTGTATTTTTCGTACAATTCATGCAATATCTTACCAAATTAAAATTCACCTATCCTTCTAAGCATAATGTGTAATCAGTAAGAGAGGTGGACTAAAAATAATATAATAGAGATATAAAAAACAATTAAACTTAGCTATTTTAAATTTTATGAAATAATTATTTTTAGTGCGACATTGCACAGTTTATTGAATTGATAACAAAATACTTATTTTCTTGAAATTTGAAAGTTTATCGTGCTATATTTTATTTGGATCAAAAGCAGGATTTTAATATCATAATAAATATGAAAGTTTAAGTTAATAATTTTATACTTTAAAATTCTTTTAATATTTAAATATAACTTAAATAAAGAAAAATAAGTCATTGTTGGTTATTGTTGAATAAAAATGTCTCAGTAACAATTAAATAAATTGTATTACATAACAGTTTTTGTAAAGAATACTTTTAAAAATTGTTTTAAGTCATTGTTGTCAAAATTATAAAGCTTTCTGTTATAACTGTAATAAGAACACCTGCTTAACTTCATATTTTTAAATGAAAGTAAACTAAACTCTGATTGGATGTTAAAACAATTAACTTTTTGATTTAACAAATTAAATTTAAATCTTATATTTAATGGACTATTAACCAAGAGAATTTAAAATTACCATCATGTGATGTAATAATGTTCTTTAAAATATAACTTTCCACAAAGATAGAAGCAAGAAGAGTTCTCAAGATAAAATGTAATATTTAATACAAGAATAATTGATTCCAGAAAAGAAAATAATTTATTTTAATTGATAGTGAAGAATAACACCACTTACATTTACTTAATCTGCTGGGAACCTACAAAGTGAATATATTTGTAATTATTTCTACAAGAAACATTTTTTATGATTTTAAAGTGTTTTCCTATCCAGTGTACCAACTTCCGACCTTGAGAAGAGAATCCGGCTCTACCGAAAATCAAACCCAACCTGAACCAATCCTTCTTCAAAATGTTACTACAACATCGGGCATGAAGAGAATAACTGCGTCAAAATGTCACCACGTGAGACAAAGCAATTACTTCTTCAGATCTTGATAGTTCTTGTGAGATGGTATCAAGGAAGATGCTGCAAACCTACTTAGAAAATACACTTTATTTTTACGCATGAAAAAAATCATCATCCCTAGCGGAGTCTGATCTCAAGCCTTATATCCAGAGGCGAGTAATATAATGACTGAAGAAACGAAGCAGACAAAATCATTTTCTTTATAATCAGAGCATTTGCACTTTGAATTAAATGCCACACTATCTTGACGGTAGAGAAGTCAGAGTTTCCATAATTCTCTTTCTTTGAATGGAGAGTTGAGACGAAATAATTTTCCAATTGAAATAGGCGTAAGTGTCGACTTTTTAATCGTGTGTTTCCTTAAGTTTTAATTTCGCTTTTACCTACACATTATTAATATATTCTCGCCAGTTTTACAAACGTCATATTATCCAACATTTTATGGATAATTCAAATCCATAAAATATACACAGCGAAAAGGAAAGTTAAATCAAGCATAAATTTGATCGTTGAGATATATGATATTTCGGCAATTCTGTGTCACCGGTTAACCTATGAATATTCGATCGGAGAACAAGTGACTGCTAGAGTCATGTTGCCAATGTGTTAATACACATTCCCGCTAGAGCCAATTGCCAACATGTTTACTCACATATAGCGGATTCTATCCAAGGGTCCATCTACGTACATTAGTGGGCAAGTTAGGGTAAGAAAATGGGCAAGTTAATGATAGTTTGGGCAAGTTAGGGTGAGAAAATGGGCGAGTTTATAGCCTATATACCAGATTAGTTTAGCGTTCACTTGTTTGTTGTAGGGTTTTTGTGATAGGTTGGCTTAACTGTCTGAGCAATGACAAATATATATTTTACACTGTAAATATGGTGATTTTAGGTTACTTTGAGCTCAACTTCTCACTCAATTTTTAAGACAATTCTCGTATATTTTTTTTGAAAAATCGACATACATGATTCTCTCAGTTAATTATTCACTTACTGCAACAATGAATTAGTCCCGGCCATAGCCGAGTGGTCAAGGCAAATTGCCTTGGCGTAGAGCTATGGAACTTGCGCTGGTTCGAATCTCTATGGGGAAGAAATCTCATGGAATTTCGGCCCTATGGGACCGGTGCCCACCCAGCATCGTGAGGAATTTGGGTAGCTACAATAAGTAGTTGCTACAGGTTGAGAAAACCAACTACAACAACTAGGGGACCCGACATGCTGACCACATGTCACCCCTATAATGGCAGGAAGTTCATCTACCTCTGTGATTAAAACATGTAGATGTGAGGCCAGCAGCCATATGGTAGGTCAAGTGCCTTCTATGCCTGTCGCGCCATGGAGTTAACCAATAAATTATGTGTTTTCCCGTTTTTATTTTTATCTGAATTTATTCAGTAGCACGTAGCATAAAATCCCTGATATTTCCATTTTATGTTTCTTATTTTACCAAATGCTAACAGGGGTGACATCTTCTGAAAACGGTAGTAAATTCCAATTGGAGGTTTTACTGTAGCGTTGAAGTCTTTTATAAATTCCCGCCATTCCTAGAAAATGATAAACTGCGACAAAACTCTCATCTGTGACTGGCGTGGCGCCATAGCTGGCGCATGCGCTCTGCTGTTTCTTGGCTTTTTAAAAGGAGTGTAATGGCGTGAATTGTTTCCAGTTTGGTATTAGCGTGAACGTAGTAAGGGACTTACATACATTTCAGCTGCGCAAGCGTCTGGTTATCGACATTCAAGACAATGGCTACAGACAATTTGACAGCAATTCTTTACAAAATCAATGATATAAGACTGGTAAGTAGTTTTAAAAACATTGGCCATATTTGTTTTTACCATGTATTTTTACAGATAATCTATAGAACCTGATACGTAAATCTCAAATCTTAAATCACATGCATATTTTATATCGCCCATGCTTTATTTTAACCGAAAACTTGCTCTATTTTAATATAAGAAATATCCCAATAAAGCATTCTAACCTCGGAAGTGTAAGCTTTTCTAATTCAGTTATACCCTACTGTAAAAAAGTAAATGCCGGGACATTTAAACTACAACTGAGCCAGAATAGTTAAATTGTGCCCTTATACCCATGAAATATTACTATCTGTATAAGATGTTTATATTAAGAACAAATTACAAACAGTTTATACTATATTATGATTGTAAGACGACACGTAACTTTAAATTACTATACCTCTTCCGATCGACAGGTTCATTCATCCAATTTATTGTATTGAAAGTTGTGATGTAACCATTATTATCAGTTAAAGTTATTATAATTAATTGGAATAAAAATTCCTTTAGTATAGCTTATAATTTATAGTAATTTTTATTTTTGAGTATCTTGAAGATCTTGAATTTTACTTCAAGGCGCAACAGTAGGTTGTGAATTTTTAGTATGATTTTAGAATACCCTTGGTACAGACTTTAGAATCTAGTAGGCAATGATATAGCTGTGTGTTTGTCATTTATTATTATTAATTACCGTGTCCACAAATATAGTATCATACTTAAACTTCGCTTTCGATAATCGTATCTAAATGAAATTGGTGACAATCAAAAGAGAAAAATTTTTGCTATACATCATAGACATTGAATGTGGCCCCTATGAGTGACACTGCAGACATCTAAATATCCAACAATGAACCCATATCGACCACAAAACGTGATTAAATGTAGTTTAGTTTCTGTATTGTTGTCCATTATTCTCCATTGTTGACATAGTTAGAAGCCGTTTCATCAAGGTTTGAAGCATGGCCTCGTATGCGCAGGAGATCAATTTCTACCCTTTGACTGCGGGTAGTCTAATGGTACAGGCATACACATTCAATTCCAAAATAGTGTACTGTCAGTCTAAAAGATATTGGTTATCGCCACCTTACTTCTAAAACCTCGTAAGTCTAATTTAACAAATATTTCAAGAGAGCATAACAACTTTTTTTGACATTGCTTATTATTTTGTAATTATGTTAAGAAATAAGAGCTAGAGGACTAGAGGACATGGAGTGGATGAAAATCTCTATAAAAATAAAATAATGTCTTATTTTGAATTTAAACATTCAAAATAGGACATTAAAAGCATAGTTAGAAAATTATAAGTAATGTTAAAAAATGTTTTATGCTTTTCTAAAAATAACATTTTCATTGATTCATTTATATTTATTATATTAACTAACTAACTGGCTCTATCGAACCTGTAGATTCATGGCCGCATGGGCATAAGCTCTCCATACATCCATATCCTGAGTTAATATTTTCCAATCAACACCTGTATAATCTACTTCTCTCAAATCATGGTTACTGTTATTCTGCTACCTCATTCTTGATCTACCCATTTGGCCGTTTTCCCTCTGATTTTCCTACAAAAAGCTTCCATACACCTCTTTCATTCCCTATTCGTGCCACATGTACTACCTATTTAAAAATTATTTTCGTTTTTTTATTACATTAATTTTGGAAATTTACTATGTGCCTAATGAAGTTCTCGTATCCAATATAATTAATGTAAGTGCTGAGTATATTGTTTGATTTAAAAATAATAATATTAATATTAACATGAATAATATTTGATAAATGATTGGATTGCAATAATTTTATTCTCATTTTCTTCCTGTTTTAAGCACACCCAGTACTTATTTGGGTTATTTTTTTTTTTTTTTTTCCTTTTTGCTTAAAAAATCTAGTAAGGTCTATTTTATCGATGTGTAATATTATTTTGTCGATTTTGGACATTTAAACCCATAAAAATTGATTTTTAAAAATGGCGTCTGTGTTCTGCTAATGTGTTTTTTTTTTTTGCATTTTCCCGTAACTTGTACTTTTTTATATTTTGGTACACTTTTCTCTGAAACTATGGAAAATAGGAGAATAATTTTTGGCATGTATATGCAGTTTACAGAGCTCTATGATAATAAGGCAAATTTATCTTTGTGCTATTGATAGTGTTTGAAATTTTAAAAAGAAGTATGTAATTTTTTTAACAAAAAAAATCACAATCCATATCTGAACACAAGCAACCCTCATTATTGTCAAATGAGCCATGAACAATAACATACTAAATGTTAGAAACAATTGGATAAGTAGTTTGTGAGAAAATTGTACCAAGACAATACTTTTAACAAAATGGATTTTTATTTTCATTTTTTGTATTTTAAATTACTCATAAAGAAATGTGTCTAAAAAGTAAACCAGAGTGTCATTATGTTCAGGACTACTTGTTTAATTAGTGACATAATTTTCATGCACATAACTGAAGAATAAGCTGAAAAAAAATTAATGTTGCATATTTTTAAACCAAATTGCAAGGAAATTAATTCCGGGTGCTCTTACGGAATTTCACGTGGTGCATAGTTATTATAATAATTTCCTACTCAGGGTTAATATTTTCATTACGAGTAGTAACCATGATTTTGCAGATACGGAGAAGCATGCTGGCAGGGATCATTTCCCCCACACCCTACGTTTACCTGCGCGAGCTTTGTAGGTCATGCTTCAACCTTGATGAAACGGCCTTTAACATGCACACAACTTTTTGAGTTTCTCTTTTGATCGTCATCAATTTCATTTAGATACGGTTATCCAAAGCGACATAGCAGTAGTTTAAACTATGATACTATATTTGTGGACACAACCATTTTCTGAAAAAAAAGTTCTAAAGCAATAAACTGAAAATGATAAATTTGTTCAGTTTTTGTTTTATCCTTCAACAAGTGTTATAATGTATCATTACACTGAACTCAGGTTCCCTGAACTAAGTATTTAAATAAGTATGACATTAAAATTAATAAAATTTTATGTTTCTTGATAAAATATAGCATTTACCAAAAAGTTTAGGGCACCAAAACAAAATTATCCAGATTGTCTAACCCCGTGATTTGAACCTGGAGAATTGAATTTCAGAGCTGCCGTTTTAGTCGAATAACTCAGTATCAAACCAAGCATAATTATTTTCGTTATGATTTTTTTAGGTACTAAATTTGGTTATCTGATTTGAAACTAGAACTATCTGTCTCGGGGTAGCACACACGATGTCGCGAATTCGATCTCGGCCAGACATGATTTTTTTTAAGCGAGTGAGGAAAATCTGAGAATGTGGTCTCCTATTAAAATACATAGATTCCACATTGCAAATATGAGTTTCGTTAAAGAACCCTTAGGCCTAATGTATGAAAAAAAATTGTAGAATGCAGGCTTTCACGGCCGGTAATGAATGTTAAGATTCCGGGTCATGTTGCCGTGGTCTGTAACTGGAAGAAATGCCAGTTATAGGTCACGGCCACGTAGCCCGGAATCTTTTAACAGTATGAAAAAATGTGTCCAAAAATTCCCAGGTATTGGAAATTAAATCTTGTCGTTACGATTAGACTCTAGAAGAAGGAAGCAATTTTTAAATAAACAAACTACCTTTTAATGATTTTATGTCTTCATTATTAAGTCTTCTTCTTAAACTTAATTTGTAGGATTTTCATCCTATTTATTTCCAAAATCACTCCTCGGAGGAAGCCGTATTGGATGTGCATTCACTGTCTATCCATCTCTTGGCTGGTCTTCCTCTTGTTCTTCTCCCGTCCATTGGTCTATCTTCTTTAGCTCTTTTTGCAAGTCGGTTTTCTTCCATTCTTTCTATATGACGCTTCTAATATTTTCGTCGATCTATAATAAATTTGGTTATGTCTTGAATATGACATTTGTCTCTAATTTCTGTGTCGTGTCATTATTAAGTAATTATCAAAATTAAAACTAGGATATGTAGAACTATGTCATTAGTTATCAGTGAGCTCCCCATATCTGCAGCTTATTAAGTTACATCAACACAATTTTATTATAGGCTTAATGATATAGCGTATGTTACATGATTCACAGTGTATACAGTGAAAAAAGATCTCCACCCCTCCGATGTCCGGATTGAACCTAGGCCCGTAGCCAGACGTCCTGTGTGAGCTACCTGTCCCACAGATTTAAGAACTATTTGGCACTATCGAACCCATATATAAGCTTTCCATACATCCCTATCCTGAGTCAACGTTTTCTAATCATCCCCTGTTTAATTCACCTCTCATATCGTGGTTAATGTTATTCTCCCACCTCATTCTTAGCCTACCTACTGGGCGCTTTACATTACAATTTATTAAAAATCTCAAAACCCGATGACAGAAATGTCAATAAGGCCCTTAGCCTCAAACGACTGCTGATCTCACCTCAACATGTGTTAATCACAGAGGTGGACCAGCATCAAGCCAGTATAGGACTGATTGGTCAGCATGTCGGGTCCCCCAGCCGTTAGTTGGTTTTCTCAACCTGTAGCCACAACTTATTAAAGCTACCCAAATCCCTCACGATGCTGGATGGGCACCAGGCCATACTGGCTGAAATTCCATGAGAAGATTTCTTCCCTCATGAGGACACGAACCATCTCATCTTCTTGTAGCTCTGCATAAGGCTATAGTGAAGGACAAAAAACAAACTCCATGGCGCGACAGGCTTAGAAGGCACTTGGAATACCATCCGGTTGCTGGTCTCACATCCACATGTGTTAATCACAGAGGTAGACTAACATCCAGCCAATGTAGGGGCGACATGTGGTTAGCATGGCGCAGGGCACAATTTATTAAATAGACCATAAATATTCTATCGACTACATCTACGGATTATTTAATTAACTTGTGCTCTATTAACCTAAACGCAACTTAACTGTTTTCATGCTACATGTAGATAAAAATGAAAACAAGGATATTCAAAATTTCGTAGCCTACTTCTGTTTGTCCAAAAATTATCTGTGATGAGATTTACCAACTCTCCTCTACACGGGAGTTTGTAATAACATTTTCGAAACTCTCTGCATATTTCAGTTTTACATTTTCAGTAAAATAAATAACACTTGTTATATTTTAACAGTAATTACTAGCCAGGTAATCGATTAAAACAGCAAAAAGGTAATGGACAGAATTGTCAAAACATATTTTATAATAATAATAATAATAATAATAATAATAATAATAATAATAATAATAATAATAATAATAATAATAATAATAATAATAATAATTAAAATAATAGTAAAAATAAAATTATTTATAGAGTTCGTTAAATGAATGATAGAAAAATAACCTATGTTTATTTATAAATATTTTATTAAACACAATGTGTACAATTTGAAATTTCACCAGTCTTTTACAATTGTGATGAGAGGCTGAGCTCTGCTTTTGCATTTCATTAGGTGGTACTTGGAGCATGGCTCGTTGCAAAGCTTACATCTGTAGTCCTTCTTGGGGTTGTGGTATGACGGATTCTGGCATATCTTCCCGTGGAAACCATGCGCGGCGAAGCGTGTGTATAAAGTGGCGAAGTTCAAAGTTCGGGCCTTTCCACACATCAGTTTTCATCGTTTCTGTTTGCATTATTTCCCTCGGTATTGCATTGACTTTGTTTTGTCTCTCTTTGATGGGTCTTTATATGCCTGGGTTTCTGGTAAACTGAAGCGGAGCTTGATGTCCTCAATGAAGTATGATCCATGTGTTACTGTAGGCGTAGCTGTTTCTTGTGTACTTCGAGAGTGATCAGGCTCTCTTGAAGTATCTGGCTTTGACATTCTCCAATTTCTTGAGGTTTTCGCTGTTAGGTGAGTCCAAATTATCTGCATACCATATGTGGCCGCTGGTGCTACCTTGAGTTTATTTATAACACTTCGTTTTATGAGAGCGGAACAGATAACGGCCTACCATGAAGATGATGTGATGAGTTTTCTAGATACTATTCACTCACAATACCCCGAAAATAACTGGCTCCACGTATAAAGGCCTACTGACGGTCAAAAATGGCAGACCATGAAAATGTAGGAGCTGGAATATATTGCAAACTATTCTCTTTCTACATACCGGTTGGTCAAAATATATCAGCATGTGATATTGTAAAAATAAACTCCATGGCGCGATGGGTTGCTGGCCTTATATCTAAATGTGTTAAGAATTTATGGAGGATAATCCAGCCAATATAGGGTTAACATGGTCAGCATGTCGAGTTCCTCAGCCGTTACAGCAAGTTTTCTCAACATGTAGCCGCTAATTATTGTAGCTACTCAAATTCCTCATGATACTGGGTGGGCAACGGTCCTATACTGGCCGAAATTCTATGAGAAAATTCCTTCCCCATGGGAACTCGAACTAGCGTAAGTTCCTTAGCTCTGCACCAAAGCATGATGTCTTAAACTATATGGCGCGAGGCACATTGTAAAGCTACAGTACCAAAGAAGCCAGAACGCAAGGATATAAGCCGTTTTTGTACTAATTACACAATTCCAGATTGCTGTTACAACATCGGTAGTGTTTTTCATTATCTGTCATGGTTTCCGATGTTTTACTTATGTTTTCCGGAAGTAATTCGCCCTTTTTTCAAAGCCATCAAGATAGGGTCTTCCCGTTGAAAATCTACCTGATCCAATTATTTTTTCTTTGGAGCTCTTCCATGTATTCTATTTTACTGCACTCATTTTAAAATCTTCATACCCTTTCATCACAGTTATATCCATTTGTCAATATCTTTCAAACTATTGCTATTGGCACAGAGTGGCTAATGGTCTAGGTCTCTATGTCAAGCGCCGTAGCCGAGTGGTTAAGGTAGGATGCTTTGGCGTAGAGCTACGGGTTCGAGCCTCCATAGGGGAAGAAATTTTTCTCATGAAATTTCGGCCAGTATGGGACCGGTGTCCACCCAGCATCATGAGGCAATTGGGTAGTTACAATAAATAGCGGCCCAAGGTTGAGAAAACCAGTTATAACTGCTGAGGGACCCTAATGCTGACCACATGCTGGGAGATCACATCTACCTCTGCGATGAACATATCTGGATGTGAGGCCAACAGTGGCTTGGTAGGCCAAGGGCCTTTCCGCCTGAAGCGCCATAGAGTCTTTAGATCTCTATAGTAATGAACTAATGTTTAACTGACTTCCGATCTTGATTTATTTTGTAGAATTTTGTTATAAGATAATTTGTTAGTGTATAAAAACTGAGAGTTCCTTGCAAACTGAAATATTTTTAGGGAAAGAGACCCGAGGGTCGCGGGTTCAAACCCGGCCGGGGTCGATGGATTTTTTAAGACGGAAAAATCCAAGGAGCAAGTCCTCCGGGAGGGACTTTAAGCCGTGGATCCCGAATCGGAAGATTTTCAGGCTCGTAAAAAATCCTTAAGCCTGAATGAAAAGGCCTCTAAGCAAAATTTACCGAATTTTCCCGTCCTAGTACTACTTTGGTTTCCTAGATGTCAGTATGAGGCGGAACGCTGACCACGGACCACTCAAAATGACATCTATACGAAAACAAGTGTAACTAAATTAGTATGGTTCAAATTCTTCCCTGTAGGGGGAGAGCGCCTAAATCTCTGTAAATGGAAAACATGGGCTTACAATACAAATAGAAAAGTGGTGCCATTGTCTTCTTCGGAACTTGATTAATGTTAGGATAATAATATTTTTAAAGTTTCGGAAAAAAGACAATGTCAATTATTGCATTTGTTTACGTCTTTATCTAACATAGATAATCTGCAAGTCTCTTCTTAAGACTTGAGGGACACCAGTCACCTAGACTTTTCCTTTGTGATATACGTTTGTCATGTTTTCTGAAGTTCATGGTTTTAATTTTAATGATACTATGAAAACAACGATTAGCCTATGGCAAAGTAGGCCGTGGTAATAAAATGCCAACCCGACATTTGCTTTGACGATCGAGGGAACTGAGGTTGCTCGACACCAAGTTTGAATTCGTGATTTTCCGAATATGAGCCAAATTTCTCGATAAGTGGTATTTTACCTACTTATTTTTTTTTAACGAATTTCAAAGGAATGAAGCTATTAAGGTTCTCATGAAAATATTTTTGAAATATTTAATAGATCTTCACTGGTCCTATCTAATAGACACCGAAAATGACATGTACATAATTTTTATATACGCACTAGTGGCCGCAATTTTTGTTTTATCAGGACCAAACTTGGCATATAACAATTAATAAAAATAATATGCCTTTTAACTGCAAGGCGCTAAAATCGAGCACAAAACGTGACATTTGTAGCGTGCTGCCTTGTCACGCAGCGGGCCCGGGTTAGATCCCCGGTCGGGGCAGTTTTTCTGGGTGAGGTTTTTATCGGGGTTTTTCCTCACCTGTAAGACAAATGTCAGGAAAACTTTAAGGCCCAAACGGTCCCCGAAATCATATGGACATCATCTTCATCATCATCATCCTTATCATCATCACCATCATCCTTCACCGGTGTGGAAAGCAACGGGAAGCTATCACACCTACACAATTCCCTAGTAAAGCTGCAAGCATAGCATGAAAATGCTATGATTGCAGTGAAGGACCTGCCTTCGGGCAGAATTACTATGGATAAGCTATAGGGAAGTAGTACAACTGCTGAATTGGTAGATTAGATAACCCTCACTATCTGCCGTCCGCGTCGCGTCTCGCCTCGCCTCACTCCACTCCGCTGTTACTCATGCAGGGAGTCCATCTGCTCCTACAGTGGGTTGCAATTCCTGGATTATGGCTACGATTTGTGTGCCTTGCAGTTAAAAATGAGTTTTTTTTTCTGGACACGGTCTAGGTACATCACAATGTTTCTTTGGGAGAAATTTCAAGGATTCGTCATTCAATGGTTGCCAGTTCTCTTGTTAGAAGTGATTCTAAGTGAAGCAAAACTTATAACTGTAAAATGAGGCCTATCGCGTCTAGGACACAATAACTATCTCAACACTCGTATACTCGGACCAACGGATCTGTGCCCCTATAGCGCTGACATCGTTCTTAGAAAAATACACGTCTGTACTCACCCTTTCACAGCACTTCCCTCCCACCAAGTTATACGGCAGCCAACGGTAACTTATCGAATAGGGATGTTGCCAAACTTCCCCAGTGTCATGGCTCTTAAATACTGAATAATGCAAGGTTAGAGTTGAGTTGACAACACTGGAGTGCAAGTGCAAGAGAGAGAGAGATACAAATGAGAGAGGTAGGAATGCAGGGAGGGAGATGATTTGCCGAGGCAGAAAAAGAAGTATGCTTAAGTTCGCATATCTTACGGGGGCACAGATACGTTGGACAGACAGTACAAACAACTAAGTGAGCGTTTTCTTCCAGGTCTAAAACTAGTGGTTGGAATGTAAAGGGAGAGGTAGCTAAAAAAAAAATAGTTTCCGTACACCAGCGATTTATTTTTATTCTACACTATTATTTATTACTGAAACACTTCTTAAACGCAATTAAAATTAATATTGGAGAAAAAAAGAAAATAATAATCAATTGTACGGACCAGTTGAAAATATTTATGGCAATTGTAGGATAATATGGAATATTTTTGTATAAATATTTTTACACAATATAAGAATGTAATGTAAAATAGGGCCTATTAAATACGAATGTATACATGGTACATACAGTTTTTGTTTGTAATTTCTCGGAATTTTCCTTGCGTTTTTCCATTGAATATAGGCCTAATGTGGGGTTATGGAATTGCTCAAATAATTTGTTTTGTACAATGAGTCTCTAATGTAAATAGGACGTCGTTTCAAAAGGATGTACAAAGTAAATAGTTTGGTATTATAATGCATTATATAGTATAAGGTGATTTGTTTCTGTAAATTCTTGGCTATTCCATTGTGTCTTTAAAAAATATAATGATCAGGATTTCCCAAATAATTGTTAAATTATTGTATCCTATGCTATCAAATAAAAATAACACTCTTTCAAATTGTCCTATTTTTATATTATCACACATATTTCTCAAATAGCCCACTGAAAATTGGAGTAAACTAGATGTCAATACACAGAGCCTTAATAATTTCATACAAAATAATTTAAACTATTTAGAACCCACATGTTTCATTTTAATGGTAATAGCATTATATTGAATATACAAATTATATTATGTTATGATTTATTTATTATGTTAAGAGCAAATAATAATTAAAGATTTTCTGTTTTTTTCTATGTGCCTGGGATTAAACAATTACTGAATTATTCTCTTCCAGAGAATATGGATAGGTCAAATTCTAAACGGAATTTTATCCGAGTTCCCTTTGCTATTTTTTAGACTTCATTTTATCCCCAGCAAGTGAATCATACAATTGGGGCAATGATAACTATATCTAAACCTTTACACAGTAGGACCGTGTAGCCTATATCATTAAATTAAAAAAAAAAAACTTTAGAATTTGACTCAACCATAAATTATGGATGCACCGGGCTAAGACAAAATATATACCGGTGATTAAAGGTAAATGTAAAGCTTGCCCATTTAGCTTGGAAGTTGGCGCATATAAATTTGAACTGGTTCATAACGTTATTTATCTAGGATCTGAAGTAAATTGTAGAAATGACAATTCGGCTGAAATTCATCTGCGGATCAAGACTGCAAACAAATGCTTTTTTTTTGGACTCAAGAAAATGTTTACATCTCAGTTTATGTCTAGAAAGACAAAAATACTCATGTATAAAGTTCTGCTTAGACCAGTGTTAACATATGCATCAGAAACTTGGACCATGTCGAAATCTGATGAGGAATTATTAGGGCGTTTTGAAAGGAAGATACCGAGATCCATTTTTGGTACCGTGAAAGAAAGATATGTATGGAGAAAGAGATACAATAACGAATTATATAAACTGTATAATCAGCCGGATATTCTTAATTTTGTTAAAATTAATACGGGGTAAATCATAAATATGGCTATACGTTTGATCGCGTTGTGTGATAAAAATATTACCATTTTGGGAAATATGAAATTACCGTTGGAAAGACAATTATTCAAATTACAACAATGGAATAAAACAAAACAGTGTAGAACTTAAGTCATTAGTCAAAATGGCGTTGAATATGCAACAGCAAATTACAATTGCTGCATGGGCAATAACGTATGCTAATGATCGTGAGGCCGCAAGACGGGCAAGACGTGAGTTTAAAGTAGCATTGCGGTTTGGGGAAGTGGAGAAAACGACTGCTGGAAACGGGAAGGATGCAGAAAATCAAACCTCCTGGAAGGCCTCGCATTAGCACGGATATAGAAACAACGAAGAGAATTGTGAAGGCGTTCGACGCTAGCCCACAAAAATCAACCCGCCAAGCTGCACGTGAACTTCATATCAGTCAATCGAGTGTACATCGTGTTTTGAAGCGTGAGAAGTACCACCCCTTCAAACCGATTCGTGTCCACGAACTTAATGAAGACGACCCTGACAGGCGGATGGAATTTTGTGAATTTGTTGTAAGGGAATCGGCAAACGACGAACATTGGTACAGAAAATTGCACTTTTCTGATGATTTCCCATGTGAACGGACATGTTAATCGACACAATTGTCATTATTATGGTAAAGAGAATCCTAATGTTATTGAAGAGACATGTTTAAGATGCGGCAAAGTCACTGTTTGAGCTATGATCGGATGGGAAGGACTGTTAGAAATGCGAATTTTGGATGAGACTGTGATCGGTATAGTGATATCCTTAGACAAATTGTTCTGCCGGTAATGCAAAGTGCTGAACATGAACAATGTTTATTTCAGTAGGATGGTGCGCCTCCTCACTATGCAATTGCGGTGAGGGAAATTTTGAATGATCATTTGCAAAACGGATGGGTGGGAAGAAGAGGCCCCGTTGAATGGCCAGCCCGTTCCCCTGACCTCACAGCATGTGACTATCGGTTGTGGGGTTATTTGAAGGAGAAGGTTTATGCCCGGAAACCTCAAGACGTCGACATGCTGAAATTAGTGATAGAGGAAGAAAATTAGAGCAATTCCTCTAAACATGTATCATAACGCAATGAATGACTTCCCAAAGCGTTGCCAATTATGCTTGGAAGTAAACGGCGAACAGTTTGAAGGAATAAAGTGACTTGCTTAATGTTGTCGTAAGTGATTTGTTTTCTTTTGTTCTATTGTTTTAGTTTAAAGGATTCCCTTTCCAATGATAACATCATATTTCCTTTAATAATATTTTCGTCACAAAATGCGATCAAACGTATAGCCATATTTCTGAATCACACTGTAGATTGGACTGGGCTGGACACATTATTCGCATGGACAGCAAAAGGATTACAAAAAGAATTTATTCGTATGGACAGCAAAAGGATTACAAAAAGAATTAACAAAGAGCAATCTCTATTGGCCAGAAAAGTTGGAAGACCTAAATTAAGATGGGAGGATGATAGTATAATTCAAGACATTAAGATTTTAAAAATAAAATACTGCAAGAATGAAGCTCAGAACAGGGAAGTCTGGCATAAGCTTCTGAAGGCGGCCAAGGCCCACATGGAGCTGTCGAGCCATTGATGATGATATATTATGGATGAGATTTTGAGCCCAATGTGTTTTATTTCATTCAATAGTTGTTTAATGTAGACTACGATGGGCAGGACATGTGGTACGAGTGGGAAATGAAAGAAGGGCATGGAGACTTCTTGTAGGAAAACCAGAGGGAAAACGCCCAGACCAGGGCCAACAAGACCAATAATGGTAGACCAAGAATGAGGTGGGAGAGTAACATTAATTATGATTTGAAAGAAATAGATTATACTGGGATGATTGGAAAGCATTATTTCAGGATAGGGATGTATGGAGAGCTTATGTCCATGCGGCCATGAACCTATGGGTTCGTTAGTGCAATTTGAGTTGGTTAATCCCGCACAATAGTCGAGTCGTCTAAGGTATCCCTACCTTAGCACAGAACTTCGGGATCAGCATTGTTCGATTCACCCTGGGAGAAATATTCTTCTAGGAAATCTCGCCAATGCAGTTTATGGGACCGATGCCCACCGAGTATCGTAAGGAATTTGGGCAACTGTGATAAGAAAGGTCCGCCGCTGTGGTCTAGTGGTAAAGTAATTGCCACCAGACGCGTAGTGGGCCTTGTTCGATCCCTGGACGGGACATGTTTCCTGGTGTGAGGTTTTTCGGAGTTTTCCTCGCCTGTAAGATAAATGTCAGAAAAACTTTCAAGACCCAAATAGTTGCTGAAAATCATCTAGCCACTGTAGTTATCCATATCATATTCGCCTTGTTTAGAATGCATGTATGAGAGTCTTAAATGTTAGAGTTGTCTCGGAGTTGGCACTGGCATTGAGTTGATCACTCATGTTCTTGTGTGGTAAAAAAAGTATGTGTTTGATCTAGGATTTAAAATCCTCTTCCGACAGGTTGTATCCATGTAAAACCTGGGTGACATAGGGCATGTAAAAGTACTGACAACAACTGGTGGATACGGCATGTTAATCACATTTCACTCCTATACTGGCTGGATGATCGTCCACCTCTTTTATTGGAACACAAAAATGAGGGAGCAGTTGGCTGGTAGGTCAAGCACTTCGGAACTTTAGGCGTCCAAAATGTTTTCACAGGCTGAACATCAAGAATGTATTCATAATTAGCAAAATAATATATTACCAAGAAAAAAATTAATATTTTTCTAGATTTCTCAGTTACCACAGGAACCTAATGTTAAGAAGAAAAAAATATATATTTCCGGTTTTAACAATGTTCATACATTTTTCCGGCATCGGTGATTTGTCTTCAATTTCGCTATAACTTCCCTCCATTCGTCTCTGTTATAACACATTTCTTACTCTATTTCCCAGTCCTTCAAAGTTTCTCTAATCTCTTGGATCCACGTGAGATTTGGCCGTCCTTTCCTTCTCGTTCGTGATGGTGATATTATTTTTTAAAAATATTGGGTTTAAAATTATACCTCATCTTTCACCAGTCGGTTTATTCAAAATTAAGTAAATCTATAAACTTCCTTTCATACATCCTTCAGAATACGGTCTGTTGTAAAATGTAGGCAAAATTGAATCAAATATCTTTCGTGTGTAGCCACTTACTATAAATATTCTAAAAACAGTATTTAAAAAATGTCTCCAAAAGAATAAAAAGAAAATCAGAAGGAACAAATTTTAAAATAGTACCGTATTTTGTTTGCTAAATTAACTAAATTAAAACACTGTCCGGGGCCAAACCTTGGCGAAGAGCTACGGGACTTGAGCTGGTTCTAGTCCCCATGGGGGACGCAATTTTACCATGGAATTTCGATCAGTATGGGACCGGTGTCCACCCAGCATTGTAAAGGATTTGGGTTAGCTATGATAAGTAGTGGCTCCAGGTTGAGAAAGCCAGCTGTAACGGCTGGGGAACACAACATACGTACCACATGTCACATCTATATTGACGGATGATTATCCACCAATGTGATTAACAATTTTCTGAGTTTTAGGAGGAAATAAAGAAGGAAAAAAATGAAATAAATTAATTTCATTTTAACCTTTAATGAAATGTTTCCAATGTAACATTGTCGCAAACACTAGATCTCTGTAATAATTTTTAAATTATCCTCAATAGCATTTGCATAAAAATCCGAGATCTCCTTATTATCTGTACTTAAAAAAAAAAGCAAAAATTTATCCATTTGGTTGGTCTCTCTCTCTCTCCTCTCTCCCCTCCTCTCTCTCTCCTCTCTCTCTCTCTCTCCTCTCTCTCTCTCCCTCTCTCTCTCTCTCCCTCTCTCTCTCTCCCTCTCTCTCTCTCCCTCTCTCTCTCTCCCTCTCTCTCTCTCCCTCTCTCTCTCTCTCTTCTTATATATTTTTGAATAAATCTGTACAAAATTTTGATCTGTGTGAAAATATAACTCTGTCGCAACTGCTCAACAGTTGACGATTTCATTAACATCAGTAAAAACTTTGATGTTAGTGTATGTAAATGAACACTGCAGTAGTCTATAGTTCGTCTGGCTTAACTTAGCAAGGAATTTGTAGAAATAGAAAGCGGTGCGTGCTCACCTCTCACTCGCACCAGTGTGTCGGTGTTCCTTCTCCATATGTTAATAGGGATAAGGGGGAAGACGAAAACTGACAACAGGGTGGGTTCTTTCTTTTGTATGCGGTCAAGGATCCACCTTTATATCCTCCATCTCTCTCTGTGCCAAGTTAAGCCAGATATACAATAGGTTTATATCGTAATCTCGAATACAGTGAGCCCCGCCGTGGCAAGTTTCCTGGTGAGATTTTCGTTTTTTTTTTCTCACTTGATATGAAGGTTTAAATACTCCCCAAACACCATCCGATCATCATAATAAATTTATCGCCCATGTAATATTAGGTCCACCTCCATGGTCCCGAGGTGGAGTGCTGCCATGACACGCAGCAGGCTCGGGTTTGATGCCCGGTCGGGACAGGGTGAGGTTTTTTCGGGGTTTTTCCTCATCTGTAAGACAAATGTTACGAACCTTTGAGGCCCGATCGGTCATCATTATCATCCACAGTATTAAGAACAACGGGAAGCTACCACACCTATACGCTAATTCTCTAGTAAACCTGCAAAGCATAAAGGCTATCCGCTCTTAAAGTGATCCTTCAAAACAAAACCACGTGACCTGCTCGCTTTCATTAGTTATGGACACCGACATACGATGTAGAAGCAAAAAGTACGCGAAAGAGTAGTTCGCTTCATAAAAATAAAAATACATCTTCTGAATAGACTTGCTATTTTTGTGAATGAAAATAATAATATTCAAAACATAGAAAATATCTAAAATATATCTAATCAATAATTACAACTTAAAATAGTTTATTACATATGGATAATACATTTGAGTCATGCTTCTGTCGATTCTGATGCAACAAAATGGCGGAAAGTGTCGAGTCTTCTTTTTCTGTGCCGCCAGACTCTAAGAGCGGATAATATATAGTATGAAAATGCTAAGAATGCAGTAAAAGACCTGCCCTGGGTGAGAGCACTGTAAAAATATATAATATTGGCTTAGTTGATTGGTTTAGAATGATGTGAGTGAAGGTGTGTTTTATCTTGTATTTTCATGCTGTCTCGGAGGTAGCCCCAGAGGCCCTCCATTTCTTTGTGTGTATGTAATCCAAATTAAAAAAAAAACTCTCTACAAAGGGAGATATTAAACTAATGCAGAGAGAGAATAGGACTATATGTAATAAAATTTCCGTCAAAACTTTAAGAACCTCAGTTCCAGGAAATAACTTGGATTCACCCCTCTCTTTTTTACTCATAAATTCCAGGATACAAAATGCGACTCCCCTTATCCTCTTGTCCTGTCTTTAAATGCTAGAGAAGAAAAGGCGATACTTGTCCTAAAATACGTTGTGGATTGCCTACAGCAAGGGGGTTGAAAGTGTTATATAATAATACCTGTCTACAGGTAGTGGTGTGAGGC
Organism: Diploptera punctata; assembly: GCA_030220185.1. Taxonomy (NCBI): domain Eukaryota; kingdom Metazoa; phylum Arthropoda; class Insecta; order Blattodea; family Blaberidae; genus Diploptera; species Diploptera punctata. Next base: position 715,748 of record JASPKZ010010273.1, read on the forward strand.
AAATTTTGGCGAAAGGTATATCTAATTTATTTCTTTTCTTGCATTTTAGGAACAACGTCCAATTCCAGAGCCAGATGACAACCGTAAGTTTTAAATATTTTTATTCGTTTCTGTTTATTCAAGTAACGTGTACATAAATTATATTAACGCATGTTTGGTTAAGATGACAAGTAAATTTGTTGTCAGAATGACGTCATTAATAATGCTAATGGTATTTGCAAACTTCATGTTCTTATATTGATACGAAAGTCCACCATTGTGGTCTGGTAGCGTCGTTACCTCGTACGTAGAGGGCCCGGGTTCTGTCACGGTAGGGAGAAGTTTCCTGGGTGATTTTTTTCGGGGTTTTTCCTCACCTGCAAGGCAAATGACAGAAAACTTCAATGCCCAAACAGTCCATGAACATCATCTGGCCATTATAATCATCATTATCATATTCGCCATGTTTAGTGTGAATGTGTGTTTTTATCTTAATGTTTTATTGTCTCGGAGGAGTCCCTGATATTAAACCGATCACTCATTCAGGGAGGTCCTCCATTTCCTTATGTGGTCAAAAAAATAGAAGTATGTGATCCATAGTTTAAAATCGCTTTCCCGACGTGTCATGCCATTACAATGCTCGGATGGCTTGTGGCATGTAAAAAGTGAATGGAGTGGAAATGCTAAACAATTTCAAAATCATAATTTATTGAAGTCCACCGCTGTGGTCTCGAGGTAGCGTGCTGCCTTGTCACGCAGCGGGCCCGGGTTCGATCCCCGGTCGGGGCAGTTTTTCTGGGTGAGGTTTTTATCGGGGTTTTTCCTCACCTGTAAGACAAATGTCAGGAAAAGCTTTAAGGCCCAAACGGTCCCCGAAATCATATGGCCATCATCATTATCCTTCACCGCTGTGGAAAGCTACCACACCTACAATTCCCTAGTAAAGCTGCAAATCATGTACGGTAATATGTTATACTCGTTAATGGTCCCAGAAAAATTATCTAAATGATGGCGAAAACCTCATTCAAATCGGAAGTAGTTTTTTTAGTCCATAAAGGACAGACAGACTCACGCACTCTTTTTTATATACAGAGTGTATCAAAATTAATAGCGCAAACTGTGACGGTTCAAAATATACGGCAATAGAAGAAAAAAGTTCCAGTCCTCAAACTAGCCGTCTGCGAGATTTATTACTGCGAATATATGGTTATGAGCCGCCACGGCGTCCTGCGTTGTAAACAAAGTATCGAATCTACTCCAATATTGCAAACCAGATGCATGGAAGACACTTTGAATACCTCCTTTAAAAGATAAGAGTATACAGTATTACTGTAAAACATGTAAAGTATTGATTATGTTTCTTGGTAAGTTAAGCTATGAGTGAATTAGGCAACATAGAATGACAATTAAACGAAAAGTCTAATTTTCAAATTAATTTGTACTATTTAGGACGATGTTTCTTAATGAAGTCAGTGGCGGATTGTAACAACACATTTGAAATTATCTCGCACATGGCTCATTTGCGGACCCATGTTTACTAAATCCTTTTTGCTTCTATTATTGTATACATTCAACCGTTTCAGTTTGCGCTATTAATTTCGATACACTCTGTATAAATAATACCATTATTCATCAATTCATATCAGGTGAAATCGTATTTCTTCTTCATTGTATCTGGCAGAGATTATGAAATGTATAATAAGTTTGGCTATTATTTTCTATAAGTGGCCAGTTTTACAAGATAACAGCGTATCCACACCCATAGCGCAAACACAAGCGATTAATTTTCAGTCAGAAGCATAATTTTGAACTCTAATACGAGTATTTTCGAACTTAGTTATATATTAGGGTACTAATGATCAATTCCCCATGGGGGAAGAAATTCTCTCATGGAATTTCGGCCAGTATGGGACCGGTGCCCACCCAGCATCGTGAGGCATTTGGGTAGCTACAATAAGTAGCGACTCCAGGTTGAGAAGACCAGCTATAAACGGCTGGGGGACCCGACATGCTGACCACATGTCACCCCTGCACTGGCTTATGATCGTCTACCTCTGTGATTAATACATGTGGACGTGAGGCCAGCAGCCGGATGGTATGCCAGGGCCTTCTAGGCCTGTTGTGCTTGTGGAAAAGTGACCAATTCTTGAAAATCAATAATTCCATAGTGAGATTTAATGCATTCTTTATTTTCCTTAGTGTAGCCTCTCTCTTTCTAGGTAGGGGCCTTCCGGGCCATACAGAGGCACGACCGTCGACCTGTACTTCCGTACATAGTCTATGATTACACAAAGACATGGAGGGTCTCCATTGATGAATGACCAGCTGTAGGCCTATGTATGTCATGGTAACATCCGAGACAACACAAACATTTAAGACAATACACAACATTCACTCATTAATTTCCATAAGTAAGGCGAATATTAATTAAGATATGTTGCTCGGGTACCCTTTGGGGCTAAAATTTTACCGACATTTCTCTTATAGATGAGAAAAATTCCAAAAAAAAGTTCATCCAAGAATCTTGTCCCGACTTGTCGAACCCCTGTCCCCTGTTTTCGAGACAATGACGTGGAGATTAATATTAAATTTAATTCTTACAGTATACGGTATTGACACTCCCTTCCTGTAAGACAAATGTCGGGAAATTTAAGTCCAAATAGTCCCCAAACGCTATCAGGCCATCATATTTCCAGTGTCAATTTCGCCTTGTTTAGTATGGAAAATGAGAGAATGACGTGTCTTCTCTTAAATTATCGTGTTGTCTTGGACGTGGCGCCGGAATTGAGCTGATCATTAATCCGGGGAGACAATTCATGTAATTGTGTGCTCAAAAAGTATACATATGATTCAGAGTTAAAATTCCTTTTCCGACAGGTTGTGTCTCTATGTGGCCCGAGAGTTGAGCGACATCTATAAAATATCTATAAAGGAAGAGGTAATCGAAAGAAAAGTGAGAGAGAGAGAGAATGAGATAGATAGAGAGAGAAATTGAAACTTGTAATACAGTAGTCTGTTATATTTATTACCGAAATTTATTGAATGTCTTTCATGTAATTTTTATTAACGGCAGATTTTTTTAAAATAGTGAACCCACTTCTTTTTCTAATGACTTCATGAAATATAATCCTATTGTATATAGACATTGGATTAGAGGACTACTAAGTACCTACTATCAACAAGGTTAAGTTTCTTGACTCTAGTCCCGAAGGTCGCGGGTTCAACCCCTCTGAAGTTGATGGATTTTTTTAGGATAGAAAAATCCAAGGAGCAAGTCCTCCAGGAGGGACTTTAACCCATGGGTTCAGAGTCTGGAGATTTTGAGGCTCATAAAAGAACATAAAAACCTGAAAAGTAAGCATAGGCCTATGAGAAAATTCAACCCACTTTCCTACACGCAAGTAATATCTTAATTGCCTACTAGACGTCTCATTAAAGTGGCATGCTGAAGACATGTAGGGAAATAAGAACAACTAATCAGATTGGCCTAGAAACCCCAAAGGGGCAATAAGGCTAGACTCAAAGGGCCATGAAGCCAAAGAGGATGGAAGTATCTACTTCTTCTTTTGCTTCCCTTTGAGTTACGGCAGGGGTTTATTTATTAGTTCGATTTAGCCCTTCTTTTGGGGCGGAATTGAACACTTTTCTTTTAATTATTTCTGCCTTAGCTAGATAAACTGTACAAACTCCTTATCTTCCAGGTTGCTAAAAACATATTGCGTGCCTTATTTCTTTGGTTTCTCGACAGGTTGAAGTTTTTGCATATAGGGTGAGCCCCCAACCTTTAGAGTTAAAATTATACAGACGATAGAGGACTCTATTTGGAGCTTTTTGACTTAAGGGACCAGTGTCCGGAAATAAATATTTTGGTTGCCATGCCATCTTGAAGATCATTTGCATTTCTTTTTTTCTGTTGCACAATGACAGCGGCAGCAAGGACCCTAGCAAGCAGTTCTTAATGTACCCCCATAAGAAAACGTCCAGAGGAGTGAGATCCGGCGATCGCGCTGGCCATGAATCAGGACCTTCCCTCCCAATCCAAAGATTAGTAAATATATTGTTCAAATGAGTACGTCTCATCTAAGTTCCTATCCATGACAATAAATGTCTTCCAATTTGGATGACACCTGTTGAGAAACTTCTTTCAGTACATTCGTTCGGCTCTCCGGGTTCTACATTCTGCTGCACCGTACATTAAATGCATGTCTGCAAGTTCCTGTGACGAATAATGCTCCATCTTTGACGGTCAGTCATGCACTTAAGCAAAACAAATTACAAATGAAAATGTCAGCCAGTTTGTTATGACAATTAAAGTAGCTTGGCGTGGCATCCAAAATATTAATTTTCGACCCTTATGTCAAAATGTTCCAATAGAGTCCTCTATCGTCTTATAATTTTGATCCTAAAGGTTGGGGACACCCTCTATAGGAGGGTCAGTCTAGGATCCATCCCCCAACCTCGAGGACCAGGGCACTTATGTTAGGGTTACCATACTTTAGACTAACGACTATCGTTTTCAGGTGCCTGACACTCATCACTCTTCCTCTTAATGAGGATAGAATTTGTTAGTTATGTAACAGATAAACTGCAGCTGTAGCATTATTTGGGATTAAATGATTTACTTATTAGACAACAGTACAATACTCAAGGCTAAAAAGCAACCGTTCACCCTCCTCCTCTATCCGGGCTTAAGATCGGCAGCTAAAGAGAACTGAGCATCCCAATACCGTAACGAGTGCCCAACTCCTTCCAAAGGCGGAGTTAAAGTAGCTACTTATGAATAGTAAAATACGATTAAACAATTTACTCTGTGGCTTATGGAACCCATGGATTAAATACCGCATCCTCTAAGTCTTTCCACTGATCCCTATCCTCAGCAAACGGAATCCAGTTCATCAGAATATGATCCTTCCGCCTATGCCTGGATTTTCCTATGGTACTTTTTCCAAGAGTTTTCCAATATACGTTTTGAAAGAATTTCGTTGTCAATCATGTGACCTGCCTATCTCATTTTCCTGGAACGTAATAATCCTGACAATTATTAGAACAGCAATACGAATTATAAAAGCTCCTCAATGTGAAGCTTCCCCCATTCTCTATTATCATCCATTATGGGCTGAATATTCCCCTAAGATTCTATTTTCAAATAATATTAGCTTGTTTCTTCCCGTAATGTAATAGTGCCATAATAAGTTTATAGTTATGTATGTCATCATCATCATGAACAAATTCGTTTTAGGCCATGTGGCCTGTACGGTAAACCTAGCGAAGATGGTCTTGATCTTTCCACCGATGTTTTGGTCTTCCTTGGTCCCTATGTCCAGTTGGGGTATATTGGAATGCAAATTTTGGAAGTCTATTTCTTGCCATTCTCCTTAGATGATTTTTCCATTCTTGTTTGTATCTTGTATATCTTCATTTAAACTTGTTACTCCAAGTTTTCCACTGACAATAGTGTTCCTTTGGTGATTCAGTCTATTAACTCCTAACAATGATCGTAAGAAGCGCATTTGGCTTACTGGAAGTTTATGAGAGTTTCTTTTATTTAAAATCCAAATTTCACTTCCGTATTTTAGAGCAGCTTTTGATGTGATGTTATGTAATCTTAGTTTTGTCTCTGTCCTCATCTGTTTACCAAAATGTCTTCGTATTACCTCATTCATTTTATTATATTTTTTGTAATTTTGAATCAATGTCACTCTTATACTCTGCAAATACACTTCCTAAGTAAGAGAAATCTGACACTTGTATAATTTTTTCATCAATCTCAATTTTCACCCGTTGTATGTTTTTTTTTTCTCCACACATTGCCATTGTTTTGGATTTTGAAGTGGAAATTTTCATATTATATTTGCTGGCAATTTTGAATAGCCTAATTGATACGCTGATATTTGTAAGCTATCTTCGGAATCTGATATTATTTGATCATCAGCATATAATATTGTTTGAATTATTTTATTCCTAGTTATTGAAATTCCACTATTTGTTTGTTTCCATTCTTGCACTATTCTGTTAATATATATTAAATAAGAGTGGAGATAGTCCACATCCTTGTCGAACACCTTTGCTTGTGTTTGTGTTCTGTTATTTCTCCATCTGGTAATTTAATTTTGATTTTAGAATTTTTATATAAGTTTTGTATGGCTCGTATTACATGTGAGTGTATATGTTCTTCATGTAGTATCTGCCAAAGTTTATCTCGGTTTACATTATCATATGCCTTTTCATAATCTAAGTTATGTGTATGTATATATATATATATATATATATATATATATGACATGATAAAAATAAATGCCTGAACGGGATTTTAACCCGACCTCTGAATTGGTACTTCAGCGTGCTATCCATCACACCACCGGGAAAATCTAATACAAACATTTATTCTCCATTATTACGAGATGTGGTGAGAACTCGGTCTTCACTGCCACCTGGTAGCTATCTACTATAACAAGTAAGCACATTAAAGAGAATATTTTTACTTTATAGCAGTGACGCTTTATCGATGTTATAATTAAATTTTTGACATTGAACAATGCAAGCTTAATATGGCATGATAAGAAAAGTAAATGCCTGGACGGATTTGAACCCGGACCTTTGAATTGGTATTTCAGCGTGCTATCCATTGCACCACCGGGCAAATCTAATACGAAATGATAGCACGCTGAAGTACCAATTCAGAGGTCCGGGTTCAAATCCCGTCCTGGCATTTATTTTTCTTATGTCATATTAAGCTTGCATTGCTCAATGTCAAAAATTTTATTATAAAAAATATACATTCTTAGACATAATCCATGAAGATATACATTGAACTGAATATTTAATTTCTTCATTTGAATGATTTTAATCAGTTAAGAGTGATCATAGATATTTCCATATTTTCACCGTTTCATGAAAATTATCATGATCTATTACATTTGAATCGCGATGCAGTCCATGTATTTAGTTTTTTATCTAGTTTGTTAATTCCTAGTTCTTCATTCAGACGGAGAGGACAGACTGCCCTGAGCACCGCGATCTGAAATATCTGTTGTGCTATCCCAGTATTCCATCCATGGTAATTCTGCCCTAAGGCAGGTCCTTCACTGCAATCATAGCATTTCATGCTATGCTTGCAGCTTTACTAGGGAATTGTAGGTGTGGTAGCTTCCCGCTGCTTTCCACACCGGTGAAAGATGATAATGAGGATGATGATGATGGCCATATGATTTCGGGGACCGTTTGGGCCTTAAAGTTTTCCTGACATTTGTCTTACAGGTGAGGAAAAACCCCAATAAAAACCTCACCCAGAAAAACTGCCCCGACCGGGGATCGAACCCGGGCCCGCTGCGTGACAAGGCAGCACGCTACCTCGAGACCACAGCGGTGGACGATATATATATATATATATATATATATATATATATATATATATATATATATGGCGTTTTAATACAAATTATATAAGACTTCACATTATAAAGAAAAATCAGAAAATATTCTCAACAAAATGTGTACATAAGTCCATTATACAAGAATTCTACATTTTACGTTTTCTGTAGATACGTAAATAACGAATCCTTGTGCAGTACTTACGTACTTACTGTATTGTGTAAGACAGTATTTTAGATATTTTGTACTGTATTATCAGTAGTTTATTCCTGCTTACGTACTCATATTTAGGAAAAGACGCAGATAAATGGATATCAAAAGCTAAATATTTTATATAACTTGTGTATTATTTCATTGACGTTCAGTATTCGCAAAACATTAAATGCTGCTCTTTACTTATCATTAAGTTTTACATAAATTAAAAATAATGTTTACGCCATAGAGTTTTTAAGATTGCTCAATTCTTCATGGCTTATGGTTTTTTCTTCAACTGTCTTTGAGGATTTGCGTCAATTACTTAATAGAATCAAAGTACAATATGCAAGAGAGTTTATATTGAATGTTTATGACATGACGTATTGACAAGTATTGTATACTTTTTGCCAAAACTTAAGAACCTCGCCTCACACCACTGTCTCAAGTCGGCTATTAGTGACACTTTCAAATCCCTTATTTCAGGACAAGTGTGCCTTTTCTTCACCAGTGTTTTAAAAGCAAATTAAGAAGGGTTGCCTGTTGTTCGCAGGGATTTTTGAATGGAAAAAGAGTGGGTGATTCCAAGGTACTTCCAGGAACTGAGGTTCTTAAGTTTTGACAAAAACTATACTTTAATTTTGCCCTTCCCTTATTTTCGTGTGCATAAACCGGATCTTTATTATTCAAAAGAAGACCAGCCTCATGGACTAGTAGTCAGCGTTTCTCACTACTATTCATGAGATCCCGGGTTCGTTTCCCGGTCAAACCATAGGATTTTTTCCTTAAAATAAATCATTCCTGTGGTTGTCCTTGGCTTGGAATTTAGGTTAAGAACTCTCCTGGCGCTTCATCATCATTTAACATCCATCATATTATCGGGTAACATAACTCCGCGTTCTAGGACTCCAACTTCAGAAGTGGGTTACATTAGGCCAATGCAAGGAGAGAACACCAGAAATGTCGAAATGACAACCTGGGTCATTGCAAAAAAATATATTCAAAAGATAAAAACAATGCTAAGTTGTTGCCCACATAAACCGTGATTTTGCAAATCATAGTGAGCACTAGAACAAAATGATTATTCTTATCCCGTTTGGGGATAATGGTATGGAGAATGCGATACCGGTATTCAGGTTTAATTAGAGATTATATACCTATGACTTAGTTATACTCTTATTAACCATTAAGGTGTTTTAATTAAGATATTCTAGACAAAAAGTGACGAAAGCGAAAATGTTACGTTAAAACGTTATTGGTTAACTACGTAGATTTTATTTTTTATACTACTATTCTAAAAAGATAATGTCACGGCGTTATTTCTTAGCACTCTCAACTCCAAAGCGCAACAGGCCTACCAGCTGGTTGCTGGCCTCACATACACATGTTAATCACAGAGGCAGACGATCATCCCGCCAGTATAAGGGTGACATATGATCTGTATATTGCCCCCAGTCGTCATAGTTGGTCTCCTTAACATGGAGCGGCTAGTCATTTAACTACCCAAATTCCTCACGATGTTGTGTGGGCATCGTTCTCCTACTGGCCGAAATTCCACGAGAAAATTTCTTCCCCCATGGGGACTCTAACCAGCTCTGCACGAAGTATTGCCTTAAACCACTTGGCTTCGGCGCGGGACTGTTTCTTAGCATCCTGGAATTGATTCCCGATCGAATCATTCTTACTGTTAAACAAATTTTATAAATTTTTAACAGCAATCAGACGAATGTCTAGAAATTCAGATTAAATTTGATTTCAAAAAATTATCTAGCGAATATAATCCAAATAGAAGCTGAAGAAGTCAGCAAAACAATGATAGAAACCGACAGCCAACAACACGTAAGTAGTCAATATAGGTTCTTCTGGAATGGATTTTTAGACGTCAACTCTTATATTACAGTACTACGTTTGACTTTTTACTCATTTTCCATTAACCAATTTTTCTCTCCGCCTACTTCCTAAGATAAAGGGCCACTGCTATAGTACAGTTAATATAAATTTTCCCCCCAAGAACTACGTTGCCACCTTATTAGCGTATTCCGAAAGGATGAAGCTATTGAGGTTGTTCTCATGAAAATATTTATATATTTTTTACGGATCTTTATCGATCTTATCTAATAGACTCCGAAAATGACCGTGGCAAAAATGTATGTGGCCTATATAGGCCTCTATCTATCTATAGGCATATATATATATATATATATATATATATATATATATATATATATGTTTGAATTGGATTCGCCTGGTGGTGTGGTGTAATGGATAACACGCTGAGGTACAGACTCAGAGTTCTGGGTTCGAATCCCGTCCAGGCATTTATTTTTCTTATCATACCATATATATATATATATATATATACATACATTGGTTAACACAAATGGCCGCAATTTTTGTTTTATCATAATCAAACTTGGCATATGTCAATAAAAAAAAAGGTAAGGTCGATTTCGTTAACCAGCAAAATCGGACCATTACGTGTGAGTTCACCTGAAATGAAAATTTAGAAATCGCTCTAGTGGTCGCAATTGTCTATGCTTCGCACCGTAACACAATATATGCTATTGAAATAAACTGAATTGTCAGTAAAATCCGACCATTATAAATGGGGGTTTGCCTGAAACCCGAACTTAAAAATTGAATAACAGCGACGTTGGTTCATTTTAATATATAACATACAATTTAATTAACCCTTAAATTGCCAATTTATTTAATATTTTTAATAAAGCAATGGAAAAATAAACCAGTATATATATTATTTAATTTGGCATCAAATTATACAATATGAAAAAAATAACTTACGGTTATGCATAGTTTTTCACTGTAGTCCGTTACTTTTAAAGTAAGCTGGCATCAGAAATTGGGTTATACCTTTCTGATACATGATCGTTATAGGAAAACTGAAATAATAAAAATAATTAAGTATCGTAGAATGCGATGGCCAGGATATGTGGCATGAATCAGATCTAAGAAGTGCATGGAAACTTCTTGTAAAAACGCCAGAGAAAAAACGTCCAGTCGGTAAACAAAGAGCGAGGTGAATTGTACAGCGAATGAGTGAAACATAATTCAGGATAGGAATGTATGGATAACTTATCTCTGCGCGGTCATGAACTTCCGGGTTCGATAGTGTTAGTGAGTTGTAGTTAATATAGTTTTATTGATTTGTGTTTGGTATAATTGGCTTGAATTATGTCATTAAATTATTTTATAGCTATCAAAATCCGATTGAGGAAATTGTATATTATACGTTATTTTAAATTATTCTTTAGTTTTAAAATTACAGTATTATCAATAAAAACTAAATACAATTTAGAGATTTCTATGTTTACATAGAAACATCCTGATAATCGTAGATCCCGTCTGCACTATCATTGTGTATCTGTCTAGTGTATGTAAATCAGTGCTTCGCTATCCGCCCAGTGTGTTGCCTTGTAGTCCTAAAAAAAAAGTAATAAAGGAAAAAATTAATTTATTCGGATCGAGATAATACATCTCGTAAATATACCTACATGGTTTTCTCCAGACATCGAACTTAGTAATAATTTATATGATGTGTAGTGCAGTCATACTTACTCACTGGCACTATCGAACCCGTAGGTTCATCGCCACGCGAATATAAGCTCTCCATACATCCCTATCCTGAGCTAATGTTTTCTAATCATCCCGTGTATATTCTGCTTCCCTCAAGTCATGGCTAATGTTATGTTCCCACCTCATTCTTGGTCTACCTACTAGCCGATTTCCCTCTGGTTTTCCTACAATGAGTTTTCATGCCTTAATTTTATTCCCCATTCTGCCATATGTCCTGAACATCGCAGCCTACGAGACTTAACTGTAATTATTATATCTGGTTTCCAAAAAAAAGATCATGTAGCTCCTGTTATATAGATCTTCTTCATTCGCTTCTCTGTTCATCTCTCTTTGGCCAAAAAAAAAAATCCTAAGAACTTTATTCTCAAATGCTCGTAAACTTTTCTCCTCCCTGTTTCGCATCTATATAATATAACTGGGAGAATAACAGTTTTACATTTTTAGTTTTTTTTAGAGAAGTTGAGACAAGAGTCCCTGCAAAGCATAATAGCATCCATTTCCAGAATTAAGCCTATTTTTAATTTCTTTGCGCACCTCATTCCTGTTTGTAATTTTTATTCCTAGATATTTGAAATCAGTCATATCATTAAAATGTTCCTAGTTTATCATAAGTAATATCACGAGTGATTTCCAAATTATCGATAAATTCACGATGTCACGAAGTGATGAGTGAATTTATTTAGAGAATTTGGAAATCAAGAGTGGTATTTGTTAGGACTATTTAACGAATAAAATTAAGCTGTTTACTCACAAATCATTATTTAAATACCGGTGTAGTTATTTTAAAATATTTATGTATTTAATGTAAACGGTGATTCTTGAAAATAAGTGAGAAACGTTTATTATGTTTCATTTGTTCATCACTGCAACCGGATCATACTATTATTTATTGCCAAAGGATCGCAATATTATAAGAATGCACCCCAGCGGAGAAAAAAATTAAGCACATCAAACTTTATAACCAACATTATAGGTTATTAATTAATTTCTGATGTCCTATGATGTAAATATGTAAATTATAGTTTTCTGGAACGTAAATACCTGGGAAATAATACGTATAAGAAAGTGCAAATTGTGGTTTCTTTTTATTGTGGTATAATCAATTGCTACAAATGTTTTTTCTATTATATCCCGCAAGCAGTATCTGTTTACATTCGTGCACTATATATACAATCTGGCAGCCACTTGCATTCTATTCTTACATCTTAATATATAAATTGTTATATTCAACGTATTTCTTAGAGAGTCAGTCACTGCAAAATAATGCTCTGACCTATTCAGAATGTTAAAAAAGGAGGACCTTGATTTTAATCGAGGTGAAAAACGACTGTGATTGGTTGTAAATCAAGATTAATTGAAACATGAAAGATTAATTGAAACATGAAAGATTAATTGAAACGTGAAAGATTAATTGAAATGTGATTGGTCATTGACTGTCATTTGGGGCATGAGTTAAATAGTCATTAAAAATATATTTCTAGTCCACCGCTGTGGTCTCGAGGTAGCGTGCTGCCTTGTCACGCAGCGGGCCCAGGTTCGATCCCCGGTCGGGGCAGTTTTTTTAGGGTGAGGTTTTTATCGGGGTTTTTCCTCACCTGTAAGACAAATGTCAGGAAAACTTTAAGGCCCAAACGGTCACCGAAATCATATGGCCATCATCATCATCGTCATCCTTATCATTATCATCATGCTTCACCTGTGTGGAAAGCAACGGGAGCTACCACACCAACAATTCCCTAGTAAAGCTGCAAGAATAGCATGAAAATGCTATGATTGCAGTGAAGGACCTGCCCTAGGGCAGAATTACTATGGATGGATATATTTCTATATGTAACAATAGGCTTATTATAGTTTTATTTCTGTACCCCCAATTTCTTGGTGTTTCTCAATATAATGGAATGTGCTTGATGGCCCTAGTATATCCTCGCTTCCTGTCGCCTAATATTACAGTTTCAGCATAAACTAACACCATACTAATGCCATTAAGTTGTAGGCCTTTTTCATCCTCTAAATATTTTATCGCATTCTCTAACACAAAATTGAATAATAGAGGTGATAGTAAATCTCATTGCTTTAACCTATTGTGAGTTTCAAAAGTGTCTGAAAACTATTTACCTACACGCACCCTACTCTTTATGCAATTTAGATACATTCGAATAACATTTTAGGAATTCCGACTCCAGCTGAATACTATTGAGGGTGATTCAAAAGTCTCTTGACATTTTCGTCAAATCAATGTTTTATGCCAAACGTTTTATTACACATGGAAAGTAATGACTACTGGATGATAAACTCAGTACATTTCAATGTGGTGGCCCTCTAAAGTCACGGTACAGACTCCATCTTTCTTGTATACAGCGAAACACTTTTGCCAGCATAGCTGGTGTGATTACAGCTACCGCTGCAGTTATTCGGTTTCTCAATTGCTGTAAGGTGTTCATCTTCACTTAATACACTTTGGATTCAACAAAACCCCAAACAAAGATGCCTAGTGGTGTCAGATCTGGAGAACGGGCCGCCCAAATTCTCGGTGAACCACGACCGATCCATCTACCAGGGAAAATTGTGTTGAGGTGGTCACGAACAATGATTGCAAAATGGGGTACTGCACCATCTTGCTGGAAATCCACAGTATCTAGTACATCATCCTGTTTCAGGTATTGTTCTAACATGTCAAGATAGTTACTTCCAGTTACTGTTGTTTCCGCAATCCCGTACATTTTTGTTTTTGTTATTCCCAGCCACATACTTACCTTTGATGTGTCTCTCTGAAACTCTTGTACGGCGTTTGGCTGTTCGCCTGCCCAAATCCTACAATTATGCCTATTGACATGTCCACATGTGTGGATTTTTGCCTCATCACTGAACAACACATGTTCCATGAGGTCTTCATTTTCAATGGCATCTACGCCCATCCGTCCACCCCTTGGGATACCTCGGTTGTCCTAACCATACTCCCAAGTCCTAGTTCTAGTCCTCCCTATCCTATGTTCACGTCCACGTTCAAGTTCACGGTCCTTAAACCAACACCCCAGGGAGAGAGTGTTGGAGTTAGCAGTTCTGGGAATTGCTGAGCTACATAGTACATCAGGTCGCTCAATCCTGACGACCCCACAGTTGATCCACGGGCTCCATGAGCCTAGCCGGGAGGACTGCTGTCGCAGATCCACCGACTATTCCCCTGTTCTGCCTCCAGGGACGTGTCCTGCAGCCGTTGTGAGACCGGCTAGGGCTACAAGCCCAACAGTGTGAGACTTTTAGTACATCCAGGTGCTCATCTCCTGGCGACCCCACAGTTTGTCGACGGGCCCGTAGGCCGAGCCAGGAACCAGTACAGTAGCTCCCCTCTGGACTGGTCCGAGCCGAGCCCTGGTGTGCCCCCAGGGACGCCTTCTGCAGCTGTTGTGGGCCAGCACGGAGCTCGCAAGCTCCAACAGATGAGCAACTAGTACGACAAGGCGCTCAACTCTTGCCTACCCCACTAATGGTTCACGAGTCCCTTGGACTTAACCGGGAGGACTGTCTAGCAGATCCACCTACCTTTCCCCCAGTGCACCAGCTGGGGACGTGTTTGGTTGCTGAAGTGGGTCCAGCCTGAGCATTAGTACGTCAGGTCGCTCAACTCCTGACGACCTCACAGATTGTCCTTGGGTCACTCGGTTACAGAGTCGGCGCTAAGTCCCAAAAAGCCAAAAAAGACCGCGCTTCCTCCTTTCTCGAGCTTGTCGACCTGGTGGTAATTCCCAGCATTACGCCCGGTATTGTCCCATCCAGCCCGTTCGCAAGACTAAGCCTAGACGTGTAGCTGCTGTGAGGCAGCCCACTGAGCAATGTAGGCATCCAGGGTGCTCATCTCCCATGGTGCCCCCACAGATGGTCTCAGGTTCAATGAACCAAGAGAGAAGGAGCGCCAGATCCCCCACTCTCCCACCGCCACGCCAACAGCGGCACAGGCCCCCGCTGTGGGCCGGGATAGTTCTAGGCTTGACAGCAGGCCGCTTTCGCATATGTTTTTCCTGCTGACCCCACTCATGATCCACGAGTCCATCGGACTTGGAAGGGAGGACTGACTAGCAGATCCACCGACCTTTTCCCCACTACGCCACCGAGGGGACGCGTTTTGCTGCTGGAGTGGGCGCAGCACGAGCTATATAATACGTCAGGTCGCTCGAGTCCTGACGACCCCACAAATGGCCCGCGGGTCCGGTCTGGACCTAGCCGGGAGGAATGCAAGCAAACCACCGACCGTTCCCCTATCCGCAACCCAGGGACGCGCCCTGTTGCTGTTGTGAGCACAGCTGGGGCCCGACGGACCCCCAGGGCATTTTCAATGGCATCACACATAGCTTGTCGAGCTATATAGTCTTGTGCATTTTCTGGATGTGATAAGGGCGTTTGTTCAGTTTGGAGCGCAAGGTACGCCATACAGTGCTTTGGGACATACCCAACTCTCTGCTGAGTGAACTGGGACTTCGTGAGATGGTATCCTGTATGGTTTGCACCGTCTTCTGGTGTTGTAGACGGCCTCCCTCTACGTGCCTCATCAGCAACAGATCCCGTCCGTTTCATTTTCAGTACCAGATCTCTACTAGCTTGACTGCTAGGGCCTGGTTTTCTGAACTTTCTAGTGAATTATTCTTGGACCTGCCCGTACGTCAATCCTCGTATACGAGCGAAAACGACAGCTAATATTTTCTCTATTAGCATAGTTTCCAATTACATATAACAAAAATACATAAATTAACTAATTAAATAAAAATAAAACGTAGTTTTATTTGATTTTCATATTTATTATATAATTCAGTGACAGCTGTTTCGGTACACTGTACCTTCTTCAGACATGTTAATAACATAAATCTACGTTTTATTTTTTTATTTAATTAATAAATATGGATTTTCATCAAGTAAACACCAACTCAATTGATTACATAAATTAACGATATGAGGAAAATGTCAAGAGACTTTTGAATCAGCCTGTATAACTTACGCGCTCTTAATTATATTGTTTGCCTTTTTGAAGTCTATTTTTTATTAATACAACTTTCCTCATTAGAGTATTGCTTCAAGGACAAAGTGATACAGACAATTAATTTTCGAAGTTGATGCACAGAGCTATTATATTCCCATTTATTTTCTAAAACCTATCTTATACTAAAAATCTAATCTATAGTAGACTTATTTCTTCTAAATCCATATTGATGAAAACCTATTATGTCGTCAATATAGTAAGTCTGTCAGTCATACTGTAACAGAGAAATGTATGAATGGTTATTATAACGGAAATGAAAGCAGTATAATCAAATATTTATGAAAATTTTCCTCATTCAGATAGAAGACACTTAGCCGCAAGACAAAGGTGATAATACAATAGCATAGGGTTCTACATATTCATACATGAATGACATAAAGACCAATAGAACAATGTATACTAAACGAAGTTTAGCATTAAAGTAAAGTGATCCCACAACAGGCCTCAGGAGGCCCTTGGGGTAGTAGGAGGTTAAGGCTCCCACTTTTTGTAGACAATCGGCACTTTACGTCAGCCGGGTTGTCAGCCCTGCGTGACGGCCGCCTTTACCCCCACAACAAGCGTCTGGTACTCATTTCCGTTAGAGGCTGAGTCGACCCCAGGACCATAGTGCCACCAGAGGGTTTGGGCCAGTTTAAAAATCCTGACCCCAACGGGACTTGAACCCTCGACCCTCCGGCTTGTAGCTCAGTGCCTTAACCACTACGCTACGGCGTGCCCCCTAAGTAAAGTGATCCCACAACAGGCCCGGGGGCCCTTGGGGTAGTAGGAGGTTAAGGCTCCCACTTTTTTCTAGACAATCGACACTTTATATCAGCCGGGTTGTCAGCCCTGCGTGACGGCCGCCTTTACCCCCAGAACAAGCATCTGGTACTCATTTCCGTTAGAGGCTGAGTCGACCCCAGGGGAAGTTTAGCATTAAGTATAGCATTAAGTACCGTTATATAGCTCCCGGCTTTTTTTATTTTCTGTCGTTTTGAATAAGGAAGGAAGAACGCTAGTTTTACCTGCAAAAAATAAAAAATAAATCCTTAAAATTGATATTCATGTTATCAAAATTATATGGTCTGGTTGAAAATAAATATGATTTTAATAATGAATTGAGTAGATACTTAAGTGTTTTTAGCATGTTTATTTCTAAAATCCCTATATTTCTTGCGACAGATTCAAAAGAAATATAACTTTTGGAAATATATATCTACATCTTCTACAGGGGCATCATATTACTTTCAACTTCGTACAAAATTCTAATAAATATATTAGTAAGCAGACTTACTCTTTATATTGATGACATAGGCCTAATAGATTATCAATGCGGATGTGGAAGAAACAGGGCTACAACAGATCAAATGTTTAGTATGAGACAGATTTTAGAAAATAAGTGGGAATATAATGACACTGTGGGGGCACGCCGTAGCGTAGTGGTTAAGGCACTGCGCTACAAGCCGGAAGGTCGAGGGTTCAAGTCCCGGTGGGGTCAGGATTTTTAAACTGACCCAAACCTTCTGGCGGCACTATGGCCCTGGGGTCGACTCAGCCTCTAACGGAAATGAGTACCTGACGCTTGTTCTGGGGGTAAAGGCGGCCGTCACGCAGGGCTGATAACCCGGCTGACATAAAGTGCCGATTGTCAAGAAAAAGTGGGAGCCTTAACCTCCCACTACCCCAAGGGCCTCCTGAGGCCTGTAGTGGGAATACTTTACTTTTTATAATGACACTGTGCATAAACTATAGCCGATGTAGTAAAAAAAACATACGATTCAATTAAAAGCGCAAAATTATATAGTATTGGAGTTTGTAATTATTAAAAAGTTGGACTTATTCCAATGTGTCTAAAATGGCACAAAGAGTAGTGTGCGTGTGGGCATTGAGTTTTTGGATATTTTTGAAATTCACAATGAGTTAAAGTAAAGCTGTCTCCTGTACTATTCAGTTTTCTACTAGAGCATTCCAAGAAATCTTTAGAGGATGAAGAATCTACAACTCAATGGCATTAATAAGCTGTTAATTTATGCTAATAATGTAGTATTATTAGGTCAGTGAGGAGGTGCTAAGGGCCAACACGCACACCATTGAGTAACACTAAGAAATTGGGACTAGGGGTAAACATCAATAAATTAAATATGTTCACACATAGAAATACATTATTATAATGGAAAAGCACAGTTAATGACGAATGAGGTAATTTTTAAAATAAGTGGCTGAATTCAAATAAGGAACAATAATTACAAATAGGAATGAGATGCATAAAGAAATTAAATAGACTGAATTCTGGAAATGCATGCTTTTACGTATGCATTACAGGGACTCTTGTCGACCCAACTTCTCTAAAGACATTAAATTGAAAATGTATATATATTTTTTTCAAATGCCCCAGGTTTGTCTTTCGACATTCCTGGTTTCTCTCCTGGCATGGCGTACTTGTAACCCACTTCTGAGGTTGGGGCGCCTGGAAGGCGGGGTTACGTTGCCCCGATGATATGATGGATGATGATAATGGTGCGCCAGGAGAGTCCCTAATCCTAAGCTTAACCTAAGATGAATATGAATGATGATGATTGCGATGGCCATATGATTTCGGGGACCATTTGGGCCTTAAAGTTTTCCTGACATTTGTCTTACAGGCGAGGAAAAACCCCGATAAAAACCTCACCCAGAAAAACTGTCCCAACCGGGGATCGAACCCGGGCCCTCTGCGTGACAAGGCAGCACGCTACCCCGAGACCACAGCGGTGGACAATTGAAAATGTATAAAATCATTATTATCTCAATTATATGAATACGAAACGTGGACTCTTACTTCAATAGAGGAGAAAAGTTAAGAGTATTTGAAAATAAAGTTCTAGGAAAATGGACCAAAGAGAGATGGATAGACAGGCGAATGGGGAATACTACATAACAATGAGCTACATTATTTCTATAGGAAACCAGATATAATAACATTTAAGTCTCGTAGACTGCAATGGGCAGACATGTAGCACGAATGCGGGATAAAAGAGGTGCATGGAAGCTTCTTGTAGGAAAACCAAAGAGAAAACTCCCATTTGGCGATCAAGAATGAGGTGGGAGAATAACAATAACCACGATCTGAGGGAAGTAGGTTATACAGGGGATGATTTGAAAATATTAACTCAGGATAGAGATGTATGGTGAGCTTATCCGCGCGGCCATGAACCTACGGGTTTGATAATGCCAGTGAGTTAATTAGTTCGACACCTGTATCTTTATTCAGCAATTTTAGTTTATCAAATCCAAGTCAATTCAATACTAGATGTTTTAAAAGGAAATGATAATGAAATTGGTAGCCTATAAGCCTATATATTTTTTATAAATTTAAGCTTTATTGGTAAGGAAAATAAAAAGGGATGAAGATGTGAAATAACTCATTTACGGTATATGGTAGCATTAATTTACAAATAGTTACATTCTCAGAAGAGATAACTCACTGGCACTATCGAACCAGTAGGTACATGACCGCTCAGACATAAGCTCTCCATACATCCCTATCCTGAGTTAATATTCTCTAATCATCCTCTGCATAAGTCACTTCCCTCAAATCACGATTAATGTTAGTCTCCCAATTAATTCTTGGCCTGACTGCTGGACGCTTTTCCAAAAAGAGATACGATATCTAAGTTATGAAAATGTAGCTTACCATAGAAAAATAAAATGTTACATTATACTATTATATAGTCGGCCGCGGTGGTCCTTGCCTCTAGACCCGAGTGTCGCGGGCTCAAATCCGGCCGAGGTTCATGGATGTTTAGGGCGGAACAATCCAAGGGATAAGTTCTCCGGGAGGGACTATAAGCCGTGTATCCCGAGTCTGATGATTTTCAGGCTCGTAAAAGAAGCGCAAGACTGAATAAAAATGCCTCTGTGCAAAATTTAACCGACCTTCATCCATCAAGTAATACGTACCTTAATTGCCTACTAGATATTTAATTGAGGCGATGTGCTAACTGCACGTCACTCGTTGACATTTGTAGGTAAACAAGTGTAACTAAATTAGCTTGGTTAAGAAACTCCCCTAGTGAGCACCCGTATCCCCACGTGACGTACGGGGCATATACATACTATACTGTATTTGTTCCAGTGCCACTAACTGCACTTTGTGGGCTTAGAATTCCGTACTAGGCGGATTGATGGCGTGAATGTGGTCTATTTTTATCTTTTACCCACTACATCGGAAGATCACATAAGATTGGTCATATGTAATTAAATTGTATAGAAAGAGGAGGGTATGTTTAAGCGTTTGATTATTATAAAATATGCTTGTGTGAGGGACTTAATGACGAAGAAAATGTTGAAGGTGGAACCCGGTGCCGGCATAGAGTTTACTCCTATCCAAAAGTGTCAAGCGGACGGCCAAGCTTAATGCCCGGACGTCTCCATCAGACTATAAATCGGTATCAAATAGTACCACAACCTTCTCATTAAATGTACTGCGGTAAGGGATTCGGGATTTAATTCAATTGCATCTGGTGTACAATGTAGCTATTAAGAATTGCATACCAATTTACAATTAAAATTTCCAACCCAGTCGGGAATAGAAACCAGACTTGCTTCGCCGTAGACAGGAATGCTACCACCAGAGCTAGCGCGGCGGGCAAATATTGATATTTTGTTGCACGAACATTAGTTACCCATAAATTAATTGGGATGTTAAATTCTGGCTATGAACTAGACGGAAATATGAACATTCTTCTTCGCTCATTCCTCTACAAAATAGTCCAAAAGCCGACCTATATCTTTTGAATATACCTAACACAATTTTGCTGGAAATGAAGGCGGTTCGACCTCTTTCAATAAGCAGAATTTCGTCACATTTAAGAATTAGCGAGTACATGGTCTCAGGGCAATGCATTCGCCTCGAGATTCGAGAGTTGATGTTTTAATTCAGATCAAAGTAAACAGATTTTTTTTTTCGAATGAGGACAATTCGAGAATGCAGCTCTTCCCCCCCCCCTCCAAAATACAAATACAAAATAACCGGCACCGTATCACAGAAATAAATAGCATATTCAGTAACTTCCAAATAACAAAAAAAATTATACGAGTATAATATCCTTGGCAACGCTTCGATGTACAGTTGATCACCCCTGAAATCGCGATTGGCTTGTAGCAGAAATAGATGACGTTACACCTTTTATCCTACATAAATAACATCCCTATGGGCTTTTGTGATCCGGTAACAGGATACTTTACAGGAAATAATTATGTCGTGAGTTCATAATTAATCTATTTAAATATTAAAGGATACATTGCAGTGACTGTTTCAGCATTTTCTATTTGGGTGTACATTGGTCAGTTTCAAAATTTGTTAGATATGAAATTACTAAAAATTATACAAAGCTATAATTTTAGCATTTATAAATAGGCCTAATTTTTTTTTAATTTTGTTATAGGATATTTGTTAAACTGACGTTGCGGTCATTGACTATATGAATGTCAACCCTCGCAGAGTATCTGATGTACAATGTTGGAAGATTGTTTGCTGCATCCCCTCTTCAAAATGCACATTTCTGAAAAGCACTAATCAATGTGGGACTGCGAGCAATATATAAGATACACCTTGTAGTGGGTTACTAGCCCGTTTTCATGGCGGGTTTATTATTCGGGGTTTCTCCCTAGGCCGATTGCCTTCACCCGGCTCCAGAGCTCAGCCTGCCCCGTTTTATTTAGGAGTTGTATCTCCTAAAGTCCAGCCGCTGGATCTCCAGCTCTGACGTTTAAGTTGTAAAAAGAGAAACTCGTCATCTACTGCCAATAAGGGAATAGTTTAAGTGGGAGTGAACGTCTGCCACAATCAATCACTGCTCTTGACGCCGCTATAGCGCGCTAGTATGGTTTGAAATTGCTCAGATGTCAGCTGTATTTCTGCTAACCGCATACATAAAGCGGCCCCTCCCACTGAATATCCATATCGGCAACACTGTCGTGAAAACGTCAGAGCCGAAGACTTAGTGGCTGAATTATAGATGGATTGTCTTGCAGGACTAAATTAACCCCAACCACCCGTTCGTCAATCTACAAGGCAGTAGGATGAAAATCCTACAAATTATGAATAATAATAATAATAATAATAATAATAATAATAATAATAATAATAATAATAATAATAATAATAATAATAATAATAATAATAATAATAAATATAATAATAATAATAATAATAATAATAATAATAAAAATAATAATACTAATATAAAATACTAATTAATAATAATACTAATAATAATAATACTAATAATAATAATACTAATAATAATAATACTAATAATAATAATACTAATAATAATAATACTAATAATAATAATACTAATAATAATAATAATAATAATAATAATAATAATAATAAATAATAATAATAATAATAATAATCATCATCAATGTTTCAGATCTCACATCCACATGTGTTAGTCACAGAGGTGGACGATTCATCTAGCCAGTATAGGAGTAATATGTAGATCTCGGGTCCCCTAGTCGTTATGTTTAGTTTTGTTAACCTGGAGCCGCTACTTGTAGCTACTCAAATTCCTTACGATGCTGAGTGGACGGACGCCAGTCCCATACTGGGTGAAATCCCACGAGAAAATTTCTTTCCCATGGGGTCTCGAATCAGCGCAAGTCCCGTAGCTCTCCACCAAAAGCTTTTTTATATTGATTTTATGGCTATGAGAATTAGAACAATGAAGTCGGTGGATAGCGACCACTAACCGCATATTTCGTTACAGGGAGATACACAATTTTGTAATGTCTTGAGATGTTGTACGCACTTAGTTTCAAGTGTTAGAGCGTTTAGTGGTATGCTTTTCTTATTACAATGTGAAAAATATTTATTTTAGTTATTTTAGTTCCATTGTTTTTTAATAGTGTCTTATTCTTCTTCGTCACGGCTTAGGCTTTTCGATAGCCTGTTCCTGTTCTAAATTGCTGCTCTTTTCATCTTTTCTTTGGTCTTCCTAAACTTCTTCTTCCTCTTGGTGAATAGTTACATGCTGTTTTTGGTATTTTGTTCTCAGTTACACTTGCTAAGTGTTTTTTCCAGTTTGTTCTGTATTTCACTTATTATGTTTAATTCCTCTACTTTTAGTTGCTGTCTTATTTCTGTGTTGTTTTTTGTCTGTTCTTTGATATCTTGCTATTGGTCTGAGGAATTTCATTTCAGCAGCTGATTTCTGGCAGATTGTTGTGTTGTCACTGTCCATGTTTCGGATCCGTAAGTAATAATAGGAACTACCATTGTCTTCTATAATTTCATTATAGAGTATTTTCTGGCTGTATTTTTCAAAGTTCTTTTTAGTGTTCCTGTTATATAATTAAACTTATTTTGTTTGTTATTTATATCTGTTTCCGTTGTGTATGATATTTCGCAACCTAGGAAGTTAGGCCTATATTTTGTCACTTGTTCTATTGGTTTATTTTCTAATATTATCTTCGTCCAAACTGGTTGAGCGCCCTTGACAGGTGTCAATATTTAAAATGTAGCAGAATTGATCTGCTGATCTTAAGTGTTGTTCTTATATTATTCAATTCTTATTGTTCGTCTACTTGAAAGCAGATGTAAACCGTTACACGCGGGCATAATAGAACTAATGTTTCGTATCCATGAGTACTTCGAAAATTAATGCGAAAAGTTAAATATAGTAGCTCATTAATTGCCGTTACCAATATGTGGAAAGAACAACAAAAAACCACTGAATTATAGGAGTGTATCAGAAAAGATTTTACGTGAGAATCGGACAAATGCGACAGTTGTTTAACAACACAAATTTTCGACATAATATTTTTAAATTCATGATCTTAATTTCATTTAAGCAAGTTATATTTTTACAAACCACAAAGAAATGGCGTGAAATCAAATTACGTGGTACGGTTTGTAAGATATGACAACTTATTAATTTGATAAGATTTTTTATACTATATAACTGAATAACTCAACAGTTGACGTTGAAAAAATATATATGGGATATATGTGAATAATAAACATAATACCAATACTTGTTTTTTTATTCAATGCCCCAGGTTTTTCATTTCGAATTTTTCTGGTGTTCTCTCCTGGCATTGGCGTAATTGTAACCACTTCTGAGGTTGGGGCGTCTGGGAAACGGGGTTACTCTGCTCCGATGATATGGTGATATAACTGATAATGACGATAGTGGTGCACCAGGAGAATATGCATGATTATTATGTGGCCATATGATGTTCGGGGTCTATTTGGGCCTTAAAGTTTCCTAAGTTTATTTAAATGTGCTATTAATTTGTTTTCACACATTTTAAGTTTTACTTAAATGTGATTTTTGTCAAGTTATTGGAAATTATTGTCAGTGACTACATTATTGATATTACACAAGATGCCATTTTCATACAGAATTTGCATGAGAAAAAAAAACCTCATACGACAAGGTAGGCCAACTACAGATTCATCAGACCTAAACCTATAAACAGTAGAGGGGATTTACAATTATATCATAATAATATAGTATATAATGGATGGACCACATCAATAGAATGGATAACAATAGAATTCTGAAATTGATTCTTCATTACAAACCACTAGGATGAAGAAATGTTGGAAGACCCAGTAAAATATCCATCCATAGTAATTTCATGCTATGCTTGCAGCTTTACTAGGGAATTGTGTAGGTGTGGTAGCTTCCCGTTGCTTTCCACACCGGTGAAGGATGATGATGATAATGATAATGGTAAGGATGATGATGATAATGATAATGGTAAGGATGATAATGATAATGATAAGGATGATGGCCATATGATTTTGGGAACCGTTTGGGCCTTAAAGTTTTCCTGACATTTGTCTTACAGGTGAGGAAAAACCCCGATAAAAACCTCACCCAGAAAAACTGCCCCGACCGGGGATCAAACCCGGGCCCGCTGCATGACAAGGCAGCACGCTACCTTGAGACCACAGCGGTGGACTCAGTAAAAGATGGATAGACCAATTCTAACATGAGATCAGAACAGACCAGCAGGTCTAATCCTTGATGCTGATGATGATAAAAAATGAACATTTTAAGAAATTCAATACTCATGTACATACAATTCAATAACTGTCAAAGGAAGCCAGCATATAAGTTTCTTTAATATGGCCAATAGTCTCGTGTGAAAATGGCGATTCTGTTAAACTGCCCAGATTAATGTACCTGGTTTTGTTTAACTAGAGTTTCTGTCTTGACCGAATAATAAACAGTTTCAATAAAATAATGCATTTTATTGTTTACTGCCAACTAACTACGAACATTTCTCATAAGTTGAAAAGTTAAATGTTTTGTAATTTTTTTTTATTAAAACTTTGCAATATGGCCGATCCTGATGGTTAAGGTTTACAAAATCGATGGGTTTTTCAGTGCATAAAAATCCTACATATGGGTTCATTTGGAAATAAAGCCTTGGCCCTGCAGCATAGATTTACAGAACTTAAAAAAAAAAAAATCTAAATCATGATAAAAGAGGCATCTAGGCAAAATTTGTTAGCCTTTCACACCCACATTTGAATTGCGATACTAACGACGGCTGTTAAAAACCGTCGTTATATAAAATAATAGCATACTACCATAGCGTTTTGCAATACGAGTTGATATAATGTATAAGATCCATTTTAGTCGTACAGCTGGAGTAACTGCTGTGACTACCGCACGCCACTGATATATAAATGTCGGTCATTATCACTTTCGGTATCTATTAGTCAGGAACGGTGAAGATCTATAAACATTTTTCATGAGAACAACCTCAATTACCTCCTTCTTTTAGAAATTGCTAAAAGACAATTATTATTGATAATTTTAATCGCAATAATTGCTGCGACTTGTGTTTTTTTCTTTCTTTTTTTTTTTTATTTTCAAATGCCCGGTGGTCTTTCGACATTCCTGGTTTCTCTCCTGGCAATGGCGTACTTGTAATCCACTTCTGAGGTTTGGGTGCCTGGAAGGCGGGGTTACGTTGCCCCGATGATATGATGATGATGTGCCAGGAGAGTCCCTAATCCTAAGCATAACCTAAGATGAATATGAATGATGATGATTGCGATGGCCATATGATTTTGGGGACCGATTGGGCCTTAAAGTTTTCCTGACATTTGTCCTACAGGTGAGGAAAAACCCCGATAAAAACCTTATCCAGAAAAACTGACCCGACTGGAGATCGAACTCGGGCCCGCTGCGTGACAAGGCAGCACACTGCCCCGAGACCACAGCGGTGAACCTGCGACTAGTGTTACATGAGGCAATCTTGGTCTGTCTCTCTTCATGTTTTATAATTTGTACCTTGATGGCACTGGTATGCTATAACATTACAGTCTTAAACTGTTGCTTTCTGCTGCTAAAATTCATTGATAGAAACATTTCCTCTTCAGAAGACAGGGATTAAGTGTAGTTATATAAAAAATCCATCACGCAGGAAATGCGTAAATTAAGCGAATTCCTTAGAAGTTCAAATTATGGTCCCATTTTGCTGGTTTACGAAATATAATTTAATTTTGTTAAATTAGAGAAGCTAAATTTCTGATGCCAGCTTACTTTAAAAGTGCTGGACTATGGTGAAAACAAATTATGAATAACAGTAAGATATTGCCTATTTGCATATTGTTGTATAATTTGACACTAATTTAAATAATATCTACTGATTCATTTTCCTTATTTTATTAAAATTGTTAAATTAATTTAAAAATGCATATATAATTGGCAATTTCAGGGTATTAATTGCATAGTATACATTACAACATAAGTCAAGATGGATGCAACATGTTCATCGAATGGAAGATCACAGAATACCCAAACAAATGTTAAGATACCAACTTGCAGGAAGAAGAAGACCAGGACGTCCACTCAAAAGACTTTTGGATGGTATTTCTCTTGAGGCCGAAACAGGTCAACAAATGGCCTAAATTCGTGAATGTTCTATGATGATGATGACATTACAACAAACCAAACATGGCTTTTGCTAGAATCAATTTTTAAGTTTGGGTTTCAAGTAAACCCCCACTTCTAATGGTCGGATTTCACTGATTATATTTATTTATTTTTTTGAGAATACCTTCCTCGTTTGATTTAATAGCATATACTGACTGAGTTTTATTGCGAAACGTAGAAAATTGCAACCGCTGCACTGTGCTGGAGCAATTTTTAAATGTTCGTTTCAGGTGAACTCCTACACCTAGTGATTTGATTTTGCTGGTTAACGAACTCGACCTTCAATTTTTTAATTGACTGCTATATGCCAGGTTTGGTTCTGATAAAACAAAAATTGTGGCTGCTAGAGCATTAACGGATAAATAAATATATATACATATATAAATTTTGGTCATGGTCATTTTTGGTATCTATTAGATAGAATCGTGAAGATCTGTGAACATTTTTAAAAAATATTTTCATGAGAAACCACCTAAATTGCTTCATTCTTTCAGAATTCGCTAAAAGGAAACATGTGCTATGACAGATTTTTTTCCATTGTATTTCTTCTTCTTCCTGACAGGTCATTAACTTATTATTTAAACTAAAGACTCTTTGAAAGGGATAATTGGGGGGAAAACCCCTTCTTTTATCAGTGGCAGCTAATAGCTTTGAAATTAGGTCCAAAGGACCGACATCGTTCTTAGAAACTTGTATGTCTATACTCACACCCTTTCACTGCACTTATCGAGTAGGGATGTTGCCAAACTTCCCCCAGTATCATGGCTCTTGAATATTGAATAATGCAAGGTTGGAGTTGAGTTGACAACACTGGAGTGCAAGGGCAAGAGAGAGATAGGAATGCAGGGAGGGAAATGATTTGCCGAGGCATAAAAGGAAATAGGCTTTAGTTCGCATATCTTACGGGGGCACAGATCCGTTGGACAGACAATAGTAGGAAGAATTATTTGTACATGTGCTTTTCTTTATTATTAAACTCACCTATTTATTATATTTATCATAAACTGATCCTTCAGTCCTTTAAATGGCTAAAAACTTCTCATGGTATATTCATGTAATGGGGGTGTGTCTGTTAATTGCAGTAGAAGTTCTTTCTGAATTGTAATACTCCCCAAAGAAGAAAGTCTCTCTTCTGAAATTGCATTCTTTGCATATGTTTTTATATGCTTCAGGCAAGAAAAGCTTCTTTTTACAGATGCTTTGTAGGGGGAGAGGAGCATAACCATGGAAATTCCTTAAACCATGACCGTCTGAAACTAAGATTGTAGCTTTTAACTGAATGTTTAATTTATTTTGTGCCGCATATTGTACAGATTTAGTAGGATGCCTACAATTTAAAGCTTCCTTTTTATCATCTTTCTGATGTGAAAAAGTATTTTCAATAAAACACACAATACATCTTAAACAAGATTCTTATTTAAACTACCACAACAGTAGCCAAATATATTAATTAAATAAAATAAAACTTAGTTTTATAATTTGTTAACATGTCTGAAGAAGGTACAGTGTACCAAACAGCTGTCACTGAATTATATAATAAATATGAAAATCAAATAAAACTAAGTTTTATTTTATTTAATTAATAAATATGGATTTTCATCAAGTAAACACCAACTCAATTGATTAAGTAGCCAAATAGCGTGATACAAAAGAATTTCATACACAAAGCTTTGAATCAGATTCGTCCGTCAATAGAACACCCTTCCAGTGGCAGAGCTGCCAGTTGACATGATTCTGAGAAAATCACAGCCAGGCTTGTTTGTGCTGACGTGTTAAATGAGGTGCTTTGAAGGGGATTCTAGACCTCAACCTTGCATTTCTCTGTCTATTTCAAACAGTCTGATCAGAAATTACTGCCTCAGTTGCTATTCGTAAATCATTTTGCGGATCTCTGGCTGTAGATGTTCATCTGTGCAATACTGATAGGACAAGAAATCTAACCTATACCCCTGTAGTCTTCTTCTTATGGCCTTGACTGGGCTGCCTCTTATATCCATGTGTGTCTCTCTATATTGCCTCCACAGCCTAAGGATGATGGAAGGACTGACATTAAGAATCCTAGAGACATGACAAATGGAACGGCCATCTTCAATCAATGAAACTGCTCGTGCAACTGATGTTTTATTCAGATGTCTCATTACACTATATTAGCTTCAGAGAACACAAAATAACAATTTCCTACCACAGATTATTCTTCAAACCTGTTTTAAAAAATTACTCAAAGAGTAATTGGTTTCAGTAACTCTTGTAACTTAACTAATGTATTCAGAAAAAAAAATTAATAAAATCCAGAAGATCTTTAATCTGGTTTTAAATAATACTTCAAATCAAAACATCTGACTCTCAAAAATTAAATTGTTTCAATATTTATTTTGTATCTCTGGTTTAAACATGTGCTCCTCTAATTTTTTTGCATAATGTATATATATATATATATATATATATATAATATTAATACAGTATTATATTTTGTTTTTTACAGAGGTATTGCTGGAGATGGGATGTGTTGGAATCTGTGGCTCCGATGTTCATTACCTTGTCAATGGAAGAATAGGAGATTTCATTGTTAAGGCACCAATGATTATTGGTCATGAAGCAAGTGGAATTGTTAAAAAAGTCGGCAAGAATGTGAAAAATCTGAACATAGGTAAATTTTTTTTTATCACAACATGGACTTACAGGTTCAAGCTAATAAACAAGCATTTTCAAACCCTTGAAAAATATTATTTCAAAGCAATGATATATATATATATATATGTCCCGTGCCCTAGCCGAGTGGTTAAGGCAGAAAGCCTTGGCACAAAGCTACAGGACTTGTGCTGGTTCGAGTCCCCATGGGGGAAGAAATTTTCTCATGGTATTTTGGCCAGTATGGGACCGATGCCCACCCAGCATCATGATGCATTTGGGTAGCTACGATATGTAGCGGCTCCAGGTTGAGAAAACCAGCTATAACGGCTGGGGGAGTCGACATGCTGACCACATGTCACCCCTACACTGGCTGGTGATCATCTACCTCAGTGATTGACACATGTGGATGTGAGGCCAGCAGCCGGATGGTAGGCTAAAGGCCTTCTAGGCCTGTCATGCCAGGAGAAAAAAAAATGTGTGTGTTAGCCCTTACACATTTTTAATCTAATTTTAGATTTCCTATAATTTGAAATAAATAAAAAGCCTACATAAAATTGTGGAAACTCAAACATTTATTCTCATTTTTATTTTCTTAATATTATACACTCATAATAAAAATACTGATAAAAATGGAAAATAACAGTAATTCTATCAATAAAACTGTAATTAAAGAATTATCACATAATAAATTATTTCTGTAATTTGTTTCCAGAACTTTTTTTATAAAACTGGTAATATATAAAAAGTAAATGAAAAATTTCTTCTTTTTAATTTATTGTGGATCTCAGATATTTCATGCCAAAACCAGTCATGTTCCATAAACTCGTAATTTCATCTCTAGCATTTCCATGAGGTGGAAAGAATTTAATCTCTGGATGCTTATATTTCAAATAGGCCTATATGACACTGGATTATTATTTGTTTTTAGTAATGTCACCAGGTTGTCTTTATGGCATTTCTGGTATTCTTTCCTGGCATGATGGAACTGTAACCCATTTCTTAATGTTGGGTCACCTGAAAGAGGGAGTTACATTATCCTGATGATATGATAGGTGATGAATGATAATGAAGCATCAGGAGAGTTCTTAAACTTAAACTTAATCTACACCATGGGTGACCACAGGAATAATTAATTTCCTTTAGGAAAGAAATTCCTGTGGTCTGATTGGGAAATGTAGCTTGTACCCCATGAACTATATTCAAAAGGTCTGAGCACTAACCTATGTTGCTGGTCAACATGGAATATTTTTAAAAAATTGTATTGTGTCTTCATAACATTTCAGGAGACAGAGTAGCTATTGAACCAGGAGTGCCTTGTCGAATGTGTGAATTCTGTAAAGGTGGCAGATACAACTTGTGTCCAGATGTTGTGTTTTGCGCAACTCCTCCAGTTCATGGAAATCTGTCCCGTTACTACGTTCACGCAGCAGACTTCTGTTATAAGTAAGTTTCACAATAATGCGACATTTCTGTCCACCTATACCTAAAATTTGTAAAACATAGATTTACTTTTTTTCTTACAATAAATATTAAATTAACTGATTATTACCTTATGTAATTATATATTCATAAATTGGTAGGGGAGATAAGATGATGTAATACAATCATTTATAAAACAGAATGTATCGGTCGCGGTGGACTAGTGGTTATGCTCCTTGCCTCTGGTCCCGAGGGTCGCGGGTTCAAACCTGGCCGGGGTCGATGGATTTTTTAGGATGGAAAAATCCAAGGAGCAAGTCCTCCAGGAGGGACTTTAAGCCTTGGGTCCCGAGTCTGAAGATTTTCAGGCTCATAAAAGATCCTTAAGCCTGAATGAAAAGGCCTCTAAACAAAATTTACCGAATTTTCCTGTCCTAGTACTATCTTGGTTTCGTAGATGTCAGTATGAGGTGGAACACTGACCACATACCACTCAAATGATATCTATATAAAAACAAGTGTAAGTAAATTAGTATGGTTCAAATTCTTCCCTGTAGGGGGAGAGCACCTAAATCTCTGTTAAGGGAAAACATGGGCTTACAAGACGAGATAAAACAGAATGTGAGAAAATTAATCTTCAGTTCTGTCCCATAATTAGAATTTTATTCTATGGTAATTCTGCCCAAGGGCAGGTCTTTCACTGCAATCATAGCATTTTCATGCTATGCTTTGCAGCTTTACTAAGGAATTACAGGTGTGGTAGCTTGCCGTTACTTTCCACACCAGTGATGGATGATGATGATAATGGCCAGATGATTTTCGGGAATCGTTGGGCTCTAAGCTTCCTGACATTTGTTTTACAGGTGAGAAAAAAACCTCACCCAGGAGCCTGCCCCTACCGGGAATTGAACTGGGCCCGCTGCATGACAAGGCAGCACACTACCTCGAGATCTATGAAAATGAACAGTATAAACAATAGATTAATACATCACATAAGTAATATGGAAATGTACTGTAATATAGACCAAGAAAAACTGGATAGAACACTTTTAACAAAAAGAAATTTGTGATACCACAGAAGGACTAATCTATAAAATCTGTAATAGTTATATTGTTATTTGAATGTATGTAATCTTAATGTTCTAATTCATTCATTATCTATATTTCATTATATTATGTTTCTCTGGGAGGAAGAGAAGGCCAGATGGCCTTATCTCAGCAAACTTTTTTTTCCCCATTCCTATTTAGAGCCACTTTAATTTATATTGTAATATTATATATTTAGAACATCAAAGTAAAATTCTTTAGATATTAAGTTATTAAGGTAGAATTTTTTATCACTCACCTCATATTGTTCAATATTTGAATATGCCTCATAGTGAGAATTCCTAAAATAAATTCTTTAGATGTATTTGTCATATTTGAATTGAGGCGCTCAGAATAATAATGGCAGATCCCAACCGACAACGAATTTTGAGATAGAAGCATGGCCATGCACAACTGCCATCTACCTATCAGGTGATGAAGTATCAAATGAATTGGGTTATGCTAAAGCTCTCATTTTCCACCTTTAAAATTTGTCCGTAGTGAAAAGAGCATATTCTCAGTGTAAAAATTACATATCCCAACTGTGAGTGTTTTACTTTGTCTGCTACACGTTCATGTTTCATTGTTTAAATTACAGCAGAAGTACAGTGAACAGAGAAAGATAAAAGAAAGCTAAATACAATGACCTGATGAAATTATTGAAATATATACCACCCATCTATCATGATTTTTATAACAGTCTTCGTCATGATGGTGTTGATGATGATGAAAAAAGTGAAGATTTGGAAATAGAGCTGGATTAAGTATTTCAAGATGTTAAATGAAGGAAAAGTCAATTTTACACCATTTTTTCTATTTTGTATATTTTTTGTTCTAATAAACAACACAAAATCAGGAAAACTATTAATCACAATAGTTCAAGAATTTTCACATAGACATGAAATCCCTTAATTTAAATACCCAGAAAATATAAAGTCATAATGTTAACTACATTCCACGTTTTGGAAAGAAACGGAAAATTGTATTTATCTCAAAATGAACTTTGGTTGGGATCTGTCGTTATTATTCTAAGTGCCTCAACTGTATAACTCTACAATTCACTTACCACATTTTCGGTCTTGTGTATAAGATGCACCCAAGATATTTAATATAATTTTCTAGAAAATTGCTTGGCACTTAAAGGTTACTTTGACTGCTTGTGTATGAATCAAATGTCAGTACCTTTTCGCCAATTTTCTTGCACCCATTTTGAAAGTTCAGTCTCTAGTTCTGGCCATTTTGCACTTTTCCCATGTTCTGCATGCTTTCCTTTATGCAAATTGTACAATGTCTCCTCCTGACCTTGCCAAATTCTAATAATTCTTTCATAGATACCCTCAACTGTATGTTTTTTTTTTTCCCCATCACTAAAAACTACTGGAGATATCAAACTGAACACAAAATATCTCAACATATCAACTCAATACTGATGAAATCTGTGTGGAACTTATATAGGAAAGCCCATTTCTAGTCAATGATGAACTATATTTGTAGTCATGTAAAGGCTATAGTCTACTTGATTGTGCCATTTAACCACATACAAAGATCCTGGAAGACAAAAGGGACTTTAAAAATAGGACTATAATCTTTACTTTTGTTATATAAGATGCACCCCATTTTAAGACAAATGTTTACAATAAAAAAATGTTTTATATATCGGAAAATGTAATATTTACATTTCATGTGAAAGTATTGACACATTATCAATTGAGCTTTTATATTAAATTAATGTTGGGCAGTAAACATTATGAGGTATAATCATTGAAATTCATCGGAGAACATTTTTTGACAACTCATCTCATAAATTTTGTGTTTTTCACGAAACTACAGTTTCAAACATAATCACGTCCATCTTTAGTCACAACTCTGACTGATCACATTCTTCGGCTATTGTGACAATAGAAGAGTTAATGGCCGAAGAATTTCATCAGTTGGAGATGTGGCTAAAGATGGATGTGATTACGTTTGAAACTGCGGTTTCATGAAAAACACGAAATTTATGAGGTGAGTTGTCAAAAAATATTCTCCAATGAATTTCAATTGAGTTTTTCCTAAATCAACAGTATTAAACATTATATTTGAAGAGAAAAATTATACGCTCACACTGGGGTTTGAACCCAGCACCTTTAACACTCTAGGCGAATGCTCTACCAACTGAGCTATCTGAGAAACTCCAAACTAAACACACATTTTTCTCTTATATATGCTGTTAATTCCTGCACATCAAATGCTATGAAGCCGTTGCTTCTATTTTGATATGTATGAAATGAATAATATAAACATTGAATATTAAACATCCTTAGTATATAATATAAAACATTAAATATAATACAATAGAACTGCTAAATGCCAATATTAAAAAAAAACTTATGGATAATATAACAAGTTGTATTAATGCTAGATATTTAGCGATGAGGGCATTAGAACTCTTGCACTCCACTAACTTTAGGAGTAGACTACATTTTTGTACTTACTTACTTACTTACTTACTTACTTACTTACTCACTGGCACTATCGAACCCATAGGTTCATGGCCGCGCGGACATAAGCCCTCCATACATCCCTATCCTGAGCTAATGCTTTCCAATCATTCCCTGTATAATCTACTTCCCTCAAATCATACTTAATGTTATTCTCCCACCTCATTCTTGGTCTACCAACTGGGCATTTTCCTTCTGGCTTTCCTACAAGAAGCTTCCATGCAAGTCTTTCATTCCCCATACGTGCAACATGTCCTGCCCATCGCAGTCTACGAGACTTATCTGTTCTTATTATATCTAGCTTCCTATAAAGACCATGTAGCTCATTGTTATGAAGTCTTCTCCATTCACCCATCTGTTCATCTCTCTTTGGTCTTTGGCATGGGTTCCCTGAAGTAGTCCCCGCCCGGAGAACCGAATGGGGGGACTATTTGACCTCCGGAAAATTTTACCCCAGTTGAACCCATGTCCGCATTTCTTGATGGTTGTATTTTTATGGTGAAAGATCGTCACTCTTTCGACCAAGGTACTTTTTTCGTCTGGCTTATCACCTTGGACCAGTCCGGCATGCTACTGCCGGCATAGCTCTCGGGATGATTTAAGCACCACGACAAGGTAAAGATACCATGGAGGGCTACATTTTTGTAAGCATCTTTAATTGGATGTTATGTATCAACCAGCCAAGCACCATTTTTTTTTAATTGAGATTTTGATGCCTCTGTTGCATTGGCTAATGAGGCAAGTGTGTGCAAACTTTTAGAGCCAAATCTTTAAATATGCCTTATTATTAAAGAAAAAATGTAAATACAATAAGTCTTATCAGAGACTCTGTTTTGCAACAAACAGATATGAAACTATATCTTCATAAATGTTAATCTAAATTTTGCATCATGCAGCTAAGCACCAAATGTTCCTTCTCTTGTTGATATATAACTGTCAAACAAGGAAAATATCTAGTATTGTTAGTTTGGCACTACAATAAATAGTGAAGATTGACTTAAACTTTAAACATGTTTTTCTTGAAATTTTCATAATTGCACATAGCCAGTTGATGCATAACACGTCCAATTAATGGATTCACTTGAGTGGCATAAGATACAGATGTAATTAATTAATTATTCCAATCCTATACAGATGTGCTAAAAAATCAAAACATTAAATTACTGATTTTCATGGTAGATGAGGAACTAAATCTGGATTAGATAGTCAAATTTTCGACCTGTCTTGACATTATTTTTGCAATACTGTTTGTAGATTAAAATAGTTAAAAAAGAAAAACTAAATTTTCTTTTGAATGGCAACCTTTCTGAATGGTAGGATTTTTCTTCTTCTTTCTCTTTCCACTTACACCATTACAATACCTTTGGCTGCCTTAAACCATTTTTCCACTATACTCTTTGACATTCTGAATGGCAGGATAAATTTTATAAAAAATAATATTAATTACAACAGTACTTAATTTAATGTGAATTCTGTGTTTTTCAATGAACATTTTAGTAAAGTATGGTATTCCAAAAATTCTCTTCAATTGCTCGTACATGCAAATCTGATTTCAAGTATACTAAAATTTGCAAATTGAACATACCATTATTAAGCACGTCCACCACTGTGGTCTCGAGGTAACGTGCTTCTTTATTACACAGCGGGCCCGGGTTCAATCCCCGGTCGGGGCAGTTTTTCTGGGTGAGGTTTTTATGTGGTTTTTCCTCACCTGTAAGACAAATGTCAGGAAAACTTTAAGGCCCAAACGGTCCCCGAAATCATATGGCCATCATCATATGGCCATCATCATCATCATCATCATCCTTCACCGGTGTGGAAAGCAATGGAAAGCTACCACACCTACAATTCCCTAGTAAAGCTGCAAGCATAGCATGAAAATGCTATGATTGCAGTGAAGGACCAGCCTTCAGGCAGAATTACTATGGATGGGTTATTAAGCACAAATAATATCTATCAATTTCATAAATATAATTTTCAGAATAATATAAAAACAATTCTGTTGTGCACAGTTACTAGGAATCTAAAATTCATACAAAACTCTAGAAATAATAATTTATAAATGTGTTGGAAATGTAGATATAAATTTCAAAATGTTAATTCTTGCCTTTCACAAATTAAATGCTACTACTGTTAATAAATGAGTTGGAGAAAATATTTTAACATATCACCTCACAAAGTTGCGTGTCTTCACAATACCGGTTTCAAAAGTAATACTATACTTTTGAAATCGGTATCGTGAAAACACACAACTTTGTGAGGTGAGATGTTAAAATATTTTCTCCAACTCATTTATTAATGTTAATACTTCATAGTGTTTCCTCCCACTGTAATTTTAATTGGATACTACTGTTGTTAAGCTCATAGAAAGCAAGATTATGGACTTCATCCTTAAAACTTGCTATTTATAAGGAGATTGATTTTTCCTTGTTAAATTGTGATGACTAGGGCAAGGCATTTAATGACCTATAAATTGGTAAAAAATGCAAAATAAAAAATGCATTTATGACCTAAAAAATACAAAAAATGACTAATAAAATAAAAAAAATTATGAATAAAAAGTTAAGAATTACCAATAAAAATACCATTTTTAGATTAAGTACTCATTTCATTACCGAATAACATAAAATTTAACTTAACATCAAAATATTAAAAGAAAAGTATTAAAAAATACATATTACAGTACCTTTTATTGCAGAAAATCCATTTCAAATACATAGTGCACTTTTACAACAATTTTGAATTGCAGTTAAAAATCAGAATAAGGGTAGAAGCTCTAAGAAATTAAATAAAATTCCTAGAAGTGGGCAAGTTCATTATGCACATACCTTGAAAAATAGGGGTAGTAGTTAGCAAAACAACTACTTAATTCCAATAAATTATATTGACAAGGAAAAATACTGAATTATAATAAAAATCTTAAATCAAATATAAATAATGTCACAGCCTTCTGGAAAAGTGTAAAAAGTGTTCAAAATGACCTAAAAATTGCCATAAAATGACCTATCCCTAACAAAGTTAAGAAAATGCAAAAAAATGCACTAATGAATTGCTTTCATTTAATCCGTTTTTTATTGCCATACATTTTCATATATGCAAGCAATGTTTCAACCTTCATAAGAAAAAGATGCAAAATTATTAATTGCCTTGCCCTAGTGATGACTCTAGAATATATGGTGAAATTAAATGTTTCTTGCCTCTCGTCATATAAATCTTCTAAGTAGATCGCGATTTCAAGACCATAACGGTCTCATCTTCAGTACTTTTTTGGCGACTGATGTTATGTCGATCAGAAGAAACTCTTCTTCTTCCCTCTGTTGGTGGACCGATGAACCTCTGGATTAGGTCAAAATTTGCAGTAATTTAGAAGTTCATAAAAAAATAAACTCTAGAATATGTTGGTATGCAATATATAGGGTTCCTTACATGCACAATAATTTTCTTCTAGTTTAATTTTTGTAATATGGAATTTATTTCTACGTTTCTAACAAAGAGAACTGCTTGGCTTTTTGTAAAATGTTTGCATAAAAATAATTTAAATTAACTATATGTTCATAGATTGCCCGATCATGTATCACTGGAAGAAGGTGCACTTCTGGAACCTCTCTCTGTGGGTGTACATGCATGCAGGCGTGGTGGTGTTGGTCTGGGTAGCACTGTTCTCATTACTGGTGCTGGACCAATTGGATTAGTCACCCTTATCACGGCCAAGGCAATGGGAGCTGAAAAAATTCTTATTTCAGGTTAGAACTGAGATATTTATATAGAGATAATCATTAACCACATTCCACATATTTTGTTGTAGTTCAAATACCCAATTAGAGATATGTCCAACAAGACTCAATTATTATAGAGTATACCATAATTTGCATTCTTATCAAGTAGTTTAAGGCATTATGCTTCAGTGTAGAACTATGGGATGCATACTGGTTCGATTTCCAAAGAGAAAATAAATTTTTTCAAGGAATTTAAAATTTAAAATAAAATTCTTTCCACCTCACCTCTTATTCTGTCTTCTAGCACGCCATAGTGTAGTGGTTAAGGCGCTGTGCTACAAGCCGGAAGGTCGAGGGCTCGAGTCCCGGTGGGGTCAGGATTTTTAAACTGATCCAAACCCTCTGGCGGCACCATGGCCCTGGGGTCGACTTAGCCTCTAACTGAAATGAGTACCAGACGCTTGTTCTGGGGGTAAAGGCGGCCGTCACGCAGGGCTGACAACCCGGCTGACATAAAGTGCCGATTGTCCAGAAAAAGTGGGAGCCTTAACCTCCCACTACCCCAAGGGCCTCTCGAGACCTGTCGTGGGATCACTTTACTTCTAATTAGACCGTTTTCATAACCCTTCAGTATTTACATGACCAATGTTTTGTTGTCCAGGAGCACTGCTTAATACTCCATCTGTTGGTGGACCGATGAACCTCCTGAACCTTAAATGGTCCATCAACAGATGGAGTATCAAGCAGTGCTCCTGGATGACAGAACATTGGTCGTGTAAATACTGAAGATGTAGGGTCGCATGTTTGGACGCATTAGACAGTAAAATGCCTTCTCTGCTGAGCAAGTTGTATGCTAATACGATTTTGCTTACTCAGAAATCTGTTCATGCGATAATAATTGGTTAAATTTGTAAGCTACCTGCGGAGGTAGCTTAAATGAGCAACTCAAATTAAAATCCCGAAGGGAACCGAACGGGAACCGATGGTAATCGATGTACTTTGCTGCTTTATCCAACATTTATCCAAGATGTCGGACCTTGAAGACTTCGATCATGTTTTCGGTATACACGGAGAAGAGGAATTTGATAGAGTCTACCAAAGAATTCAACTGGAAGAACAGGAGAATCGGCATAATATTGCGTGTTGCAGACGTGTTTGTATACGGTATTATTTGCGGGATGCAAGCATAAATGCATTCCTCTATAGCAGATGAAAATAACGGAAGTGGTTTTATCGCTGAGAATTCTGGGTAATTCGTTGCCAATATTACGAAAACGTCGACTCTCATGCATTACCGATAAGTCGGCCGTTAATTCGTTCTCAGCAATTGCTCACGGTGAATCAGCTCACTAGTGATTGGAAGTAATTTGAGTAGAGAGTAGTAATGTTCTAACATACGACCCGTAATCTCTAAGGTTACAAAACCGGTCTAATTAGAAAACAGGATATGAGGTGAGATGGAAAGAATTTTATTTCAAATTAGCAATTAAACCTCATGCTGATATTTCCTGTAATAGTTCAATTTTTAGAGGAAATTTGGCCAGTATATGAAAGTCGCTGATAACTAGAATTAGTTGCAGCTCCAAGTTGAGAAAAGATATTCGGGTGACTGGAAGACCTGACAGCTGTCTTAAATGTCACCCATATTCTAGCAGGATAATAGTTCACTTCTGCAATTGACATATGTAGATATGAGATCAGTGGCCAACTGCTCTTCTAGCCTTGTCATGTCATAAGATTGGAGTTTTTTATACCATATTAACCAACCTAAATTTATGATTTTGTGATTTTTTAAGTGTTTTATTGTGTTTCTCTGTACAAATATTGATTCTGTGGCATATGGATATTTCTCTGACAATAAACGTCAACAATGTAAAAAAAAAAGGGGGGGGAATTTGAAATTTATCTTGAAATATTTTAAATTAAAGATGAAAAGAATAATTTTATATTTTATTAAAGATAATCAAATGGGAATTGATAAATTATCATAAATTTCAGATCTTATGGACCATCGTCTTGGTGTGGCAAAGGATTTGGGAGCAAATTTTGTTATGTTATCAAAGCCTGGTGAGGATGAGAAAGAAACTGTACAAAGAGTACATTCCATATTAGGAGGAGCACCTGACATTACAATTGAGTGCAGTGGAGCAGAGCCTAGCATCAGGCTTGCTATTCTGGTAAGTTTCCTATTCTGCACTTTTATGAAGTCAAGGCATTTCCCATGGCTTAGTAGCTTAACATTTTGTTTTTTAATTCTATGTTTGTTTTATTTTAGAAAGAAAAAATTAATGCTCAAACTCTGGATCTTTAACTCTGTGCATCTGTATGATACCAATTACACCATCTGATCTCCGATACAAACGTTGAGAAATTCTTTCTATAATAAAACTGTGTCCAATTCTGGAAAGTGTTAATTTAAAAATCTCTATGGCGCAACAGCCTTATAAGGCCCTTTACCTAACACAGGCTGCTGGCCTCATATCCACATGTGTTAATTGCATAGGAACATGATCATGCAGCCAGTATAGAAGTGACATGTGGTCAGCATGTCAGGTCCCCCAGCCGTTATAGCTGGTTTTTTCAACCTGGAACATCTACTTATTGTAGCTACCCAAATCCCTCATGATGCTGGGTGGGTGCCATCCCATACTGGCCAAAATTTCATGAGAAAGTTTCTTCCCCATGGAGACTCAAACCAGCACAATTCCTGTAGCTCTATACCAAGACATCTTGCCTTAACCAAACAGCTACAGTGCAGGACGTTAATTTAAAATATAAC
Source organism: Diploptera punctata (assembly GCA_030220185.1). NCBI lineage: Eukaryota > Metazoa > Arthropoda > Insecta > Blattodea > Blaberidae > Diploptera > Diploptera punctata. Next base: position 756,952 of record JASPKZ010010273.1, read on the forward strand.
ATCAAAATATGAAGCTTTACCACTTAAAGTAATGTATAAATTCTCAATTAAATACTTCAAATAAAAGTTGTCAGATGGCATTGCTGGTAGCAGTTGCTATTGGCCTTCAGTTGAAAGAGAATTGTGTAAGTGGAAAGAATTGATGTTCATATCGGAGCTCGGATGGTGTAATTGGTATCATACTGATGCGCAAAGTCAGAGATCTGAGGTTCAAGCCCTGGTTCGAGCATTAATTTTTCTTTCTAAAATAAAACTATGTCCAATTCTGGAAAGTGTTAATTTTATATATTACATCAAAATCTATGTTTGTGTGTTCAAGCCTGATTGAGATCAATGGATCTTTTCAGGGCATATAAACTCTGTGACTTCTTTCAGAACAGAGGGACTTCATCAGCTCAGTGGCCTCAAAAACTATGAATTCAACATTAACATTGGATTTTTTTTATTATTATTTTTATATGTTACCCCCTATCATCCCTAATGGAGTTTATGGGTCTCTAAAATTCCTAATTGTAAGTCATATGTACCAAGTTTGGTTGATAAAACAGTTCGCATGTTCCAAAATTGTACCAAGCTACGACTAATTATTCTTCCACATACAGTATATTGTCCATCGCTGTGGTCTCGAGGTAGCATGCTGCCTTGTCATGCAGCGGCCCGGGTTCGATCCCCGGTCGGGGCAGTTTTTCTGGGTGAGGTTTTTATCGGGGTTTTTCCTCACCTGTAAGACAAATGTCAGGAAAACTTTAAGGCCCAAATGGTCCCCGAAATCATATGGTCATCATCATCCTTCACCTGTGTGGAAAGCAACGGGAAGCTACCACACATACAATTCCCTAGTAAAGCTGCAAGCGTAGCATGAAAATGCTATGATTGCAGTGAAGGACCTGTCCTTGGGCAGAATTACTATGGATGGATACAGTATATTAGTCTATATGCTAATCCAGGACATAGCATCCAAATCTATTCATTTACCCATGAAACAAACATTTAAATGTCCAAACTTCTGCATTTATAATTTTAAGTATGACTATTTTTATTTACAAACCGGTAGTTATGCAGAAACTAAATTATTTCACATTTTAATAATAAAGAGAAAAATCATTGTGAAAGTAAATCATCTGCTCTCCATCGAGGATAACTAAAAATATCCGGAATACATATAATTTATATTGTTGATATAAAAGGTTGAATTATATAGTTGATGTTAATTTTTTTCTGAAAAAAAATCTTTTTTTTTTAAATCTATAGGAACTTGGTTCATAACTATCATTAAATAAAGTGCACAAGAGTAAAGTAAGGTAGAATATTTTTATCACTCACCTCATATTGTTGTTCTTATTTGATTATAAAACTAGTTTCGGAACATAGTTTCTGCTCCATCCTCAGTATCATCACGACCGTTGTTCTGTCGTCTTGAAGAGTTGTCCTTCTCTCCTTCCATTGGCTGACTGAAAAACCTCAAAACCAGGTCATTCTCACCGGGAATTTCAAAGTTCATTAATTTCTTCTTTTCGCTCTTTTGAATGTAGATCTTTTCCCAAACAGTAAGTTCTTTTGGTTTTTCTATTTGTTTTAATAATTTTGCTTCTTTCTCGATAAGATGTTTTTCTGACCATGCATGGGCAGCCACTGCAGATTTTTCTACTTCCCCTTTCTTGACATTCCTGAGATGTTCATTTATTCTAGTTTTCAAATTTCTTTTAGTTTTTCCTATGTAGAATTTCTCACATTCTTCACATTTAATTTGATAAATCCCTGATTTGTTTTCTTCTTTAATTTTCTCATTCTTATTAGGTCTAATCAGTCTACTGATGCTGTAGTCATTTTTGGGTGCTAACCTTATGTTGAAATCTTTAAAATTTTTTGAAACTTGTGGTGTTTTAATGGATGATATGTGAATTTTCTAAATTTTACATTATCTTCTTTTACTTTTAGAAGAGTGCTTTGATTAATAAATTTTTGTCTTTTGAACTTGTTTATTTTTTTGAGTATCATTTTTATAGCAAAACCATTTTTCGTGGCTACGTTGATTATGTGTTCTTTTTTCTTTTTCATAATTTTCTTTGTTCATTGGTATGTTCACTAATCTATATGTGTCAAACTATTGAAAACTGCTTCTTTGTGAGCTATGTGATTGAAACCTAAAGCTTTTATGTTTATTTAAGCTTTAGGTTTCAATCACATAGCTCACAAAGAAGCAGTTTTCAATAGTTTGACACATAGATTAGTGAACATACCAATGAACAAAGAAAATTATGAAAAAGAAAAAGAACACATAATCAACGTAGCCACGAAAAATGGTTTTGCTATAAAAATGATACTCAAAAAAATAAACAAGTTCAAAAGACAAAAATTTATTAATCAAAGCACTCTTCTAAAAGTAAAAGAAGATAATGTAAAATTTAGAAAATTCACATATCATCCATTAAAACACCACAAGTTTCAAAAATTTTTAAAGATTTCAACATAAGGTTAGCACCCAAAAATGACTACAGCATCAGTAGACTGATTAGACCTAATAAGAATGAGAAAATTAAAGAAGAAAACAAATCAGGGATTTATCAAATTAAATGTGAAGAATGTGAGAAATTCTACATAGGAAAAACTAAAAGAAATTTGAAAACTAGAATAAAAGAACATCTCAGGAATGTCAAGAAAGGGGAAGTAGAAAAATCTGCAGTGGCTGCCCATGCATGGCCTGAAAACAATCTTATCGAGAAAGAAGCAAAATTATTAAAACAAATAGAAAAACCAAAAGAACTTACTGTTTGGGAAAAGATCTACATTCAAAAGAGCGAAAAGAAGAAATTAATGAACTTTGAAATTCCCGGTGAGAATGACCTGGTTTTGAGGTTTTTCAGTCAGCCAATGGAAGGAGAGAAGGACAACTCTTCAAGACGACAGAACAACGGTCGTGATGATACTGAGGATGGAACAGAAACTATGTTCTGAAACTAGTTTATAATCAAATAAGAACAACAATATGAGGTGAGTGATAAAAATATTCTACCTTAATGAATATACCTCATAGTGAGAATTCCTAAAATAAGTAGTTAAGAGTAAAGTAGTTCATATTATTGTTGTGAATTTTAGACTTCTACATTATTATTTTAAATAATTATGAGACATGCTAAAAAAAAATATTGCCTCACCTCATGCTTCTATTTAAAAAAAAAGATTTAATATCTAATATAAACCTCATACTGTTACTTCCATAAGGTTTGATTATGAGACATGATTTAAAAAAACAGTAGGTCATACAGTATGGAATTCATTATTAAATGGCAAGTTTAAATATCATTTTCATAATTTAATCCATATTATTGGATACAATTTTATCCAGGACAAAACATTTTTAAGAGAAAACATTTTGCCCAAACTGGGATTTGAACCCAAAATCTCTAGTTCTGCATACTAATGCATTGACTGCTATATTATCTGGGCATCACACTTCAGACAGAAATTTTTCTCTTATATAATCCCATGTGCATGCAGCAGTAACTTTCATCCACACAACTCCATCTGGCTACTTCTTATTCAAGAAGATTTAATAGGATTTAACACTACTATTATAGCTGTGATGCTAATATTGCTTCTTCTTCTTCCTTCCAAATATTAGGCCAAGGCCTGTTACGATCCTATAGAAAATTTTCCCTCCAGCATTTCATAGGATGACCCAGAGATCTTCCTTCTCTTGGTATATAATTATAAACAGCTTTGGGATCCGATTTGAACTCATTCTTTCAAGATGGTGTTTCCAATTTAGTTGGTACTGTTTTAATATATTCAAAAATTGGCGTAGTCTTCAATTCTTTTAAGATATTGGTGTTCGTTTTCCGATCTCATCTGGTGTAACCCGCTGTTCTGCGCATGAATCTCATTTCACAAGCCGTTATTCTGCTTTCATGTTGTCTTTTTAGTGTCCATGCTTCACTACCATAGGTCAACACTGGTCTAGTCAAAGTGTTATATAAACACTATGTTGCTATATAACACTGTTACTAATATTGTAATGTTTTTATATGAATTTATACACTCATACTGAATGACAAATTAATTTTTGAAGAGAAAAATGTTTGCCTAATAAAAATTTACATGAACACATCACAATATTAGTAATACAGCTGTAAAAATAGCATTAAATCCTATTAAATATTCTTGAATAAGAATTAGCCAAGTGGCGTTGTGTGGACAAAAGTTCACTGCCATGTGTGCACATGATTATATGGATGATGTTATGCATCAGCTGGCTAAGTGCCTTTTTTTTAAAAGTGAGATTTTGATGCCATCTGTTGCACTGGCTCATGAAGTAAGTGTATGTACACTTTTAGCACCAACTCTTTAAACATAGCCTTATTATAAAAAAATATAAATGCCATCAGTCTTACCAGAAATTCTGTGTTTTGCAACAAATGGCTATTCTTCTATTGGATCGGAGGCCACACTGGACACTATGGAAACGAAAGGGCAGATTTCCTAGCAAAAATAGACTCAACGTTTCAAAGAACTCTATTATATGACAGACTACCTATTTCATTTTGCAAACAAAAGCTCCTTCAATACTACAGACATCTGGAACGCGCTGTACACATCATCACACAAAGGCCACCAAACAAAACTCTTCTACCCAAACATCCATACCAGGCAAGAAACCGTCCTAAATCCAACTTTCGTACTTACACAATTCCTCACAAACCATGGAAAATTCCAACAATACCTACATAGAATTGGAAAAGCAGCCTCACCGAAGTGCCCATGCTCAGAAGACGACCAAACAGCTATGCATCTTTTACTTCACTGCAAGCTACAGACCAGCGCACATCAAGAACCCAACATAGTGCTAAGAAAAGTTATCAAAATGCCATAAACAATCAAGTACATAAATTAAATATTCCAGACACTGAAATAAACCATATTAATTGTAAAACCGCCCTGTGCCGTAGCCCAGTGGTTAAGGCAGGAAGCCTTGGCGCAGAGCTACGGGACTTGCGCTGGTTCAAGTCTCCATGGGGGAAGAAATTTTCTCATGGTATTTCGGCCAGTGTGGGACCGGTGCACACCCAGCATCGTGAGGCATTTGGGTAGCTACAATAAGTAGCGGCTCCAGATTGAGAAAACCAGCTATAACGGCTGGGGGACTCGACATGCTGACCACATGTCACCCCTACACTGGCTGATTATCATCTACCTCTGTGATTGACACATGTGGATGTGAGGCCAGCAGCCGGCTGGTAGGCTAAGGGCCTTGTAGGCCTGTCATGCCAGGAGTTAAATTGTAAAACCATATAAAGTGTAAACTAAATATCCTGCGATATACCCACAGGGTAAAACGTAGGTTGTAAAACTTGTGTCAAATAAAAAAAAATGGCGATGAAACTAGATCTTCATAAATGCTAATCTAAACTTTCCATCATGTAGCTATGTGCCAAATATTCCCACTCTTAGATTGTTGATGCATAATTGTCAAACATGGAAAATAATTGCCTTATCGAGTATTGTTAGTTTGGTGCTACAATAAATAGTGAAGATTGACTTAAACTTTAAACATATTTTTCCAGGAACTCATATAATGGTGCATAGCCAGTTGATGCATAACACTGTCCATATAAGAGAGAGAAAAATTTCCATAAAAAGTGTGATGCCCAGATAGCATAACTGTCAATACACGTAAATTCAAATTCCAGTTTGGGGAAAAAAAATTCTCTTCAAAATTTGTCATTTAGTGTGAGTGTATAAATTTATACTAAAACATCGCAATAAAACATTATTCTTGAGCAAAGTTTTGTTGATGTACAAATGAAAATATAATAAATTTCCAATATCTGAAAATATGTACTCAATCCGGTTTTTTTTTTTTTGTACAGGCTACCAAAAGTGGTGGTGTGGTAATGATGGTTGGCATGGGAGCACCTGAAGTAAAAATTCCATTAGTTAATGCACTAGCCAGAGAAGTAGACATCCGTGGTCTCTTCAGATATGCCAATGAGTGAGTATTATTATAATTAGTATACCGTATTATTACATTACCATAAAATGAAAAGAATCTACCATTATTTCAATTCATATAAAAAATAACAAAACTACTTATTGTAATAATAATAATAATAATAATAATAATAATAATAATAATAATAATAATAATAATAATAATAATAATAATAATTAATAATAATAATAATAATAATATAATAATAATAATAATAATAATAATAATAATAATAATAATAATAATAATAATAATAATAATAATAATAATTACCATGGACTTTCTCTTCTATGAACATTACATAAAATTCTGTCCAAAATTCTTTTAGAGAGATTAATTCCATATGCAGAGGAAATTATAGGAGATTATCAATACTCCTTCAGGTGAAATAGATCAACAATTGACCAAATATTAGTATCCAGCAAATTTTATAAAAGATCAGCCAGTGTGTCAGTTATTTATAGAGTTCAAAAAAGTTGATAACATTTTTAGGACAGATGGCCTGTATAAAATTTTGCTTGAATTTTATGTACCCAAACTATTTTTAGATTAATAAAAATATGCTTGGATAGAACTCATAGTAAAGAATGAATACGGTATGTCAACGAGCTTTTCCACCAAGAAAAAATTGAAACAAAGAGATGTATTATCACTATTGCTGTATAACTTCATTCTTGAATATGACATTAGGAAAATCACTCAGACAATCTGGGTTTAGATATGAATGATATTTAACATATTTTTGCCTATACTGATGATGTGATTCTAAGAGAAGATAATGTTAATGAGGAAGCAAAAAAATGCAAAATCCTTTTTAAATGTTTCAATGATATTCCCTTAGATATAAACAGACAAAAAAAAAGTATATGGAAATGTTGTTTATTTTTTATCATTTCACTCACCTCATACTTCATAATTTATAGCAGACCCAGGGTTTCTTCACGTAATTCGTGACATTGTCAATGCTGCGTCATGTTCACAACTGACGTCCAACGGACGTTGGACGTCAGTTGTGAACATGACGCAGCATTGACAATGTCACGAATTACGTGAAGAAACCCTGGGTCTGCTATAAATTATGAAGTATGAGGTGAGTGAAATGATAAAAAATAAACAATATTAAAGAACCTCATAGTGTTATTTCCTATCTACATAACTTAATATGGAAATGTATTGTGATTTAAATATAGCAATTTATGACAAGATTACTACAGGTAATAATTCTTATGAAAAAATAAAAACATTGTATATCTAGGATAGTCCTGCATTGTAGCCAAGTGGTTAAGGCAAGAGGCCTTTTGCGCAGAGCTATGGGACTTGCACTGGTTTGAGTCCCCACGAGAGAAGAAATTTTCTCATGGAATTTCGGCCTGTGTAGGATCTGTGCCCACCCTGCATCGTGAGGCATTAGGGTAGCTACAATAAATAGAGGCTCCAGGTTGAGAAAATCAGCTATAACAACTAAGGGACCCGACATGCTGACCACATGTCACCCCTACACTGGCAGGATGATTGTCTACCTCTATGATTAACACATGTAGATGTGAGGCCAGCAACTAACTGGTAGGCCAATGACCTTCTAGGACTGTCACACCATGGAGTTTAGTTTTTTTTTTTTTTGGTATATCTAGGATCATCGTAACAGATCAACTTAAATACATATAAAGAAATTAAATATTGATTGTTTAAGGCAGGAAATTTGAGTTACTTCAGTTCAGAATCTCCTTTCTTCTCGGCTTTTCTCTAAGAATACAAAGATTAAAACATTTAAAATGATAATGTTGTCTATGGAACTTACATTAAGAGAAGGAATCAAGCTACAAGTACCGGTATTCTAAAATAAGATTCTAAAATGAATATTTGACCCCATAATGGATGTGAATGGAGAATGGAAGAAGCATTGCAATGAGGAGCTTCATAATTTATATTGTTGTCCTAATATTGTCAGTATTATAAACTTATAATCCTTGCAGGAGATTGAGATGGACAGGTCAGTAGCTTAAATGGTTGAAAGTAAAAATGGATATATCCAGACACAAACAGGACATATCCAATAGGTTATTAAAATAAAATATAGTCTAATTATATTAACACACAAGGAAAATCTGCTTCATTGTTTTTAAATTAACTCAACTGACACTATTGATCAAGTATAATCTAAATTTAAATATTTATAGAATATAAAATATTAATCCGAAAATTATTTATTTTTTGAAGAGAAAATTGTTTGCCTGGACTGGGATATGAACACAAGACCTCGGAATTTATACACCATTGCACTAACCATCATGCTATCCTACTTCAGGCAAACTTTTTTCATAGTTAAACATGAAGTATGAGGTGAGTGAAATAATAAAAAATAAACAATGGGAAATAACATTGAGGTTCTTAATTCAATGAATGAATGAGTCATTTCCTATCTTACCTCAGTTTGTTTTCTTAAACGTGAAAACTGCAGTTTTCAAGAGGACATCCCTCCCATTTTCAACCAATATTATGAGTCATAATGGGAGGGATGTTCCTCCTGAAAACTGCAGTTCCCGTGTTTAAGAAAACAAACTATGAGGTAAGATAAGAAATGACTCATTCATTCGTTAAACATTTTTTCTTCAGAAAATAATTTATGTATCAATGTGAATGTATAATTTAAATTAATATTGGGAAGTAAACATTATGAGGTTATATCATTAATAGTGAGTGGAAAACATATTTTAACAACTCACCTCATATAATTTCAAATTTCTTTGATACTGGCAGTTTGTCAATATCTTGTCTCTCTTCAGTCATGGCTTCCACTGTTGGAAGCCATGACTGAAGAGGGACAAGATATTGTCTGAAACCACCGGTATCAAAGAAATTTGAAATTGTATGAGGTGAGTCATTAAAAATATGTTCTCCACTCACTATTACTGAATGTATAAATTTACATATAACATCATCTCACCTCATAAATACACTTTCCTCATCTAACAGGTTTTGAAAACCTTCATTTTCATAATTAGCTGAACTCTAGTTGGAATATAGCTGATGATAAAAGCAAAAGCTTTCAAAATATGTCAGATGAGAAAAGCATATTTTATGAGATGAAGAGAAAAGTTTCCGATTCATATTTATATTCTATTGATAATTCACCTCAATGTGTTACTTCCCATTAATTCTTGTTAAATTAAATACCATACCTATGTTAATAAGTAGCACATACATCCTTCTGAAGCAAAAGCATTTGCAATAGAAATAATTCAAACTAAATATCCTCCAATAGACAGGGACACACATACATAGATGGTTTCCTCACAGAGATGATAGGAAGAGCTGAAACAGGTGAAACTGCCAATTCTTCTTCTTTTATCGGAAAGTAGATAAAAATACTACAAAATTTGATGGGGAAATTGAAGCAATATAAGTTTCTCTTCAACACATTTTTTACATGGCTACAGCAATGCAAGAATATTGTCATACTTGATTCCAGGCTGCAATTCAAAGAATATCATCTACAATATATCCTTAATAAAAAATCAAGATAATTCATTGCACGATAAAATAAATTATTCATCATCATCCTCTTATTGTGTCTTCCTTTCGGAAGGTTGATTCAAAATAAATTCTTCTAGGAACAAATTTAGTTTTACAATGATCCAAGTCACTGCAGCATAAAATTAAAGGAAAGGACTGCTACATTAGCTAAGAAAGGGCATAAAATCAACCACCCAAAACAGGTTATTGAATTACTTTGATTCTATGAGGATGACATAAAGATTCCATTTCCTTAAAAGCCAATTTAATTAAGTACATTAAAATATTCATCTCTCCTGCCTGTAATCCAAAATTCATTATTATTTTGTTTTGTGTAGAGAATTCAGTCTTAAGTAAAATAATATTTTCATTTTTTTTATTTGAAAGGAATAATATACACCTGAATTGGTATTAGAACCTAATTTCTCTGGTTCTGTATACCAGTGCTCTGACCAGTGAGCTACCAGGCTCATGATTCAAATGAATGATGTTTCTGATTCACTAGTGCTGTGATACTGAGCTGGTGTACAGAATCAGAGAAATCGGGTTCAAGCTTTGATTCAGGCTTATATTTTTCTATTACAAAGTAATGTTTTTATGAATATTATTCCCTGAGAGTAGATGATGATGATGATTGATGATGACGACGATAAATCTTAAAAATGATCTTACACAAGGAGATTGAAACATTGACTTGAATAAATTAATTTTTGACTGAGATAACAATTCTTGTTGTTATTATTATATTTTCCTCTTCAAATAAAATTAGTTTTTCAGTAAGAGGTGATAAATGTAATATCTAAGATCGATAATATTTTCATATCTTAATGAATCAATTCTTATCTTACCCCATACTTCATGCTTTTTACTGCAGAACTATAGTTTTCCAGATGTGTCCCTTCAGCCAAAACCATGACTACTGGAATTTTGTTGGAATCTTCATCTATAACACTGTCATCTGGTGTTGATTTGATGAACTGAGATCAAGTCCTGTTCTCTGTGAATTTCAAAATTCATGGATCTAAATTTTGATTTGGGAAAATATATATATATTTTCAGAAGAACAAATTTAGATACATGAATTTTGAAATTCCCAGTGAACAGGACTTGATCTCAAGGTTCATCAAATCAACACCAGATGGTGATGTTATAGATGAAGATTCAAACGAAAATCCGGTAGTCATGGTTTTGGCTGAAGATGAGAGGGACACCTCTTGATAACTGCAGTTCCAGTGTTAAAAAATATGAAGTATGTTAAGATAAGAATTGATTCATTAATTGAAGAACCTCTTAATGTTATTTCCCATAATTAACTTATGAATTTTATATCTTATTTGATTTTCTGTATTATATTTCAGTTATCAAATTGCGCTGTCTATGGTAGCATCAGGAGCTGCTAATGTCAAGAAATTGGTCACTCATAATTTCCGAATTGAAGACGTAGTGGAAGCATTTGAAGTAGCCAAAACAGGAAAAGGAAACCCAATCAAAGTGATGATCCATCCTCTCAAAGGCAAAAAATTGTAAATGTTAAATCCACTAGGGTCTACATCTACTCTTTTGGTAGAATCTTTTTGTGCTCTTTTACACTGAAATGTTAAGATTTAAAACCTGGTTATTGAACTTATTGTATTGTAAGAAAACATTTATTTTTATTATATCATACAGGAGTATATTTCCTCAATGAAACAGCTTTAACCTTAATTTTGTATTCAAGAATTACATGAAATATTAAAACAATCAAGAAGTTTTCTATTCTTAATTATATACTAATTTCCTCTCCATCTTACAAAAACCCATACATGCATACAATTGCTGTTGTGTTATCCTCTTTAATCTGATATTTATCGAATAAAACTACATTTTCTTTAAAATTAAATTAAAACAGAATAAAACTTTTTTTTTAAATTTAGGAACCCTAAATTTGGATACATTTAAATAAAATGGAGAGTTTAATCAAATAAATTTAATTTATCAAATTACTCACAATTCTCCACATAGTGTGTGAAAGTAGGCGGTTCCATAACACAAGCAGCTAGATGCTTGCCTCTCACCACTGGTCCTGAGATAGTCTCGGTCACTCCTTGTGGGTTTCATGATGTACAAAATGGAGCTTGGTCAGGGGTTTCTCCCGTTTTCCTCTGCCACAATTTCATTTCTCCGTACTCATCTCATCCATTTCGTTTCATTTTGTTCATCTGTCCCCATGATGGTGTGTCAGGTGTGGTCGGCTGTGCTTGGATATTGAATTTTGGAAAATGAAATTTTATTTATTATTTGGATTGTATAAAGAATAGAGCACAGATAGAATTAATTAGTTTATTGATTGTTCTGGCTGCTCTAACACCCTTGTCATTCACAGACCTCTATAAAGGGACCTCATCTCATCCCTTGACCCAACCCCGAGTTGGGGATATTTATTTTTTAGTTTGTGAAAGTAAAGTGACCCTGCTACAAGCCTTTAGGAGACAACTTATATAATTCCTTTCAATGTATAACTAAATTTTAACAATCGCAATGATGGACAAATTTTTATTTGAAAAAAAAAATTAACACTGGAACTGGGATTTAAACCCGAAACCTTTATCTTTATACACTAATGTGCTGACCCATTACACTATTCAGGTTTCTAGTGCAAGCATTATTTTTGTTTTATATCTCATGTAGTATTCTCTATTGTCACGAGGCAGAAAGCCATAGCTTACAATGCTATCTGATGGCTTCTAATCCAAGAAGACATTTATTGAGAATTGAGTTGCTCAGTGGAAAAGAGGCACATGCCACAAATCTGCCGATTGTTTTTGTTATGGTTAAGTAGATTCTGCTATCTTGCATCAATTCCAATAACTATTGGAACTATTTGCATGGTGGTATGTGTCTATTCTTTAACAAGGAGCATAATAAAACTTGAAGATTCTGAATTATAGAAATAGCTAATGGAAAAAAGGCACATGCCACCTTCTTTCTCTTTTATCTCAAGTGGTTACAGTCAATGTTCCTGATAGTTTGGCAGAAATGAAACTAACCTATCAGAATATAGTTCCACAGCCCTCTGGATCTATAATAATATAGATCCAGAGGGCAGTGGTAGTTCTCAAATTACCTACAACATTTCCAATATGTCTGACATAGATATTGAGGTTTAATGCAATTTCTGAAGAAAAAAGGCAAGTTAATAGTAAAAGAAGGATTCATCATGAAAGTAAGTGGAGGATAATGAAAGAACACGTCTGAGAAATAGTGTATAACAATAAGAAGATTGTGCCAGCAAAGGAGTTGGTAAATAGTGGAACACGTGTTGCACATATCATGTGATTTCACTCCACTAATGATTAGTGAAGATAAGAGAGGTTATGCAAAGAAGAGAAAAGATGAAACATAAGTCAAAGGAAGGTTTTATTCAGATGCTATGTTCATGTAACTAACACTAGCGAACTTTGAAGTCTGTAGAAGTGAATTTCTAGCAGTTCACAGAATATCAATAAAATGTTTAAGAACTGTTCGGAAAAGTGAAGAATGTGTTAAGGAAGTTTCTGATGATCAAGAAGAGAGTCAATAAACATCAGAAATTTGTGTCCATACACCCACTGAAGATAGAAGAGACATTATGTGAGGCATATGCCACTACTTAATTTGCACAAATTACATCCTATTACATAAAAACACTTCATACTAGGAATATTTGAACTAATATTTAATAAGATATTCAATACATCATCTAATTCAAGATCCTGGTTAAAAAATTAAAACATAATGTCCATATTCCACAGATAAACAACTTTCAGAAATTCCTTGTTTCTGTAAAATAGTTTTCTTGTGGCATGAGCCTCTATTCCACTGGGCAACTCAATTTCGTGTAACCTTCATAGCATAAAGCTTAAATCAAAGAAAAATTAATGCTTGCACTGGAATCTGGAATAGTATAATGGTCAGCACAATACATTAGCTTATAAAGCTAAAGGTTCTGGGTTCAAATCCCAGTTCAGGTGTTAATTTTTCTTTTCAAATAAAAATGATGTTTGCTTATATATATTTAACATGCATTATTTCAGGCTGTTATGTTAGTTAGCATGTCTACCTCATGACCAGAGAGTTTGGAGAGTGACATCGAGTAGAGTTAGAGATTTTAATTGTAAAATTTTCTATTTCACGGCCAGGAGGATTGGTGACATCAAATTTCTAATTACTAGATTATGCATCAGATGCCTGAATTAAATTTCAACTAATCCACAGGAGATATGTTAGGAACTCATTTAGTACCATTAATAGCAATGTGTAAATTGGAAAAGGGAGCATAACTACTATGGTGCAAAATCCCACAATGCAGGCAGATTTTATCCTTCTGCAGGGCCTTTAGTCAGTATGATAGATTTGAATGTAGTAAAAACTAAATTTAACAAGCTTTGAAATTAAAACTAAATGATGAGTCCAACAAATATTTTTCTTCTTCTTCTTCTTCTGCACTTTCTGGATTAGGCATTAGTTGCCTGTTCCATCTTCAGTAATAAATCTAAGACCATCTTTTCCGAGGACATCCAACATCTCATCTTCTTGGAAAATAATGTAAGATTTTATTTGGTAATCTACTTCTTTCCATTCTTTCTACATGTTCTTTCCACTGAATCTTGTTGTTAAATATATTTCTCTTTTTATGGAGTAAATCTGTAGTTCTTCATGGATATCCTCGTTTCTTATCTGGTCCATTCTAGTGCATCCTTTTACTCTTCTTAAGAATTTCATCTCTGAGATATTTTTATTAATCTTATTGTATAAATTATAAAGCAAACTTGTCAATTTTTGTGCTTGCATGAATTTTCAGATTTCATTAGTAGATAAGCTATAGTGAAATCTACTTATAAAATGTATGTGATCTACAGAAAAAAAAATGGTAAGGGCCTTCAGTGACTCCTTAGGAGTAGGGGCCATAAAGTGTATTTTTGTGCCACGTCATCAAATGGGGGACATTAAACTTGTTGCTTTTCAATAGGAGTGGCTATGTGCCAGTTGTGGGTTTCACTTCATATAGCATATGCTATTCTATAGTGTTCTGCCTCACTGCAATCATAGCATTCTCATGCTTTCCAGTTTTACTAAGAAATTATAGGTGTGGTAGCTTCCCATTGCTTTTCACAATAACATACTTAGATTATGCAAATACTTCTTTTTCTACACAGTGCGAGTATACATACACTACAGTCCATAGATGAAGTGTATTAAAGCAGTAGATATTTCATACTCAGCACATTATATCATGAAGGATTGTATTAGATGCTGAATGGACATGTTACTTCCAAGTCTGACTGACCCACTTCAAAATTTTAATCATCGCCCTTACCTCACAGCAAACTACGAAACATTAAAATATAAAGTAACTAAACTGAATAAGAAGAGCAAATTTAATTACTGTAAAACACAAAATACTTACTTACTCACTGGCACTATCGAACCCGTAGGTTCATGGCCGCACGGACATAAGCTCTCCATACATCCCTATCCTGAGCTAATGCTTTTCAATCATTCCCTGTATAATCTACTTCCCTCAAATCATAGTTAATGTTGTTCTCCCACCTCATTCTTGGTCTACCAACTGGGCGTTTTCCTTCTGGCTTTCCTACAAGAAGTTTCCATGCACGTCTTTCATTCCCCATACGCGCAACTTGTCCTGCCCATCGCAGTCTACGAGACCTAACTGTTCTTATTATATCTGGCTTCCTATAAAGACCATGTAGTTCATTGTTATGTAGTCTTCTCCATTCACCTGTCTGTTCATCTCTCTTTGGTCCAAAAATTTTCCTAAGAACTTTATTCTCAAATACTCGTAATCTCCTTTCCTCCCTTAAAGTAAGAGTCCATGTTTCGCACCCATATAATATAACTGGTAGAATAATAGTTTTATATATTTTCAGCTTAACATTTTTTGAAAGGAGTTGGGACATCAAAAGTCTCTGCAATGCATAATAGCATGCATTTCCAGAATTGAGCCTATGTTTAATTTCTTTGTGCATCTCATTCCTATTTGTGATTATTGTTCCTAGGTATTTGAATTCAGCCCAAAATATAAAACATAAAATTGAATACGCCTGAAATAAACTACAGATGTGACATCATGGACTGTTCCTATATTCTCAAATAGTAAGCCATTGTATCACTTGTAATTCCCCGTGCCCCCCTTCGTCCCTTGCTTTCATTCTTCTCGCCTGTTTACTATACATATTGTGGTCTGTTAAAATGTATCATAAACCTTCAACAATTTGGTTCCTGTTGGTCGGCCATGTTGGTCTAGTGGTAATGTTCCTTGCTCTAGTCCTAAGGGTTGCAGATTCAAACCTGGGCAGGTCAATGGATTTTTTCAGATGGAGGGCCCTGGCATCTGGAGATTTGAAGGCTTGTAAAATAATCTTAAGCTTAAAAAAAGAGAGGTCTCTAAGCAAAATGTACAAATCTTCATCATCCAAGTAATACCTTAGTTTTAATTTGAAGAGAAAAATTTTCGCCTAGACCGGGACTCGAACCCGGGACCCTTGGCTTTCCGGGCCAAGTGCTCTACCAACTGAGCTACCGAGGCGAGTTACGATCTAGATGCAAATTTTTCTCTTATATATGTTGTAATTCCCTATCGCCAAATGCTTTTGAAACCATTGTTTCTATCTTTGCAAATGGCAGCTTCTTAGTTAAGAAGACATTTATTGGGAATTTAACATTACTTTATAAAGCTAGTAAGGCTTCTAATGATGTTTTTATTATTGATTTAACATTTCTCAATGAAAGATAAATTTAATTTGAAGAGAAAAATTTTTGCCTAGACCGGGACTCGAACCCGGGACCCTTGGCTTTCCGGGCCAAGTGCTCTACCAACTGAGCTACCGAGGCGAGTTACGATCTAGACGCAAATTTTTCTCTTATATACGTTGTAATTCCCTATTGTCAAATGCTTTTGAAACCATTGTTTCTATCTTTGCAAATGGTTTCAAAAGCATTTGGCGATAGGGAATTACAACGTATATAAGAGAAAAATTTGCGTCTAGATCGTAACTCGCCTCGGTAGCTCAGTTGGTAGAGCACTTGGCCCGGAAAGCCAAGGGTCCCGGGTTCGAGTCCCGGTCTAGGCAAAAATTTTTCTCTTCAAATTAAATTTATCTTTCATTGAGAAATGTTAAATCAATAATAAAAACATCGATACCTTAGTTAATAAATAAGGTGAATGTGGTACATCCTGTCTCTTAAATAATAATTTATGAGGTAAGATGTACCAGATTCACCTTATTTATTAAGAAGAACCTCATAATCTTACTTCCTATTGTAATTTATTAATACCTTAGTTGCCTACTAGATGTCTCATTGGGTTGGTATGCTAACCACCTGCTATTTGACATATGTAGGGAAATAAGTGTAACTAAAATAGCTTGGTCTAGAAGCTCCTAACAAAGGAGAGCTATGGCTACATTCAAAAATCCATACAGCCAATAAGTAAGTAGTTCTTGTTGTTTCCTCTGAAAACATGTGAAGCACTTCCATCT
Source organism: Diploptera punctata (assembly GCA_030220185.1). Lineage (NCBI taxonomy): Eukaryota > Metazoa > Arthropoda > Insecta > Blattodea > Blaberidae > Diploptera > Diploptera punctata. Next base: position 773,971 of record JASPKZ010010273.1, read on the forward strand.
ATCTCTTTGCATAGCTATTGTTTTGACCTCTTTCCGTGTTTTATTCCTTTTATGGATTTCTTCTATCAACCTCCTCCAAGTTTCTTGGGACGTGCTTTTTCATTTGGCTCCATGTGGGTTCCAATCAAGTACCTCTTCTTCTATTGCTCTATCTAATTTCCTGAGTGTGTGTGAACACCTCTTCTTCTACTGCTCTATCTAATTTCCTGAGTGTGTGTGAACAGTCCTTCCAAATTTTTATTTGTCTATCTGTTGGTTTCTGCCTAGTCTGTTCACATATGTTTTCATTTGATATTCTTTCTAGCCATCTTACTTGAAGGATCCTTTGTAAATATCTATTTATAAATGTCTGTATTATATTTTGTATTTACTTTGTTACTCTGCATCTTTCACATTCATATAAAATTGAACAAATTATATATTTGTATTGAATATCTTTATCTTTATTCTTTTTTTATATGCTTTTAGCTTTCCAGATGGGGCATAATTGTATAAATACTCATTTGCTTCTTTTATTCTATTTTTTTTAGTCTTCATCTGTTCCATCTTCTATTTTAATTATACTGCCTAGATAAGTAAAAAAAATCAGTTTGTTCTATTTCTTTATTTTTTTTTATATATATATATATATATATATATATAGATAACTTGTCATTTACTTTTGTGTTTATTCTCATTTCATAATTTTATTTATAAACATAAATAAAATGTTTATATTGAATCCAATAGTTTTTCCTTCTTATAATCTTTTTAACATTGTTGACATGTCATATATATATAAAAGCTAGAAGACACACATCATCTGCAAAATCCAACAAGGGAACTTTCAACTATTGCATGTCGAAAACTACTTCGAAATTTCTCTCAGAGAAGATCATGTCCAAAAAAATTATCTGCTACCTTCAATTGCTAGGCACTAAAATTCAGGGCCAAATCTCTCATTTAAACTATAGGGAAGTGATATAACACCTGACCTGATGTATTGGTTAACTCTGACAACCTGCCGTCTGTGCTATGCCCCTCCTCTTTCTACTCAAGCAGGAATGTTCATCTGCTACATACAGTGGGTTGCCATTGCTAGAATCTAGCTTCAATTTCTGTGTCATGCAGTTAAAAAGGCAGATAATTTTTTGAACATGGTCTTGGTACATAACAACAATTCTCTGAGAGAAATTTCAAGATAAGTTTCGGCATGTAGTCGTTAAAAGTACCTTGTAAGTGGAGTTGTGGGGTCGAAAAAGATACCAACAGAAAATGTGATAGTATGTGCAGTTATTGTATTTATTGTGAAAAATAGAATTATAAAATAGTTTGTTTATTTAACTAACTGATTGTGGAATAATATGGATCATTTGGGGAGGGGAAATTCACTAAATTACAGGATATAGCACAAGTGTAGTGAAAAATAGAACAATAATTACCACGAACATCTATACAATGAATTTGTCAGATTTTGTGTTCACTCACATTTTTTCACTGAAATTTCAAAATACACTGAATAAAAACATCACGTAATTTACAAAAACTTTCTTTCATAATAGGATGTTCCTAATTCTCCACATAACTGATCAGCATGTTCTAGCACATTGGTCTATCATATCTAACACAATACTGGTTTGTTTTCTTTTCGTTTGAACGAAGACACAATGCACAGTTTTCTTTTACATCCTTTATTGGTCTTCCATTCTTCTGAAATAGTTTTTTCAGAATCCTGGAAACAATCATTCTGAGTTTTTTTGGTAGTTGATCATTTACATATCTTTCGTTCAGGTATGGCTCTGTAAATTGTCGGCCTAAAGTTTTCAGGAATTCAAAGTGAGAAATAGGCTTGTAATCCTTGAAAGATGATTGCAATACCTAACAATTAACATCATTTTTGTTCAGAATAGCATAGCAGACAGCCAAGGGACCATCTCCATCTTCGCCTGCTTGTGCTGTATGTAAAAACGTTTTGTTCAAAGGTATCTACTCCCCCTTTCGAACTATTATAAAAATACGAATATAATTTGTGGTTTGCATGTCTCAGGATCAGTACATTTCGTATAGTGCATGTTAGATAGCATAATTGCAGCTTTTTATTTTTCAGGTACATGCGAAATAATTGTTTGATCTCTAAACCCATACTCTATGATGTCCATTATAGGCGTCTTGTTTGTTTGGAAGGATATGCTAAAAAATTTCAGTCACATTCTAGTTCTGAATCTGTTTCATGTTCTGAATAATTATAGTCAGGGTCTTTTCAAAGACCAGGAAATCAGTATCAAGCACTGATATACGTTTACGAGCATGATAGACCATATTAACACCATTGTTATATAAACTAACGTTCAACAAAAATACTGGAATGCTACTGGAGTTGTGAGGTCGTAAAGAATACCACTCTTTATTGTACTTATACACAGAGAAAGTAACAGTACTTACAGGTTACAGACCATGGCTAAGGGTCAATATTAAATAAAGGGAAAGCTACTCAAAAGGATTTTGAAAAAAAAAAGAAATGGATTTTAAAATGTCAGGGGTGTCCAGTTTCATTGGTATTATAAAAGACCCCACAACTCTGGTTAAGGCTTAATATTTACACTTAACTCATCGATACTTTTGAAATTCATGACGATACACTGTTGAGGTCACTATGTAATATTTATAATATGAAAATATTTCACAAGCTGAAGATGAAGCATATGCTTCGAAAGTACTCCACACACCACATCCAATGTTGAGGAAGACTGAGATCTCGGGTACTCTATTTTTATATTATAAATATTAATTAACTCATGCCCCAAATGGGAGTCAATGACCAATCATTTTTCAATGAATTTTGTTTTACATCCAATGACAGTTGTATTTCCCCTCGTTCTTTATAGATTTCTCTTTACCAGCTCCTGCTTTTTTTGATATAGAAATCTCCTCCTTTTTAATATTCTGAACAGGTCAGAGCATTTTTTTTGCAGTGACTGATTCTCCAACAAATACACTGAATATAGCAAATTATGAACAGATTTACTTTAAACTACACATTTGATAATTGTGTGTTCAATAATTGAGTTTTGAAATAATGATTTTACCGAATTGTTTACTGAAAAATTAATAACCTATAATGTTGGTTATAATATACAGTTTGACGTGTTTAATTTTTTTTCTCCACTATGGTGCATTCTTACAATATTGCAATCCTATTTGGCAATAAATAATATGATCAAGTTGCAGTGACCAAATAAGACCAACAAAAAAACTTTATATTTGATAATATTTTGGCTAAATTTTAGTGAAAAATTTCATACTGCCTCATATTTTTCAAATTTGAAATTCTGGTATTTTTTCAATAACATCTAGGAATTCGTTAAAAAATTTTGAAAATGACATTCTGAAATGTTTTAACACAGCAGGCAAGTGAAAATTCCTCAGTGTCCCTTACTGAACAAGATAAATAAATTTGATAAAAGTAAATAATTGGATGAGGAGATATGGAATGACAAGTTAAATGGAGGTTTTCGTCTGAAACTCTATCCCTACAATAAGAACATGACCCTAGATGAATAAGCAAACAAAAATGTAAGAACAATAACCTCCTACCCTACCACTCAGGTAGCTGCCATTTCCATCTTGCTACCTAAGAGCAGTCCTTACCTTGTGAGTGGATTACACCATTTAATTGTAGTAAAGACTGGTTGCTCTTAAATATGAAGCAGTGCTTTTTGAAATTAGTGAAGTTCTTGTAGGTAAGGCCAACATTATTCTCACTTACATCAAACTGCCAAATATAGCATGATAAATATACTTCATAATGTGACATGGAGGGCACTTTTTCATTGTACGAAACACCAGACAGGCATTATAGTTTACTATCTGAATACGTTACGAACAAAATTGATAACTGGACCAAGTAGACCAAGACTAGATACTGTGGAAGGACCATTTCTTAAAAAAAAACTAATGTTAAAATAATTTTAACTCTATTTATTTCACCATGTTCATAGTTGATTAAATCTTACTATAATTGCAAAGAGAGTTCCGAAACAATCCCTAGAATTAATTGTGGATTAATAACATTTAACATCTTGTTTCTCCAAATATGACATACTGGACTTGGTCTACTTGTGCTCTTAAACAATCAAATTTAATGTTATTGTTATATTTGCATGTACTTGAATTCAAATATCTTCATGCAATATAAATGGAAATCATCCAATGGGAGGATCTTTATAGACAATTGGCTCAAGTCGTTCACCGGGGATGTCGCCCCTGCATGATGGCCATCTTTACCTCCAGAACATGCTGCGTCTGATACTTATTTTCATTAGGAGCTAAGTTGACCACAGGGTCAGGATGCTGCCAGAAGGTTTGGTCCAGCTAAAAATCCTAACCCCATCGAGACTCGAACCCACGACATTCTGGTTTGTAGTGTGATTCCTCAAACAACTACACTATGTTGTGAACCATGAAAATAGCTTCAAATCATGAACATGATATTTTATATTGGGACAAAAATAATTAAATAGATAATTAAAATGGAAATACAGTGAACATCTTGATTTCTTGGGTCACAAATAAGATCTGGTTGTCTCATTTATGTGCTGGTATGTACATTTATATATTATAAAGGGCTTGTGCATGTAAATGTACATAGAAAACAGTAGCTTCATAATATTTTTGTGTCATCATTTTTCATATTTTGGTATACATTTTTTCATATAATTCCTCACTCTACTTATGATAAACATTTCAACTCTCTTCCTCTATACACACTGGTTTACCTTCAACTCCCACTCACTTAATAATGTTATTCTTTGGTTTCAAGATCATCTTAATTTGAGTCTTACAATAGTTAAATTTTTCAGCTAATTTTCTTACCAAAATTTCATTTTTGCATTCACTTATAACTTTAACACGCTTCTCTAAGTTCAAGTTAATTGTCTTCTTACTGCACAATTTTCACTTTTCCTATCTCTTTCTCTTTACTACCACAATTTCTGCTAATGGTTTCAGTGTTAGGTGCAGCACATAAGATACCAACCCAACACCACAATTTACATTTGATTTCCACTCACTTCTTTGATTTCTAGATCATGTTAATTTGAGTTTACCACAGTTTAATTTTTTAACTAGATCTAATTTTCTCTTTGAAATTCCATTTTTATGTTCATGAATAACTCTAACACACTTCCACAGCTTCAAGATATTTGCCTTCATATTGCACATTTTTCACTTTTCCATTGACAAATGAAACAACAGTGACAAACTTTTCTTGTTTCATTCTCTCTACACCATGGTTTACATTTGATTCCCATTCACTTTTAAACATCACTCTTTAATTTCAAGATTGTGTTAATGTGAATCATACCACAATTAAAATGTCTTTGATCTCACACTTTACTGTACTTACATACATTTTTAATATACAAAGAAACCTCTCTTAAAAACCATTGTATTAACCTCCCTTTAACCAAATTTTCTTGGAATCAACATTAAAATCAATAAATAAGGCGAGTCTATTACATCTTACCTCATAAAAAACATAAAATTGATGTAAACACCAAATTATTAAAACCATGAAAAAATACTAAAGAAATCACCATTTGGGAGAAGAACAGGGATAGAATCATGAATTTTGAAATTCCTGGGAGAGGAATTTGATATGCAAATTCTTTGGTTCACCAAAAGATGGAGTGGGAGTTGACATCCAGGGCTGACAACATAAAAATCAACAGTATAGACAAAGCTGAAGATGAAACACAAGTGTATATTGAAACATGTCCAAAAAGAACTACATTTTATGAGGTAAGATGCAACAGACTCACTTTATTTATTAAGGAAACCTCATAATGTTGCTTCCTATTGTAATTTTAGTAATATTAATATAGAAAAACTTCTATTGAAAGACTATAATTTGTTTGGCTTAACTTTGCAAGAAATTTGTAGAAAGAGACAGCAGTGCTCACCTCTCTCACTCGCACCAGTGTTGTCGGTGTTTCTACACCAGATGTTAATAGGGGTATGGGGGAAGATGAAAACTGACAACAGAGTGGGTTCTTTCTCTTGTACTGGGGCGAAAGCGGTTAAGGATCTACCCTTATATATCCACCTCTCTCTTTGCCAAGTTAAGCCAGATATACAATAGCCCTATCCCTGACCACTAACCAGTCATAAATTACTGTTTTGTTTTCAACTTTTATTTAGTGACCAACATATCATATTCCCACAATGGACTTAAAAGTGTGAGATCAAATCAAATTAATATTATTAGAACCCTGTTGAAAATAAAGGTATTGGATATTGTGAAGCAGCAAGGGGTAATGAAGCAGCAAGGGGTAACCAATTATATTATTTTTGGTCTGGATATCTTACCTCAATATTAATATTAATATTGAGGTAAGATGTCCAGACCAAAAATAATATAATTAAAATAACCTCAAAATATAACTTCCTAAAATTAAATATTATATTAAGGGGTAACCAATTTCATTGCCAATAATAGGTGGATCAAGTGATTCAGAGTGTGCAGAATTTTCTGCATAAAGCTGGTATGAAGACGTGAAGACTAGCAGTATCATCTTTCCTCGGTTTCTGCATGTACATAAGGGACTGTCTTTTATTTTAAAACAGTAGTAATAACTGTTTATTTTCCTGTGCCCTGTTAAGGAAGTAGTTATTTTTCCATTAATGGTACGTTTAATTTCAATCTTTCTTTCACACTAGGTAAAAAAGGATTTTGTCACTGCATCTAAAGTTATTCTGGAATAGTCATTATTCTGCTATCTTGTGAATTGCTACTGTTTTTTGATGGATAGGAAGATGGTGACCAGTTTCTAGATATTCTAGCGCTTTGAGACTTGCTAGCTGTTCTGCTTGATTGTTCGTGCTGTGATTTTGTAGTCTGTATTGTAGCTCATGTGTAGGTAGTTTGTTGATGTATATGGCAATTTCTGCTCCTACACCTGTGTCTCCTTTGCTATCATCGGTGTATATGTTGAGATCATATTCCAATTTCTTCTGCTTTCTTTTTATCATGTAAATCTCGGCAGGATGCGGCCACTGCGAGTAGTGTCTTGGAATGTCCAAAGTTGTTTCTATTGGGTTCCCTTTCTTTATTGTGTCGAAACTTGCTAACTTTGGATCTCTAATATTATTGGAGTATTTTTTGTTAGGATGCATAATGCTTCATGTGACATGGTACAAAAAGCCTTGGCTATTCTAATATTTATTAATCTCTGCACTTGATTTAGTTTTATTGCATTATGTTGTTTGTTGATGGCTTCAATCCAGATGGGGCTTCATATGATAAGATTGAAAATATAGCGCCTTTGTAAATAATTCTCATTACATCAGAATTCAGTGCCCAATTCATTTTTGCACATTTTGCTAATGCATGTATCAGATTAGTACACTTTTGAGTTACTAGATATATATGTTTGTCAAATTTAAACTTTTTGTCGTTACATTGGTCGTTACATCAAGGTATTTTATACTCTCTGATTCCTGTTGTTCAGGAAATTGTTTTGAGTTCTTGCCACTTGAAGTCTTCTTTTTGTTATACCAACAGTCTTGATTTCTGTTCATTGAATGTAATTTTATGTTTTGCCCAACATTCGACCTTATACAAGTCAAAGTTTGTATTGTTTTCCAGCTTAATGAGTGAGGCTTTCTCTTTTGGTGATCATCAGAAAATCATCTGCAAAGACTAGGACCTTTGTATGTTTACCATATTCTAAATTCAGGAGTGAATTATACTGGATGTTCCAGAATCCCGGATAACAGCAAGATCCTTGTGGGCAACCTTTGCTGATGGATTTTTTAATTGATGCACTGTTTCTGTTAATGATGCTGTTCTTCCATAGAAATAGCTTTTAAAAAGCTCATAAATATTTTTGTATATAACGACATGAGAGCTACATATTGTCCATTTATGGTCTCTTGTACAGTTTTCTTTAATGACATCACTGCATCCACAGTACTAGTTTGAGGTTTAAACCCAAATTGCCATTGATTCATTAAATTGCTACTGTACATATGGTACATTATTCGTTTTATTGATAGTTTTTCTAGTACTTTTACTGACATTTAGGAGACTGATTGGTCAGTATTTTGATCCATCATTGGTGTCTTCTTTTCCTGGCTTTGCAATTGGTATAATTTTAACATGTTTCCATTTTTTTAGGAAAACATCCTGTTCTGAGGCTTGCATTATACATCGCAGTAAGGATAGCTCATAATAATACTGGTCAACATGATTTTTGTTTCATGAGTACCAATAGTTGTACTTAATGCAGTTTTTATCATGTTTTCAAATATGTATTCGGAATTTCTCCATCACCCACAGTTTATTTAAATAACACTAGTTAACAAGGTTTTTGGCATATGCTTGAAACTATATGTATCAAATCAAGTTTTATGTGCTATTTAAGAATATGAATATGAAAATGTTCCATCACCCTCAAATTTTTAGGAAATCACTAAAATATATCTAAAAATATGAAAAAAATTGTAGTATGCATAAATTATTATAATTATTATTAATTATTAACGAATTGTGGAGCATATCTAGAAATCAGTTTCCAAAGCTTAGTGATGCAAAAGTGAAAGAGGGAATATTCATTGGCCCCCAAATACAAAGACTTGTACATGATGATACCTTTGAGAGAAAGTTAAATGATACAGAGCTAGCAGCCTGGAAGGTCTTATGTGAGGTAGTGAATGGGTTTCTGGGAAATAATAAAGCAGAAAATGATCAACAGTTGGTTCAAGAACTTCTGAAGAGTTACCAAAAACTAGGATGCAGACTGTCTCCGAAAATTGATTTTCTCCATTTGCACCTGGAATTTTTCCCTGTGAATTTGGTTTCTGTCAGTGACGAGCAAGCGGAAAGATTTAATCAGTATATTCAGAAAATGGAGCTGAGATATCAAGGTAGATGAGATCCTCACATGATAGGTGACTGACTATTGCTGGTTTTTAGTTAGGGAGACTGACACACACTAAGAGGAAGAATTAACTATAAGTCTTATTTTATTTAATTTTAAAAGTAGCTGTCACATTTATAATCCATATTACCTGTATGTATCAGTTAATAAGTAGTACTACACAAAGGGTTTTGACTATTAATTCTTAGGATTTTTAAATTCCAAATACAATTTCAAACTATATTTGAAGAGAAAAATTTTCGCCTATACCAGGACTCGAACCCGGGACCCTTGGCTTTCCGGGCCAAGTGCTCTACCAACTGAGCTACCGAGGCGAGTTACGATCTAGACGCAAATTTTTCTCTTATGTACGTTGTAATTCCCTCGCGCCAAATGCTTGAAACCATAGCTTCTATCTTTGCAAATGGCGGCTTCTTAGTTAAGAAGACATTTATTGGGAATTTAACACTACTTTATAGCCAGTAGGGCTTCTATTGACAATTTTATTATTAATTTAACACTTCTCATTGAAGGATAAATTATATTTGAAGAGAAAAATTTTCGCCTATACCAGGACTCGAACCCGGGACCCTTGGCTTTCCGGGCCAAGTGCTCTACCAACTGTGTTTAGTTTATAGTCAAAATTACGTACTTTTATTACATTTTACTGAGGATAAAAGTCAATAGTAGCATCAATTTATTGATTTGTAAACTTAAGGCATTTTATAACGTAATTAAAGTAAAGTAATCCTACTACAGGCCTCAGGAGGCCCTTGGGGTAGTAGGAGGTCCCACTTTTACTGGACAATCGGCACTTGATGTCAGCCCTGCATGACGGCCGCCTTTACCCCTAGAACAAATATCTGGTACTCATTTCCGTAGGCTGAATCGACCCCAGGACCATAGTGCCATCAGAAGGTTTGGGTCAGTTTAAAAATCCTGACGCCACCAGGACTTGAACCTTCGACCTTCTGGCTTGTAGCGCAGTGCCTTAACCACTATGTGCCCCTTAAAGTTGCCAACAGCACATGATGTTCCCAATCGGTCACCCATCCAAGTACTAACGTAATTCCATAATTAAATTAATTATAGTTGTGAAATTTTTACAATTATGTTTAAATTAAATTATATTATCTGTCACTTTTGCTAGAATCGAATTCAGTTCTGTCACAGGAAAATGTTACATGTTATGGACTTTTTACTGTCATTTTTGTGTTCAGGAGGTCTGATTTATATAAAATGACATGTTTTTGTCCATGACGCAGATAAAAAGTTGAAATTTGTTGACTAGTGTAATTAGTAAGTTATGGACTTTCCACAGAATTTCAACTACAATTCCATTTTCACCTGGTGCTTTACTTGAATCCATTCTTTTTATTACCATTCCAATTTCTTCTATTGTAAATAACCTATCATTAGATGTATTTAGCATTGTTCTTACTTTGTTTCTGACTTGCATATGGTGATCATTGTCACCACTTTCATCATCCTTGGGAGCAAAAGATTCCATCATGAATTCCATTGTTTCTTTGAAGTTTCTGGCGTAGGTTCCATTGGGTTTACAAAGAGTTGTCATAGTCAGATTTGATTTTAATCTGCCAGATGCAATTTTATAAGCTGTGTTTCACGGGTTTGTCTTTTCGGTTAGTGTATAGTAATTTTTCCAGGATTCTTATTTCACTCTCCTGATGGCTATCTCATACTTTTTCTTCCATTCTTGATATTGGTGTCTTATAATATCTCTAAGTCCACCGCTGTGGTCTCGAGGTAGCGTGCTGCCTTGTCACGCAGCGGGCCCGGGTTCGATCCCCGGTCAGGGCAGTTTTTCTGGGTGAGGTTTTTTCTCACCTCTAAGACAAATGTCAGGAAAACTTTAAGGCCCAAACGGTCCCCGAAATCATATGGCCATCATCATCATTATCATCCTCGTCCTTCACCGGTGTGGAAAGCAACGGGAAGCTATCACACCTACAATTTCCTAGTAAAGCTGCAAGCATAGCATGAAAATGCTATGATTGCAGTGAAGGACCTGCCTTTGGGCAGAATTACCATGGATGGAAAATATCTCTAAGATTTGCATCTTTTTTGGACCTTTATTATCTTTGTCTGAGCACACAGACTTTTTTTCTTCAATATGGTCAGTTCTTGCGATCACCATGAAACTGATTTGTGTTCAAATAATTTAAATGTGGAGTACCTCTTGCATGCTTTTTTGATCGCATTTTCAAATTTCTCTGCTACTTCTTCCATATTTTTTTCCGCCGATACAATGTTTTCTAGGATATTATCCAGATCTTTTTTGTTCATTGTGTGTTCAATTACCATTTAGTTCTTGTGTATCAAAGTAATTTTTAACCTCTTCTATGAAATGTCTCCTGAAGTCATCATAGTGTTCTTCTTTTATAATATATTGCATGCTTTTAAAATTATATAAATTTTTGTTACCGATCTTTTCCAAAGTGTATGTAATCCATCTGTGGTCAGAGAAACTTACTTCTTTACAGCAATTCCAATTTCTCCATCCACGTTAACATATTTTGATTAATAATTGTTAAGTCCATATTGCTAGCTCCTGTATCTGACTCAAATGTTGTGATTTTGGTAGTGTTCATCAAATGAGGTTATTAGCTAAGACAAATTTTTCAAGAATTTTCCCCCTCTTGTTAGTTAGTCTACCTTGTCTCACTGTCCATGGCCAATATTAGGCCCTTCCCTGTCGCCAGTTGTATTATTTCCTCAATTTTATGTAGATCTTTATTTATGTCTTCATTAAGATCCAGATAAATGCTCGCAGCTCTGCATTTTAATTGTCCAAAAGATAATTCAATTACCACCATGTCTTCCTCTGACATCTGATTTATTTGCTTGCTTTATATAATAATAATAACAATGTCCACCGCTGTGGTCTCGACATGTGTGCTGCCTTGTCATGTAGCGGGCCCGGGTTCGATTCCTGGATGGGACAGGCTCTCGGGTGAGGTTTTTCCTCACCTGTAAGACAAATGTCAGGAGGCTTAGGGCCCAACGGTCCCCAAAAATCATCTAGCCATCATCATCCTTATCATTATCATCATCCTTCACCAGTGTGGAAAGCAACTGGAAGCTACCACACCTGTATTTCCCAATTATATGTCTGGCTTAACTTGGCTAAGAGAGAGGAGATGTAAGGGTACATCCTTTACTGCTTTGCCCAAGATATAAAAGAAAGAACCCACCCTGTTGTCAGTTTTCATCTTCCCCTTACCCCTATTAACATCTGGTGAATGAACACCGACAACACTGGTGGATCAAGAGAGGTGAGCACAGCTATCTCTTTCTACAAATTTCTTGCAAAGTTAAGCCAGATATACCATAGTAAAGCTGCAAAGCATAGCATGAAAATGTTATGATTGCAGTGAAAGACCTGCCCTTGGGCAGAATTACTATGGATGGATGGATATAATAATTGCTGCTCTCTTTACACCATTACCAGAGGTATAGATTTTATGTCTTTTAGATATTCCGGATACTTTATTTAGATATAAATAGGGCTCTTGTAAATAAGCAATATCTATATGTTGTTGAATAATCAGCGGGTCTAAATTAAAGGATACTGTTATTTTCTTCTTTTCAGCATGGGACTATTATCTAGAATACTTTCATAGTGTTACCTCCCAAAATAATTTTATTAAATTTACATATTTTATGTAGCTGAAACATGAAAATCGTAGTAAATTTTACGAGGTTTTGTGCTTATCTACTAGAAATTTAGGCTTTGTAATCTAGAGTTAATATGAAGCTATGAAATCACTTATTAAAGAATAAGATCAATCAAATAAAAACATGAATTATTATCAGATATAAACATATGACTCTTTTGTATGAAGCATATTGATCAGACGTCACTACAAAAGTGCAGAAGGGTGCGCCAGTACCCCTTATTTTGAATTTGTACCCTATCCTGCACCTCCTAAATTTCAAAACCATTTTTCTTCATTAAATTAATCTTATGGTCATTCTGTATCTATTGTCATACTTAAAATATTGCACTATATTCAAGTATTAGAAATTATGTTTGTGACATATCAGTATGCCATTTCTTTCTTTATTGTTACAAATTTTGTTGAAAATAATATGACTGTGCGAGTCTTTTAAAGATATGGGGGTGTCATAAATTGCCAAAACATCTACTTTGTTGTCACTGTTCTGCGCTAGGTGAAAATTTACTTCCATAATAGAATGGCCATGAAGAAATCATTAAATTTGACAATATAGGCCTATATAGCAACCGATGCATAGTTTTGAACTAGAAAAGTTGAGGTAAGTTTTGTTTAGTATTATATTTTCTTAACACTATTTTTTCTTCCCGCATACCATTTTTCTACTTTGTACCCCTTTGCACCCCCAGTTATCAGATCCTAGTGATGCCACTGTGCTCAAGAGTAACTTCCTTCGAAACATTCGAGAGCATTTCAATGTAGGCCTATAAGCTAGAAAAATAGCATTATATAAACAAGAGATTGGAGGACAATATAAACACTTATGAATCTTTCTGCAAGTTGTCGCATATTAATGTTATGTTTAAAACGGTATAAAATGTTAGTAAAGACAGAAGAATTACATATAGCAACAGAATTACAAAAATATAGTATGGGAACCCAAGTGGAAATTAATCTAAAATTGAGTCCTTTATTTTTACATTAAGCTTGTTCTGGAATTTGAAATGTACGGTATGATTAATGTTAGGAATAAATCTTAAAACCTAAAGATAAAGGCTAACATTAGCATAACAACATAATGCAGGATCAAATCTACTGTAAAATAATTTCAGATGATTTTTTTTTTTCATGAAAATCCAAAAATATCCTTTCCTCTACTTGAGATGTCCCGCGCCATAGCCGAGTGGTTAAGGCAGGAAGCCTTGGCGCAGAGCTATGGGACTTGCGCTGGTTCGAGTCTCCATGGGGGAAGAAATTTTCTCATGGTATTTCGGCCAGTATGGGACCGGTGCCCATCCAGCATCGTGATGCATTTGGGTAGCTACAATAATTAGTGGCTCAAGGTTGAGAAAACCAGCTATAACGGCTAGGGGACTCGACATGCTGACCACATGTCACCCCTACACTGGCTGATTATCATCTACCTCTGTGATTGACACATGTGGATGTGAGGCCAGCAGCCGGCTGGTAGGCTAAGGTCCTTGTAGGCTTGTCGCGCCAGGAGTTTTTTTTTTCTACTTGAGATAATACATAAACATCAAAGGAATGGATGTACGCCCCGAAACCATGCTCTACGATTATATTAGAAATTCATGTTTATTCGTGATCACAGCATTGAGCTTGAATATACGTGAAATGTTATATAGGCTATAATTAGGTTAATGACCAAACATCACAAGTCCATGACGGGTTAGGGTTGTTCATGTCCATTCATGATTCACGAACCATACTTCATGAAATTCACAAATTAATGATGAAACAGAGATAAAACGGCAGCATCACTATCATGCCACTATATGGACCATAGCCATGTCTGATCATTCCTCCCACGTCCCCGTCTGACAAATGTCAACAGTGTTACCATTCCAAACCATAGAGAACGAGGTTCCAAACAATCTATAATACAAGAATTCACGCAAAATTATGCATTTATTAAAACATATTAGATATGTAAGAACAATAAACAAAGTCTGATCTTCGAAACTTAACGAATAACGCATCATTTTCTCAGCAGATTCTTCTTTTAAAAGTATTACACAATGTTGACTGATTATTTACTATTGGTCTTCTGGTTTTCGTAAACAACGAACCCGTCATGACCAGTCATGACGAAACTAACTCGGTGGGAAGAAAAATAGTGTAATATCGTGATACTGGTGATTTACATGTGTTTGTTTCCTAGCAGATTTATTTTTATTACGGTGAGTCTTGTGAACATTTACCTATTTAACCCATGTCATTCATATATTATAACCTAAACTGTTGCCACGCCTCCAAACTAAACATGAATTTTTGGCTGAATTTTTAAATTAACAACTTTGATAATAATACATGATTGTCTTAATTTAATACTTTTTTTGTTCAGGTTGTTTTATTTTCAATGATGTCTTCAAGCGAAAGCAATTTTCCCGACACTCTTGAGGGTTTTGGCTATGCATTTAATGAAGGTAAGTTGTGAAATACGAAAGTCAATATTTTCTTCTGTGGCATAAATGAGGGTTATAATGAAGAAATCGCATAACTATCTTAGGTAGGTTTACTTTTTTTTTACCGGTGGATACCCCATTATCATACTATGTACTCTTATTTTAAGATAATTTTGTTAACCAAATAACTCATCCTAACCTTGAACTAAACTATACAGCAGCTTCTCGGTAATAACATAGAGTCTGGATTCAGTTCTCCGGGCGGGAGCCCATGCCAAAGGCTCACACACAGGGACATGTTCCTAGGAACATGGAATGTTAGGACTTTACACAATAGCGGGGCACTAGAGGTATTAACGCGGGAATTAGATAAATCGCCCTTGGATATAGTCGCTTTACAGGAAGTTAGGTGGCCAGGAGAAGGTAGTCAGGAATCAGGAAGCTTTGCATTATATTACGGGGGTGCAGAAAGACCTGCATTTGGAACGGGTTTTTTAGTCAGAAGGAGGATCCTATCCGCTATCCGAGATGTTAAGTTTGTTAGTGATAGGATATCATACATAATTCTAAAGGGTAAACGACATGATTTTGTAATTGTAAATGTACATGCCCCCACAGAAGATAAAGATGACAAGATCAAGGATGAAGAATTAGAATACTTATTTGATAGCCTTTCCCGATATCATATGAAAATTGTCTTAGGAGATTTTAATGCAAAAGTGGGGCGGGAAGATATATTCTAACCAACAATAGACAAATTCAGTCTTCATGAAGATAGTAACGACAACGGGGTTAGATTAGTCATCTTTGCCAAATAAAAAATCTAATTGTTAAGAGCACAACATTTCAGCATAAGGATATTCATAAATACACCTGGATGTCCCCAGATGGAGAAACTCGAAACCAGATAGATCATGTATTAGTGGATAAATGCTGGCACAGTAGCATCATTGATGTTAGATCGGTTAGAGAGACAGACTACAATTCAGATCATCATCTGGTCAGAGTGAAAATCAGACAACGGCTATTGCTTATGAGAGGAACAAACGCTAAAGATGATTCTGTAAAATTTGAATTAAAAAACTTGAAAAATGATGAAATGCGGCAAGAATACCAAATCAAAATTGCTAATAGATTTGAAGTACTGGAATCTTCAGATGACAATGTGGCAAACAAAGAAGAAACTGATATAAATAAAGAATGGGAGGCTATAAGAGATACTATTAAATTGTCAGCATCAGAAAGCATTGGTTGTTTAAAAAAGGGGCAAAACAAGAAATGGTTTGATGAGGAATGTACCGACATTGTAAATAAAAGAAAGCTAGCAAAAATGAAATGGTTACACGAGCCAAATGAGGTAAATTTAGAGCAATTGGGTAGTATTAGACGAGAAACCACCAAGTTACGAAAGAGTAAAAAGAGGGAATATTTGAGAGAGAAGATTAATGATCTTGAAATTAATGCAAAAAATAGGAACATTAGAGAATTATATCAGGGAATTAGTATAGAGAAGAAAGGGTTTCAGGCTAGAACAATCATAATTCAAAATGAGAATGGGAATATGATTGCAGATTCCACGAGTATATTAAATAGATGGAAAAGTTACTTTAATCAGCTATTAAATGTACATATAGAACAGGACATTGAGAAGGATAATTTACAGACAGCAGAAATGCTAGTCGCAGAGCAAGTGCATTAGAGGTTGAAATGGTGATTGGAAAATTGAAGATGTATAAAGCATCAGGTTCAGATGAGATCCCAGCAGAACTGATAAAATCAGGGGGAGAAAAATTGATGGACAAGATATGCTGGTTGCTTAGTATGATTTGGGAAACAGAAGCTCTTCCAGATGAATGGAAGGAATCAATTATCATACCAATTTATAAGAAAGGAGATAAAACTGATTGCAACAACTACAGGGGCATCTCATTACTTTCAACTTCGTACAAAATTCTAACAAATATATTAGTAAGCAGACTTACTCCCTATATTGATACATTCTAGGAGATCATCAATGTGGATTTAGAAGAAACAGGTCTACAACAGATCAGATTTTTAGTATAAGACAGATTTTAGAAAAGAAATGGAAACATAATGATACTGTACATCAACTGTATGTAGACTTCAAAAAGCATATGATTCAATTAAGAGGGAGAAGTTATATAGTATCCTGCTGGAGTTCGGAATTCCTAAAAAGTTAGTTAGACTTATACGAATGTGTCTAAATGGCACAAAGAGTAGGGTGTGTGTAGACAAACAGTATTCGGACACTTTTGAAATCCAGAATGGGTTGAAGCAAGGAGATGCACTATCTCCTCTACTATTTAATTTTGTACTAGAGCATGCCATTAAATCTTTAGAGAATGCGGAAGGCTTACAACTCAATGGTATTAATAAGCTGTTAGTTTATGCTGATGATGTAGCATTATTGGCCGATAGCGAGTAGATACTAAAGGACAATACGCACACACTATTGAGTAACACTAAGAAATTAGGACTGGAAGTAAATATCAATAAAACTAAATATATGGTCACAAGTAGAAATTCATTATATAATGGAAATGGACAGCTAATGACAAATGAGGGAAATTGTGAGAAAGTGGTTGAATTCAAATACCTAGGAACAATAATCACAAATAGGAATGAGATGCACAAAGAAATTAAACATAGGCTCAATTCTAGAAATGCATGCTGTTATGCATTGCAGAGACTCTTGATGTCCCAACTCCTTTCAATAAACGTTAAAGTGAAAATATATAAAACTATTATTCTTCCAGTTGTATTACATGGATGCGAAACATGGACTCTTACTTTAAGGGCGGAAAGGAGATTACAAGTATTTGAGAATAAAGTACTTAGGAAAATTTTTGAACCAAAGAGAGATGAACAGACAGGTGAATGGAGAAGACTACATAACAATGAACTACATGGTCTTTATACGAAGCCAGCTATAATAAGAACAGTTAAGTCTCGTAGACTGCGATGGGCAGGACATGTTGTACGTATGGGGAATGAAAGACTTGCATGGAAGCTTCTTATAGGAAAGCCAGAGGGAAAACGCCCAGTTAGTAGACCAAGAATGAGGTGGGAGAATAACATTAACTATGATTTGAGGGAAGTAGATTATACAGGGAATGATTGGAAAGCATTAGCTCAGGATAGCGATGTATGGAGAGCTTATGTATGTGCAGCCATGAACCTACAGGTGCGATAGTGCCAGTGAGTAAGTAAGGAAGTATGTGAAAGTAACTGTTAGATTTGTAATATGTAGATTTTTTGGCCTATATATCTTAATTTAGGATAAGGACCTGTGTCTAAGATAAATTAAAATGTTTCATATATCGCCTCATAATTAATCTTCTAAGTAGATCGCGATTTCAGGATCTTGGCAACCCCATCCTCAGTACACTTATGTTGACTGATGTTATGTCGATCAGAAGAACCACTTCTCCTTCCCTCTGTTGGTGGACTGATAAACCTCCGGATCAGGTGAGAATCCGCAGAAATTTCGAAGTTCATAAGTTTTTCTTTCTTGTTTTTCTGAATGGGGATTTTTTCCCAAACCATGAGTTCCTTTGTTTATCAGTTTGTTTAATTAGACTAGCTTTTGATTCAATTATGTTTTTTGGACATTTCTAAGATGTTCTTTCACCCATGTTTTCGAATTTCTTTCTGTTTTTCCTAAATAAATTTTGTCACAATCTCTACATTTGATCTGATAAATTCCTGATTTGTTTTCTTCTTCAATTTTTTCATTTTTATTGATTTTAATTATCCTATTTAGGCTGTACTTGCTCTTCGGTGCCAATTTTATATTAAACTTTGAAACTTGTGGTGTTTCAATGGATGGCAAGTTAATTTCTTGAATTTTATTTTTTTTATTTTTTGGGTTTCAACCATTTTGCTCACAAAGAGGCAGTATTCAATAGTTTGACTCGTAAGATTGGTAAATATACCTATGAGCAAAGAAAATTATGAAAAAGAAAAGGAATACATAATTACTGTTGCTACAGATAACAGTTATGAAGAAAATAAATAAATTAAAAAGACAAAAAATTAATTAATGAAATCACACTTATAAAACAAACAGAAGAAAAAAATAAAATTCAAGAAATTCACTTACCATCCTTTGAAACACCACAAGTTTCAAAAAGTTTAATATAAGATTGGCACCGAAGAATGAATACAGCCTAAATAGGATAATTAAAACCAATAAAAGTGAAAAAAAATTGAAGTAGAAAACAAATCAGGAATTTATCAGATCAAATGTGACAAAATTTATACAGGAAAAACAAAAAAAAAATTGAAAATAAGGGTGAAAGAACATCTTAGATATGCCAAAAATGGAGAAGTGGAAAAGTCAGCAGTAGCTGCTCATGCTTGGTCCGAAAAATATATAATTGAATCAAAAGCTAGTCTAATTAAACAAATTGATAAACAAAAGGAACTCACGGTTTGGGAAAAAAATCCACATAAAGAAAAACTTATGAACTTCGAAATTCCTGCAGATTCTGACCTGGTCCGGAGGTTCATCAGTCCACCAACAGAGGGAAGAAGAAGTGGTTCTTCCAATCGACATAACATCAGTCGGCGTAAGTGTACTGAGGATGGGGTTGCCAAGACCCTGAAATCGCGATCTACTTAGAAGATTAATTATGAGGAGAGGTATGAAACATTTTAATTTATCTTAAATTAAACCTCATAGTGATTTATTCCTATAAAAGTTCAGCCTGTGTCTAAATTACATTCATTATACTCTTTTACACGAAGATGTTTATGGATTGTTTATTAATTTATCATTGCTAGTGTAAATATATTAACCTCAACATTCTTATAAAATTAGTGAATTTTAAGAGAAAACATATCATCATATCAAAACAAAGCTTGGACAAAGAAATAACACAGTATTTTATTAATACATAAATTTTGATTCTTTTTATTAAAAATGGGAAAAACTGCACATAAACTTATTTGATATATTTTCAAAGTCCTATAGAACAACAGTGCGCATGTGCCAGAGTTTACAGAGCCAGTGATAACCCACCATCGAACCACATATCGATTATCATCCTTGCCACATGTCGATTATCAATATACTAAAGTTCATACAGCTTATGCTTGATGGCAGCACGTTGCTATGAAATTTAAATGACCAATCTTTGCAATAAATCCCTAATTCTATGTTAAAGAAATATATTAATAATATTAAAATCACCAAACCTTTATAAAAAATGGGTATACACTTCCTTATCACTCCCTAACGCCATTCCAACAAGTGATAGATAGATCATAGACTAAGTAATATACCCTGTGGAGAAAATAGCAGTTATCATCACAATATTGTCTAACAGTGTCATAATATTGTGATTTGCATATTTAAATAAATACTTGAAAATTGTCTAATAATGTTATAAAAATTGTTTGAAAAATTTAAAATATTAAAAAATGTTAGTAAATACAGAAGAAGAGCTATAGTTTACAACAATAAACTGAAAAATCAAGAGTAAGTAGAAGTGCAGTTCAGCCTAAAAATGTAATATTACATAAAAATCTGGTCTCTAGTAATAACATTAATGAGAATGATAACTGAAAATATAAATATTGAAAATGAATTTTGATGTTACATTTTAAATTAACACTTTCCAGAATTGGATATTGTTTTATTTTAGAAAAAAAAAATGTTCGAACCAGGAGTCAAACTCTCGATCTCTGACTCTGTATGTCAGTGTGATAACCGTTATGCCATTTGAACTTTCGGTAGGAATGCCAAATTTCCTTCCACTTATACAATTCACCTTTCATCCTTTCTTCCTTTCATCTTTTGAAAATGAATATGTGGCTCAAGTCCAGTATTTGTCGATCACTATTTTCCATACAACATTCATATACCACTGTTGCACTACACACTTTTTTCCATTTGTAATTATGTTTTGTACTTTTAAACATTTTGTAACAATTCTTTAAACATCTCTTACAATTTATAAGTATTTATATAATTATGCGAATATTGTGACACGAAATGTTTAATCTAACTTCTGCTAGATAGTTCTGAAATCGGTGTTACCAATATTCACAATTAATTCCAAACCATATTTCAAGAAATTAACCTAATTTTCTTAGGTTCCAATGAGACAAGTTAATGTAGATAACATCTATCTGTCTTCGGGTTTTTACAGCTGGTGCCGTCTTCCCGTGTAAAACCTCCAAAGCCTACGGTCTTGGGCATCTTCGATGCTTAGCCCTCTAGCTTGCATTACTGTCTTCATGTTTTCCTTCCATGTTAACTTTGGTCTCCCTCTTTTCTTCTTTCTATTCGGATGCCATTCATATAGTTGCTTCGGCCATCGCTCTCATCTTCCATTCTTAAAGCATATCCTAACCACTTTAATTCCTTCTCCTCAATTCTTTCAATTATGCTTTCTTCTTCTTCCATTATATTTCTAATTTCCTTATTTGTGACATGTTCTAATTTAGACTTTCTGGCACTTCTGCGTAAATAATCCATTTCTAGAGCTAATAGTCTATTCTTGTAGTACTTATTGATTGTCCATACCTCATTTCCATACATTGCAACAGATTCCACCAATGTTTTACCAATATATTTTTTTGTGTCTTTCCAAATATGCTTATCCCACCATATGGAGTTTAACGATGATATTATTTTGCTACTCAATTCAATTCTATGTTTTATGTTCTCTTTGCCTATACCTTCAATGTTATTCATAATTATTCCCAAATATTTAGTTTGTTTCACTTGCTTTATTTGGATTCCTTCTTCCAATATTAAATTTTCTCTTTCATTGCTATTTATTGCCAGATATTCTGTTTTTTGTAAATTTACTGTGAGACCCCATGATTCATATGTGTTTTTCAACCTTTTTATCATGAATTCAATATCAAATTTGTCTTGTGCTAAAACCAGTTGATCATCAGCAAATTGTAATGTCAGCAAAAATCAGTTGCCTATTGGGATCCCCATATGCAGCGGTCCCGCGCCATAGCCGAGTGGTTAAGGCAGGAAGCCTTGGCGCAGAGCTACGGGACTTGCGCTGGTTCGGGTCTCCATGGGGGAAGGAATTTTCTCATGGTATTTCGGCCAGTATGGGACCGGTGCCCACCCAGCATCGTGATGCATTTGGGTAGCTACAATAAGTAGCGGTTCCAGGTTGAGAAAACCAGGTAAAAGGCCTGGGGGACTCGACATGCTGACCACATGTCACCCCTACACTGGCTGATTATCATCTACCTCTGTGATTGACACATGTGGATGTGAGGCCAGCAGCCGGATGGTAGGCTAAGGGCCTTGTAGGCCTGTCGTGCCAGGAGTATACCTATGCAGCTTTGTTTCCATTTCATTAATATAAATTCTACATAAATATTAAATAAAATTGGTGATAGACTGCACCCTTGTTTCAATCCCCTTGTGGTTTTTATAGGATTAGACATTATATTTCCAATTTTAACATAAGCAGAGTTATCTTTACAGATTTGTTTAATAATTTCTCTTAGGTTTCTATCAATATTGTATTTCTCCAATACTTCCCATAATTTGTTCCTCGGAATTGAGTCATAAGCTTTCTCTAAATCTATCATTATCAAATGTAGATAACATTACTTTATTAATTAATGTGCATGTGAGTTATTTTGTTAGGTTAGGAAGAGGGAAGTTGGTGTATGTCCATTTTTATAAACATTTGGGAATTTATCGTGAAAGTTGGTGGCACCAGTTTTACTGTCATCTTGTGGGGGCTTGATTAAGCATTTGAGTATCTTGCGCATGTGCACTGTGAATCTGTAGAACTTAGAAAAATTTGTGATCGACAAATACTAGGCTTTTATGATACATCCAGATTGAGAAAACAAGCTATAACGGCTGGTGAACCGACATGCTGATCACATGTCACCCCATACTGGCAGGATGATCATCTATCTCTGTGATTAACACATGTAGATTGAGACCAGCAGTCGGCTGGTAGACCTAGGGTCTTCTAGGCCTGTTGTGCTATGGAGTTTATATATATATATATATATATATCATATATGATACATGAAAAACATGCAGGAAACGACATTGATCATGTATGCGGACGATATGATACTAGGAAGTCCAAACAAAACAGAATTGCAGGCGGCACTATAGGAACTAGAACAATGGGTTGACGAAAACAAACTCACCATCAACCCAGAAAAGACAGTCCAACTAACATTTAGAAGAGGAGGAAGAGCCACAGAAGAAGATATCCTAATGCTGAATGATGAACCACTAAAGACAGTTAACAAATTCACATATCTAGGCATGACACTCCAAACAACATTACGATCATTCAACCAACATATACAAGAGAAAACAGCAGCAGCCACAAGAGCAATCTACAGCATAAAAAATCTAGCCCGACTGTCACTACCCACGGCCATGACATTATTCGATAAAATGATATCTCCAATCATAACATACGGCATAGACATTATATGGGAGAAACTGTCACTTAGCGATCTCGAAAGGATAGATAAGGTTAAGGCATGTTTCCTTGAAGTGGCTCTAAGGGTGAGGAAAACAACCCCGTCAAGACTTGTATATGAACTTGCAAGAGAGTCGTTCTATGTAGAAGATCTGAGGATGAAACACCTTCTACCAACTACCGGCCCCTACACAGAACTCGTACACCAAAGCAAATTGAAGAAGAGGGAGATAGACCTTGATTTCTATGCTACAGGAGCCATGATAGAGAGGAACTGGACAAAAGCTAACCAGGAGCAGCTATATGTTGTGACACGTTATGATGTGCACGGTTTTCATCACAAAGTGTGTGAAAACAAGAAGTACCACGACCCAAATGAAAAATGTATATGTGCTTTGTGTGGTCACAGATGCAAACGGTACCACATACCAAAGTGCCCAAAGAACACAAAAACACTGAACGAATATAGCAAAGATTAAATATAATCAATGCCCACTCGGGCGAACCTTTTTACTTATTATACATTGGTTATTTACAAGAAAAAGTCGCTTAATACTAGTTCATTTAAATTAATTGTCACAATAGTTTAAGTGAATGATCGAGTGGTTTGAATTTTATTTTATTTTTTTCTCTTTTCTTCATACTTTTCTCTCCCAGATCACATTATTCCCATTTCTTAACTCTAATTGGTACTGTACATATTTCTACACTTCACTACATTTTAATCTACCAATTGATGCAAAAACCTATTTTTATAACAGTGTGATATCAGGATAATATTAGGCAAGTGATTCTATATTAGTTGTTTTGATTTTGTTCTAGATTGTGCTTTGGTTAAGTAGTGGTAATTTACCTAAATAAGCTACAAAATTCTCTGAATTTTTCACTAAATATTACATAATTTGAACTGGTGTAGAAGCCTCACTCGCAGACCACTCAAAATAATCCACATGTGTTAAATACAGTAAAAGCTCCTTTTTCGCGTTTTCATTATTCGTGAGTTAAAAAATTGTGACACATTTCCTGTATTCGTGGCTAAAAGTTTCTTTATTCGCAGATCCAGTTGATATATTAAAGTTAATGGATATTTATTAATGCATTGGCAACTTTTTTTATTGCAGGCACGTGCCAAGGCGGCTTTTACGAAGAATGATTCAAACCAAAGTAAAACAAACCTTATTGTCACTAAGCCTAAAGTTCATTGTTAAAAGCCATTGCTGCACCATCATATTTCACATGCTGCTATGTCCATTGATAAATGCCATCCTCGCTACGATCGGTGTTTCATTGTTTCAACTTGTCACTCGTTGCAATAATTTTGATTGAATAACATGTCTCTTCTGCTTTGTTGTCAATTTATAATGTCGAGTAAAAAGAAAAGTTCCGATGTGGAAAAAAAGTAGTGTTGCCGCTAAAGTAAAAAAAGAAATGCTTGACCGTTTATGTGTCGGCGAGTCGTTTGCATCTATATCAATGTTAATAAACCAACTGTATGATTCATCAAGAAATCAGAAGACAAAATAAGGAATTCTATTGCTGAATTCACAGCTAAATATCAATCTGAATTGAAAGACCTTTTAAAAGCGGCAAAACAGGAAACATTTAGGCCTACAACTTCTTTAAGTCCTTGCCTAAGCCTGACAGTAATAATTAATGGAAATTGTTCAACATCTCTCATTAATTAATTAATAGTGAGTGGAGAACATATTTTAATCGACTCACCTCATACATTTTCAAACTTCTTTGATACCGATGGTTTCAGACAAAATCATGTCCTTCTTCAGTCATGGCTTCCACTGATGAAATTCCGTGATTGTTGATTTCTTTAGTGACATCACCCCTTGTGCTGCCATCTTTCGTTGGGATTATAAACTTTGTAATTAAATTTTCATCCACCAGAATATCGAAATTCATAGATCGATATTTATTCTTCTGAATGAATATCATTTCCCAAATTGTTAATTCCAACGGTTTATCCAATTGTTTCAAAAGTTTCGCTTCTTTTTCAATTTTATGATGTTCTTGTAAACTATGTGCAGCAATTGCTGATTTTTCAATTTCACAATTTTTAATATTTCTAAAATGTTCTTTAGTGCGTGTTTCCAAATTCCTTTTTGTTTTTCCTATGTATACTTTGCTACAATCATTACAATTAATTTGATAAATTCCAGATTTCTTACTTAATTTAAATATCTCTCATTAAATTGATTTTGTTATGATAATTTTTATTTTATTTTGGAACCTTGGAACGTATCCCCAATATACCCATACAAATTACCATTCTATATTTGTGGCATGTTTGCGGAACATATCCCCTGTGAATAAGGAGCTTTACTGTATTTCATAATTATAAAATGTGGAAATCGTGAACGAGATAACCATATTGAAAGGAAGATGCAAACATTATTAGAAAATCATTCACTGGAACTATTCTGAATTAGTTCAGAAATTTCCCTTTTAAAATAACCGATTCAATATTGTATTTCCATATTAAAATATAAGAATGTTGTACCAGTACATTTATTTTTACAATAGGTTCAAGTCGAGTGTAGAGTTGTACCTTAGAAGAGAGACACACACACACACATATATATATATATATATATATGGTTGGACAATCATTTTCCTCTGTAATAGTTTAAATGCCCACAGCCTATAATTTTTTTTCTGTAACAAAAGTGTGTGTGTGTGTGTGTATATATATATATATATATATATATATATATATATATCCCCCCCTTCAGAACCATAGATTTAAAAGTAAAAACAATGTAAGTAGGCCCTCTACTCTAAGTAGTGCAAGTAATGGCATTAATAGGTCTACAAAGATGAAAAATTGCATAAAAGTACTTGTACTTGATATCTCAAGGAATCCACTGTACATCTATAAATACAAAATGTCTCATAATGGAGATAAAATATTACAAATGTGTTTAAGAACAGAAGCAGATCTCTCATGTTTTTCACAGTTTCTTTCTTACATACATTTGTTTGATCTAGGAAAATTTAGAGGTACTTGGTACAGGTAAAGTGCCATTCATAGACTAATGTATGCTTTCTTATTACTTTGCTAAGGATCTACATACATAAAGATAGTACAAGAAAGAACTTTAAATTTCTAAGACTGCAGAATTTTAATAAAAATATTTGTACAAATGTTTTCTTTTCAGAAGGTTGTAGCAAATCTGCAATTCTTTTTACAAGTTTTGTTTCTTATATGTATGCAAATGTACAATAAATCTCCATTTAATATCAGAGAATATTATGGGTTTGTTTGCACCCATGTTGGGAGATGTTTGGAACATGATGGATGTGGGATCCTTGTTGCTGAATTTGTAAGTTCTCCGGGTTAAAGTCTCAAGTTTGTGTGGGATTTGGTAGACATGGGATTTTGATCAAAGGTACAACAGAGAATGGCTTTAAATATGGCTATAATGATGTCACAGAAGTTTAATAATATTCTCTATTTTAGTAAAGTCTACTTCTTACACATCAATAATATTCCGTGTTTACTAGTTCTGCAGTTATTTGGGCTTAATATTTTCAGTAATTTTGACTTTTAATTGATTATAATAGTTAACTGCAATTTTGAAAGACTTTTCGAAATCAGTTACTAAGTTTGCTCCAACATGATGGTAAAATTTATAAGCATTGGAAATGTTCTTTAACATTTTGAATTCTAAGTCACTATTGAGAATGCAACTCAGTTAGTCTAAAAAATGTATGTCTTTTATTACTCTTTAGAATGTGAATAGTCGGAACACTACCGAACCAAAGAGATGTTTATAGTTGAATTTTGAAGAACTGAATGATAATTGAATAGTTATATTAGTTATAATGTCAACTCAGTTTTTCCCTTCCTCATAATTTTTGGATATAGTGAACACTTACAAGATTTTGTTACAATACTTCTGATTGGTTACATTTAGACTTAACTTAATATAGTGGGCTTATCCTCAATTAAATCCTTCTCTAAAGTTCTTTAGACACAACCCCTACAGTGATGCTAGTTCTATTGTGTTCTAGTGTCTGAAATTCTCCAAGATCATATTTTATTCAATTGTGACATTTTTTAAATTTAAATATGTTTTTAAACTCAGTTTCTCACAAGCTGGGAAGATGCATCTAGGTCTCCACTTGGAAATATCTATTGTAAATATTTCAATTTTTGGCATAAACTAATATAACTTGTATATCCAGAGTTAACATTTTTAAGATCAGGAAACAGCAAATTTCTATTAGTCCAGACTTTACGATCATAAAACTCTGCATGTCAAAAGTTGACGATTATATTGTTGTGTTGCATAACAACGTTTGAATTGCACCAGCGGGGTGAAAATTGAGAGTTGGAGGGCCCGCACAAACCAGCCGAAGTGTCTGGAGTGTGTTGTCAGACATTTTCATGATCGTCTCCTTCATCCTTTCAGGAAAGATCAGTGGCCAGAGGCTTCTAGGCTTTGAAATATCTCGAAGCTATGTCTAGAAGTTT
Organism: Diploptera punctata; assembly: GCA_030220185.1. NCBI lineage: Eukaryota > Metazoa > Arthropoda > Insecta > Blattodea > Blaberidae > Diploptera > Diploptera punctata. The sequence continues at coordinate 801,940 of JASPKZ010010273.1, forward strand.
CTTTGCACCTATAAAAAGGATCGGAGGCAATAACTCCACTCTTGGATTGGACAGTGTTAAGTAAACGAGAAATTGTGGTGAACTTATTTAGCAGTGACTGAAAATAGTTGTGACTGTGATAAAAATTTAAAAGAAGATTAATTGTGAGTTGTAATTGTGAACAAAAGTTTACTGATAATTGTAGAAAATGAAAATTTAAACAAATCCAGTGTGCTTATTTATGCCAAAATAATGCAGAAGAAAAATCATGGTGAACAGTGACACTTATTTACGCCAAAATAAGCACACTGAATTTGTTTAAAATTTCACTCAACACTTTATTTCTTTCCACAATTATCAGTAAACTTTTGTTCACAATTACAACTCACAATTAATCTTCTTTTAAATTTTTATCACAGTCACAACTATTTTCAGACACTGCTAAATAAGTTTACCACAATTTCTCGTTCACTTAACACTGTCCAATGCAAGATTGGAGTGATCGTCTCTGATCCTTTTTATAGGTGCAAAGAAACTTCTAGACATAGCTTCGAGATATTTCGAAGCCTAGATGCCTCTGGCCACCAATCTTTCCTGAAAGGAGGAAAGAGATGGTGGTGGAAATGTCTGGCAACACACTCCAGACATTTTGGCTGGTTTGTGCGGGCCCTCTAACTTGCAATTTTTTGCCCCGCCCATGCAATTTAAATGTCGCTATGTGACATATAACAGTATTTTATACCTCACTACCTTTTCTTAGGTGATAATAGGCTACATCTCGAACAATGTTTTACTCTAAAAACCAATTTCTTTGTTCAACTTGTCACTCCTTGTTATTCTATCCTATCAATTAATATTAACTAAAACTATGTAAATAATTACATAGTAGAAAGTTCGGCTTGTGACAGTTTGCAAGTCCTTCAAGAAATATCTGATGGATATGAGTGAGTAGCTTTGTGAGTTCACATATTTTCCAATTATATTATTTTTAGTCTGGACATCTTACCTCAATATTAATGTTGATTTGTTCTTGAACATGTTTCAAAACAAGTCTGTTTTATCATCAGCTTTCCCAGACTGGTTTTATTTATGTTGCATTATGTTGCACAACCTGGATGTCGATGTCATCTCCATCCTGTGAAACAGAGTTATGAATTTTGATATACCAATAGAGAGTGACCTTGTTTGGAGGTTCTTTGGCCAATCACAGGATGGAGCTGACATTGACATCCAGGTTGTGCAACATAATGCAACATAAATAAAACCAGTCTGGGAAAGCTGACGATAAAACAGACTTGTTTTGAAAGATGTTCAAGAACAAATCAACATTAATATTGAGGTAAGATGTCCAGACTAAAAATAATATAATTAAAATAACCTCAAAATATAACTTCCTAAAATTAAATATTATATTTTCCAATGCTTCAGTAGCTTTGCAACTACAGTAAATGTACAATTTTTGAAGAGTTGTATCTAGAATTCATTGTCAATTCAAGTTACACATATTCTAACCAATTCAATTGCATTATCTTAAATTAGTGATAATTTTAATTCTCCTCAAGAATTTTGGCCAGAAGTTGCACTGAATTACATATGATGCACTTTTTTGTCATCAACATTAATATTTAGTATTATATGTAGCCTAAATTATGTTATTGCAGAAGGAAAGCTGTGTAAAATAGATCCAGAAACTAATAATACTACAGAAAATCCATTTGAGTTCAATGTAAGTGATGATGCAGTCTACAATCAGAAGAGATATGAAGCATTGGGTGAGGTAAGATATGCAAGGAAATTTTATTAAGAACAGTCCTGGTCCTCTCACAAACAAGTAATTGTGTTACTGATAGAATATAAAATCAGCCACTTTATATAGTATCTGGTTATTTTTGGCAATTTTTTAAATTTATGGTTGGTTGGTTGGTATCTAATGTTGAGCAGTTGATAATGAAATCATTCGCGGGACAATGGAGGAGATGGTTTCTTTCCATATCTTCATTTAAATTGCAAAAAGGGCATTTAGGTGAATCTGTTATGCCAAGTCTGTGTAGGTGTTTATTCAGGCAGTCATGTCCCGTTAGCAGTCTGAATGTTGCTACTGCAGATTTTCTTTGTAATATAGTAATGTCATAAGCTTGTAGATTTTCCCATTCCTTTCCAGATGTTTTTAATTTATTGTATTAGGTGTTTCTAAATGAATATCAGGGTTTTAAGGCTTTGTAGGTATTTAGTACATATTAAGAAAGAAACCACTACCCATCACTCTGAAATTGGAGGGTGAATTTTTAACTCAAACACACAAAGCAAAATATTTAGGAATAATTCTGAACACAAAATTAACATGGAAGAAACACATAGAGAATATATGTACAAAGACAGAAACAAGGTTACCGTTATTAAAACGATTAGCAGGGAAAAAGTGGGGTTGCAACACACAAACTCTTAAACACCTTCTACCAAATGTACATAAAACCTATACTTCATTATTGTGAAGAAATCCTAGTAACTACAAAAGTGGAAAAACTTAATAAATTGCAGAACCAAATCCTCCGTCTGATAACTGGAGCCATTAAAACAACACCAATCACTGCCATGCAAATCTTAACAAATAACCCAAACATAGCATTTGAAATTGAGAAAACAGCAATCACACAGTATGAAAAAATTTTAAGGCTACCCCATAATAACTGGAACCAAAGAAAACCACAAGTATATTTAAAATCTCAGCAAAGCTTCTTAAGCATAGTACAAGAAATCAAACAGAAATTGCAACTTCCACAAAAAGAAAATATGCAGATGAGAAACAACCCTCTAGAATTTTTGGAAATTGAATATAACCTTCATTTAACAGAAGACATCAAGAAATCTGAAACTCTCCCATATATTTTAAAATAAATGTCACTGGAAATAATAAATCTAAGATACCCTGCTCCTGAATGGATACGTATTTTTACAGATGGCTCCAGCCTACCAAATGCTGGTGGCACTGGTGCTGGTGCAGAATGCCCACTTTTTTTTTCCTTTTATCGTAAACTAAACACAAATTCAACAAACTTTGATGGCGAAATTCTAGCAATTTTCTTAAGTTTACAAAATCTTTTATATCACATCCAAAAATTTACAAAAGTTGTAATTCTATGTGACTCCAAAGCAGCCATTCTTGCTATAACACGAACCACAAACACCAAAAGCATCAAAATTATTGAATGTCACAAAATAATAAAACAGTTATCCTGTCTATAAAAAAAGTTGTATTTCAATGGATTCCAGCCCATTTTGGAGTGACAGGCAATGAAATAGCCGATTTTCTGGCCAAGAAGGGTAGCAAAATTGTTTCGAACCCAACTTCTACTCCAGTTGTCCTTTCACTCTATCAAAAGAATTATCTCAAATAAATATATCAATAAATTAAGAGAAGAATACACCACCAAAACATCTGGAAAGGAATGGGAAAATCTAACAAGCTTATGACATTACTACATTACAAAGAAAATCTGCAGTAGCAATATTCAGACTGCTAACGGGACATGACTGCCTGAATAAACACCTACACAGACTTGGCATAACAGATTCACCTAAATGCCCTTTTTGCAATTTAAATGAAGATATGGAAAAACCATCTCCTCTGTTGTCCAGCTTTTGTAGAAGAGACCAGCCTTCCTGCTAAATATTGGAGTGCAAGAGAGCGAATGATTTCATTATCAAGTGCTTGATATTAGATACCAACCAACCAACATTTAACATGCAATTATAAATAATACATCAAATGAAAGAGCAACTCTTAACAGTTTTGTACACATGCATGTGCATGCAGTGTTTCCTCTGTCTGCCGTTAGAAAGCAGAAAATAATAATAATTAATTTTAGCAGGTTTCACAATATTTCATATCTTCCTGCACCCAATTAATCTACTGTCATTCTCCTCCAAATATCTGTCATTCCAATCTCCATCGTCCAATTCTTTTTTTCCTTCATTATGCTCAAAACACCATCAATTCACATTATTTTAGGCTGTCCCCTTGTTCTTCTACCAAGTGGCTCCCATTCTAGTATTCTTCTTGGGGATCTGTCTTCTGCCGTTCTTTTTACATGGCCATACTATTTTAATTTTTTTATGAAATCCACAATTGAAGTTTGAACATTCATCTTTTGTTTAATTACACTGTTTCTTATTTTATCTCTTTAGAAATAATAATAATAATCATCCACAACAGCTTTAATAGGGCCTACAGCCCGTGCCATCTTGACGATTCTTCCATTTGGCCTGCAGTATAAATAAGTTTGGCTGGCTCATTCTAGAAGAACTATGAATTTCTGATGGTTCTTACAGTACCTGTAGTCTTTTCACCAAATAATTGTGTCTCAATCATGCAGAGTACTTGACCAGTAGAAAAAAGAATGAACACATGCTATTAGAATTAGTTTTGTTTTTTATCTGCACCTGCACACTGAACATAATTAACCCAGGAGTGGTGGCTGGGGGATTTTCTGACCCCATATGATTTTAACTTCCAATAGTTGGTATTCTTGGAATATGTCACTATGCACCCACATATCTTTCACTGCATTCTTTCCCTTTTGTTTGATATCAGTAATCTCAACTTTGAAGCACAAATTCTAAAGATAGGAATAAAAATATCCAGTGGTGCGGTAATAGGGTCCCATTCTCACCAAATAGAAATACTGTATTTACATATTATTATTATTATTATTATTATTATTATCATTATTATTATTATATTATTATTATTATTATATCATATCATTATTATTATTATTATTGTTTTATTATTGTTTTTGTTGTTATTATTGTTAGTATGTTATTGTTATTATTATTGTTATTGTTATTATTATTATTGTTATTGTTATTATTATTATTATTGTTATTGTTATTATTATTATTATTATTATTATTATTATTATTGTTATTATTATTATTATTATTATTATTATTATTATTATTATTATTATTATTATATTAATAATTTGATCATCATACAGTTTAAAATTAAACTAATTGTAGCAACAATATTTATAAGATAATTATTTATAGGGCTAACAATGTTTTGAGACAACTATTACTACCATACATCAAGTGAAAATTTCATAAAATAATTCTAGTATCCATTTAGGCTGAAAATTAAATTTGAATACCCATTTTTAATTAGTATCTTTATTAATTTTTAACGACTTTCATAAATTTTGTAAATCTTTTGTTTATACACAATTATTTTGGTAGATCTCTCATATGTTTTTTTTTACTACTTTTGTATCAAGTAACTTTAAAATTACTTTAATTACACACTTTATATTAGCTTGACCTGTATCTATCTATGTGGCGGAATCTTTCAATGCGATTTTCACCCACTTAAAATCATTGGATCGACTTGAAACTTTGTATACTTGTAAAGGATCCATGACAATACAATAATTTCATATTTGTTTTCTAAAATCCTGGCCAGAATCATCAGAAAATTAAAAAAAGTGTCTTTGTATCTATGTAACGGAATCTTTGAACACGATTTTCACCCACTTAGAATCATTGGATCGACTTGAAACTTTGTATACTTGTAAAGGACCCGTGACAATACAATAATTTCATATTTATTTTCTAAAATCCGGGCCAGAATCATCAAAAAATTATAAAAAGTGTCTTTGTATCTATGTAATGGAATTTTTTAACACGATTTTCACCCACTTAGAATCATTGGATCGACTTGAACCTTTGTATACTTGTAAAGGACCCGTGACAATACAATAATTTTATATTGTTTTTCTAAAATCCTGGCCAGAATCATCAGAAAATAAAACAAATGAAAACTGGTATAATAGGTTGCGGACTTGTCGACTTTTTAGTCAATCGTTGTAATAGCTCAGTTGGTAGAGCGGTGAACGGTAGTGGTATACAATTTCAGTAATCCATAGGTCGCTGGTTCAAATCCAGCTGGGACGATTTTTTTTTCTAGATTTTTTCTACTTTTAGATCATGCTACAACTGTACCGAATTTAAAGATATTTACATTTTTATCTTATTCTGTATAATATTAAAAGTAAAAAATAAAAAATAAATAATAGTTTTAAAAAACTAAAACAACACGCTTTATTAGAAAACCGAACTAAAAAATGAAAAATAATTTTAATTTCCAACATGCATGAGATAAAATTAAAGTGGTCAACAAAAAATGATCTCCAACACATATAAAACAAAAGTAGAGTTATCAACAAAAAGAAAATAATTTTATCACCAAAAGCATGGGGTGCTTTTTTTTTATGATTTTTACATTTTCTTCTTAGAGACTTTACTTTTACCAATATCTGTTTATTACCAAATATATTAATTGATATAGAGCACCCCACGCTTTTGATGGTAAAAGATTTTCATTTTGTTGATAACTCTAGTTTTATTCTATATGTGTTGGAGATGATTTTTTTGTTGACCACTTTAATTTTATCCCAAGCGTGTTTGAAATTAATATTATTTTTCATTTTTTAGTTCGGTTTTCTAATAAAGCATGTTGTTTTAGTTTTTTTAAAACTGTTATTTATTTTAGTTTAAGTTAATGCAAGAACAATTTTTACATCCATCCATCCATCCAATGGCTGATTGGCTCAAATTTGAGCTTTGGTCTCCCTTAACTTCTGCCTCCAATCGTTTCTATTTTGCACGGCAAGCCTCCAGTTGTGACACTTAAGTAGGTTTGCAGCATCTTCCTTAGTACCATCCTCCCATCGTTTTTTCGGTCTTCCAACTCGTCTATTCCCCCATAAAACTTGCTGTAAGCACCTTTTTTGTGCTCGGTCTGCTGAGAGCCTTTGTACATGGTGAGCCCATTCCAATTTCTTTAATTTAATAAAGGTAACAAGGTCAGGTTCATTATATTTGTTGTACTATACTTTGTTGTATCATATTCTCCACTGACCATTAATATTTATCATAAGTAATGCCACGAGTGATTTCCAATTTATCTAGAGAATATGGAAATCAAGAGTGGCATTTGTTAGGACTATTTAACGAATAAAACTAAGCTGTTTACTCACAAATCATTATTTAACTATAGTTATTTTAAAATATTTATATATTTAATGTAAACGGCAATGTTTGAAAACAAATGAGAAACGATAGGTACACTTCATTTGCTTCTTTTTGTTTATCACTGCAACCAGATCATACTATTTATTGCCAAAGGAACTCAATGTTGTAAGAATGCTCTCTAGTGGAGAAAAAATGAAACACATCAAACTGTATATTAATTCATTTCTGATGTCGTATGATGTAAATATGACAATTATATTTTTCTGGATTATTACCTGGGAAAAAATACATTTAAGAAAGTGCAAACAGTGGTTTCTTTTTTTTGGTGGTATAATAAATTGCTACAAATGTTTTTATATTAACTCCTGCAAGCGCTGTGTGTTGACATCTATGCACTTTATATACAGTCTGGTAGCCTATTTTTCACAGGCTCAGTCACTGCAAAATAATGGTCAGACCTGTTCAGAATATTAAAAAGGAGGAGCTTTCTTTAATATGGTAAATTTAACACTGATAAATATTTCGTGAAACACGACTCTGATTGGTTGTAAAACAGAAATCATTGAAACGTGATTGGTCATTGACTCCCATTTGGGGCATGAGTTAAATAGTCAGTCCAAATATTTTCCTGAGTATTTTTTCAAAATTATTTAAGGCTGTCTCTGACCTTTTAGTGAGGCTCCATGTCTTACTACCATAAGTCAAAACTGTTCATATTAAAACTTTATATAGCCTTATTTTAGTAGCTGAGTGTATGTTATTCATCATCATCATAGTACATTCACGAATTTAGGCCATTTGTTGACCTGTTTCGGCCTCAAGAGAAACACCATCCAGAAGTCTTTTGAGTGGACATCCTGGTCTTCTTCCTGCAGGTTGATATCTTAACATTTGTTTGGGTATCCTGAGTGTATGTTATTACTCTTCATTATTTTATGAAGTAAGTAATAAGCTGGCCAGTTTTAATTTTCTTTGTACTTCAATGTGTTGGTCATCATTATCGGTAATACATGAGCCAAGATAGTTGAAATTTTTCACAATGTTAAAACCTAATTCTTTTATACTATTAGATTGCTGACAACTTGTACATACTTAATTAAAATCAAAATTTAGTTATAAAATAAAATAAGTTAAAATATCCCCTCAGGGTCCCCATCTAGGGGACATGTGGCTGGCGACCACAAGGTGCCCAAGCTGAGCAAAACATTGCTTCCACTTACTTGTGTTTTGCTCCTTACTTTTATCTTTAATCGATCTGGCATTTCTTCCTTTCTTCCATTTACTTATACCAGACTCTTTTAACTTTACTATCTAACCTCTCTTGGTTAACTCTTGTTTTTTTCGACCCCGACACTATTAGGGCATCCGAGTGCTAGGGAGTCTTTCCTTTCTTCCATTTCTTCTTTTCTTTATTTTCTTTTCTTCTTCAGAAAAGCCTGACTAGAGGCTATAAGATGGCAACCCCATCACTGGTCTTGCCTTCTTTGGCCAGCAACCAATCGAAAGGACTATTATTATGCTTTCAAGTCTTATACGAGAATTTACCGGAAGGACGCTGGAGGGAAAATTTTCTATAGGATCGTAACAGGCCTTGGCCTAATACGTACTTGGAAGGAAGAAGAAGAAGTTAAAATATACCTTCTTAGGTAAAATCCATCATCCTCAACTTATAAAATATGTAATCTTTATGCCTGTAGGCCTTTCAGAACATCTGTTCCATCTTCAGCAGGTCACTCTTTCACTACAACATCCAGTATGATGGTTGATGCTGCTGGTCCTAATGTGGCTCTGTCATGACATTAGGACCAGCAGCATCAACCATCATGTTGTAGCGAAGAGTGACCTGCTGAAGATGGAATGGATGTTCTGAAAGGCCTACAGGCATAAAGTTTACATATTTTATAAGTTGAGGACGACGGATTTTACCTAAGAAGGTATATTTTAACTTATTTTATTTTATGACTCTCCACCTAAATGGTTTTAACAATGAATTTTATTAAAATTTAGTTAGTAGTGAACACATTTTTTTTCCCTTTAGGATTAGGAAAACCTCCACACCACCTCTTAAGTGTGTCACTAAGGTGCCACCTCTCCCAGGTTAAATAAAATTGTCACCACATGATGAGTTTTATGGAATGTCGTGTTAGTGAGTGATGAGTGTCCTGGTTTTTACATTCAGAAGGTGAATTCACTAATATGATGTAGAATTTAGTTATTTTTTAAAATATTTTTATGATATCTTTTGTAGGTAATAACAAAATATGTCTATGGCCTTCTAGAAGTTGATTTAGGACTACAAAAGTTGAAGGTACCAAAAGATGGAGATGAAATGGAGAGCACATTTGTGTTTGCATCACCAAATATTTTCATGAATACTGAACGACTTCTCATTCTGATACATGGAAGTGGTGTTGTAAGAGCTGGACAATGGGCAAGAAGGTAATTATCATTTTATTATAAGAATAGTAATTTCTCAAATATTATTATTAGGAGTTTTCATTAGATTATTTTAATTATTGGAAGGGGGGGGGTAAATTTGTGGATTAGCATATTTTATACTGTGTGTATATGTGTGAGTGATGAGTGAATAAAAACTCCTCAGGCACTATTTTTTGGGAATATTTAAAATGTTTGTTCAAGCTGTGGATATAATTAGCATCATCAGGATATAATTATTATTGAGATTAAAATTCTTAGGAAAATGTTTGGACCAAAGAGAGATAAACAGACAAGTGAATGGGGAAGACTACATAACAATGAGATACATGTTCTTTATAGGAAACCAGTTACAATAAAAACAGTTAAGTCTCATAGACCAAAGAGAGATAAACAGACAAGTGAATGGAGAAGACTACATAACAATGAGATACATGTTCTTTATAGGAAACCAGTTACAATAAAAACAGTTAAGTCTCATAGAGTGCAGTGGGCAGGACGTGTGGCATGAATGGGGATTGAAAGAACAGCATGGAAACTTCATGTAAGAAAACAAAGGGAAAATGCCCAGTTGGTAGACCAAGAATGAGGTGGGAGAATAACATTAACCATGATTTGAGGGAAGTAGATTATACAGGGGATGTTTGAAAAACATTAGCTCAGAAGAGGGATGTATAGGGAGCTTATGTCCATGTGACCATGAACCTACAGGTTTGATAGTGCCAGTGAGTTAGTTAGTTTTAGTTAACATAACTATTATTGATGTGGTTAACATTAGATATCTTTTCTGAAGTTATATATTTAAAATGATGATGCTGATAAAAATTAACATTGTAAAACATTTAGACAAGTTGAACTCTTCTAAAAGCCTGTTTCCCATCTTAATTTGGCATATACTTCTGAGTATAGTGATCTTATAATATTAATTATTTTATTACTGATGCTGACCTTTTTGAGAATCATACAGACTAGCATCTTGGTACAGTATCAAATAGTTTTAATAGATCTATAAATAATATATTTTTTTGTCAAAGGCCACAAAGTTGTCTTATGACATTTTTGGCATCCTCTCCTGGCATTGACGAAATTGTAACTTATGAAGTTGGGGTGCCTGGAAGGTGGAATACATTACCCTGATGATATGATGGGAAATAATTGATAACTAAGCCCCAGAAGACTCCTTAACCTTTTGACTGCCGAGTTTCCCTTTTGCCAGCTGGGCTGTGGGTGCCAGGTTTTTTAAATTTAAAGTACTACGCCATACTATATAATATAAACCTATATAAAGTATATTTAACTGTCTACATGCCATGCTAAATTTAATTTAAACTCACTATTATACATTTATTTGAAGGTTAGACAGTGTTGCTTCCACTTGTAAAGATCCCAGGTTCGAATTCAGCACGGTGTCTTTATTGAAATTTGTTATCACTAAAACATTTATTCTACTAAATAATGTTGATGGTATTATCACTAAACACTTATAATATTAAATATTGTTGAACATTTTTTATGGTCCTGGGTTCGAATCAGTTCCAGTCAAACAGCTGTTCTATGCCACGTGTTTCGTGTGTCGCGACACGCCCACGACTGTCAGTCACACACTGTTCATTTAGGTCTACATCACTTGCTTTACTATTAAAGGCTTAGATTGTAATAATATTCTCTTAGAAACAGGACTACTATCACATTCGTCAAACGAATAACCATTTGATGAACTGTTACTGTCACTCTCATCTTCTGATAAAACTGACACATTAAACTCGCGTATTGTATTTTCGTCAACTTCGAGACATGAATCACTGTATTCCACAGCACGAACTGCCCCTTGGCCAGGTATCTTTTCAACTAAAAATAAAATAAATAAAGAGAAAATTCTGAAATTGCAATATTCCATAGCAAAAAAAAAAGGCCTTGAAACATGAATGTACACCCTCCTTTAGAAAACCGATTTACAACCAGCCTGTACCGTTATTCTGTAAGGGGTGTGCAAAGTATTGCTAAGAAAGGATGTACAAACACAGAACGAAAAATAATTTTAGTTTATTGAAGTAAAAACTTCGGGAAAAAAAATATTTAAAATAATAAGATTGAAAACCGGAGCCTGCCGGGCGTGGCATACCGCTGTACACGCACTTTCACCGGCGTACGCCGGGCATGGCATTCAAAAGGTTAAACCTAAACTTAACCTAAATTTCAGACCATGGCTGACCTCAGGAATTATCCCCTTATAATAATAATTATAATAACTGTAATACAATAATTCTCTACCCTCTTTCTTCCCCTCTTTCCCTCTCGCTTTCATTTTCACACTCTCACCATCTCCCTCTCTCATAATAATGATAATGACAGTATTATCATAAGTAATGCCATGAGTGATTTCCAATTTATCTATAGAATTTGGAAATCAAGAGTGGCATTTGTTACGACTATTTAACAAATAAAATTAAGCTGTTTACTCACAAATCATTATTTAATTGTAGTTATTTTAAAATATTTATATATTTAATGTAAACTGTGATGTATGAAAACAAATGAGAAATGTTTGTTATGTTTCATTTGTTCATCCACTGCAACCAGACCATATTATTTATTGTCGAAAAAATATTGTAAGAATGCACCCTAGTGGAGAAAAAATGAAACATGTCAAACTGTATATTATAACTAGGGCAAGGCATTTAATGATTTTGCATCTTTTTCTTATGAAGGTTGAAACATTGCTTGCATGTATGAAAATGTATGACATTAAAAACAGATTAAATAAAAGCAATTCGTTAGGGCATTTTTTTGCATTTTCATAACTTTTCTAGGGATAGGTTATTTTTTTGCAATTTTTAGGTAATTTTGAGCATTTTTTTTACACTTTTCCGGAATGTTGTGACATTATTTGTATTTGATTTGGGATGTTTATTATAATTCAGTATTTTTCCCTGTCAATACAATTTCTTGAAATAAGTAGATGTTTTTGCTAACTACTACCCCTATTTTTTAAGGTATGTGCATAATGAACTTGCCAGTTCTAGGAATTTTATTCAATTACTTAGAGCTTATACTAGCTTCTACCCCTATTTTTCAAGGAATGTGCTTAATGGACTTGCCCACACTCCCATTGTTATGCTGTTAAGTGAGGTGGTCGGTTGTTTCTAGGCATCTGTATGAACAGGTTAAGAGCAAAATGCCTAAAGTAAAGGAAAGTGATAGTGTTAAATTGAAGGCATTTGTTTTAAAATGTGGAGAAATATTTTTTCAACGGATGTTCGTATTTTATTCTGCAAGATTTGCCATGTGTGAGTGGCTGCTGAAAAAAGTTTACAGTAGAACAACACATGTCACGGGAGAAACATAAACGTGGTCTGCAGCGACTTGAAAATAAATCCAGTCTAAACTTACAGCAAATGCTTCTGGGGGAAACTTGTTCAATGTTTTTGCCATTTTGTGAGAAACTATGTGAAGCTTTTCTATCTGCTGATATTCCACTTCACAAATTGAATCACCTAAGCTGCACTTTCTTAGAAGAGGAGACCGGAAAATTAATTCCAGATCCCAGAACATTGAGAAGAACCTACGTAGCATGGTGCTATGACAAAACTTTGCACAAAATAAGAGAAAGGATTGGAGAAATCCAACTTTTTTCAGCAGCCACTCACACATGCAAATCAGACGGTGTGTGGAACAATACAGAGAACATTCAAAAATAAAATTAGAAAAGAAACCAAGATAAAAATGTATAATGTTATGGCGGTTCCCACAATATTGTATGGATGTGAAACTTGGGCTCCAGTGAAAAGACAGAAGGATAGAATACAGAAGGCAGAGATGCGGTTCCTAAGACAAGTAAAAGGATGTACAAGACTTGATAGAATAAGAAATGAGGATATAAGAGAAGAATTGAAAGTACAGCCTTTATTGGATAAAGTCACGAATTACAGACAGAAATGGATTGATCACATGGATGGAATGAGCAAGGAGAGATATCCATTGTTAGCCAGAAATTATCAAGCAAGAGGAAGGCGTGATGTTGGAAGACCTAGAAGACGTTGGGCTGATGCAATATGAAGTCGGAACGGGCAATTGCCTAATCCCTGGAGTGATGATGATGATGATGAGGATTGGAGAAAGAAATGTATTTGTATCCATTGACGAGACAACAGACTCTATGGGCCGTTATGTAGCGAATGTTATTGTTGGAGTTTTAGAAGCACACAGCCCTGGAGAACAATTTCTACTACATTGTGAGCAGCTGGACAAAGTCAACAACTCAACAATCAGTATAGTATTTGACCATGCACTGAGAATACTTTGGCCTGATGGAATTCGAAATTCCAAAGTACCCTATATGATGAAAGTAGCTGCATTTTTAAGTGCACTGTACCCAAAAATGGTGCATGTGACGTGTTTAGCACATGCATTACATCGGGTCGCGGAAGAGGCACGTGCAAATTTTCCTGAAGTGGATAAATTAATTGGATGCGTGAAGAAAGTATTCCTGAAAGCCCCCTCTCAAATTTTAGCATTCAAAACAGAAGCTCCAGAAATCCAATTGCCCTTTTCACCTGTTTTGACTAGATGGGGAACATGGCTCCAAGCTTGCAGTTATTATTGCAAGAATTTCGACGTTGTGAAGAAAGCGATCGATTCTTTTGATAATGGTGAGTCTGTGTCAATAAAAAAGGCGCAAGAACTGTTAGCTGATAAAGAAATTGCTGGTAAACTTTCTTACATAAATACTAATTTTGGATTCCTTCCTGATGCCATAACTTCACTGGTAAAATCCCAAGTGACAATAGTAGAACAGCTACAAATGGTGGATAAAGTGGTGATTGATTTGAGCCGTGCATGTGGTAAAGTGGGTGATACAGTGTCAATGAAAATAAACAAGTGTATAACCAAGTACAAGGGGTACACAACATTGTGTTTAATTGGCAGAGCTTTGTCTGGTGAAAATTTTTCTCTTGCTGATTGTGAGTTAAATCCAGGAGATATTGCTTGCTTTCAGTTTGCTCTAATTGTTTCCATTGAAGTAGAGAGGAGCTTTTCCATTTATAAGTCAGTACTAGCAGACAATAGACAATCATTTATGTTTGAGAATCTCCGCCAAGTTTTGATTGTTAACTGCATTTCAAAATTGTTGTAAAAGTGCACTGTGCAATTGAAATGGATTTTCTGCAATAAAAGGTACTTATATATTAAAATATATATACAGTCAATATGCCCATTTCACCAATTAATGTTTAAAAAGGTCAACAAGTTTCCACAGCCAAGCTGTCATTCTCAAGACCAGATATTGACTGAAGACAAAATTGATAATAAATAATAAACAAATTCAGTTAAAAACAAACTATGTCACATGATGCAATCATTCATAAGTAAACAATAAAACATAATAAAACTAATCCTCTTTTGTTTCAATTAAAGAAAAGAGGGCGCTGTACGGAATAGGGCCCTTGTCTTTATTCATGATTTTATCCTTATTTTTATAAATTTCCAAACTTTCAAGGACGTCAAGGAATTTGAAATCAATGACCGAACGAATCAGCCTAAGGTTACTTTTATTGATAGCATGACCGTAATCAGAAATATGCTGGGCAACCCCAGATTTTTCAATTCTGTTAAGTCTAAAATGGGCAATATGTTCGTTAAATCTAGTTAAAATGGATCTTCTGGTCTGCCCAACATATTTCATATCACAGTCATTGCATCCAATTTCATAAATACCGGATTTTTTTAAACAATCGACTTTATCTTTAGGGTTTCCAAGTACACTATTTAATGTCAAAGTGGAAGTAAAAATTAATTTAGTATCTAATCCTTTGAATATCTTGTTTCAAACCTCTAGTTAAAGAGGGAATGTACGGCATAATTGCAAAATTAGCTTTATTAATAGGAGAATGGAAGGTTGTAGAATCAGTAATAAGTTTTCTAAATTCAAATTTGCGAATCAAATTATCAATAATATTTTCATTGAAACCATTACACCTAGCGATATCTTTAATGGTTTGTAATTCCTTATTATATCTATTTTTACTTAACGGAAAAGTGGTAAGACGGTGGACTAAAAGATTGAAACTGGCCATTTTATGTTGATTACAATGGTAAGAATCTGCCGTGATATATCTAAATGTACTGGCTTCTTTTCTATAAATATCAAATTCTAATCTATAATTATTTCTAATTATTAGCATATCCAGAAAGGGCAGCCTTCCATTCTCCTCCTCTTCGTAAATAAAATTTATGCTGGGAGTCCCGGTCATTTAATATTTCAATAAATTCCTGTACATTGTATTTTTTGGTATCAAAAATAGCAAAAATGTCGTCAACATATCTGAGCCAGAACCTGGGAAAATAATGTAATTCCTTTTCAAGTTCTGTCTCAAATCTGCTCATAAAAAGATCAGCTAGGAAAGGAGACAATGCATTACCCATTGCAGTTCCTTCCTTTTGTTCGTAAAACTTATTATTAAACAAAAGAGGATTAGTTTTATTATGTTTTATTGTTTACTTATGAATGATTGCGTCATGTGACGTAGTTTGTTTTTAACTGAATTTGTTTATTATTTATTATCAATTTTGTCTTCAGTCAATGTCTGGTCTTGAGAATGACAGCTTGGCTGTGGAAACTTGTTGACCTTTTTAAACATTAATTGGTGAAATGGGCATATTGACTGTATATATATTTTGATATTTGATCACCAAGAAGATCACTTGTGTATTAAGTACTATAATATGTATTTTTTTAATACTTTTCTTTTAATATTTTGATGTCAAGTTAAATTTTATGTAATTCAGTTATCAAATGAGTACTTAATCTAATAAATAGTATTTTTATTGGTAATTATTAACTTTTTATTGGTCTTTTTTTTATTTTATTGGTCATTTTTTTGTATTTTTTTAGGTCATAAATGCATTTTTTATTTTGCACTTTTTACCAATTTATAGGTCATTAAATGCCTTGCCCTAATTATAACCAACATTATAGGTTATTAATTAATTTCTGATGTCCTATGATGTAAATATGTCAATTATATTTTTCTGGAATGTTAAGTGCAAACTATGGTTTCTTTTTATTGTGGTATAATCAATTGCTACAATTTTTTTCTATTATATCTCGCAAGCGGTACTTGCTTACATTTATGCACCATATACAGTGTGATCAGTATAGCATTGGACAGCAGACATGAGGTTTGTGCTGTGCAGTGATGAAGACTTACACGTGCAGACACAGGACTTGAAATGTGTGCATACGCACCAGTATACAAGCACATCCCACGCATTCACGATCACAGTCAGATTGTATGCTTTGAGTAGATAAGGTGAATGGCATATGTATAAGTTATTTCAATTTTAAAATTTGTATCTTATAAAACAGGCGTGTATAAGTGTAAACTGAATGACGTGTGTATAAGTGTAAAGTGTAAACTGTATAATGGCTTATAATTTTTCTACTGGACAACGTGTATTTATTTATGATCAATATTTGTTAACTCAGTCTGCCAGCCAAGTACAAATACTTTTTGAAACACGATTCCCAGGTGTAAAAATTCCATCACGTTCAACAGTCCATAATCTGTACAACAAATTTTATAACGGGGTGTCAAAAATGTATAGACAACAAAGGTGAACAGTTCCAGCACCTGCTTCAATAAAGTTGGTAAGTACGACAATTTATAAAATAGTTATGAAAATGTGTGTGGTTGTATCACTGCGATCCTACGCTGTCCATTCCCCGCTGCGAGTGCATCAGCAATGTATAATGAAATCTCCGCGTCTGCTGTCCAGTGCTATACTGATCGCACTGTATATACAATCTGAGAGCAACATGCATTATAGGATTCTTACGTCTTAATATATAAATTGCTATATTCAACATATTTCTTAGAGAGTCAGTCACTGCAAAATAATGCTCTGACCTATTCAGAATGTTAAAAAGGTGGAGCTTTCTTTAATATGATATACTTAAGTTGATAAATTTGAGGTGAAACACAACTGTGATTGGTTATAAAACAAAATTCATTGAAACATGATTTCATTGACTCCCATTTTAGGGCATGAATTAAATAGTCATCATTATTAACGGTAATAACAATAATGATAATGATCATAATTATAATGATAGTGATGATGATGGTAATGTTTAGGGAAAGGATTTTTATGTATGAAAAGTTAAGATTGCAACATAGATTTGATTGATTGATTGATTGATTGATTGATTGATTGATTGATTCATGTTCGTCCAGCTTGGGGCATGGGCGCTCCCTAGTGGGAAGTTTCTTAACCAGACTAATTTAGTTATGATTAATAAATAAGGCAGGTCTGTTGGATCTTACCTCATAAAAGTAGAGTTCTTTTAGGACATGTTTCAAAACACTTGTGTTTCATCTTCAGCTTGTCCAGTTAATCTGAAGATGAAATACAAATGTTTTGAAACATGTCCTAAAAGAACTCAACTATTATGAGGTAAGATGCAACAGACTCACCTTATTTATTAAGAAGAGCCTCATAATGGTATTTCCTATTGTAATTTTATAATTAGTTATGCTTATTTCTCTATAGATGTTAGCAAGTGACATGTGGTTACTACATCACCTCGAGGAGACATTTAGTGGGAAACTAAGATATTATTTGGATGGAGGAAGATTAGTTAAATTTTGCTCATAGGCCTTTTTATTCAGGCTTGAGGTTCTTTTACAAGCCTGAATACCTTCAGTTTTAATATAATACCAATGTAAATAGAACTTCATTTTCTAATGAAAAGTAATGTATGTAATGTAAGATAATATTGCTAGAATGAAGATATTTGGTCTGTATATTCTTACCTCTTATGGTTGTTTTTGTTGAACATATGTTTCAAGGCTTCCAGAAAGAACTGATGGAGCACTTCAAATCACAAAATAATGAGAAACCATGGGCAGCTATCTCGCAGAATAAAAACTTAATACCTGAACAACCAAGACACGAAGCAGTAGCAACATTCAGACTGTTAACAGGCCATGACTACCTGGCAGCACACCTCCATAAAATTGGAATCTTCAACTCTCCAAATTGTATCCTGTACCAAGACAATAACACTACCATGAACAAAGATCATCTAGCTAGCTGTGAGGCTCTGAAGATGTCACCTACAAGAAATCTGGCAGGACTCTATTGGGAAGCAAGAAAGCAAATGGAACACATCCAAGCTAATGGGCATTAGACTACTACTACTACTGTTTCAAGGCTTCTGAGCCCCATCATCAGCGATTTTTCTCAAGTTGTTGGCCCTGATTATTGACTCCTGCTCCCTTTACCTGTGGTCCAATGAACTTGCTGTTGAGGTTTCTTTCTCTGGGAATTTTAAAATTCATAATTCTTTCCTTGTTCTTCTGTATGTAGATTTTTTTCCCATATGGTGAGTTCATTTTTGTTTTCTAACTGTTTTAATAATTTTGTGTTTTTCTTACCAAACATGAGCAGCCACTGCAGTAGAAAAGTACAAAAATCTGCAGTGGCAGCTCATGTTTGGTCAGAAAAACACAAAATAGATGTAAACAAAATTATTAAAACAGTTAGAAAAGAAACATGACGCACCATATGTGAAGAAATCTACATACAGAAGAACAAGGAAAGAATTATGAATTTTGAAATTCCCAGAGAAAGGAACCTCATTAGCATGTTCATTGGACTACAAGGCAAAGGGAGTAGGAGTCAAGAATCAGGGCCGACAACTTGAGAAAAATGAGTCTAATTGCTGACGTTGGGGCTCAGAAGCCTTGAAACATATGTTCAACAAAAAGAACCGTTATAGATAAGAATATACAGATCAAATATCTCTATTATTAAATAAACCTCTTAACTTAAAATTCATTGGAGAACATATTGTTTAAACAACTCACCTCATAGGATTCATGTTTCCATGATATCGCGATTTCAAACATAGTCATGTTCATCTTCAGCCATAACTCCAACTGACGAAATTCTTCGGCCGTCAACTATTCTATTGTCGCCATCTTCAGTGCTGCCATCTATGGTTGAATTTATGAACTTCGAAATCAATGTAATTTCGTTAGGGATATCAAAATTCATTGATCTATTTTTGTTAATAGAATTTTGATATCCCTAACGAAATTACATTGATTTCGAAGTTCATAAATTCAACCATAGATGGCAGCACTGAAGATGGCGACAATAGAATAGTTGACGGCCGAAGAATTTCGTCAGTTGGAGTTATGGCTGAAGATGAACATGACTATGTTTGAAATCGCGATATCATGGAAGCATGAATCCTATGAGGTGAGTTGTTTAAACAATATGTTCTCCGATGAATTTTAATGATTATACCTCATAATGTTTACTTCCCAACATTAATTTAATATAAACCTCTTAACGTTACTTCCTATTGTATTTTAAAATAATATTGCTAGATTCTACAAAAATCATTGAAAAACTTTTTAAAGTTATATATTTTTTATAAAACTGTAATTGATTGAAAAAAACCTATACTATCTTGAAATCTTTACTTATAGCACATAAAATCTGTTCCCCAGTAATGATGAATGATGATGTTACATGAAATTAAAAACACTGAAATTTTAATTTAGTATTGTTACTTACTGATATTAAATCAAGCTCCCAATATGAAAAATCGAGAATAAGTTGTTCCTTCAAAAAGTGTTGTCTCAATTTGAAGTTCTGAACATTTAAAAATACAGAAATTATATTCAGTTTGTACTTTATTGAAAAAAAAAATATCTTCAGAATTAATTAAATGTGAACAAGATTAGAACTTCTGGTACAAATTTTTATTTCTGTGTATGTTTTGAAAAATTTGTGTTTCATCATCTTTATTCCTGAGTTATTTAAAGTAATTCATTGTCTGCACCTGCTTTCTATCTGTGGTTGGTGTTCAATTTTTGGTATTTAAGGGGAAAAAATCACAAGAAATGAACACAACCATTGACAGAAAACAGATGCATACAAAAGTCACTTAAATATCTTGGGCAACTCTGCAGAGACTGAATTGTGCTTCAATTTATACACAAAAGAAAAAGCAATAGCAGCAACAAAACCATTTTTTGTAGATAAAATAGCTGTAATTTGAGAGCCTTGGCAAAAAGATGGTTATCCTAATATAAGGATTGGAAATAAACTGGACATACCTCTCTAAAAAGCACTAGAGCACTTGGAAACAGTGAAAGTAAATACCTCAAGAGAGCTCTATTATCTGTCCAGCGTAAGAAGCACACTTTGAAATTTAACTTCCAAATGTATTACTCCGCGCAACACATGTAAGAATGCAAGCAAACTCTGTCAGCTGTTTATTACATGCCGATAAATTAATGCACAGCAATTGTTTTAATTTTTAATGTTGCAGGATGTATTAACATTTACAATGGTATGTCGAAAACTAATTAAATTATAATTGTTAATATTAAACAAATTAATTCAAATCAAAAATTAAGATTAAAATAACTGTACTTAAGTAATAAAATAAAAAAAACCTGTGCACCTTGTAATGAACTGTACGCTTCACAAAATTGTCCACCACTCTTAAAACAGGTTTAGGCCTTTTCCTCTTTTTGTTGGGCGTTTTGATATTATCAGTTTCTTTTAATTCCCTGCAAATATGTGCAACTCTACTCTCCGACACACTAGTATATTCTGCAGTTAATTTAACTATATTGTTCACTACAGTGCCAGGATTATGCTCCATAAACTTACAAAATACAGCTCGGGACCCAGCTCCGTGTGTCTGAAAGGAATTTGCTGTCTCAGCTGTTAGTACTATGAGAAACAGAGAAGTGTACCTCCTCCCGCTCCCCACACTTCCCCCCGCAAACACATAGAGCTTGGACTAGAGCTGTACATTTAACACCGTTTTTCACCACTCTTTAATAATTTCTCTTTGTGCTTCTAATAATTTTGATCACACATTTTATTGTCGAGTTAAGTTAACATAAACTACCCGACAGCCGCCATATTTGTAACTAACATTCAACTTCTTCTCAAGAATCGTTCAGTTTCAAACAAATGCGAATTTTTAGTTAGTCTCTGACCTTCAAAGAAATATGTGGGTATATTTCTGTATTCTGATCAACTATAGTTAACATAAATAGCTTTAAATATGTAATTATATTAATCGAGTACATTATCTATTTTTTTCGCTTCTGCTGAACTGTGTTTAGGTCATGAACGAATCACAGTAACTGCAGCAGTCATGTGCTTCGTGGATTACCCTCTCATTTATTTTCCTGAATGTCTTTCTTAGGCTGGACAGAAAATAGTAGTCTATACATTCATGATCTCACTTAATGTGTGAGCTAGCAAGAGAAATATTCCTTAGAGGATCTGCATCTTAACATTTGTTGCCATCCACTGAACAGGCAGAAGATTTATTCTTCGAGAGATGAATGAAGAGGAACGAGATATGGGAGGAGTTCTTCTCAATGGATGCTATGCTCGACTGAAACTGGACCAGCACAAATAATAAACTGAGTAGTACGCTAAATAGTTTCGCAGTATATGGTTTCTATCACAAACTGTCCACAAAAAATGCATTTCATGAACCAAATGTACAGTGTGTGTGCCAACTATGTGAGAAAAAGTGTAGTTGATATCACTTCTTGATGTGTTCCAAGAGATCTTAGTCTTTGCTGGAATATAGCATAGAACTATTAACTTTAATCATGCACATTTATGGTAAATCTCATCATTTTAAAGACTTGTAAACTATTATTGTTACATAAGAATTAGAAGTTTTTTTTTTGTAAAATAAAGTTTAAGTGATTCTGAAAGATTACTTTCTCATGATAGATTTTTTTAAATTAATGTTCTCTTGGTTTATTTTCAGCTTAATTATAAATGATAGTATACAAACTGGAACACAAATACCAAACATCAGAAAGGCTCAAGAACTTGGATATGAAATTCTAGTCCTGAATACAAATGATAATATTAGATTTATTTGTAAACAACCAGTTGAAATTAAGGTGTGTTATATTTTTATATAGTATGGTTAACACATATGTATGAAAAAAAAAAGCATATTTCAGATTCTTAGTCCTATTTGGGATGTTTAATGAATGATGATTTATCTGCTATAAACTGATTTTTTTTAGATTTCAGTGAAAAGTTTTAATATCATTTCTTGATAATTTCAGGAATGTGCAAATTATCATAAGTGTAAAAATAAAATGAATTATGAATTCTTCTTACCTCATACCTCTATGTTTTTTTAAACACAGCAACCACAGTATCAGCGACCATCGTCACCATCATCCAAAGGTTTGTATAGATGTTTCAAAAGATTTAACAGTTTGGAAAAATGTATATTTTCAAAAAAACCATACTAGAACCATGAACTTCGAGATGCCAGGCGAACTAAGCTTGATTACAAAGTTCAGTAGAAAATGATTCCTTCAAAAGAACACCAGATGGCAGTTTGGATAATTACCGGCAAAAGAAAAAATTGACAGTCGTGAAAACAGCTGATGATGGTTACGATGGTCGCCGATACTGTGGTGCTGTGTTTAAAAAAAAAAACATAGAAGTATGAGGTAAGAAGAATTCATGATTCATTTTATTCTTATTAATAAAACTTCATAATGTTAAAAATCCCCAAATTTATTATATTAAAATATCATAAGTGTATTTCCAGAAAATCTCTAATTGAGCATTATAAGGATGAAAATTGAGCAAGCACAGCCATCTACCTCAATTTTGTTGTTATTTAGAATAGAGGTTCTTGCTGGTGGTATCTTTGATATTCAGACATATTTCTTGTACGAGAATGAGAGGTCCAGGGTTCAAATCCCGGTTCAGGCATTAATTTTTGTTTCTTAAATTAGATTCTATCCAGGATTGGAAAATGTTAATATAAATAAAAACCTTAAAAATATGAAGCTTTACAGCTAAAAGTAATGTATAAATTCTCAATAAAAATACTCTGAATATAAGACAGTTGGCATGATGGTAGCGACAGCTATCAGCCTTCGGATGAACGAAAATTGTATAAAAGATATTTTAACATTTGTATCGTCGTTTGAGTTGTGTAATGGACAGCACACTCGTCCGGAGAACGAGAAGTCCAGGGTTCAAATCCCAGTTCAGGCATTAATTTTTCTTTCTAGAATTATATTCTATCCAGGATTGGAAAATGTTAACATAAATAAAAACATCAAAAATATGAAGCTTTACTGCTAAAAAGTAATGTATTAATTCTCAATAAAAATACTTCTGAATAGAAAACATCAGTTGCTGTGATGGTACTGACATCTATCAGCCTTTGGACGAACAAGAATTGTATAAGTGGAAAGAAATTTTAATGTTTGTATTGTCATTTGAATGGTGTAATTGACAGCACACTCGTACGGAGAACGAGAAGTCCAGGTTTCAAATCCCGGTTCAGGCATTAATTTTACTTTCTTGAATTATATTCTATCCAGGATTGGAAAATGTTAATTTAAATAAAAACATCGAAAATATTTGAGCTATTGAGGCCATAGTTTAAAATATATATTTTTACACCTTTTGACTTGTTCATACCAGTCTCCACAAGCACTGAGTTCTCCATTAAAGTTTCCTCATGATGTCTCATGTTGACTGCTGCAGACTAAGCTCTGTTTTATTTATAACAGAGGTCTTCTTCCAGTCAAACATTGTAGGCCAGGTTATACATTAACTACGGGCGTCCACAAAATCCTGCTACCAAAACAATGTAACTTAGCTCATAAACTATTTGAGATAGAATCATGCGGTTTTTTGCAACATATTCTACATCTCTCAAAGTTCTGTTTACATTTGTTGCAGATTTTGATTTAAACAACAATGACAACACCATAGAAAAATATCCAATGTGTATGGTGGTATGCTGAGTCTGGTAAATCACCTGTACCCCATATCTGATTGTTATGGCGGTTAACGTGTCCAGACACAAAGAAAGTCGCTTAATCAGAGAATATCGCCCTCTGCAGGTACTCATTGTCTTTGTCAATTGCATTTAGCATGGAATCAGCAAATTCAGCATGTCAAGGGAAGTCACTTGGCAGCATCGCTTGCGTAATTTGCACTTTATAGGCCAGAAGATGTAGCTGCTTATGGAGGACTTTATGAATTCTTGATCTTTGTAAATGCAGTTCCCGTATAGCACGACAAACCGATTTTTGAGGTCTGAGTTGAAATGCGAGTTGCCCATTGTCATTAGTTTCTTGGCTCACGGTTGTCCACTCCGTGGCAAATCCATTACACTGCCAGTTGGTAGAAATTTCTCGGCCCTTCTAATTATGGATGATTTGGATGGAGGATCTCTTCCATATTGCCAGCAGAAATTTCACAGGACAGTTATGGGTGGTTTACCACACTCAGCATTCGACCATACACATTGGGTCTTTTCCTGAGGTGTTGTTATTGTCGTTCAAATCACATCTGCAACAAATGTAAACAAAACTTTGAGAGATGTAGAATATGTTGCAAAAAACCACATGTTTCTATCTCAAATAGTTTATGAGCTAAGTTACATTGTTTTGGTAGCAGGACTTTGTGGACACCCTATATAATGCCAGTACCACCTATAAAATCAACAATAACTTTAGTAATAGTAATATTTTTTTATTGTTATAATCATTGTCTTTGTCATTTTGAGATTTCTAAATGATGCCTTTTGATAGTTGACATTTCTATACCATATTCAGCCTTAGTTTATGTTGTACTGTAAACAAAGTCACAAGAGGTATCCTTCCGCAGACATCTGTGATTGGTGGAGCAATGTCACTATTACCAAAATGTGTGCATCTACATGTATTTTAGAAATTATAAAAATATTATTTAAAATAACAAACTTGATTAGGCCTAAACTTTTTTCAATTAATTTCGAAAGAGGGAAGCGGCAAAATAGTTATGCTACTAGTACACATGATAATGCTGAAAACTGTTAAAATAAAATTAGGAAAATAAGTTATATTTGAAGAGAACATTTTTTTTGCCCAGACTGAGACTCGAACCCGGGACCTTTGGCTTTCTAGGCCAATGCTCTACCATCTGAGCTATTGGGGCAAGTTCCGATCTAGACACAAATTTCGTTGTAATTCCCAGTACCAAATGCTATGAAGCCTTTGCTTCTACCTTTGCAAATGGTGGCTTCTTAGTTAGGAAGACATTTATCAGGAATTTAACACTACTTTAGAAAGCCAGTAGGGCTTCAATTAATGTTTTTATTATTAATGTAACACTTTTCACTGAAGGATAAATTATATTTGAAGAGGAAAATTTTTGCCCAGACCGAGACTCAAACCTGGGGCCTTTTGTCAAATATAATTTATCCTTCAGTGAGAAGTGTTAAATTAATAATAAAAACATTTATAGGAAAATAAGATTTAATTACCTAATCAGGCTGTGGCAGGGCTTTCCTCAAATAATTTCTATGCCACAATAATATATTGTCACGATCAACAATTAGATTCTTTCTGTTTCTTAGTACGCACTCAAACCCGATTTCTTGTGGAATAATATAGAAACTTGTTCTTTTTTTTAATTTGGTAATTCAGGATCACTGTTAACACAAGCCAATGCTTTATTAATTATAGGGGGTTCATTTCTTCCATAAAAATAATGCGACGCACAGCATTTCTATCAAACACATCACATTCTATTTCTGTTACAGGTTTTTCTCTTTTACATTTTTTTACCTGGTGTAGATAAATGTCCTTTATGTATAATTTCACTTCGAGCAGAATTTATGCTAGATGAAGAAACGTCAGTAAACTCAACTGCTAAATTCAAGTACATCCTGGATACCTAACGTATGGAATTTATCACTTAATTTACAAAATATATTTAAAACAATTTGTTTCTCTTTGGGGTGTAAGAGGTAGTGATGTGCATTCTATAACCTCTCCTACCTAATTCTCAACCTCACCTGCACGTGGTACACCCTGCTTTTAACTAACGAGGTAATGGGGACCGAGTCACGGCGGTATAACCGTTCCATCAAATATGGAGGAAATTCCATATTTTGAACGCCTGACTAGAGGCTATAAGGTAGCAGCCCTACCACTAGTCTTGCTCTGTGGATGGCTGGTAACCAACCCAGGGGACTTCCTATTACTCGAAGAAACTTAAGCAAAGACTGGAATGATCACACTGATGACGACAAAGCAAGAAATAGGTTAATGATTAAGGATCTCAAAGTTGCAACATGGAATGTGAGAGGAATAACACATAAAGAAGAAGAGTTAGAAGTAGAGTTAGACAAAAGAAAAATTGACATTGCCATTATTTCGGAAACAAAAAAGAAGAACAAAGGATCAGAAGAATTAGGAAAATATGTAATGATTTATTCTGGAGTTCCAGCAGAGAACTGGGCATCATCAGGAGTCACAATTTTAATAAGGAAAAATTTACAACACAACATTTTATATTACCAATGGATTTCCCCAAAAATCGTAACAGTTAGAATAAAAATGTTAGGACATAATTTGACTATAATTGGAATTTATGCCCCTGTAGATGGAAACGATTCAGAAACCATAGAATTTTATGATATTTTACAAGAAACCATTGACAAAGTAAATAAACAAGATTATCTCATAATTGCTGGTGATTTTAATGCAAGAGTCGGAAATCAACCGATAAGAGAATGCATTGGATCAGAAGGAGAACCAACTTGCAACAATAATGGTAAACTGCTAATAGATTTTTGCATATTCAATAATTTAAGAATCACAAACTCCTTCTTTAGACACAAGAAAATACACAAATATACATGGGCAGCAAGGGGATCAAAGTCTATAATAGATTATGTACTAATTAATAATAAATTTAAAAAGTCTGTAAATGATACTAGAGTGTACAGAGGAAGTGAAATTGATAGTGACCATTTTCTTGTTGAAAGCAAAATAAAATTATATCACAAACACATCAGCACAAGAAAATACAAGCAGACAATACAAAATAAGATACCAAAAAAGTTTAAAATTCACTTATTGGAAGACCAAAGTACACAAATATTATATCAAACTAGAATAAGGAATAAACTTAAAACAAGCACTGGCGATATTGAAGAGGACTGGATAAATCTAAAACAAGCAATCATGGAAGCAGCATATGAGAGTCTCGGATATAAACAAATCAAAAACAAAAAGAGATTACGAACTTGGAATCCTGAATTAAAAGAAAATATTGAACAAAAGAAAAAAGCCTATAAAGTGTATTTACAAACTAAACAAGAGGAACATTATACAGAATATAAAAAACTCAGAGCTAAGGTTCGTAAATTGTCTAGAAAATATAGAAGGGATGATTGGGATAAATTTGTAAAATCCTTAGAACGTGATATTACAGGAGCACAAAGACAGGGATTTAAAATATTCAAAAAATTACAGATGGAAACAAAAGACAAAATTAATGTTAATCTGATACCAAAACAAGATTGGATTACTTACTACAAAAATCTTTGGTCAGAACCGAACACTCACACTGAAAAAATTACTTTGAATTTGACTTGTGAAAATGAAATAGAAAAACCAGACATAACAATGGACGAACTAGAAGAAGTTTTAAAGAAGGCCAAGAACAGGAAAAGTCCAGGTTTAGATGATTTAAATTTAGAACTTTTTAAGTATGGAGGAACTGCCTTGAAAGAGAAACTATTAGAACTTTTTAACAATATTTGGCATTGTCTTAATATTCCAACGGATTGGGAAACGGGTCTAGTAATTAATATACATAAAAAAGGTCAGAAAAACAAATGTGATAACTACCGAGGCATTACCTTACTCCCAACTGCATCTAAATTATATGCCAACATAATTAAAAATAAATTATCAGTAAGTAGTGAAACATTTTTGGAAGAAGAACAATGTGGATTTAGAAAAGGGAGGAGCACTATAGATGCAATATTTACCCTGCAACAAATTATGGAAAAAAGGAGAGAATTTAATCTCCCACTATACATACTATTTATAGATTATGAAAAGGCATATGATAATGTAAACCGAGATAAACTTTGGCAGATACTGCATGAAGAACATATACACTCACATGTAATACGAGCCATACAAAGCTTATATCAAAATTCTAAAATCAAAATTAAATTACCAGATGGAGAAATAACAGAACACATAAACACAAGCAAAGGTGTTCGACAAGGATGTGGACTATCTCCACTCTTATTTAATATATATATTAACAGAATAGTGCAAGAATGGAAACAAACAGTAAATAGTGGAATTTCAATAACTAGGAATAAAATAATTCAAACAATATTATATGCTGATGATCAAATAATATTATCAGATTCCGAAGATAGCTTACAAATAGCAGCATATCAATTATTCAAAATTGCCAGCAAATATAATATGAAAATTTCCACTTCAAAATCCAAAACAATGGCAATGTGTGGAAAAAACATACAATGGGTGAAAATTGAGATTGATGGAAAAATTATAGAACAAGTGTCAGATTTCTCTTACTTAGGAAGTGTATTTGCAGAGTATAAGAGTGACATTGATTCAAAATTACAAAAATATAATAAAATGAATGGGGTAATACGAAGACATTTTGGTAAACAGATGAGGACAGAGACAAAACTAAGATTACATAACATCACATCAAAAGCTGCTCTAAAATACGGAAGTGAAATTTGGATTTTAAATAAAAGAAACTCTCATAAACTTCAAGTAAGCCAAATGCGCTTCTTACGATCATTGTTAGGAGTTAATAGACTGGATCACCAAAGGAACACTATTATCAGAGGAAAACTTGGAGTAACAAGTTTAAATGAAGATATACAAAGATACCAACAAGAATGGAAAAATCATCTGAGGAGAATGGCAAGAAATAGACTTCCAAAATTGGCATTCCAATATACCCCAACTGGACATAGGGACCAAGGAAGACCAAAACATCGGTGGAAAGATCAAGACCATCTTCGCTAGGTTTACCGTACAGGCCACATGGCCTAAAACGAATTTGTTCATGATGATGATACTATTATTTTTGCGATAATTTTATTCATACATAGTAGTTATATTATATAAAATGTAGATGGATCAGGGAACTATATTTTCATCTACGCCACTGGACAATGATGTCATTAGGTTCATGTGCCAATGAAATCATACTTAACCACGTGCTTCTGTTTACAATACAACATAAACTAAGACCGAAACAAGAATGGCATCTTTGAGAAAATGTCAAAAGAAATCATTGTCAACTTATTTTTATGATATTTGACATTGATTGAAAGTTTTATTATTAAAAATTGGTATTGTTACCTAAGGAGTATCATATACAAAGCAATCTGTTGTCCATCATTGTGATTCAATAATACATTATATTGTTTTTCAGGAAAGTGCATCTCCAGAGGAACATGCAAATTATGTATGGAATAATTATGTTAAACAGATAAATCCAAAGCATATTGCAATCATTGCTCATAGTTATGGTGGATGTGTAACACTGGATTTGGTAAGTTACTGCAATTGCTAACAAACAAGTTTTTTTCTCTTCAAATATAATTTATCCTTCGATGAGAAGTGTTAAATTAATAATAAAATTGTCAAGTTTTTTTTTCTCTCTTTAAAAATAGTTCTGATAAGAAGGATGTATTTTATATGCTAAAATTCAGCTTTTATGATTTTCATTTTTCAATTTATTTTTTATTTTTTTAAATTTTTTAAGTTAAGCTACCAATATTGCTTCTTTACTTCCTACAATTCATGAGAGCATTCTAGTTGCATTGAATTAAATGGATTTTCATATGCTGCCATTGATGATCATATCCTATTCATTTGAACTTCCCTATTGTGATGCAGCTATTGTGAAAACTGGTAAATTTTTTATGTTAATTTTAATTCTTGGCAAATTATGACTATAAAATGTTCAGCATTGATTTACTGTTGCATGCAAGCTGCGTGTGATTGTTCTTCTTCTTCCTCTATGCATGAAAGCTGGCAGCTAGTTACATGTTCATTCACTTTGAGATCCGGGTTATGGTGACATCCTTCCATCGTAGTTGTGGTCTTCCTAATGACCTTTTCTGCTGAGGTGTCCAGTCACGTATTTTCTTCACTAATCTACTATTCTTCATTCTATCTATGTGATCATTCCAATTTAGTCTTCTATCATTTATCCAGAGGTTTATAGGTTCAATTTCACATTCTTCTCTAATAGCAGAGCTGCGAATTTTCTCTCTCGGCAATTTTCGTATGATTTTTCTTAAAACTTTCATTTTTGTTGTTTCATTAATTTGTTTTGTTTTTTGATTTTCTTTTCGGCATTCGTAACCATATGTTAAAACTGGTCTTATGACAAATTTGTAAATTCTTACCTTTGTATCTGTTCTTAAATTTTTATTTTTCCAAACAGTATTGCTTAAACATCCCAATATTTTGTTTGCATCATTTGCTTGATGGAGGATTTCATCTGTTATTATGTTGCTGCTCTTAATTTCTATTCCTAAATATTTGAATTTCATGACCTGTTCTATACTTTTCCCTTCTATTTCTAATTTAACATGGATTGGGTCCTTGGATATTGCCATTGTGTGATTGTGTATGCTAAAAACATGATTTTTGTTTAAAAAATGTGTACAAAAGTGATGAATTTTATACTGGTAAATATGGTCATTGACATTTGGCTAGTTATAAGTTTGTAGTGATAGGTGAAAGTGCAATTTTTAAGTCCTTTTAAATTATCTCATAATTTGAAACAGCTGTATATTGTTTATGGCAGTATGGGACTGTTCAAATTCTTACACTTGACATGTGAAGTCATGTTAGAAAGAAGGGCATAAAACCATCTATTATTATAGGTAATATAACCTAAATTATGCTACAAACCAGAAGGTTGAGGGTTCAGGTCCTGGTGGGGTCAGGATTTTTAAACGACACAAACCTTCTAGTGATACCATGGCCCTGGGGTCAACTCAGCCTCTAACGGAAATGAGTACCTGATCTTGTTCTGGGGCTAAAAGTGGCAGTCATGCACGGCTGACAACTTGACTGACATCAGTTGTCTAGAGAAAGTCGGAGTCTTAATTTTCTACTACCCCAAGAGTCTCCTCTGGCGCCTATAGAGGGATCACTTTACATCTTTTTAATTTAACCTAAATCTTGTACTGATGTATGAAGAGAAAATATCTGTAGTATGAATGTTGAGTTAGTACATTTTATTATTTATTGTGATTCATCTGTCAGATGGGGATGTTAAACGTACTGTTTTCGACAAGAGTGGACCATACATCACTGGATTTCACCTTCTCTCATCATCATAATCATCAATCTCTCTTACAACACTACGGGCCGCATGCAAATACATTAGTCTCTACTCAAATTTCTTCCAATCACCGGTGAGCTGACTTTTCATGAGCAAATGCAAAGATCGAATTAGCGACCCACTAACTGGTCATGCATGAAAGTCGTTGTTTTCGTAATATTGGCAAGAAATTACCCAGAATTCTCAGTGATAAAATCACTTCCGTTATTTTTGTCTGCTAGAGGAACACATTTACGCTTGCATCCCGCAAATAATACCGTATATGACGACATCTGCATCGCGCGATATTATGCCGATTCTCCTGTTCTTCCAGTTGAATTCTTTGGTAGACTCTATCAAATTCCTCTTCTCTGCATATACCAAAAACATGAATGAAGTCTTCAAGTTCCGACATCTTGGATAAAGCAGCAAGGTACACGGCAAGGTTTCAAACTACATCGGTTCCCATCGGGTTGCTCACAATTCATTCTCTGCAAAGTCACCTCGCAAGGTACCTTAGGAATTTCGACAATTATTATTGCATGAACAGATTTTTGAGTATGCAAAAACGTCTTTGGATGCAACTTTCTCAGCAGAGAATGACTTTTACGGTCTAATGCGTTCATAGGTACGACCCTACATTAATTAAACAAACACATACATATCTTGAAATATTTTTTGTACACAGTGCAGATACACATAATCTGCCAAAGTGGTGCATACATTTAAAATATATCACTCTTATGCCATCTGTTTAAATTGTGTTCCAGTTCCACCCGCTGTGTATGAATCTTGTTTTTTCATGATTTGTGTTATACACTAAATAAATAGCATAGGGTGCGTGGGAATTAACAGTGTATATAAGAGAACAATTTGTGTTGATTGGAGTTTCTCAGATAGCTCAGTTTGTAGAGCATTTGCCTAGAGTGCAAAAGATCCTGGGTTCAAACCCCAGTCTGAGCATATAATTTTGCTCTTCAAATGTAATTTATCCGTCTTTGAGATGTATGAAATGAATAATAAAAATATCGAAAGAAGCCATAATGGTTTAATAATGTAATGTAAAATTCCTAATTAAAGGTCTTAATGAAGAAGCCACCATTTGCTAGATAGAAGCAAAGGATTCATAGCATTTTGATGCATGGGAATTAACAGCATATGTAAAAGAAAAATTTGCATTTAGATTGGAGTTTCTCAGATAGCGCAGTTGGTAGAGCATTTGCCTAGAATGCAAAAGGTCCTAGGTTCAAACCCCAGTCTAAGTGTATAATTTTTCTCTTCAAATATAAATAGTTGATGCCTGTGGCTTCTTTTCAATTTTATGCACCACTTTGATAGGCCATGTTATGTAGGTGATACATACTTATATCATTTCCAGAGAGGAGACAGGATGAATATATTATGTGAGTTGTATGTTGTCTGATGAAGAGAAAGGAAACCAGATGCTGGTATGTGGTCTACTCTTTACAAGAAGCACCAATGAAACCATCAAGCTTAAGTTCCCATCTGATGGATGAATCACTGTCAGCTGTGCTACATGTTTTTCAACATATGTACTACAGAAAGATTTGGTATTAATTCAGACATCTGGTGCTCTGTTTAGGAATTACTTGTAGAAATTGTACTCTACCCCTCCTAACTTCAAGATTGAAAAATGTTAATTGTTACAATTTTTAGTACAGAATAATCATTGTATTTCAATTTTGTAATTTGATTAGGTGATAAAAGAAAACATTTATTTAGAAAATCTGATATTAGTATATACAGTGAGATTTTTTAGGAATGCTACCGTTTACCTACTCTCTGTTATAAGAGAGGGTGGTTCTAGAGGAACAATACATGAATCTGAAACTACCGCACTCTGACCGGCCAGCAGCTACAACTTCGGTTCTGTCGAGCTGTTTTGTTAGTGTAGGAGTGTTATCTTTCAGTTATGGCAACTTACAGTTTAGAACAAAGAGTCTTTATTGTGAAAACTTATTACTGGTATCTTTCAGCTAGAGAGTGTGTGTTTGCGAATACAAACTTGCATTTCCAGGTGAAATAGTTCCTGAATGTTCAACAATTCCCCGATTGATAATTAAATTCGAGGAAATGGGCTTCATGTTAAATAAGAAAACTGAAAGGAATTGTACATTGAAGAAAAATTAGATGAAATAGGCACCAGGTTTGAACATACTCCTCAAAAGTCACTAAAGCGTTCAGCTCAAGAAACAGGGGTGACAAAATCTTCTGTGAGGCGAGCAAAAAACTTGATATCAAAAGTGTTCCCCAGTAATCCACAAGCAGATGAACTGAAAGAAAAATATTGGCTGAAATTCAAAACATCTTGTTTGAAATTCTGCAGCGTGTGAACAGGAATTTCTTTAAAAGACTACAGCTGTGCCTTACTCACGGTGGAGGACATTTTCAGTATCACCTTAAGCACAAGTAACTTGGTAAGCCCATACACTTATGCTAATTAAAAAAACTGATTTTCAGATACTTCTCAAATAAATAATAAAAAATAATAATATTAATAATAAATAATAAAGATTTTAGAAAATAAATATTAATAATAATTATAAATATTAATATTAGACCTTTACAGTTCGGTTAAGGATGATTTTCAGGGACCACAAGGCCCTAAACTTCCTGACATTTGTCTTACAGGTGACGAAAAACCCTGAATAAACCTCGCCCAGGAGCCTGTCCCGACCGGGAATTGAACCTGGCCCGCTGTGTGACAAGGCAGCACACTACCTCAAGACCACAGCAGTGGACTGCAGTAGAATAATAAAATAATAAACATTAACATTAGACCATAACAGATCTTACAGTAAAAACCCCAGTTATCGGTGAAATGATCTGCAGGTTATATGTGTGCTATAGTAACCACTATGATAAATATCTATGATAAAGCAGGTAAGCAGTTGCATCCTTTAAGAATCTCACTGTATGTCTCATGTGATCAATGGTGTAGCCCATTGTTGAGCCATTGCCTCTCCTTTGTTAGGAGTTTGTAGACCAAGTTCATTTTTAGTAACCTTAATTGCCCAAAGATGTCATGAGAGGCATGTGATCAATACACCAACTCAATGAGACATCTAGCAGGTAACTAAAGTATTACTAGGATGTTTGAGATCGGTAAATTTTGCTTAGAGGCCTCTTTGTTCAGGCTTACAGATTTTTACAAGTTTGAAAATCTTCAGACTCAGGACCCACGGCTTAAAGTCTGAGGACTTGCTCATTGCATTTTTCCATCCTAAAAAATCCATTGACTGCGGTCTGGTTTGAACCTGTGACCCTCAGGACCAGAGGCAAGGAGCATAACAACTAGTCCACTGCAGTCGACGTATATCTCATATCAAGTCTAATATACATTTCAGTTTCTCTTTATTCCCTGTGATATTCTGTTAGTATTTAAAAAAAAAACAAATCTTTTGTTTCAGGCAGTTAAACATTTTTCAGATTTTGAAGATAAAGTTTTTGCCATAGCATTAACAGATTCTGTACATAATGTGAGATATCAGAAAGTGCCTTCTAAAGTAATGAAATATTTGAAAAAGGTAAGTAAAAGCATTCATGGTAAACATTTAAGTTGTCCTCTTTATTCTTAATATTTAAAGGAAGTGATACT
Source organism: Diploptera punctata (assembly GCA_030220185.1). Lineage (NCBI taxonomy): Eukaryota > Metazoa > Arthropoda > Insecta > Blattodea > Blaberidae > Diploptera > Diploptera punctata. The sequence goes on from JASPKZ010010273.1 coordinate 837,230, forward strand.
ATGGAGATTATTTTAATTAACAGAAAATTAGAATTTTAACGACTCGCCCTATATATTGACTTAGGCTTTCACGGTCGGAGTTACTATGACGATCTTGTAGAAGATTCCCGGGCTGTTGGCCATCTTGAGACAACCCTTGAGGATGCCAGATGCAGTCTCTGGCAAAACGTCGGGGAACTGCAAGCCTCTAGACCACGCCCAACAGCCCGGAAATCTTCTACAAGACTCACCATATATTTGAAGATTTCTTGAAGACTACAGTTTTGATATGGTACGTATCATTATCAATTCCTTCTAAGAGTTAAAATTCTAACTTGCTATAATTCTCATCTTTATTCTTACATTTGTATGCAGGATGTCTCGAATTCAACTGTTAAAATTGGGGGAGATTACAGATTGTATCCAGACAAACATTTTGAAATAAGAACTTAATTGTCTATGGGTTAAAAATAAAAAATAATATAGTTCTGAAATGAAATTAATACTTATAATTATTAACTTGAAAGCTTCATAATGTTGATGTTTTTATTATTAATTTAAAACTTCTCACTGAAAGATAAATTATATTTGAAGAGAAAAATGTTCGCCCAGACTGACTCAAATATAATTTATCCTTCAGTGAGAAGTGTTAAATTAATAATAAAAACATCAATAGAAGCCCTACTGGCTTTATAAAGTAGTATTTAAATTCCCAATAAATGTCTTCTTAACTAAGGAGCTGCCATTTGCAAAGATAGAAGCAAAGGCTTCATAGAATTTGGTGCTGGGAATTACAACATATATAAGAGAAAAATTTGCATCTAGATTGGAACTCGCCGCAGTAGCTCTGATGGTAGAGAATTGGCTAGAAAGTCAAAGGTCCCGGGTTCAAGTCTCGGTCTGGGCAAATATTTTTCTCTTCAAATATACGTCATAATTTGTTTATTTTTTTATTATTTCACTCACCTCATACTTCATAATTCATAGCAGACCCAGGGTTTCTTCACATCATTTGTGCAGTCTGCAGGATAGAAGGCCGTTGGACGTCAGTTGTGAACGTGACACAGCATTGAGAATGTCACAAATGATGTGAAGAAACCCGGGTCTGCTATGAATTATGAAGTATGAGGTGAGTGAAATAATAAAAAAATAAACAATATTAAAAAACCTCATAGTGTTATTTCCTATCTACATAACTTAATACGTCATAATTACTTATTTTAGGAATTCACTCTATGAGGTATATTCATTTAGGTAGGATTTTTTATCACTCACCTCATAATGTTCTTATTTGACTATAAACTAGTTTTGGAACATAGTTTCTGTTCCATCCTCAGATATTTCTGAAAAACATCTTATCGAGAAAGAAGCTAAATTATTAAAACAAATAGAAAACCAAAAGAACTTACTGTTTGGGAAAATATCTACATTCAAAAGAGCGAAAAGAAGAAATTGATGAACTTTGAAATTCCTGGGGAGAATGACCTGGTTTCGAGGTTTCTCAGTCTGCCAATGGAAGGAGCGAAGGATGGCTCTTCAAGACGACAGAACAATGGTCGTGACAATACTGAAGATGGAATAGAAACTATGTTTCAAAACTAGTTTATAGTCAAATAAGAAGAACAATATGAGGTGAGTGATAAAAAATTCTACCTAAATACTTCATAATGTTATTTCCTATAATAAGTTTTATGAACTCTATTAGTTGTTTTAGCTGCAGTAATGAAGAGAGCTCACAATAGCAAAAAAGTGTTAAGCTCGGCATGCCACTGATTAAATGTCCATGTGACAGAAAAATAGATGACTAAATGTCATGTGTACTGTTATATAATAATAAAAAACAATACATGATGACAGCAGTCATTGGCCTTAGTTTGATACAATATACGAAGGTGATTAAATGTAAAAATGTAAAGGAAAGAGAAAATGTGTGTACATGTGACAAATAAATTGCATTATTTGCAGGTTGCAATCAATTGGGCAGCTCATAACAGTCCATTGGATACTCCTCTTAAGATGCCAATTAAAGAGGATATTCCAAGAGTTTCTGCAGGTAATATTTCTAATGTGTTATTAATGAATGTAATACAAATTAATCAGGCAACAAAATTTTCACGCGAATTCAAAATTCCTCTATACTACAAGTATTAAGAAGGGATACCGTTGATAGTAATTTGTGTGTTGGATAGCGATGTTAAATCTCACGACCCGTCTTATAATTACTGATGGGCAACTTATGAGCTGATACTAAGTTTTACCTCTCTTCTATTTATCATCACCGTTCCATCATAACATGGCTCTGTATACAAACATATCAATGTACATTCATTCTAACCTGAACCACTTTCATAATCTTACGTAATGTTTTGTACAATTTGAAAATTAACCACACTAATGCCAAAGAGCCATGGTGATGGGGAAATTCAACTCCCATTCATCTTCATTACATGTATCCAGCTGTAGCTGATGACCCGAATCCATTGTATACTTATACTATAAGTTACAACGGGGCTGCATTTGAACATTCAAGGTGAGTGTCCACAAGGTTAAAAAAAAGAGATATAGGAAAGACAGAAATGAACCCTTTGGCCTCGAATACTCTTAATACCATCAGGATTGAAGAAAGCAAGAGGTCAGGCAAGGGAGACTGGACAGGAAAGTAAAAGAGAGATCTAGTACTAGAAAATGAAGAAATACCAGATCGGTTAAAGATAAAAGTAAGGAGCAAAACACAAGTAAGTATAAGCAATGTTTTGCTCAGCTTGGGCACCTTGTGGTCCCATATAAACTGGGCAACTTGTATTTGATGCTGGACAGCAGAAGGATGGAGATTTTTCTTCAATTATATTCCAAATGGACTTAGAGACAATTCACCTCCTGTAAAATGAGTAATGGGAATTTTCTTGTGCATATGAAGATGAGTAGAGACTACCCTACATCTGTTTTCAACAGGGAATTTGTAAATTTTTGTATCCATATTTCACATGAAAGTTGGCTCCTTGCCTCTGGTCCCTAAGGTCGAAGGTTCAAACCCGACTGGGGTTGATGGATTTTTTTAAAATTGAAAAATCCAAGGAGCATGTCCTCCAGGAGAGGCTTTAAGCCGTTGGTCCTGAGTCTGAAGATTTTCAGGCTCATAAAAGATCCTTAAGCCCGAATAAAAAGTCCTCTAAGTAAAATTTACCGATCTCATCATCCTAATAATACCTTAGGTGCCTGCTAGATGTCTCATTGGGTCAGTATGTTGACTGCATACCATTCATGACATCTATGGGCAAATCAGCACAACTAAATTAACTTGGTCTAGTAATTCCTAACAAAGGAGAGGCTAAGGCACAATATTTGGGCTATGTCATTGTAGATTTCACATGAACTTTCATGTCATGTTAAAAGAGTATCTTCAACTTTGCACTACTGCCATCTCTCATTTTTGTCCATACAGCAAACTCCCAATTATCCATGCGCGTATTAACCGGTTTGCAGATTATCCAGACATGACTCTTTTTTTAAAATGAAGATAAATACTGTACTGTATTTTGTATTGTTATGAAAAAATTCTTTATTTTTAAATGTGCTACTGTGAACTGTGCTTAGAAACTAGCACAAACCTTCACTCACAACCCCCTTTCCTGACCCGTTTAATGGTACCAGCCAACATTCTGAGAATACAATACAATTTCGGAAATTTCTGAGTCACTGAAAGTTCGTTGTTACAGATTGAAACCGCAGCTATGCTATGGCAGTGGGTTTATCGCTGGTTAGTAGTGTGGTCATCGGTGGTTACTAATGTTGTCATTGGTGGTTACTAGTGTGGTTATCGCAGGTCATAAGTGGGGATATCGGTGGTTACTAGTGTAGTATTTGCTTGCTATGGCAGCCATTTTGAATAACTGTTGTAACCAGAGTGGACATGACAGGAAATAGTCCTAATTTTTTTTTATCGTATTTACGAGTAAAATAATGATAATTATGACTCGCACCTAAATACATTTAATATAACATTTCATGAATATTTTGTTGCATTTAAGTAGTGTTAAAATGGGTAAATAAATTTCTGACCAACTTTCATGGCACCGAATAACTTAAGTGAATGATCCGTGTTTTTTTTTTTCCGTTCATATCTCGGCCCCAATTAACACAGATAATCGGGAGTTTGCTGTAATTCAAAAATGAAAATTGTAATGCAGTTGGTTGACATTTGAAATACATAAGACATGGGAGTATCATACAATCATTCATCTGCTGAATTTGTGCTATTTCTTGCATTTCTTTTGCACATATACCTATCAAATTATTTTGAGTCTGTAATATCTTACCTCAATATTAATACATACACCTATTTTTTTCTATCTTCTCTAACATAACCTCTACCACCCACAGATTTAAATATAAAAGTAACATAAGTAGTGTAAGAAATGGCATAGGTACAATGGATTATTTTCTATAAAGAGATGTCCTAAACATAAACTAAATAAATAATAGTTTTAAAAAACTAAAAGAACACGCTTTATTAGAAAACTAAAAAATGAAAAATAATTTTAATTTCCAATACGCTTGGGATAAAATTAAAGTGGTCAACAAAAAAATCATCTCCAACACATATAGAATAAAACAAGAGTTATCAACAAAAAGAAAATAATTTTACCATCAAAAGTGTGGGGTGCTCTATATCAATTAATATATTTGATAATAAACAGATATTGGTAAAAGTAAGCTCTCTAAGAAGAAAATGTAAAAATCATAAAAAGCACCCCACGCTTTTGATGGTAAAATTATTTTCTTTTTGTTGATAACTCTAGTTTTATTCTATATGTGTTGGAGATGATTTTTTTGTTGACCACTTTAATTTTATCCCAAGCGTATTGGAAATTAAAATTATTTTTCATTTTTTAGTTTTCTAATAAAGCGTGTTCTTTTAGTTTTTTAAAACTATTATTTATTTTTTATTTTTCAGTTTTTAATATTTTACAGAATAAGATAAACATGTAAATATCTTTAAATTCGATACTACTGTAGTATGGGATAAAAGTAATACTCTTCTATAAAACAATCCTCCCAGCCGGATTTGAACCAGCGACCTATGGATTACTGAATTTTTTTACCGCTAAGAGTTCACCGCTCTACCAACTGAGCTCTTACAACGAATGACTAAAAAGTCGACAAATCCGCAACCTATTATACCAGTTTTCATTTTTTTTTTTATGTTCTGATGATCCTGGCCAGGATTTTAGAAACAAAATATGAAATTATTGTATTGTCATGGATCCTTTATACGTATACAAAGTTTCACGTCGATCCAATGTTTCTAAGTGGGTGAAAATCGTGTTCAAAAATTCCGTTACATAGATACGAAGACGCTTTTTTTTGATTTTCTGATGATTCTGGCCAGGGTTTTAGAAAATAAATATGACATTATTGTATTGTCACGGATCCTTTACAAGTATACAAAGTTTCAAGTCGATCCAATATTTCTAAGTGGGTGAAAATCGCGTTCAAAGATTCCGTTACATAGATACAAAAGTCACTTTTTTTTATTTTCTGATAATATTGGCCAGGATTTTACAAACAAAATATGAAATTATTGTATTGTCACGGGTCCTTTACAAGTGTACAAAGTTTCAAGTCGATCCAATGATTTTAAGTGGGTGAAAATCGCATTGAAAGATTCCTTTACATAGATAGGGTAGATAGATAGATACAGGTCAAGCTAATATAAAGCGTGTAAAATTGATAGGTTGATTACTAATACCCAGAATATTTGTGTATTCCATTTTCCTTCTTGCATTCACATTTTAAATTCACTATAATGTATTGTCCAAACTGTAAACAAAAAATTGTTTTTTAAGAGAAAAATTTTTGCTCATACTGAGATTTGAATCCAAAATCTCTAGTTCTATGTATGCATTGACCATTGTGCTACTTGAACAACATATTTTAGATTAAAAGTTTTCCCTCTCTTATATAATCCTGCACACCCAAGGCCATTAACCTACATTCTATTCTGCCATCTGGCACATTACCAGCTAGTATATAGAATTATAATATCAGCATAACTATAATAGTAGTAAATAACATTTTGTCTGTTCATTCTTACCTCTTATAGTTGTTTTTGTCAAACATATGTTTCAGAGCTTCTTAGCCCCATCATCAGTGATTACAGACTCAATTTTCCATGATGGTAAAAAATCAGGAATATATCAAATAAAATGTGAAGACTGTGATAAGATATACATAGGGAAAACAAAAAGAAATTTAACCATTAGAACTAAAAAACACATAAGGAATGTAAAAAAAGGGGGAAGTAGAAAAATCTGCAGTGGCTGCTCATGTTTGGTCAGAAAAACACAAAATTATTAAAACAGTTAGAAAACAAAAATGAACTCACCATATGGGAAAAAATCTATATACAGAAGAAGAAGGAAATAATTATGAACTTTGAAATTCCCACAGAAAGGAACCTCATTAGTAAATTCATTGGACCCAGAGGCAGAGAGAGCAGGAATCAAGAATCAGGGCCGACATGAGAAAATTCAGTCTGTAATTGCTGACGATGGGGCTAAGAAGCCCTGAAACATATGTTTGACAAAAACAACTATAAGAGGTAAGAATGAACAGACAAAATGTTTTAATTATTAAACAAACCTCTTAATGTTATTTTCTATTGTATTTTAATATAATAGTAGTGTTATAATCCCATTGAAGTCTTCTTAAATAGAAGCAGCCGGATGGTGTATAAGAGAGGAAAAATTTTTCATCCAAAATGTGATGCCCAAGTAGCATAGTGGTCAATGTGCTAGTATGTAGAACTAGAGACCTTGGGTTCAAATCCCAATTTGGGTGAAAATTTGCCTTCAGAAATTAATTTGTCATTCAGTGTGAGTGTATAAATCTACATAAAATCGCTGCAATATTACCATTATATCTGTAATAGTAGTGTTAGAATTCTATTAAAATATTTTTTTGAATAGAAGCTGCAAGGCGACAGAGAATAAAGATTCATATTGTTGGGCATGCAGGATTGTATAAGAGAGAGAAAATCTTCTATTCTAAAGTGTGGTGTCCAAGTAGCATTAGTAGCCATTGTGCTAGTATATGGGACTAGAGACTTTGGGATCAAATCCCATTTGGGGAAAAACTTTTCTTTTCAAAAATTAATTTGTCCTTCATTATGAGTGTATACATTATCATAAAAACACTGTAATTTGTTCTTCTTTACTATATCCAGTTAATCTAGGGTGACCAAAACTGACCATATTTATTCTTCATCTAGTTCAGTATTCTCATTTTGGGAGTTAGGTTTCAGACAATAGCCTCCATCTATCTCAGACATTCTATATCTCCTCTTCCATCATTTCCATCCATTCAATTCCTTATTTCTCAATATTCTTCTTAACTTGGTCTTTCTATCTATATCTCAGCCAACCTCTTGGTCTCTTCCCTCCTAATCTAAATTCAAGTGCTTGTCATACCCTTCCAATATCCATTATTGGGTGAAAAATTGACCGTTTGAGTTCAAAATTGGCATTTTTTGTTTTTTGTACTAAAAAATAGCCTGTACTCTAATGTATATGTTGGCAAAGTTTCAGAGGTCTATGGCGCTTCTAAGTGCCCTAAATTACGTCAGAGTTAAGAGGATGTGCCAGTTAAATACTACCTGCATGCAAATCTCTAAACTTGTTTTCCACACTTTTATTTTCACTGCATTTTTGTACATTCAAAATTGAATGGAATTCAGAAATGTTGTCCTAGACAGTTCAAATTTTTACTGCATGTCCTAAAAACAATGGGTAACAAAGTAGTGCATGGGCTTCATGATTGAAGTTGTATTTTAAGAAATTTATTAATTTTTTTTTGTAATTCCACACATGAGGTACAACAATATTTTTTTTCTCCCTTTGTATTCACATTATAAGAATTCTAATGCATGATGTTTTTCTAAATGTTATAGGGATCTTGTTAAAAAATCAGACATTTTACTAAACAATTGTGGAACCAATTTAATTATAATATATGCAAAGTTTTTAAAATATAATATTTAATAACTCAAATGTCTCACAAGAATGATACTTAAACACATCATTATGTATGATACATTGAATGTTTGTTCAAAAAATCGTCTCTATCTCAAAAAATGTATAAAATAGAAATTTCACCCATCACCCCATGTGGCCATACCATTTTATTTTATTATATTTCCCATTTCATCTTGTATTTGATCCAACTTTGTAATTTATCTTATTTTAGTGTTCTATATTCTTTCTCTTCTGGTTTTCCCAAGCATGCATCTTAAAAACTCCATCACTGTGATTTGAATTATAAAGGCGATCCACTCTTAAAGTGATCCTTATCAAAACAAAACCACGTGAGACCTGCTCACTTTTCATTGGTTATGGATACCGATGTACTATGTACAAGCAATAAGTATGCGAGAAAGTAGTTCCCTTCATTAAATTAAAAATATGTCCTGTGAGTATACTTGTTATTCTTCGTGAATGAAAATAATAATATTCAAAACATAGAAGATATTAAAAAATATACCTAATCAATAATTACAACTTAAAATAGTTCATTACGTATGGATGATGTATTTGAGTCGTGCTTCAGTCGATTCTGATGCAACAAAATGGATAAAGGTGTCGAGCCTTTTGTTGCTGTGTCACCATCAGAATTTTTAAACCACAAGTCTGGCAAACTTTTGACTAGTGGTAAAAAAAAGTTATTTTTAATGTATTTAACAAGTTCAGTAAAAAATCTCACCAGCTTTCTTGTAATCTACCCCATTCAACGATCACATGTCTTACATATACTTCACATGTGCTCCCTGTCAATGTGACAGTAATTGTGGTGCAAATGGCAGAAGGATACAATAGGCATTTGTTTATGTTAGGATCACTCTAAGAACGGATAAGGTATACTTAAATCTTTTTATATTACTGTCCATGTTTCTGATATATAAATAAATATATGTTTAAAATCTGTTTTACACAGTTTTTTTTTTTACAATTCAGTGGCATATCTGATTCCACAACAGGGTTAGTAGCATTTGACATTACTTTATGTCATTCTGCTTATTAGCAAATCCCCAAGGAATGAAGATATTAATGTTGTTCTCATGAAAGGATTTTTAAAAAATTTGTATGTATCTTCATCAATCCTAATAAAGGAAACTCCATGGTGCAATAGCCTTTAAGTTCCTTGGTCTACCATATGGCTACTAGCCTCAAATCCACATGTGTTAATCACATAGTGGATGATCATCTGGTCAGTATATGGGTGTAACATGTTGATTAGCGGGTCAGTTTCTCCAGCCATTACTCAGTTTGTGAATGATTTCCATGTCCTAAGATAACTAAAAATGCATTAGTTTCAAGAAGGATTGTATGTCTTGTTGAGCATGAAATTATCTACAAACAGTTACAGTTGATTTATTTATTTTTTAATTAGAGTATATTTCTGGAGTTAAAGCATTGTATTGAGGAGGAAATTCCTAAAGATATCCCTCAGGGGCCCACCACGGTGGATTCAGGGAGTGGCGACCTGAGCTATACAGTGTCTGGGAGTATAACTGGGCTACCCTGTCTCCATGGGTCCTCCAGGTTGGGGGTTGGGTGTAGGGCTAACAACCCTACCCCATAAAAAACTACCATGTTGAGAAGCCCAAAATGAATAGCCGGACTGATCTAAGGAAATCAAACACTAAGCTGGATGGAAGGAGAAAATTTGGGAGGCCTAGGTTACGATGGATGGACGATGTACAGGCAGACCTACGGAAGATTGGCATAACAAATTGGAGAAATAAGGCCACTGACCGAAGAGAATGCATGGTTGTTATGAGGGAGGCTAAGGTCAAACTAAAAGGACTGTCACACCCTTGATGATGATTCCTGAAGATAAATTTTAAAATATAGTGATAGAACATGAGGCAGTTCAGTTTTTAAAGGATTTGGATGATTTTCTAAGATAACTGGTCATGCATGAAAAAAGGTCACGTGCACAATTTTAACGTATAGTTTATCTTCATCTCTATAAACTGATGAGACTCTTCATATGTTGGGAGTTATCTAGTTGTCTTTGGCCTTAACATTTGTTTTTACATCTTGATTATTGTTAATATATTTTTCATTTTAAAAATGGCAATTTAAGCCTTTACTTGATTTATTTCTTTTGTATTTTTAGGCCACACGAAACATGAGATGACAACCTGGTCCAGTTTTGAATCCATCAACAAATTTATTCAAGAGCGATATGATAGTTTGACTGGTAAAGAGGAACTGTGATAATTTTATTTCTATTTAATTTAATGTGGCATTTTCATGGTAATATTGAAGATTTTTTTTAGTGAGATGTGGATATGTTATCTCATTGCATTTATAATTCATATTTACCATGAAATAATTCTATAATTTCTTTATTTTTAAAGGAGTCCATATTGTGCTCTGTGGTCCTTCATTCGTCTCTCTTTTTTTTTTAAATCATCTTATTGATTATGACGGGGTTCTCTATGAGTATTGAGTATAATGACTGTGTAAATTGAAAATTAAGTTAAGTAATTCAACAATAACAAAGCTTTACCTTTAACAAAACTAAGTTTATATCAATGCTGAATACTGAAACATACAATTTTTATATATCATGCACCATATATTAATATTTAATTATTTATGTAGGGTTTTCTGTAGGGTTAATAAAGTACAGACTATATGAAATATACACATAGAAATAGTTCTAACTTTTCACACCAGATAGCATGCTATTAGAAATCCTCATATCATACAGAACTCAATGATTTGAAACAAAACTAATTAAAATTTTGTCATTAAATTTTCTAAAGTTACAAAATAAGCACTGTTTTGCCAACATATTGTCATAAAATCTTTGTTTGTTTTTAGCAATTACACCAATGAGTACAGATAATAGCTTTTGTATTCTATGGAAACACCGGCAAATTGCATCTGGAATTCAAATAATTCAAATACACGACGCATCACATCAGCATAGAATTCTCGCACCAGAGCTCTACGTTGTAGAAAAACCACATGCATTCAAAAACAAGGGGAGCGATTACAACGGCAATTTGCATCGTAGATAAACTATAGCTTAAGAAGCACTTGAAAATGAAAGATTACAGTGTTTAATTAATTATTGCATTGACCTATAATAGACACATATCATATGGTACCAGATGATCAAACTCTCTGGGGCACCGGTGTGCTGTGGCTGCTCGTTCTATGCTCTCTCGACTGCATATTTTAAACACAGTGCTTAATCACTAGATAAAGAATAGTGAACTGGGGTGCACAGTAATCCCACCTTCTCATGGGCATCAGGATAATGCAATATGGCAAGCTTCCCAACAAGAAGAAACTCCATGATGACCTTTCATTAATAAGGAACACCTTAGCTGCAGAAAAGTAGATGAAAATAAAAAGAAAACTGGAAACTTTATTGGGGAGCTGGGGAAAAAAGATTTTGGTCAACAATCTTGGAAGTCACTAGCAACAACAACAGAATAGGGAACTGAAAGGCTGGATCAATATATACTACTTATGTGCATAATATTAATAATTTCAGAAGTGTGTTGTTAAAATACAGGAAAAAGCTCATCTTGTATGGTGTTAAAACAGGACACTACTTCAGACTTTCAAATACATATAATATGGGACTCCTAGAACCCTAATGGAAAGTAATGTCTGGATAGGTTAGTCGTAGAGTATCAGTGAATAGAGCTGAAGATCCGAGGTTTGATTCCCAGTTCAGACATATATTTTTCTCTATACCATTAATTATAATAATTTAGTTGAATATAATAATTTATTTATTTTGACTAAGAATTCAACTTATATCTAATATTTTCTCTTCCATTCTTATTAAAATATTAATACTTAATGTGCTTAAAATTTACAATATGTCTTAGGTACCATAGCATGAGGAGGCCAGATTTCTCTTTGTTGACAGGATTATCCTTTTTTTTTTTAACTCTGGTCCTTCATCATGACAAAATCATAATGGTCCATTGCTATGGTCTAGGGGTAAAATCTCAGCTGTAGTGAGACAATTTTTGATCCCCAGTCAGGACAAGTTTCCTGTGTAAGATTTTTTGTGGTTTTTTCTCACCTGTAAGACAGATATCAGGAAACTTTAAATCCCATAGAGCCATTAAAATTATCATAAGTAATGCCACGAGTGATTTCCAAATTATCGATAAATTCTAGAGAATTTGAAAATCAAGAGTGGCATTTGTTAAGACTATTTAACCAATAAAATTAAGCTCTTTACTAAAAAATAATTATTTGAATATAGTTACCGGTGTTTTAAAATATGTATATAGTTAATGTAAACGGCGATGTTTGAAAACAAATTAGAAATATGAGGTTATGTATATTCACTGCAACTCGATCATATTATTTATTGTCAAATACGATTGCAATATTGTAAGAATGCACTCTAGTGGAGAAATAATGAAACACATCAAACTATTATAATCAACATTATAGGTTAATCATTTATATTTTGAATAAACAACTCAGTAAAATCACTGAATCTATTCATTATTTGCTATGTTCAATGTATTTGTTGGAGAAAAATAATGGTCTAACGTGTTCAGAATATTAAAAAAGGAGGAGCTTTCTTTATCACAAAAGCAGGAGCTGATAAAGAGAAATCGATAAAGAGCGAGGTGAAACACGACTGTCATTGGTGTAAAACAGAATTCATTGAAATGTGATTGGTCATTGACTACCATTTGCGACATGAGTTAAATAGTCCATATAATACTTGCCTTGTTGAAAAATAAAAATAACAATAGAAACACATAGACTAATGGCTATTCCTGAAGATCCCAAGTTGCAATATAAACTTGATGTTAAAGCATCTATAAATAAGACGAAAAAACTTTAAGATGATGTTTATTGTGTTGAGGAACATGTGATAGCAATAGCTATTGGCCTTTGGATGAAAGGAGAATTGTATAAGTGGAAAGAAATTTGACGTTCCTGTTGGAAGTTCAAATGGCATAACTGTTATCACACTGACATGTGTTGATAGCGATGGATATTGGCCTTCAGATGAAAGGAGAATTGTATAAGTGGACAGAAATTTGACGTTCCTGTTGGAAGTTCGAATGGCGTAACTGTTATCACACTGACATGTGTTGATAGGAACATGTTGATAGCGATGGCTATTGGCCTTCAGATGAAAGGAGAATTGTATAAGTGGAAAGAAATTTGACGTGCCTGTTGGAAGTTCGATTGGCATAACTGTTATCACACTGACATGTGTTGATAGCGATGGGTATCGGCCTTCGGATGAAAAGAGAATTGTATAAGTGGAAAGAAATTTGATGTTCCTATTGGAAGTTCGAATGGCGTAACGGTTATTGCACTGACGTACAGAGCCAGAGATCTGGAGTTCGACTCCTGGTTTGAACATAATTTTTCTTTCCAAAATAAAATTATCCAATTCTGGAAAATGTTAATTTAAAATATAACATCAAAATAAATTTTGACTGTTGGGTTGTTCATGCAAAGTCTTATGTATTCTTTCCCTCTAGTGATAGGAAGATGAACCTCATGATCAAAGCCTTCTCCTTGAGAATTAAAAACTTAATTAAAAATTAAAAAATTAATTTGTCGCTATCATTCTGGATGTAGATTTTTTTTTCTATATCATGAGTTTTGTTGATTTTTTTTCTGGTTGTTTCAGCAGTTTAGCCTTCTTTTCAATTCAGTGATTTTTGGTCACATGTGAACAAATATTGCAAAAAAGTATGAAATACAGGAAAATAGAAAAATCAGCAGTAGCTGTTTATGTGCAGAATTGAGGAGAAAAAAATTGTTTAATCAAGTGGAAAAACCAATAGAATTCACTGTTTGGGGTGAATTAATGAATTTTGAAATTCCCAGGAAGAAGTATTTGATTAAGGGGTTTGTCTGCCCATCATAGAGGGAAAGATATATAAGATATCAGGTAGCCAATACAACATTTTGAATCTAGTTGAGAATGGAAACAATGATCTTCGAAACATGTGGCAGGTGAGAAAATATGAGATGACTTGCCTATAATATTTCTGATTTAATTTCTTAAGACATAATAATAATAATAATAATAATAATAATAATAATAATAATAATAATAATAATATGTTTTGAGGTTCTCTCCTTTCAATACATCTTCTGTCATTCTGTTTACATCAAACTTGTGTCAGATCTTTGTAATTGTTAATATTGGTGGTGGTGTACCAAATTCAACTCTCCAATCTCGTTGAAGCTCTACACTTCTCCACTTTTCAATACAATACATTTCAGTATCCACTTATGTTTATTGAATGATAACTGCCTCACCATGTTTTGTTTAAGGATAAATTAATGTGTTTTTAGTTTTCCATTGACTTCTAAACCATAAACAACAAAGCACTATATTTCTATCTCATCTCATTGCTGAGAAATAGTGTTTCAAACAGTGTTTGCATCAGTTTGAAACTCCCTGTATATGAATTTTAATATAGTCTTCTCTGCTTGACAGGTATTCCTTCCAAGCTTTGAGAGCTTCAGAATTCTACAGGTTTATATTAATTTTCTTACTATACAACATAAGGCTGCCATAGGGATATGCATTTTGATGGAATTTATTTTGTATAACAGGTGGGTTCGTATCTTCATCCACAAATTTTTCCTTTATAATAGATAGATTTATTGACTCATTTCATTATTAAACTCTAGCAAGAGAATCTGTTGATATACAAATTTTATATTATCAACATCTCAAAATATTTTTTATGAAGTTTCTTACTGAACTTCAACAAACTTCTCTCATTTTTTTTTTTTTACTTCCTCACGAATAACTTTATGCATTTGGATGCATATATTATTTATTTAAAGTTTATCTTATACATTAATGTCATCAATGTGTTGAGTAGACAGTTTTGTATCATTATCCCATTATATTACCCAGATGTTGATGAAATGGAATTCACCACCATACCTGTTCAGTATTTGTTACATAATTGTTTAAATTATTTTTTTAACAAATTGGCTGATTCAATTTTGTTGTTTAGGTGTTTTTATATTTTGTCAATTGAACCTGTCTGGTTTTGTAATGTGCAAATCCATATAAAAGAATTCATACAATTCATATTGGAAACAATGTTACAATTGTTATGACCACACTGAAAAATGTTTTATTTTCTCTACCTTTAGAATTGATAGTATTTCTACATCCATAACTGTTTTTATTCTTAAACCTTCCTTACTACTAATATAATTATTCTTTTCAATAAACATTATGATGGGAAGTAACACTATGAGGTAATTTACAATAAAATGAATTATCCTTTATTATATTAAATTAATGTTGGGAAGTAAACATTATGAGGTATAATATTAAAATTCATCGGAGAACATTTTGTTTAAACAACTCACCTCATAGGATTCATGATTCCATGATACCGCGGTTTCAAACACAGTCGTGTTCATCTTCAGCCATAACTCTGACTGACGAAATTCTTTGACCGTCAACTGTTCTATTGTTGCCATCTTCAGTGCTGCCATCTATGGTTGAATTTATGAACTTTGGAATCAAAGTCATTTCGTTAGGGATATCAAAATTCATTGATCTATCTTTATTTTTCTGAATGTATATTTTTTCCCAAACTGTCAATTCCAAAGGTTTCTCTATTACAGATTGACAAATTTACCATTAAACGAAGAAAATTTCAACAAAGAGTATAAACATATCTTAGACACTGCTAGATTAAATGGTTTTGATAAAGAATTAATTATAAATAAGTTGAAGAAATTCAAACACAAAAAAAGACTTAATGAATATACTACTTTACAAAATTGCAAAGAAAAAAAAATACAAGAAAATTACTTACCATCCTGAAATGCATAGGAAATTTCAAAAAATTTTTGACAAATACAACATTTCTTTGGCACCAATAAATAAATTTAGTCTGGGTAATCTTCTAAGTACCAATAAAAAAGTCAATGTTCCAGACAGTAAGAAATCTGGAATTTATCAAATAAGTTGTGAAGATTGCAATAAAGTTTATATAGGAAAAACAAAAAAGAATTTGGAAATTTGGACAAAAGAACATTTCAAAAATATTAAAAATTGTGAAATTGAAAAATCTGCAATTGCTGCACATAGTTTATTAGAACATCATAAAATTGGAAGAGAAGCTAAACTTTTAAAACAAGTAGAGAAGCCTTTGGAATTGACAGTTTGGGAAAAAAATATATACATTCAGAAAAATAAAGATAGATCAATGAATTTTGATATCCCTAATGAAATTACTTTGATTTCGAAGTTCATAAATTCAACCATAGATGGCAGCACTGAAGATGGCAACAATAGAACAGTTGACGGCCGAAGAATTTCGTCAGTCGGAGTTATGGCTGAAGATGAACACGATTGTGTTTGAAACCGCGGTATCATGGAAGCATGAATCCTATGAGGTGAGTTGTTTAAACAAAATGTTCTACGATGAATTTTATCCTTTATTAGTTAATAGATACTTTCACCAGTAATTGAAGGGATATATGGCATAGGGTTGTATGTCAGTTTTCTACAAAAATGAGTGAAGTACATAGTTGTAAAGAAGAAACTGCATACTGTATTTCATGATTATCAATATTAAGCTAACTTGATTCTTTGCATATTGACTAATAAACACTGCTTTTCTCAAAGTGAAGAAAAGTAACCACCACTATGTCATATACCCCTTCAATTATATGAACCAATAAAGAATAAAATTCATATCTTGTGAGAACTTTAATTTTATATGAAAGTTTACAGCACTGTATGTTTTGAATTTTGTCGTCAACATGAGAATTCAAGTGGTTAGGATATTCAGTACTAAAGAATAATAATAATAATAATAATAATAAACTAAAGCAGAATTTAATATAATATGGAAATAAACACACTTGGTTTTTTCATAAGTAAGGGATATGATACCAATAAAACAAAAATGAAATATTTGAAGAGAAAAATATATGCTCAGACTGGGTTTGAACCCAGGACCTTTGGCTTTCTATGCCAATGCTCCATGCTGACTCATCTACAAATTCTGCTACCATCCTCATGACATCCTCAATGGCCAATGAGAGATATCCCTCACTCAACTGTTTGAAAACATTCAAAATGATAAGCCTCTCTCTGCCCTTCAAAAACGCTCTCCTTTCTGATGCCTCATAAAGTTCTACAGAAGCAGCCATTTCTACATTTGAAGAGAGACCAGCAGTCAGTGATTTTGACTATAGTACATGAGATCCCAGGTTCAATTCCCGGTCAGACTGTAAGAATTTTTCCTTAAAGGGTTGCCTGTGGTTGCCATGGGCAAGAATTGACAATGATGCCTAAGGAATCAAAACCCAGGGTCTTGAAAATAGCTACATATATTATCTACTTCAGTACTTCATTTACTTCAATTTACTCTTTACTTTAAATTCTCAAACCAACTCAACATGCTTATTCATTTTTTCTTTCATCCATTATAGTACTCTACTTCCCTCCTGTCTCTGCTTACATTATTCATAATATGTCACTCATATGCAACATTACCTATGAATCTAAATGTAGGTCTTGTGTTACAATTATTTTATTCTTTATTTACTGGAATTCCAAGTGTCTTTAATGCAAATTCATTTTATTAAAAGTTTTAAAATCCAATAAAAACGTATAGTTTTTTTACAGAACTGTTGCAAAATCTTGCCTTGCTTAAGTAAAGATGGCACAAAGCAGGAACACCAACTGATCACTGATGAAACATACCAAGACCAAAAGTTTGAAAATGAAATAATATAATAAACAGTTTTCAAATATCGAAACAAACAGTTTTTGAAAAAATACATTACCTAAAATTAAAGAAAATAAACACATACTAAACCGCTGTAGTCTTGAGGTAGCATGCTGCCTTGTCATGCAGCGGGCCTGGGTTCGATTCCCAGTCGGGACAGGCTCCTGGGAGGTTTTTTCGGGGTTTCTCCTAACCTGTAAGACAAATGTCGGGAAGTTTAGGGCCCAATGGTCCCCGAAAATCATCTGGCCACCATCATCATCCTTCACTGGTGTGGAAAGCAACAGGAAGCTATCACACCTATAATTTCCTAATAAAGCTGCAGAGCATAGCATGAAAATGCTATGATTGCAGTGAAAGACCTGCCCTCGGGCAGAATTATTATTGATTGATGGAACCTGCAAAGTGAAGCTGCATACTGAATCTTGTTTGAATGAATATTAAATGTTTCCATTTAAAAATAGTATTTTCAACCCTTTTGCCTGTGAGGTGATTTCTTGTCTACATTGTAAGATGTCTTAGAGATCTCACTCTTTCAAAGGGTCTTGATGTCAAAACAATACAGATGCTTAATTCTGGTTTGAATAGTCCTGGATAAATTATTTGTCGCTGTCATCATCATTTAACCGTTTGACCGCCGAGTTTCCCTTTTGCCAACTGGGCTGTGGGTGCCAGGTTTTTTAAATTTAAAGTACTATACCATACTATATAATATAAACCTATATACTGTCTACATGCCATGCTAAATTGAATTTAAACTCACTATTATACATTTATTTGAAGGTTAGACAGTGTTGCTTTCACTTGTAAAGATCCCAGGTTCGAATTCAGCATGATGTCTTTATTGAAATTTGTTATCTCTATCACTAAAACATTTATCCTATTGAATAATTTTGATGGCATTATCACTAAATACTTATAATATTAAATATTGTTGAATATTTTTTATGGTCCTGGGTTCGAATCAATTCCATTCAAACAGCTGTTTAAGCCAAGTGTTTCGTCTGGTGTGACACGCCCATACTTTCACTCACACCCTGTTCATTTAGGTCTACATCACTTGCTTTACTATTTACAGGCTTAGATTGTAATAATATTCTCTTAGAAACAGGACTACTATCACATTCGTCAAACGAATAACCATATCATGAACTGTTGCTGTCACTTTCATCTTCTGATAAAACTGACACAATAAACTCGCATATTGTATTTTCGTCATCTTCGAGACATGGATCACTGTGTTTCACAGCACGACCAACCCCTTGGCCAGGTATCTTTTCAACTAAAAATAAAATAAATAAAGAGAAAATCCTGAAATTGCAATATCCCATAGCAAAAAAAAAAGGGCCTTGAAACATTAATGTACACCCTCCTTTAGAAAACCCATTTACAACCAGCCTGTACAGTTATTCTTTAAGGGATGTGCAAAGTATTGCTAAGAAAGGATGTACAAACACAGAACGAAAAATAATGTTAGTTTATTGAAGTAAAAACTTCGGGAAAAAAGTATTAAAAATATTAATATTGAAAACCGGAACTTGCCGGGTGTGGCGTACCGCTGTACACACACTTTCACCGGCGCATGCCAGGCATGGCGTACAAAAGGTTAATAGTTTATACTATTATAGTTAAAGCAATAACATAAAAGTTGAAAAATGTGGAGCTGGGATCTTTTCATATTAAGTGATTCAGTTATAAAGAGTAAATTGTGAATATAGTTCAGTTCAAAGCCTTAAAAACATAATTGGTATAACCCTAAATTCGCAACTATTGTTCACAATTTTTAATGTTTCCTTAACTATAAGAAATTAAAATCTGTGGCTGTTAATTGTAAAAGCAACGTCTGTGCCACAAATGGGTTTATAATAATTGAGGAGTTGAATGGAATATGGGCACAATTAAAAAATATATGTTTTGAGATATTAGCAATTGATATATAACTAAATGCATAACATTGCTGTTTATTTTAATTGATACTAGTAAAATTCATGATAAAATTCCATTGAGGTATTAAGTCACAATAATATATATTTTTAAAAATAAAATTATAAAATAGTTACCTTGCAGGTCCGTATCCTCAACTTAAGATGTTTTAATGCTCTGTAGGCCTTTTGGGACTAGTCCCTTCATCAGCAGAAGCACTGACTTAGTTGTGATTATTCTGTATAGAGGATTGTGTATACTGGGTATGTTTTCATTCAGAAATTGATAATGACTTATTTCTGAATGAGAACATATCCAATATACACAATCCTCTATGCAGAATAATCACAACTAAGTCAGTGTTTCAACGAGGGTCAACAAATACAGACCTACTTCTTTCTGCTGATGATGGGACTAGTCCCGAAAGGCCTACAGAGCATTAAAACATCTTAAGTTGAGGGGACAGACCTGCAAGGTGACTATTTTATAATTTTATTTATTTATTTTTTTGATCCCACAACAGGCCCGGAGGCCCTTGGGGTAGTAGGAGGTTAAGGCTCCCACTTTTTCTAGACAATCGGCACTTTATGTCAGCTGGGTTGTCAGCCCTGCATGACTGCTGCCTTTACCCCCAGAACAAGTGTCTGGTACTCATTTCCATTAGAGGCTGAGTCGACCCCAGGGCCATATTGCCGCCAGAGGGTTTGGGTCAGTTTAAAAATCCTGACCCCAACGGGACTTGAACCCTCGACCCTCCGGCTTGTAGATAATTTTATTTAGAAAAAAATATTAATTTTAATTGATACAATCAGCTGCTGAACCTGCTGTAATCAAGATATTGAAACAAAACTTTTCAGGCTGACCAACTACAAAATGGCGAATCCAAAAATGCATTGAGCGGAAAAAGGGTAAACCATGAGTTATGCCCATATTCCATTCAACTTCTCATTTATTGCATACTTTCAGTTTTTTTTATTGTCATGGAAATGGTAGAACTATAGAGACTTCGTTTCTGCATTTATTAGAGTTTACATGCCTTTAAGTTCTTGCCAGCATTGACTAAATATCTCACCAGAATCATACAAATCAGAAATATTTAGATTAGGCATTGAATATAATTTTAATTTTCTATGAATGAAGAAGAATTGAAGACTGGAGATGGTGAAAATGCCAGAAATCCCAGTATCTGTAATTTTATATATATATATATATATATATATATATATTTATTTATTTATTTATAGCATCAAACAGTATTGTGTCATAACATGACGGATGTGTAAAGTGCCAGAATCATTTGCTTTAATTGTAAAATTTCATAAGGTATCATTAGAAGTCTCAGTCAAGTGACTCTGATGACCACTGAAAGCACCTTATTAGGCACTGATGTAGTTGAAAGTTAAATGGGTGAATAATGAAAGTGACAGATTTATGGAAAAATATTTGACAAGATCCCCACATTTTCTGTTTGTCAGTTTTCATGATTTTCCACATCCAGCCTTCAATATTCTATATTATACTTTATTTTAACAGCACTTATTTGACAAATTTTAAAAATGACTTCATTTTATCTTTTATTTTGATTACAGACATGGAAAATGATGGCAAAAGTAAATCGAACAAATGTTACTTCTTATAATCATCAGGTGTAGATCAGGATTTTGGATACATATTTTAATATATATATGGAAGTTATAGTCATAATGATTGTCAATTGCATTTGTTTCAAGAATCGGTGATTTCATATACAGTATTTGTATAAATCAGTGAGAATAGATCATAATTACTATATGATATTTGTACAATGTTTTATTCTTCTTGTAAGGCGTGTTCTTAAATATAATTCAGATTGTAAGTGTTACGGCTGACACTCTTTTATACAGGGTATCCCATTCAAACCTCCCACATTTTAATTAATCATAACTAACAAAGTATGCGGAATTATGAAATATTAAACGAAACAGAAACTCAAAGAATTTTAAGTTATGTAGATAGGAAATAACACTATGAGGTTTTTTAATATTGTTTATTTTTTATTTCACTCACCTCATACTTCATAACTCCTAGCATACCCAGGGTTTCATCACATCCTTTGTGACATTCTCAATGCTGTGTCACGTTCACAACTGACGTCCGGCTGCCTTCTATCCTGCAGACTGACCTCCGTGCCATCTGATGGCTGACCGACGAACTTCCAAATCAGTCATCTCTCAATAGTTTAACACACAGACTGGTGAACGTCCCCATGAGCAAAGAAAATTACAATAAAGAGAAAGAACACATCATACAAATTGCGAAGGATAATGGTTTTCAAGAGAAGATGATACACAAGAAAATAAATAAATTTAAAGAACAAAAAATGATTAATGAAAGTACTCTTCAGACAGATAAAAATATTGGTAAAAAATTCAAGAAGTTCACATACCATCCTTTAGTATTTGACAAGTTTCAAAAAATCTTCAACAAATTCAACATTAAATTAGCACCGAAAAATGATTACAGCTTAGGTAATTTAATAAAAACCAACAAAAATGAAAAGATTGAAGACTGCAAAAAATCGGGAATTTATCAAATTAATTGTAAAGATTTTGAAAAGATATACATAGGGAAAACAAAAAGGAATCTAAATACAATATTAAAGGAACACCTCAGAAATGTTAAAAATGGAGAAACCGAAAAATCTGCAATAGCTGCACACGCCTGGTCAGAAAAACATAGAATAGAAACCAAAACAAAATTACTTAAACAATTGGAAAAACCGAAGGAACTCACAATTTGGGAAAAAATTTACATGTGCAAGAATGAAAATACAACTATGAATTTTGAAATAGCCGGTTGTAAGGAGAGAGGACTGATTTGGAAGTTCGTTGGTCAGCCATCAGATGGCGCGGAGGTCAGTCTGCAGGATAGAAGGCAGCAGGACGTCAGTTGTGAACGTGACACAGCATTGAGAATGTCACAAAGGATGTGATGAAACCCTGGGTATGCTAGGAGTTATGAAGTATGAGGTGAGTGAAATAAAAAATAAACAGTATCAAAGAATTTTCATTGCCACACACTAAAACACCTCTGTATGTGTACCATTAGTAGCATGAACAATGTCAAGTCTGTATTTGATTTCGTGTCACATTCTGTCCAAAATGTCCATTGGAACTGTTGCAATTGTGTGAAGGATACGGGTTTGTAAATCATGAAGATCTTGTGCTAAAGTCGCAAACACACGGTCTTTTACATATCCCCAGAGGAAGAAATATAGTGGAGTGATGTCTAGCGAACGTGGTGGCCAGCAAATTGGTCTGCCTCGTCCAATCTACCTATCTGGGAAGGATCCTTTGAGTGAATTCCTAACATCCAGGCTCCAGTGTGGTGGGGCTCCATCTAGCTGAAAGATTACTTGGGGTTGTAGATCAGCTACATGTTCCAATATATCTTGGTATACCGGGCCAGTTATTGACTTCTCATGGAAGAAAAAAGGACCTATAATCCTGTTCTTCATCAGGCTGCACCAAACATTTACTTTTGGGCTACCCCGGACGTGTTCATGGTAGATGTGTGGATTTTGCATACCCCATATCCTTCCATTGTGCCGATTAACTGATCCTGATACATGGAACGTTGCCTCGTCAGAAAATAAGACGTTTCCAAGAAATTGAGGGTCCTTGGCAATACGATCCAGCATTTCAATAGCGAATGCCTATCATCGGGCTTTATTTGTTGAAGAATTTGCATCTTATAGGGGTACAAACGAAGCTGCTTATGAAGCACTCGATGCACAGTTGATCTCGGCACATTGAACTGCCAGGAAGCTTGGCAAATTGATTTTTGTGGTCTTCTCTGATATCCTGCTCTAATTTCTTAATTATTTTCTTCTGAAACATGTGTACGAGCACCTCCTGATTCTTTTTTAATGCTTCCAGGCACCAGAAACTTCTCAAGCCATGCCTTAATGGTCTTCCCATCAGGTGCATTTCCTCCATATTCTCTCTGCTAATTTCTTTACACTGTAATTATTGACTTCATCTCTGCATACTAGAAAATCAGTTTGTGCTCGCTGCTGAGGAGTCGCCATTTTGTTTTATGTCATTGTCCAACATGCGACAGATGAATTAACTGCAACAATGAAAAAAAAAATTCTTTGAGTTTCTCTTTCTTTTAATACCAACCTCATTTCATAATTCCGCATACTTTGAGAGTTATGATTAATTAAAATATGGGAGGTTTGAATGGGACGTGGTGTATAGTCTCTGAGAGACAACATATACTGACACATAAATGGATTCTGTATGGGTACCCTGCCTCACATGGATACATCCAATTAATGCATACCAGTGTAGGGAAACATTCTTATTTCATATTGCCTGTCATAATGGGCTGTCACTTATCTTCTAAAAGTGATAATCCTTTTATGAAAATTGTAACTTTTTATGATGCTATTATGGGATCTCTGAGTGACTTCAGACTTTATTTATATTCAATTCACAGATTGAAGAAGTTAGTTTTTAAGTTGAATCAGGTGTTAAGTGTTAAGCTTGTAGAATAAGAGATGGAGAGAAATATTTAGTCAGTGATATAAAATATCAATCCAGATTTAAACAGAATAAAATACTGTATTCTCTGAAAAAAAAAAATGGACATTTAATGATATGGAAATTAAGAGTGTAACTGATACATTCTACTAAAATAATATTAAAAAGCTAAAGCTATTATTATCATTGAAATAAGTAAATTAATGTACATAACTAAACTATTGTAATCAGTGATAATATTTTTATCTTTACCTTGATTATGATACATTTTTATTGATACTTTGTAGTTGATTTTGACAAATTTCTTTGAAAAGCTGATATAATAGTAGCCTACCTCCTTCGTAGACTTTCTTAATTTCTCCATATCCAAAAGTGAATAGCATGTATTGTTTATCTCCAATGAACTGCTACTAGAAAATTTATTGCATGCTTAAAGAGAGCTTTATCTAAGTAGTTACTCTCAATCTTTCTCATAGCACATTCTTCCTCTTCAACATTATTGCATTCTGAAATAATGCAGCTTTTAATTTGATCTGAAATAATTTTCAAATACATTACATTGGTTGTTTTCAACTTTTTTTTTAATTCCTTGTCTCCTTTATCCATTATGCCTACAATTATTTCTGTAGTACAGTAAAAGCTCCTTATTCGCAGGGGACATGTTCCATAAATATGCCGCAAATACAGAAATCACGAATATCGAATGGTAATTTGTATGTGTATGTGTGGGATATGTTCAAAGGTTCCAAAATAAAATAATTATCAAAATAAAATTAATTATATTATTTTTAGTCTGATCATCTTACCTTTAATTAATATTGAGGTAAGATGATGAGACTAAAAATAATATATTGATTAATTAATTAATATTGAGGTAAGATGATCAGATTAAAAACAATATAATTAAAATAACCTCAAAATATCACTTCCTAAAATTAAATATTAATTAGAGATTTTGAACAATTTATATTAATTATTATTGTCAGGCTTAGGCAATGGCTTAAAGAACTAACTAATTTTTTTCCTGTTTTACCACTTTTAAAAGATCTCTCAATTTAGACTGATATTCAGCTGTGAATTCAGCAATAGAATCCCTTATTTTGTCTTCAGATTTCTTGATGAATCGTTCAGTTGATTCATTAACATTGAAACAGCGTGATATGGATGCAAATGACTCGCCAATGCGTAAACGGCCAAGCATTTCTATTTTTACTTTAAACAGCAACAGTACTTTTTTCCACTTTGGAACTAATTTTTCTTTCCTTTTAGTTGACATTATAAATTGGGTACAAAGCAGGGGAGACACATGTTATTCAATCAAAATTATTGCAATGAATTACAAGTTGAAACAATAAAACACCGATCATGGCGAGGGAGGCTTTATCAATGGACATAGTGACACGTGAAATACGGCGGCCGCAGCTTTTAACAATGAACTTTAGCCTTAGTGACAATAAGGTTTGGTTTACTTTGATATTTATTTGTCCATTTGGTTTGAATCTCTCTTTGTAAAAGCCGCCTTGGCACATGCCTGCAGTAAAAAAATTGCTGATGCGTTAATAAAGGATGCAAATCCTTTTAATTTACTGCCTTGAGCTGCGAATAAAGACATTTTTAGCCATGAATATACGAACTGTTGCAATTTTTTAACCTGCGAATAATGAAAAGCGAACAACGGGACTGAATAAGGAGCTTTTATTATACTCATTTCAGATATCTGGTAAAACCTGGCATGTGTTGGAATTTAGCCTTTGTTTTTAATAATGGGCAGCTGTGGAAAGTCTTTTAAAATGTGACCCTAATATATTTTTTATTCAATTGGGCAATCTGTGAAAAAGTATTCAAACGTACAAGATAAAAATATTCAAGAAGTCAATTTTGAAAATCATTGCCTACTAAAAAAGGAAGGCAGCCTTTCAAGTCCCTCTAAGCACTGCAAGTGCACAGGTTAAAAACAACTGCAACATAATGTTCAGATGAATGCATATGTAAAAGAGTACTCCAGCTCCTTATTAACAAATTATTTTATTCAGAATGAAATTAGAACAAGATACTAAATATCTAAATTTGTTTGAGTACAGAATTCTGGAAACTGCTTATTGTACAGTGGTTTTCCAGCAAGAGGACTACAGTCATGATGCACTATCATTATTAAATATCATCATCAGTACAATAACCCTGGGTGGGTCAAGACTACCTTCAGAATTTTTCTCCAGGCTTCTCTATCTCTGGCAAACGTCTTCTGTATTTCAAAGATAATTTTCCAAGAATTAGTGAGGCTAAATCAAGTGAAGGGATTTTTTATTGGCTCACAAATTCATGAAATAATGCAAGGCATGACATGCTAGCAGACAGTAAGAAAGCAGCATGGGTGGGATTCAAGACAGTGTGTCCTAATTTTTTTAATAATGTAAGGACCAAAAACTAACAAGAAATTAATTTCATCATATCTAAAGGCATATATAAGGTGTAATATGTCATTGAAAATACATTTCCTACATTCCCACCTCAACTTATTCCTCCCCAACCTGGGAGTCACTAGCGATGAAGAATGTTTTCATCAAGACATATGTCATGGAAGGAATGTACAGAGGGCAATGGTCACCCAGTACATTAGCTGAATCTTGTTGGCAGCTAAGGAGGGATGTTCCTGATGATATCCATAAGCAGAAATCTTTCAGAATTTTTTTAAAACCTGAGTATGATTTTTTTTCATGATAAATCAGAAAATTTGTGACTAATCATTCTAAAAGTTATTTTGATTCTACATACATTTTTCTTTATAATACCTGCGTTTATACAATTTTATAATACAGGGAATTATCAGAATACTGCAATTAGATCTGTTTGATCGTTTCTTTTTGAGGATTTTTTATAGAAAATTTGAATCTGGTTCCCAGAAAAAAATGGTGTGTGACAGAAAATTATGGATTGCAGATGTGAATTCAGCAAAGGTTAAATATATATATACATGGTGATTCTGTAAGAGCGGGCAAGAATTAAACAGGATATGGGAGATGCTCCACTGAACAGTTTGAGATAGGGAACCTAAGGTCTGAGAACCCAGCTTAAGGAGATATTGGAGTAAATTTGTCTTTAACATTACGTCTAGTCTCTTTTATTCACATTATTTATCAGTTAATTGCAAGTACCATAATTGACATACTATTTTGTGTTTTAACAGTTGTTCAAACTGACGGACACAAATCTCAATGTAAGCATGACAGCATTCAAGATTCTGCTGCACCCTGGTGTGTTTTGAATTACATCACAGGCAGCTACAATCCTGGCAACTAATTCCATGTCCATTTTCACTGGAGCCTCAAACACAAGTAACTTTAGATATCCCCATATGAAGTAATCAGGTCAAATTTTGCATCATGACTTCCTAGTCATCATGCTCTTCGTGCAGGAACTAAAAGATGTAATACATATAAATAAACAGCAAAATACATATATAAATTTATACCAATGGTGGTGCATTCTATATGTTCAATTGTTCACTGAACCCCATAGAAAAATTAATTTTATTAAAAAAAATGAATAATGTTTACAGAACCCCTTAGAAAAATTCATTTAATTAAAATTAATTAATAATTATTATTTATTATTTGTTAATGAAATACATTTTTTTAGGGGGTTCATTGAACATCAGGATGTGCTGTCACTGACTTGCATGCACATTAGTTGTAAATCAGCTGGAAAACAGTAATACTAGACAATGTGATGGACAAGTTTACTTCCATATCTTCATAGACTGGCTTCTCAGACTCTAGGTTTCCTACCTCAAATTGTTCAGTTGCACATCCCCTATGTCCTGTTTATTTTTGCATGTTTTTACAGAATCACTCTAATCATCTATTTTATTTGAGTGCAAAAAAAGTTAGAAATTTATTGTCCAGTGTAATTAGAGTTATGTTAAGTACTAATATTGTAAATTTTTTTAAGTATTCCACATCTGACGGAGAAAGTTCTGAAAATATGCTAAAAACTTCTTGTAAAGCAACTAAGTTATTGTATGACCATCGGATATGTGCCCCTGTAAGATATGCAAACTGAACCCTAATTCCTTTTCTGCCTTGGTAAATAATTTCTCTCCTCGCATTTCTACCTCTCCCTTTTTCCCACTCCCACTACTCACAATTTTAAGCTTTCTTGCAGGACAGATTATTAACACTTTCAGTCCAGTGTTGTCAAATCAACATGAATACTGTAGCGAGGAACGGTGAAAGAAATATTATTAAGCAAATAATAGAAGCCAATCATCATCATTAGACCTACTTGAATATGAAGAAGTAATAATTAATCTTACTTTATTGAATATTCAAGCGCCATGACACTGTTTTTGGGAAGTTTGGAAACATCCATACTCGGAAAGATTTGTGGCTACAGTTTGATGTGGAGGGAGGAGGGGAGCACATGGAATGGAATGAATTTAAACATTAACTTTTCTAAGAACAACGGCAGCGCTGAAGGTGCACAGATACAATGGTCTGACGATACTTGTAAATAGTATAATTACTAGATACCGGAATTTAGAGATCTTTTGTTAGTACATTTTGAGTCTGTAAAATCTTACCTCAATTTAATGTTGATTTGTTCTTGAACATGTTTCGATTAGTCTTCTAATCATCCTCAACACGGCCAGACTGGTTAGATTTATGTTGTAAAGCCTGGATGTTGACGTCATTTCCCTCCTGCGGTCAGCCAAAGAACCTCCAAACGAGATCACATTCAGTTGGTATTTCGAAATTCATAACTCTGTTTTTGTTCTTCTGAATGTAGATTTTTTTTCAAATGGTCAGCTCTTTTATATTTTCTAAATGTTTTAATAATTTAGTGTTCAAATTTATATTATGTTTGTCAGACCAAAGATGAGCAGCAACTGCAGATTTTTCAATTTCTCCATTTTTAATATTTCTTATGTGTTCTTTGGTTTTAATTTTCAGGTTTCTTTTTGTTTTTCCTATATATATCTTTTCACCCAGTACATTCAATTTGATATATTCCTGATTTTTTATTTTTATCAGTTTTTTTTTTCATTTTTGTTGATTTTTATTAGTTTATTTGAACTGTGGTTATTTTTTTGGTGCTAATTTAATATCAAACTTCTCAAATATCTTTTGGAATTTATTGTGTGCCCAAGGGTGATATGTGAATTTCCTGTATTTTTTCATAGGTAGTTTTTCTTTTTGAAGAGTGCTTTTGTTGATCATTTTTTGTTTTTTATACTTTTCTATCCTTTTGTGTACCATTTTTTCATCAAACCCGTTTTCTCTTTCTACTTTGATTGTGTTTTTTTCTCCATTTTGAGATCTTCTTCGTTTAAGGGTGAGTTTACCAATCTGTGAGTTAAATTATTGAAGGCTGCCAATTTATGTCCAATTGGATTGAAACCTGTTGATTTAATAACATTTTCCATATGAGTTTCTTTCCTATGAATCCCAAATTCAGTTTTTCTTTTTTCTTCGTTTCTAACCAATTTAAGATCCAAAAAAGGTATGTGTTTATTTTCTTCTATTTTTATGGTAAATTTGATGTTTGTACTTTGTAAATTTAACAGTTTTAGGGAATCTTCTACATGTACCTCAAAATATTACTTCCTAAAATAAAACATTAATAGTACATTGTTTACTTGTTCTGACGCTATATATCACTTGGATGCATACAAAGTATCAAACTCATAATTGTGCATCTACCCTCAGTATGTAAACATCAGATGAAGAGTACAGTTGTATTAAGAAAACATCACTGCATTCTCTACTGTCATTGTGCAAAGTAACTTATTTTCAGTGAAGTCACATCCAGTAATGCTAAGTTGAGACATTATTTGTAGTATATAGCAACATATTTTTAAAATCATTTTTACATGCTATTATTTTAAATGGAATGTTTAATTATTTTATGTATGGGCTATAATCCTAATTGCATAGCAATGTTGTTGTTCCACTGCCTCAGCACAAGGCAATAAGAGGAGAAATGTAGAGTGATGACGTCACTAAAGCTTCACTCAGTCTGTACTAAGTTGTAATATATTTTATAAGGCTCCATATTTTGGTCAGGGGCACACTGTAGTTTAGTTGGTTAAGGTAATATGTTACAAGCTAGAGGTTCAAGGGTTTAAGTCCCAATGGGGTAAGGTTTTTAAACTGGCCTAAACTCTCTGTCACCCTGGGGTCAACTCAATCTCTAACAGCAATGAGCACTAGGCACTTGTTCTGATGGTAAATGTGACCATCAAGTGCTGATTGTCTAGAAAGGTGGTATCCTGAACATTCTACTACCCGAAAGGTCTCTTGAGGCCTGTAGTGGGATCACTTGGTTCCTGGTAATTACATAATAATAATATATAGTGGACACCAGTTAATTTGACATTCGATAATTAGCATAATTGGGTAATCGTATATAAGTACAAAAACCTTGAAACTCCTATTTAAAATAATGTTAAAAATCCAAGTTTAATTCGACGTTTTGAAGCCAACATTTGGATAATTCGAAGTCACAATTCAATTTATTGATAATGAAAAAAGTAATCTGAATTCTATTCAAGTTTAAATATGGTTGAAAAATTCGAAGAATTCATCTAGTGCCTGTATTCCTAGTTGCTTATTGTTAAAGTCCTGTTAGATGGCAAGTGAACTGGACCGTGTTGTCTAGCGCTTTATGTCATCGGGTACAGTATGTAGATATTCACCCTTCACTCATAGCCCAAAAACTGAGAATAATGTATGTAACCTACCTTACTTTTACAGTACAGGTATACTTGTATACATACAGTATAGTACAGTTAAAAACTTTGGTCAGTACTAATGTGTTAAGTGACTCGATTCACAATGTCAAAATGCGGAGTGTACACCAGTTTAACATTTGCAAAAAAGTTGAAGTGTTCAGATAAGTAGAAAAAGGAATAAAGAAGAAGTGTGAATTGCCAAGGAATATGGAATACTGCTGAACACTTTATCGACCTACATAAAGAAAAAATAATGGAGAGTTGGAACCTACAAAGTGGTGGAAGTAGGAAACGCATAAGAGGAGGTGAATTTGCTGAAGTTGATGAGTGTGTGTTCAAATGGTTCAAACAATCGTGTGATCATAACATACCATTGAGTGGCCCATTAGTGTGTGCCAAAACCAGAAGAATTTGCAGAAAAGTTGGGCATTAAAAATTTTAAAGCAAGTGAAGGTTGGTTAAGTGGTTTTCAGGAAAAAAATGGCATTTCGTCTAAAAACGTCTGTGGTGAGAGTGCTTCAGTTAATAGGGAAACAACTATTGAGTTGATTAGTGGATTACTTGAATTCACAAGGAATTATGAATCAAAAGACATATTTAGTGTGGATGAAACTGGACTTTTCTTCAAGTGTATGCCTAACAAAATATTCATATTTAAGGGGAAGCAGTCTTGTATTGAAGTGCTTTAAACTTGTGTTGCACTACTAGGACTACACATTTTATGACAAAATATGGAAATTAAAAGGTGAGTTACAGGGCATGTTAATTACAGCATTTGCATGAATTAAATTTATTTCAGGGTACAGTACTATGTAAAATAAAGTATGGGGGGCACGCCGTAGCGTAGTGGTTAAGGCACTGCGCTACAAGCCGGAAGGTTGAGGGTTTGAGTCCCGGTGGGGTCAGGATTTTTAAACTGACCCAAACCTTCTGGCGGCACTATGGGTCTGGGGTCGACTCAGCCTCTAACTGAAATGAGTACCAGACGCTTGTTCTGGGGTAAAGGCGGCCGTCACGCAGGGCTGACAACCCGGCTGACATGAAGTGCTGATTGTCAAGAAAAAGTGGGAGCCTTAACCTCCTACTACCCAAGGGCCTCCTGAGGCCTGTAGTGGGATCACTTTACCTTTACCTTTTTTATCTTGTTAATTTGAAGTTTTGATAATTCAAATTAAAAAAAAATTCCCTTTTGAGTTTGAATTAAAAAGTGTCCACTGTAGTAGTGATAATTGGATATAATATAAACTTTGTGAGGCTTATTTCCTTCATCCTGTGTAGAAGGTAAAGATGGAATACACAAGCAGTGAGTTCAGTAGAATGAACATTTTATTTGTAAATATTCAGTATATTAATCTTGTGAAATTAGTTTTACTGTTTGCAAAAACATAAATATTAAAAAAGGAATTCGAGACTAAATTTAAAGACTGTCTACTTATAAAGTGAAGAAATTTTCTCATGGAATTTTGGCCAGTATGGGACCGATGTCACCCAGCATCATGAGGCATTTGGGTAGCTACAATAAGTAGTGGCTCCAGGTTGAGAAAACCAGCTATGATGGTTGGGGGACCTGGTATGCTGACCATATGTCAACCCTATACTGGCTGGATGATTGTCTACCTCTGTGATCAACACATGTGGATGTGAAGCCAGCTGGTAGGCCTGTCGCGCCATGGAATTGTTTTATATGTAATAAAAAATAAGTTATGTTTAGTAGACTGTGATGAGCAGCACACGTGGCACAAATAGGAAAAACCAGAAAATAAGTGCTCAGTAGGTAGGTCAAGAATTATTTGAGGGATAACATTAACTATGATTTAGACCAACCTCATGAGCTAGTGGTCAGCATTTCTAACTACAGTTCATGAGGTCCTGTATTCGATTCCCGGTCAGACCATAGGAATTTTTTCCTTAAAGGGAATTATTCCTGTGGTTGCCCATGGTCTGGAATTTAGGTTAAGAACTCTCCTGGTGCTTCATTATCATTTATCGCCTATCATATCATCGGGGTAACGTAACTCCGCCATCCAGGTGCCCCAACCTAAGAAATGGATTACAATTTATTTTGAGTTGTTTTTGACTCACCTTATACTTCTTAACTCCCTTGCAGACTCGAGTTTCGTCACTGCATTTGTCACATTTTCCGCGCCCTCTGATGGCCAGTCTGCATGAGAGGAGGCCGTTGGACGTCAGTTGTGATCGTGATACAGCATTGAGAATGTGACAAATGCAGTGACGAAACTCGAGTCTGCGAGGGAGTTAAGAAGTATGAGGTGAGCCAAAAACAACTGAACATAAATTAAAATAAACCTCATAATGTTATTTCCTACCTATAACTTAATGAATTACAATTCCGCCAATGCCAGGGGAGAAAACCAGAAATGTTATAAAAGACAACCTGGCGGCATTAGACAAAAAAATTGATTAGAGGGAGGTAAATTATATAGAGAATGAATGAAATGTATTATCATTTCAATATAGCTAATGTCTGCGCGGTCATGAACCTCGGTTTGCTGGTGAATTAATAGGTTGGCATATCGATACGGCCACCGAGCTCGGTTTGGCCCGGCCTTTGGGTTTCAAAAGTATCCGTTAGGTTCTCTTTCATCATCGAATATTTACGCAAAATTATATTTCACTGTGACCAATGTTACGAATTTATAAAGTTGTAAATTATATATATATATTTATATATGCTTTAATTAAATTTATCAAATATAAAAAAAATGTGTAAAATTATAAATATTATGATTCGGTTGTATATAACTTTATCTTTTGCAATTGCATTAAGTAATTTAGAAATTTATTTCATATTTGGAGGTTAGCTTTTCTGCTTTTCTTTCATCCAATGAAAATAACATTTATTTATATCAGCATTAAAAACATGTTCAAAACATGAACAAACAGGAAAGTTTGTTACGAGGAAATCCGGATCGAAAAAAAGTTATCACATAGATTGTTGAGTGATTCTTCTGCTTTGGCGTAGAACTTTGATTTAATCAAGTAAGTGAAGTATATTTCATAACTAATTGAATGACAGTTTTATTACCAAATCTACTGCCACGCCTATATTATAAAGATAAGATCTTAATTAGCTGCAAAAAATACATTTTATGAAAATCAAACATTAAATATGCACGATTAATGAATGACAAGATGTTCAATATATTTTTCAGCTTGTTTCGTCATCTACAATGGCTCTAACAAAATGGAATTTCCCTAATAGCTTGCAGGGTTTCGGATATGCATTTAATAATGGTGAGTTATATTAATAGTTACATCCTTGGTTAAATGATAAGAAAACTAACTCACTGGCACTATCGAACCTATGGGTTCATGGCCGCGCGTACATAATCTATCCATACATCCCTATCCTGAGCCAATTTTTTCAATCATTCCCTTATAATCTACTTCCCTCAAATCATAGTTAATGTTATTTTTCCACCTCATTATTGGTCTACCAACTGGGCGTTTTCCCTCTGGTTTTTCTACAAGAAGCTTCCATGCACATCTTTCATTCCCCATTTGTGCCACATGCCCTGTCCATCGCAGTTAAATGATAAGAAAACAATTATTTTTTTTGTGTATGACCTAACTGAACTTTAGAGAGTGATGTTCTGTGGTTTCGATGCAACATTCTTATGCCACTGTTACATTGTACATTTTAGCTCAACTATAGATTAGTTCACACTATGCTTCACCATGCAATATTCTTACACTTCTATATTTCTTACACTTTAAAAATATATATATATATATGTAGGAAAATAAATGTTTGTATTAGATTTGCTTGGTGGCATAATTGGTCTGGGTTCAAATCCCATCCTAGCATTTATTTTTATTATGTCATATATATATGTATGTATATATATATATATATATATATATATATTATAAATATATTTTTGACATTTGGCAATGAAGGCAAATATGATATGAAAAGAAAAAAGAATGCTTGAGTCGGGATTTGAACTTGAGTCTCTAAAGTCTGTACCTTTAGCTCCATAGCACTTCTTCTTTGTCCTATCAATTTCTGATTAAATATGTGATTGAGAAAATTTCTCACATTGGTATGAAAGTGAGATGGGGCCCTGTCTTGTTGGAAGTAAACCTCATTTTAATTCTCAAAGAGATCATTAAGACATGGAATCATAACTTCCAACATTTCCAGGTAAGTCTGAATCATGACAGTTTTTTTGAAGAAGTACAGCCCAATTAATCCTCTGGAAGACAGACCACACCATACCACTACTCCTGGAAGATTGACGGCCTTATCTTCAACAATGTTTGGGTTTTCATTAGACCAGTACACACAATTATGCCTATTAATTGTGCCATTAAGTTTAAATATGGCTTCATCTGACCACACAATTGAGTCCATGAAAGCCTTCCCTTTCATCACACTTGTGCAGGAACCACTCACAAAATTGCAGTCGCCTATCTGGATCGTCCTCATTAAGTGCATCGACAAGTCTTGAAATGTCAGCTTCCATTTTTAAGTTCCCACAATTCGATGAACACTGGATTTCTCGATATCAATCTCACGAGAATATTGCCTCAATGACTTATTTGGGGATCATCCAAAAATCTGCATGACTGCATCAGTGCTCTTGTTATCAGTGGTACTTCTCTTTCTTCTGCATCAACCTTTCAACATATCTTGCACTGTTCCATCAACTTTAAACTTGTCTCGGATTCTTGTTATTGTTACTCTTGTTGGTGGTGGTGTACCAAATTCATCCTCCAACGTCGTTGGACTTCAACAACATTCTCCACTTTCCAATAACCACTTATACATTCATCGAATGACAATTTCACTGCCATTTCTATAAACACATGAACAACGAATGTGTTGCTATGCTTTTCCAGTGTCTTCTGGAACATACACAACAAAATTGTATTTGTCTCATTTCATTGCTGAGAAATAACATTTCAAAGAGTGTATACATAAATTTGAGACATGCTATGTAGCATTACAATAGCTATGAAGGTCAAAATAAAAAGACAAGAAACAGAAAATAATGTGTTCATTCCATAATGAGTTGTTACATGTTAACCAAATGAAAACATTGTTGTATTAAGAACGAGCCCTGTCTCCTTTTTAGTAAAAAGTGAGGGTATCAGGGCTGTAAGGAAACATATGTTAAGAGAAAAGCACCAGGTTTCTGTTGCCATAAGTTCCAAGAACAAGACTATAGAAAGATTTTTTAGTGTCAGAAAATGTGCTTCAAAAATATTTCAGTAGCTGTGCATTTATTTTGTGTTTCATGTAGCATATGCCTTCAAGCAGAAATAATTGTGCCAGATGTCACAAGGCAATAATGGTAATTTTTTTTATTTTAGGGATTGTTATAATGTGCATTTGAGAGCATGCTGTAGAGTAATTGGTTAAGGCAATATGCTACAAACTGGAAGATTGAGGGTTTGAGTCCCGGTGGGGTCAGGATTTTTAAACTGGCCCAAAATTTCTGGTGGCACCATGACCCTGGGTTGACTCAGCCTCTAACAAAAATGAGTACTGGAGGTAAAGGCGGCCATCATGCAGGGCTGACAACCCAGCTGACATCAAGTGCCAATTGTCTAGAAAAGTGGGAGCCTTAAACTTCTCTATCCGAAGGGTTTCCTATGGCCTGTAATGGAATCACTTTCCTTTTTTTATAATGTACATTTTGCCAAATTGTACTGACAAGGGAACTGTCAACCATTGCATACTGAAACCTACCTTAAAATTTCTCCCAGAGAAGTGTTGTGATATACCAAGGCCATGTCCAAAAAAAAAATCTGCCATTTTTAACTGCAAGGCACAGAAATCAAAACCAGACTCCAGCAATGGCAACCCACTGTGCTTAGCAGTTGGATGTTCCTGCTAGACTTAGAGTGGTGTGGAGTGAAGTGGATGCACCATCGATAGGGAGTGAAGGTTATCCAATCCATCAAGTGAGGAGTATTACAGTATTTCCCTATAGTTTAAATGAGAGATTTGGTGCTGGATTTTAGTGCCTTTCAGTTAAAAAATGGCAGATAATTTTTTGGACATGGGCTTGGTACATCACAATTCTTCTCTGTGAGAAATTTCAAGGTAGGGTTCAGCATGCAATGGTTGACAGTTCCTTGTGAGATGCAAGATTCTTAATGACCTAGAAGCTCTCCAAAAAGGTCATTGGACAAATAAGAAGAAGACATGTGCCAAACTGCTGGATTTACTCTACTTGACCATTAGAGGAATGAAGATATATTGAAGGAACTCCACATGCAACCTTTAGTAGAAAAGATATCCAGCTATAGAGACAGATGGCTGCAACATGTTTCCTAATGTCACCAACTAGGATTCCTAATGCAGTTCTTTGGTATTGCCCGCGAGGACAATAATGACCTGAACGTTCACAAAAATGACTTTTTGATCCTGTTTAGTTGAGACCGAAACAGATCATCATTGGCATACAGTATGTAAAAGTAAAGTGATCCCACTACAGGCCTCTGGAGGCCCTTGGGGTAGTAGGAGGTTAAGGCTCCCACTTTTTCTAGACTATCGGCACTTTATGTCAGCCGGGTTGTCAGCCCTGCGTGATGGCCGCCTTTACTCCCAGATCAAGCGCCTGGTACTCATTTCCGTTAGAGGCTGAGTCAACCCCAGGGCATACAGTATGTAATATTCTTATTTGTACAGTCAACATTTTTAAATCTGATTTGTATACTTACATATTATCTAATAATAGAGAAGTACATAGTATATTGGTATATTATACTTCATATTCTTATTAAATTGAAAATAATGTTTATAATACTGCAACAGTTTTTATTCATACACTATAGCAAATGTCCTTGATGAACACAGTACTTACGGTGTTACTGGACGTAAGAGATGGTTAAATCCAGTCATTTGTTTACTCCTTTATTCATTAGAGTTCAATATGAATAAAGAAAAGGAGCTAGAGAGCCAACTTAAAGAAACAATAATTAATCTTGCATTGAGGGGCTACTCATTAAGAAAATAGAAATCAGTGGTTAATAAACCCCACGCTACTGTGAATTATATTGTTAACAAATTCAAAAACAATGGTTCAACTGCAAATATTCCAAGGAAGCCAAAGACAAAGTTGCTGAATCAGAGAGAAGAAAATTTAATTATCAGGCAAGTTAAAAATTAACCCTAGAATAAGTGTACCTAGAATCAAACAATTATTGGAACAAGTATCACAAAAGAAAGTACCCCACCAAACAGTCCATTGAGTTTTGTGGCAGGATGGCTATCGAGGCAGAATCCCTGAGAAGAAGCCATACATAAACAAGAGGAACCGTACAGCAAGACTAAAATTTGCCAAGGAGCATCTGGACAAGAGCCAAAACTTCTGGAACCATTTGATATGGTCAGACGAAACAAAAATCAATATTTTTGGATCTGATGGGATAAACTGGATATGGAGAAAGAACAATACTGCCTATGAAAATGTGAATACTATTCCTACAGTTAAATAAAGAGGAGGATCCATTCTTCTTTGGGTCTGTATGTCCTCAAAGGGAGTGGGTACTATCCACTTCATCGATGGTACTATGGACCAGTGGGCCTACAATGTCATTCTGAAAAAGAATGTGAAATAAAGTGCCCTAAAAATGGGTATGTCTGCATCTTATGCGTTTCAGCAAGACAATGACCCGAAACATACAGCCAACATTGATAAACGATGGTTGATCTGGATTGTCCCCAAGCAGCTAAGAACGCTTGCACAATCACCAGACTTAAACCCCATTGAGCACTTGTGGGGAATTCTAAGAAGAAAGGTTCGTCAATGGAATGTTTTACCTAAAAATGATCTGAAGAGAGTTATTTTGGAAGATTGGGGAAAAATTACCACAGAAACTTGTTTCAAATTAGTACAATCAATGGAAAAAGATGTAAAGTTATTATTAAGGCCAAAGGACATTCCACAAAGTATTAAGTATTTGAGTTGTGTAAATAAGTACATAATTTTTTGTTAATTTATTTCAAGTGTACAAATAACAATGTTGCACAAAATAGTACAAATTTTGTTTTATAATTGATTAATTTTTTTGTTGTTTGAAAATTTGTGAATTTAGATTTTAGTTTATGTTCCTGTTACATTAATGAATACTTATTACGAAATAAAACCGAAAAAAAAATTATATTTAAGCGTAAACCTGCTATATTTTATTAAAAATCCAACTGTACAAATATAAATGTTACATACTGTGTATTCATGAATGGTGTATGATGATAATGTCATTTGATAAGGCTGTGTAATTTAATTCTACTTAATTATAGGCTGGTGTTACGATAGGTGTATGATGATAATGGCATTTGATAAGACTGTACAATTTAATTCTACTTAAGAACATGAATTATTGCTTATGTTATAATATGTGGTAATGCAGAAGTATAAGCAGAATCATATGGAATATAAAAATTACAAATACTGAGAATAAATTACATAAAAACAAACGATAGTGATGAAACATGGTTTTGTTCAATTTCCTATGTTTTACAGATTAAAAGAGCCATATCATAAAAATTAAGAACATTATATATATATATATACAGGTGTCCCAAAATTATACCGACAGACTTTGGGAGCTGATAGATATCAATATTTTAAACACTTTTTGTTAAGGAAGGTTTTTTGCTGTGGTGCTTCGTTTAAGTGCTAGACGAGTTAATGTCGTTACTGCCTCCCACCCAGTTGGTTCAGATGCGTAAATTACATTTGTGTACAGTATGTATATTTTAAAGGAAACACATGAAAGGAACAAAACAAAGATGTTTAAGTATTTACGGCAAAATCATTTATTGCATTTATTTGAATAAGGCACATAATCTAAATCCAAGAAACAAACACAGAACACATAAATAAAACACAAACATCTCATTGTTTACAGGTAATTACAGCTTTACTATTGAAAGCAAATGTTGGAACGCACTCCCATTGCGATTAACACAAAGAGTGCATCGGCGTGCCATATTCTACCATACTCTGGCAAAGACACCAGCCATTTCTCTGATTTTGCCAGCTGCGCAGGTTATTCGTGCCACAAGGTTCTCTTCGGATTCAACAGGTGTTTCATACACGATAGTCTTCATGTGCCTCCACACAAAGAAATCAAGTGGAGTAAGGTCAGGGGAGCATGCCGGTCAGACAATGGGTCCACCTCTACCTATCCAGTGATTGCTGTATATAGCCGTAAGATGAACTTCAGCACCAAAGTGAGCTGGTGCCCCATCATGTTGAAACTACATGTCCTGTCTGATATGAAGGGGAACTGTTTCCATTAGATCAGGCAAAACTTATTGCAGAAATACTATGTAATTGTAAGCATTGTGTCGGGCGGGCAAAATGTATGGTCTTATTAAGAAGTTATCCATTATACCGGCCCACACATTAACATCAAATCTCAGTGGATGTGACCTCTGAAAGGTAGCATGGGGATTTTCGAAGGCCCAAACATGTGAATTCAGACTGCTAAATAACTGCTCACGTGTGAAACATGCTTCATCTGTGAACATGACATGGGATGCAAACAGTACATCGTTTTCAATTTTGTCCAGATACCACTGACAAAATTGCTGTCGCAGAGGATAGTCTTGAGGTCTCATTGCGTTGACCTTTTCAAGGTGAAAAGGGTGCAATATTTCCTGCAGAATTCTTCCCACAGTGCTACGACTTAGGTGCAATTGTTGATCGATGGCCGAGTACTAACTGCAGAATTGTTCTCAATGCACCGCAACACATCTTCCTCGTTCTCAGGAGTCCGTACAGAACGTGGCCGTCATTGACCTTCTGCTCGTCTATCCAAGGAGCTACTTTCACATAGTCTACGTTCAATGCTGGCAAATGTAGAGTGTGATGAGGAACTCTTCGGTTTCGGAACCGTTCTTGGTAAAGCCTTACAGCCGCACGACCCGAACCAGCTTTTCCATATACCAACAGCACATCCGTCATCTTATTCCACGTGTACCTTTCCATGTTCTAAATAAACTAGTATGCTGCAGGCATTCCAGCAAACTAACGCACAATGTCAAGGAAACAACGATGAGGTCAGGAAGTAAACATGCTAAACGAATTGAAGCGTCTTTGTTTCGTTTCTTTCGTGTGTTTCCTTTAAAAGATACATACTGTACACAAATGTAATTTACGTATCAAAACCAACTGGGTGGGAGGCAGTAATGACATTAACTTGTCCAGCTCTTAAACGAAGC
This sequence comes from Diploptera punctata, assembly GCA_030220185.1. Lineage (NCBI taxonomy): Eukaryota > Metazoa > Arthropoda > Insecta > Blattodea > Blaberidae > Diploptera > Diploptera punctata. Next base: position 878,392 of record JASPKZ010010273.1, read on the forward strand.
ACCGCAGCAAAAAACCTTACGGAACAAAAAGTGCTTAAAATGGTGTTACCTATCAGCTCCCAAAGTTTGTTGGTCTAATTTTGGGACATTCTATATGTATGTATGTATGTATGTATGTATGTATGTATGTATGTATGTATGTATGTATGTATGTATGTATGTATGTATGTATGTATGTATGTATGTATGTATGTATGTATGTATGTATATATTGTATAGGGGTTCTTCCTTACATAGTTTCGGCGTAAATAATCACACACGTCGTTTAATATTCCACAATTACTTTATTTACTTCTACAAATTATCAGTAGTAATTTACATAAAATCTGAAATAAAAATTAATCTTGATCTGTTTCACAAATATTTCACAGTTTCTGATGAGTATACTCGCTACTGTTTGTTTCTTTTAGACATCTCGCCACCAAAATACAACTGAACCAACCTCTGTCAAAAAAAGACAAGACTTTAGCGGCAGATTATATAGGGAGGGAGATGGAAATTTCTCGATCTCTAATGGAGACTGTTCTAGTGTGGAAACCTCTATTCATCAATCTTTCCCGAAGGAAGAAGTAGATGTTCGTAGAGCTGGCAACTCGCATATCTATTTTGATCAATGCGAGACCACTATTCTCGCCATCGCCCTCGACATTCAAACTTTATTACGACGTGTCACAATGCTCCCTCCGTAGAGCGGATAGTTCCGATCGACTCCCTTGTATGCCGCGAGTCTATCTAGATGCAACACTATAATTTTTCACTTGGGCTGGCGCTGAATTCTATAGACCACATCGTTGATTCTCTTCACTACCTTGTATGGTCATCTCAGGAACGCTGGAACTTCGGTGATCTTCCCCTTGTTCTGGCTGTTCCGAGGCGGCGCACGATTCTGACGAGGCATGCGACGACGGTAGGGAGGTCGTGGGGGTCATCCTCCCTGAGATCCCTCTCCTTTGGGCTTGCGGCTTTATCTTTCGTTCACATTCTGCCAATCCCGGCTGCGTGGTCGCCGGGGAGGACCACGCCCACCTCTGAAGTTACGACACACGAAGCGACGAGGAGGACCTCCAACTCCTCCATTACTGTCTTCAAAATCGCCTTCTTTCAACTCGCCCCCCTCCTTGACCTGGAGCTCGTTTGATGAGTGGACGGCGGGACCGCGTGTTGTAATCATTTTTGGGCTCAAAGCGACGACGACGTCTGTAGAGACGAGGCTGGCCTCCATCTCGACCTTTATTACCCTTTCGGTCTTTCCTTTTGCCGCCTTCGCCTTGGAGTAGGACATCACGTCCAAAACGGAGTACTCGTTGTGTGATGTCCACTGTAGCGTCATACATTCTCAGACCGTCCAAGTCTAAGATGACGTCCTGGGCATCTCCGGCGACGAACGCCCCCAGTCCTAGCTTGCATCCTCCCAGGACCAACTCCAGGAGAACCTCATTCTCCACAGACATGTCGTCCCCCGATGCGATGTAATGCGCAGCTCAAACTTCCGTAGCGGCGTTTTCTCAGGCAACCTTTCTGCTACTTTGAGTCGCACGATGGTCAGCGACGCTCCCGTATCGAAGATCACTCGGCAGGGCCTTCCGTGGATCCATCCATCGGCAGTAAGTCCTTCGTCGTCCATGTTGTTCACAGTATTTAGTACGAAGCGAAGGGATGACGATGATGACAACACCGGCGCCGGTAACTCCGTCCTCACACCGGTCCGTCGTTGGTTTGCGGGCCTGCTTTTGCAATCCCACATCAGATTTCCATTTTTCTCTGCAATTCCAGCAGGTCGGTCTTCCATGCCTGCGACGCATGAATGGTGCCGAGCGTCGCCCCTCTGCGCCGATTGTAGTCAACCGTCTCACTCGTGACGACGCCTCCAGGTTGAAGTAGCATTCCTCCAGACATAATTCTGCATTCAGGGCTCCATTGATGGTGTGATGTTCTGTCAGCAGCAGGTATTATTTAATCTCACGGTCCCTTAGACCATAGACAAAAGCAAACGTCGCTGGGAGTCCGATGAGGGCCTTGTTGGCTAGCTGTTCTATGGTCATTGCATATTCTCGATGTGACTCTCCGACGCGCTGGACATGGGTTTCAGTTGGACTCTCTAAGCGGCAGTGAGGTGATGATGACCGTAACGATTGTCTTAGGGTCTGAAGCATAATCTTTCACTCAGCCTCTCCTAAATTGAGACATTAAAATAATTAATTAATCAGGACGAGTATTATTATCATACATATTTTAAATCACTATAGGATGAAATAATCATCGGAGATATATGGAATGTATATGCAATCAAATCGCGAGAACACGAGGAATTCAATTTTTATATAATTAAGTATAAATAAATTAAATTAAAGAAGTTTATAGAATCCTGAATAAACTATCAGTCTGTTATTACGGAAACCATTTAGCAAGTACATCTTACTGCTATTGCCAAGTGACAGATGCTTGAAAAGATGACAAAACAGTTAAAATTTGAGGAAATACATTGTACTAGTGGATTACCAGACATTTCTTTGTAGACCAGCAATCTAAGATCTTAAACTGAGCTTCGCTGACAGGTTAAGAACAAAGAATTGATATAAGGTTTGGAAACTACAGCTTGAAGTAAACAACTGCTTATAAGGAACCAGACAAACTGCTAGAACGCCAAGCTAGCAAACAAGCAGGAAAAAAGGCCACTGACCTAAACAAAATTATATAACAAACTTAGATCGGAATTCCCCAGAGTACAAACTTACGGTAAAACGGTATGATCCGAAAGGCGTAAACTTGGTGGAGTCATGTCCTATGACAAGATGGTGATCCCTTCCTCATGAAATGGTGATTAGCCAATCTAAAAGACTGTATTAAATTAACAAGGTAATGATCTCACGACGTCAAATAGTGGGAGGAACAGAGTTTTCCTTAAAGCAGGAAAAATAAACCCAAATTAGTTGCGAATCGTTGTTTATTGTTGTTTAGTTGTAGTTGTTCTTTGGGAGCCCGACACCGTTAACAATTCAGCATGGCTCGCCATCGCTAACAAACTTGTCGACGTGGACTTATACTTGAAATTAGCTGCACAACCACATAATTGAATTTTGGACTTAGACTTATTTATGATATTGCAAATTTATGTACTCATGAATATTGATGTGAAAGATAAGATTAAATATAACTTGCGGTCAACAATCAATTACAAATATAATCAGCAACAAGTCTTGAGATCATCGCCATGAACAGGATTAAATTGTTTGTAGCGTGTATCAAATTTGAATGTATCTGTTTGATAACAAACTCGTTATAAAATAAGTTATTTTTGATTACAAGTGTAACCAGTGTCAACTCCGATTAATAAATCATATTTCTTAAAATTCATCATAGCAATGGCTCATAGCATTTGGGGAATTAACTATGTAGAAGAGAAAAATACGCGTTTAGATTGGAGGCATAGGTAGCTCACTTGGAAGAGCATTGACATAGAGAGTCAAAGGTCCTAGGTTCAAACCCCAGTCTAGGCATATATTTTTCTTTTCAAAAATATTCAAAAATAATTTGTCCATCATTAAGATGTTTAAAAACAAATAATAAAGCCGTTGACAAGAAGACTTGTTGGTGGTTATAACCCATTTCACAGATTGCACTAGAGCTAAAAGCTCTGCTTGAAAAATCATACGTTTGGAAGCAAGCTTGTATCCTTGGTGAAAGATCTCAACTTCAGCTTAGTTAGAAATAAGGTATCCCCTTTTGAGCTGGCATATGGAGTGAAATCATGATGCGACACAATACATTTAAGAATGAAATTCATTCACATTGTGCTTTCAATAATATGAAAAAGTATGAGTTTTGTGATTAATAAAAAATTAGAACAAAAAAATAATTTGTGTATTTTTAGCCATATTAAAATGCGCATTTACATAAAATATTATAGAAATATGTATTTTTATGTGAAATAGAATTTTGTATACAGTTTACAGTGTCCTGGTTTGGAATTTCTATCTTAGTTTCAGTCTTCTATCTATAAGCAAAAAAAAAAAACAATACATATTTATTTTATTTATTTATTTACATACAAATCTGTTCCCTATAGATCATAAACATAAAATTACATTGAAAACATATCATAATGCCATCTTCACAATTTGTCACATAAATCTAGAATATTAATACCAAGTGATCTTGTATCAAACACTTTGTTTTATTAGCTTGACCTGTATCTATGTAACGGAATCTTTCAACACGATTTTCACCCACTTAAAAACATTTGATCGACTTGAAACTTTGTATACTTGTAAAGGACCAATGACAATATAATAATTTCATAAATAATATATATTAGGTTGCGGACTTATCGACTTTTTAGTCCATCGTTGTAAAAAATTAATATTATATCCTCTGGTAGCTCAGTTGTAGAGTGGTGGACTGTAGTGGTATATAATTTCAGTAATCCATAGGTCGCTGGTTCAAATCTGGCCCAGAGGACTTTTTTTTTAGAAGATATTATAATAATGTTAGATAATAATAATTTAAAAAATATATAATTATATTCATGCCTAGACACTAAAAATATCATAAGCAATTAAATTTTCATGGGATTCCGGTTTATGACAATCAATTAAACTAAAAATAAAAAAAATACATAATAGTTTTAAAAAACTAAAACAACACGCTTTATTAGAAAACCAAACTAAAAAATAAATAATAGTTTAAAAAACTAAAACAACACACTTTATTAGAAAACCAAACTAAAAAATGAAAAATAATTTTAATTTCCAACACGCTTGGGATAAAATTAATGTGGTCAACAAAAAAATCATCTCCCAACACATCTAGAATAAAACTAGAGTTACTAAAAAATAATAATTTACCATCAAAAGCGTGGGGTGCTTTTTATAGTTTTTACATTTTCGTCTTAGAGACTTTACTTTTACCAATATCTGTTTATTTTCAAATATATTAATTGATAAAGAGCACCCCATGCTTTTGATGGTAAAATTATTTTTTTTTTAGATAACTCTAGTTTTATTCTAGATGTGTAGGAGATGATTTTTTGTTGACCACTTTAATTTTATCCAAGCGTGTTGGAAATTAAAATTATTTTTCATTTTTTAGTTTGCTTTTCTAATAAAGCGTGTTGTTTTAGTTTTTTTAAACTATTATTTATTTTTAGTATGATTTTGACCTAAGAGGCCAACAAAAACAAAGTATCATGATCTCCCTTTGCCAGTATGTTTGAATTTAATATGATGCCTCTGGGTCACACATCTTACCATTTTCAAATGCCTTATTTTGCCATCTATGGACAGAATGTCAATTCACTTTCTTTTCTCATATGGAAATTTACTTTTTCAGTTTGTAAATATTTAGTTAGTATGCTCAGTGAATTGAACTATTGTAGGAAATATCACTATGAGTTATAATTTAAAATTCAAAGTAAATTATTTTCACCTCACCTCATATCCCATCTTTTAATTAGACCAGTTTCAAAACTTTGGAGGTTTCATCTTCAATAATTCCACGGCGATAGTAGATGTTCTGTAATCCAGGAGAACTGCTTCTTACTCCATCTGTTGATGGAGATTCATTAGCCCACCAACAGATGGAGTAAGAAGCAGTGCTCCTAGACAACAGAACATTGGTTGTGGAATTACTGAAGATGAAACTGCCAAGGTTTTGAAACCAGTCAGGATACGAGATGAGGTTAAAATAATTTATTTTAAAGTATATGCTTAATGAAGCTTATTTGTGGCATATTTTTAATTCAAAGATGTGTGAGGTACCAAAATAAAAAATCTTGCAATCTGCACTATTTATTAAGTAAATCTATTGAGAGATCTTGTTATGTTGACCTCTTTGTACTGCAAAATTTAACAGCTTTGATAGAAAATCAATGTTTTATTTTTCAAGGCATAATGAGATGCACTGTCTTAAAATTGAACTGTTAATATTATTTTATTGCAGATGGACAGCTGAGGAAAATTGATCAACAATCTGGTCAAGTTGGAACACAGCCATTTGAATTTAATGTTAGTGATGATAAGAACTATAATCAGAAAAGATATGAAGCATTGGGTGAAGTAAGTGTTACTCTGGATCAACTATGAAATTCTAGTGTATTATGCAGATACAGCAAACTCAATCTCATCTTAAAGGCAAGAGTTACCTCATCAACATTGCCTACACTTCTTCTTTTAGTAGGCAACTATAACTTCAGTGAAGTTTTGGCCTTCTCAACTATTTTTCTCCATTGAGATCTATTCTGGATACAGAATGGCCAATTTTTATTCTGTTGTCTTTGCTTAGATCTATGTCCATTAATTTGTCTGGTTACATATTGTTGAGAATTTTTAGCCAGTGATTTTTTTACGGAGTTGGGGAGCTGGTCTAATGTCCAACCCCCAACCTGGAGGGCTGGGTCATTTGAATTTGAGGTTCCCGTCCCCTAGATCAGTTGCTTTCACCACAGCTTTTGAGTCTGATCTATCCATGAGGAACTTCTTCCACTAGCTGTGCCATTTTGAAGAACTTCTTATCCAAAGTTGTCATTGAGCTCCTCTTCTGGAGTACTTCTTTGTCAGATCCCTCACCTTTGACCTGTCCGACAAAGGAGACCCTACCAGTAGCCATGCTACCATTGGCACAGCTCTCAGGGTCATTGGGACTCACCAGCTTCAAGATCCTGTACTCCCTACACTAGTGATAGGAAATAAACATTTCTTCAAGTCATTATGGCTTGTATTATTATTAATAAATATAAGCATTTATAGAAATACTTCTAACTCAAATTGTTATGTAACAATTTTTGTTACAAGTTTCATCACTGTGCTTAAAATGATGACATTAATATTAGAATTTATTAAGATTAAATTAAAATGCTTCATACCTAACCTCATATCCACTCTTCTAAGTAGACTGCGGTTTCAAAGCCTTGGTGGCTTCTGATTGACATAAAATCAGTCAACATGATAGTATTGAAGATGAGCCTCAGAGGAAGCAGTTCTTCTGATCGACATAACATCAGTCAACAAGAAAGTATTGAAGATGAAGCCATCAAGGCTTTGAAACCATGGTCTACTTAGAAGACTGGATATGAGGTGAGGTATGAAGCATTTTAATTTAATCTTAAATTAAACCTCATAGTGATTTTTTCCTATAAAAGTTCATTATAATTTATTTCTAATAATATAACATTGAGAAAGAATTTTGTGGTCTATGTTATGAGTAGGGCAAGGCATTTAATGATTTTGCATCATTTTCTTATTATTTCATTGCTTGCAGATATGAAAATGTATGACATTAAAAAACAGATTAAATAAAAGCAATTTGTTAGGGCATTTTTTTGCATTTTCTTAACTGTTTTAGGGATAGGTCATTTTTTGACAATTTTTAGGTCATTTTGAGCATTTTTTACACTTTTCCGGAAGGTTGTGACATTATTTGTATTTGATTTGAGATTTTTATTATAATTCAGTATTTTTCCCTGTCAATACAATTTCTTGGAATAAATAGATGTTTTGCTAACTACTATCCCTATTTTTTAAGGTATGTGCATAATGAACTTGCCCACTTCTAGGAATTTTATTCAATTACTTGGAGCTTATGCTAGCTTCTACCCCTATTTTTCAAGGGATGTGCTTAATGGGCTTGCCCACACTCCCATTGTTATGCTGTTAAGTGAGGTGGTTTGTTGTTTCTAGCCATCTGTATGAACAGGTTAAGAGCAAAGTAAAGGAAAGTGATAGTGTTAAATTAAAGGCATTTGTTTCAAAAAATGGAGAAAATATTTTTTCAACGGCTGGTCGTTTTTTATTCTGCAAGATTTGCGATGTGAGAGTGACTGCTGAAAAAAGTAGAGAGGAGCTTTTCCATTTATAAGTCAGTACTAGCAGACAATGGACAATCATTTGTGTTTGAAAATCACTGCCAAGTTTTGATTGTTAACTGCAATTCAAAATTGTTGTAAAAGTGCACTGTGTAATTGAAATGGATTTTCTGCAATAAAAGGTACTGTAATATGTATTTTTTAAATACTTTTCTTTTAATATTTTGATGTCAAGTTAAATTTTATATAATTCAGTAATCAAATGAGTAAAATCTAATAAATAGTATTTTTATTGGTAATTCTTAACTTTTTATTGGTAATTTTTTTAATTTTATTGGTAATTTTTTTTGTATTTTTTAGGTCATAAATGCATTTTTTATTTTGCATTTTTTTACCAATTTATAGGTCATTAAATGCCTTGACCTAGTTATTAGGTTTTAAGTTATCAATAAGACCTCTCGATTACAGCCCATAAGCCTGTAAGACTTTCTCAACTCTGTCTCCTGCCATGAAATCTTGCATAATTGCATTAGTAATTTACTTAAAAAGTAAATCACTTTATAATATATGTTTTTGTATCATTGAATAAAACATCAATCAAAAAAACTTGTTCACTTTTTTTAATGATTTGTCTATGTATAAAGCATTATATTTTATTGAACTTCCTCCATTCCACTAATTTGTATCACAAAATTTAAAAAATCTAATTTAATACTGTATCTATATTGTAGAAATAAAAAAATACTAGTAATACCTTGTTAACAATTTCTTGCAGGTAGTAACAACTCATGTTTACAGCCTCCTAGAGAATGAAGTAGGCCTACAAAAGTTGATGGTACCAGTAAATGGAAATCCATCAGAAAGTACATTTGTGTATGCAACATCAGATATTTACACAAATACTGAACGCCTTCTCATTTTGATACAAGGAAATGGTGTTGTAAGAGCTGGGCAATGGGCAAGAAGGTATGTTTGTAACAAACATTACAATTTTTTCATTAATATATTATAAATATTTTGCCAGATGTAAAAAATATATTTTTTTTAAAAAGGTGAAATAGAAAAAATGAAAGTATAAAAATAAATGTTAATAACATAGATAACTTTTTGGAAGAAAGAATTTCCAGAAAGTATGTGATTGTGAAAGAATTGGTTTAATCAGAAATGGACATTGTATGTTATATAAAAATAGTAAAAAAATTAACTATTTTAAGTTGAAATTATATTAATGATTATATAATGCTTGAATATCAATTAGTCTGAAAGTATCCTGTGTTTGAAAGAATATAATTTTCAATCTTACAAAATTTAATAAATCTGTAGGAATGATACGTAATGTAATGAAGATGTAATATTTTAATTTTAATTCTTTCCACTGCTTAAAAAGGTAGTGTAAGATTCTCATTAAAGTACTTCCTTAATAGAAGCTGGCCATAGCAATTGGTGGTACTGTCTATCTCCTTTGGACGATTTTGGAATTGTATATGAGGAAAGAAATGTTAATATTTGTATTGTAGCTTAAATGGTGCAATGGATTGCATATTGGTGCATAGAACCACAGGTCCAGGGTTCAAATCCTGGTTCAGGCATTAATTTTTCTTTTGAAAATATAATGAAGCCTACTTTGGTCCACAAACATACTTATTATTGGAAAAACCAGTTCTCTGCAATGGGATCAAGGGAAGCACCCTGCAAAAAAGTATAATGAAGATATAATTATACTTAGTGAGATGAGGTTCAGAGGGTGAACAGCAGGCTGTACCAGGTGGGTTCACAGAAGAAATGATGGCATCCATGAGGAATTGAATATGGTGCCCCCAATTGGTTGCATCCATAAATCTCACCAGAACTCACCAACATGTAGGGTCGTATGTTAGAACATTACTCTCTACTCAAATTACTTCCAATCACTAGTGAGCTGATTCACCGTGAGCAATTGCTGAGAACGAATTAACGGCCGACATATCGGTCACGCACAAGAGTCGACGTTTTCGTAATATTGGCAACGAATTACCCAGAATTCTCAGCGATAAAACCACTTCCGTTATTTTCGTCTGCTATAGAGGAATGCATTTATGCTTGCATCCCGCAAATAATACCGTATACAAACACGTCTGCGACACGCAATATTACGCCAATTCTCCTGTTCTTCCAGTTGAATTCTTTGGTAGACTCTATCAAATTCCTCTTCTCCGTGTATACCGAAAACATGATCGAAGTCTTCAAGGTCCGACATCTTGGATAAATGTTGGATAAAGCAGCAAAGTACATCGATTACCATCGGTTCCCGTTTGGTTCCCTTCGGGATTTTAATTTGAATTGCTCATGTAAGGTACCTCCGCAGGTAGCTTACAAATTTAACCAATTATTATCGCATGAACAGATTTCTGAGTAAGCAAAATCGTATTAGCATACAACTTGCTCAGCAGAGAAGGCATTTTACTGTCTAATGCGTCCAAACATGCGACCCGTAGACCATGTGTCCAGACCTAGGATTCCTAAGGCAATTTTAAAGTACTAATCAAATAGAAAAGATCGTTCAGATGGCCAAGGGAAATTTTTTTTGTCGACACTAACAGTCCTTTCAGGGTTACAATTTGAAAGGAACTTGATGATGAACATTTTTAATCTTTAATAACTAGATTTCCGTAAGTCCTTGAAGGGTTGCCCCATGTCTGATTTTAAAAGGAATTTAATATCATTTAGTCATATTTGACTGAAATGTTTTTTTTAGCTCAAAATTTTTACTATGTTATTATAACATTAGATTTAATTAAGATATTTGGTCTGTGTATTCTTATCTCTTATTGTTGTTTTTGTTGAACATATATTTCAAGGCTAGTTAGCCCCATCTTGAGCTATTATAGACTGATTTTTCTCAAGTTGTCAGCCCTGATTCTTGACTCCTGCTCCCTCTTCCTGTGGTCCAATGAACTTGCGTATAAGGTTCTTTTCTCCGGGAATTTCACCCTTATTAGCCAGTTCATTGGATCACAGGAAGAGGGAGCAGGAGTAAAAAATCAGGGCCAACAACTTGAGGAAAGTCAGTTTGTAATAGCTGAAGATGGGGCTAACTAACTTTGAAATATATGTTCAACAAGAACAATCATAAGAGGTAAGAATACATAGACCAAATATCTTAATTATTAAGAAAACCTCACAATGTTACTTCCTATTGTATTAAAAAAAACATTAGATTTGCCTGTTTGTGGTGAATTGAATACAGGTATAGACCTGTATAATTCATGTTCATTAACTTCACTCATGCCTCACTTCACCTGTATCATTTATGTTCTTACAGGAATGTGGATTCATGTTCATTAGATTCACTCATGCTAGTGTTACCGGAATACAAAACACACATTTTTTTATGGTCTGAAACCTCACTTCTATTTACTGGTGTTGTAACTGTAGAACTATCCAGAATTTATTTTAGCTTCAAAGTCCACTGCTGTGGTCTCGAGATAGCATGCTGCCTTGTCACGCAGTGGGCCCGGGTTCGATTCCCAGTCGGGACAGTTTTTTTGGATGAGGTTTTTATCAGGGTTTTTCCTCACGAAGGGTAACAGAGTGGAACCCTTGAAAGAGGTAGTCCACTCCAGGGAGTAGGCACCCCTACCCTTTTGTGAGCTCCAGGTCCCACTCGCCCAGTGGGTAGTACCTGGGTAGGGCCCCGTCCACAGGGTTACATGGGGAGAAGAGAAGTCCCCAAAGCCGTAGTGAAGGCAACTTCTCTAGGAGACGAACACTCCGAAATTGCAGGAAGAGGGGTTTGGCTAGAGGCTGGTAACCTCTACTAGTAAAAAATAACTTACTCATAAACTTCAGCAGAAGAAAAGCCGGATATTTTTGAGATCTGTTAAAGGGTGCACTAAGGAAGACAGAATCAAGAACACAGAAATAAGGCAGGAACTTGAAATATTTGCAATAACTGATAAAATAGATACATATAGACAAAAATGGAAGCAACACATAGACAGAATGAATGAAGATAGATATCCACAACAAATAACAAAATACAAACCTAAAGGCACCCGAAATGTGGGCAGACCTAGAAAAAGATGGGCTGAAGTCGGAACGGGTCAACAGACCTAATCCATGAATGCAGATGATGATGATGATTTCCTTACCTGTAAGACAAATGTCAGGAAAACTTTAAGGCCCAAACGGTCCCCGAAATCATATGGCCATTGCAATCATCATCATTCATATTCATCTTAGATTAAGCTTAGGATTAGGGACTCTCCTGGCGCACCATTTTCATCATCATCATCATCACCCATCATATCATTGAGGCAACGTAATCCCGCCTTCCAGGTGCCCCAACCTTAGAAGTGGGTTACAAGTATGCCATGCCAGGAGAGAACACCAGGAATGTCAAAAGACAACCTGGGACATTTGCAAAAAAAAAAAAATTAGTTACAAATTGTAAACAGATCTTGGCTTACGCAAATTATATTGATATAGTAGGTCAAACTGTGTATATTCTGTTAAAGAAGCTTTTACTCTTTTAGAATTGGCAAATAAATTTGGTCTGGAAGTGAATGAGGGAAATATTAAATTGATGCAGTTAACCAAAAGACCTGTTAATATGGATAAGATAGAAATAGGAAATTACATTTCAAGAGAAAAATTATACACTCAGACTGGGGCTTGAACCCAGGACCTTTCACACTCTAGACAAAAGGAAGATCCTGGGTTCAAACCCTAGTCTGAGCATATAATTTTTATCTTCAAATATAATTTATCCATCATTGAGATGTATGAAATGAATAATAAAAACAAGAAAATTATAATTTTGAAATTGTCTAGAAATTTAAATATTTGGACACGATTATAAAATGATAACATATCATAATCAGTAGAAATCGTCTGGGCTTGTTGGCCATGATCGTGAGGCTTAAATAACAACATAGATGAATAATTTAAAATAGAATCTTCATGGCTAATAGATGCTCTCATGGGCTTAAAAATATTTTACTTACTTACTCACTGGCACTATCGAACCCGTAGATTCATGGCCGCGCAGACATAAGCTCTCCATACATCCCTATCCTGAGCTAATGCTTTCCAATCATTCCCTGTATAATCTACTTCCCTCAAATCATAGTTAATGTTATTCTCCCACCTCATTCTTGGTCTACCAACTGGGCGTTTTCCCTCTGGCTTTCCTACAAGAAGCTTCCATGTAAGTCTTTCATTCCCCATATGTGCAACATGTCCTGCCCATCGCAGTCTTCGAGACTTAACTGTTCTTATTATATCTGGCTTCCTATAAAGACCATGTAGTTCATTGTTATGTAGTCTTCTCCATTCACCTGTCTGTTCATCTCTCTTTGGTCCAAAAATTTTCCTAAGTACTTTATTCTCAAATACTTGTAATCTCCTTTCCTCCATTAAAGTAAGAGTCCATGTTTCGCACCCATATAATATAACTGGTAGAATAATAGTTGTATATATTTTCAGTTTAACGTTTTTTGAAAGGAGTTGGGACATCAAGAGTCTCTGCAATGCATAATAGCACGCATTTCCAGAATTGAGCTTATGTTTAATTTCTTTGTGCATCTCATTCCTATTTGTGATTATTGTTCCTAGGTATTTGAATTCAGCCACTTCTTCAAAATTTCCCTCATTTGTCATTAGCTGTCCATTTCCATTATATAATGCTAAAAATATTTTAAAATTTCAAATTCTAAATTTATGCATAAAATTGAACTCTCCTAAGGTCTGTCCTAACTTCTGGTTGCGAGTGCTGGAAGCTGGCTGTAGATAATGAATAACAACTCAGAATTTTTGAAAGGAAAGTTTTAGGAAAGATATTTAGCCCAGAAAATGAAAATAAAAACTGGGATATAAGGTTTAATAATGAATTATATTCATTATTCTCTGAAATAGATATTGTGAAGTTTATGAAGCTAGCAAGACTGTACTGGGTGGGCCATATAATTTGGATGGTAAAGATCAGTCCTTCAAAAAACTTACCAGAAGGTAGTAGAAGAGTGGACAGACCAAGATTGAGATGGCGTAGATGAGGATTTAATAAGTTGGGTGTTAGAAGATAGAGAAAATGGATTTTGAACAGGGACAAATGGATAAATATTTTGGCAGTGCCTGGTGTCCAGAATGGGCTGTGTTGAATTTTTTAAACTCAACTATTTTGATTTATTGTATAATAATTTATATTTGTTATATTTGCTTAGGTATGCATATATATATATATATATATATATATATATATATATATATATATATACTTGTTTATTTTTTATTTCACTCACCTCATACTTCATATATATACTTTTCTATTTTTTCTCGCTGGCCGCATTGATTTGGCAATTAAGCATAATTTGTCTATATTGTTATTTTAGGCAGCATGGCAATTGTGCCTGTGCATACTCTCTCACAATAGGCATTATGCATGTCTTCTTCTATATTCAAGAACAATCATCATAGGAGATGGACGTGTTATTGGATTGCTCCACTGTGAATGGAGCTACTTTGTTGGAATGCATAGTGCATGTGTAATAAATATTATTCACCTCAAATTCTCATATTTTTATTGAACAATGCAGCACCACACATATTGGAAACCTGTCAGGAGATTTTAAAAGTACAGTCCATTTGATGGCATAATTAATTGTTCGATCCTTGTATGTGATCTGGACATCATTGAATTGTGCCGATTACTATCTTGACCTGGACAGGCTATATTATTTCTAGCAAAATTATTTTGGATGATGAAATTTTAGAAGGAGTAAATTAATTTAATTACTTGGGTTATAATTTAACATTTCAAGATGAAGCTGATATATAGCAAAAAAAAAATCACAAATTTCATAAAAACTCTTCTTCTCCTTCTTCTTCTTCTGCACTTCGTGGATTAAGCATTAGTTGCTTGTTCCGTCTTCACTAATAGATCTAAGACCATCTCTTCTGAGGACGTCCGACATCTCTTCTTTCTCTCGGAAAATAACGTAAGATTTTATTTGGTAATCTACTTTCTTTCATTCTTTCTACATGTTCTTTCCACTGAATCTTGTTGTTAAATATTTCTTTTATGGAGTAAATGTGTAGTTCTTCATGGATATCCTCATTTCTTATCTGGTCTATTCTAGTGCATTCTTTACTCTTTTTAATAGTTTCATCTTAGCTGCTTGGATTTTACATTCTTGTTTGGTAGTGATAATCCAAGATTCACTCCCATACAAAAGGATAGGGACCGCCATTGTTTTATAAAATTTTAATTTTGTTTGTTTATGGGCTTTATTTTTCAATGTTCTATTTATTGTACCACAAATAGCTTGAAACTGATGAGTTTTATATTCAATATCTTTATCATACCCATAGCTGATATCACATCCTAAATATTTAAAGTGGGATACTTGTTCAATAATTTTGTCTCTAATTATTATTTTTGCACGCAGAGTGTTTCTTCCACAAACTGCCATTACTTTTGTTTTACTTACTGAAATTTTAAAATTATAATTGCTACATATTGTATTTAGTTTATAAGCAGCCAATTGTAACAGATCTTCATCATGGTGTAGTAAGACTAAATCATCGGCGAAAATTAAGTTATTAATACTTGTGTTATTGTTCAATCTAAGGCCTTTGTCTTTTATAATTTTCCATTGTTTCATAATGTCGTCAATATATATATATATATATATATATATATATATATATATATATATATATATATATTAAAAAGAGTGGGTGATAGACTACACCCTTGTGTAACTTCTTGATTTATTAAAATTTGTTCTGACCTTTTTCCATCGGTTTTTATCACTACTTTAGTTTCTTCATATAAGCCTTGGACTGATTTTATTAGATGATGTGGATATCCTTGTTCTTTCATTATTTACCATAGTTTAGATCTATTTACTCTGTCAAAGGCCTTTTCAAAATCAATGAACAACAAATATGTTGGCAGGTTAAATTCTCTTCTCTTTTCAATTAGTCTCTTTATAATAAACACATTATCACTACAGGATCTTCCTATTTCACAAAAACAATGGGGATAATTAATAGTATTATGAAACAGTCCTTTAATACAAAAGAACAAGAAGATTATGGCTTTATAAGGTTCATGCAAGACCAGAATTAAGATATGGTAGTGAAGCATGGACAATATAAAGAAGAGATGAATGCCGAATAACACCGAATGAGATGTGCCGTACAGCTGGTTATACAAAGTGGGACCGTAAAAGAAATGAGGAAATTATAGAAGAATTGGATGTAGAACCCATTCTCCATGATATACAAAACTACCAGAACAATTGGAAAGCCCATCATCAATGAATGCCATCTCACAGAATTCCGAAAGCTATAGTTCGTTACTACCCCAAGGCAAAAGATCGCTGGGACGTCCAAAAAAACACTGGATGGAAAAATTCTCTTTGATACCGTAACAGGCCACATGGCCTAATACTTGCATGGAGGATGATGATGATTATTATTATTATTATTCTCATTTTCTGGTTAACTGTTTATTCTTTGGAGTATTCTTTTTTTGTTGTTCATTTAGTAAATGTCTAATGTTTAATTTATTTCTTCATTGGTAATCTTTTTCTTTGTTTTAATTCTCTTATTCATTTTACGTTCAATTTGAATTTTATGTTTCCTTTTATTACTTAAACAGTATATAGATACATAAAAATTAATAAATGTAAAATTTTCTTATACATCTGAAATATTATTATATTGAAACAGATTTAGTTTGTAATTTTTATATTTTTTTTAGGTTGATCATAAACAATAGTTTGGATAGTGGGACACAGATACCAGATATCAAACGAGCTCAGGAACTTGGATATGCTGTAATGGTCCTAAACATAAATGATAATGTTAGGACTATTAATGGAAAAACAGTAAAAATTATGGTGTGTTAATTTTTATGTATTATTTATATTATGTAAATAGGTTACTTCAGTATAAATCGGTCTACTTCCTAAATCACAATATTACTAATTAAAATTATGAAGCTTCTGTATCGCTGTAACATCTAATGTAACCATGTCAGTTTCATCTTGACAGTTGATTGCTCCCATATATTCATATCTCAGTGCTATTAAAATTAATTACAAACACTGATGAGGTCATTATGTAAAAGTTAAAATAATAAAATTTGATCCTGAAATCTCAGTTGTCCTTAACTAGGTAATCATTTCTTTAAGAATTAAATTAATGTTTTTATTATCTCACCTCATATCCTTTTTCTTCTAGACTGCAGTTTCGGAGCTTATGTCCATCATCAGTAACCTCTCGTCAACCGGTGTTGTGTTGTTTCTTGGCGCTTTTCTTTTTCCTTTTATCGGTGGACCGATGAACCTCTGGATCAGGTCAAAATTTGTGGGTGTTTCGAAATTCATGAGTTTATCTTTATTGTTTTTTTGGATGTGGATTTTTTCCCAAACCGTGAGTTCTTTCTGTTTATCTGTGTATTTGATTAGGCTATCTTTTGTATCGATTAAATGTTTTTCAGACCAAACATTTAATTGATACAAAAGCTAGCCTAATCAAACACAGATAAACAGAAAAAACTCACGGTTTGGGAAAAATTCCACATCCAAAAAAAACAATAAAGATAAACTCATGAATTTCGAAACACCCGCAAATTTTGACATGGTCCAGAGGTTCATCGGTCCACCGATAAAAGGAAAAAAGAAAACCGCTAAGAAACGACACAACACCGGTCGACGAGAGGCTACTGATTATGGAGATAAGCTCCAAAAATGCAGTCTAGAAGAAAAAAGGATATGAGGTGAGATAATAAAAACATTAATTTAATTCTTAAATTAAACCTCATAGTGTTTTATTCCCTGTGAAAGTTAAATAAATAATTTCTTTATTAAGTTATGTAGGTAGGAAATAACACTGAGGTCAACAAAAAAAAATGATTTCTTTAAAATGCTAATAGGGATCCTCAACTTTTTAAAGGGAATTTTATTGTTTTAACTTCTACATAGTGACTTCAGTGGTATTTCGTAATGAATTTTAAAAGCATTGTCTCACTAGCCAGTCAAAGACAAGTTTTAAATATTAAAGCCTTAATAAATAATTAATGAGTCATGAATATTTCACTTCATAAACTCCGTCTTCTTCAAAGCACAGGACTGCGGTTTCAGGAAACATTTTTCCTATCTTCAGACATCTTTAAGACTGTTGATTTTTTGTCATCATCTTAATCTTCAAAGTTGCCATCTGGTGTTGATTGATGAACTTTGAGATCAAATCTTGCTCGCCAGAAATTTCAAAATTTGTGGATCTAAATTTGTTTTTTTAAATGTATATATTTTCCCAAACTGTCAAATCCAAGGGTTTTGCCAAATGTTTCAAAAGTTTAGCTCCTTTTTCAATTTTATGATTCTCTAGCAAACTATGAGCTGCAATGCTGATTTCTCAATTTCTCAATTTTTAATATTTCCAAAGTATTATATAGTGAGAGTGTCTAAATTTCTTTTAGTTTTTCCTAAATATAATTTATTCAATACTAATAAAATGCATATCAAATTCCGTTGAGATGAATAGTCATAAGATAAAAGTTAAAAATTAAAATGTATCTGTTGGCAGGTGCCGTTGTCCTCAACTTTGTTAAAATGGTGTATATAAAATTAACAGTTGCTGCTACAAACACTTGGAGTACACATCATCATAAACAACAACAACTAATAGCAGAAGCTCAACCTGCTGATGATGGAAGTTAACTTCCGAAAGGCCTCCAGTTAATTTTATATACACCATTTTAACAAAGTTGAGGACGACGACACTTGCCAACAGGTACATTTTAATTTTTAACTTTTATCTTATATACTTTATTGTAGTCTTTGCAACTAATTTGATATATTCCAGATTTTTTACTATTTGGGGTATTAATTTTCTTATTAGTAGATCACCCAACTAAATTTATTTATTTATCGGTGCTAATGTGATATTGAATTTCTCGAACATTTTTTAAATCTGTTGCGTTTCCGGATGGTAAGTAATTTTCTTGAACTGTTTTTCTTTCTTGGAATCAGATTTTAGGGTGGTGTATTTATTTAATCTTTTTTTTTTGTTTGAATTTCTGAAATTAATTTATTATTATCTCTTTTTCAAAGCCATTTAAACATTGCTAGTTGGGGATGTTTACAAGTCTATGTGTTAAACTATTAAATAAAGACAGTCTGTTTGTGCATGATTGGTTGATGTGGTTGAAACCTGTTGCTTTAATATAATTAACAGTGTGTGTTTCTTTCCTGTTAATCCAAATTCTGTGTTTCATTTTTAGGTCCAAGAATAGTATTTGCAGGTTATTTTCAACCTTCTGTCCACTGCTGTGGTCTTGAGGTAGCATGCTGCCTTGTCACACAGGGGGCCTGGGTTCAATTTGCGATTAGGACAAGCTTCCTGGGTGAGGTTTTTTCGGGGCTTTTCCTCACCTGTAAGACAAATGTCTGAAAGCTTTGAGACCCAAACGGTCCCTGAACATCATCTGACCATCATCATTATCATCCACAGTGTGAAAAGCAATGGGAAGCTACCACACCTATAATTCCCTAGTAAAGTTGCAAAGCATAGAATAGCATGAAAGTGTTATGATTGCAATGAAAGACCTGCTCTAGGGCAGAACACTATAAATAAAAAAATAGTGAATTTAATTACTTTATTCTGGATATTCAAAAGTTTTAATGAAAATATTGATTATAAGTTGAAGAAAATTCACAAATAAGAACAAAATAGAAGTTTTGGAGAACCACTTGAGAGGCTGCATCAGGGTTGGGAATCTTGAAACTTAAGCTTTATTAGTGTCTGTATGGTTGTTGCTAATGCTCTTGGAATTGGAGGATCTCCATTTTTCTTTATTAGTGTCTATATAGATCCACCTCTTCCTGAATAACTGATAACTTCAAACTCTCAGATAAAATATTCTTTACATTAAGGTAGAATATACCTCATAGTGAGAATTCCTAAAATAAGTAGTTATTCTTTACATATTTATTTCTTTATTGTGGTGCTTTCATTGTCTATTAATACTGAAGAAGAGCATTTTTTATGTAAACAGTTTGTATTCTCTAGTTATTCTGGACATGCTAAGTGGTGGTTTGTTCCCATGCCATAGTTTTGGTGCGGAGCTATGAGATTTATGCTGGTGGGGGAAGACATTTTCTCATGAAATTTCAGCCAATATGGTACTGGTGCCCACCCAGTTTCATGAGGAATTTGGGTAGCTACAATAAATAGCAGGTCCATCAGTTGGGGGACTCATCATGCTAACCATATGTCACCTCTATAGTGACTGGATGATCGTACATATTTGTAATTAACACATGCGGATGTGAGGTAAAGTAGGCAGCTGGTAGGCCAAGGGCCTTCTAGACCTGTTGCACCATGGAGTTGAGTGGTAGTTTGGGGAACTAACACTACATCCAAAACTAATAATGTAGTTTGTCCTTTCAGACTAAAAGAGAGGTGAATAATAGTAACAGGTCATATTAAGGGTCAGATGTTTTCAATAGTTGTATATGCAGGTTCAATACCTTACTCACCCCTCACTTAAATCTTTTCATTGTGTGTCCACATATCTAATAGCAAGAAATGATTTCCTTTCTATTTAATTTTACACTTAGGTTTGTTTCTTGATTCTTTTTTTTTTTCCTCCATGTTTCACAGTCCTGCCAATCATTAACTTTTAGGTTTTTGTCATGCATGGCTGAATAAACACTATCGCATCAATGCTTCTTGGGCCTTCTTTTCTTCCAATTCCATACCTTTCTTGTCATCAATCATCCTCCGTTCTTTCTATATGACTATACCATAGTTGCCTCTTTGTCTCAGTTGTGTCTATGATAGTTCCTTCAGTTTTCATAATTTGTCAGATCACTGGATTAGGTATGTGGTTGTAGTTTAGATATTCCACAGCTTGTTCTCCAGAAGTCCATCTCTGGGTCCCGCAGACAGTTTTCATTTCATTTTGTTAGTTCCTTATTTTTAAGAGCCATATGTAGTAATGCTTTAAAAATTGTATTATATATATATACATTTTTTTTGTATTGTTATATGGCTATTCTACAAAATAGGATGTAAATATCTTATTGTCCGCTTGCCTTGATGTATTTTATAACTTATATCATTTATGTTATCTGCAGTGTCATTAAAATATACTCCTAAATATTTAATTCTGTTACATACCTTTATTATTTCTTTATCTAAGTATAAATTATTATCATCTTGTCTCCAGTTACTAAATATTCTGTCTTGTACATGTTAATTTCTAGACCCCACTTTCCAAATTCTTCTTTTTGTTTTCGCAAGATCTACATTGAATCCTCTTCATCTCCCCTCACCCATTACCACCTCATCATCTGCAAATAGCAATGTAGAAAGACAATTTTTTTTATTATAACTGCTATATTTCCACACTTTCATCTCCATTCCTTCAGTGGTTGATCTAAATAAATTTTAAAAAACATAGGTACCATAGAACAACACTGTCTTAAGCCTTTTGGTACTTCAAATTCGTCAGAGATTATATTACAAACTTTAATTCACTTGTACATGTATAAAATTCTTTAAAACTTTGATGAAATTAGTTTTAATCCCAGCTTCTTTTATAGATTTTTTTTAATGATCCCACTACAGGTCATAGGAGACCCTTGGGATAGTTGGAGATTAAGGCTCCCACTTTCTCTAGACTTGATGTCAGCCAGATCGTCAGCCCTGCGTGACCATAGATTGTCATAACTTATATAATTTTTGTTTAATAGTTTATTAAATTTACATTATAATATATATTTTTAATTATAATTTGATTATGTAATATTTTGTTTTATAGGGTAGTGAAACTCCTGAAGAACATGCAAATTATGTTTGGAATAATTATGTTAAAAGGACAAATGCAAAGCATATTGCAATTGTTGCCCACAGTTATGGTGGATGTGTAGCCCTTAATCTGGTGAGTAGTAAAATTTTTACTATTGGTATAGTCACTAAGGCTCATGAGTGATAATGTGGGCTACCATGTATGATTTATCAGATTTCAGAACACTGTATTTTATAATGTATAGATGAGGTAGCTCAGGCAGGAAGCTATCTAAAAGTTGGAGTGCCAATTTTGAACCTAGATAGTGGTAGAAGGAAGATTTTTCCACTCTTTCATGTGCATGCTGGCACAAGTCATATTCAAAGTCCAATTAAATGAGTGTCAGGTATTTTCCTGAGAGTAAAATTTGCCAAAACATAGGGCTGCCCACCCTTTGCATCTACTTTTCCATGAACTTCTTGGTCTACAGAGTAAATTTTATATTTACATTATGTTCAAGTGTACTACACATATAATAAAAAAACTTTTAAAACAGTTGGATAAACCGTTGGAATTGACAATTTGGGAAATGATATTCATTCAGAAGAATGAATATCGATCTATGAATTTCGATATTCCGGTGGATAAAAATTTAATTACAAAGTTTATAATCCCAACGATGGCAGCACAAGAGGTGATATCACTAAAGAAATCAACAATCACGGAATTTCATCAGTGGACGCCATGACTGACGAAGGACATGATATTGTCTGAAACCGTCGGTATCAAAGAAGTTTGAAAATGTATCAGGTGAGTCAATTAAAATATGTTCTCCACTCACTATTAATAAAAAAACTGCTCAAAAATTAGATATCAACCAATTTGGGCATGCTACCTCAGGTAATAATATCCCTGCTTACTGACTAGCAGGTCCAGGTTCAGTACTCACTGAAGTTGGAATTTTTATTTACAACATTTTCAGTCTCATGACTAAAAGAGGAAGTGATATACATTTTTAATAGATTGTACACCAGATGCCTGAATTAAATTCAAAACTCCTAGCATTTAAAAATAGTACACCATCACCACCTAAAATTTCCAACCCTACTGGGTATCAAACCCAGACTTGCTAATCAGCTACCACCTGAGTTAGCTTGTCTGACTGGTATTGCTATAATTGTTAATTATATTTTTCAGCCTAACATCTCGATAAAGAGGTAAAATAACTATTTCTGTGTCCAGTTGACTATTCCCATATATTGATCTACTACTCTTTTTTTTAAAAGAGGCTTCATACAGAAACATCTCAATCATCCCTCAAGTGCAATCCAAATCATATGTCACCTATATAAAGTTTAGTGACAGGTGGTAAAGCCGTTTTAAATATCCCTCTCAAGTCCATTCACATTTAAAGTAGCTGTCTATTGTTTTATGGCAGCATAAGGTAGTATGGAGCAGTTCAAGTCCCACTTGATATGTGAAGTCACATGTTATGGGAGGGAAGGGGAGAGGAAATCATTCTGTACATTGGCTGATTTTTCAAGAGTATTTACTATACAAAGAAAGAATGTTAAATTTTGCTGTCATCCACATATGGTCAATTTTTTAATAAAACTCTATTCTAATATTCTCTTTAGTTTTATTAAATACTAGCTAATACCCGGTGTGCGCTGCTGCTATGCCTAAATAAATGATAATGTGTTTTTACATTTAGTTGAATAAGTAAAAGGAAAAAAATTATAAATTTATATCATTATTATTTTTAGATACCCCATGCTGATTACCCGGTGTTGCCCAAGAATCTACTTATCCCGATCTTCTAGGCATAAATTAGCTGAAAGATGAAAATTGTGTTCTTATGTTTAGTTGAATAAGTAAAAGGAAAATAATTATAAATTTGCTCTCTATGTTATTGCAGCTAAGACAACCAATAAACTAATTAATTCTATTTCCAAACTACCTTTCATACAAACAAAATAGCAATTAAAACTTCATCTTCCAAAATTTAATATTCAAGCAATCACTATAAGTGAAGCCATATCATAATTATTTTTAGATACATTGTGCTGATTACTTGGCGTTGCCCGGGAATCTGCGTATCCCGATGTACTTGGTATAAATGAGCTGAAAGACAAAGTTCATTATTTTGAGTTATCCGTAAAAGAATACCTGCTGTGTGCTGTTATGCTTGCCCAGGAATGTACTTACCTCAATCTTCTTGGCATCAATAAAAGACAAAAATGGTTATTGTGAGTTATCCGTAAAAGATAAACATAGGCTTTTTTGTAGAGGTTTTCAAGATATTCAATTCTGTGTACATTAATTTAGTATATTTGTTATGGTTTAGGCAGCATAAGCCATATAAGCGTAAAAAAGGAGTTTTTTTTTCACATTTTTCACTACAAAGGGTAATTTTTAGGCATGAAGGGGTTTGTATTACAACTCTTTTATAGCCTATGTTCATCCCGGGAATCTCCTGAACATTTTGCAAAAAGCCCCATCACAATCGCATAAAATATGAACAAACAAAGACATTCATTTTTATATATTAGATAGGTGTAAAAGGTATTGCTTTTGTGTAAAATGTAAAATTGTTGCTTCTCTGAAGTATTTTGTGAAAAAATATTTATATATAAATATATATAAAATAATTTGTTTTTATTAATTTAACACTTCTCATTGAAGGATAAATTATATTTGAAGAGAAAAATTTTCGCCCAGACCGAGACTCGAACCTGGGACCTTTGGCTTTCCGGGCCAAATGCTCTACCAACCAAGTTGCGATCTAGACGCAAATTTTTCTCTTATATACGTTGTAATTCCCTCGTACCAAATGCTTTGAAACCTTTGCTTCTATATTTGCAAATGGCGGCTCCTTAGTTAAGAAGACATTTATTGGGAATTTAACACTACTTTATAAAGTCAGTAGGGCTTCTATTGATGTTTTTATTATTAATTTAATACTTCTCAATGAAGGATAAATTATATTTGAAGAGAAAAATTTTTGCCCAGACCGAGACTCGAACCCGGGACCTTTGGCTTTCCGGGCCAAATGCTCTACCAACTGAGCTACAGCGTATATAAGAGAAAAATTTGCATCTAGATCGCAACTCGCCTTGCTAGCTCAGTTGGTAGAGCATTTGGCCCAGAAAGCCAAAGGTCCCGGGTTCGAGTCTCGGTCTGGGCAAAAATTTTTCTCTTCAAATATAAAATATGAAAGAACTTCTGGAGAAAAATATATACCTAGACTGGAGTTTGAACCCAGAACCTTTAGCTTTATATGCTCAGGAATTGCAATGTATATGGTAGAAATTTGTGTTTAGATTGGAGGCCTTTAGAATAGCTCAGACGGTAGAGCATTAGCATGTACAGCTAAAACTTCTGGGTTTAAACCCCAGTCTAGGCGTACATTTTACTTTTAAAAAATAATGTCCTTTATTGAGAAATGTAAATTTATAATAAAAATATCTGGAGAAATGTCAATCAAATTTTATACACGTTTGAATTAATATCTGGAAAAGTGCCAATTAATTGTAAAAAGATTTCTACACTCCTAGGGGACTGAGAGAGGGTAAAATATAAAATATGCTAGAAATGTAATGTGTTGATTTCAATTTTAAAAGTGCTCTTATTTAAGAGACTTCTAGATGGTGTTAGTGGAACTAAAGTTCACTGCTACCTGGCGCACAGGAATCATATTAGTGTAAGAGAAAAATCTATGTTTAAATTGTGATGCCCAATAGCTTAAATCAAATTTTGTATTAACACAATTTATGACTGGACACGGTAAATTTGGACATTATTTGGAACTATTTAAAACAGGTACAGATACCTGTATTTGCAAAAACTCCAGCCAGACTATCTCACACCTGTTATTTGAGTGTCCCGCATTTGATTCCAAAAGAAATGAATTTATTAAAAAATTAAGTTATTGCCATAATAGATTTCAACTGCCTTTATCAAATATTTTATGTAAGAAGTGTTGCTATAGAAAAATGTGTGACTTTATCCATCATATTTTTAAGAGACTTTGAGTTAGTTTTTTATTGGGTTTGTTAATTTATTTATTTATTTGTTCTTATTACATTATTATGTAACACTAGAAATTAACCATACAGAGTGATTCAGAAATATGGCTATACGTTTGATTGCATTTTGTGACGAAAATATTATTATTAAAGGAAATATGATGTTATCATTGGAAAGGGAATACTTCAAATTACAATAATAGAATGAAACAAAACAAATCACTGCTCACGTGCAGCTTTGCGGGTTGATTTTTGTGGGCTAGCGTCGAATGCCTCCACAATTCTCTTCGTTGTTTCTGCATCCGTGCTAATGTAAGGCCTTCCAGGAGGTTTGATTTTCTGCATCCTTGCCATTTCTAGCAGTCGTTTTCTCCACTTCCACACAGTTGACGGCTGCAATGCTGCGTTAAACTCACGTCTTGCAGCCTCATGATCATTAGTATACGTTATTGCCCATGCAGCAATTGTAATTTGCTGTTGCATATTCAACGTCATTTTGACTAATGACGTAAGTTCTACACTGTTTTGTTTATTTTCCATTTTTGTAATTTGAATAATTGCCTTTCCAACGGTAATTTCATATTTCCTGTAATGGTAATATTTTCATCAAACAACGCGATCAAACGTATAGCCATATTTATGATTCACCCCATACTCTAAATTATTGTAAATAATTAATTGTATTGTAACTAAAACTAACATACCAGATGGTGAAATAGGGTTCATATTATTGGAGATTGGCCGCAGTGGACTAGTGGTTATGCTCCTTGCCTCTGGTAACGAGATTCGCGGGTTCAAACCCAGCCGGGGTCGATGGATTTTTTTAGGATGGAAAAATCCAAGGAGCAAGTCCTCCGAGAGGGACTTTAAGCCGTGGGTCCCGAGTCTGAAGATTTTCAGGCTCGTAAAAAATCCATAAGCCTGAATAAAAAGGCCTCTAAGCAAAATTTACCGAATTTTCCCGTCCTAGTACTACCTTGGTTTCGTAGATGTCAGTATGAGGCGGAACGCTGACCACGGACCACTCAAAAAGACATCTATACGAAAACAAGTGTAACTAAATTAGTATGGTTCAAATTCTTCCCTGTAGGGGGAGAGCGCCTAAATCTCTGTAAAGGGAAAAACATAGGTTTACAATACAATACAAATTATTGGAGATTCAATAAAAAAAAAGCTTAAATCGTTAAAGCACTGATGTACAGAACATTGGGTACAGAATATTGGGTTCAAATTCCGAATTAGGCATATATTTTTCTCTTCAAATTTATTTGTCATTGAGTGAGAAGTGATAAATTTATTATTAAATATAAAATATTATGTTTCTGCATGGAGTAAACTCCATAACTGCATAGATTAGAATCTGGAAAAGATACTGTGGGGGAAAAGAGACACCAATCCCATCCCTATAGCAGGGGAGGTGAGAGCAGGTAACATGTAAAAACAATAGAAAACAATTGATATTAATGTCGATTCTACAGTTTTCAGGGTCGCTTATCTGATTAGTAACAGTCTCGCTGACAAATTATGCCCAAATTGATCCTAACACCCCTAAGTGACAGTGTGAGACGAGCGAGAAGAGGAAAAAATAAAATAAAAAAAAACTGAATTTGTGCCAAATCCATAATTTTTTTAGGTCACTAAGCTGATGAGTAGGGCTCGGAAGTTGAGGAAAAATCTTTTTTTATTTTATGTCTGAAGACGAGGCCCAACATAATACATACACATTTTGGGTCGTTGTAAGCCAGAAAATGATGGGTCCTTTTTTGACTTTTTTTAGCTTATTGGTCCTTTTTTAGCCTTTTTTTAGGTCTTAACGACTTTTTTTGCAACTTTGCCTTTTTTTTATTTCCACTACAATTATACCATTTGTATAATTTAAGAGTGTAGTCTTAGTTCCAACTTCTTTTAAAAATACTACCTAGGTTTACTTTCTAAAGACTTCTCATATTATAAACACTTTTGTTTCGCAATAAACTATTGAACCCTCACAAAATACCCCATTATTTTTACCACCAGCCTACTGACTGCCTAAACTATTGTATTTCGACTTCAAATTTTCTAAGCAGTTGCCACTTTGTTAAAATTACCTCGAGCAGAGGATGAAGGCAGCAAGGGTGTTTTCATATGTGAAGAGAAAAATTGTTCGCCCAGACTGAGACTCGAATAGAAGCAAAGGTTTCATAGCATTTTCGGGAATTACAATATATATGAGAAAAATTTGCATCCAGATTGGAACTTGCCCCGGTAGCTCAGTTGGTAGAGCATTGACCTGGAAAACCAAAGATCCTAGGTTCAAGTCTCAGTCTGGGCGAAAAAATTTTCTCTTCAAATATAATTTATCCTTCAGTGAGAAGTGTTAAATTAATAATAAAAAATCAATAGAAGCCTTACTGGCTTTCTAAGTAGCTTTTAAATTCCCAATAAATATCTTCTTAACTAAGAAGCCGCCATTTGCAAAGATGAAGCAAAGGTTTCATAGCATTTGGTGCATGGGAATTACAATCTATATAAGAGAAAAATATGCATCTAGATTGGAACTCGCCTTGGTAGCTCAGTTGGTAGAGCATTGGCCCAGAAAGCCAAAGGTCCTGGGTTCGAGTCTCAGTCTGGGTGAAAAATTGTTATTTTCAAATATAATTTATCCTTCAGTGAGAAGTGTTACATTAATAATAAAAACATCAAGGTTGTTTTTATCCACTTGTTAGTAACTGTAAGAATTTTATGTCCTTTTTTACATTTTTTTAGGTATTTTGTAGAATATCTTTAAGTCTTTTTTTTTTTAAAGGTCTTTTATAGGCATTTTATAGGTCCTCAATCCGAGCCCTACTGATTAGTAATAGTCCAGATGTCATTTAACCTAAGTTTGATCCCAAGCACCCCTAAGTGGGGTGAGGGAGAGAAAAATAAAATTGACAACTGTGACCCAGATTAATGTTAAAATACATAGTTCTCATAGTCACTAATCTGATTGGTAACAATCCCAATGACATTTAAGCCCATGTTTGAAACCTGGAACCCTTATTGAGGTGACAGGTGGTGATATAAAATAATAAAAAATCCCAATGTCAGTATCAAAATCATACTGATATTCTTTAAAATGTTTTAGTCCACATTCAGCCCCATCTGTATGCAGAAGGGTGAAAGATAAATTGTCCAAATTCATAGATTTTGGGATCACTAAGCTCATTGGTGATAAGAAAATCAGTATAAGTAAATATCCAGGCAACATATCGTACTTATCTGATTACTCAGCATTGCGAATCTAATCTACTGTGCAATCAGCATAGCATTGTACAGCAGATGCGGAGATTTCACTGTACACTACTGACGCACTCACGGCAGGGAACGAACAGCGCGCTGCAGCATAGGATCGCGGTGATACAACCACACACATTTTCGTAACTATTTTCCAAATTGTCATACTTACCAATTTTATTGACGCAGGTGCTAGAACAAGGTCATCCGGTTGAAGAGCATGCGTCTTGATTATTTTATATGGATGCAACTTTAACAATTTAGTATTTTTTTGTACATAGCTTTAATCAATTCCTACTTGTTGCGAAAGGCGTCTAAGTGATTTTCTAGGAGACTGTTCCTATTGATAACATATGTCGTCTATTGTTTCTTTTGTGTGAACACTACGCGGCTTGTGTGGCTTCTTAGTCTCGACAATTCCCATTGCATGAAATTTGTTGTAAGGATTATGGACTGTTGAACATGATGGAATTTTTACACCTGGGAATCGTGGCAGACTGAGTTAACAAATATTGATCATAAATAAATACACGTTGTTCAGTAGAAAAATTATTAGTCATTACACAGTTTACATTCATCACACGCCATTCAGTTTATACTTGTGCACATGTCATTCAGTTCACAAGGAAAAGTGAGCAAGCACCTTATCCATTTGAAGCATAAAATCTGACTGTGACGTGAATGCGTGGGATGTACTCGTAAACAGCTGAGTCAGCGCACATTTCAAGTCCTGTACCTGCATGTGTAAGCCTTTTTCATCGCACATCTGGACCCATGCCTCCACCCCTTGGGATACCTCGGTCAGAGACCATACTCCAAAGTCCCAGGTACTTGTCCTCCCTTAACCATCATGTCCACGTTCAAGGTTCTTGGCAATAAAACCAACAACTCAGGGAGAAGGTGTTGGAGTTGCAACTTCAGGGAAATTGCTGAGCTACATAGTACGTCTGGTCGCTCATTCCTGACGACCCCACAGTTGGTCCACGGGCTCCTCGAGCCTAGCCGGGAGGACTGCTGTCACAGATCCACCGACCATTCCCCTGTTCTACCTCCAGGGACGCATCCTGTAGCCATTGTGAGATCGGCTAGGGCTTGAATCCTCAAGCCCCACAGTGTGAGATTTTAGTACATCCAGGTCCACGAGCCCGTAGGCTTAGACGGGAACCAGCACAGTTGCTCCCCTCTGCACTGGTCCGAGCCATGCCCTGGTCTGCCCCCAGGGACGTGTCCTGTTACAGTTGTGGGCCAGCATAGAGCTCGCAAGCTCCAACAGGTAAGCAATAGTACGATAGGGCGCTCAACTCCTGCCGACCCCACTAATGGTTCACAAGTCCCTTGGACTTAGCCGGGAGGACTGTCTAGCAGATCCACCGACCTTTTCCCCAGTGCACCACCTGGGAATGTGTTTTGTTGCTAAAGTGGGTCCAGCTTGCGCATTAGTACATCAGGTCGCTCAACTCCTGACGACCTCACAAGATTGTCCTTGGGTCACTCGGTCACGGAGTCGGTGCTAATCTCACACCCAAAAGACCGCGCTTTCTCCTCTTCTGAACTTACTGACCTGGTGATAATTCCCAAAGCCTTACGCCTGGTATTGTCCCAACCAGCCCGTTTGCAAAACTAGGCCTAGTCGTGCCGCTGCTGTGAGCCCAGCCCACTGAGCAATGTAGGCATCCCGGGTGCTCATCGCCCATGGTGCCCCCACAGATGGACCTCGGGTTCATTGAACCAAGAGAAGGAGCTTCTGATCTCCAGTCTCCCACCATTTTGCCACGGTGGTTGCCGTCCCTGCTGTGAGCTTTGACAACAGGTCACTCATCTTCCCCCTGTTGACCCCACTTATGGTCCAACCCCGCATCTGCTGTTCACTGCTATACTGATCACACTGTATATGCATACAAGTACAGATCACCTACGTAACTTTGTCAGCCAAAGTGGTCCAGATTGAAAATAGGCCACATTAATGAACCTAAGAAGAGATTTTTGACCAAAGAGAAGGATTTATTAGTTTGTTTAATGTTGAATTTTAAGTTAGATGGAAGTCTCATAATTCCTTCTCTCTGATTTCTGTCCATTTTATTGAAGTTTTATTTTTGCTTTATATTTGGAGATGTAATTTAATATGTATATTTTTTTTTTGCAGGCAACTCAAAATTTTCCAGATTTTCAAAATTCTGTGTTTGCCATTGCATTGACAGATTCTATACATGATGTAAAGACTCGGCAAGTCCCCATTCAAGTGATGAATTATTTGCAGAAGGTAAGCCTATTTTTCAAATTAATGTGACATTGAATTGCAACCAAAATACAAAATTCCTTGAGTTTTATATAGTAAGAATGTTTTTTATCATTTGCAAAAAGCACATAGAGACTGAAAGAAAAGGATACATATTTTTTAAGTACAGAGAGCTGTTTGATAGCATAAAGGATAGTTCAATAAAATTAATTAGTAGTCTTTGGGAGGGATGATTGCAAGTAATCAGTGTCACTAAGAGAAATTAGGATGGCTAACCCTATGCTTCAGTTGAATTTCTCCCAGAGAAGTTCCCAGTATTCATTTTGTAGGAGACTGTGGATGTAAAGATCACTCTAGACATGAAGCAGTGTTGCCAAAAATCAAACCAAGGGTATCCACTTATAGCCAGATCTCTTGATACCAGGCAAACAAAATTAAATGCAAAATATAAATTCTTAACATTTAGAGCTGTATTTTTTAAGCCAACTGACTCAAATTAAAACTACTCATATGATAAAATTAGTTATATGACACTGAGAGGAATTTTTTTTTTCTCAAATTATGTGCATTACAGCTAGAACCCAGATTTGAAGGGAAATTACTTTAATTTCAATAAGGGAATATAAGAAATAATTACGATGAGTACAATTAATGAAAAAAATAAGGCAATTAAAAGAATTTTATAGTGTTAATGTCTTGAAGTCCACTGCTGTGGTCTTGAAGTAGCATGCTGCCTTGTCACACAGCAGGCCCAGGTTCGATCCCTGGTCGGGGTAGTTTTTCTTGTGAGGTTTTTTATCGGGGTTTTTCCTCACCTGTAAGAAAATGTCAGGAAAACTTTAAGGCCCAAACGGTCCCCGAAATCATATGATCATCATCATCATCCTTCACCGGTGTGGAAAGCAATGGGAAACTACCACACCTACAATTCCCTAGTAAAGCTGCAAGCATAGCATGAAAATGCTACGATTGCAGTGAAGGACCTGCCTTTGGGCAGAATTACTATGGATGGATGGAATGTCCTAAAGTGGAGATTAGTGTCTATTTTAAAATTTTTTTGTCTAATCTTGCCTAAAATTAGTATTTTTTTACAATATCTGTTATAAAAGTTAATATTGTTTCAAATTTTTATAAATTTTCTACCATTTAATGATTGTCAGTTCTTCTTCATTTGGGCTAGCCCTCAAATGCACCCTCAGCTGTCAAGTGGCTAGAGGGAGAGAAATGAGTCAGTGCATCTAGTTTTGTTGTATTTACCAAAAGCTTTACAGATAATCATACAAGGAGGACATCATAAATATATCCTGTTGTTTTTGTGATGAAAAATTTTGAATAGCTACCAGATGATGGTTTCTTATCTATAGAAAACTCCTGGTGATGGTCAGTGAAATAACCCCACCATTTTCATTGTCTGTTAATTACAGTGAAATATAGTGCAACAGAAAGTGAATGGGGATACTTGACAAAAGACTTCTAACAGGTTTTAAAATTGAGGCAAATACAAAATTGTTTATTTTTTGTTATTTCACTCACCTCATACTTCATAATTCATAGCAGACCCTGGGTTTCTTCACATAATTTGTGACATTGTCAATGCTGCGTCACGTTCACAACTGATGTCCAACGGCCTTCTATCCTGCAGACTGACCTCCGTGCCATCTGGTGGCCGACCGAAGAATTTCCAAATCAGTCCTCTTTCTTTATAACCGGGTATTTCAAAATTCATAGTTGTATTTTCATTCTTGCATATGTAAATTTTTTCCCAAATTGTGAGTTCCTTCGGTTTTTCCAATTGTTTAAGTAATTTTGTTTTGGTTTCTATTCTATGTTTTTCTGACCAGGCATGTGCAGCTATTGCAGATTTTTCGGTTTCTCCATTTTTAACATTTCTCAGAAATGTGATTATGTGAAGAAACCCAGGGTCTGCTATGAATTATGAAGTATGAGGTGAGTGAAATAATAAAAAATAAACAATATTAAAGAACCTCATAGTGTTATTTCCTATCTACATAACTTGATAAATACAAAATTGTTTGTAGATTTCCAAATCTGTTTGTGACAGATTGACCACTAAGATCTAACTTATGATGGGAGAATTATTTTTCTGGCAATTATGCAACAAGCTGGTAAGAATTCTCAACAAATTTATTGTGTTCTTTATTCATTGTAGTGCAAAATTCAACTATTTTCAATAATTCAGACTGAATATTTTTATTCCTTCATCTACTTTTATATCATTATTAACATGAACAAAATAATATTAATGATAAAGTGTACATATTCTTGTTGAACAATATTAATAACAATTAAAAAAAATGTATTTAGAATTTTTGTAACTTTTTTTTATATTTTTTTATTTTTAATTTAATTTTATGTTTATTTTGCCTATTTTTTTAGGTGCTTAAAACATATTTTCTTCATGCCTAAAATTCTGAGGTCTAGTTATAAATTACAGAATCTAAGGTAATGAACTTCATACTAAATTCCACTTGCCATTGACTTTTGTGGAGAAAAAAGTACTATAGGGAAACTTAAGAAACATATCTCCTGTATAGATCAAAATTATAGCTCAGTAGATTTGAGAAGTGGTGACAAATTGTACAGTGAGATTCATAAGCTCATCCTTTTAACCTGAAATGAGGCAGAACTGCTAAAAATAGAAGTAATTCATCATTATTCCAATCCATAAAAAAAAGGGAACAAACTATTAATAATTATTTGAAAATTTCTCTTTTATTGACATCTTATAACTTTCTACCCAATGTTCTTTTAGCAAGATTAATTCCATTTGCAGATGAAATTCTTCTTCACTTCCAGGTTTAGGCATTGATTGCCTGTTTCATCTTCACTAATAGATCTAAGACCATCTCTTCCGAGGATTTCCGATATCTCTTCTTCCTCTCGGAAAATAATGTAATATTTTCTTTGGTAATTTACTCTTCCATTCTTTCTACATGTTCTTTCCACTGTTTCTTGTTATGAGATATCTTTTCTTTTATAGAGTAGATCTGAAGTTCTTCACGAATATCCTCGTTTCTTATCTGGTCCATTCTAGTCCACCCTTTTACTCTTCTTAAATTACCTGCTAACCCGAGTAACCCAATTCAAGGTTGTGGTATAGAATCCCTTCAGTGATTTGGGTCGGAGAACTGATGAGAAAAGGGGGTCCTTTCTCTGGATTGATAAGAGACCCATGCTCGGAGAAACAGAGTAAAGTCCACAACAACAACTAATTTTCAGTAGGTTGGCAAAAGTGGCAACCTTCTAGATGGGGTTAGTACATCAAGAAGCTGGACCTAAAGCTTTGAGATGGCAGCCCCACCAATGGTCTACTCTGCATAGCATTGGTACTGCAATCAGAGGAAAACATATTACTCCTATTCTTCACAATAGAAACTCTGACGGACTTAACCAAAAATGCAGATGAAATTATAGGATAATTACCCGTGTGGCTTTAGGTAAAGTTAATAAACAGTTGATGATATATTCAGTTCCCGTAAATTAAAAAAAAGAAAAATGGAAATACAGTCAGCCAGCGTATAGCTGTAGCATCTTAATAATAATTAAATGAATTGTGAAAACAGCTGACGATGACGACAAAGTGTCGCCGATACTGCAGTGCTGTGTTTAAAGAAACATGGATGTATGAGGTAAGAAAAAATCACGATTCATTTAATTATTATTAATTGAACCTCATAATGTTAAAAATTCCCAAATTTAATATATAAATGTAGCAATCTTACTTACTTACTTACTTACTCACTGGCACTATCGAACCCGTAGGTTCGTGGCCGTGCAGACATAAGCTCTCCATACATTCCTATCCAGAGCTAATGCTTTCCAATCATTCCCTGTATAATCTACTTCCCTCAAATCATAGTTAATGTTATTCTCCCAGCTCATTTTTGGTCTACCAACTGGGTGTTTTCCCTCTGGCTTTCCTACAAGAAGCCTCCATGCAAGTCTTTCATTCCCCATACGTGCAACATGTCCTGCCCATCGCAGTCTGCGAGACTTGACTGTTCTTAATATATCTGGCTTCCTATAAAGACCATGTAGTTCATTGTTATGTAGTCTTCTCCATTCACCCGTCTGTTCATCTCTCTTTGGTCCAAAATTTTTCCTTCCGATTGAGGGTCTTTCCACTTTTCAGCGGTTGCCCTTTTACCAGCCGGCTGCTGGCCCTTCACATCCACATGTGTCAATCACAGAGATAGATGATCAACAGCCAGTGTAGGGGTGACATGTGGTTAGCATGTCGAGTCCTCCAGCCGTTATAGCTGGTTCCTCAAGCTGGAGCCGCTACTTATTGTAGCTACCCAATTGCCTCACGATGCTGGGTGGGCACCGGTCCCATACTGGCCGAAATACCATGAGAAAATTTCTTCCCCCCTGGAGACTCGAACCAGCGCAGTCCCGTAGCTCTGCGCCAAGGCTTCGTACCTTAACCGCTCGGCTACTTTATTCTCAAATACTTGCAATCTCCTTTCCTCCCTTAAAGTAAGAGTCCATGCTGTAGCAATCATTTGAGACAAATTAAATTTGTGGCAAGAGCATAGATGCAAGTCTTATTCTTACCAGATGAGTGTCTGGCCAATAGCAAGTATGACCACACATCATTGCTAACACCCCCACTAATTAAAGTACATTTTTAAAATTTCAAAATAATTTTTAAATAATATTTGCACATGACTATCTATGGACAAAGTACATGCGCTGTATAAACCATGTTCTACTTACAGTATAATAAAATGAATACTTATAATTTCAAAACCATGCATCCAAATTGGCTAAGGTTGATAGCATTTGAAAGAGGAGATTGGGACATTTTAATTCGGTGTTGTTAATTTTAAAACTGTCACACTTCTAAAATTTTTCAAAGCTCCTTATCATGAGAACAGTCCAGTAGTTTCATTCCTTCAGAATTCACTAAATAAATGCACTTCATCCAGATTTGAGCAGTTATCTTCTTCACAATTTGCTAACAATACCTCTTAACACTGTAATCACTGTTCACTCCTGGAACTCTCTCCCTTAAGATATCAGAAGCTGCTGCACGTGTAATACTTTATTCAAGCTTGCCCCATTACATGTTGTCAGATAATTAAATTTCTTGTCAAAAAATCCCCAAAAAAAATTTAATTTAAACTTTTATCCATCCAATTGTAGTGGAAATTAAAATGACAGAATCAGCATTCATAACTGTAAGTATTGATATTTAGTACGGTAAGTGGATTTTTGTGTTTTTTTTCTTGTTATATTATGCATTAAATAATTAAAATATCACTCATGGTCTAGATTCTCCCAAAATGAATTCTGGATTAATCATTGTATTACTGTTGACAATTAGTTTAAAATGTTGTGATTATTACCTATTGTCTGCAAATAAATTAAAAATTCAAAATAACATTAATTTTGTAATATTGCCTTTTTATGGGGCATGCTGTAGTGTGGTTTATTAAGACAATAAGCTGCACACAAAAGTAGCTGTTGCCTCTTTGTCGATGAAAGTTACAGGGAGTTTAACTAGGGTCTTGTGCACCATCTGCTATATTACCATGGAGTAATCTTGAAGAGACTCCCCAGCTCATTGGACACTAGCCTTTTGTTGGGCCCTGTATGCAGCGCTGAGATGTTGATGACCATAACAATTTTCTAGGCTCCATTATTATTTCCTCTGGAATACTAAGTAGAATCTTGGTGGCTGGTCATTGAAGGGAAGCAATCACATCCGTCGTCTATTATGTGCACGTCATCATCATCATATTTGGCATAACAACCCAGGTTGAGTTATATCCTCCCTAAACACTTTCCTTCAGACCTCTCAGTCTGGCTTGATTAACTTTGGGCTTATCAACGGATTATTTTT
The DNA here is from genome assembly GCA_030220185.1 of Diploptera punctata. NCBI lineage: Eukaryota > Metazoa > Arthropoda > Insecta > Blattodea > Blaberidae > Diploptera > Diploptera punctata. The sequence continues at coordinate 915,361 of JASPKZ010010273.1, forward strand.
TTTACAGGGTGGAATTGTCAATCCTATGCCCAACACCCAACCTGGAGGACCAGGGACTCTTCTGTTAGGGTCTTAGCTGAGAGGACTCTCTTTTTTAGGTGCCAGGTACTCACCTTTACCCTTCCCTATAAAGGATAGGATTTGTTGGTAGCACTGCCAGATAAACTGACAGCTAAATCATTCTTGGGTTTTTACAGTTATATCTACTCGACATTGATACAACCCCCAAAGCCATCAACTAACCATTTATCCTCCTCCTTTATCCAGGCTTGAGACTGGCACTGAATGATACAAGTACCATGCAGAGGCAGAGTTATTATGTTTACACATGGTCTCAAATTGGAGCTTAAAGATGTCCCATGACATTATGTCAAATTTTTGCATTTTGATTCCAGTTGCTCGGCATTACATATTGGCAGTCTGTCTAACCTTGGACCTCAGCGATAAATCACTCTATAGTTCTTCAGTAGCACGGCGAATTTCAGTAGTGATTATCAGATGACAATTTTTCTCATGTGGATTTAGTTTAACTGTCATTTCTTCTTTAATACTGCTTAATAATGATGACAATTTTTCTCTCGATTTAATCTTTGTTCCATCTCATGTATTTCATTGTCCTCCGGGAGTTAATTTTACTTTTCAGGTCTTGTGTATCAATCTGAAATCTTCTTTCATGTCGTCAATCATTTGTTTAATTTCTTGGTTCAATGTCTCAGTCTATTGCAGTAATTCTTGTTTCGTATTCTAATTTTGTTTTAATAATTCTTCATTTTGTTTTTCCATATGTAATTTTATTTTGTAGTTAGATATACAAATCTGTTTTGATAGTTCATATTTTAACTCTTGGTTCTGTTTTTCTATGTTTAGTTTTATTCCCATTAGTAATTGATGACTTGTTCTATTTTTACAGTTTTGAAATATTATGTTTATTTTATTATTGATTTAACATTTCTCACTGAAAGATAAATTATATTTGAAGAGAAAAATTTTCGCCCAGACCGAGACTCGAACCCGGGACCCTTGGCTTTCCGGGCCAAGTGCTCTACCAACTGAGCTACCGAGGCGAGTTACCTTCTAGACGCAATTTTTTCTCTTATATACGTTGTAATTCCCTATCGCCAAATGCTTTTGAAACCATTGCTTCTATCTTTTGCAAATGGCAGTTTCTTAGTTAAGTATATAAGAGAAAAAAATGTGTCTAGATCGTAACTCGCCTCGGTAGCTCAGTTGGTAGAGCACTTGGCCCGGAAAGCCAAGGGTCCCGGGTTCGAGTCTCGGTCTGGGCGAAAATTTTTCTCTTCAAATATAATTGAAATATTATGTTCGTTATGTAGTTCAAGTAGTGTGCCATTTCGTTCACAGGTGTCACTAGTGACAGGTTTTATGGGCTAGTCATCGAATATGTAATTATATCTTCTGACACCATTTGTAACTAGTTTCGGTTGCATTACGACAGATAGAGTTTCTTTAATATAACTTCACACCAGTTTATGTGAAAATTCCACATCAGCTTTATTTCCTTCACAATAATTCACCGTACAAGAACATATGTTTAGTGCTTGAGTGTCACAAACCCAGTTTCTATTCTAGTTTTTCTGTTCACATTCACAGAAATATTATACAGTAAAAGCTCCTTATGAGGGGCATGCCGTAGCATAATGGTTAAGGCACTGTGCTACAAACCGGAAGGTTGAGGGTTCTAGTCCCGGTGGGGCAGGATTTTTAAACTGACCCAAACCTTCTGGTGGCACCATGGCCCTGGGGTCGACTCAGCCTATAACGGAAATGAGTACCGGACGCTTGTTCTGGGGTAAAGGTGGCCGTCACGCAGGGCTGACAACCCGGCTAACATCAAGTGCCGAGGCCTGTAGTGGGATCACTTTACTTTTTCTACTTTTAAAAGTCCCGTTATTCGCGGATTAAACAAAATTGTGACACAGTTCTTGTATTCGCGACTAAGAAAATTTTTATTCGCGGATCTAGTCGTAAGATTAGAAAGATTAATATACTTTATTAACGCATCGGCAATTTTTTACTGCAGGCACATGCCATGACAGCTTTTACAAAGAGCGATTCAAACCAAATGGACAAATACATATCAAATTAAAACAAACTTTGTCACTAAGCCTAAAGTTCGTTGTTAAAAGCCACCGCCGCCCTATTTCACGTGCCGTTATGTTCGTTGATAAAAGCCACCCTCGCCACGATCATTTTTTATTGTTTCAACTTGTCATTCGTTGCAATAATTTTAATTGAATGACACGTGTATTTTCTGCTTTGTTCCCAATTTATAATGTCGAGTAAAAGGAAAGAAAAATTAGTTCCGAAGCAGGGAAAAAAGTAGTGTTGACGCTTAAAGTAAAAATAGAAATGCTTGACTCGCGTTGGCGAGTCGTTTGCAATCATATCATGCTGTTTCAATGTTAATGAATCAACTGTACGATTCATGAAGAAATCCGAAAACAAAATAAGGAATTATATCGCTGAATTCACAGATTAATATAAATCTGAATTTAAACACCTATTAAAAGCGTCAAAATGGAATATATATATATATATATATATATATACACTAAGTTCTTTCAGCCCTTGCCTAAGCCTGACAATAATAATTAATAGAAATTGTTTAAAATCTCGTTAAATTTATTTTATTTTGAAAATTTTAATTTTATTTTGGAATCTCGGAACGTATCTCCTAGATAGATAGATTAGATGGACAACTCTTCGGCCATCACTTAAGTGTTGGCGGTAGCTATCCGTTTTGTTTCTCCTTTATAGGTAGAACCCCGGGTTCCTGTAAAATACATTAGCCCCGGTGTTTTTATATTTTTTTATTTGAATTTCAAGTATATGCAGATGGTAGGATCTTCCCCATACAAATTAACATTCCATATTCACGGTTTCTGTATTCGCGGCATATTTACGGAACATATCCCCCGTGAATAAGGAGCTTTTACTGTATTGCAACACTAACTTCCTTGCGATTTTCAAATCTCTTCACGGGATGACTTTCCAGTACAACTGACTCTCGCGACTGACTGACTGATCGACCGACTCGCATCCCTTTTATATGCGAGGTCAAACTATCTGTATGTTCAATCCTGATTTTTCTCGAATGGAAACCTCGAGGTGCCGATCTTTCTAGAAAGGTATGCATAAACGAATCTGGAAAGCTCTCCGCGGGCTTTTCCAACTTATGAGTCGCAACCATCGAATCTCCTTATTGTCTTATAAGGAGAGACTTGGTTTCCACAGCCGACCACGAAATTCAAATGTCTGCCCAACAATGTGTCATTCAAAACATTATTGTAATACATGGAGTCCTAATGGTCCCAAATAACAAATTATTAAAATAACTAACACATTATTTGCGACATAGCGATAACGACAATTGAATACTCAAAATGTATGCCTACGTTAGCCTAATAATGGTATCACTATACATTATGTAGAATTTAAAGTATCATGTAGATTAAGAAAGTTAAATAAAAAAGGGACAGTTAAGTTGTACATTATTATGGGATCCAACGCGCCAAAATTGTACAAAATCACTTCATTTAATTGCAGTGGCGTGCATTCAACTCCAGCTACCCCAGAACTCCTGGGGTAATTAGTATATTAATAATTTTGAATTAAGAAAATAATAGATTTGCCAAATTCCATTCAAATATATACACATGAACATAAAAAATTAAAAATTCCCGCCGCGCCAGCATACATGTATCGCATGTGCCGGAGCCATGTGCGTATTCACATTATCTCCATAGAGAAACACAAAGTATTTCCTCTATGTTATCCCCACCAACACCTTCTGTTGCGCTACAGATGAATCCGTGCATCACTGCCTGCTACGTCCAGCGATAAGCCACACTAGATCAGAGATAATCCACTAGACGAAGCTGTGTCTTATTCCATTGTTCCATTGATTTTTTATGGAATACCAGCTAGCTGTACCCAATTAACGCCACAACTCGAATAAGAATACAAAAGGTCGAATGACGTTTCGACCTACCGATTCATTTGATGAAAAAAACGTGATTGGCTGATTTGGGAAGCGCCAATTCCTCAATAATAGAATTTTTCGAAATAACATTTCTTAATTTATAATATTTAATTTATGCTAGTTACATTTTTACAAATACAATAAATAAATGAATAAAATGATGCTGTACTTTTTGTCAGCTGTAGCAACTTATTAATTTAAGAAGCTTTATTTATATTGTATATCTGAATTACAACGTTGGATTATTATGAAAGTGTATATATTATTTGTGGAAAGCAACAATTGAATTTAATATCGACAATGAGTTCGTTCAAACGCATTATTAATAATTTTTACGAGTTACTGTTGAATGCGATTTGTCAATTTAGTAAAAATGAATGTATGTGACTATAATATTACAAACGAGACCCTTTTCGTGCAGCCTCATACAACACGGTAGGCTAACCCCAGATTTACCGAATCTAAAAAAAATTCAAAGCATTTTAGTATCACACTATTTGTAAACTGAATAATTCGGAACGAAAGTTTTTATAAACTATAAGTCACATTGCCATCATACAGCTGGGGCAATTGCTCTGACCACCGCACCCCACTGTTTAATTGAAACAATCAGAAAATGTAAATTTGCTGGCTAGTGTTACAAAATTTATATAGGCTCGTGTTTTTTGCAACAACTAAATGAGTGATTGGTGTGTTGAATTCTATAAAAAATAATATTTTATTAACAAAGTCCCCTTTTTTATTCAACATTATTCAAGCATGATCCATTACACTTAATATGGTGTTTTATAATTTAGGCTTCCTTGTTTAGCAATTTTACATTGCACAATGATAAGCAGGGAGCGGTGTTTGAGTAAGTAAACAGACGCTTGATATTACCTGCCACTCGGAGTATGTATTGCGCAGGACTCGTTCTTCTATAACAGAGTGTTTCTTAGCGACTGTTTCGTTTATTCGCTGCATACAGAGTAGTAAATAACTGTACGTTTCGGAAGTATATTATTGTACATTGCAGTGACTATAATCATGATGTATGAGAAAATATTTCAGTACATTAAACCCTTATTCAAAATGAAGTAGTTTTATTGCAAACTACAGATAACTAAACATACGTTTGTTTGCTTCCTTCTATAATTACTTATCCTGGTGTAATTGGTTTTTAAGCAGGGTATAATGCCTTCCACCGAACATCATTTTGTTTATACTGAACTGCACGGTCACTGATGCGTCCTCCTTCCTTATAGTCCGTGCATTCTTAACTTCACTGTATACTTACTAGAACACCGCTCCCTATTGATAAGTGCATATTGTGCTCTGAATTAAAATTATAGTTATGCTAAGTCGTAATGATTTAATGTGGTTACCATTTATAATTATACATTATTGTTGAGAATTTTAGTAACTATTTACATTTTGATTCTATTTAAATAGTTAGTGAAAACTATAGATTTTATAACTGACTTACAAACACTGTAATTACATAAATTTCGTGAGTTGCAGGCTAGCTTCCTCTCTCTTCTCTAATTTTCTGTATCAGTTTTATTTCGCTGTATGAGTAGTTTCAGTTAAATGTAATTAGGCCTAAGTTGTAGAGGATTCCGAAAGAATGTGCGAATAGCTATTGTGATTGTATACACTAACCGAGTTAAAAAATACAAATCGTAATCGACCCTAATTACTAGATACCAAAAATCGCAATGAAAAGAAAATACTTTACAACATGTGACGCGAAAAAAATGTTAAGTTCCAATCATACACCATGTGCATGCGCCATCAAATGCGAAGCTGTTTACACTATGGAATCACGGGATATAGCCAATATAATACACGATATTAAACGAACCCAAAAGTTAATTAACGCAGTTTAAGCACTCTGACCTGTGAAAAAATGCAATGACCAAAAATAAATAGCAAATTCTGAAGTATATGTGTACAGTTAATTAGTACATATTCTATGTTGGCTGCACTGGAACACGTCTTTGTTGTTGCATAGAATATTCGTTAAAATCAATGTGGCTGCCACATCTTCATGCTACATAATTATGTAGTTAAATATCATAGAAAAATATATAGAAATAATCGTTAGAAAAAATGTAAAAATCATTGTAAATGGTGGGAAATAATTTTAAAAATTGAACACTATGAATAAAATTTTATAGGAGTTTATGAAGGAATTAAGAAAGTCACGTAACAGTTGTAAAGTTTAACCAAAATATATATTGTGTTAACACACATACACATATATAGGGTCTGTATACCTATGTATGTGTGTATTAACGCTCTAGCGGCTACAATTTTTTTTCTAGAAACCAAATTCGGCATATAATATATGTTATTGAAATAAAACTAGACATATTTTCATTAAATCCAGCGAAATCCCATCATTAGCGGTTGGTTTTATCTGAAAGTCAAAATTTAAAAACCGTTCATAAATTTTACTTGATGAATAATTAGTTTAATTCTGCAGTCCTTGCGCGACTGTCTTTTTATTCTTCTTGGCGAACAGTTGTGCCTTATGAAATCTGCTTTAATTATTTTTTTAAATAACGATTCTAATACCACTTCCGTCGAAATGATCTAGCGAACAAAACTGCGGGGTTTCTATAATATACAGCTGATATAGTTGCTAACAGTAGGCCTTATTGTGTAACGTTAATTTTCCTCGTGGGCTGTTGAGAGGGCGTATGTCACCGCTATGGCCACATGCTGTGGTTACGGTGTTGATTAGCCGGATCGGTTTAGCCCACCCGCTCGCAGCGTACCACTACTCGTTTCCACAAGCGGATTTCAATTCATTTCTCTTCCTAAGGGGAGAATGAACCTTTTTTTTTTTTTTAAGTCTTGTTTTTATCGGAGCTCTCTTAATATGGAACGATGAATGGAAGATTTCCATACAGGCCTAGTTTCATCTGTTCATACGTAATAGCTTTTCCAACTTCTAACCACATAAAAATGTTATCGTCCAACTTTCTTCGATCGTAGGCCTAAACTCTTTCCGAAATAGTCACAATATGATTTTGGTTCATTTAGGTTCTCAGAAAGGCGCTTTATAAAGCTATATGTATATAAAGCGGGGAAGTTTAGTATTTTAAAAGGTTTACATTGATTTAAATATGATTTAAAAAGTTGTGTTTCAAAATATTAGAATGCCTGAAGGGCTGTAAGATAAATGCATAAAACAATTAAGAATAATCCTAAGTTTTTGTTTGCTCCTTTTAAGCCATTGACGTGGGATTTGTAGGGTTTATATAAATCATTGCTTTTGGTTAAATTTTGTACTTAAGTGATACTAAAATACCCTCCATGGTATCTTTATCTTGTCGTGGTGGAGTGGTTAGCGTGCTTAAATGATCCCGAGAGCTATGCCGGCGGTAGCATTGCTGCCGATAGGGTTACCCATGCCGGACTGGTCGAAGGTGATAAGCCAGACGAAAAAAGTACGATCTTTCACCGTAAAAATACAACCGTCAAGAAATGCGGACATGGGTTCAACTGGGGTAAAATTTTCCGGAGTCAAATAGCCCCCATTCGGTTCTCCGGGCGGGGACTACTTCAGGGAACCCATGCCAAAGGCTCAAACACAGGGACATGTTCCTAGGAACATGGAATGTTAGGACTTTGTACAATAGCGGGGCGCTAGAGGTATTAACCCGTGAATTAGACAAATCGTCCTTTTATACAGGGGATGATTGGAAAACATTGGCTCAGAATAGGGATGTATGGAGAACTTATGTCCGCGCGGCTATGAACCTACGTGTTCGATATTGCCAGTGAGTTAGTTAGCTAGTTAATGTTTTGAAAGTATCATTAAAAATTGTAATTTTTGTTCTGGAGATATAAAAAATCTGTCCCGCGTCGTAAAAAAAGTAAAGTGATCCCACGACAGACCCGGAGGCCCTTGGGGTAGTGGGAGGTTAAGGCTCCCACTTTTTCTAGACAATCGGCACTTTATGTCAGCCGGGTTGTCAGCCCTGCGTGACGGCCGCCTTTACCCCCAGAACAAGCGTCTGGTACTCATTTCCGTTAGAGGCTGAGTCGACCCCAGGGCCATGGTGCCGCCAGAGGGTTTGGGTCAGTTTAAAAATCCTGACCCCAACGGGACTTGAACCCTCGACCCTCCGGCTTGTAGCTCAGTGCCTTAACCACTACGCTACGGCGTGCCCCGTCCCGCGTCGTAGGCGAGCGTTTAAGACAGCTAGCCTTGCTGCAGAGCTACGGGATTTGTGCTGGTTCGAGTCCCCATGGAGAATAACTTTTCTCATGGAATTTCAACCTGTATGGGACCGGTGTCCACCCTTCAGCGTGAGGAGTTATGGATAGCTACAATAAGTAGCTGCTCCAAGTTGAGATAATCATTTGTAACAGCTGGGGGTCTCGACATGCTGACATGTCACCCCTATACTGGCTGAATGATCGTCCACCTCTGTGATTAACACATGTGGATGTGAGGCCAGGAGCCTGCTGGTAGATCGGTAGACCAAGGGCTTTCTATGCTTGTCGCGCCATGGAGTAATATAAATGTCTTTAGGTAAGTCTTATACGAATATTTTGCGCTTTACACGGATTTTAAAATTTAAGACCACAGTAAGACATCGTATGTACAGCATTTTAATAATTAAATTACGTAGTAAATCACATTAATTTATTAACATTATATACCACATATATTAAATTTTCATGGTAATGAAATAACCCTACTTACTGATATCCTAATAGGCCTATAATTACATAAATAAGTAGCTATACATTTCAATTATTTTAAATTTATTAATATTCCACAATTATAATTTAGTTATATGTGATAAATTTATGAAAAAAAAGAACATGTAGGCTTAATAGATGTGTGTAGTCATAAATGAAGAATGGAGGACGAACTCCTAAACAAGCAAACTTCATATACCATAAGATAAAAAAAGTACTCCTATTAAAACAAATTAATGAGATTAAACTAATACATTTTATAAATAATTCCAATACGACCTGTAAAATAATTAATTACATATCCAGCCTCTAAACCTGGCGCACTGTTCTGCCAAAATAGTTAATAATATACAAAAAACTAAACATTTTTAATACTTGGTCCTTTCGTACTAAAATATCATAACATTCAATAGATAGTCTGCAAAATTTATGGAATCTCATTTGTAAGGTCTTTTATGATCATTGGTGTCCACCGCTGTGGTCTCGAGGTAGCGTGCTGCCTTGTCACGCAGTGGGCCCGGGTTCGATTTCCGGCTGGGGCAGGCTCCTGGGTGGTGATTTTTTTTTCGGGGTTTTTCCTCACCTGTAAGACAAATGTCAGACAGCTTAGGGCCCAATGACCCCCGTAAATCATCCGTCCACCATCATCATCCTTATCATTATCATCCTTTACCGGTGTGGAAAACAACGGGAAGCTACCACACCTATAATTCCCTAGTAAAGCATAACGTGAAAATGCTATGATTGCAGTGAAAGGCCAGCCCTTAAGCAGAATTACTATGGATGGATGGATATTAAGCATAATATTAAGAATTTATATTTCTTACAAGAGAACTGTCAACCAATGCATGCCGATACTTACCTTGAAATTTCTCCCAAAGAAGCGTTGTGATGTGCCAAAACCGTGTCCAGAAAGTTATCTGCCGTTTTAAAGTGCAAAGCACAGAAATCGAAGCCAGAATCCAGCAATGGCAACTCACTGTGCGGAGTATATTATGTATATCCCTGCATGAGTTAAGTACAGAGTAGAGAGAGGCGGGTAGTGAGGGTTTTCCAATCTGCCAATACAGGAGTTGTATTACTTCCCCATAGTTTAAAATGAGAGATTTGGCGTTTAATTCTCGTGTCTTGCAGTTAAAAACGGCAGATTTTTTTGGACAAGGTCTTTGTACATCACGGCGCTTCTCTGGAAGAAATTTCAAGTTAGTTTCGGCATGCAATGGTTGACAGTTTCCTTGTTAGAATGACATATTTTCCCAGTTGGTAGACCGAGAATGAGGTGGGAGAATAAAATTTAACCATTATTTAAGGGAAGTAGTTTATACAGGGATGATTGAAAATCTTAGCTCAGAATAGGGATATGTGGAGAGCTTATGTCCGCGCACTCATGGTCCTATGGGTTCGATAGTGCCAGCGAGTTAATTGGAATGAGATATTTAGAAAATAGTCTGTCGGTTCTTGTGTGACAAGGGTTGCTACAAACCCCTGGTCCCAAACTCTTCACTTAGATGCGATGCGAGTTACATCAAATCTCTTGAGAATGACACAAATTACTTCCGTTTCAAATGGATCCTCGGGCTAGCAATTAACATCTCTATGTAAAGATGTGCAATACTTTTTTCCCAAGCGCTTTTGCTTCCACTTTACATCGAGTGTAAATGTGGTTGAGTGTTGTAAAGTCGCTAGAATGATGCATAATACAATACTAAACCACTGTGGTCTCGAGGTAGCGTGCTGCCTTATCAGGCAGCGGGCCCTGGTTCGATTCTCGGTCAGGACAGGCTCCTGGGTGAGTTTTTTCGGGGTTTTTCCTTACCTTTAAGATAATTGTCAGGAAGCTTAGGGCCCAATTGTCCCCGAAAATCAACCGGACATCATCATCATCCTTCACCGGTGTGGGAAGCTACCACATCTTTAATTCCCTAGTAAAGTTGCAAAGTATAGCATGGAAATGCTATGATTGCAGTGAAATACCTGCCCTCGGGCAGAATTACTATGGATGTATGTTTTACAGCTAAGAGATCGGGCATTTTGTGAATATCCAGTAGACTTCACATTTTGGTTCAAACTTAATGTAAATTTATAATAAAAAAAAACATCTGCCAGTAAGATGCTACAAATAATCGAATTTAATTAAATTCGAGTGTGTACAAATTGGCAATCCTGTAGTGCTGTATTATGTGAAGTGAGAATCCCCATATAGTCTCCGGTCGAGATACTGCAGCATGTTACAAAGAGAAGAAAGAAAAATAAGTGAGGTCGATGTTGGAAATCTGCGGAGCTCGGAAACGTTCTCGTGTTAAAATATATGCTGTATTTAAAAATGCTAGTATCAGTGTTTTAATCCCATTTGATCTGGCCACTCAAGGTCATGTAACTTAGTTTGTTTGCCTTACTGGTTACTCCAATTCAATATCATTCTTTATGTGCTGATGTGTATATTATAGCGAGTTTTCCCGAATTTATGGTTAGCAGGATCACTTCCGAAGACAGCAGAAAACACGAAACACAAATCTAGACCCATGGTTGAAATTAAAATTCTCTAACCCGCTGAGAATCGAACCCGGGACATGGATTGGTAGGAAGAAATCTATGGCCTATCTATATGCATGGGTATACATTTAATATATTATTTGCTTTAACGATTCTAAACATAGCGTTGTAATTCACACTTGGGTGTTGAAGTGCTGACAAATTATGCTCAGATGCCTACTTTTTATGCTTGAGTTTTTTTTTTTTTTTTTTTACTTTCTGTTGTAATTCACACTTGGGTGTTGAAGTGCTGACAAATTATGCTCAGATGCCTACTTTTTATGCTTGAGTTTTTTTTTTTTTTTTTTTTTACTTTCTGTAAATGTACGTCACAGGACCCACGGCTTTAGTTTCCTTCAGAAGGATCTCATACGCAGATTCTATTCCCTAAAATAGTCGCAAACCTGGAACCATAGGAGAGCATATTAACCGCTAGTCCACCAGTACCGACATGTTTAACATATTCCACATTTTCTTGCATAAGATACTTGAAAAATGTTTTGCCAAAACTATCATATTAACTTAAATATTTTATATAAATCATTAAACCTGATTTTTATATTTATAAGCACGCTCTAGTGTATTAAGTTTTAATCTAGATGGAACTTGTAAAATGTAGTCCTAATTATGCCTGTAGACCTTCACGTCACTGTTAATAATTTAGCTCTAAGTATCAAGCGATGCTGCAAACGAATTCAGAAGACATCATTTCTATTTCTTTTATTCTAGTGAACACTTAACAGAGAACGGTTTTCTTCTTTGTGTTGGGGGAATCCCAACCCACCTTTCACCTACTTGAGGATGTGCTTGAGGTAGATGCATTACCATTACGCCATCATGACACCAAATGACATATTCTCCCCCAGTATCCCATTAGAACGTGAATTACAACGGAAATGAGCGCACCATCATTTCTGATCGATGATAACATGAAAGAAGGCCTCGATTATATCCCAAGTCTTTTTTTCCTGCAACAGGGATGTAAAAAATTTGCTTCAAATTTACAGACCAAATATGATAAAAAAACTATTATTTTATTCAACGACAATTCAAATCTGAGCATAATTTTTTTTAAATCAACGACAATTCAAATTTAAGCATGAAGAGGTCGACAAATTTTGCCAGAGGCCTCTTTTTTCAGACTTGAAGTTATTTTACTTTCCTTAAATCTACGAAACGAACTCACGACTTTAGTTTCCTTCCGAAGAGTTTCATGTTTAGGATTGTATCGCACTGAAAAATTAATCTACTTCTGCCGGGTTTGAATCCGTGAACCTCAGAACCGGAGACTAGCATGGTAATCATTAGTCACCAAAACCGAGTAGACTAAGGTTCAATTTCACCAACAGAGATAACTGTATTACGCCAGTTTTCCCCGTGTATAATGCATAGCTTAAACTGGCGTAATGTTGGTGAAACCGACCCTAAAAGCGTTATTGGTTACGGCGCAGAAAGTGGACATCCGAATTTCGAGATAATTTTGGTTTCAAAATGGAGCTTAGGACCACTAAACATAAAACACAAAAAAAAAATGCGGACCATCCAAAAACGAAGCAGTAAAACAACGTTTTATAAACACTACAAAATACACATTTCACTAGTTTACTGAACGAGACATCCTCTTTTCGATATAAATTTGGTATTAAAATGAAGCTTAGGATCACCAAAGATGAAAACACAAGAAAATCTGCGGACCATCACTAAAGAAACTACGTTAGAGTAATAGTTTCTTATACATAATTAGGTTAGGTTAGCTTTTAGTTTCTTACACATATAGTATAATTTATTTACAAACCTGTAATTTAATATTGTCTAAGTGTCATTCTGGGGGCATGTCGTAGTGTAGTGGTTAAGGCACCGAGCTACAAGCCGGAGGGTCGAGGGTTCAAGTCCCGTTGGGGTCAGGATTTTTAAACTGACCCAAACCCTCTGGTGGCACTATGGCCCTGGGTCGACTCAGCCTCTAACGGAAATAAGTACCAGACGCTTGTTCTGGGGGTAAAGGCGGCCGTCACGCAGGGTTGACAACCCGGTTGACAAAAAGTGCCGATTGTCTAGAAAAAGTGGGAGCCTTAACCTCCAACTACCCCAAGGGCCTCCGGGCCTGTTGTGGGATCACTTTGCTTTTTTTTTTAAGTGCCATTCTATTTATTACTTTCACAGGTTAGAATAATTTAAATAAGTTAGGTTAGCTTTTAGGTTATTTAAATGTCATCCATCCATAGTAATTCTGCCCGAAGGCAGGTCCTTCACTGCAATCATAGCATTTTCATCCTATGCTTGCAGCTTTTACTAGGTAATTGTAGGTGTGGTAGCTTCCCGTTGCTTTCCACACTGATGATGATGATAAGGATGATGATGGTGATGGCCATATGATTTCGGGGACCGTTTGGGTCTTAAAGTTTTCCTGACATTTGTCTTACAGGTGAGGAAAAACCCCGATAAAAACCTCACCCAGAAAAACTGCCCCGACCGGGGATCAAACCCGGACCCGCTGCGTACAAGACAGCACGCTACCTCGAGACCACAGCGGTGGACAGGTATTCTAATAAATTATATTACACATTTCGAAGACTGTTATAAATAAGTGGCATCTATTTATTGAATATTTTGTAAGGGATAATTTGCCGTTATTCATTTTCGAGAAATACATACGATGACGTATCGGTTATTATCGACAATAGATTCAGTTAAACCATTTTTTCTTAAGAAACTTTATGTGAGGATGTGATTTCTATTAAATTTGAAACTCTTTGCTATGTAATTTTGGAAATGCAGCAGTGCACTTTTATTACAATAAAATATTTATTCTATTTTTGCATCTCTATTGAAGAAAACATGTTTTCACCCTGGACTAACGTCTGAATATCGAATCTGACGTCACGACCACAATGGCAGCCACTTACTTCAGGTAATATAGGGAATAATGCTTTATAAATTGTTATTTAACGGCTTTGTTTCTGGATGGTCCGCAATTTTTTCATGTTTTCATCTTCGACGTTACTAAGCTTCATTTTAAAACCAAAATTATCTCGAAATTCGGATGCCCACTTTTTGCGCCGTACCCGCGTAATTTTTTGTTTAGGTATTAAATTGAGATAAACATCTCATGTGCATTGCGTAGTCTATTGATTTCCACAACTCAGTCAGACTATCTTATACGTAAAATTCAGGTTGTGTCTTTCGCTTAAATCATTAATAAATTAAAATATCTATATGGGATATTCATTTTTCGTCGCATAAGCATCTTAAATTTGTGGCATGTTAAAGAATCGTTACCGTAAAAATTCAAGATTGCTTCTTTTTCTTAAATCCGTACATTATGTATATATATAGCCTACCTGTGTTCCTAAATAGAGCTACATGATTATGATTACATATAAATTAATGTATGCCTTTCTGTCCATTTGTCCTTTATAGACTTCTAAACCGTTCAACCGATCTTTGTAAAAAAAATGTATATAGGCCTACAGATTTTCAGATGCGGCGAGTGTTCAGCCGTTATCTATCATGTTTTAAAATCATTTAGATGTAGGGGTTCACCTCAAACCAAAATTTAAAAATCGCTCTAGCGGTCACTTTTTTGATGTTTCACAACGAAACTCAGTATATCCAATTAAAATAAACCAAGGTAGATATTGTCCAAAAATGAGCGAAATCAGACAATTAGAAGTGGAGGTTTACTTGAAATCGGAAATTAAAAAACTGCCTAAACGACTGGACCGATTTTGATGAATGAGTGTGTGTGTGTTTGAATGGGTACCTGGATGGTTTAGATTCACAATTGGACCCGGTGCAGGTGCTGCGATTGGGTTATAGGATTTTTTATGTCAAATGTGTAGTCATCTGCATTACCGACATTCCGCGCGATTATGTGACGTCATAATGCAAGCTTCTTAAGGCAGAATGACAGTGAGGAATTTTCTTGTGAACTTGTTAATTAGTGAATTTTACGGAAAAAAAAGTAACTTATAGTTTTATCGTCCGGCCATGACACGATAATTGAACGTTAGGGCAAGACGACTGGTCCGCTAGTATATATATACAAATTAAAATGTAGGCCTATATATGATGTATTAATTTTTCCTCGCATAAGCATCTTAAATCTGTGACATGTTAAATAATCGTCGGGATTGAAAAGAATAATACCTGACAATCTTCCCACCTTTGAAGACTTAATCCTTTGGTGATACTATTTGCCTTACAATAGAAGTATATGTTAAAACCATTAAACACAGAAGGCAAACAGTAAACAATTATAACTAATATATTAACTGATATTTGTTTTATTAGGTTGCAATAATAGAATTAAGCCTATTATGGAATGCTAGGACATGTCATCTGATTATTACAAGATATCGGTTTCAATGTTTTGTTTCCTTAAACACGGCATTTTGTGTCTTTCCTCAAGAAACTTTGATATAGTTCTATTGAAAAGAATAAGTCATTATTTTATTGTGATGTGTGAAGCAGTGTGGTTTTGGAAGGGTACGATATTAATTATATTAGGTCGATTAATACGTGGTCTAAGTTCCCAGCGATGAAAGAAATCTATTTCAGATAGTTGTTCGTGTGCAATTTCCCTGGGGATCTTATAGTCCAGCTCTGCTTATTTGCAATTTCACTTTCTCTGCTCTCTACTCTTCCGGACTGTTTACAAGAAAAATGAGTTTGCATTAAAAACCCACATGTCTGGTTATTTCCTCAATGGCAATATCTTTGTAACTTCTGTTGAATTTAAAATAAAATGATCATACATTCAAAATACGTTCCTTTTATCGTAATTTCATATGGGCTTTTGAATATTTTTGTCCAAAATTTAAACATGCAGTGAAACTAGTAATATTAAAAATAACATTATTCATACATGTAGAAATTAGTAGGTGGCTGGGAATTAAATCCCGCTTTACCCCTGATAAAATAAATAGGCGAGTTCCATACGCAACCCTGACCACCATACCATTTAATTTAACTCTGAAACTGAAGGAAAAAATTCTTAAATTTATGTAGAACTACAGAGGATACTAAAAAAGTGGTCAGGTAGTATTTAAGTTCAATATATTTCGTTATTTGAGTATATATGGCTCTGAGGATGAATTCATAATCAAAAATATGAATTTCAAGCAAAAGGCATATAAGAGCATTTCCAAACACCGAGCTAACGCGTATGAAAACTGTCGTTATATCCCACGAACGGGAAACATAAATACCCGTTATTCCATTGGTTGAAATGGTCAGAAGGACATACACAAAATAAAAGAATAGATTTATAAATGCAATAATGCAGTTGACATTACAGAAAGAAACGCTAAATACTATCACAAAGCAAAACTATTAACAAAACTTGTACAAAACACTCCTCCTAACACAGTACTAACTACAACTCACGTAACTTACAAACACTTTAAACATAACTGACGTAATGATGCAGAGAGATTTGAACTTTCTTCTCCCCAAACGCTCTAAAATAAATTTTAACCCAACTAAATCATTCCTGGAGCTTTTTCACTACCTAGTCACCCAACAAACCTAAGAAGTGACCATTTGAAACTGAACTTTGACGAGAGTCAGAATAAAGCTTGGCAGATCAGAACACGGGCAAGCAAACTTTAACCTTTCTTTGTGCGATTAGAATGTGCTAACAAAGAAACCGACTCTCCAATTCAAAAACTAGAACAATTCCTAAAAACAACGACGATAGAAAAGAGCATAAAATAAGCCCCTAATCTATCGAGTGCTCGCAAGAGCATTCAAATTTCTAATAATAATAATAATAATAATAATAATAATAAATGTGCACTCAGGTTGAGCAAATTTCTAATCTGAACCATTAAAATGCGATTACTTCCAATTTAGATGTATGCAAAATTGAAGTAATTGTTTCATTAACAACATTTATTGCAACATTGGGTAACAACGTTTGATGCTTAACATATAGCTAAAGATTTGATTGTCATATAATATACAATTGTAATATAAGCTTCATAGTAAGATTATTTTTATTTTATTTTATTTATTTATTTTATTTAATGGAGTTAGGACCGTAAAGTTTTCTCTTCCACTTCACCAGGGTTAAATTATACATACAATAAGAATTATGATTGATACATAACATATATAGACTACACAATATAAATAATTTAACAAGGGTAAGAAAGAAAAAAAAATAATAAAAATAATAATAACAAAAATAATAACCTATAATTAGATTAAAAATGGCTTGATAAAGAAAGTTTAAAATATAAAGGAATAATATATATATATATATATATATATATATATATATATATATATTGTCTAAGGAAATATGAAGTGAGTTTCTTTTTAAACTGTTTTTGAGTTGGGCAGTCTTTGATATACGAGAGGAGGGAATTCCAGAGTCGTGTGGCTGAAACAAGGATGAGGAATAGTGAGATGTTCGATGTAGAGGAATAGCTAGATTTAAATTTTCTCTCGATCGTGTGTTTAAGTTATGGTGGGAGGATAGCGAATGAAAGCAAGTAGAAATATAAAGGGGTGATGAGGTGGACCAAGTGTTGTATAAGAACCAGAGATTGTTGGCTTTAAATGATACTGAACTATAGTAAAACATAAGCCTAGCAAAATAATTAAACAATATATTTATAAGAAATATAAAAATTGCCGTATTGAGGTAAAACGAATTATATAGGTACCTTTTTATACTGGTAACTGGATTCTCATGCAGTAGAAGAACATTTTAGTTGATCTTGGAGGTCGTGGCTTTGCCCTCTACAAACAACCTCAGCTGAAAGGGCGTTGAAACTCTCTCCTTGAATTGGACTACGTCGATTGACAAAACAATCCACGTATGCACATGGAATATCAGCGTCTTGTAAATTCTCCTTAGCGCAGTAAACATTGTAGAATTAAGAACCTGGTAGTATAAGTAGTTAGTTGAACCGCAGGCAAGAGTTTGATTAAAGTGATGTGCTCCCATGAAGGCAAGACCAAGAATTTTGTCAAACGACGTAGTTTATAGTAGGTCTATATGATCAGCTTAGCTGGAATCTAAAGAATAATTACACAGTTTGTCTTGCGATATGATGATAAACATGGTGCTTTATAATAATCCATATATGGACGGGTTGAGTAGATTAACCAGCTATGCAGCAGCTAAGCTATTCCTGATTCGCTCAAAACAAAAGATAAACGTCAATTGTTGTCTCCCGCATATTCATTGTTACGTAACAGTTGAATGATTATGGTAGACCGAATGACTCTCCGTAGACAGGGGAGTGACGACCGAGAAAGACTAGAGGAAGACTAATGAATGACTGACTGAGGACAATAAGACTTACTAGATAAGGCCGTTATTAAGTATTATTAAACAAATGACATAAGTCTAACGACCAATGTATAAAAAACATGAATTTATACTGCCAATCTTCTTCTAATATATAAAAACCAATGTTTGTTTGTTTGTTTTCTATGCGCGGCCATACCGTTGATCCGATTTTGATGGGGTTTTTTGCATAATGTTCAGGAGATTCCCGGGATGGGATATAAGGGAGTTGTAATACTCAACCCCTTCACTCCTAAAAATCACCCTTTGTAGTGAAAAACGTGAAATAAAGTCCCTATTTTGACGCTTAAATGGCTTACGCTGCCTAAACCATAACAAATACACCAAATTATTGTATACGGAATTGAATATCTCAAAAATACTCTATATCAGGAGATTCCGGGGATGAACATAGGCTGTAAGATAATTGTAATACTCAACCCCTTCACCCCTAAAAATCACTATTCATAGTGAAAAACGTGAAATAAAGTCACTATTTTGACGCTTAAATGGCTTACGCTGCCTAAACTATAACAAATACATAAATTATTGTATACGGAATTGAATATCTCAAAAAACTCTACAAAAAAGACAGCAAACAGCATATGTTTATCTTTTACGGATAACTCACAATAACCATTTTTAGATCGGGCAAGCATAGCAGCTGAAGGCTGGTGGTAAAAACACGTTAACATTTATTTAGGAATAGCAGCGCACGCCGGGTATTAGCTAGTACAGTATAAATACTAAAACTTTATAAGGCCAATAAGAAATCATTAATTATACAACACAAATGCAAGTACTGTAAATAAACATGTATTAGCATCTTGTGATTAATGCGTCATTTATTTACAATATCTAAATTTGAATTCGTCAATCATTTTTAAGTGAAAGATATATACAGACAACAATTAAGATAGTACACATCTTCACTAACTTATTCTATAATGAAATCAATTTCCCCATATTAAAATCACGAGATTTAATAATACATAATTACAATTTTTATTACAAGGACAAATATGTAACTTTTTTTACGTAGGCCTAATTCACGGACAAGATTTTTAAAATACATTACAAAACTCCATTGAAGTCATTATGTTAAAATTTTAAGAAATATAAAACAGTACCTGAGATCTCAGAAATCCTCAATAATCAGCAGTGTAATTTTGTAGGAGACCTTTCGAAAACTTAAGTTTCATCTTCTGCTTTCAGTTTGGAGGATGACTGAGATCTCAGGTACTGTTTTATATTTCTTAAAATGTTAAATAATTCACGGAATTATATTGCTGCATTATTAACTTAAATACGATAATGTCAATTTTCAATAACCAAATTCTGAATTTTGAAGCATAGATAATAAATTATATTTTATCACAATATGTTTATATTCATATTTAGAAAATATGAATTGTATGTGCAACAAAAACATATTAAAACACTTTGAGATGTTTTTCAATCTATAGAATGAAAATTTTACGTGCACATAGGCCCGTTGTATGGGGTTTCTACAGCTGTGTCGCTTAAAGTTGAAAACAAAACTCACATTATCCCAAGTAAATGCATAATAAAAATGTTTAAAACATTCTCTATGAGCACGGATAACATGCATTAATGCGCTGCCGCATTGATGCTCTAAAATAATCCTGGAGAATTTCTAATTTCTTCACAGCTTTCCCACAATGCGGTCACGAGGACTCAATATCTTGCAAAGGGTTGCATACACAAGGTATTTAAAATGCCTCCACACCACATCTATCTAATCAGCGGCTTTACATCTTCGTTGAGCCTATGTGGAAGAACATAAGGTCCTAATAAACTCATCAGTAATGGCGAACCACATACCGTATTCACTGAGAATCAATACTGATTAATATTTAATTCAATAATTATGTGAAGATTCTCATATGCCCCGACATGCTTATAGTGAAAATTCATGATTTTAACCCTAAACTATAAAAAGAAGAGATGCACTGAAGTCAGAAATGTATATATTGTTGGACGAATCGTTGGCAGGACAAAATCCATTCTGGAAAATCAGATAGTGATAAAGCCTGCAGATACTGCAAATAGTAAGGATAGAAGCTCTCATCCAACACTCACCAGATTGTCTTGTGCGGACACTAGGATTCTCGTCCATAGCATGAAGAATTGTCTCATCCAATTGTGGAGCCCTCATCCTTCTAGACCTCCCTTCTGAAGACAGTGGCATGTTTAAATCTGCCATGTTCTCTGAAACGTCGGTGAATTCTATCATATGAGCTCTTGAACATTAAATTGAACCATGTCCACTCTTGGTGCATTTATAAATGAGCGCATTTAGTCATAGCTGAAGAGTATATCTATATTTGTAATTGGATTTTTCTAGTGTTACCAAGTGTCCATTAAAATGAAATATTTGTTCTATGTATACTACTTATAATACAGGGCTATTCAGAAAGAAGGAACAGACTTCAAACATTTATTTCTTCCAAACTACAAACAATAGACACAATTCCATCGTTCCTGGAAAGAGAAAAGTTCAACTTTCACTATTTTATGCATTCAATATGAGTACCATGTATTACACAACAAATATCAAAACGGTGGCTCATTTCTTGCCACACACGATTCAGCTGGTCTCTGGTTACCGAATTCTCAGCTTCAACAATTCGATGTCGCAGATTTTCAAGAGTATCAGGCATAGGGGGAATAAAAACACGGTCTTTTACGTAACCCCACAGATAAAAAGCACATGGGATTAGGTCTGGTGACCTGGGAGGCCACCGGCGATGAAATTTATCTTCTGCTCCTCCTCTTCCAATCTAACGTCCTGGAATTGTGTTATTCAGGTAACGTCGGACATGGTTAGAGAAATGCGGCCATGATCGGAACTTCAAACTTTTCTCTTTATAGGAATGTTGGAATTGTGTTTTTATTTTTTATTTTTTTGTAGTTTAGACTTCAAACATCTGTACCTTCTTTCTTAATAGACATGTATATGATTTAAACTAGTATACAGAAGACATTTTCAGTTTTCTCTAAATGTGACATAATGGACATGTCCCATTTTCAAACTTAAGGGCTCAATGTCCTGTCTGGGTACAGTCGATTTAAAAACTTTACCGTTTGTTAATCCGCAAATGAAATGAACGTCTGCTAACTTCGCATTTAAATATACTAGCAGTGGTCGAGTGGTTTGATGCATCATGCCTTGGTACAGAGCGATGGGAGTTGCACTGGTTCGAGTCCCCATGGGAAAATACATTTTCTCGTGGAATTTTGGGCAGTATGAGACCGTTCCCATCCAGCGTCTTGAGGAATTTGAGTAACTACAATGAGAGCGGCTCCAGGTTGAGAAGACCAACTGTAACGTCCGGGGTATCTGACATGCTGACCACATGTACCCCCAATCCTGGCTATATGATCGTCAAACTTTGTTAATGACAAATGAATGTGAGGTCAGCAGCCGGTTGATAGGCCAAGGGCCTTCTGGGCGTGTCGCGACATGGAGTTTAGTTTATACTGGACTGCAACAAAGTCCTTAAAGTGTACAGAACATAAATGAAACTAACGATACTTGTTCGGTATTACTTGAAACTCGGAAATAATCAGACGGTAAGAGGACTGATTCACAGCTGTTCGACCAATTCAGCGCTTCAGGTCAATCGCTTAACTACAAGTTAATACGTCACAAATGGCTAACGAAACCCATAAATGTATACAAATAAATAGAATCAGATACTGGGGTTGCCCTACACTTCCACACATTTCTGGGAGCACTTAATAATCCACAAATTTGAGGATCATATAATGTAAACAAAGTAGATAACTCTGATAAGGAATAATGCGTTTCCAGACCCAGGTTCACACACCTAAAACGTTTCATTTTTCTCTAGATGTGAAGAATATTGTCTCAAAGTTTCAACATATATTTTTGTTCCTCTCTCTCTCTCTCTCTCTCTCTCTCTCTCTCTCTCTCTCTCTCTCTCTCTCTGTACTTATATATTCATTTCATTATGGATTTTTTGTCGAATAAAGTTCAAAATAATAATAATAATAATACCATGGGATCTATGAGACCGGAACAAGCCACATGGGCTTAATCCGTGATTGTTGATGATGATGATACATCATGGGTTATCGAGAGAAATAGAAAAACACATATTTCACTTTAAGTTAGACTTTTAACACGAACGGTAGTTTAAATATGTTCAATTTATTGATGATGGTAATTTTGAGGCTGGTGATTTTAATATTTATACAGTATATACATACATAGTTCTCAGATTAATTTTAAAACTATAATCTGTTACTTTTTATCTGCATTTTTAGTTAACGTAAAACAACTGACAATCATTTCAAAATCTCATTTTACAAAAAGAATAGTATATTACGATGCGAGGTTGGGAAGTGGTTTTTACAGAATCGAGGAAAAATGTTTAAAAACCGAGCGATAGCGAGGTTTTTAATTACCGAGATTCTGTAAAACACTTCACAAACGTGCGTTGTGCATTATTTTTTGCGCGATGGTGTTTTCAAAATAATAAATAATAGTAAAATAGTAACATCTTTGTTGGAAATATTTGCGTTCATTATAAATAATTGACTAACATTAACAGTGTGGGCAATGTTTATTAGTTGAAACAATAGGAGGCCTTGATAACAATTATTGATAACATGGCCGCAAGTATGTATTTATTGTTTATATTGTTTCAAATAAAGTTCAGTTCATGTAAAATGCAGTGATTTGTTTCGTATATTGTAAATTAACACTACCTTTTGGATAGTTTCTGTATATACATTGTACGTAGTGTACATAGAGGGCAGTGGTTTTACTTCCCGCACATGGGTGTAAATGTAATATTACAGTATAGTTATTTAGGATGGCAACCCCGAAATGTAGGAAGTTGAACTTTCAATAATGGTCGCCATTGCTGATAAGTACGACAAAACGCACTATCGCGCAAAAAAATATATTTTCGTTTATTGAGCTATTGAAGTAAATTTGTCATCACTCTATCAATAGTGAGCATATGTTTATGGTTATGTAATTTTATTCACAATTTGTAATATTTCAGTACTGTACTTTGTTTAGATAAAAATAAGGTATTTTCCTCTTGAGATACGCGCATGGTTTATGTTACTTCCAATTCCCCCTTCATTGCGTTACCGCGTGCCAACATCCGTGTAAGTGGGAGGGAGGAAGGATGAGAATGTATTGTTCCTTGTTTTAATGTCAGGACGATAAGTAATTAGATATCAAGGTATTTTTGAAAAGATGCAGAAGACAACGTTCTCTGGCGAGATTCCATATCGTCCATTAAGCTTGTACCTTGCGGACTATGAGCTCCGAATGCACTATGAGCTTACTAACAACTTGACAAGGGAATTGTGCAGACCGGAAGATAGATACTTCATTTCTTTTTAAATAATGTTAAAATGTCTATTTAGGATTACAATAAGTTATATATGTATAGCCTGTAATCAGGAGATCTACTACTCGTATATATTCAGAATATGATTTCATTTTTGAAAAAAAAAATGTTCTCACTTTTTTTTCATATTATATATTGGTAATCATAACCATATGCCATTACGTATGTCTACTATTTGTCTTCAAAATGCCTCTCTTATTTTTGTTTTTATAAAATTTTACTACGATTATTCTATTCTGTAAGTGTTCTGCCCGAGGGCAGGTCTTTCACCGCTATGTTTGCAACTTTACTAGGTATTTATAGGTTGCTTTCCACACCGGCGAATGTGATAATGATGATGACGATGATGGCCAGATGATATTCGGGGACCGTTTGGGCCTTAAAGCTTCCTGACATTTATCTTACAGGTGAGGGAAAACCCCGAAAAAACCTCACCCAGGAAACTGTGGACAACTAAGATTACACAATGTCTAAAAGATCAAGCACGAGTGGCAACTAAAGCGGCCCCTAGACGTTCAATATTTACGTCAATATATTTCACAATATTTTGTACAATAGTATTACTTGGCCAACCTACACGGTGCAATATTATTGCTCAATAAATTAGTTCGCTGGTGATACTTGTGCAGTCAACATATTTATTTCAACACTGTTAACAGAGAACTGAACTAGTATTGCGCAATATTGCTAACAGACGACGCAATATTTACTAGATTGCACAATGAAAATCAAACTGTTTTGATTGACTCAATATATTGCGCAATCTTTCAATGTGTTCTACAGACGTTCAATATTATTGTACGATGTCAATTATTGTGCAATATATTGCCATAAATATTGACCGTGTTGGGGTCGCTTGATAGACTAATATTCTTGGATAGTAGGGGGATGACAGAATGTAAAGCGGCCCCTTCACGATCAATCGTCAATATATTGCACAATAATTGACATTGTACAATAATATTGAGCGTGTGTAGATCACATTGAAAGATTGAGCAATATATTGAGTCAATCAAAAGCAGTTTTATTTTTATTGTGCAATCTAGTGAATATTGCGTCGTCTGTTGGCAATATTGCGCAATGCTAGTTGAGTTCTGTGTTCTGTCTTCTTATTATTCCACATGTTGACTGCACAAGTATCACCCACGAACTAATTTATTGAGCAATAATATTGCACCATGTGGGTTGGCCAAGTAATACTGTTGTACAAAATCCATCCATCCATAGTAATTCTGCCCGAGGGCAGGTCTTCCACTGCAATCATAGCATTTTCATGCTATGCTTTGCAGCTTTACTAGGGAATTGTAGGTGTGGTAGCTTCTCGTTGCTTTCCACTTCTACAAAATATCGTGTAATATATTGACGTAAATATTGATGGTGTAGGGGCCGCATAAAGGAAGTAATATACTCAAGTATAATCAAAACTAAGAATTAATGTATTGCTCATTTCTTACCTACTGTAACTAATTTACTAATAAGAGTTATGTTACAAATTCTCCACTCCAATTGAGAAGTACAACATCATGATAATTAATTTGTAAGAAACCGACTATTTACAATATAAAATTAATTTTAAAAGAAGAAAGTCTTTCAGTCCTATCTTCTCCGAATGTAGCTACTGGGTATTGTAATACATCTAGGAAACACGTGCTAAGTTTTATATTTCAGATAAAGAAGTAATAAAATATCAGAACACAGCAGAGAAACCAAATACACTGAAATGTGATAAGTGATGTGTGGGATGAAGACTATTTTCTTACAGGATGAGTGTCAACTTCCGAACTTTCACATTTATACGACTTCTCCCTACATTGACCCTCTTTTGAAATGTCGAAATAATCCTTTTTCTGGAGTCAAGACACTGTGACATTAGGAATAACAGTTAAAATCAAAATCTTACAAACCATTTTCATAAAATGCTTTCTTCCTTTTTACAGCCTAGGTTGCTATAGTACATGATTCTAGAATCATTGCAGCTTCTATAATGGCCTCACTATGATGGTTGTCCAGCGGCTCGCTTTGTTTCCTCGCAGCTATTGTATATAATTAAATACAAAGATGCCGACTACTGCTACTATAATAATTCCGCTTGTTAATCATTGTCAAGCATTGTCGCGCGCCACCCGCTTTTATATAAACGGACAACCATCATAGTGACCAGAGTTTGGTTCTTATGATTACATTGAGGGAAATTAATTATATCCAGTAATATATTTATCATATAGCTTATTGTAAACTTCCACAGAATCCATCAAATACTATGGAATAATGTGGAAAGTAACGGGAAGCTACCACACCTATAATTCCCTAGTAAAGCAGCAAAATATAGCATGAAAATGCTATGATTACAGTGAAAGATCTGCCCTCGGGCAGAATTACTGTGGAATGGAATAATAAATAGAAAAAATAAATTAATAAAACCATGAAATAATAATGGAAGTATGCTGACATTTATTGAACCCTTTATATCGACTAAGTAAATCACTCCTTCACTTTCGGAACCCGTAGGTTTAATGCCATATTCATTTAAGTCCCTTCACGGGTTCCTATCTTCCACCATCTAAATTAAATTCAAATCTCCTTTAACTATTTTCCTAAGAGGAATCTGAATATAATCCTCCTGCCTACTGCCTAGGCCTTCCTAATGATCTTCTCTTCAAGGGTTTCATAATAAACATTTTGGAATGATTTCTGCACCCACCCATTGGAGCTACATTATCTATCTAAATGTCCTTGAACTACATAGACGATTATAGAAGGCTTTGTTGATTGACTCATTTTTAAAATTAAAATAGACGCTGTAACATAACCTAAATAACAGTGTTAGCTTCGCCAAAACGTTTGGATGAAGCCGCCATTTTCAATTGATTTATCTACATTGTATACGGGAAACAAATGACTAACAAAAATGCGTGTTTTATAGTGAGGTAACAAATGTTCTGTTTGAAATGTTGGCAAATAAAAAAAAGTGCTAGGGAGGCGATAAAAATTGTGGGATAAGCTGTCATGATTGGTTGAAACACGTCCTTCCTACAGTTTTATTGGCTAAAAGTAATATGACTAGTAAAAGTGAAATAGTCATTCTTATATATATAAAGTATGAAAGACCTATTACCAAGCCCATCATTGATAAAATATTTAATTCTGTTCTGTCTCAACTGTGGAGCCTGGAAGACTCATTTTCAGAAAGAGCTGAGGCTCAGGAATTACAAATAGACTTTTTCATAAATATATTGAAACTGTAACTAATGATAATGCTAATAATAATAATCTCAAGTCCTATGGGTACAAGACGTTTATTAAGATCTAGAGAAATACCGCATCAAAGAAGAATACTCCGAGAATAGGCATGTATTCTAGTTCTCTTCGAAGATAAACCTAAAATAAATAGGCCTAACAAAAATTACTCCGAGAATAGGCACGTCTTCAAGTTCTCTTCGAAGATAAACCTAAAATAAATAGGTCTAATAAAATTCGGAAGAAGAAAAATCAAGAGAATGAATAAAACAAATATGACTTAAAAATTGAAACTGTCAAGAATGTTGTGTAGTCGTGGTTCATAGATGGCTGAAATAACATGAAAATTCTATTTATTATTTTAAAGATAAACATTTTCATTTACTATTTTATAATCATGTATATGATCTAATAGTAGTGTGCATTTCACTGTTTACCCATCATAATTATGGATCAAAAATGAATAAATACCAACACCGAAAGGAAACATTAATTTTCATGATTTTTAAAATATTGTAGCGTAGATTATTTAATTGAAAATCATTATTTTCAAATTTTAAAATAAGCTTCCAGTTACCCTAATATTACACACACACACTTTATAACATTAAATTTTATGTAACTTGTTTGTATAAGCTAACGAAAGTTTGTAAGACGTACAGTATAGGCCTATATATGAAATGATGATTGTGATAAAATTTGTCCTGTAAATGAAATTCTTCCTTCTTCTTCTACTACAAGGTTTAGGCTATGCAGCTTGTTCCGGCGAAGTTAAAAGTGGAGTCCATCTTCTACGTGGTCGGCCAACATCTCTTGTTCCTCTGGGATTATACAGGAAGGTTCTTTTTGGTATTCTTTCGTTGTTCATTCTCATTAAGTGTTCTGTCCATTTCTTATTATTTTTGCTGATTTTATCTTCAATTTTATATATATTTAATTCTTCTCGTATAGTTTCATTCCTTATTCTATCCACTCTTGTGCATCCTTTCACATTACGTAAAAACAGCATTTCCGCAGTCTGTACCCTGCTTTTATCCCTTGATTTCATTATCCAATTTTCACTTCCATACAACAACAAAGGAACAGCCATTGTTTTATATAATTTAAGCTTCGTATCTTTCCTTGTTTTCCGACCTAAGGTTCTTTTTATGGTTCCACAAATAGCCTGAAATTTATTTACTTTATTTTCTATATCTTTATTTTCTCTATAAGTTATATCACATCCTAAATATTGTAAATGTGATACTTGTTCTATTATTTTGTTATCCAGTACAATTTTTGATCTAATTCCATATTTACCAATAAATGCCATTACTTTTGACTTATTTATTGATATTTTACAATTGTATCTATTGGCTATTAATTTATATGCTAACATTTGGAGCTCATTTTCAGATTCTGCTAAAAGTACAACATCGTCAGCGAATAATAAAGCATTTATTTTATCTGTATTATCAATTAATATTCCTTCACTAGTTAAAACCTTCTTCCATTCTTTTAGGATATCGTCCATATAAATATTAAATAATATAACGAAATTCTACTCCAGCTTTTACTTTGAGGACTGAGAAAAACTATGAAAATCCCGTTAGGGTGGTTAGCCCCATTATTTGAACATGGACCTCCAGAATATGAATCTCAAACGCTACCTTGTGATCCTATCACTTGGTTAGTGAATAATTATTGTCGAATTTTGGAAGTTACTTTAGAAGAAACCAAAAGAAAAGTACTGTAACTGATTGTGAAAGTTGATTGTGTAGGAGATTTGTAAGCAAGAGGCTCAGCGATTGTTTTGCTTGAAGTACAAGAATGTGGTATGTAGTAATATAACAATTGAGTTAAAGGTTACATCAATGTAACATCTCATAGAAACCGTAGATCTGCAGAAATGTACACGTGATGTTGCAAGACATGAAACCTTTCTCATTCAGACAATCCAATCCTCATTTTTTCTTTGTTTATTGCTAGCAAACACCTGGGCCGGCCTGGAAATTCTAGGGTTTCAGAGACGCTTCTTTTGTGTTCTGAAGAAATGAAATACAACCTTAACTTCTGGGTTTCGTGTCCTTTAATTGCATAGACGCTTGGATTAAATTCCAAATCCCTCCGCAATGTGTTGAGAAGGCATGCCGTACTATTGATAGTGACTTGTCCGTCGAATGCGATATTTTTCGAAAGGAATAGGCATGTGTCTCACCGGGTTTGATCTTCAATCTTTTATCATACTCTTTCACACAACACACACTATGCAACCACCGTCCACTCGTCTATATACAATATGAATATACATCACTTACGTAATGCGTTGTACTGAAGAGGTGCGTAAATTGAAAATGTCCACATTTAATGTCATCTTTTCACATAGTACGGAAATCGAAGCACAATAAGTAAAGTGGAACATTGGAACAAACATAAACACACGCAATCACGCACTGCTTAGGTTTATTGCACATTTTAACGCATTTCTATATGTTTGTACTGTATGTAGGCCTACAATCATTAATGGGATAAGGGATAGGCCTATACTTATTCGTTACCAGAAATTAAGCTAATGTAACTCAGTTTCTTTCCTTCGAAATTGGCCTTTTTAAAAAAATACTTTAATATTTTCCAAAATTCTCTCTTTCGTGTGTTCCCATTCTTTCTTCTGCCGACTTGTTCTCTGTTTTATTTTGGACTTCTCTTAGAATTTCCGAAATGTTTTAAGTTTTTCCTAAGGGATTCGCAATTTTCAATATCTTCCTGAATTATACGTATTTCTTGGATTTCTCTTTTCATCTGTACCGCATAACGTCTTTTTATTTATTCCCGAAATAAGATAAACTCCGATTATTTAATCTCTCCTTGTTCATTTGGAACATGAGAATGTAGGAGAAAATTATTTGCCTAGTGGTGTCCCCTTCTCTACGTATGTGCACAGTATGTGATTATGTCGTTAATAGCAATTTTCTTTAAACATACCCTACATTTTTCTTCCTTTAGATTTCACGTTTATAGGACTTACTTATTCATTATTTACTGTGTTTCTTAATACAATTTTCATGTACTTTAACCCATTTTTCATATGAATTTATTTTATATTAATTTTGTTCATATTTAAAATAGGTATATGTATAGCATTATGTTTCTGTTCAAATGCATTTACATTTTAGACTGTTGTATGAATAGAATATAATCAATCAGTTGTTTCTGTGGTCAATTTAAAATATAATTTTCAACTCCATGTCTCCACTCAAGGTTATATGGTCCGATATTGCTGGTTAACGAACTGTACCTTACTTTTAAATGTATTGCTATATGCCAAGTTTGGCTCTGATAAAATAGTTTAATGAGAACAAGCCCAATAGCTTCATTCCTTGGTAATTCGCTAAAAATGAAAGAGCAAAATAATTTTAAAAAGTGCAGGTCTAGAGTTTGCTATTTATAAATAAAAATAACCTCTGTTTCTCATAAAATAACACGTAGCCAATTTAATACATTTTGGCGACGGTTGGGAGAAAATACATATAATAATTTTATGTTTGAATATACTTGCAGGTTGCTTGTAATTGGGTGAGCGATAACGCTGCATTGGGTACCCCTGTTAGCACTGCATCCAATGATATTCCTAAAGTTTCTGCAGGTAAGTCTACTAGCGTGTTCTTTTGTCAATGGACACGTATTTCAATTTTATTGAATAACTGAATTTCCTTAAAGACCGCCTTACATCTAAGAGAATAGATGCCTTCCTAATAAGGTACTTGTGAACAAATTTCTATATTTGCGGCAAATTCCACATCAAATACGTGTAAAAACTCTGGTATCACTGCAGACTTGTTAATACAGAGGGAAGGAGGGAGCTTTTATATTTTGTCCGTCGCCGTGGCGTAGTCGGTAAAATCTCTACCTTCCACTCCGGCGACCCGGGTTTGATTCCCGGTGGGGTAGGGGATTTTAAATCTCCACATTGGGTCTGGGTGTGTGTCCTCTCTTGTGTTTGTATGTGTGAATACGATAAAAAGGTTGACAAAGGTAAAACAAAAAAGGAAAAACAGTGTAAACGAAAGGAAATGACAAAGAAAGAAATAATATATATATATATATATATAGGTGCCTATTTATCTAGTCTATTATATTTAGCTCAACACGTCCACCGCTGTGGTCTTGAGGTAGTGTGCTGCCTTGTCACGCAGCGGGGCCGGGTTTGATCCCCTGTCGGAACATGTTTCCTGGGTGAGGTTTTTTTTTCGGGGTTTTTCCTCACCTGTAAGATGAATGTCCCGAAAAAATCTGGCCATCATTATCATAAATATCATATTCACCTAATTAACTTAAGTTTAATTTAAGGCCTCTCCTGGCGCATCATTACCATCATCATCAAACTCTTATATCATCGGGGCAGCGTAACCCCGCCTTTCAGACGCCCCAGCCTCAGAAGTGGGTTACAAGTACGCCATGCCAGGAGAGAACACCAGGAATGTCGAAATGACAACCTGGGGCATTTGGATACATATATAATTAGTTCAACACAAGTTATGAATGAAGAACGCAAAAAACAGCAGACATCCAACTTGTATACCATTGTTAGGAACAGTGAATAATCTATTCATTTATCAATTGTTTATGCAACTTCGGTCGATACGTTTTCAGGTTTTTCATCAAGGTTCAATGCAAATACAGGACAACAACTACGTCGGATAATAGTTAGTTCAGAGCTACCGGAAAACTTAAACCGTAATGTTGCCGATGTAAACATAACCAGTTTCCATTTTATTCTCAAGACGTTTTAATGTCTCAGTTTTCCTCACTCCTAAGTTGAGAGGATTTTTTCCCCTCAATCGTTATCTTTGGCAATGGTATATGTAAATACAATGTTTGTATTTATAACTCGGTACCATTACCACTTTTGCCAATAACAACATTTATAAACACGAACAACATCTGTAACGCAATTTAAAGAGAGAGAGAGAGAGAGAGAGAGAGAAAATTTTCGATTTTTTTAGCCTTTAAAGTATATATGTGTGAAATACATACAATGGATAACGTTTGTGCAGATTAATGATGTCATTTTTAAACCACAAACCCCTATGATGATTTGCTGTTTGTAAAAGTCGCCATGTTTTGCAAATTATGTAGACTTCTTTATACGTTTGAATTCGTAAAAAAAATTAATGTTGCCATGTTGCTAAAAAAATTAGCGACAGCACTAAGGAATCCAGGGGAGTTCTAGAGAATACAAGTAAGATCTACTCTCTTTCAATGGAAGATTTTATTCGGAGTTTTTCTGTGCCTTTTTGAAATTTGGAACATAAACTCCGACTATTAGAAATATTTTTTTCCTCGACAAAATATTTCCCACTTAATTTAATTTAAAAATATACTACTGTCTTTAGAATAAAGCAAATTACATAGTCGTTTTCAAAATTTAATGATTTTTTCGACCAGTCTCATGGGCTAGTGGTCAGCGTTCCTGACTACTGTTAATGAGGTCCCGGGTTCGATTCCCGGTCAAACCATAGACATTTTTCCTTAAAGGAAATTATTCCTGTGGTTGCCTATGGTCTGGAATTTAGGTTAAGTTTAGGTTAAGAACTCTCCTGGCGCTTCATTATCATTTATCACCCAACATACCATCGGGGTAACGTAACTCCGCCTTCCAGGTGCTCCAACCTAAGAAATTGATTACAATTCCGCCAATGCCAGGGCAGAAAGCCAAAATTGTCATAAAAGACAACCTGGTGCATTAGAAAAAAACAATTCAAGATGACATACTCATTATTTTATGACAGGCAGAAGATGAAATACCCATTATTTTATGACAGGCAGTTTATAAAGATTGAATACCAATATAACCTATCTTTAAAAATTACTGAGAGGGGTATAATTTTTATTAAATTCTGGAACAGGGTACATTTTTAAATTTCGAGTCCAACATTTTTTTTTCGAGACGTTTCTCTTTAGTTAAGTTGCTATGAACATGGGATGTCTATATTATATAAAATATTGTCAAAAAAATATAAAATGGAGGAAACTACATACCAGTGAATTACATAATATTTGAGAAACCGGCTCTAATAAGAAGAGTTAAGTCTCATACTTGCGATGTGCGTGATATGTGGATGAATGGGGAATGAAAGCATACGGAAACTATCTTAGGAAAATCAGATGGAAAATGTCCAAGTATGTAGGGCAAGAATGAGGTAGAAGAATAACTGTAACCATGATTTCAGAGTAGTGGTTTATAAAGGAAATGATTGGAAAATATTAGCTCAGAATATGGATTTATGGATAGCTTATGTAAGCGATTATGAACCCCCGAGTTCGATTGTACCAACGAGTTAAATAATTATGATTGCCAAAAATACTTCATTCATTGCTAGGCGCTTTCACCTCTGACTTTTCTACAGGAATTGTTCATGTTCTTTCAGTCCACGTAAGTGTCATATGACCTGTTTAATACAGTCCTCGAGATTCAACTGCTCTTATTACATTTGATTTTCCATAGAGATAATGTAGCTTCGGAGTATATAGTCTCCTCCATTAACCTGTGTGCTCGTCTCTTTGGTCCAAAAGTTTCCCTAAGAATTTTGTTATAAAATACTCGTAATCTTTTCACCTCCTTAAAATAAGACCCCATATTTCGCATCCATATAACTGAATTTGTTATATTATCATTTTATAAAATAATAATAAACTAACTGACTGGCACTATCGAAACCGTAGATCCATGGCCGAACGGACGTAAACTCTCCAAACATACCTATATTTAAACTAATGTTTCTAATCATCTCCTGTATAATATATTTCCATCAGATCATGGGTTAATGTTTTTCTCCCACCTCATTCTTGGGGCTGGGCGCTTTCCCTCTGGTTTCACTACAAAAGGTATCCATGATCCTCTTTCATTCCCCATTCGTGCCATATGTCCTCCCCATTACAGTCTACGAGATTGATCTGTTCTTATAATAATAATAATAATAATAATAATAATAATAATAATAATAATAATAATAATAATCTCTATCTATAGTAATTCTGCCCGAAGGCAGGTCCTTCACTGCAATCATAGCATTTTATGCTATGCTTGCAGCTTTACTAGGGAATTCTAGGTGTGGTAGCTTCCCGTTGCTTTCCACACCGGTGAAGGATGATGATGATAATAATAATAAGGTTCATGATGATGATGATGATGATGGCCATATGATTTCGGGGACCGTTTGGGCCTTAAAGTTTTCCTGACATTTGTCTTACAGGTGAGGAAAAACCCCTAAAAAACCTCATCCAGAAAAACTGCTCCGACCGGGGATCGAATCCGGGCCCGCTGCGTGACAAGGCAGCACGCTACCTCGAGACCACAGTGGTGGACTATAATAATAATAATAATAATAATAATAATAATAATAATAATAATAATAATAATAATAATAATAATAATAATAATATAATAATAATAATAATAATAATATATATTATTATTATTATTATTATTATTATTATTATTATTATTATTATTATTATTATTATTATTATTTAATATAAATGGATCCAAAGGCAGTCCAAATGTAACGAGGAAATTTACCGTATGAGAAAGAAAAATGTTTTATTGATTCTATTTTCTTAAACATATTTTCATTAGGTTATTTTTAAAAAACTAATAATTAGGTGGCCTTATTGATGTAAGTAACGTTAACGAAAATATTACTTATGAAATTATCTATTTTTTTAATTGGGAGGGGGAGATTTAAAAGTTTATAGTGAAAACGTAACAACAAAATATTTTTAATAATAATAAAGTAATAATTTTAAAAGTAATGTGGGCCTATCTTATTACAAATTAAACACTTTGCATCTTCATCTTGTTCTATAATAAAATATGTTTCCTCCCATGACGAGTTGATGAACTGCACTGTTCTCCATGGCAAGTAATTCATTACACCGAACATGAACCGCCACTGGGCTGTCAACGGAAGGAAGTATACGTGACGTCAACACTTCCCCACAAGTCCTCTTCCAAGTGCTCTCTTTCTCCGCTCTTTCTGAAAAATCATGTCCGAATCGAATATTGCTCACCAATAGTTGATGGCTATCCTAATTCTCTAATCTCCTATATGAAATAATTTAACGCGTAAGATAGGCTTACTACAGCTAAAATAATACGTCATGAAGGTAAATATTTTTTTATAAGGTTAAACTTGTAAACTACTTGAAAATCCATTAAAAAGTCCACTTTAATGGTCCCAAATAATAATAATAATAATAATAATAATAATAATAATTTAAATTTTCTAATTTCCTTTCATATACTCGTACAAGCTAAAAAAAATAAAAAATACGTTTACTTCACAGCTAGGCTAGGAATAAGGGATCTGTAATTTTCTCCGCACGAATGAGAACGATCTTTTTAAAAATGTATTAAATCTGCTCACATATATACCTAACGCTGTGGTCTCGATGTAGCGTGCTGCCTTGTCACCCAGCGGGCCCGGGTTCGATCCCCGGTCGGGACAGTTTTTCTGGGTGAGGTTTTTATCGGGGTTTTTCCTCACCTGTAAGACAAATGTCAGGAAAACTTTAAGGCCCAAACGGTCCCCGAAATCATATGGCCATCATCCTTATCATTATCATCCTTACCATTATCATTATCATCATCATCCTTCACCGGTGTGGAAAGCAACGGGAAGCTACCGCACCTACACAATTCCCTAGTAAAACTGCAAGCATAGCATGAAAATGCTATGATTGCAGTGAAGGACCTGCCTTCGGGCAGAATTACTATGGATGGATGGATGATCAGTGTGCATAAAATGAGAATGCTATGGTCTGTATTTATTATAACAAAGTTTAAATCACATTTTAGAACAAATTAATAATATATATTACATATTCTTTCCTTTCATAACCGTAAAATAATTCAATAATTCAATAAAATTTTCAATAACCGAACATACCTGTTATCTGAAATATTTAAATAAACAACCCCGTTTATCTTAAATAAAGGAGCGAAGTTACTGGCTATGCATAATTCGTTTTCTATGCAGTCAGACACTTATGAATACGCTGGCATTGGAAATAGTTTTCTTCAATCGTACAAAAGAGATTATATTCTCTAAACCAGTAAAATTTGACCATAAGTTCGATTTGTTGAGTACTTCGCTTAGTTTGTAGTGTACCTGCGCGACGGACGTTTTTCTAATTTAAATTTATATAGATGGACTCCTGGGATAGAATCCCCTAAACTTACATTATCAGTTACCACTATGTAAGATAATAATGGACCTTTTCAAACAAGAATAAACAATATTTTTTCCTTATTATAACAATTATATTATTAAATTTTCTGGAATGTACACTAGTAGGCCTACACTGTAGTCTGGTTCAATTTAATTACCTAAATAATTACAATAATATATTACATTAAGTCACTGCTGTGGTTTCGGGGTAGCGTGCTGCCTTGTCACGCAGCGGGCCCGGGTTCGATCCCCGATCGGGACAGTTTCCTGGGTGAGGTTGTCATCGGGATTTTTCCTCACCTGTAAGAAAAATGTCAGGAAAATTTAAGGCCCGGTCCCCGAACATCATATGGCCATCGCATTCATCATCATTCATATTCATCTTAGATTAAGTTTAGGATTAAGGACTCTCCTGGCGCACCACTATCATCATCATCATCACCCATCATATCATCGGGGCAACGTAACCAACCTCAGAAGTGGGTTACAATTATGCCAATACCAGGAGAGAACATCAGAAATGTCCAATAGGACAAACTGCGGCATTAAAAATATATACATTACTTTAAATCGTCCCGCGCCGTAGCCGAGCGGTTTAATACACGATGCCTTGGCGTAGAGCTGCGGGACTTGAGCTGGTTCGAATCCCATGGGGAAAGACATTTTTCATGGAATTTCGGCCAATGTGGAACCAGTGCTCACACATAATCATAATGAATTTGGGTAGCTTCAGTAAGTATCGGTTCCAAGTTCAGGAAACCAACTATAATGGCTGGGGTATCTGGCATGCTGACCACATCACCCCTATACTGACTAGAATATCGTCTACTTATGTAACTAACACATGGATGTGAGATCAGCAGTCGGATGATAGGCCAGTGCCTTCTAGGCCTGTCGCGCCGTGGATTTCTTTTATTCCATAACATATTTAAAATATAATATTGCAGGAAAGTCAGTTTTAAGAAATTTCATGTAGCACCATGTTTCCTTCAGAATTATACAGTAATTTATAATAATTCACTAACTTGCTTACCGGTACATGTTGCCCACTATACCGAATTTATGCTGTCTTGCAATTTTATAATAATACATTTTAGACAGTGTTATCTCAAAACCACAAACAACTAGACCTAGAGATTCTACTGTACTTTTCATATTACAAGCCTATATACCAGAGGTACGTCACAAATATGAAATTTTAAGGTTTTTATAGTTATATAGTTTATGGCTTTAGACCCATTTAAACATAATTGCCCAAGGAAGGGCTATACATATTAATTATGAGGTTTATGCCAGCAGATTCAGAAATAGACCAACATTAATGTATTAATATTGAAACATATTACGATGGGTAAAATAAAACATACTACTTACATCATACTATATACAGTTAGTGCAGAAAGTATTGATACACTTAAAAATAACACAGACAGAAATAAATAATTTAATCATTTCTTCACTACGTACAAAAACAAAAATATACACCTTTAAATTGAACTCTATGAAGTTAAATACATGCAGTTTCCTTTGTTTTAATATGACAATTAACGAGCAAAAAATAATTAGTACTTGAACTACAAAAATTAACAAATGAAAAGTATTGATGCAGTACTAAGTTTTGGTTAACAGAATGTTCACATGAAGTCGAGTGGGGGTGGGTCTGGTAGTGTTGTTATTCACTCTAGCCTTGAGTACTTTGCCGTGTAGTTGTGTGTGTTCTGGCTGCAGATTAAGCTGGAATGGGGCGCAAAGGTAGAAAGACTACAGTAGAAGAAAGGGAATTAATTATTGGTTTGCATATCAGTGTAAATCGCTAAATGGAATTAGTGAAATAATTGGAAGTCCAAGACCAAACATTCAGCATATAATTGATAGAGTTGGCGAACGAAAATCTTTCGAAAATAGCCACAGATCAGGACGTCCTAGAAAACTGTATGTTAATGTTGAAAAATCATTAATGTGAAAAGTAAAGCAAAAAACCTAAAAGTAGTGCCCCTAAATTAGCAGCTAGTATCAAGAATGACTTTAATATTTGTATTTCTGCTAGCAATGTTCGTAACAGTCTATGGGCTAACGAACTGCATGGGAAAACAGCCCGTAGAAAATGCTTAATAAGTGAAGAAAACTGAAAGAAAAATTTGAACTTCGCTAAAACTTACATAAACAGCCCCAAAGAATTTTGTAAAAAAGTAATTTATACTGACGAGCCTAAAATCAACATTTTCCGTTCGGATGGAAGAAGAAAAGTCTGGAGGAATTAAAATACAGAGCTACAAAAGCAAAATCTCCAACCCACTGTGAAACATAGTGGTGATTCTTTATTAGTATGGGGATACATGAGTACCTCTGGAGTCGGGACCTTGCATTTTATCGATGGTGTGATGGATCACAAACAGTATATGAACATACTGAAGACCAATCTTCATACCTCTGCAGAGGAAATGGGGATTAAACAAGGTTTTGTATTTATGCAAGATAATGATCCCAAACACATCGGTTTCAATACGCGTTTATGGATTTTGTATAACACACCAAAGTACATGGAAACGCCTCCCTAATCTCCGGACATAAACCCCATTGAGAATTTATGGGAACATCTGAAAAGGAGAATTCGTTCAAGGCAGGTTTCCAACAAGCAAGACCTGAGAAACGCTTTGGAAGAAGAATGGAGAAATATACCTTCTTCAGTAACTTCAAATTTAGTCGGGTCGATGCTACGTCGTCCTCAAGCCATCTTGGAATCAAAGGAGCTCCCAACCAAGCATTGAACTAAAAAAGTAAAGACTCAAAACAGTCATAATATGAGACTGTATCAATACTTTTTGTTTGTTAATTTTTGTTGTTCGTGTATAAATTATTTTTTACTCGTTAATTGTTATGTTAATATAAAGGAAACTGTGTTTATTTAACTTTATAGAGTGCAATGTAAAGGTTTGTTTTTTATACAGTGAAGAAATAATTAAATTATTTATTTCTCTATCTGATATTTTTAAGTGTATCAATACTTTCTGCACTAACTGTACTAGATCTTCCATATTTTATTTGTTTGTATATTTCTTTGATCCTTCTTTTATTCCATAAGAATTTAGGTTATCAATCACTGATAATAATATTTATAAATATTACTATCGAGTTAAATAATAATAATAATAAAATAACACAAATTATGTAAATGTGTGTTATTTTATTATTATTATTGTATTATTATTATTATTATTATTATTATTATTATTTACATTTACGTGTTAGGCCTGATCTTACTATTTCTAACTATAATGGAACATATTTTGGTAAACATTTTAAATGTAGATGTACATTTTATGTAATGATAATTACTTATATCATTATATACAGAACAAGGAAAATATTAGTAACTTGTTTTCCATAAAATTAAAATGTAGATCTTACTTCGGTAAGCAATTTTGAAAACCAACCACCACACACACACACACATATATATATATATACTCAGTATATATATATTCTATCTTCATTGACTATGTGTTGTTTAGAAAGGTATTTCATTTATATAAACATTCATTATAGGCCCAATAAGAACGCGCTTTCTACGGTTTTCCACTGGCCATTATTCTTTTTCTTAAAATTACTTTGACTAATATATATTTTGTACATGAGATAATAAACTCCATGTCGGGTTGTTCTAACTTAGTGTGATACATAATACTTCAAAATGAACAAGCTTTGCCATTTCCAAAATAAACTATCAAATATTTGTCGCTTCAGGGAAAATAAAGTAAATTCCATAGTAAACTGATCTTGCAATTATGATAGTTAAGAATATTACCAAAACATATTTACCAAAGAGCCGATCTCGTAGACAGAACATGAATAAAATTCTAAATGCGCTCTTATCAACATAATCGCCACTGCTACAGTTTTATTTTGATTGCACTTAGGCCCTTGATCACACCAGATTTTCTAGAAATGTAGTTGTTGCTGACGGCAGGCATAATTAAAAAAGCGATACCCAGGTTTTGACCAGAAAGGTCCGAGCACTGAAAAGCTCGGAATCCGGCCAGTGTACGAGTCGTTTGGGCTATGTCCATTATCTGTTCAAAACAAAAGCTTGTGACCCCATAATTCGGCCCGCAAACGATCTCTAATGTCTACTAAGTAGAATGGATGAAGATTTTTATCTAATAATATTTTCATGAGAACAACCTCAATCGGACGGTATTATGCACCAACCGGCTATGCGTCGAGCAAATAAAGTTTGAAGTTTAAGTCAATGTTCATACTAAACAAATTAGCACCAAATTAACAATATTGGATATTATACTTTATTTTTCTTGTTTGACAGTTATACATCAACTATATAAGAGCGGGCACA
Source organism: Diploptera punctata (assembly GCA_030220185.1). NCBI lineage: Eukaryota > Metazoa > Arthropoda > Insecta > Blattodea > Blaberidae > Diploptera > Diploptera punctata. Next base: position 956,114 of record JASPKZ010010273.1, read on the forward strand.
TAACTGCATGATGCAAAATTTAAATTTGCATTTATGAAGACCTGGTTTCATGCCTTTTTGTTGCAAAACATAAAATTTCCGAAAGGACTGATGACGTTTACATTTTCTTTAATAATAAGGCTATATTTAAATATTTGACCCTAAAATTGTGCGTACACTTACTTCATAAGCCAGTGCAACATCCATCCATATTAATTCTGCCCGAGGGCAGGTCTTTCACTGCAATCATAGCATTTTAATGCTATGTTTGCAGCTTTACTAGGGAATTGTAGGTGTGGTAGCTTCCCGTTGCTTTCCAAACCGGTGAAGGAGGATAATGATGACTATTTAACTCATGCCCCAAATGGGAGTCAATGACCAATCACGTTTCAATGATTTCTGTTTTACAACCAATCAGAGTCGTGTTTCACGAAATATTTATCAGTGTTATATTTACCATATTAAAGAAAGCTCCTCCTTTTTAATATTCTGAACAGGTCTGACCATTATTTTGCTGTGACTGAGCCTACAAGAATACGGCTACCAGATTGTATATATAGTGCATAGATGTCAACACATCCCGCATGCAGGAGTTAATATAAAAACATTTGTAGCAATTTGATATACCAACAAAAAAAAAAAGAAACCACTGTTTGCACTTTCTTAAATGTATTTTTTCCCAGGTAATAATCCAGAAAAATATAATTGTCATATTTACATCATACGACATCAGAAATGAATTAATATACAGTTTGATGTGTTTCATTTTTTCTCCACTAGAGAGCATTCTTACAATATTGCGTTCCTTTGGCAATAAATAGTATGATCTGGTTGCAGTGATAAACAAAAGAAGCAGATGAAGCGTACCTATCGTTTCTCATTTGTTTTCAAACATCGCAGTTTACATTAAATATATAAATATTTTAAAATAACTATAGTTAAATAATGATTTGTGAGTAAACAGCTTAATTTTATTCGTTAAATAGTCCTAACAAATGCCACTCTTGATTTCCAAATTCTCTAGATAAATTCACTCCTCACTTCGTGAGTCGTGAATTTATCGATAATTTGGAAATCACTCGTGGCATTACTTATGAGAATGATAAGGATGGTGATGGCCATATGATTTCGGGGACCGTTTGAGCCTTAAAGTTGTCATGACATTTGTCTTATAGGTGAGGAAAAACCCCGAAAAAACCTCGCCCTGGAGCCTGTCCCGACCGGGAATCGAACCCGAGCCCGCTGCGTGACAAGGCAGCACGCTACCTCGAGACCATAGTGGTGGACCCATATGGCACCAAAATCTCATTCTTTAAAAAAAATGGCGCTTAGCCGGTTGATGCATAACATCGTCTTAATAGCCTAAATTCCTTCTGAATTCGCTAAATGCACGCTGTTTTTTGCGGGGTGACCTTCAAACCGTAGTCAGTGAAGGATGTAACAAATGCTTTTAATCGCAAATAGCAAAATAACATAGTGGTGGGTAATCATTTGTGCATTACGCATTGTTGCGTCACATAGGCTAATTTGTCATTTACTACATCAAGGTCAGGGTCATGAGGTGAGTGGATTTCTCAACCGAAGTCTAAACCACGACCGCGGTTTTCCGATTTTTTTATCGTTTCCATAATAACCATAAAAACTGAAAATCTACGGCTATTAATTATAAAAATAAATACCTGAACCATGCCTATGGTTTAATAATTTTTGTGAACTTTCAGTCATTTTAAAGGTGTTATGGGAACAATAAAAAGTTGAGAAACCGGGGTCGTGGTTTAGACTTCGTTTGTGAAATGCACCCTTAAAATATTGTATTTAAAAAAGTTTTTTTTGTGTGTGTTGTTTTTCGATCCTGAAACCTAGTTCTAACTAGAGAGCAACGCCCAACAGGTGGAATCGAACCACTCTGACGTTAGTCAGCTACAGGTTTGAAGCCTGCACCCCGGACCACCGAAGTTCAGCTGGGCAAAGAGGACTGCTATCTGCTTCGTATATATACGAATCGTATAGTGGATTTGTACCATCTGCAGGTGCTAAGAGTAATTGCTCCTTAAAAAATTTATGTAATATTCTATCAAATTATGATATTCATATTTTCGAATAATGTATTATTTTCCATCAAACCGTTGTCTTAGATATTATTTTTTGTATCGTCTAATTTTTTTATATTTTATGCCTGATAATAGAATATAAGTAGTCTGCTAATCCCTGGAACTGATTATCCAGTTAAGCATACTATATCCACCAGTACTTTTTTAAATCACTATTTAACTCATGCCCCAAATGGGAGTCAATGACTAATCACATTTCAATGATTTTTTTTATTTACAACCAATCACAGTCGTTTTTCACCTCGATTTTTATAAATTTAACTTTATCATTTTTAAATCAAGCTCCTCTTTTTTTAACATTCTGAATAAATCATAACATTATTTTGCAGTAACTGCATGTGACTACCATATTGTATATATAGTACACGAATGTTAGCAGATAGTGCTTGCGGGATATAATACAAAAACATTTGTAGCAATTGATTATACCACAAAAAAAAACATTATTTGCACTTTCTTAAACGTATTATTTCCCAAAAAAATATAATTGACATATTTACATCATAGGACATCAGAAATTAATAACTTATAATGTTGGTTGTAAATTTCTCCACTAGGGTGCATTCTTACAATATTGCGATCCTTTGGCAATAAATAATATGATCTGGTTGCAGTGATGAACAAATGAAGCATAACAATCGTTTCTCATTTGTTTTCAAACATCGCCGTTTACATTAAATATATAAAGTGATCCCACTACAAGCCTCGGGAGGCCCATGGGGTAGTGGGAGGTTAAGGTTCCCACTTTTCTAGACAATCGGCACTTGATGTCAGCCGGATTGTCAGCCCTACGTGACGGCCGCCTTTACCCCCAGAACAAGCGTCTGGTACTCATTTCCGTTACAGGCTGAGTCGACCCCAAGGCCATGGTGCCGCCAGAAGGGTTGGGTTAGTTTAAAAATATTTTTTTAATAACTATAGGCCTATTTAAATAATGATTTGTGAGTAAACAGCTTTATTTTATTCGTTAAATGGTCCTAACAAATTCCACTCTTGATTTCCAAATTCTTTAGATAAATTGACTACTCACTTCGTGAGTCGTGAATTTATCGATAATTTGGAAATCACTCGTGGCATTACTTATGAATAATCTACTGGATTAGTTTCATAATATATTAAAAAACGTTTTATTTTATATTCTTCAAGGAAGTGTAGAGTTTTGAACAGTAAAAAAAAAAAGACTGTTTTTCTGAATTTGACTTCAGTCATGTTCTTGAAGATTATCTTGCTTTGGAAAGTTGGATTCTGCAACATATATTATGTTATCAATTCAGAAACCAAACATTATATATACATGTTTGTATATAACGGTATGTATGTGCCGGCATAAGTCTTGAACGCCTGGAGAAATTTCAACTAAATTCGTTACACATATAAATTACGGACCGGCAAAGTGACTGTAATGGGTAAAATACCCCTAGCATCCCTAGGGTGTAAGAGGGGATTAAAATTGAAAAATTATTGACGACGATCTATAAATATTACAGCTTAATTCTAGAACACCTGGAGTAATTTCAACCAAACTCAGTAACTTACAATCTGCAAAATATTCTATGGGGACACGAGACTCCTAGCACACCTAAAAATGTGTGAGGGGGGGGGAATCTAAAAATATTCTAAAATGATCAATATTTGTGTTGAATTCATTTTTTTTTTGTTCACTAAGACCATTAATGACAGTCCTGGTGACGTTTAGACTCAAATTTGACTCTTGGCAGTCCTAAGAGGAGTGAGGGGATGATGAAGGGTGAAAACTAGATTGGAAAATGGATCGAGATTAGTGTCGAATTCATTGTTTCCGGGGTCTCTAAGCTGATTGATGGTATTTAAGCCCAAGTTTGACATTAGCACCCCCTATGGATGAGAAGGGGTGAAAAATAAGATGTCAAAAGTGGCGAAGATTAGTTTTCGGGGTCGCTAAGCTGATTGGTGAAAGTTGTGATGCTATTTAAGGTCAAGTTTTATCCTTGTAACCTTAAAGGAATGAGAAGGGATTTAGAAATCTTCTTATACTCTTGTAAGCACATGTTTCCCTTAACAGAGATTTAGGTGTTCTCCCCCTACAGGGAAGAATTTGAACCATACCAATTTAGTTACACTTGTTTTCCTATAGATGTCATTTGAGTGGCCCGTGGTCAACGTTCCGCCTCATACTGACATAAAATGTCCAAAATGACCGAGATTGGTATCGAAATCATAGTTTTCGATTTCGCTTATCTGATGGGTGACAACTAGATTACGTTTAAGCCCATCATTGACCTTTACCACCCCTAAGGAGGAAAGGGTGAGAAAGGGATGAAAAATAACATTTTAAAAATAGGTCAAATTCATAGTTTCCTGAGTCGCTATACTAATTTGTCAAGTCCCAGTGACATTTAAGCCCCAGTTTAACGCCTAGAAGCCCAAAACCAAATATCAAACTGTCCCCGAACATCATCTGGCCACCATAATTATTATTCTCATATTCCCATATGCCTATCTATAAGCCTATGTGTGTAAATAGCGTGTTTCGTCTTAATGTTGTGTTATCTCGTACGAGGCCCTGAAATGAGCTGATTATCCATTCAGGGAGGCTCTCCATATCCTTGTGTGATTAGAGAAATATCTGTGAGATCCAAAGTTTAAAATCCCTCTCCCGACAGTTTGTGCCACTATATGGCCCGGTCGGCGTGGGGCATGTAAAAGTACCTATAAGATGAGAGTTAAACTACGATGGAGAAGGAGAAAAATAAGAATTAGTTAATATTTTTTAATAACGAGCTTTTTAATGTCATTAAAATCGCAATTCAAATCTGAAGCTATTGACAAATTGTGGTCATGACTTTTTTCGGACTTTAGGTTCTTTTACGTTTCGTAGAGCTACAACGGCTTCGTTTCCGTTCTAAGAAAATCATATAATGGTTTTTACACTTTTAAAAACCCATCTTCTGTAAATTTAAATTCATTCCCCATTTTGTATATTCTTCCATTAGTTTATTTATCATATATCTCATATCATCTTCATCCCCTGCAAGAATTATTTGATCATCCGCAAACAACAATGAATGTAGTATTTTTTCACCTATAGGAATACCCATTTCAGAACACTTTTTATACCATAAATTAATAGCCTGGTCTAGATAAATGTTAAAAAGAACTGGCGATAAACTGCATCCCTGCTGCAGGCCTTTATTTCACTGTGAATCTCTGTTAATTTATCCTGTATTTTTACTTTTATATAGACTATATCAATGGTCACACCCCCTGGAAGAAATAAACGTGATAAACGTGGCAAACCAAGATACAAATGGAAAACTTTTTTGTTTTTTTACTTTCTGGTTTAGGCAAGAGTTGCCTGTTCCGTCTTCACTAATAGATCTACTATCTGTTCCTAGGACGTCCGACATCCCTTCTTCCTCTTGGAAAATTTTATTTGGTAATCTAATTTCTTCCATTCTTTATACATGTTCTTTCCACTGTATATTGTTGTTAAATATCTTTTCTTTTATGGAGTAGACCTGCAGTTCTTCACGGATATCCTCGTTTCTTATCTGGTCCATTCTAGTGCAGCCTTTTACTCTTCTTAAAAAATTCATCTCGGCTGCTTGGATTTTACTTTCTTGTTTGGTAACTATAATGGATAATAGGAATTTGGAAGAAGGAGATTGGAATGATAGAAATAAATGGAAACTGAAGACGGCAAACCTGTAAGCGAGAGAAAGCCAAAGAAGAAGAATAAGAAGAAACCTCCATCTTACCCGGCCGATTTTGAACCCACAGACTTGGGAAACAGATGAACATGACAATCACTAGTTCACCAGGACTGACAGAACAGGAAATTATATAAATTTTACAAATCTTCCTCTTCTTACAATGACACTACATCCCAAAGCGGGTCCAGGCCTTTGATCTTCTCTACCCAGTGCTCTCTGTTACCAGTTCCTACAGTTCAGGATTTGTCAGGTTCCTTAAAAAGGTCATAGATTTCCTTATTATACCTCATTCTCCACCTTCAATTCTCTTTTACGGTCCATATATCCTTCTCAAAATCTTTCTTTCAAAAGTGTTAATTAAAATCTCAGAGCTCTTTGTCATAGTCCAGGTTTAAATTCCATGTACCACTATTGGACGTATGCAGGTTTTATATAGTCTTATTTTAACTTTCCTAAGAATTGAATTTTAGAATTGGAAGTAATCCATAATATGCCTTATTTGCTCTATGTATCCATCATTGTTATTAGTAATCATTTTGCCTAAATATGGTAAACTCTTTACTACTTCAAAAGTGTTTGTGCCTAAATTAGACCTTATTAATTAGGTCCTATTGTTTTCCAATAATATGGATATGACTAAAATAATAGTAAACCTACGACCATGGTTGTTCAAATAACTTACAACACATAACGTTATTTATCTGCCTATATACGTATGTATACTTTAAGGAATAACACTGAAATTTTACTTCAATTATTGATTGATTAATGTATTTATTGATTTATTTAGTTCCTGGCTAAATATTCGGAATTCTTCAAAGTTTTAAGTAAGTGTAGAAAAAATATTTGCGTTTTTAATTTTTTTCGAGGAACATGTTGGCATAAGGAGGTGCCCATATTGTGAACAAGTGGCCATGTGTGCGGAAAATATCGTCTGACCGGCAACTCTCTCTGATTGACCCGCACTTGAATATAAGTACCATCACCGTATCACCCATTGTGCTGCATGAGTACTTCTACTGTGAGTGTCTTTCAGTTCACTCCCTTCATGAGTATAGCCAGCTTCATTTCAAATGTGTTATGTAATAAAATATATTTATACAGAGTGATCTGAAAATTTTCAGATATTTGCAAAGAAGGTAGTATATAACAAAACAAGAACATAATTTCAATAAACAATATAACTTGTGTCTTAAAATTAATATTTTCTGAGTTATTATGTGTTATAAATAGGATAACTAGGACCAGATAACGTAGGTAAATCACACGCTATCTTACCGTCACAAGTAATCCATGTTCCAAAGGTCCTTTTAGTCCTAATCAAGCTTTCAAACCGTAACATGATGTATGATATTTTACTACAGGGTCTACATTATATGTTGTAAGCAGCTTCATGGCCTAGTGGTCAGCGTTTCTGACTACTGTTCGTGAGGTCCCGGGTTCGAATCCCGGTCAGACCGTAGAAATGTTTCCTTAAAGAGAATTAGTCCTCTGGTTTTCCCATGTTCTGGGATCTAGGTTAAGTTTAGGTAAGGACTCATCTGGCGCTTCATTATCATTCACACCCATCATATCATCGGGTTAACATAACTCAGCCTTCCAGGTGGCCCAAACTAAGAAATGGATTACAGTTCCGCCAATGCTAGGGAAGAAAACCAGAAATGTCATAAAAGACAACCTGGTGGCAATATATATATATATATATCCATCCATAGTAATTCTGTCCGAGGGCAGGTCTTTCACTGCAATCATAGCATTTTCATGCTATGCTTTGCAGCTTTACTAGGGAATTGTAGGTGTGTACAAAAAGTATTACATATAATTTTATCTCATAACATATTATATTGAAAGGGTCGTCTTTCTGGGTTATATAGACTGTGTATCTGGAAATGACATTCTGGATAACGCAAGTCAGTTTTTCCACTGCAATATTTCTGATTCATTTCGTAATGTTTTATTTTAGTTTCTCCAATGTGCGAGAATTTGTTGAATAAACCTTATCTTTCAGGTTACCCCACAAGTAAAAATCGCACGCCGTTAGGTCCGGGAAGCGAGGTGAAAAGAGAAGGTAGCACTTCAGCAGGAAATGTTTGAATACATTTATCACGTATCCGTCGAGCAGACTCATGCTTAAAATAATTTTTACGCACGAAAATACGATGCGCAAGCGAAATCAGTCTCACCATCTAGATAACGTTAAGTTGACCAACTGCATCCACGTACCTTGAAGGCCAAACCGTATGCGCGCGCCACCCGCTGAAACTAGTCGCGTAGCACATTTAAAAATCCCGCTCGAGCGGTTACAACTTATAATCTATCTATAATGTTCTGCCCGAGGGCAGTTCTTTTACTGCAATCATAGCATTTTCATGCTATGCTTTGCAGTTTTGCTAGGGAATTATAGGCGTGGTAGCTTCCCATTGCTTTCCACACTGGTGAATGATGATAATGATAAGGATGATGATGATGGCCGGATGATATTTGTCTAACAGGTGAGGAAAAATCTCTAAAAAGAACTCACCCAGGAGCCTGTCTCGATCGGGAATCGAACCTGGGCCCACTGCGTGACAAGGCAGCACGCTACCTCGAGGCCACAGCGGTGGACACAACTTATAATGCCGGTATAAGTTTTCCTTAATTAATCGTTTAGATTGTTGGCTTTGAGAACATTTTAAGGTCGTGTTGTATGAAGTTCCCCATGAATGATATGCACATACTTAGGAGAACACGTGTTAATGCCTGTCAGACGATCCAGTGACAACTAGTATTTTCCAGAGAATGCAAGATTCCGTCAGACGTAAGGCGAAAAGTTTCATTGTAGTGAATTGAGGTCTTATGGAGCACTTGCTACAAAAGTTGGATCAAAGACTTTGATTCCAGGGATCCGTGTTTAAGGCTTTTTCATACTACCTCATCTGTAAATATGAAACACTTCTCACAGGCGAACTGTCAACCATTGCATGCCGAAATCTACATTGAAATTTCTTCCAGAGAAGCGTTGTTATGTACAAAGGCGTGTCAAAACGTATCTGCCGTTTTTAACTGCAAGACACTAAAATCCAGCGCCAAATATCTTATTTAAACTATAGAGACGTAATACAACACATTCTGGCTTCAGTTTCTGTGCCTTGCAGTTAAAAACGGCTGATACTTTTTTGACACGACCTTGGTATATCACAACGCTTCTCTGGGAGAAATTTCAACATAGGTTTCGGCATGCAATGGTTGACATTTCCCTTGCTAGAACATTCTGTATAACAGAATTTTAAAATGTATTGTATTAATATGGTAAAAACTTAAAATATAAAATTATGGAATATTATAAAAGTTGATGGTAAAAAATGCGGTAAGTTGGTTTGGTAAGATTTAAATACTTATGATTCCATTTTAAATCCACCACACTGATTGTGTTCGGAATTAAACGATTTGGTCACAAGTTGTAGAATGTGGAAAAAAAATAGAGGATCCATCGTGCTTCAGATTCTATTAAACGATATATTATGTATAGCTGCTGACATTCAGCTGTTTATAGACCTATATCAAAGAGATGATTTCACCTCTATGGGACACGTGGCCCCATACCCCTTTATGGCTATGAAATGCTCAAAGGGCCATATATGGGTTAGATTTAAATTTAATCTTATTCTATTCCTCAGCCCAAATTTAATATTTTTTCCCCCCCTTCAGAATCAGGCCATAGCTGTCTCCATTAGGGTAATATAATAGCCTACATACATGCCGTATATTCAATATTGCTACAACTCTGTAAGGAGTTTCATTTTCATAGTGAGGAACTATTTATATTCTTAAATATAAGTTACACAATTATTGTATAACGTTTATTTTTTATTGTCGAAAAACACCTGTTAAAAGATGTATAGCCTTCACCGTGATAACTAAAAAATAAAGAAAAAATCATTCGCTTTACTAAGTTCATTTCAACATCTTTAAAAAAATAAATGAACCCTTTATCAAAACTTAATTTGGTTTTGCCAATCTATTTTTTCTCATCCATGAATTTATTATTATTATTATTATTATTATTATTATTATTATTATTATTAACAAAGATATAAAAGGCATGTATAAAGGCAATACATATAAAATGGGCTATTTTTGCCTCTTACGTCCTTTTCATTGGACTTACAACCCGGTGCCTGGGCGAATCGCTTATAGGTACCGTATGCACCAGTGAACCATTGCTTATTAGACAGATACTCAATGATAGAACTTCTTTGATTTATGGTTATCAGCATGCAGGTCAATCGCCGAAGACGGCATAGATAAGACAAGGAAACATATTCACGCCCAAGGTTATGATTTAAAACCTCCTACCTCACCGGAAATCGAACCCGGGCCGCAGAAGTAGGAGTTAGGAATTCTAACGACCACGTCATTCAAAAAATTGAAATTAGTATTTCCTTTCCAGTATTTATCCTTCAAATCATAATTTAAACATGGATAACATCATAATATTATGCTTAATATGTGAAGAACCAGAGAATCTGGAGAAGAAAGGAAACTATGATTTAATGTACCAGAAAGGTAAATGCTTGGGCTATGGAAAGAAGAACAGGAAAACTATGTGGCTGATTGAGGACGAAAATAATGAAGAAATAGCAGACAAACAGGGAATTATGAATACGTGGGAGATATATGTAGAAGAGCTATGTGAGACAAGAAATCGTCCGGCTAACTTGGATATAGAAAATGAAGAAGACGTATCAGAAGATGAAAAAGGATTTTCATTTCTGAAGAAAGAAGTTGAACTAGCAATTAAGAAAGTGAAAAGTGGGAAAACAACAGGGGTAGATGGAATCCCCATTGAATTGGTTAAATACTTGGGTGAAGGAAAGAAGGGAATTCTGCTTTTATGCAACAAGATATATAAGAAGGTGAATGGCCCGAAGAATTGACTGAGACAGTGTTAATACCAACCGAAGAAAAATAATGCGAAGAAATGTAAGGAGTTCAGGACTATCAGCTTGATATCACACTCTGCAAATATTCTCCTGCGAATTCTGAATCGGCGTTTACGTTCTACGATGGAAAGCGAATTGGAAGAAGAACAGTTTGGCTTCAGGAAGGGAAAGGGTGCGAGAGATGCAATTGGACTGATACGAACAATAGGAGAAAGATATATAGAAAAATATTAAATAAGTTTATGTAGTATTTTGTTGACCTGGAAAAGGTATTTGACAGAGTGAATTGGATTAAACTCATGAAGATCTTGAAAAAAATTGGCGTCAACTGGAAGGAGAGGAGCCTCATAAGTAATATGTATATGAAATAGCGGATAAAAGTGAAGATAGGAGAAGAAATGTCAGAGAGAAGAGAAATTGGAAGGGGGGTACAGCTGGATGTCCTCTATCACCTACTCTTTTACACATCTACCTGAAAGACCTAATGAGAACTGCCTCAGGAATACGAGAGGCGTAAACATGGGAGGAAGAAGAATTAAGTTCATACGATTTGATGATGATGATGACACTCAGGAGCATGCTGATGGAGCTTAAATGACAAGTGCGAGGATTATGGAATGAAGATAAATATAAATAAGACGAAGGCAATGATTATAGGAAGGAAACCAAGATAAACATGAGGATAAAAGATGAGACCATTGAGCAAGTGGAGATCTTCAAATGCTTGGGTTGTACTATCAGTAGTAACATGAACCGCGGTCAAGAAGTATAGCAGAGGATGACAATGGCGAAAGAAACTTTTAACAAGAAGGGAAGCATTTTCTGCAGACCTTTGGAAAAAGAATTGCGGAAGAGGCTAGTGAAATGCTTTGTGTGGAGTGTAGCATTGTGTGGTGCAGAGACTTGGACATTTCGACGGAATGAGGAAAAGCGACTGGAAGCTTTTGAGATGTGGATATGGAGAAGGATAAAACGTATAAAATGGACCGACAAAAAAAAAAACAAAGATGTGCTAGACAGAGCGGGTGAAGGAAGAACAATGCTTGAACTCATAAAGAAGAGGAAATTAAATTGGATTGGCCACTGGCTAAGAAGAAACTGCTTGCTGACGGATGCCCTAGAAGGAATGGTCAACGGACAGAAAGAGGCAGAAAAATACATCAGATGATAGACAATATTAAAATAAATGGTTTGTATGCGGATACAAAAACGAAAGCCGAGTTAAAGAAAGAGTGGAGAATTCTGAGTTTGCAGTGAAATACCTCTTGAGCAGAACACTATGCATGAATACCACAACACCCCATTTAATTGTAGCCCACTATCCCGCTTCCCGTAACTGGAATTCCGTACCACAAAAAAAAAAATCAGGAGCTGCCGGACGGTAGAATAATTTAAAAGAAATGCTTTATCTTTGATTTAATATTGTATTGACTCTGATCTATTTGAGTATGTGTTAATTGGCCCAAAGAAAAGATGGAAAGAACAGCAATTTGGAGCCGGAACAGGCTAGCAAAAAGCCTAAACCGTGACGGAGAAGAAGACTAATTGACAGTTCTTATATAATTAAAGCCCACCGGTGTGGTCTGCCCACCGCTGTGGTCTCGAGGTAGCGTGCTGCCTTGTCACGCAGCGGGCCCGGGTTTGATCCCCGGTCGGGGCAGTTTTTCTGGGTGAGATTTTTATCGGGGTTTTTCCTCACTTGTAAGACAAATGTCAGGAAAACTTTAAGGCCCAAATGGTCCCCGAAATCATATGGCCATCATCATCATCATCTTCCTTCACCGGTGTGGAAAGCAACGGGAAGCTACCACACCTACACAATTCCCTAGTAAAACTGCAAGCATAGCATGAAAATGCTATGATTGCAGTGAAGGACCTGCCTTCGGGCAGAATTACTATGGATGGATATAATTAAATTTATTATTATTATTATTATTATTATTATTATTATTATTATTATTATTATTATGTAGTAGTAGTAGTAGTAGTAGTAGTAATAGTAGTAGTAGTAGTAGTAGTAGTAATAGTATTAGTAGTATTAGGGCTATATCATTGTAATCTGTATTTTGTATATTTGTGTTTATTGAGTGAAAAGAAGGCTTTATGACTTCAACTCTACAAACATAAATAAAACTATTTTTTTTCTACTCCATGACATGACAGGCCTAGAAGGTCCTTGGCCTACCAGCCGGCAGCTGGCCTCATATACATACACGTGTTCTTTACAGAGGTGGACGATCATACAGCCAGTATAGGGTGGTATGTGGTCAGCATTAAGATTCACCAACCGTTATAGCTGGTTTCTCAACCTGAACCGCTATTTATTGTAGTTACCCAAATTCCTCAAATGCTGGGTGGGCACCGGTTCCATACTGGCTAAAATTTCTTAAGAAAATGTCTTTCTTCATGGAGACTCGAACCAGCGCTAAGTCCGTAACTTTGTACAAGGCATGACGCTCGGCTACGGTGCGGACCATTATTATTATTATTATTATTATTATTATTATTATTATTATTATTATTATTATTATTATTATTATTATTATTATTATTATTATTATTATTATCATTATTATTATTATTATTATTATTATTATTATTATTATTATTATTATTATTATTATTATTATTATTATCAATATCATTATCATCATCATCATCGTCGTCGTCGTCATCATCATCATTATTAGTAGTAGTTTAGAGTAAAGAGGGCTGTAGTGTTACAAATTTAAACTACTGTAGGCCTACAGGCTAGTCTTATACAAATTGCGTTAACATTGGGTAAAATAATTGATGAATGTACAAAATGAAGTCCTTAGGTTAAATGTTGTTATCTAAATAATTCAATAGTTTATAAACGATAACAAATCAAGTTGCAAGATGCAGAGTTCAAAGTTTTTAACAGCTTGTAATTGTTTTATACTTTGCCCTAACGATAACCTCCTGATCTTCCAGACGTTATATATAAAAATTCCAAAATATGCAATAGTTTGATTCGGATTAGAAGTTAATTTGTTACCGTTCTTGTGTTTTCTTCCGTAATATTCTAAGATCTACTTTCAAAGGGTGCAAACACTATTTTATTTTCTCTCGTTTTAATATAAGGATGCCAGAGAGGACGTTTCCTAAACTTCCAATATAGTTAACGTAGAGGTTATTTTTTGTGCCAGTATAGAGGTATTTTTTGAGTACAAAAAGTTTTATGACTAACCCCACATAGAAGATCGATTAATGATTGACAATTGGTTAGGAAATATATCATCTTTAATATCTCATAGATATTCTCAATCATCAACATGGAAAAAATGATTAAAAAATACTATTTAACTCGTAGACCGATAATTTTGTCTCTTCCTGTTAATAAAATTGCCTCTTCCTGTTCGTAATGAGAGATATATCCGCAAATTAACTTATTTGACAAGGATGTACGATCAATATGGTACAGCAATAAATGCCAAAAGAAAACTTCAAAAATTACCAGAAAAAAAAAGGTTAGTTCTGTTGCTCTAAAAAAATATTAAATATTGTATAATGAATCTGCATTATTGTTAATAGTTATATATCATAAAATCATCTGTTATTGATTTTTCCCAAGCCCAAATAGATTAACAGTAAAGATATGCTATTTATAACTATACAGCTGGCTTAGAAATTTCCCGAAAGTAAGATCGGAATACATAACCTCACATTTGTTAATATTAAACATTATAATTATTTTTAGCTTCTGGTGTTGTATTATTCGCTAAATAGTCACTCCAAATCCAACGCGAGGTTAGTTTTTCATTAGACAAAATCACTCGCGACTTTGTCGATCGTAATATTTTCAGAAAAACACAACTTCTTGTTAGATTACTGTTGATTATTATTGTCTTCGCGATTGTAATTAAATATAAGGCGGGGAAAACTAATTACTCTGTGATAGTGGTGAAAATGAGGTACATAAAGTACAATACTACTGGAGTGAATCAAATATAAACAGGGATTTAATCTGGCGGTTCTTGGTAGTAATCAGAAAGTGCGCAACTATGATTGGGTGTTTATGGGGATGTCAATGGAATTTTTAAGAATCGTCGAAAATACATATTATATTGCGACTAGTCTCATGAGCTAGTGGTCAGATATTCTGACTACAGTTCATGGGGTCCCGGGTTCGATTCCCTGTCAGACCACAGGCATTTTTTCTTAAGGGAATTAGTCCTGTGACCTCCCATGATCTAGATTTAAGTTAAGTTTAGGTTTACGGATTCTTCTGGCACTTCATTATCATTCATCGCTTATCGTAGCATCGCGTAATTCCGCCTTCCAAGGGCCCCAACTTAAGAAATGGGTTTCATTTCCGCCAATGCCAGAAGAGAATACCAGAAATATCACAAAGACATTGATGGAGGTATTGCTAAAAAAATATTATATTATGATTATCTTGTAGAAGATTTCCGGGCTGTTGGCCGTGGTCTTGAGGCTTGTAGTTCCCCGACGTTTCGCCAGAGACTGCGTCCGGCATCCTCAAGACAAGACAACGTCGCGGAACTACAAGCCTCAAGACCACGGCCAACAGCCCGGAAATCTTCTACAAGATCATCATAATAACTCCGGCCGTGAAAGCCTAAGTCAAAATATTATATTGCTTCTGAAGGCAACAATTACATCAATACAGAAATTCAGGCGCAAACGAGTTGATTTCCATGGACTAGTGGTTACCATACTAGCCACTGGTAATTTCGCAGATTCAAACCCGGTCGGGGTCGAATGATTGTTCAAGGTGTAAAAATTGTCCCGTGTTGTAGATTTACGGGCACATAAAACACCATGTCTAAAAAAATATACAGGCCTATGATCAAAATTTCACGTTCAGATTTGAAATGCGACGCTAATGACCTGAATTCTTACATAAAAATACACACAAAGAGAACTAAATATTCTATGTCATTGTTAGTTTTTTCTCATCTTTCTATCATGTACATTTTATATTTCATTCGTTAAATCTAGATTAAATCAAAATATTTTGTAAATAATAATTATATCGTAGACATACCATGTAATATTTATGTTTATTGGTGATTTAGATGTAAGAATATATATTTTTTTATTTTTATAACCTGATTGAGTGGTAGACAAGACCTTAAGGTCTTAACTTTGCCAGGTAAAATAAAGCTATTATTATTATTGTTATTATTATTATTATTATTATTATTATTATTATTATTATTATTATTACTAGATTCCGGATTATGTGCAACATAACAAGCTCGAAATATGCATGTAAATACTTAAAATATGCATAAAAATGCCAATATATGCAATACCAAATAATAAAAAAAGCATAATTATTACTTTATTAGATATTTTATTTCTAAATTAACATAATGATTAGTATTTTTTATCTATTCATTAATGCTACAATTTATCACTGAAATGATAAATTAATTATCAATGCAGTATCAGGCAAAATTATTGTTCACAAATTAAAATATTCTTCATTTTGCTACTATTGTAAACAGAAACGATGAGGTACTGTTTAAAATTTCAGTGGTAAGGTTGTGTCTTCGATCCCTCGAAATATGTTTATAAACAGAAAAGAACCGTTCTACATCAATTGAAGTAAGTGGGGAGTATTTGAATTTGGGTGCTATTTTGACACTTATTATTTCTGGCAAAAGCTCGGTCGTCCCATTTATAAAATTATTAATTTGACACAAAGGTTCAAAGCCTGCGTTATCGTTCAAAATGTTTTCAAACTTTTCTTCAAGTTTGCTCGGTAATACTTCGGCAATAAGTTCAATTGTCGGATTTTATCCATTAACTGAATAGATTCAATCAATGCCAAACCTTGAGTTTCAAGCTTTTTAATAATTGCAGGTATATGGGCTAATCACAGCTATGTTTTTTTTATACTGGAATCGTTAAATGCTTCCTTGCACTGACAAACTGCCAAAACCTCTGCACTATCGAAATCGTTTACTACATTTTTGATGGTCTCGAAATGTTCATTATAAAACAACACAGATTTTTATAATGTTGTAAATGTAGCGCAAAAAAAAAATATTACTGGTTTTTAGTTAAAATATGCAATACCTGGTGAAAAAGGTCTAAATATGCAAATGCATATAATCCGGTCTCTAATTATGACGTAGTGTTACTATAGCAATAAGATAAATCAAAATATTTGAAAATTTATTTTCATGTCACTTGAGTAGTAAGAAACAAGATGCAGAAAGATTATCATCATTAGCAACAGCATCAGTTTTTAATTATTTTGCTGTACCGTTAGACGCTCGTATCTCACCGCTGGCGGTGGGGCCCCGAGATCGAATCTCGGTCACTCCATGTAGGTTTCGTGGTGGACGAAACGGAGCTTGGCCAGGTTTTTCTCGCGGTTTACCCCGTGTTCCCCATGCCACAATTTCATTCCACCATTTCTCCATACTCATCCATTTCATTGCCTTTCATTTCGTTCATCTGACCCTGTGATGGTGCGTCAGGCGTGGTCGTCCGGCACCCTTGTCATTCACAGTCCTCTATATGATGGGGGCTCATCTCATCTCATCCCTCGACCCGACCCTGAGTTGGACACAAATATTTATTTTTTATTTATTTCATAATTAATGTTTGGATACATTTTGTTTTTTTTATTCTCCATACTTCACTTAGCTTTTCTTTATATATATTTTATTTTTATTATTCAGGTTCCACAAAACATGAGCTGACATCATCGTCCTGTTTTGAAGTCATCTTTAATTTCCTTCAAAAGAGATACTACAACATGGCTGGTAACAAGAAATTTAGTGGAACATACTTTTATTTAATTATAATTCTTATTTTTAATGTATAAAACAGGTGCTGAGACAGAAACTACTATTAGTACTAAGATAGTTTAACAACAATGCAGTGACAAATAAATTTTAAGGTTCGTATATTGGCATCATTGGAAAAGTGTTTGCTGTTGACATAACCTATAATCAAATGATGTTCACAGTGCAATAAAAAGTTCAATTCTGTTACTGACTTCTCATATTGAAGTTTTTAGTGACAGTTCATAGACAGTTTAAATGACAGTGTCCTCAGCAGCAACCACAAGAGAGACTTACAATAACAGCTTGGCACCAAACAGTGGCGGAGCGTGGAATTTCGACAATGTTAGCCTCATTTTATTTACAGAAACCGTAGCCGAGTGGTGAAGGCAAGAAGCCGTGGCGCAGAGCTACGGGACTTGCGCTAGTTCGGGTCCCCATGTGGAAGACATTTTCTCATGGAATTTCGGCCAGTATGGGACCGGTGCCCACCCAGCATCGTGAGACATTTGGGTAGCTACAATAAGTAGCGACTCCAGGTTGAGAAAACCAGCTATAACGGCTGGGGGACACGACATGTCACCCTTACACTGGCTAGATGATCGTCTACCTCTGTGATTAATGCATGTGGAGGTGAGGCCGGCTGGTAGGCCTTGGGCTTTCTAGGCCTGTCGCGCTTGGAGTAATATGGATATAATATTGTATTTATTATATTATTTATAGTAAGTAAATGAACTTCTAAAAAGAACGACATGCAGTATTAGGAGTATAGGGCTTAGGAATTCGAAGCGGGTAATTGGACATATTAATAGGCAATTAAATATATAAATGCATGATTTTAAAACACATATATTCGTCTCCAATTCCAGCCGGTTTCTACAGATTGTAAGTGAGCTTTGTACGTCGGTAGCCTCGTATTCTATTAAAGATACTAAGGGTGAGATCTCTTGTTTTATTTTATTGAATAAGGTAGCGGATATAGTACATATTAAGTCGTTTTGAACATCATGTGATGTGCCAACGAACACAGTAGAAATTTTCAAATCGATTCTTAATTTGTCATCTATAGTGCAACAATTCAATATAATTAGGTCCTACCTCTTTTGTTAGATTTGGGGCCCCTAAATGGCAGCTTTGTTCGGCTAAGAAATACACAGCGCCTATTAGGCAGCTAACAATGTACTTGTTTGCTTTAACATTTTCGTTTATGCTTATCCGTATTAATTTTGATAGCCCGGCTTCGGGACTCTTCATTTCTAGTGGTCATACTTATGTAGCGCTATTTCACAGTTAACATGAACTTCAGATAGTTCATGTCGTTTTTCAGCACATGAAAACTATTTACATCGAAAAACCCCCTTCGTTATCCAAACATTTTTCTCTGTCGAAAATAAAAGACAGGGCTAACAGTAAAGGGAACTTCCTGCAGCCATATGTCATATTCATACCTATCTTCATGTCCGTCATTAAACGACGCACTTTTGGTTTTGTATGACTTATAATGCTATTTAAATTAGGAGTTGGTTTATAACTTTCTTTCTTTTTAAGTAAGCTTCTGCAGGTAAATGGATGATTTAACAAGTCTTCAATAACTAAGCACATTCCTCTCCCATGATATTTATTTAGTGGTTTAATTACTGTATTTGATACGCTCAGAAGCACACGTGTACACAGGACTTCTCGGAACAGCCGAAACCTCGCTGTTAGCCGTTTTTAGTGTGCTAACTATAGCAGGATTTTAATATCATAATAAATATGAAAGTTAAAGTTAATAATCTTGTATTTTAAAATTATTTTAATATTTAAATATAACTTAAATAAAGAAAAAAAATCTAAATAATTATTCATTGTTGAATAAAAATGTCTCAGTAACAATTAAAGGAATTGTATTACATAACAGTCTTTCTAAATAATGCTTTTAAAATTGTTTTAAGTCATTGTTGTCAGAATTATAAAGCTTTCTGTTGTAACTGTAATAAGAACACCTGCTTTATTTCATATTTTTAAATAAAAGTATACAAAATTCTGATTGGATGTTAAAACAATTAATTTTTTGATTTAACAAATCAAATTTAAACATTATATTAACCAATAGAATTTAAATATAAAATCATGTAATGTAATAATGTTCTTTAAATTCTATTAAAGAATTACACTATTCATTCTATATACAACTTCCAACAAAGATAGAAGCAAGAAGAGATCTCTTAATAAAATGTAATATTTAATACAAGAATAATAATTGATTCAAGAAAAGAAAATAATTTAATTTTAATTGACAGTGAAGAATAATACCACATATATTTACTTGATCTGCTGGGAAATTAAATAGTAAATAAATGTACAATTATTTCTACAAGAAACAGTTTTCAGTGATTGTGAAGTGTTTTCCTATCCAGTGTACCAACTTCCGACCTTGAGAATAGAATCCAGCTCTACCGAAAATTAAACCCAACCTGAACCAGTAATTCTTTTTGGGACACCAATCCTTCAAAAGTTACTACAACATCGGACATGAAGAGAGTTAGCTGCTTCAAAACATCGCCACAACTTGGGAAAAGAATTACTTCTTCTAACAGGTCAGTTACAGAGTAGCATTGAGTAGCCTGGTACTCGGCTTGAAATGCAGTACGATGTACTACCGATCTGCTTGAATGCGCCTGCGCAAAATATTCTCAAGATCTCGTTCCATGTTAGCCTCAGGAGCATAGAGAACCGAAGGAGGACGGCTAACAGTGTGCGGATTTAAACACGTTGAAGCATATTGTATAATATTGGAATGCTACAGTATATACGCAACGCGTACAATATACGAGTGCATTATTATGTTACTATTGTTTACAACATTTAGACTACTATCAATGCATTGTTGTATCTCGTTCCGGTATTATGTTTTGTTTTAATTAAATATCAAAGAGTCTAATTCTGACTTTGAAAGTGTTAGTCGGGCTAACAATGCCGTCTTTACCATAAGGGCACAGGGGCCCGTGCCCAGGGCCCCCATCCTCACGGGGATCCCGAAAGGTCGATATATTCGCTTACACTACGCTCAGTATGATAATCTTCACTCGTTCTCCTGTGACAGAGCGCCAGCCATCAGCTCGTTCTGTAACTCACCCATGCTAGAATTTGCCACTTCAGTGTCCCGTAGAATAAATAGCTAAACTACACCATCTAGCGGTCACC
Organism: Diploptera punctata; assembly: GCA_030220185.1. Classification (NCBI taxonomy): domain Eukaryota; kingdom Metazoa; phylum Arthropoda; class Insecta; order Blattodea; family Blaberidae; genus Diploptera; species Diploptera punctata. Next base: position 976,792 of record JASPKZ010010273.1, read on the forward strand.
TACACAAACCACTCCGATTGCAAAATCGAGCTTTCACAGTCTATACAATGCCTATAAATACTACATAGATTTTGTTCTACTTAATAGAAATTGATTAATATAAGTGTTGACGTTTCGTTTTTAAATACAGTAAAACTTGTTCAAAGCGGAATCGCATGGGACCAATTTTTTCCATATTAGACAAAATTCCGCATTATAAAAAAACAAAAATTGATTAACCAATCTTAGATTATAGAGTACCAATTGCATGGGACCAATTTTTTTCCACATTAGACAAAATTCCGCATTATAAAATGTCTCTTAGGCGCGTATCCTGAAATTGAAGTATGCAGTTTCGGTTTCCACTCACTAATTATACTTTCATCCATATCCTTTGATTCTCCGCAAATTTCATTCCACGATACATTGTGTCGTTAAAAAACTGTCCAGCCAACCTGAAGATGCCTTGAAATCGTTTTCCCTAGGGTTATAGCAACAGCTAGAACTTGACTTTGGAGCATGGGTCCAAAAATTTGGAGATTTTTTTATCGTGTACTTGTAAAACATTCCCACATTACTTCCGCTTTTTTTTTCTCGTCTTCATTTGATCAGATTTCCTTGCATCCATACATTAATTTTTTCTTTGCGTTTTAAAATCTCATGAACTTGGGTTTTTCCACATTTAAATTTAGTCAATATTTCGCGTACTGAGTGTTTGTTTTTCTTTATCTTCAATCACTTTCACTTTTTCGTTTAATGACAATGATACATACGATTTAGCCATCTTTATTCCGGAAATTCAGAACGCTACCTGTGAAAGATACGTACACAATCGGTCTCAGATCTTAAACTAATTTTAAGATTTTACAGTGCACTGGTTATTTGTAAGACAGATGTCACACGCCAAATATTTGTAAACGAACCTGTATTTCGCATAACGGGTGTACAGTGAGGACAAAATAAATTTCAGATACGGGTAGAAACTCTACTTGTTGCGGCAGGAATCATCCCTTACTGTTATTTCGCCTAATGGAATTCAATGAAGTGGAAACTAATTTATTTCTCTCTGTTTTTCTGCCTTATAAACATTTTTTTCATGAATTGCGTAGAAATATCCTTCTGTTTCCGCGTTGGACAGAATTCGTTTTATACAAAATAAATGCATGCAAAATTACTATTATTTCGCCGGGACCAATAAATTTGTTCACATTAGACAAGTTCCGGATTAAACAAGTTTTACTGTAATTTCATTATTTCTAAAATAATATATTTAAATGGTTCATATAAAAAGAAAAATTGGCAGCTCAAAAATAAATAATCAAAAAACTTCCTAAATTCACTTCATTTTTTACGGTTGAAGGAACAAATAAACTGACTGATTCTTTACCCTCATCCCATAAGATTAAAATAGTTCTTCAGAAGAATGTCAATGGGAAACAGTGCTTTCGTGTGACAAAAATGACAAACACACATCATATGTTGAACCCTTCACTTCAAGCTATTGTGAGTTAATAACTACAAGCTTGGAAAATATATCTTCTTATCCTCATACGTACTGTGAAGCAGTACACAATATTTGGATTCAAAAAGGGCCAGAGGTTTTGCGAAATAAAAATTGTGACTTCTACAAGTTTTCTAGATTCAAGCGGTAAAACTATATACTTGACTAAAAATATTTTCACCCGTAATTGATGAATGGTGAGTATTTACAAAGAAAATTACTCCATTATTCACCGTCGAAGAAATCTGTGTACTGTTATTGCTGCCGTCTATTTAATACTATTACTGGTACTGGACATAATTTGAGTTCTCCGAATGGATATAAAGATTGGAAGCATATAAATAACTTATTAATGGGGCATGAGAACAGTTTACAGCACAGGTAATTAGTGATGAATTATATCTTAAGAAGCAAAACTACAGAACGAGTTGACAATGAGTTACTGTCCCAATATAATAGAAAAGTCGATTATTGGAAGAATTTACTTAGAGGAATTGTTGCAGTAGTGAAATATTTGACTTTTTGTGGTTATAATGATATATTGGGGTCTCGTAATAACTGGAATTATTTGGGATTCTTAGAACTGTTTGGTGAATTTGATCACTTTCTTGCTGATCATATATGAAACTGCAGAAATCATGGAAAAGGAAGTACATCGTATTTGTCTGCAAATATTTGCAATTAGTTTATTAATATAATGGGACAGCAAGTTTTAAAAAGAATTGTTAACAAACTAAAATCATCCAAATATTACTCTATTAGCGTGGATTCTTCGCCAGATCTCTCTCACGTTCACCAACTGCCCTTCATCTTTAGATACATAAAATTCAGAGAGCTTATTGAGAGATCTTTGCAATTTTTGCCTATGGATGAACATAATGCATCATAGATACTATTTTAAAACTTTTTTGAAAACCTTGATATTCCCATAAAAGATTGTCGTGGGCAGAGTTACGATAAAGCATCAAATATGGTTGGAAAGTAATCTGGTATTCAGTTAAGAATAAAAGAAAAATGTGAATTTACAATTTTGTCCCATGTGCGGCACATTCGCTAAATTGAATAGATGTTCAGGCTATTGAATGTGTTTGTGAAGCACTGGCATACTTTCAGTTTATCCAAAAATTGTTCAAGTTGTTCTCGGTTTCGACTAAACTATAGAAAATTATGACAGAGTATTAGGGTGCAAATAAAGTCTGAGGTCTCTCTCGGAAACTAGATGGTCTGAACATGCTAATAATGCTATTAATGCATTGAAAATTGGTTATTTAAATATTTCTGAAGGTTTGTCATCAATTGCAAGTGACATCAATCAACAAGGAGAAGACGAAACGAGAACGAAGCCCTAAGTATAAAAAAAAGGAAGAAAGAATTAGAGAGTATTCTTCTAATGGAGATATGGAATGATGATATTTTGGGAATTATGAATAAAACAAGCTTAAGTTTACAGAATAGCAGGCCTACTAAGACCATGGACGTTACTTACGTTATTTTCAAATACTTGTAATCTTTTCTCCTCCCTTAAAGTTTTATTGTAACATTTTTTATGGATCATCAGAGACTTCACAATTGAATGGAATAGAAAAATTGCATGTAGATACGTTTATTCCTATATCGACACATTATATGCACATTCATGTTTCACATACATTATTACTTTTATTTTCTTCTTCTTCTTCTACTACAAGGTTTAGGCTATGCAGCCTGTTCCGGCGAAGTTAAAAGTGGAGTCCATCTTCTACGTGATCGGCCAACATCTCTTGTTCCTCTGGGATTATACAGGAAGGTTCTTTTGGTATTCTTTTGTTGTTCATTCTCATTAAGTGTTCTGTCCATTTCTTATTATTTTCGCTGATTTTAGCTTCAATTTTATATATATTTAATTCTTCTCGTATAGTTTCATTCCTTATTCTATCCGCTCTTGTGCATCCTTTCACATTCCCCAGGTGGTGGATAGGGGAATGCCTCCTAAATATAGGTGGCACCGGGGAAATGAAATACCCGGGGTGAACCAAAATCAGCATAGCGTCTGTTCCAGATTGGACGGCTATAATGGGCAGGTAGAGCTCAGAGCCGAAGAGAAGGCAATCTACCTAAGGGAAGGCACCCTAAAAACAAAGTTGAAGCAAGTTGGGAGGCTGTAAAATTGCAATCCCACCACCCAACTATATCTGCGCAGCCCTTGTAAGGTGGCCAGATGAATGTTCTATTACTAAAAAGCGAAGGAGAAAGCCAGACAGAAACACTGATGATGGACCAGGCAAGAAAAGGACAATACTTTTATTTTACTTTATATAAATAATGATAAAAAAATTAGTTAATTATTAGGGTAGAATTAATGCCTATTTAATTTTTATGTTTACTATAATTATATTTTAACATAAAAGTTTGTTTCAAGCTATCTTTAAGTCTGTATTTTTTATTTATTACAGGAACATCAAATTTCGACACAAGCAAGGCAAGAGGTCTGGTCCGTGTGACTATGGAGCAGAAAGTGACCTACGAGTTTCTTAAAATGTAGTTTAACTTGAAATAACAAAATGCGTGGGATATGATTAACTTTTGTAATATCATGATAAGGATAAAAGAAAGAATAAAGGCTCAAAATATGTCAATTGATTAAAAATAATGTTAATTGCTTTCTGTTCAATTAACATTAAGGCTATATGGGAAAGACATAAAATTATACTATTAAGCTATTTCTTATTGAATTTGAATAAGAAACTTTTCTTTGCATTCTAATATTATCATAATTATTAGAACTATAGTATGTACTTCCCTTGCTTTAGATGTGAATAATTAAAACAATATTTATACCAGTGCTATAGCTTAAATTTCATGTCTTAGAATGCTATGTTCTTTTAATTAGTATCATGCTTTATATATATATATATATACCAGTGGTGGCTGGTGGATGAAAAAATAGGTGAAGTGATGACATGATGACTATTTAAATATAGTACAACCCTCAAGATTTGTCAATTCAAAGAAACACATTAATTAAATCGGAGAGTACACAGTCTTGCATTTTTCCTTAGAGCATCTGCGATTGTATTACGATTTTTTCAAAAGTTTTCAACTACAAATATCACTTCAAATGCTTCTCGGAATCTTTATGCTTATTTAAAGCACACGTCATATTTTGAAAGTCACAAAACCTTTTTTATTCCAGACACCAAATTTATTTACTAAACAAAACACATCACCAACAAAAGATTTTTTGTAATGTCACATGACTGCATAACCATGAGTACTGTTCAAACCAAGAATTTTTTTCATGAAGATTGTATGACTTGACAGTACCATTAAACGAGCCCGGTGTAACAAGAAGTAATATGCTATTTGTATTTTAAGAAATCAAAGTAATTTAGGTAGAAATTATATTTGAAGAGAAATATTTATGCTCAGACTGGGGGATGAACCCAGGAGCTTTGGCTTTCTATGCCGCGAGGCTACAAAAATGCTCACCATTGAGTCAAACTAAAGGGAAATCTGAAATGTAGATACTGTGGCACCAATTGAAGGCAATATACTAAACCAAAACACCCTTATTGTCCAACATAAATCCAATTTAAGCGCTGACGTGTTTCGCTAAACCACATCTTCACCCCCAGTCAGAATTTTAGAAGTCTATAATCGGTTCTCTATGGTCTGGATATCGTTAGTATCTGTTGACATTGCAGTTGCCATAGCAACCGTGAGAAGGCAAAAATTGTTTTCCAAAGTTAAGTGTCAAAGATTATAACCCATAAAATTTTAGTATAGTTCACTGTGGTAGGAACGCTCTAGCAGACACAATGTGAACTATGAGCAGCCACTGTTTTTAAGAAGCTGACGTAAAATAGACATTCTTTTGTCAGAGGAAGATAATAAATAAATAATAAAATAAAATAATTGTACTGTTATATAATTAGAATATAGGTGAAGTGGCACTTCACTCACTTCACCTTAAAAGCCACTAATGATACATACATATATATATATATATACAGACACACACACAAATTAAAAAAAAAAAAAAAAGAAATGTTCTCACCTTAATTTGTGCCTAATTATACAGTAATTTAGATTAAAAAATAAAATAGCCCCAACTGATTGTGATATATGACAGCATGATAGATTTAGTCTTCAGCATATATCAGCATAAATGAAGTAAAATTATATTAAAAACACAGCCATTGCTTGTGCACTATCCATTGTGTGACATTCAATCCAAATGTACCAAGAAGTCCCAATATTTGATAAGTATATTGGAAAAATAGCAGACCAATTAATGGAGTATATTTATAGTCATAGAGAAATTAAGAAATTGTATCATAATTATAGTTTTCACCAGTCAAAAAGTTGAGAATATTATATTATATTTTTATATTACACTAATCACACTAATTTACACTAATTAATCCATAATATGAAGGGTACAAGGAAAGAATCGGGTAAGCTACTTTTTTTAGTCAAAAATGGAGTTTGAGAGATTCTCCATGAATGGATTATCTTTTAGAATTGTGAAATAGTTTAGTCATGAGTTTAGTTATCTTCAAAGTTTGGCATGCACGTAAAGAAGCAGGAACATTGTATAATTGAAAGTCCATTTTCTAGGTTTCATGGAAAAGTGACATATGTGGTGTTTTCATTGTATCCTTCCCATAATATATTACTGGTATGACTTATATACAGGGCTTGAGATGGGGAGGTATGCAGTGGGATGGCATTCTGGTTCTTTCTTAGTCTTGGAACAATGGATCTATGCCCCTACAGTGCTGACACTGTTCCTAGAAAAGTCTATACTCACACCATTTCACCACTGTCCTCTTCCACTACATCAAACAGCCATAACTTATCGAGTAGGGATGTTGCCAAACTTCCCCCAGTGTCATGGCTCTTGAATATTGAATAATACAAGGTTGGAGTTGAGTTGACAACACTGGAGTATAAGTGCAAGAGAGAGATACAAAAGAGAGAGAGAGAGATACAAAAGAGAGAGAGAGAGAGATACAAAAGAGAGAGAGATAGGAATGCAGGGAGGGAAATGATTTGCCAAGGCAGAAAAGGCTTTAGTTCACATAGGCCTATCTTATGGGGGCACAGATCCATTGGACAGACAATATGTGCCTTGAAACTTCTTCTTCTTCTTCTTCTTCCTTCCAAGTATTAGGCCAAGGCCTGTTACGATCCTATAGAAAATTTTCCCTCCAGCGTTTGAGGGAAATTCTCGTATAAGACTGTTGAAAGCATAATAATAGTCCCTTCGATTGGTTGCTGGCCAAAGGAAGGCAAGACCAGTGATGGGGCTGCCATCTTATAGCCTCTGGTCAGGCTTTTCTGGAGAAGAAAAGAAAATAAAGGAAAGAAGAAATGGAAAGAAAGGAAAGACTCCCTAGCCCTCGGATGCCCTAATAGCATCGGCGTCAAAAAAACAAGAGTTAACCAAGAGAGGTTAGATAGTAAAGTTAAAAGAGTGCGAAACACAAGTAAGTGGAAGAAATGTTTTGCACAGCTTGGGCACCTTGTGGTCGCCATCCAACATATCCCCTAGATGAGGACCCCTGAGGGCTGCCTTGAAACTATTCCCTTAATTCTAACCTATAATGGTTCCATTCCGGAATTTTTTTAAATTGAAATTGTGATTTTAAAACACTTTGAAAAAGAATTATGATCAGATGGTCTATTAATGAAATTCCATTAGATGATTAAAATTGTGTATAGTATATAGAAACTTTTATATAGTCTGACCAATGGATCTGTGCCCCCGTAAGATATGTAAACTAAACACTAATTAATTTTCTGCCTCTGTGAATCATCTCCCTCCTTTCATTCCTATCTCTCTCTTTTCTTTCGCCCCTCCCACTACTCACACTTTTGAGTCTTATTTGGTGGACAGGTTATTTGCACTTGCAGCCCAGTATTGTTAACTCAACATGAACACTGTAGCTCGGAGTGGTGAAATAAATATTACTAAACAAATAATAAAAATCAATCAGCGTCATTAGACCTACTTAAATATGAAAAAATAATAATTTACATTACATAATTCAGTAATCAACATCCATGACCCTGTTTGGGGGAAGTTTGCAACATCACTACTCGGAAAGTTATCCTGGCTGCTGTTTGATGTGGTGAGAGGGGAGGGCAGAATGGAGTGAATACAAGTGTTAAGTTTTCTAAGAAAGATTGCATCACTAAAGGGACACAGATCTATTGGTCCGACAATACTTGTATTGGTATTTATAAGAAATGAATTAGTTATTAAGTTTCAATGGTTCAGCCTTCCTGCATCCCATCCACCTGAACTTTATACATTTATTTAGGATATAACCTCCTACTACCCCAAGGGCCTCCTGAGGCCTGTAGTGGGATCACTTTACCTTTACTTTATATATATATATATATATATAGAAATCAGCATATCAGATTATTAACATTGTATACAAACTCAATAGTAAATGAACTTCATCTGGGTTCCTTTTTCATCTAACCTCAAGTACTGCTTATATGTTTGTAATATTGCTTCCATAACATGATGAAAACAAATGATTATTTTTACTGACAATAAAAACTTGATATGCATTACATGTTGTAAATATATTTTAAGAACTGTCATAAACAGGCAGAGAGCATCTTATTTCTTTTGAAACAAGTTGGGGATGTTATCGGTTGAATATCTTGAAAGGTTGGAATCTGCTTATTTCAATACTCTTTGATGTATAATAATAATAATAATAATAATAATAATAATAATAATAACGACAGCAACAATAATAATTAATAACAATAATAATAATAACAACAACAATAATAATTAATAACAACAACAATAATAACAATAATAATAATAGATAGATCTTCAGTTGATTAATGTCTTTGACATTGTCCGATTCCTAATAGCCAATTTTGTCATCCGTCCAATCTCCTGGTCGTAGATGTTTCTCCTTTATGTATAAATACATTCCCTGACTCCAGGAGGTTTTAAGTATTCCTCTGCCTCGTCTTCCCTCAGGTTTCCATTCCAATACACATTTTGGTAGCCTATCCTCTTCCATTCGCTGGACATGTCAATACCATCTTAACTGCTGATTTTTAATATAATCTAAAATAGTGTCTTCAATCTTCATTAATAATAATAATAATAATAATGGAGCATGACAACTTTAAGTGGAACTGCTATGAAAGTGAAATAGTCTGACCAGCTATTTATTTTAACCACATAAATACATTTTGAAACTACTGCCCTATGAAATATTAGCACTACTTACAACAAAAAATTCAATTAGATTGATATCTTACAAATTAAGTTACATTAAATTAGGTTCTATAAAGATTAATATGAGACCCTATATAATTATTTTAAAAATTACAGGTCAAAATGAAATACAATATAACAAATAGATTGATAAATTAAAAAAAAAAAATTATATATATATTTCCATTCATTAGCCTTATTCGTTCGTAAGTCGTCATCATGGTGATAGGCGGTAACAGTTCTTCTAGGACTAATACCTGGCAGGATGATGATATATATATTAACACAAAATCTAAATGAAAATCCAACTTACTCAAAATCAGATCATATGTAGTCATAACTTAATATTTTACATAACAATATTGTCAATGGAGTGCCCTTATTAAACCGAGAGTATAATTCATCTATGTGTTAAGTTATGTAGGTAGGAGATAACACTATGAGGTTTATTTTAATATTGTTTAGTTGTTTCTCTGACTTACCTCATACATTGCATGGGAGTTAAGAAGTATGAGGTGTGTCAAAAAACAACTAAAAAATATTCATCTAGTGTATTTACTTGCAGTTGTTCCTTGCTTATACTTTCATATGACGTAAATAGATCTATCAAAAGAACAGTGTCAGCTGCTGCCTTAGCTAACTGGGAGTTCACTAGATTACTCTTGAAATTAGCTTTAAATTAATTTAATAGTGTGCATAAATGAATTAAAAGACTCAAAAAACAAATAACATTGGAATGATAAACTTATTTCTATCATCATAACTCCATTCATAACATGGAACTTTCAGATTGACTTGTTACTTTCTGCCTTAATTTATATATTTGCATTAGTTGTTCCACCAGTGACAAGAGACATGGAAATGGCTCATGTCTCTTACTAGCAGCAAACTGATTCCAGGAGATTCATAGAGAGAAAATGCACCTCTATGCTTCTAAAGCATTCTTGCGTCAGATTTGTGTGGTAGAAATACATTGTTGATTCAAATCTTCCGAGTATTTAAAGAACTAGTTTAAAATACAAGAAAACTATTCACCATTATAACTGTACACTATTTTCAGTGAATTGGATTCTTTTGTTGGGAGTTCATTGAAGCATTGCATATATATTGGATGGGCTACCCCTCCATAAGAACTTATCATTCACCTAGGAACGAAAATTCACTGTCTGGTCAAAGTAGATTATTGAATAATGATCTAGCATATTTTAATTAGTGTTCTTTAGGAGGTCCAGATAAAATTCAGCCATATGTCATGAAGGCAAGAGCACTTTTGTTGCATCGTTATTTTCTTTTTCAATAATATATGAGTGGTGTGGCCTTGAATATGTGGTGAAAAAAACATTTTTTTTAGGGTTTAAATAAAGATTAGACTAATACTAAAACCTAACCTATCTTAAAGTTTGTAGGACAATACTAATTCATAATTGAAATACCTTTTAGAAATTGTCATTTTGAATTTTTCTTTTGAGTTTTAGAGCTTTTGTACATAGAATTTGTATTAGTTGAAAACTCATTGAGAAGATTTAACGTAGATAATATGGTCTTCCTATGTGGTATATATTAAGAATAGACTACATATACTCTCTCCATCTGCTGAATCCGAAGTCTGAAAAGTGCAGTGGGTTGACATTAGAAACATACATAGAGTAGCAAATTTTTGCATTTGGACTTCCAACTCTGATGCCATCATTAAAAAGTAAAATTTCCTCTCATTTGACAGGAAGTGATGATGAATCTTTGGGTTACCAGTTATCACCAAGGAAATTTTCCTGTCTCTTACTGTATATTTACTGAAAATAGTACATTACTATCTTTGCGTTCTTTTTTAATAATAAGAAAAGGAACAGCTTTTTAATAAACCTGTTTCTTTAGTATTAAATATTAAATGTTTTTAACTTTGTGATATTTTGACATAATTTTTTTCACTAAAAATGAATTGCTACTAATTTATGTATAAAATAATGGGATACAGTAATGAAATTTGAAATATTTTTTAGTCCAATTAACTCTTTGAAATGAGTTAATCATATTAGATCTAAATAATAACTAGCTTTATATAACACTTTGGCTAGACCAGTGTTGACCTATGGTAGTGAAGCATGGACACTAAAAAGACAACATGAAAGCAGAATAACAGCTTGTGAAATGAGATTCATGCGCAGAACAGCGGGTTACCCAGATGGGATCGGAAAAGGAACACCGATATCTTAAAAGAATTGATAACTATGCCAATTTTGGAATATATTAAACAGTACCAACTAAATTGGAAACACCATCTTGAAAGAATGGATCCCCAAAGCTGTTTATAATTATATACCGAGAGGACAAAGATCACTGGGCTGTCCTATGAAACGCTGGAGGGAAAATTTTCTATAGGATCGTAACAGGCCTTGGCCTAATACTTGGAAGGAAGAAGAAGAATAATAACTAGTAATTTTTATGCATAGTTTAATTGAATGAGTCATTTCGAAAAGGGATCATCTACTATTTTTCTGAAATTCACTTCTTTCATTATTCCATGTTTACATACCTACTTCCATTGTTTCCGCGTGAGAACTGATCAACTACACTATTCCTTTACCACTTTCTGACTTTATTCAGTAGCAATTTCAGATTCAGTGCTTTATCCTCAACAAGTTGTATCAGATTTTTTCCCTCTCCTGTAAAATTTAATCAGCTGTAGATGATCCCTTTTCGAAATGACTCATTCAATTAATAACTTAGTTTCCGATTTTTAAAGTTTACTGGATTATTTTATAATGAGTGATATTATGTTTTGTTTTAAAATATTTATATGATATGTTGGTGAAACGTATGTAGAAGGTAAATAGTATATAGGTATATAGAAGGTGCTTAGTATTTAAAATGAAATATTTTATATATTCTATTTTACTGTTCAAGAGAGATAATATATTTTAGATAAGCTGAACTAAATATGTGTTGTATATGTGAAATGCATGGGGGAAAAATAAAGCATTCCCTTTTTATTTTGTACTTTTTTCTGAGAGCATTGTTGGAACTTTAATAGTTTGTAAACAAACTATTTACAACTTGCACTTATGTAGGAGTGCAATAGCTAGTCATTAAATAGGCTTCTAGCATTACATCATTTTGCCTTTCCTGTCACATATATGTAAGTATGCATAAAAAAAAGGCGAATACCATGTTAGTACTAATATTTTTAACCTTATTTAATAGTTTATCATGTAAGCATAACATGATAACCTCTAAAATGAGTTTCATTATATTTCACGTTTCTATAATTTATTTAACGAAAATGTTGTTTATATAGCTTTAATTGGAATTCAATCTATTACCATATATGACAATTTATGTTTTTATTAATGAAATAGCATTTGGCAAATGCCATCATGATATAAAAATATGTTTTAATAAATCTCTATTATATCATAATATGATTTTAGTAAGACTGATGTACTCTGGGTCAGTTTTATTCTCACATTGATTATAAATTGCATTCATGATTAATTTTAAATGCATCTAATATCTTTATAAATGTTTTTATGTCCGTTGTTTACTTGGAAAAAAAATTGAATGCCAAATAAAAATTTTAATCTGAATAAATGTATGTTTTGTAAGACATATTTCATCTAGTAACCTTGGTCATTGATCATTATTCAACTAAACATTATTGTATATGTATAAATGATAATTTAATGATCTATTAACGTTTGTTTATTTGTTTTCTTTTATATATATTATCTCAGTAAAGTGGAATAGTGTCTGAAATATCAAGTATCCAAATTTAAATTGCCTTGATTCTTAAGTTATAATATATGCATGCTAAAACTGAAATCAGAGTCTTACATTATTCAAATCACATTCTATAGTTTTTATATTACGAAGCTTTGTATACAAAAAAAGATTTCCAGAAGAACAATCTTGATTTTATTTGAATACAAAAACTATATAGTTGTTTTACACAATTTGTTATTCAAAGTTCCCTCAAAATAAATTTGAACTAATACAATATAGTAAAAAGGAGATTATCTTCTTATACTGAGTTTAGTGCCCATACATTACATGTGTTAATTTATCATCGCAATCCATATTCCTTTATCCTTTGCATTTCCGTGTCTGTTCTTTCCAAGTTAACTGTCCTTTTCTTTGAAACCAGGTGTGTAAATTCATCACAGGCTTACTGATACCAAACTTGACTTAATTAGAGGCCATTTAACTACTCATTTCGAAAATTTATAATTCAGATCTTCACAGCTACCTCAGAAGGGTACTTCAACTCTGACAATCTTCTGCTAGTTGTCCATCTCCTATGTAATGGATTTGGGTCAATTTTTTGTAACTTGACAACTTGTAGATATGTTTTTGAAAGTATTATACAGATGTCATATTAAAATTTTTTTATATTGAAAGCACGTATTATTTCGTATTGACAACACACAATTTGGATAGGACTTAGAATAGTAGAAATTCGACATGGATAATTGAAGGAATACTACAAACATCTCAAAATGCACAAACCTGCTGTGATTCCATCTCATGAATTGAAGGAAAGGGTTCAGTCATAGAGGGGAGAATGTGCATGGATCTTTGTCACCCATTCTCTTTAACGTGTCACGAAAGTAAATCAGAACTGAAATTATAGGAGACAATACATACACCAACATACAGGGATGATACTTTTAATAAATTGGGGCTAAAAATCAAACGATATACTGATGAAAGTAATGAAAAGTGAGGAATGTTAAATCTAATTTAAATTTAAAGGGCACCATGTTAAACAAGTTGAAGATTTTGAAAATACCTGGGAATTAGCATTAACAAAAATCAAACCTGAAATAAGTAACAGAGTATTAGGTTACACCCCATTGCTATCATGGTCATTAGAAAGTTTATTAGAGAACCAGGCTAGACCAGTGTATAAAAGTATATAACATATCTTAAACCGTTATACCTTATGGGGCTTGGCGGTGGACTAAACCCGAAGTAAGATTTAATTAGAATATTAGGACTGGAAATTAAATATTTAAGAAAATAGAAATAAGAGAAACCTTAAATCTGGATAGAGTATAGAATGAAATAGAAAAATAGTAGAGTAAGAGCGTGTGGGCATGTTAAAAGATAGATATAGGAGAGTTTTGAATACCAGCATTAGAATATAGAAGACAAGTAGAAAAAAATAAGTCGGCTGAGATACAGGGAGTATGAACAAATAATGAAGGATGTTGAAAGAAAAAGAAGTATAATTATTGGAGTCAGGTGTAACTATGCCGAAATTGGTTATATATAAGATACAACAATTTACTTCAGTTAGTACTTCTGCTAAAATAGAACATTCAATGAATCTGGGAATCAATTTCTGTCCAAGTAAAACCACAGATACCGTAAAAGTGATGAAACAAGACAAGAAATGTACCCAAATTGATTCCAACATGTGTTTTGCCCTTGAACAGGACATCATCATGGTGATCTTCATCAAAGTAAAAAACATTACTAAAAAGAAAAACATACTCCACATAGACATAACATAGGTGGAGCTTGTTCAGGGTATTATCAAGGTGATCACAATCCAAAGTAAAAACAAAAAAAACCCCACTAAAAAGAAAAAGAAACAATCTCCACCTATATATATTTGATTCGTTATATGTAGGTGCAGCTTGTTTTTCTTTTTAGTAGTGTTTTTACTTTGATGTGATTACCCTGATGGTGCGCTGTTGAAGGGTAAAACACATGTTGGGATCAATTTGGGTACATTTCTTGTCTTGTATTTATCACTTTTACTGGTATCTGTGATTTTAAATGGACAGATTTGCATCCCAGATTGATTGCTGTCCCTTTTAGTGAAATAACTACTGAAGTAAATTGTTTAATTGTATAGAAAATAATTGATATGAGTGTAATGAAGGAGAGGGAGATGGGAATGATTGAACTAGGTGGATGCTTTTGTCCAAGACTTGATGTTCCGAAAGGAGGCAGAAGGAAAGATTGAGAAAGCGAGGAGAACATTTTATTTACTGATTACTTTTGATTATATTACAATTCTCTTCTCTAAAACTGAAAGGGAATTTAAACACCAATGATTATGAAGATATTCGGAATGGTTTTGTCCTGCATACTAGAGAATCAGTTTGTGTTGACCATTGTTTGTACTAGCATGATAATGCATCATTCCATACTGCAAAGTCTATAGGAAGCAGTCTGGGGATAATAATATTTAGGAAATGGATTGGCTTGCCCAAGATCTTAATCTACCTCAATCCAATGAAACAACAGTGGGATGAACTAAAATATAGAATTTGCTCCAGATTTTAAATGTCCACATCATTATCTTCTCTATTTACAGCCATGCAAGAGCAAAATCATTCAGACATGCACTGGAAAGACTTTCGCGCTGGAGTTAAAGCTGTTATAAAAGCAATGGGTGCACTCCCTCATTCTGAAGTCCATTTTCTAAATGTGTATCAAGGGGTTAGGCTGAGTTGTTGGTGTGTATCCCTATACTTTTATTGTATAGTATATATTAAAAGTAAATTAAAATTAATTAATAAAATAGACAACAGGTAAGCATATATTTAAAATATATAAAAATAAGCATACAATTCTCATTTTAATGAAAATTTGCTTAGCATTAAAAATGGACTGTCCCATTGTCTTTAGTCTTACAAGAATATAAAATGTAAGAAAAAAGAATATATATAAATAAATATATATATATATATATATATATATATATAGATCATGGATAGAGAGCTCTCTTTGCCTCCATGTTTGTTTTCAACAAATTAAAAATTAGATGCATATATTCAAGTAATAATTAATAATACAGCTTATCTCTCACACCATATTAGTCTACTAATAATAGTTAACATTATTTACACTGAAAATATTAACTAGCTGTAGGCCTATAGAGCCTAAAGGTCATACCATTTAAAGGTATTAGTAATTTCAAACCATAACAAAGAGCTACATGGTCTTTATAGGAAGCCATATATAATAAGAACAGTTAAATCTCGAAGAATGCAATGGGCAAGACATGTGGCACGAATGGGGAATGAAAGAGGTGCATGGAAACTTGTAGTAGGAAAATGCCCAGTTGGTAGACCAAGAGTGAGTTGGGACAATAACATTTACCATGATTTGAGGAAAGTAGATTATACAGGGGATAATTGAAAGAAAAAAACTCAGGATAGGGATTTATGGAGAGATTATGTCCGCACGGCTATGAACCTATGGGTTCGATAGTGTCAGTTAGTTAATAATTTCATACATTTCATGGTTGGCAAACTATTCCTATCATAATTCATAAATGTGAAGAGTTTAGTTGTTCGCGATCTAGTTCAAATTCTCAACATCTTCATTATTACATTAATTATGTAATACATTACTAAATAGGAATGAACACATAATAATAATAAGAAGTGGGGAGATTTTGATAAAGTGATAGAACTCAAATGCCTAGAGATGATAAAACAATCAGGGATGGGTACAGAAAAAAAACATAGGCTCATCTATGGAGTTATTATGCATTGCAGGTATTCTTGTCATCCCAAATTCTATATAAAAAAAGTTAAACTACAGACACTATCTCTTAAGTAATGCTGTTTTAAACAAAATTTTATTTGGATTTCTTTAATCTTCAAAGTAGAGACTATCAAATTCTATGGTCTTGAGGCATCTTTCAGCGAGGTTTATTATCCCACGACGGGACTAGTATTTGGTTTTTGAAGTGAAGAATTCGTTGAGACCCATTTCCAACAGCTTCAATGTTTTCGAAATTTCACGCAAGAAATGAGCCATGGATCGAAACAGATGGTAATCTGGAGGCGCAAGATCAGGTCTATATGCTGGATGAAGTAGCAGTTAAGATTCTTCCTAATTCCTGAATTTTTATCATGGTTATTTATGCAGTATGAGGTCAGGTCGGGTTTGAACCCACCACCCTAAACATTTCATGAATGTGTTCCAGTTGTTAAGAATAAAGATCCGCATCGACTGGAACAAACTTCCAGCGAATCACAACTCCATCAGACACAACATTACATTAAAAACAGACATTGCTCATGAGACAACCTAATAAAAATATAGGGCATAAAACAACGATTCTTTCAGCTATAGGAATCCGAATCATGGTCACTTATTTTGGATATGAAACAAATATATTACGAGTATTTAAGTATAAAGTAGATAGAAAAATATCTGAACTAATGAGAGACGAACAGACGGGTGTATGGTAAAAACGCAATAACACATGTTTATAATCTTTATAGGAAACGCGATGTAATAAGAAAAGTTAAGTCTCATAGACTGCGATGGGTAGACAAGTGGTACAAATAACAAATGGAAAGGAGGAGGGGGGCACGGAAACTTCTTTTAGGGAAACTAGAAGGAAAGCACTCAGTAGGTAGACCAAGAATGAGCAGGGAGAATAGCATTACCCATGATTTGAAGGAGGTGAATTATATAGGCAATGATTGGAAAATATTATTTCAGAATAGCGATGTTTGGAGAACATATTCACGCGGTTATGAACATCCGGGCTCTATAGTACCAGTGAGCTAGTTGACATCGAACAAGTCGCGGCCAAATCGGTAACGAATCCTTGTTCCTCTAATGAAACGATTAGTTATCGAGCGGACCATAGATCAAAGTGGCGTTGTTAGTTTCATCTTCGCTGCATAGATGGCAGAGTTGGCAATTTTTTTGTAATATGGAGCCTGTGATTAAAACGATTTATAGTAAGAAAATTTCACATATTTATAATGTAGGAATTTTAAAGAAGTTACAAAAATAACACTATTTTATATTAATTTTTTTTAAAGTAATGCAATTTACGATCTGAAAAATAAGTTGAACATAAACTATGAGGTCCCGAAAGTTTCCTACAGTAGACAATCTTCTAGATTTTTATAAACTTTTCATGAATAATATTCGTACTTGTGATTTAACAAAATGCTGAAAGTGTGTGTAAATAATTTACAATTAGTGCAGTTTTCTAGTGACATTACGATTTGTGGAGCAACTTATGAGAGATCAATGAGAAGAGACAATGGATTACAGGTTAGTAATACCATGATACTACATTGTGAAGAGAGCTATGACATTACGGTTAATTTTTACATAATATTAATGATATAGTGCAGTAAACTAACTATCCCTCTACAAAGATAATAATTTATCCACATCTAAAAATATTGGAAATGGCAAACGAAACCTGGTCATGTACTGTGGCGAAATCGTATCATTTGGTACAGTATTCCTCGTGCTTTGATTAGCAAAAACAAAATTGATCGCATTGCGGCAAGTAAATAGTTGTTAGTTTCCTTTTATTTTATCCATAAATTATAGCAAAAGCGACTGGATACTTGGAATAAAAATTGTTTCCAGTAACCACAATGCCAGTCAATTTTGCACTTTCATTCGTTCCCCTTAGTCACATAATAAAGTCACCATAGGCCAAGTAAAAAATGTTTGTATTATTCTTTGCTGAATTATAATTATGACTATTCAATGCTAGAGTATTAACTGTGAATATTCTATCGGAGAACAAGTGACTGCTATTGTCATGTTGATCAATCTGATAACACACGTTCCTGCTAGAGTCAATTGCCAACATGTTTACTCATATATAAGGAGATTATATCTCTGGAGTTCACCTATATTATTAGGCAAATTAGGGTGAGAAAATGGGTAAGTTAGCGTTCGTTAGTTAGGGCGATTTAGTGTACACCAGGTTAGTTTAGCATTCATTTGTTTGTTAGCATGTTTTTGTGACTATTTAACTCATGCCCCAAATGGGAGTCAATGACCAATCACGTTTCAATGATTTCTGTATTACAACCAATCAGAGACGTGTTTCACGAAATAATTATCAACGTTAGGATTATCATATATTAAGCAAAGCTCCTCCTTTTTAATATTCTGAACAGGTCTGACCGTTATTTTGCAGTGACTGAGCCTATAACAAATACGGCTACCAGATTGTATATAATAGTGCTTACATGTCAACATTTGTAGCAATTGATTATACCACCAAAAAAAGAAACCACTGTTTGCACTTTCTTAAATGTATACGACATCAAAAATGAATTAATATACAGATTGATGTGTTTCATTTTTTTCTCCACTAGAGAGCATTCTTACAATATTGCGTTCCTTTGGCAATAAATAGTATGATCTGGTTGCAGTGATAAACAAAAGAAGCAGTAGAAGCGTAGGCTACCTATCGTTTCTCATTAGTTTTCAAACATCACCGTTTACTTTAAATATAAAAATATTTTTAAATAACTGTAGTTAAATAATGATTTGTGAGTAAACAGCTTTATTTTATTCGTTAAATAGTCCTAACAAATGCCACTCTTGATTTCCAAATTCTCTAGATAAATTCACTCCTCACTTCGTGAGTCGTGAATTTATCGATAATTTGGAAATCACTCGTGGCATTACTTATGATAAGTTGACTACACTGTCTGAGCAATGGCTAATACACATTCATAATCATCCATGCAAGTATCAGGCCATGTGACGGTCTCAAATAGGTATTTTCCATCCAGCGCTTTTTTGGATGTCCCAGCGATATTTTGCCTTGAGGATAGTAACGAAGCATAGCTTTTGGAATTCAGTGAGATTGCATTTGTTAAAGATGGGCTTTCCAGTTGTTTTGGTAGTTTTGTATATGATGGAGAATGGGTTCTACACCCAACTTTTCCATAATTTCCTCATTTCTTTTATGGCTCCACTTTGTACAGCTTGCTGTATATGGCGAATAAGTCGCATCTCATTTGCTGTTATTCGGGATTAATCTCTTCTTCGTATTGCCCATGCTTCACTATCACATCTTAATACTGGTCTTGCAAGAATCTTATAAAGCCGTAGTGTTGTGGGAACTGGGCCAGCAACCCATTGGTCGAAAAAATTACATTTACTTTCAAGTCTCGAACTAATGCATATTTTACATTGTAAATATGGTTGTTTTAGGTTACTTTGAGCTCATATTCTCACTTCATTAAGGCATTTCTCAAATTTTTGGGGAAAAATATTCACATACTGCAATAATAAAATATTTTCTTTTTCGTTTTTTATGTAGTGGTATGGTAGCATAGAATCCCTAGAATTATCATGTTCATGTTGAATTTTTAAATAGGTCTAATTGCCACGATTTAGTACCAATGGATCTATATGATGAAAGTAATAAAATTGCGCAGATTTTTATGTACGAATTCTTTAGGACCCAAATGTAGATCTATAATTTCCTTAATATATATAGGCCTATATATCATCATCCGGTTTCATGGCAGCTGCCGCCATCTTCCGGAAACCAAACGCCATTCCTCTCTGTCCATCCATTAATCTTCCTCCAATCCTCTGATATTCATAGCTGCTTGTACCCCTTCTCCGTGTGGAGTTGCCAGTCTCCCATCGGGCGCCTCCCCAGCTGGCGGATAGAGGAATGCTCACCAGATAGTATGGTGGGTACTGGGGAAATAAAATACCCAGGGCGGACCAAAACTAGCGCTGCTGCCTTGCAGTAAGATACTGGACGATCAAAGGCTAGAAGAAGAAAACCTTGAATAAAAATTACCCGTCCCCCAGGTTGGGGGTTCACGCATCGAGCCAGCTCCTCGTTCATCATAAAATAAAAAAAAATGCTAAAAAACCAAACATCATGCGTCGGGGGAAAAAATATATATTATATATTTTTTATTATCAGGATTGCGCATTACTTTATAATGGTGATGAGTGTTAGCTTGAAATGGAAAATATTTCCTTTGGATTGCTTGAATATTGAATTTTGGAAGGTCAAATTTTATTTATTATTTAGATTTAATGCTTCAGAAATGGAATTGATTGGTTTATTAATTTATTATCAAAATGTAAAATCTTAATAATGCTGGAAATATTAACTGCTCTATTGCATTTTTCATGGCCGATTTTAACACAAAATAATTAGAAGATATGAAATGAAATAAACATTTGTTATTAACGTTACGCAATAAGAATTGGTAACATTTCAGCGGCCGTATGACGTATTTTATCGAAAATAGGCTTATAAAAGAAAACAAATCGATCTATTTATGTCACTGTGTTGAAATCTACCCAATACGCACCTTAATATAAATTAAATGCACAAATAAACTCCAGAACAAAAACAAACATCTAAGAAAACGCACATTTGTTGCAAGAAATTATCTACCCTACGGAATTAGGCAGACTTCCGGAGAAGTTTGGTAGGCTTATGCTGTATAGGCCTATAGAATTTGTTTTCATTAGGAACGCAAGACATTTATGGAGCATTTCCATCTGACTATATTTCTCGCCATAACTTCGGTTCATTTCACATGTGTTTATTTAAATAACACCGAGAACGTTATAGCACTTAAAATATTACGAGTGATTGGTCTACTGTATTTGAAGTATAGGCCTATATACGTAGAGTAGGGCCTATAATTATAAACAAACGACTTAAGTAGACGAAATATAGTCTAAGTGATAAATAATTCCATTTGCTTTTTTATAAAAAAAGGTGTAGGAAAACGCCCAGTTGGTAGACCAAGAATGAGGTAGGAGAACAACATTAACCATGATTTGAGGAATTAGAAAACATTAGCTCAGAATGGAGATGTGTGGAGAGCTTATGTCCGCGCAACAATGAACCTACGGATTCGGTAGTGTCAGTTAGCATAAGAAGTTTGTGTACATATATTTTATTCTCTGAAAATGTTGTAAACTAAAACATTTTATAAGCAAAAAAAGATACTAAATAACAAAATCGCCGTATTTCCGTGTTTACAAACTAAAATCTAACTTCCTGTTCATCATCTCAGTTTAATATCTCACCTTATAGGTACTTTTATATGCCACACACGCCACCCGGGCCTTACGACCTGACGGGAGAGGGATTTTAAACTGTGGATCACACACACTTTTTTGACCACACAAGGACATAGAGGGTCTCCCCGAATGAGTGACCAGCTAAATGTAAGGTGTTCCTCCGAGACAACACAGCATAAGACGAAACATGCCCTTCACACACATTCATATTAAACATGGTGAATATTATGACTATGTTCGGGGGCGGTTTGGGCTTTAAAGTTTCCTGACATTTGTCTTTCAGATGAGGAAAAACTCCGAAAGAATCCATCACTTAGGAAACTTGTCCAGACCGGGTTCGAACCCTGACCCACTGCATACGAGGTAGCGACGTTATTCCGAGACCACAACGGTTGACCTAAAATCTAACATATAGTTATTATTTCAGGTAAATTTGAAAAGATACATAACCATAAGCTTTTAAAAGTTTAATGAAGATTAGGCCTATCGGCTGAGAAAGAAGATTAGCGTAAGGAATTGGTTTACCATTAGGGAAGTAGATTATTTGTTCCTATGAATTATTGTTATCGAAATCCTTCAGAAAAAATGTGAAAATTATTGCAGTATATATGAGTTAATTTGTCCAAAATTAAATTATTGTAAAATGTATATTAAGTAGGCCTAGACCTACTATATAGAATTATTGTATATTCGGTCTAGGCCTACTGTTTATATAGGCCTGTGGTATATTGATAAAGTTAAAAATTAAATTGTACCTGTTGGTAGGTGCCGTCGTCCTCAACTTTGTTAATATATTGTATATAAAATTAACTGTTAATTTTATATACAATATACGTATTAACAAAGTTGAGGACGACGGCACCTACCAACAGATACAATTTAATTTTTAACTTTCATCATATGACTTCACCTCAACGGAATTTGATATGAATTTCACTAGCATTGACTATGGTATATTATTATATATAATATTTGTACACAATTTTCCCGATGTGCATGCGCAATTTGCTTGAATTGTATAAAAAGTATCTACGTGATAGGCTATAATCTATTAAAAACATAATTCGAAAACAAATAGGAATACACAATTGCAGCTAGTAAATGCGATATGCATATATAAATTTTGCAATACAAACTAAACATTTTTTGTTCAGAATTATTGTAGGCCAAGTAAAATGTAGAAATTATACTATTGAAAACTTAAGGGTCAAAGGAACGATTATTACTGGAAACACATGAAGTGTTTTGGGTTTGTTTATCTTGAGTCAATGGGTTATCGCCTCCAACTTGACCCAAGAGACCCCAGCTCCAGAGATAAGTTGAGATAGATCCGCTTCTTTTAACATAAATCAGTGAGTTTTACTGCTGGCTGAATGACGATGTTTGTTTGGAAACTAAGGCATTTTCCCTGACGTCACATAATCTCGAATTATCTGGTTAACATAGTTACACAGTCAGATTTTTCTTTATCCACATTTAACTTACAGTATGATTGATTTGGTTTTAAGAATATATGGAACAATTTACTCTATAGTTGAACAGTATTTTTTTCTTGTAATTGGTGGACAAATTCAGTGCCGATTGATCTAGTTAGTCCGTATTTTAAAATTTATCCAACATCAAATATCTTACGAGGTTTAGGTTAAATACAAATGGTACATAGTCTACCAGTCATATTATGGTTGCGAAACACGGACTCTTACTCTAAGGGAGGAAAGGGGATTACGAGTATTTGAGAATAAAGTTCTTAGGAACATTTTTGGACCAAATAGAGATGAACAGACAGGTGAATGGAGAAGACTACTAACAGTGAACTACATGGTCTTTATAGGAAGCCAGATATAATAAGAAAGTTAAGTCTCGTAGACTGCGATGGGCAGGACATGTAGCACGAATGGGAATGAAAGACGTGCATGGAAGCTTCTTGTAGGAAAACCAGAGGGAAAACGCCCAGTTGGTAAACCAAGAATGAGGTGGGGCAATAACATTAACTATGATTTGAGGGAAGTAGATTATACAGGGAATGATTGGAAAACATTAACTCAGGATAGGAATGTATGGAGAGCTTATGTCCCTGCGGCCATGAACCTACGGGTTCGATAGTGCTAGTGAGTTAGTTATTCATGGATGAAACCAGCATACATATATGAAGATCCCAAAATTATGGTGTAATATGGGTTATAAGAAAAATTAAATTAAATTAAATTAAATTAATTAGGTTATAGCCTTTTAATTATTAGACAGGTAAGATCTACTGTGAAATTAAGTGATAGGCTAAGTCATCCGCCATATAGAATTGATTAGAATATCCACCACATTCGTCGGACCATGTTTTTGTGATTTAGATCTCGCAAAAACTTTAGGGGAGTGACTGCGGACATACGAAAAAATTGGCATTGGTATGAATAATGAAATGTCCTAATTAACAAATGGAAAAGCATATAATATTAGGCATACGAGTAGATAGTTAATTCCGTTTTCGTACGGTCTGGGAGACTATATTAAGGGTTTGCAGAATAATATTTATTACATTTTATGTATTGCTAAATACATGCTTTTCGACTAATGATCAAGAACGCTATGAACGTTAAGTTTTTTTTTTTTTTCAGAATATGTATTGCTTATATATGCTTACCGATTAATAAGCAAAAATGCCACAGAAATTATTACGGACTTTTTTTTCTGCAGTCATGTTTGTTATATTTTATGTAGTCTACCTATAACTAAATACATGCTTTTGATTAATAAGCAAAAAATCACGAATATTGTTAAGGATTTTTTTGAGAGTCTTGTTTCTTGCACTTTATATATTACTAAATACATGTTTCCGACTAAAAAGCCAAAAGTCACGAACATTGACTTATAGGGTATTTTTTCCTCATAGACTGCACCCGACTTCCCTAATCAGATTCGAACACTCCGTCCTTTTATATATTGTACACTTCGATGGGTTGTGTCGTTTCCGCATGTTGCAAAAAAATAGTAATTGCCGTGACTTATTTCCCAATCCTCAGTATTAAAACATAACCTAATTATTATTTATGTAAGAAAGTTATATTCTTCAATAGACCCATCAATTTGATAAAACAACTGTCGCTATATTATACTAATAAATATGAGGGTTAAAAGGTAACATGTCATAAGAAGAGTCGTGGTTTTTTTATGATTTCGGAGTGAAAAACTTTCAATAAAAAAGAGATGCTCCAATAGTTTTTTAATACATGCAGAAACGATTAGGCATATGCTAGGCCCTATATTTATTTCATAACACAAGTGTATTGCTTTGTCCTTCTCAGATCTTTTGCTATCTTAAACAGCTTTTATTCCCTTATGAAAGTAATATGTGATTATGATAATAATATGTAATAATAAGATATCTGAAAAAAAAATCCAGTGTATAGTAGGCCTAAGTTATGTGATAATACGATCCAGAATTTTATAAATCCTGTAATGTATATATATATATATATATATATATATATATATATATATATAAACGTACTTCTTTTCAGATATATTTTTCATATATTTAAAAAAACACAATAAATACGATCAGTATAGCACTGGACAGCAGACGCGGGAATTTCACTATACACTGCTGACGCACTTGCGGCAGGGAACGACCATTTGAATGTGGATTTTACCCTAAAAATTCTGCCCGCTTACCATTTTCCCTGCGATTCTTCTTAATTGCAGTTATCTTTTTAATTTTTTTTATACAACCACAATCATTTTCATAACTATTTTACAAATTGTCGTACTTACGAACTTTATTGAAGCAGTCACTGGGAAATAATGCTCTGACCTGTTCAGAATATTAAAAAGGAGGAGCTTTCTTTAATTGGTAAACAGAATTCGATCAATATCGAGGTGAAACACGACTGTCATTGGTTATAAAACAAAATTCATTGAACGTGATTGGTCATTAGCCCCCTTTTGGGGCATGAGTTAAATAGTCTACAAAAAGTTTCTTCTATAAGCCTATGATTTCCTTTAATAAGATGTAATGTTGTACAGTATTTTCCCTTTTAACTGAAACAACGAACAAGATGTACAATGTTGACTAATGTTATAATTAGTAAAAAAATTAGGTAATTTTACACGTTTTATATTTTATTAAAATAAAACATCCTTAACTCGTGTCCAACTCAGGGTCGGGGCGAGGGATGAGATGAGATGAGGCGCCTATATTTATAGAGGTCTGTGAATTACAAGGGCGCCGGACGACCACTCCTGACGCACCGTCACAGGGGCTGATGAACGAAGTGAGTGTGGAGAAATGGAATAATGAAATTTGTGGTTGGGGAAAACGGGAGAAACCCCGAGAAAAACCTACCTTAGCACCGTTTCGTCCACCACGAAACCTAGCCTATATTTTTATTAATTTTGTTAAAAATAATTCTAGATTTCTTACGGAGGGATTTAAATGTCTTACTTAGCCAGTTTTAGGTTTTATAAAGAAACAATTTAGCCATTTCATATTTCCATAAAAATGAAATCAGTTAACGTTTTCAGTAAACCCATGACAAACTCAACAATATAAACATACTGCCACTTGATACATCTAAAATATCCTAGACCATTACCAGTAGTGATTTTAGATGTTATAGCGTCTATAAATGAAAATTAAATAACAAATTCAACTGTATGATTCCCATGATAATGAAATGAATAATTATATTAAAATATTTTAGTTATCTAGCAATGAATAAATATTTTAAAACCAAAGAACTTGGGCTAGAATCTGAGAAAAAAATGTTGGTTAGAGTTACCAGTTACAATAGGCCTATTTCTCATTTTCCAGGAAATTCTTTATATAAGCTAAATAAAAAACCTTCTCGGATCCCATTTTAAAAATCTATTTTTATTTTCACCATTTAATATATCTGTAACAAGCCTTTGGATCTTGGAATTCAACATAGGCACAATAGAAAGATAATAATTCAGGGGCTCGGCAGTAAATAATGGTAAGGGACATTTAAGAAATTCTAAAAAAAAATAGTCAAGACATTTCTTGAAAACCTCTTAATTTTTAATATACATAAACGAGAAACACGTTTTCACAAAATATGAAGAGCTTCCTACTTCAATATAAGATTTTTAATACCATTACTTCTCTAAAATTTTGAGTTTTGAGAAAATATGTAAGTGTACTTAACAATGTTTACTTCATAGCAGAATGTACTTAACATTTTTTACACTTACACTAAGTATATATATATATATATATAATCTTTCTAATCTTATTCATCATTTTCGCCATTACATTCAGAATTTCTTGCTGATTTGAGGTTTTTGTACCAATCATGATATACTGCAGGAATCTATGGAAAACTAGATAGTACATCATGCAATTTATCTGCCTTAATTGGAAGTGCTTCTAAATATTTTTTTTTCTTAAGTCATTCCTGGAAAGAATGACTGGCTGCTGGTCTCCCTTGTTTATAAAGTGGAATTTCTTCCAGGACACCATTGTAACTTTCAGAGGAACGCATTTTTAGAGTTAGATGTAGTAGCTCTGACAGATTGATAGTCGCACAGAATTGCATATATTAAATTAATATTTATTTGTAGTAACTAGAGAGTGATGGAACAGTTGTTTCAGAGGACCAAAGTTGTAGAAACAATCTTTATTCAATCTTGTTACACGGAAAGGCTTGTTCTTCTGAGAGGTTTTCAGAACTTCTTCCCAATGATCAGGAGAGTACACCATCTGATAATGAAATTTTACATGCATCTCCACCAGAGCAAAATGTCTGTCACTGGGGAGCATTGTGTGGCCAACCTGAGGTAAAACGTGCTCTATTTATTTGAAACGGCCAGTTTATAGGAGTTATAGCCAAAAAGGCACAACTGTCCAGTTCTTGTTCTGACCTCTGCAATTATCCGAAATAGCAATTAGTTTTTCACTCTTTATATCATTACTTACAAAATACATTTTCGGACAGCTGGCAATCTCACCTGATCCTCTCTTTGATGTGGTCTCATCCCACAAAAGTAAGTATTTTTTATCATCTCCACAATAATTCATCAGTATAGCAAGTAAATAATGTTAAAGCACATCACATAGCATAACCTCATGTTAACTTCTCACTGTTCGAGTACAGCAAATAGACAATGTATTATTTACATGAACTTCTTCCCAATGATCAGGAGAGTACACCATCTGATAATGAGATTTGACATGCTTCTCCACTAGAGAAAAATGTCTGTCACTGGGGAGCATTGTATGACTAACCTGAGGTAAAAAAGTGCTCTACTTCTTTGAAACGGCCAGTTTATAGGAGATATAGCCAAAAAAGGCACAACTGTTCACTTCTTGTTCTGACCACCGCAATTATCCGAAAGAGGAATTAGTTTTTCACTCTTTATATCATTACTTACAAAATACATTTTCGGACAGCTGGCAATTTTACCAGATCCTCTCTTTGATGTGGCCTCATCTCACAAAAATAAGTATTTTTATCATCTCCACAATAATTGATCAGTATAGCAAGTAAATAATGTTAAAGCACATCACATAGCATAACCTCATGTTAACTTCTCACTGTTCGAGTACAGCAAATAGACAATGTTAACGTACATCACTTAATATTATTTACATGAACTTCTTCCCAAATCTAAGACAGTATTGTTCTACCATCTCCTGAGGAAGCCAGTAACTTTTTACTCATACAAATAATATATGTTCTTTGCCACTATTTACATGTAGTAACTCAATTTTTATTGCAGTGTCCCTTACCATTATTTACAGCCGAGTCCTTAAATTCACAAATACTATTGTTTTTTTATTTCAAAAGGCAACATATTTGGGAACAATAAACATTTTATAGTCTCATATACTATCGCGACCTAAGTTCATATTATTTAGAGCAGGGATATCGAATAGTGCTCCCAAAGTTATCAAACGAGTAGGCCTATCTACTTTGTCATAGCTGAACTGAAATTGCAGCAACTCATTAAATTATAGGTTTGCTTTAGTAGTCTGCTGTATCTTGTGTATAAATAAACTATGGCGGCTAGTATAAATAGAGAGCGGTGTTTCAAAAGTGAATGGATTATTCTATTTTTTATATTAATTTTGTTTAATATGTGAAACATAGATTCGACATCCATCCATACTAATTCTGCCCGAAGGCAGATCCTTCACTGCAATTATAGCATTTTAATGCTATGCTTGCAGCTTTACTAGGGAATCGTAGGTGTGGTAGCTTCCCGTTGCTTTCCACACCGGTGAAGGATGATGATGATGATGATAATGATGAGGATTGTGATGATGATGGCCATATGATTTCAGGGACCGTTTGGGCTTTAAAGTTTTCCTGACATTTGTCTTACAGATGAGGAATAACCCCGATAAAAACCTAACCCAGAAAAACTGCCCCGATCGGGGATCGGACCCGGGCCCGCTGGCAGCACGCTACCTCGAGACCATAGCGGTGGACAGAGTCGATACATGGTATCACATTATTAAAATATTTTTTTTGCGCGATAGTGCGTTTTGTCGTACTTACAGCAATGGCGACTAAGATTGAAAGTTCAAATTACTACATATCGAGGTTGCCACCTAAATAACTATACTGTTATATTACATATTACAAACCACGTGTGAGAAGTAAAATCACTGTCCTCTATATATACTATGTACAATGTATATACAAAAATGTATATATAATTATGTTAATATACAGTATACGAAACAAATCACTGCATTTTAAATGAACTAAACTTTATTTGAAACAATATAAAACAATAAATACGTACTTGGCACCATTTTATCACTGATTAGAATCACGGTCTCCTGTAGTTTCGACTAATAAACATTGCCCACACTGTTAACTTTAATCAGTTGTTTATAATGAACACATATTTTCAACAAAGATGTTATTAATTTGCTATTATTTATTATTTTGAAAACACCATCGCGCAAAAAAATAATGTACAACGCACGTTTGTGAAGTATTTTACAGAATCTCGGAAATTAAAAACCTCCTATCGCTCGGTTTTTAAACATTTTCCTCGCTTCTGTAAAAACCATTTTCTAATCTCGCATCGTAATATACTTAATTACACTGGTGTCCAAAAGTTTAGGATAATTTGTAAAACGGAAAATCAAAATGCTTAAAGAGGAGCAAGGAGTAAAAAATTATTTATCAAAACGTTTCTCAGTACATTTAGTTTAGTTTACATACTAAATTATAATCTCTCTTCAACAATGAAAAAATTAATAGCAAATTATAAATGAAAATTGCATTGTTGCAGTTAAGCCCTGTTCCATAAATCTTCATTTTTAAAGAGAGTTATGATATAATCAGATGTAGTGTAAGAACAGATTGCAGTAAAATGGCACAAAGACAACATCTGGACCCTCTGCTTCGGGGTAGAATTATTGGGCGGCTAGAAACAGGACAGACACAAACTGAGGTCTCCATAGCACTTAATGTGCCACAAATGTTATATCTAGGTTATGGCGACGGTTCCAAGAGACCGGAGACGTTAGGCGAAGACCAGTGGGAGGTCTTCCAAGAGTTACAAATCCTCAGCAGGATCGATATCTTGCGTTAACTGCAAGAAGAAACCGAACAATGTCTGCCAGACAA
This sequence comes from Diploptera punctata, assembly GCA_030220185.1. Lineage (NCBI taxonomy): Eukaryota > Metazoa > Arthropoda > Insecta > Blattodea > Blaberidae > Diploptera > Diploptera punctata. The sequence goes on from JASPKZ010010273.1 coordinate 1,006,919, forward strand.
CTGAGTTCAGAACTTGCGGCCGCCTCAGGTATCAGAGTATCCAGACAAACTGTCTATAGAAGACTCAGAGCTGCTGGTCTGTATGCTAGACGGCCTGTAGTGTGCGTCCCACTCACCCTTGATAACAAGAGAGCACGTTTACGGTGGAGTCAGGAACATCGCGACTGGACTCTAAATCAGTGGAGCAGCGTGCTATTTACAGACGAGTCCAGATTCAGCTTGAACTGTGATTCGCATCGCGTGACTATCTGGAGGGAGCAAGGAACTCGTTACAACCCCATGAACATCATGGAAAGACATCCATTTGGTGGCGGTGGTCTCCTGGTATGGGGAGGTATAATGATGAATGCACGCACAGAGCTTCACATCTTCGCAGGTGGCACTGTTAATGCTCAGCGGTATAGAGAAGAGATCCTGAAACCTCATGTAAGACTTTTCAGGGGAGCTGTGGGTCCAGAATTCATATTCATGGATGACAATGCCCGACCTCACAGGTCACAACTGGTGGATGAGTTTCTTCAGGAGGAAGATATCCAGCGTATGGAGTGGCCAGCGAGGTCTCCGGATATGAATCCTATAGAGCATGCATGGGATGCCTTAGGGAGACAAATTGCATCTCGTCAGTCTCCTCCGAGGACACTTCAAGACCTTCACATTGCTCTTCATGAGGAGTGGAATTTGCTGAGGATCGAACTCCTGAACAACCTCATCACTAGCATGCCACGTCGATGTGAGTCTTGTGTAGCTGTCAGGGGTAATCACACCCCATACTAATCATTTGAACCATTGTTGTTCAACTTTTATGTTCGAATTCTGAAATGCAGTTTTCGTTTGTTGTGAAAATGACAAGTGAATGACGTATTCTTGCCATTGTTTCTTTCGTGCCATGTTTCTAATTATCTGTGACATACCCTTACCAAATTTTGTATTATTCTGACAAATGCTTTATAATAAGTCGGCAAATGAACTAATTATCCTTGACTTTTGGACACCAGTATATACATACTGAAACATATGGGCCAAAAAAGTTATTACGTGCTGCTCCTTAATGGATGTAGGAAAATTAAAGTCAAGAGCGAATTTTGAAGACCTTCCATAATCATTGAATACACTGGTCAATAGTGATTTTGATTACATAAAAGATTTTGGGTGATTCTTATGTATTTTCATCTGCTGATTCCAAAAATGAAGTCAGAAATTTTCCATCACCCACCATTTTTTTGTAATTTTGAAAATAATGATTTTCCTATTTATTAGCATTTTTGGTATATAGGCCTAACATGATGATTAGAAGGATTATTTTACATTTATATTAATTTCATTGTGCCAACAATGAACTTATAATGTTTTGCAATGTTGCCTTGAATTCATAACTTACAACAATGACATTCTCCTACAAAACTGTGATTGTATGTTTTAAGTTCGCAGTTGAATAGAAGCTTTCTTAAAAGAAAGAAGCTAATTCTGTGCTCACTTCCATAGTCAAGTGAATTGTGATAGAAGTGTATTGTAAAGACTAAGTAGTGTATTGTATTGTAGTGTATTGTAAAGAGAAGAGTAAAATTGTATTTGTATAAGAAATATGTCTCGAAAGTGTGTTAACGATAGAAACAACTTCTGTTTCGTGTGTGGTGAGCTCACTTTCAAAGCGCAGAAGCGAAAGTTTACTCCTCTAATAAGATGAGCTTATCACTGTTATTTTAACAACAAAATAGAACAGAACAAGATATGGGCCCCGGAAATCTGTTGTACCAAATGTGTAACACTATTAACTGGCTGGTTGAAAGGATCCCGTCATATGCCTTTCGCAGTCCCAATGATATAGCGCGAACCTAAGGATCATTTGACAGACTGCTACTTCTGCTTGACAAATATATCTGGAATAACTTCCAAGTCAAGACACACCGTTAAATATCCAATGTTAGATTCAGCAATTCGACCGGTACTTCATGGGCCAGGTTTACCCATACCAATTCCACCAGATCACATAACAATGATTGAAGAACTTTCTGATGTTCAGGATTTACAGAATGATTCAGATTTTGCGGAAGATGATGCTATAAATGAAACTCACTTTCTAACACAGGAGGATTTAAATGATTTGGTTCGGGATCTTGGTTTAAGTAAAAGCAAGGCAGAATTACTTGCTTCAAGATTGAAAGGATGGAAGCTACTGCAGGATGACACCAAAGTAACTTTTTTCCGCAATCGCCAAAATGAATTTGAGGATTTCTTTCTAAAGAGAAGGACCTAGTTTTCTGCAATGATGTTGAGAATTTGTTCCAGTCACTGGGTGTTGAGCATAAATCTGAGGATTGGCGTTTATTCATAGACTCCTCGAAAACAAGTTTGAAAGGAGTGTTACTACATATGGAAACATATATCCATCCATTCCTTTAGCCCATGCAGTTGGTATGAAGGAAAATTACGAGAATATGAAGCTCTTACTATCCGCTATAAAGGATGACAATTTTCTTGGCAGATATGTGGGGATTTGAAAGTCATGGCCATCTTACTTGGGTTACAGCTTGGCTATACTAAATTTTGCTGCTTCTTGGGCAAGTGGAATAGCAGAGATAGAAGTAATCATTATATTAAAAAAACTGGTCAAAGAGAGAGTCACTTAATCCAGGGCAAAAAATGTTCTTCACCAACCACTTGTACGTTCTGAAAAAAATCTTATTGCCTCCACTACATATTAAACTAGGCTTGATTAAAAATTTTGTGAAAGCAATGGATCGTGATGGCAGTGCATTTCTCTTCCTCAAAAATAAATTTACAAGGATCAGTGAAGCTAAATTGAAAGAAGGGATATTGTTGGCCCTCAAATAAAGGAACTGATGAAAGATACGCAGTTTCAGAACAAGTAAAAAATGCAAGAAGCAGCTGCATGGCAATCTTTCAAAATGTTGTCTCAAATTTTCTGGGGAACTTCAGGTCTGATAACTACAGAGAACTTGGTCAATGAGATGATTGAGAACTACAAGATAATGGGATGTAATATGTCTTTGAAAATTCACTTTCTGTACTCCCATCTTGATTTCTTCCCTGAAAATCAACTCAAGAAGGGCTCGATGCAAAGAAAGTTAATTCATTCATTGTCTTTATTCATCGTGAAAATTTGTGTGTACATCTTGTTACTTTAAACAGTGTTATGGCGTTCGTAGTGAGAAGAGTCAATTTTATTCGCTCACATAGTTTACGTCATCGAGAGTTCCAACAATTTCTTGAATATATAAACTATGGCTATTCTGACGATTATATTACAGTTTAGAAATGTGGCTTAGTCGTGGTTATATGCTTATAGATTCTACCATATTCGAAGTGAAATAAAACCATTCTAAGGTAAAAACGCAAGAACTATTAACCCTTAAATTCATAATATATGCTATAGGGTACATCAGTTGGTTTAATTAAGTTAATATTTTAATAAATCAGAAGAAACCCAATAGGCCCTTCCCCACCCCTTGGGATACCTCGGTCATCATAACCATACTCCCAAGTCTAGATTTCTTGTCCTCCCTATCGTATCTTCGCGTCCACGTTCAAGTTCTGGTCCTAAAACCAACACCCGTAGGGAGAGGGTGTTGGAGTTGCAACTTCTGGGAATTGCTGAGTTTCGTAGTCGCCAGGTCGCTCATTCCTGACGACCCCACAGTTGGTCCACGGGTTCCATGAGCCTAGCCGGGAGGACTGCTGTCGCAGATCCACCGACCGTTCCCTGTTCTGCCTCCAGGGACGTATCCTGCAGCCGTTGTGAGACCGACTAGGGCTACAAGCCCCACAGTGTGAGACTTTAGTACATCCAGGTGCTCATCTCCTGGCGACCCCACAGTTTGTCGACGAGCCCGTAGGCTGAGCCAGGAACCAGTACAGTTGCTCCCCTCTGCACTGGTCGAGCCGAGCCCTGGTATGCCTCCAGGGACGCCTTCTGCTGCTGTTGTGGGCCAGCACGGAGCTCGCAAGCTCCAACAGATGAGCAAATAGTACGACAAGGCGGTCAACTCCTGCCGATCCCACTAATGGTTCACGAGTCCCTTGGACTTGACCGTGAATACTGGTCAAACAGAATCCACCGACCTTTGCCCCCAGTGCACCATCTGGGGACGGTTGTTGGGTTGCATGAAGTGGGTTCAAGCCTGAGCATTAGTACATCAGGTCGCTCAACTCCTGACGGACCTCACAGATTGTCCTTGGGTCACTCGGTTTCAGAGTCGCGGCTAAGTCACAAAAAGCCAAAAAAGACCGCTTTTCCTCCTTTCCCGAGCTTATTGACCTGGTGGTAATTCCCAGCATTACGCCCGGTATTGTCCCACACCAGCCCGTTCGCAAGACTAAGCCTAGTCGTGCCGGCTGCTGTAGGCTGTGTAGTCATCCATAAATTGTGCTCAATCTCCCATAGGTGCCCCCACATAAATGGTCACTGGTTCAAATTGGAACCAAGCGGAAGGATGCCTCTCGATCCCCTCGTCTCCGCACACAAGCTCCGACCAACAGCGGCACATACCCTGCAGGGGTGGGCCGTTTATTTCATAGGTTTGACAACAGGCCCGTCAATGTTCCTTTTTCTGTTTGACCCCCACGCATGGTCGCGCGAGTCCCCATCGTACCTTGGAAGGGAGGACTGGACTAGCAGATCCACCGACCTTTTCCCCACTACGCCACCGAGGGGACGCGTTTTGTTGACGGAGTGGGCGCAGCAACGATCTTAATTGTAGTACGTGCGGTTCCTCAAGTCCTGACGACCTCACAAATGGACTGGAGGGCCCTAGCCGGGAGAGATGCAATGGCAAGCCACCGGGCCGTTCCCCTCATCGGGTCCGACCCGTTGGGACGCTCCGCTGTTGCTGTTTGAGGGCACCAGCTGGGGCCCGAGACGGCGGGCCCCCAGGGAGAAACCCAATGAGGTTGATTATTTTTATCAATGTATTTAGAGCCCCACCAACAACCATCCCCGGGTTACCTCGGGCATAATGCCCTTATCCCCGGGTCTGCTCTATGTCCCTATTTATATATTATCTTTACAAAGAAACCACTTAGTTGTGTGTCCCAACTGTACAATATACCTAATAATAACAGTTATACAGGATTCCGTTTTCACTGCGGTCCGCCACATTTAAATAACAGACAATAAATGTATGTTTAGTGAATCAACTAGAACATCAATGAAATCATTGTCGGCAGTCATCGTCAACAAGGCTTGATAACGTCCGACCACTGGACCTTTGCTACTGGACTACGGATGGTTATCGTCGGCAGGGGATAAATTACCTAATATCAACGTCGAAATAACTACATCACAAGGGCTAAAGAGGGTTGGAAATCCTTAGGGAAGTTGGTGTTCATCATTGAATGAAATTCCCTTCTTGGTTGTCGGGGACGCATCCAGGAAACTGGATGTTTCCCTGGCGAACGGAGGAGGTGGATTAATGTTTGAGAAGTGACATAATTTCCAAATCCAAGGCTGCTGCTGTTGCTTAGGTAATTTAAGGGTTAAGTGAAGTCTGGATTTTTATTGTCATCAGCAGAAAGGACAGGGTTATATGTCTATATCTACGATCCTGAATGCATTGCTCAGTATATATAGACGTATCCCCTACTTCTTCTGCTGATGATGGGACTAGTGGGATTTGGGTCTTTTCTTCAAATCGAAAGCATTTATTATCTACATTATTAAGATTAGAGTTTATTGTACTTTCACTTTATCTTATTATATATTTTTATCTAATTTCTTTTAATTATGAATTATATTTTAGAATAGTTTTTTTAACTCGAAAGGCCGATAGAGAAGTATTATTTTACAAAGTTAAGGAGACGGACCTAAAAAGGAAACATTTTTATATTTTAATTTTAATTTTGTGACTAATAACTTAACGGAATTTTGCTATGAATTTTATTAATGTTGATTTTTGTAATACCCGCCAAATCGTCAAGTGCGGTAGAGGCTCACTAGAGATGAATGAGCTTCTTGGGCTGCGGGAGAAGCGCTGCCTGACTCGTTCAACAGAAGCATCACAAGTTCGCGAGCGACCTGGAGGTTTGTCATATCGCACAGAACAAACAGTCTCAATAAAATTATTGTGCCAGGAATAAACTGTAGACCTACATGGAGAATCTTAACGGTACAGACAAGGGATGTCAACAACCATTGCGTGCCGAAACATACCTTTATATATATATATATATATATATATAGGGGAACAGGGGGCAGAACGGGGTAGTGGGGCAGAATGGGGTACGTGTATTTTTCTCTCAGTATGTGGCACGATATATCGGAATTTCTCAAAAGTATCTCTGTAATGTCTCAGCTGCTTGTACAGATCAGTTTTTCGCCATCGGTGAAGTCTTTGTTACTTTTTTGCTTGTGTGGTCAGTTTTGAAGAGATTTTTGCAATATTACACCTTCTCTTCAGTGCATGCAAATACATCTAAGCTTCATTTGAATAATATCTAACAATTACTGTGTTAAAGATTATTCCATTTTCTTTGTAAACATGTTTACTGCATTAGGTTTTGTTTCAAAATAATCCGGTCATAACGTCATAAATTATAATTGAGTTCGTGTGGCAGAATGGGGTAGGGCAAGACAGGGTACTACCCCGTCTTGCCCCATGCGGTCTTCATATTACTGACTGACTCTTTTCCTCTGTGTAGTTTCAAAATGGTGAGGAATTATAAAAATAAGACACAGAGAGAAGAATTGTCCCTTGTGTCTATGCTAGAAGCCGTTAATGGATCAATGGTGTACAAAACGGCAGATAGTCAATTCCAAGTGCCTCAAACAACTCTGGAACGACACGTGAAGAAAAAGAGAGAAAATGTGGATTACACAGTAAGGAAATCGATGGAAAATTTCTCCTGCGTTTTTAGTGAAGAGCAGGAAACCGAACTTGAATACCTAAAAAAATGGAAGCCCAACTCTTCGGCCTCAGTGTAAATGAATTTCGAGGACTTGCCTTCCAACTGGCGGAACGGGTAGTGCTTACGTACGTGCCTCAACAATGGCTACAGCCGTCAATGATTTTCGAAAAAACTGGGATATGGCCAGTTAATGTGAATGTTTTTGATGATGCAGATTTCTTGCCTTCTTCAACAACAGATATTCAGATTGCTTCTGATAGTAATAGCAAGGCAACACTTCCAAACCTCAGGAACATCTGACGTCAGAAACATTTTCCTTCCCTGAAAATCTAGGGTCGCCAAACCACAGTCATTTTCAAAGTGCCAGCCAAGAAAATATCACAAAAGGGTCTCAAAAGAACAAGCGAGTTTAAAAAAATCGAGGCGAAAGTGCAATTTTGACATCATCAATATAGAGAAGTGCACTGCAACATTCTGAAAAGGATAAATTAGAAAAGAGGCCTGTAAAAAGATGATTTGCTTTACCAGAAAGTGACTGAAACCAGGACCATCCAAAGTTAAGGCAGTCAGGTTAAACCTACCTAGTTCGAAAAATCATTCTGGCTCTGCCAAAAATGACGTTGAGGAAGATGATTGTCTCTACTGTCATGACTCTTCAGAAGAAGGTTGGATTAGATGTCCTTCTTGTCTTCAGTCGGCTCACAACTCTTGTGCTGGAGTCGATAGTGATGATGATGATGCCACTCATGTATGTGTATTTTGTGAAAAATTAATCATTGTGCTATAGTTTATAAGTTTACTGATAAATATTATTAATTAGTAATGCAAAATACAAATAAAAAATTAGTACCCCATTGTGCCCCATCCATGGGGCACAACGGGGCAAATGTATTGCTCTAGTTTTATTGGATGTATATCCCCGAATTTTTTATTAATTTGTAATGTGATTATGTTTTTCTGTTTATTAAATACCAATGAACATATCCATATCAGAGAACAAAATTTTACTTATTTATAATGTAAAATACATTGGATCAAACATTAGATACCCCATTCTGCCCCACGTTCCCCTATATATATATATATATATATATATATATATATATATATATATATATATAGAAGCGTTGTGATGTACAAAGGCCGTAGCTGTTTCAGCTTATTTGAGACAGATGTTAGTCCTTTTTTGAGCTACAACCTTCCTCAGACTCTTCTGTCAGACGTACAGTATCTGCTATTAGAATTCTGTTTTACAGATACCTAACATTGTGGAATCTTTGGTCTTCCATTTGCTATTCCTTCCCTTTTTCCTTCTACAGTTAAACATGAAAATTGATTTGCGGGACATTTGTCTCGGATTCGAATCACATATCAGGTCGTCTTAAAATAGGTATACAGCACATATATTTAAATATATATGCATAATACCCAAATTTTTCATATAAACTGTAGATATATAGTTTTTGAGACAGATATTTATCTTGGATTCGAAATACATCAGATAGACCTATTGCACACTGTAAAATAATATTTGACCATCTCGGAATCTCTCGATTTACAGGTAGGCCTATAATATAATAGCAAATCCCAGCATGAAATCTTCGTGCAGCTATTAATTATGTAATTTATTCTGTAATTCGTTCGTTTTATTAAGGAGACAATATTATCCTTGAACTATTCAATTTGTAGGGTTGTTGGCACCGCAATTCCAACCCTTTTAACCTCTATTTACTGCTAACACGAGGTTACAGGGCCAACTACCAAATTTGTCTCCAGTGTTTCATTCTTAGCCACGTGCTGTTTGTGTCTCTGCTTATGTAACAATTCTCTTCACAGTTCTTCACGTCCTATTTAGGTGAAATGACGTCACTGATTCATGTAACTGAATTTATACGTTACTTTACATTATTTATGATGACAGGCCAAAATATTTTAAATGTAAGATCAGATTAGATTCATAACCATTTTCAAGGACTTTTAATTAGACTTAATAAAACCTCAAGGAGTAATAATATTAAGGTTGGAATAGTAAAAGAAAAAAAATATAATGATTGCCTCTTATTTTGATAATTCAGTTTATCGCTGCAAGGGGTATAAAAATCCACTAACTAAATCTCTTTCATCCAAGTTAAAATTGTATTTCTCCACTGCCAAAGTGAGAGAATCAGCAGAAATCTCCAACATTGGCTCTACTGATCATGGATTGACAATTTAAAAAATGTACTAGTTACCAATATATGAGAGTAAAAAACAAAGATTATACACCAAACAATGCATCGTGGTCATATAACTGGCGCTGTCTGACGTTCATATTTATAATTACTTAGTAAAGAACAAAATGAAAGTCGACATTCATGAATACATTGACAAAACATCATCCCAAAAGCGGGACGTTTGAGCGTCCCCAAGAAAACTTTCGGGACAGCGGGACATTTTCCAAAAACATAACTGTCCCTGGAAAAAACGGGACGAACGGATACCCTAAGTAGTGGTAGTGGTAGTAGTAGTAGTAGTGGCGGTAGTAGTAGTAGTAGTAGTAGTAGTAGTAGGTAGTGGTGGTAGTAGTAACAGCACTAAAAGTGTTTCATTTGAAGATTCTCTCATATCATTAGCGTCGCAATTCAAAATTGGGCGTGAAAGACCCGACAAATTTTGCTCACAAGCTTTTTTCAGGATTCAGGTTCTTTTATATGCCGTAAATCAACTCACGGTTTTACGTACTTGCCGTTCAAAGGAAGCCATAACCACAATTTTTACTTCCTGAAAATATCATCGAAGCCTGCTGGATTTGTATCCATGAACCTCGGAAGGAGAGGATGTCATAATTAGACTAGTCCACCGGGACCGACTCTATTGTACTTATTGAACCCCCGTAAGATTGGGGTGGTATAATGAATTTTAAGAGAATTTAAGAACAATATGATTGACTGAAAGATGAATGTATGTTTTTCATAAGTAATGCCACGAGTGATTTCCAAATTATCGATAAACCCACGACTCATGAAGTGAGGAGTGAATTTATCTAGAGAATTTGGAAATCAAGAGTGGCATTTGTTAGAACTATTTAACGAATAAAAATTAAGCTATTTACTCACAAATCATTATTTAAATATAATTACTTTAAAATATTTATTTATTTAATGTAAACGGCGATGTTTGAAAACGAATGAGAAACGTTATGTTTCGCTTCTCCATTCACTGCAACAAGATCATATAATGTTATATATTGCCATCTGGCGTGGGAAACTTGAAATATCATCGCAATATTGTAAGAATGCACCCTAGTGGAGAAAAAATGAAACACATCAAACTGTATATTATAACCAAAATTATAGGCTATTAATTTATTTTTTTAGTAAACAATTCAGTAAAATCATTATTTAAAACACAATTATTGAACACAGAAGTATCAAAAAAGAACTCGGTAATATCATGTCTTGGAAAACACTGGATTATATGCAATCCTTCCTGTCGGCTTACCATTATGATCTAGTTCCTCTTGAAAGTAGTGAATTAGGCATTTTACAGCTTCTCCCCCACGCCATGCCAATTCTAGGGAAGCGATAAGGTAGAACTTAATTTGTAATCCTTCAGGGGTTTTCTCCTGACAATTATTAATCATTTTTTCATATTCATCAAACTTAAAAGCCACTGCACTGACCTTTCTTTTCTCTAGCATGTTTTGAAGTATTTTTCTTTTTGCGTTTCTTGCTTGTCTGGCGTCATTAAATTCTTGATCGACGAACGGATTAAAATCTCGTTGATGTTCAATAAAATATTTCTCTTGTATCATTTTTCCAGTAACATTCCACATGGTTTTCAAGCTGTATTCTTTGTACTCTTCTCCATTTATTTTCCTCATATTAATGCTCCAGTCTTTCAGTATGTTGGCAATGTCTTTGGTTGGAGTTTCTGCTGTTAATACGTAATTTCGTAGTTGACAAAATTTTTCGAACTGATTCCAAATATATTTCCTATTACGTTGAGTGTTATGGGGCTTAGATTGCTTGATTATTTCGTCTATATCTTCATTTGAAGCACAGCCAAATCTTTTTCCTGCCATTTTGAACATACAAATATGGCGGCTTTACTGTTGACTCAGTCACTGCAAAATAATGATCAGACCTGTTCAGAATATTAAAAAGGAGGAGCTTTCTTTAATATGGTAATTATAACACTGATAAATATTTCGTGAAACACGGCTCTGATTGGTTGTAAAACAGAAATCATTGAAACGTGATTGGTCATTGACTCCCATTTGGGGCATGAGTTAAATAGTCATATTAACTAGATTGGATGTTCCATGGTAGTCGAGTTTGGCTTAATCTTCTCTCGGGGTTTTGCATATCATATCGCCTTTTTCTGGTCGATTTTAGGTAATATCTACTGCAAAGATGGTATCGAAATCAATAAAAACAAATACCCATAAAAGTAAACATTCACAGATTAAATTATTACATAAACAAATTAATCTGATGAACACTTCTTACAAGGTCTCCATGATTGATATGTTGAAATTGTGGATAGGCATGACGGGAATTTGTCTATGCACAGATCAACATCATAGTGATATACTCCTCAAATTAGGCCATAATTGCCCAGTTTCTAAATAACTTTCAAACTGAATATATGATGTTCGGGAATTCATGGCCCAATCGATAATAAAAACTCGAAAAAGGATTTGTTATCGAGTGGATCACGGGAAGTCATATTCATTTGCCTTAATAAAATATTTCCAAACTCAGTTAAATTCATTTGATTTTGTAATAAACTAGACATAACATTGACGAAGAAATAATTGAAACTAAATAAACTAATACTGATTTGCGCTTGCTTATCTATAGTACATTCGCCCAAGATTCGTTGACTAAAAATGAAAACAGGAAGTACCCAAAAATTTTGCTGAACACGATGCATATGAAAATTACTTTTTGGTAGGCCTACATCTGTATAGAAATTATTATTTCATGTAAATTATTTTAGTTTGAAAAGTTTACGTTTCAAAATGACTTGCTGTACGATTTACCTGTAGACTATAGCAAAATTCTCACGACAAAATAATATTAAACAGTTTCAACTGTTCATTAAAACTATATTTTTAATGCCCCAGGTTTTGTCCTTTTTTGGACTTTTCTGGTGTTCTCTCCTGGCATTGGCGTAATTGTAACCCACTTCTGAGGTTGGGGCGCCTAGAAGGCCGGGTTACTTTGCCCCGATGATATGATGGGTGATGATAGTGGTGTGCCAGGAGAGTCCTTTATCCTAAGCATAATCTAAGATGAATATGAATGATGATGATTGTGATGGAGATATGATGTTCGGGGACCGTATGGGACTTAAAGTTTCCTGACATTTGTCTTATATGTGAGGAAAAACCCCGATAAAAACCTCACCCAGGAAATTGTCCCAACCGGAGATCGAACCCGGGCCCGCTGCATGAGAAGGCAGCACGCTACCTTGAGACCACAGCGGTGGACTATTAAAACTATTTTATCCCTTTCATTTAAATATTCACTTTATCAGACTGTTAAACGCTGTTATGTAATATATCGATATTTGTATATTCTCGTACTATTAAAACATAATATTATTTCTTGCAATGGATATCGGGAAACATTTATTTCGTTACTTATTATCATAATTTCCATTGTTTCATCAACATGGACACCCAGAAATCTAATATGTCACAAAATAATCACATCATATCGTGGACTATCATTTAATGTAATTTATTTTCAATAATTAAACTAATAGAAGTTTCAGTGTGTGTTCGTATACATCTCCGTCGTACGCAAAAGTAATTCTTACTGCACTAGTTATCCTACAAATAACTATTATATTTAATACCATCTATTTCTTCGAGAATAACAATTACGATTGACAATGTGAAATCCTACACGTCGAACAGGTCAAAGGCGATAATCCAGACAAGATAGAGTATCTTGGTCGAATGAGTGATGATCTTTCACCATAAAAATATAACCGTCAAGAAATGCGGACTTGGGTTCCACTGGTGTAAAAATTTTCCGGAAATAAAATAGTTCCCCATTCGGATATTCGGATGGGGACTACTTTAGGGTATTCATGGAAATGGCTTAAACATAGGAACATGTTCCCAGGAATATGAATGTGAAATATTAACACGGGTATTAGTCCCTTGAGTATAGTAGCTTTGCAGGAATTTAGATTGCTAGGAAAAGGTAGTCAGAAATCAGGAATCTTTATAACCTGTCATACTGTGGGGGTGCAGTGAGACCATAATTCGGAACGGTTTTTTAATCCGAAGAAGGGTCCTCTTAGCTATCCAGCTTAAGGATATTCGTAAATACAGCTGGATGTCTCAAGATGGTGAAACGCGAAACCAAATAGATTATATATTGGTAAATAAACGCTAGCACACTGGCCTCATCGACGTCAGGTCGGTTATGGGGGCAGTCTGCAATATGGATATCATCCATTCAGAGTGAAGCTCAGAGAACGGTTATCGCTTATGAAGGGTGCAAATACTAAACAAAATTTGCAATTAAAAAATAGAGTACTGATAAATTGCAGTAAGAATAACAAACTCAGAATTGCTAATATATTTAAAATACTGAAATGCTGTAATGAATATGTGGCAACTGAAGCACAATCTGGTATATATGGAGAATGGTAGATAGTAAGAGACGCTATTAAATTGTTTAACATAATAAAGCGTAAATTATTTTAAAAAGAGGCAAAATAATAAAAGGTTTAATGAGAAATCTGCTGACATTGTAAAGCAAAGAAAGCTAGCAAAAATGTAATTAGATAGGGCCTACATGAGACATATATTAAATACATTTAGAACAATTGAGTAACTATTAGATTTTTAAACAGTAAAAGGGGGAATATTAGAGAGAGAAAATTAATGAGTTCGAAATGAACGTAACGTTTAGGAACATTAAATAATTATATCAGAGAATTTAGGATAGAAAGAAAAGAGTTTCAGGCTAGAATAAATATAATTAGGAATGTAAATGGAAATATGGAAAATACCAGGAAAATATTAAGTCAATGGAAAAATTATATTAGTATCCAGACTTATTCCCTATATTGACGACGTAGTAAGCAATCATCAATGTGGATTTAGAATAAATAAATCTAGAGTAGATCCGCTTTTAGTATAATACATATTTTAGAAAATAAATGGGAACATGTGGATACTATAGGGTTACATCAACTAGGCCTATATGTAGAATTATAAAGACATATGATTCAATAAAAGAGAGAGATGATGACCTTAGCTGTTAAATGTGTTGTTAAGTAAAATAATAGCATAATTGTATACCATTTTGAAGTACGAGCTGTTATAAAATGTAATATTAATTATCATCGTACAGCTGCGGTAACTGCTGTAACCTCTCACGCCATTGGCAGATATTCTTTTCATCCCAAATTCTGTATTGAAATATTGAACTAGAAATATGTATATATATATATATAATATATATATATATATATATAAACACATAGGCCTACGGTATATATAATAGTGATTCTTCCAGTCTTATGGATTGCGATACGTTCTCTCTTATTTAAGAGAGAAGGAGAAATTGTGGTATTTGAGAGAAAAGTGCTGGACAAATGAGAGGACAGACAAATCTAATATTTAAAAATACATGTTTGTTCGTATTTTATGTTTTATGCGCAGCCGATTGTTCATCCGATTGTGATGGTGCTTTTAGCAAAACGTTCAGGAGATTCCCGGGATGGTTATATTCTATAATAAAGTTGTATTACTCAACCCCTTCACTCTTAAAATCGTCCTTTGTAAAAAAAAAAGGTGAAAAAAGCTTTTTGGACGCTTACGCTACCTAAACCATAACAAATAGCCTACACAAAATTAATGTACATAGAATTGAATATCTAAAAAAAAAAAAAAAAAAGGTTCGCGACAGCATATGTTTATCTTTTATGGATAACTCACAATAATCATTTGATGCCAAGAAGATCGGATAAGTAGATTCCCGGGCAAGCGTAGCAACGCACGGCAGGTATTATTTTACGGATAACTCACAATAACGAAATATTATGCCTTTCAACTCATTTATGCCAAGAACATCGGGACATGTAGATTCCCGAACAACGCTGGGTAATCAGCACGGGTACCTAAAAATAATTACGATATAAATTTATAATTATTTTTCCTTCTACTTATTCAACTAAACATAAAAAGAGGCCAATTCTCACTTATTTAGCGCACACCGGGTTTTAGCTAGTTAATAATACAATCTTCGTAACAGAGCTGTATAATCTGTACAGGAAATGAGATGTAATAAAAACTGTTAAGTCTCTTAGACTGCTATGGGAAGGTCATGCAGCACTAATGGGGAATGAAAGAGGGATACTGCTTCCTGTAGAAAAAAACAGGTGAAAATAGTAGATCAGGGGGAAGTAGTAAATAGACCAACAATGAGCCGAGAGAACAACAATATCCATGATGTGAGTTATACAGGTAATGATTGGAAAGTATATCCTTTGATAAGGAAGTAAGGAGAGCTTATACCTATGTACGCGCGTTCATGAATATCCGGGTTAAATGGTACCAGTGAGTTGAGTTAGTTATTTAAAGTATTAAGCATTATACGATTCAGTGGATCCTATTTCTTCGCATTATTATCAACCAAGTGCACTATCATATCTACGAAGTTAATGATGAAATTTTGTGAAATGACATAAGTGTGTTTGTCATTATTTACGTACCATAAACAATCCACGACATTAAATACCTTCAGAAGACAGTATAAATTTGCTTTCTTAGAAATCCACTTTACCCATACGCGTTCTAGGATTCTTGCTAATATAATCACATAAATTTTAATGCGACCTAAAAGATTTTTACATTTATATTCATCATCATCATATTATTATTATTATTATTATTATTATTATTATTATTATTATTATTATTATTATTATTAATGTGTTTTTCTTCTTAGTAACTGGTTCAATTTTATGTTACTTACTTAATTACTTACTGGCACTATCGAACCCGTAGGTTCATGGCCGCGCGATCTCCATACATCCCTATCCTGAGCTAATGCTTTCCAATCATTCCCTGTATAATCTACTTCTCTCAAATAATATTTAATGCTTTTCTCTCACCTCATTCTTGGTCTACCAACTGGGCGTTTTCCCTCTGGCTTTTCTACAAGAAGCTTCCATGTACGTCTTTCATTCCCCGTACGCGCAACATGTCCTGCCCATCGCAGTCTACGAGACTTAACTGTTCTTATTATATCTGGCTTCCTATAAAGACCATGTAGTTCATTGTTATGTAGTCTTCTCCATTCATCTGTCTGTTCATCTCTCTTTGGTCCAAAAATTTCCCTAAGAACTATATTCTCAAAATACTTGAAGAATTAAATTTCAGCATAATCTATGCCATCAGTTTTACACAATTTAAATCATTTCTGCTTATGGTGTTTTCCTGATTCCGATATATTTTAAAATTCTCAAATATATAATGTATAATGTGTATATATATATATATATATATATATCCACCGCTGTGGTCTCGAGGTAGCGTGCTGCCTTGTCACGCAGCGGGCCCGGGTTCAATTCCCGGTCGGGATAGGCTCCTGGGTGAGGTTTTTTCGGGGTTTTTCCTCACCTGTAAGACAAATGTCAGGAAGCGTAGGGCCCAAGGGTCTTCGAA
Organism: Diploptera punctata; assembly: GCA_030220185.1. NCBI lineage: Eukaryota > Metazoa > Arthropoda > Insecta > Blattodea > Blaberidae > Diploptera > Diploptera punctata. The sequence goes on from JASPKZ010010273.1 coordinate 1,023,459, forward strand.
AATCACCCGGTCATCATCATCATCCTTATCATTATCATCATCATCATCCTTCACCGGTGTGGAATGCAAGGGGAAGCTACCACACCTATAATTCCCTAGTAAAGCTGCAAAGCATAGCATGAAAATGCAGTGAAAGACCTGCCCTCGGGCAGAATTACTATGGATGGTTATATATATTCCACTTTTTCCATTGTTATCATTTATTATATTTCCTCCTTATTATCACTTTACTGTATATCTGTTTGTTTGTACTTTTCATTACTTGCCTTTTCATTTAACACTTTATTTGACATAAGAGTCTACACAAACGAACACAAACGCCCCTGATGGAATGGTGATAATTCCATTTAGAGTAAAATTCGCATATCCAAGGCCACGAATCAAACTCGGGACTTCTTGCTGACCACAGAATTAGGAAGCTGGAATAGGATATGGAATTATAACCAAGTGTTTATATCCTTCTCTGGGAAACGACCACTGAACTCTTAACATACAGAACCATAACAACTTAGGCTTCTGGTCACTAATTGAAGAAGTTACCGAGAAACGCTCGGAAAACTTGGAAATAACTTGGGCTTGAGGGACGAAGTCGCCTTGCTCATGGCCAAGTTCTTTACTTATTTTTCCTCCTCCCAAGATATTGGCGGTAAGGGTCATAGATTGTGTTCACAACACAGACCAAGTTTGTACGCTTCTCTCATTCTTGGATATAGGCCTATCCTTAAAATGTTTTACTGTCTGATTCGTTCGGTTTAATTTTGGTTTTTAGATTTTAAAATGGTATAAAATGTTCATTATACACTAAATTGTTTTTGTATTATATATATCCTCAACTCGTGTCCAATTCAAGGTGAGTCGAGGGATGAGATGAGATGAACCCTTATATATAAAGGCCTGTGAATGACAAGGGTGCCGGCCGACCACGCCTGATCCACAATCACAAGGGCAGATGAACGAAATTAAATGGATGAGCTGAGTATGGAGAAAGTAGTGGAGTGAAATCGTGGCAGGGGAAAACGAGAGGAACCCCGAGAAAAACCTATCCCAGCTCCGTTTCGTCCACCACGAAACCTACATGGAGTGACCGAGACTCGATCTCGGGACCCCAGCGGTGAGAGGCAAGAGTCTAACCGCTTGCGCCATTAGATTTATTAATATGCGTATTATTATTATTATTATTATTATTATTTCAGATTGTCATAATTGTTAAGTAGCTTATATTCCACTTCGACTAAAGTTTAGTTCCTAACATGTCAGGCATTTTTTTTCCCTTTGACAGTTTAATATTAATTATTGCATCTACAATGCTAGTTAAGTACATACAATTAAATACATTGTATAATTCTGGCCTGGAAACAGGACTCTCAATTTGTGAAGAGATATTCCGCTTCTCCTTCCACATTTAACTCATAAAGCGGTGTTAATTTACTGCTCAGTGAGTGTAGACATTCGAAGGTAAATAAACAGTGATGGCTTCTACTTCAAGCTAGCAACAAATCCGAAAATAATCTTCAGCGATGTCCAGGAAGATGAAAAAGCACAGTGATTGATATGTTTCACAACAATTACAATTCATTACATTGTATAATATAAAAATATATTTAATTTATGTAAGTACAAAATATGCTTATGGATAAAATAAATCATTATGGTTAAAAAAGGCTTAAAGCTCTCGAGGAATACAATCAGAAGTGAATCCTATAATAGGTGTTATTATTTTTATTTAAAGATACTGTAAGATCATTATCTTCGCAATTCAAATCTGGGCGTTAAAGGTCTGACAAAGTTTGCTCGGAAACCATTTTTTTAGACTTGAGGTTGTTCTACGTTCCATAAATCTATAACACGGGACCCACGACTTTATATTCCTTCCGCACTAACCCATACTCAACCCCGGCCTGGTTTGAACCCGCAAACCTTGGAACCAGAGTCAATCATGATAACCACCAGTCCATCAGGACCGACAAATCTTGTATTAAGATATAAATATTGCAGGATCAGCCCGCGGCAGCTCCATAATTAAATAAAAAGTAACAAAGATGGAGACTTCCGATAAACAGTGGGAAGTGAAGTAAATGCAACTTGTTCTTTAAATATGGTATTGTAGTGATTCATTTGTGTATTAAGATGATCAGCAATTGAAAATAATAATAATAATAATAATAATAATAATAATAATAATAATAATAATAATTTATTTAACTAATTTTAATGTATACAACATCTTCCTGTGTCCAATATTTAGTTTTAATTCTCTTCCTCCATTCTTCTCTTTTCTTCCAGTCGCCATCCTGTCCTTAAATCCATAACTCCCTGTATCCATGTCTTCTTGGATCTCCCTCTTCTTTTCCTCCGATTTGAAATCCACTCCAAACTCCTAACGGCAATCTTACTTACTTACTTACTTACTTACTCACTGGCACTATCGAACCCGTAGCTTCATGGCCGCGCGGACATAAGCTCTCCATACATCCCTATCCCGAGCCAATGCCTTCCAATCATTCCCTGTACAATCCACTTCCCTCAAATCATAGTTAATGTTGTTCTCCCACCTCATTCTTGGTCTATCAACAGGGCGTTTTCCTTCTGGCTTTCCTACAAGAAGTTTTCCATGCACGTCTTTCATTCCCCATACGCGCAACATGTCCTGCCCATCGCAGTCTACGAGAGACTTAACTGTTCTTATTATATCTGGCTTCCTATAAAGACCATGTAGTTCATTGTTATGTAGTCTTCTCCATTCACCTCTCTCTTCATCTCTCTTTGGTCCAAAAATTTTCCTAAGAACTTTATTCTCAAATACTCGTAATCTCCTTTCCTCCCTTAAAGTAAGAGTCCATGTTTCGCACCCATATAATATAACTGGTAGAATAATAGTTTTCTATATTTTCAGCTTAACGTTTTTTGAAAGGAGTTATCTCCTTTAATTCTCTTCACGTGTCCAAAACCATTGTAATTGTTTATTTACCACAAATTGTATAATTGTTTCGTTAAAATTAATTTTTTTCTCGGATAATATTGTTTCTGATTCTGTCTAATTTAGAGCATCGTGCAGATCTTCTTAAAAAATCAATTTCTGTAGACTGCAATTTTGACTTTAATTTGGAATTTATATTAAACGTTTCTACTCCATAGGTCATTAAACATCTTACTATTGATTTAAAATATGGATTTTAGTTCCTTTGAATATCTGTTTATTCCACAAAATTCCATTCAACATTACTTACTATTGCAGATATTCTTTTTTATTTCTAAATCATTTATTTCAACTCCCAAATATTTAAATTTGTTATAAATATTATATTAAGGTAATATAATGATAATAATAATAATAATAATAATAATAATAATAATAATAATAACAACATATTTATTATTCGACTAGATTTTTTGTTTTTGTATATTAGTTAATATATAATAATAATTATTATTGTTATTACATTACTTTCTTCAATATTTAATCATTTCTAATATAAATCATCTGATTTACTATATTAGTATTATAGAAAGAAAATAATTTATTTTATTATACGAACCGTTACTTCTTAGAAGCGTATGTATACAATCTGGTGCAGTATATCTTTATATTGCGATGAAGGAGGTAGGAATGGAGTTATAAATTTCGCAGCTTCGGAGTATTGTTTTAAAGGGTTGGTATATTTAAGATGTAGCCTATTTTTATAACATGAACTATCCATCCGTCCATCCATCCTTCCATAGTAATTCTGCCCGAGGGTAGGTCTTTTACTGCAATCATAGCATTTGCATTTTCATGCTATGCTTTGCAGCTTTACTAGGGAATTATAGGTGTGGTAGCTTCCCGTTGCTTTCCACGCGGATGAAGGATGATGATGATAATGATAAGGATGATGATGGGAGGGTGATTTTCGGGGACCGTTGGGCCCTAAGCTTCCTGACATTTGTCTTACAGGTGAGGAAAAACCTCGAAAAAACCTCACCCAGGAGCCTGTCCCTGCCGGGAATCGAACCCGGGCCCGCTGCGTAACAAGGCAGCACGCTACCTCGAGATCACACCGGTGGACAACATAAGCTTTATTAACTAACAAATTATATATTGTGCAGACGTAAATAAAGGCGACGATAGAAAAGGAATTGCAAGACAGGGGCTGGGAAGATAGATTTGGAGGAAAACGATAAGAGTGTAAAACATTGGTCGCAGAAAGATGTGATAATACAATATAAACCTGTTCATGAATGACTATTTAAACACTCAACATCAAGAACATTTTGTGTTCAACTTCAGTAAATACGTTACTAATAAGTTTTAAGATAGTGATCTATCTATCTTCGGGTTTTTACAGCTGCTGCCGTCTTCCCGTGCCAAACCTCCAAAGCCTACGAACTTGGACATCTTCAATGCTTAGCCCTCTTGCTTGCATTAATGTCTTCATGTTTTTCTTCCATGTTAACTTTGGTCTCCCTCTTTTCTTCTTTCTGGTCGGATGCCATTGATATAGTTGCTTTGGCCATCGCTCATCTTCCATTCTTAAAACATGTCCTAACCACTTTAATTCCTTCTCCTCAATTCTTTCAATTATGCTTTCTTTCTTCTGCTTCCATTATGTTTCTAATTTCCTTATTTGTGACATGTTCTAATTTTGACTTTCTGACACTTCTGCGTAAATAATCCATTTCTATAGCTATTAGTCTATTCTTATAGTACTTATTGACTGTCCATACCTCACTTCCTTACATTGCAACAGATTCCACCAATGTTTTACCAATATATTTTTTTGTGTCTTTCCAAATATGCTTATCCAACCATATGGAATTTAATGATGATATTATTTTGCTACTTAATTCAATTCTATGTTTTATATTATCTTTGCCTATATCTTCAATGTTACCATAATTATTCCCAAATATTTAGTTTGTTTCAGTGATAATTTGTGAAATTGTAGCCTATTTTGGCGAAACTATAAACGAATTGATAACTAGTGTCACCAACACCAGTTTCATTTCCAGAAGTAGCAGTTTGGAATTCAACATAAGAGTAAGAAAGTCCTTAAATGTAAATATAATATTAGACAATGGTGATAAAAATTGTTGCTTTTGAAATAGACTAATTGTACTACAAGTACAAAGCTGGCCAGTCCAGCACTGACTTTATTCTTGAATACACGAATATTTTCCCATGATGTAGCAGCATCCAGTAAACTTGTTTCCAAGTGTAGGTGCGGTCCTATTGTTTCCAGTGCAAAACAATACCATTCACCTTCTCTTGTTGTTTGTTCATCTTAGTCTCTCTCTCGGTATTGTATTATGTTAGTGGGTAAATCTCCAGCTTTGTCCACTAGAACACACTGTTGGTTCCTGCTGAAAATAACACATCTTCTGTTAATTATAAATGAAGATAAGTTAAATTGAAAATAACTATTTAAAGTCATAACAAACGTTAGTTTATGTTTTAAGACGTACGTATTTTAAAATAGTCTGTGAGTAAAATAAAAGTCGTGGGAAAGTATACATTCACGAAATTTTCTATAGAAGATAACACATTTTTACTTACAAAAATATTCAGTTCCTTTTGATATTTACTTTCAATCTAATTTCTTAGTGTAATTTTATAGAATGTAGAAGTAAATATTAATAACTGATTAAATGAAAACACATAGAAATACATTATTAAATGAATACTTTTCAAACTAGGAAAATTTTTGAAGCAGTGCGTTTGAAACAGCGGGAACAGTAATCACAAACAAAACTGAGGTACAGAAAAAAAAACATAGGCTCAACTCTATATATCCAAGCTATTATGGATTACAAGAAGTCTTGTCATCCTTATTTCTCTAAAAGGCTATTAATATAAAAACATATAAAACTGTTATTCTTCTACCTGGACTACATTATAAGTTGCAATAGCTCGAGCGAGTTTTTTAAAGTGTACTAGGCGACTTGTTTCAGCGGTGGCGCGCGCATCCTGTTTGGCCTTCACTGAACGTGCATGCAGTTAGTCAGCTTTAAGTTATCAAGATGATGAGACGGATTTCGCTAGTGCGTCGTATTTTCGTGTGTAAAAATTATTTTAAGAACGAGTCTGCTCGACGTGTACATGATGAATTTATTCAGGCATTTCCTGCTGAAGTGCCTCCTTCAAGAACACAAATTCACAGAAATGTTAATAAATCGAAAAATACTGGCTCAGTGCGAAACACTACAGTGGAAAATCTCACCCGCGCCAGCCAGAATGTGGTTTCTAGATACAACGCCCTTATAACTCAGGAAGGACAACAATTTCAACGTATATTTATAAAGTATATTACATATAATACTTTTCATACATTTAAATCAGGGAAGCTGCGCGCGCGTCGAGTGCGGTTAATGCGGGTTTCGTAGCGGGGAGTGAAAACACCGCTCGCGTGGTTGCAACGTATAATGTAGGCCCTGTACTTTACTAATGCGAATAATGGTCTCTCATTTTAAGAGAGGAGAACAGATTACGAGTATTTGAGAATAAAGTGATTAGGAAAAATTTCGAACCAAAGAGAGACAGACAGACAGTTGAATGGAAAAAACTACTAAATGTGAGCTACATAATCTTTGTAGGAAGAATTGAGTCTCGTAGACTACGATGGGCAGGACATGTGTCACGAATGGGGAATGCAAGAGGGACATGGTTACTTATTGTAGGAAATTCAGAGGGAGAGCGCCCAGTAGGTAGATCGGGAATGAGATTCCAAGAAAAAAAAACAATTACCATGATTTGAGGGAAATGTTTGGAAAATATAAGGCATGAACCTCGGATATCGATAATACTAGTGAGTTAGTTTTATTCCATAGTTTGAAGGCAAACATTTCGTATGCAGTAATGTTGAAAAAGTCACTAGTTATGGTTCAGGAGTTTGTTTGGGAGGATTTGAAACATTGAGTTCTTGTTTTTTATTATTGAAAAATTGAACATGTGATTTTAGACTAGAATATTAAAAAAAGAGACCGAAAGTCTAATGGTTCCCATCAAGAGGCTAGTCGAGACGGAATGAACGAGCTTCTATACTGGGGATTTTGCAAGTATATTCTTTTTATATCTTCTTGTACCTTGTAAGCCCATGTTTCCCTTAACAGAGATTTAGGCGCTCTCCCCCTACAGAGAAGAATTTGAACCATACTAATTTAGTTACACTTGTTTTCGTATAGATGTCATTTGAGTGGTCCGTGGTCAGCGTTCCGCCTCATACGGACATCTAGGAAACCAAGGTAGTACTAGGACGGGAAAATTCGGTAAATTTTGCTTAGAGGCCTTTTCATTCAGGCTTAAGGATTTTTTACGAACCTGAAAATCTTCAGACTCGGGACCCACGCTTAAGTCCCTCCCGGAGGGCTTGCTCCTCGGATTTTTCCATCCTAAAAAATCCATCGACCCCGGCCGGGTTTGAACCCGCGACCCTCGGGACCAGAGGCAAGGAGCATAACCACTAGTCCACCACTCTTAAATTATATCTTTCATTATATTATCACATTATACCAAAATTCATCCTCTCAAAGTTCAAAATTGACCGTCCTAGATAATTTTTCAATTTTTTTCACAGGCTTCTTATTTTAGGCCTGAGGTTACATCACAAGCATCAATATAACACCGGAACAGCAGATTTTTTCCCCTCCTAAATCTATCCATTTAGGCCTAATATGAATCACGAATTCAGATACTTAGTGATATGGAAGTCACTAGATAGCATGATCTTTACAGACTATCTTGGATTACAAAAGTAGAGAGATGTAGTCAAGGAAAAACATAAATAATGATTGAGTGATAGAATCAAAATTAGTCTATAGGTATGTGGGTAGGCAGTAGTTTACTTAATTACTTTTCTTAACAGCTGTGAACGTTAGCATCGTAATTCAAACCTGGCTTGAAAGGGCCGACATTTTTATTTATTTATTTTTCAGAGTTGAGGTTCTTTTACGTTACATAGATCTACGATACTGGATCAACGGCTTTACTTCCTTTATGAAGGAAGCCATAATCAGAATTTTCATCTCCTGAAGAAACCCATTGTCCCGGCCGGGTTTGAACTCGCTACTAATTTTACTACTATTTCTAATTTACCAAACTCACGAAACACTTGCCATATCATAACGGAGTGTCACTGAACAGCAGTTTTGACTCCAGATATGGTAGTTTATAATGAGAAATAGTCTTAGTTTTCATTACTGTATTGTAAGATCTCATAAAAGTTTAGTAATTTTTTAGAAGATTTAATTTTTTTTTTTTACTTTTTAAGAAGGAGTTTCTGTGAAATGTTTCTCTGAAACAGATAGTTTTCATAAAGTATGGTGAATACAATTTTTTGTTTTGTTTGTGTTGGAAGTTTTCTGTAATGTTTAAATGGAGCGGAAATGAACTCAATTCAGAAAGCAGGAAGAAAGTTCTGACAATACGAAAGAGAAGCAATATGTAAGGGAGATTCTTCTGGCAGTGTGAATAATTGAAGTCGTTTACTAAAAATGTAACATAAGGTTAGTAACTTACATATGCCATGTCCCCTCGTAGGATTTTGTATTCAAAATATAACATTATTTCATTCTGCATAAAACACTATTAAGATCCAAATTTATTGGATCTATCAAAACATAGTAGCACAGTAAGTTAATAGAAATAGGGAATTTTTAAGATTTTCTGAAAGAAAGACTGAAGTAAACTCCATATATTTTCAACTTATTGCGGCAAATATGATGAATATAGCAATAATAATAATAATAATAATAATAATAATAATAATAATAAAATTATTTTTTCGATCTTGTGAAATATTGAGACTAGATTGAATTACATGAAAGCGCAAATCCACTCATGAATATTTCATTAATTCATTTTGAGAATTTTTCTCAACATTGAGGTTTTTCCCCAACCAATCTTAATAATTAACATGAGTTTTAAAAATACATATTTGACTACGGACTTACATAGATTATCAGTTTGTAACACATCTTCACAGATTTCCCTTCATTAAAGTTATTTAATGAATATTGCATTTTCTTTTTTATTTGACATCATTCCAAAGAAGTAGAACATATATATATATATATATATATATATATATATATGACATGATAAGAAAACTAAAAATATATAAATATATAAATATATATAAACGTAGTGAATATATTCGTAAAAAACTAAATATTCAGTTTGACAGATAAATTAGAAGAGTAAAGAGTACAGGAGAAAATGGTATGAACATGTCTGCAGAATGAATACCAAAGAGATTGCCTAGGAAAAGTCTGAATTATCAACCGAGAAGAGGAAAATGAAATTGGGGACGCCCACGAAAGAGATGGACACAGCAGCTATGATACTTAGAGCCGGAACGAACCAATAAGGTCTAATCGTTATATGAAGAAGAAGAAGATATATACAACTTTAGAGAGAACTTTATGAAATTAAATTTTTAATTCAATACACACCTTAATATTATTTATAGGTCTAAATTAAGGATTTTATTTATATAGGCCAATGTATCTTAACTACAATCAGGGAGATTAATTGTTTTCGGGCCACTTAAGAAATGGATAATGAAATCAGAATTGCCAATGCAGGAGTTCACATATCCAACGAGATTAAACTTACAGCCATACATTTTGTATCACATGTATGGATAAAGTAAGAATCTCAATGTAGCTTAATGAGAAAATGTTTGACATAAAGAAGGGATGTAGACTCTCACTTTTTTATTTAGATCCCTAGACTCTCAAATTTTGTGTAGGACTATACAAAGTATACAATGAAAACAATCGGATTTGTACAAAAAATAGGTAAGTGAACTATAAAACAATCAAATGGTACCTTGAATTAATAGTAATGTTAAATTCTATAATGAATTGAATTTCGTTGCAGGCTCTTTTTGTCACGAATCAAAGGCAAAGTATAATGCATTTTAGAGAGACTTTCAGCGATATTCCGAACAGCAAATTATTTTCTTACACAAAAACTAAACCAATAGCCTTCTTAATGTTTTTCACTGTTAAGAGTCTAGTTATGAAATCTTCCAATAAACAATACATTTTTAAAACTGTTTTGGACTCTATTATGCTTACGGGCGATTTTAAATTTATAATAAAAGCGCCACGATAAGAAAAAACAAAGAGGAAAGGTTTTTACACTTTCACTTCTTATTTTACCGATGTAGAAATCCGGCCAGTGTATACTGTATCAAGAAATTCATTAATACATATTATTAGGTATATTTTTCAAGAAAACCATAATGCGACCCATCCAGAAGTGCACAAAACTTATTTAAAATTATATCCGTCACTAAAATCTGTGTAGTTACATTTACCGCATCCGGAATCATCCAGTTTCCACATTCAGCTATCCTTACTGGCACTCTCGAACCCGTAGGTTTATAGCCGCGCGGACATAAGCTCTTCATACATCTCTATCCTGAACTAATATTTTAAAATCATTCCTGTATAATCTACTTTCCTAAAATTATGGTTAATGTTATTCTCCCACCTCATTCTTGATCTACAAACTGGGCGTTTTCCCTCTGGTATTCTACATCAAGCTTCCATGCACCGCTTTTATTTCCCGTTCTGCCATATATCCTGCTCATCGCAATCTACGAGACTTAACAGTTCTTGTAAAATTGTAGACTTTCACGGCAGGTGCCTTGATTCATTTATTTTATGTCTTTCGGGCTAAATGGCCGTGGTCTGGTTTTATTAACACTCAACATTTTGTCTACTACTGCGGTAGATATCCTCAGGAGATGCTGCAGCCGACATTTGAAGAGTTAGGAGGTCAAAGAGCACGCAGAATCTCCCGAGGATGTCTACCGCAGTAGTAGACGAAACGTTGAGTTTTAATAAAACCAGACCACGGCCATTTAGCCCGAAAGCCATAAAATAGAAGAATTAACTGTTTTTATTATAAAGTTAGTGCAGAAAGTATTGATACACTTAAAAATATCGCAGACATAAGTAAGTAATTTAATTATTTCTTCACTATATACAAAAACAAAATTATATACCTTTACATTGCACTCTATAAAGTTAAATAAACGCAGTTTCCTTTGTTTTAACATAACAATTAACGAGTAAAAAATGATGTATACACGAACAACAAAAATTAACAAACAAAAAGTATTGATACAGTCTCATATTATGACTGTTTTGAGTGCAATGCTCGATTGGGAGCTCCTTTGATTCCAAGATGGCTTGAGGGCGACGTAGCATCGACCCGACTGAATTTGAAGTTACTGAAGAAGGTATATTACTCCATTCTTCTTCCAAAGCGTTTCTCAGGTCTTGCATGTTGGAAACCTGCCTTGAACGAATTCTCCTTTTCAGACGATCCCATAAATTCTCAATGGTCTTTATGTCCGGAGACTGCGAAGGCCATTCCATGTACATGAATTGTTTTTTGACTAATAATTGCATTAGTGTTAATGTACTAATTGTACTTCCTTGAAATGTCCAAGACGGTTGGTATGGAACCCAGTTACATGTAAATATAATGTTCCAAACACCAGATTTATGTTGGCACAACTGCAGCACCTTAGGTCACTCTTGCTGGTTAACCTTCCTTGTTAAATGCTGTAGAAGAATCACGTGATTTCTCTCCGCCATCTTGCAAATTACGATCATCCATTATTTTTACTTAAGGAGTAAGAAATTGAGTTCTAAAAGATGTATTTTTTCAACTTCTCACTGCTTTGAACACTAATGAAGACTTCTTGTCTCTCATTTAATTCCCAAAGTTCCTAAATATAGTAGTTAAGATATTCGCTTTGTCCACTACTATTTCAATATGGCTGCCTACTATCACGTGACATATGTACATATTCACTAACCACCACGTGCTCAAATTTCGTAAATTTAGGTTTTTCCAGCTCTCTTTGAATATAATCACCACAGTAATGCGTTATATCACCACAATAGTTCACTAGTGTTAATCCGGAACGTTAGGACCAAATGTTTCTTGGTATATTATGCCGATGCACACAACATACCTTGCTTGGTGCACTCAACTGCCGAGACGCAGTTGGTAGTTTCTAATCAAGTTAGATTTCGGCCGTCCAAGCACTTAAACGGATCTGAAGCTAGTGGACTGTATAAATAACTAAGAATTTTGTCGGAATAACACTTATTTTATTAATAGTACGGCTGTGCTTTCCTTTAGGTCCGAAAAAATTTTCAATTTTATATCTTATTCCACTGATGCACTAAACACTCTTAAACACTTTCAAAACATTTTGCAACACTTTTTAAACATCTTCCAATGTTGCAACGAGTTTTTTTCATATTTATATATTTGCGTAAAACACGGTCGTGGTACATTGCTTACTTCCTTCTCTTTGTTATTTTCCCTCCACTTCCTATGTTGTTCCAGCGTTGCCACCATCAACAACCCGAACTTGCTTTTTAATGTGATTCCACGTTCCCTGGATTTCACCTACGTTAGGTAATTGATTTGTGTTACAGTAATTGATTTAGGTTTGGTTAGCTTTTAGGTTCCTTGCTTTTTAAAAGTGATTTGATACGTAAAATAAATTATACATTTTTAGACAAGTTCTGGGAATTTTGTGTCAATGTTGGTCATACTGATTTCACATATATATACCGCCAACTGCTGGAGGTTGCATTTATCTACCTGGGATAATTGGAGCACTAGCGCATGCGCACTGCGATTCTATAGAACTTAGAAAAATTTTCTACCGACCTAAAGGAAAGCATATCCAATAGTACTTACAATTTCATTACATGTGGTGAATATGAGCTGGTAGACGAACTTCTTATGCACACGATGTAGATCGGGACTATAAGGACCATGGAAACGTGGTATATTTAAAGAGCACTTACAAGAATTTGCGTTGCAGCACGTGGCGTGATTTGAAGTTATACAAACTTCCTTAATATAGTGGTCGCTACACTGTTTCACTATTCACTAAGCAAACCAAGGGCTGTTGTACACTTCAGGTCGCAAAAATTTTTCAATTTAATATCTTATTCCACTGATGCACTAAACACTTTTAAAACATTTTGCAACACTTTTAAACATCTTCCAATGTTGCAACGATATTTTTTTTATATTTATATATTTACGTAAAACATGGTCGTGCTACATTGCTTACTGCTATTTTCCCTCCTCTTCCTATGTTGTTCCAGCGTTGCCACCATCAACAACCCACAATGCTCCAGATGTTGCCAACCACTTCCACGTTCCCTGGATTTCACCTACGTTAGAGTAATTGATTTAGGTTTTGGTTTGCTTTTAGGTTCCTTGCTTTTTAAATGTGATTCCACGTTCCCTGGATTTCACCTACGTTAGAGTAATTGATTTGTGTTACAGTAATTGATTTAGGTTTGGTTAGCTTTTAGGTTCCTTGCGTTTTAAATGTGATTTGATACGTAATAAATTACCTCTTCATATCTGTTATTCTATGAAAAATTCAAAATATCGGACGGTTACTACGTAAAATCATATTTCCACTAGTTCATTTCGTGTTAATTATACATTTTTAGACAAGTTCTGGGAATTTTGTGTCAATGTTGGTCATACTGATTTCTCATACATATACCGCCAACTGCTGGAGGTTGCATTTATCTACCTGGGATAATTGGAGCACTAGCGCATGCGCACTGCGATTCTATAGAACTTAGAAAAATGTTTGTGCGACCCGAAGTGTAGCATATCCAAACCAAGTATATACTTAAGGCCCCCCGTGTGGACCTGAGATGTGATCATAAACAATCCTATCTTATGAGGAGATATCGAGCCTCGACCCGGAGATTATACAAACATGACTACTCTTGTTCACGTTTATTCTAAGACTAACTATACAACATGGCAACCGGAAGTTCGTCATACCGCTTTACAAAAACTTTACAAAACAAAATATACCTATTGCCAACTTGACAGGTACAAATAGTCAACACTATTCACTTGTCTGTTTATATCTCTTTGGTCCAACATTTTTCCTAAGGACTTTATTCTCAAATACCCGTAATATTTTCTCCTCCCTTAAAGTATGAATCCATATTTTGCATCCATTTAACTGGGAGAATAACAGTTTTATATACTTTGGTTTAATTTTTTTAGAGAATTTGGTGCGACAAGAGTACCTGTAATGCATAATACATGCGCCTCCAGAATTTATCGTATTTTAAATGTATCTGTGCATATCATTCCTATTTGTAATTATTGTTCCTAGCTACTTGAATACAGCTACTTCTTCAAAATTTCCTTTATTTGTCCATTTCCATTATGTAATGTATTTGTATGTGTGAACATATATTTAGTTTTATTGATGTTTATTTCCAGATCTAATTCCTTAGTGTTACTCAATAGAATGTGCATTTTGGCCCTTGGTATATTCTCGCCATCACCCAATAATACTGTATCATCAGCATGATCCAACAAAATATTAATACCAATGAGTTGTAGGCATTCCTCATCCTCTAAACATTTTTTGGCGTGCTCTAGTATAAAATTGAATAGTAGAGGACATAGTGAATCTCCTTGCTTTAACCCAGTGTGGATGTTCAAAGTATCCGAAAACTGTTTGCTACACGCACTCTACTATTTATGCCACTTAGACACATTCGTATAAGTTTAGGAACTATATAACGTTTCCCTCTTAATTGAATCGCATACCTTTTTGAAGTCTATATATACAGTTGATGTACAGTGTCATATTCCCATTTATTTTCTAAAATCTGTGTTATACTAAAAATCTGATCAGTTGTAGACCTGTTTCTTCTAAATCCACTTGATCTCTTAAAACGTCATCAATATAGGGAATAAGTCTGCTTACTAATATATTTGTTAGGATTTTGTACGAAGTTGAAAGTAATGAGATACCCCTGTAGTTGTTGCAATCAGTTTTATCCTCCTTTCTTATAGATTGGTATGATAATACATTCATTCTAATCATTTGGAACAGATTCTTTTTTTTTTTTTTTTTGAAATCATACTAAGCAACCAAAATATCTTATCGTCAATTTTTCTCCTCCTGATTTTATCAGTTCTGCTGGGATCTCATCTGAACCTGGTGCTTTATGCATTTTTAATTTTTTTATCGCCATTTCAACCTCTAATTCATTTTGTTCTATGACTAGCAACTTTGCTGTCTGTAAATTATCCTCTTCAATATCCTGTTCTTCATGCACATTTAATAGCTGATTAAAGTAACATTTCCATCTATTAAATATATTTCTGGAATCTGCAATCATATCCCCATTTTCATTTCGAATTATGTTTGTTCTAGCCTGAAACCCTTTCTTCTCTATCCTAACGCTCTGATATAATTCTCGAATGTTCCTTTTTTTACAATCATTTCAAGATCATTAATCTTTTCCCTCGATTATTTCCCCTTTTTACTCTTTAATAATCTGGTGGTTTCCCGTCTAATACTACTCAATTATTTTAAATTTACCTCATTTGGCTCGTGTAACCAATTGATTTTTACTAACTTTATTTTCTTTATTGCCGGCACATTCCTCATCAAACCATTTCTTGTTTTGCCTATTTGTTAAATAATCAATGCTTTCTGATGCTGACAAATTAACAGTATCTCTTATAGCCTCCCATTCTTTATTTATATCAGTTTCTTCTTCCTTTGCCACATTCTCATTTGATGATTCCAGTATTTCAAATCTATTAGTAATTTTGATTTGGTATTCTTGCCGCAATTCATCAATACTCAAGTTTCTCAATTCAACATTTTCAGAATCATCTTTCACTTTTATTTCTCTCATAAGCGAAAATCGTCATCTGATTTTTACCCTGAACTTTTACTTTAACCTACTGTATATTATAACAGTCATGTCTAAATGATCTCGCGAGTTATGCCGGTTCGGCGGTAGCATTGCTCTCATAAGGGTCACGCATGTCTGACATGTCAAAGGCAATTAGGGAGACGGAAAGAAATCCTTGGTCCAACGAGACGATCTTTCACGGCAAAAATACAACCGTCAGAAACGCGGTCATGGCGCTTAATAAAAATTATGTATTACTAGTAGTAAATGATCAATTCATTTCAAAAATACTTATTTCATTAATTAAAATAAATTATTTTAATTTACAAAAACATATGTTAACATCTATAATACAATTTACATTTCATTTTGTCAATTAGCAGTTGTGATTATATCATTTACATTTATTCCAGTGATAATATTAATTAATGCTTTTACGTATTGTAGATATGTTGTTGTTCTTCTTCTTAAACATAATTTGTAGGATTTTCATCCTGTTTATTTCTAAAATCACTCCTCGGAGGAAGGCGTATTAGATGTGCATTCACTGTCTATCCATCTCTTGGCTGGTCTTCCTCTTGTTCTTCTCCCGTCCATTGGTCTATCTTTTTTAGCTCTTTTTGCAAGTCGGTTTTCTTACATTCTTTCTATATGACCCTTCCAATATTTTCGCCTATGTATAATAAATTTGGTTATGTCTTGAATATGACATTTGTCCCTAATTTCTGTGTTGTGTATTTTATCAAATAATGTATGTGTTGTTCTATTTCTATTATTAGTACCGTAAACTGGGGTAACACCGAATGGTAAATAATGCCGAACAGACTTAGGAACAGTTTCGGAACAACCTAAAACTACTGTACACATTTCTCTCAAGCAATTGCACAATACTGATTATGTAATGTGAACAGGTAAAAGCAATTACGTCATATTTTAGAGAGGTCTTTTATAACGGTTTCAAATACGTACGCGTTAAGTCGATTTATTTATTTATTTGAAATAATTAAATTCGACATAATAGGAAATACCTTGTTTTTTTAATTTTAAAAATTGTACGCGTATTATGAATTTGTCTCGAAATTCGTCCATAAACTTCTCAACTCGCCCACTTTTAATCCTTGTAATGTAAATAACTACTTTGACCTGTTTCGTATATATTTATCTGAATTTATTTCTAAACATTTATTTTTTAATATTCATCTTAGGCAAATATTCATAAGTAATTGCTTATTTTCCAGTTTCACATCTACACAAAAGAGCTACTTAATATTGTTATTAAAATTTCTTAATTTAATGAACTTATGTTAGAAGGAAGTTTGGTTTCTACTGTACATATTGTACATATACCCGTATAGGATTTACCATCTACCAAAGGTAAAAATGTACATCTACTAAAATTATAGCGGTATTCTCCTGTGGTCCTCATATGAATGTTCTTAACTTGCAACATTTCTATTACGGTTTTGTTTTCATATGGAAATTCGGTATAGCATGATTTTACGCGAGTAATAAGTGAAATGTTAATCTAGAAACAGTTAGTAGCTTTTGGCAAGTAGACAATAAATTGTGTTATTTTTATAAACAAGATGGACTCGGTCTTAATGAGTTTAATGGTGATTCTAATCAGAGAAGCGGGAGAATACTTGCGTCTGTGCATCTGCTTTGACATGTATATTGCCTTGAGGAATGCAATTCTTCTTTATTTAGTTTTTTCAGCAATTCTATAACAATCTCAGACTTAGTCCTGTTTCTAAGTCGATATTGTACTGTCTTTTATACCATCCATTCATTCAATGCTATGTATTCATTCATCAATACTTACGCCGCCGTGGACTTCACCTCAAAAGTAAATTTGACTCTTTACCAACCTACTCATTCTTTGTAGAAATAGGTTCCAGATTACTGACTCAAAGTCTAATTTTGTATTGGATTTAACAACATGTGGTAAAAATAAACAAGCCAAAGGAACACATTAAAAAAAAATCAATGAAAGGAAAAATATTTTATGAACACGAAATACCAACGAGATAACATTCCATCGGAATGAAACTTAACCACCTACTATTCCTAGGGCTTCTTAACGTCTGTAGTGGGTTTTCTTTACTTTACATTAAATGTCTTATTATAATGAACATTTAAACAAAATATTAAAACTAAGTAACTCACTGGCACTATCGAACCCGTAGGTTCATGGCCGCGCCGACATAAGCTCTCCATACATCCCTATCCTGAGCTAATGTTTTCCAATCATTCCCTTATAATTATAATCTACTTCCCTCAAATCATAGTTAATGTTATTCTCCCACCTCATTCTTGGTCTACCAATTGGGCTTTTTCCCTCTGGTTTCCTACATTAAGCTTCCATGCACGTCTTTCATTCCCCATTCATGCAACATGTCCTGCCCACCGCAGTCTACGAGGCTTCACTATTCTTATTATATCTGGCTTCCTATGAAGACCATGTAGTTCATTGTTATGTAGTCTTCTCCATTCATCTGTCTGTTCATCTCTCTTTGGTCCAAAATTTTTCCTAAGAACTTTATTCTCAAATACTCGTAACTCCTTTCCTCCCTTAAAGTAAGAGTCCATGTTTCGCACCCATATAATATAACTAGTACAATAATAGCTTTATATATTTTCAGTTTAGCGTTTTTTTGAAAGGAGTTGGCATGTCCGTAGTCTCTGTAATGCATAATAGCACGCATTTCCAGAATCGAGCCTATGCTTAATTTCCTTGTTCATCTCAAAGATTCACCTGTCTGTTCATCTCTCTTTGATCCAAAAAAATTCTTAAGAACTTTATTCCCAAACAAACAACATTATTGAACATTTTTAACTACTGAATGAAATAAAATTACAGTCTTATGAGAATAACCATATATTTGTTCTCTTTCATTTGAGCACATGAGCAGTAGTAACAATTATATTAGAGCATGTGATAAGTAATGACAACACTTGTAAATCGGCGATTTTAATGGTGACCATTGCACTCTTGTAGTATATTGTTGAGTAATCTTTGTTGTCTAAATCTATTTTGTGAATACATTCACTGTTTATCACATTTAGTAAGTAATACCGCCCTAAAAGATGTTCAGTAGAATTTGTTTAGAAGGTGGAATTGGGAAGTACTCGAACATCCACCAAATTCACCAGACATGAGTCCTTGTGAGTATAACTTATCCTAAAATATCAAACAACCTCTACGAGACATTCGATTTCAATCAAGGGTTGATATCCAGAAAGTTCTAGATCGATCAGATGAGAGAAATGTCGAATAATGGTGCTGCAGATGGAGTACGCCGTCTTCCAGGGATTTAGCAATATATCGTTGATTTGACAAGAGACCATAAATGAAGTTCGTAATGTCAAAAGTAACCTAAATGTAACCTAAATAATTTTTTGTAATGTTGTAACAGATTTGCCATTACTTATCGACTGTCCTAGTAACTTATTAAAATCGGATTGTATAGTCTGACCAACGGATCTGTGTCCCCGTAAGATATGCGAACTAAACACTAATTTCTTTTCTGCCTCGGTAAATAATTTCCCTCTCTGCATTCCTATCTCTCTTTTTTTTCGCCCCTCCCACTACTCAAAACTTTGTACTGTCTTGGGGGATATTATTTACACATGCAGTCCTATGTTGTTAACTCTCAACATGAACCCTGCAGCTCGGAGTGGCGAAATAAATGTTATTAAGCAAATAATAAAAGCCAATCAGCGTCATTAGACCTACTTAAATGTGAATAAGTAATAATTATCCTTACATCATTCAGTATTCAACATCCATGACACTGTTTACGGGAAGTTCGTAAACATCCCTATTCGGAAAGTTATCCTGGCTGCTGTTTGACGTGAAGCACGTGGAATGGAATGAGTGCAGGTATTAAGTTTTCTAAGAACGGCTGCAGCGCTAAAGGGGCACAGATCCGTTGGTCCGATAATACTTGATTTAAAATTTATAGAAAAATAATTTATCTGTGTGTTTTCAGTCCATCAATACACAGGCTTCCTCTATAATCCGAATATTAATTGTAAGTTCCAAGAATATATGAGATTCGATTGAATAAATAAAATTAATTACTGACATTTTAATCTGTAGAAGTCGTACGACTATTTCACTTACTAGTAGCTTTTTATTTTAAGGAATTTATTCATAGTTCGTTTGTTATTTGAAGGAAGTTAAACTAGAATGTACGTATAAGAAATGAAAATTCTTCTCATTCCAAGCTATTACATACCTGGAATTCTGTCAATTTATCTGAATCAATCAGACAACTTCCGAATCAATCAGATACTCAAGTTATGTTTTATTTTTTCCTGGAGTCTAGGCGCAGTCAGACTTTCAGTTTTTTTAGTTGTATTTTTTGTATAGCTAATTTATTGACTATAAAAACGACATGTCCATTGTTTTATTTAGTTTTATAGTCTAAATCCTTCTACACATAACATTTAGGTTGTTGTTTGTAAAAAATATATGTTTAAACACCACTTGATATGTCGTATATAAGTCTTAATTGAATCAACACTGTCTTCATGTTAAGTTCTGGCTTGCTATATAAATAAAATACAAATAGCGTTTCCTGACGTCTGGCACGCGATGGAATTGGCTGGTCTCTTTGTATTCACAAACTGTCTTCTCTAATATCATGATAAATACAGAAATTTGGCGACAGTTCACATAACTATCACAAAGGGCCATTGCATGCTGCAACCGTGGAAGTTACCTCTTCAAAAATATTTAAAAACCTAGGAAATATACTACTGTAGATCTGTATACATTTTTGACATTGGATTCTATAGAAGATATCAGTTTTTGTGGAAATACTGTAAATTTGTAAATAGTGTTAGTAAAATTACCCCATGATTGAACAGATTGTAATAAAATGTAGACGTTTGAAATACGAATAACTAAAACAGCAATAATGGTTTGTGCTCAAAAATAAAATAACATAAATTATCACTGATTTTTACAAAGATAATAATAATACTAATACTATATTATTATTATATTATATTATTATATACTATATTATTATTATTATTGTTATTATTATTATTATTATTTATATCACTTTAAGCTCTCTTCCTATAGGTACATTTTTCGTACATGCCACACGCCACTCGGACATTACAGTGGCATGACCTGTTGGGAGAGGGATTTTAAACTGTGAATCACACAATTTTTTTACCACACAAGGACATGGAGGGCCTTCCCGAATGAGTGATCAGCTCAATGTCAGGGCCTCCTCCGAGAAAACACAACATTAAGACGAAACACACCATTCACACACAGAAACAAACACACACACACACACACACACACACACACACACACACACACACACACACACACACACACACACACACACACACACACACACGAACACACACATTTATACTAAAAATTGCGAGTAAAATAATTATGAATATGATGGCCAGATGGTATTCGGGGACGGTTCGGACCTTGAGTTTCCTGACATTTGCCTTGCAGTTGAAGAAAACCCCCGAAAAAACAGAAAACTTGTCACTTCGACCGGGGATCGAACTCGGATCCAGTGCGTACAAGGCAGCGACGCTACCTTGAGACCACAGCGGAGACTAATAATAATAATAATAATAATAATAATAATAATAATAATAATAATAATAATAATAATAATAATAATAATGTATAGTAATAATAATGAAATGATCTCACTCTAAGTGTTAGAAGGCCTTTGAGGTAGTAGGAGGTTAAGGTTTCCACATTTCTAGACAATTGGCACGAGATGTCAGCCGTCTTGTCAGCTCTGCGTGACGGCTAGCTTTACACATAAAACATAGTTTGATACTTATTTCAGTTAGAGCCTGAGTCAACTCCATGGTACCGCTATAAAGTTCAGGCTTTTAAAAAATACTGACTATATCGGAAATCGAACCCGCCACCTTCCGGATTGTAGCGTATTATCTTAACCAACTACGCTACTCTGTGCTCCAAGTAATAAAGTTAATAATAATAATAATAATAATAATAATAATAATAATAATAATAATAATAATAATAATAATAATAAGCTAATAAGCTAATAATAATTCTGTTAGCCTATGTGCTAATCCTAGAAGAACTGCTATGGTATGAATTAAATGCTGGCGTTCTCGATTTATATCTTCATCGGACGATCCAATGATCTCTTGCCATTTGGTTGATACCATGTGAGGATTCATGTTTAGGCATCTGTTAAGATGTTCCTGCCAATTTAACTGATAATCATACATTTAATTTATGATTGATGTCATGGTGGAGTGGCTTGTGTGCTTGAATGACTCCGATAGCATTGCTGCAGAAAGGATTACCCCAGCCGGGTAGGTCGAAGGCGATAAGCCAGACGAAAATAGTACCTTGGTCGAAAGAGTGACGATCTTCTTGTAAGCCCTTGTTTCTCTCAACGAGACTTAGGCGTTCTCCCCCGTAGGGGGAGAAATTCAACCAAAGTTATTTAGTTACACTTGTTTTCGGATAGATGTTATTGAGTGGTCCGGGGTCAGCGTTCCGCTTCATAGTAACATCTAGCAAACCAAGGTAGTACTAGGATGGAAAAATTCTGTAAATTTTGCTTAGATACCTTATTTATTCAGGCTTGAGGATCTTTTACAAGCCCGAAAATCTTCAGTTTCGGGACCCACGGCTTGAAGCCCCTTCCGGAGGACTTGTTCCTTGGATTTTTCCATTCTAAAAAAAATTAATCGACCCCGGCCGGGTTTGAACCCGTGCTCTCGGGACCAGAAGCAACGAGCATAACCACTAGTCCACCGCGGCCGATAGAGTGACGATCTTTCACTGTAAAAATGCAAAGAAACGCGGACATGGGTTCTACAAGGGTAACATTTTTCGGAGGTAAAGTAATCCCCCATTCGGATATCTGGGTAGAGACTGCTTCAGAGAATCCATGACGATGGTTCAAACACATGTTCAAATTCCATGTTCCTGAAATATTAACACGGAAATTAGATGAATAACCCTTGGATATAGTCGCTTTATAGGACGTTAGATGACCAGGAGAAGGACGTCATGAATTATGTTATGGACATTCAGCGATACAAGAATTCGAAACGAGTTTTTTTATTTCGAAGGAGAATCCTCTCTGCTATCCGAAATGGCAAGGTTGTCAGCGATAGGATATCATACATACCGTAATTCTACAGGGTAAACAACACTGTTTTGTGATCATAAATGTACATAGTATCAAAGGAATAGACAATATCCCGTAGGCTGCGATGGGCAGGACATGTGGCACGAATGGGGAATGAAAGAGGGAAATGGAAACTCCTTGTAGGGAAACCAGAGGGAAAGCACCCAGTAGGTAGGCCAAGTATGAGGTGGGAAAATAATATTGACCATGATTTGAGGGAGATATACAGGGTGTCCCATTCAAACCTCCCACTTTTTAATTAATCATAACTAAAAAAGTATGTGGAATTATGAAATGAGGTTGGTATTAAACGTAACAGAAACTCAAAGAATTTTCATTGCCGCACATTAAAACACCTCTATATGTGCATCATTTCTTCAATCTTTTTTTTCTGAAACACGTGTACGAGCACTTCCTGATTCTTTTTTAACGCTTCCAGTCGCCGGAAACTTCTCAAGCCATGCCTTAATTGTCTTCCCATCAGGTGCATTTCCTACATACCCTCCGGTAATTTCTTTGCACTGTAATTATTGACTTCGTCTCTGCATACCAGAAAACAGTTTGTGCTCGCCATTTTGTTTTATGTCATTATTGTCCAACATGAGACAGATGTATTAACTGCAACAATGAAAACAAAAATTATTTGAGCTTCTCTTTCTTTTAATATCAACCTCATTTCATAATTCTGCATATTTTGAGAGTTATGATTAATTAAAATGTGGGAGGTTTGAATGGGACACGGTGTATTATACAGAGGATGATTGGTAAACGTTGGGTCAGGATAGGTATATATGGAATACTTATGTCCGTGCGGCATAACCTACGGCTTCGATAGTTTCAGTTAGTCGTTTGTTTAATATGTAATTTCTGATCTGATTTGGTGAAGCAAATATAAACATCATCTGACTAGTTGTTATATTTCACTCATCAGAGAGTCGCAGAGTCTATGCTTTGCCGCCGCAAAAGAGGAAAAGGCTTTGCTAATGTGTTATAAAAATTTGTGTTTGTTTCTGCAATTATGATGGTCTAAACATTAATTATACCTAAATATCTGTTGTAGTTAGATATTTTCCCTGATACGTCCAATTATTCTAATAATGTGAGATTGTAGCCATGATATTTAAAAGTATTTATCCTTTCCATCATTTTATTAATTGAGCAGATTTTGCTAAATGATGTCGACCGCGTAGACTAGTGGTTATTCTCCTTGACTCTGGTCCCGAGGGTCACGGGTTCAAACCCGGCCGGGGTCGATGGATTTTTTAGGATGAAAAAATCCAAGGAGCGAGTCCTCTGGATGAACTTTAAAGCCGTGGGTAACTAGTCTGAAGATTTTCGGGCTTGTAAAAGATCCTTAAGCCTGAATTAAGATGTCTCTAAGCAAAATTTACCGACCTCATCATTCTATCAACACCTTATTTGCCTGCTAGATGTCCTATTGTGTCGGTATGTTGACCACATACCATTCATGACATATATGGGCAAATAAGCGTAACTAAATTAATTTGGTCAAGTAACTCGTAACAAATGAGAGGCTAAGGTTCACCATTGGGCTACGGCATTGTAGAGTGTGTAGTAGCTAGATGGTGGGTCATTCCACAAAAGTTCATAACCTTATTTTTTAGAACATATTTATTTACATGGAGTACAAGCTGCTATTGTTGTTAAAATGTATAATGCAAGTTGTAGATGTAGCAAGTACAGTGCGATCAGTATAGCACTGGACAGCAGACGCGGGGATTTCACTATACACTGCTGACGAACTCGCGGCGGGGAACAGACAGCATAGGATCGCGGTGATACAACCACACATTTTCGTAACTATTTTACAAATTGTCGTACTTGCCAACTTTATTGAAGCAGGTGTTGGAACTGTTCACCTTCGTTGTCCATACATTTTTGACACCTCTTTATAAAATTTGTTGTACATATTATGGACTGTTGAATGTGACGGCATTTTTACACCCGGGAATCGTGTTTCAAAATGTCTTCGTACTTGGCTGGCAGACTGAGTTAACAAATATTGTTCATAAATAAATACACGTTGTTCAGTAGAAAAAATATTAGTCATTATACAGTTTACACTTTACACTCATACACACGTGATTCACTTTACACTTATGTTTTATAAGATACAAATTTTAAAATTGAAATAACTTATATGCACGTCATTCAATTTACATTATACACACGTCATTCAGTTCACAAGGAAAAGCGATCAAGCACCTTATCTACTCCAGGTACACTATCTAACTGTAAATGCATGGGATGTACTCGTAAACTGGTGAGTCAGCGCACATTTCAAGTCCCGTGCCTGCACGTGTAAGCCTTCGTTATCGCACAGCACAAACCCAACGTCTGCCGTCCAGTATTATACTGATCTCACAGTATTAGGCCCTGCATTGCCACCTTCAAATTCATATTACTGTTTGTAGAGATAAAGCCATATCATGTTTTTCGGAGTTCTTTTGTTATGAATTTGTGTAAATAACGAAGAGAATGGGAGAAAGTCCATAACCTTGCCCCATGCGTGTGTCAATTTGTTTCCAATTTGATAATTTATATGCAATTTAAATTAAATATAGTTTTTTATAAAGATTATACGTAACTTGAACATATTTGTTGTGAGGTTCCATCATATGCCAAAATATCAAATAATATGTTGCGATTTATCTGATCAAAATATATATCAAAATCAACAAATGCTATATGAATTGATACATTTAATTCACAATGTTTCACTATAAGTATTTTCATAGTAATGTAACCATCACAGTAGGATATATATATTTTCTAAATCTATTTTGTTCAATAATAATAATTTTTATTAAGGATTTTTTTTTCTACATTGCTGTGATTATCCATGGGCCCAAATGTATTTTGTTTCGCCACAGATATCTATCCTCAGCATCTTCTTCATCGAGGTCTTTGCTGATCATTTTTCTTCTTACTTCATCCATCCACTGTTCTCTGGTTTTCTCCTCCTCCTGCCTTTTATATTCCATTCCAGCATCATTCTTGGGATTCTATTACTCTCCATCCTCTTCAGATGCCCATACCATTTCAACCTTCGTTATTCTATTACTTCTATAATATTATGTTTAACATTCATTATTTCTCTAATTTTCTGGTTCCGAATTTTCTCCTTTCTTGATTTTCTTGATGCTCTTCGCCAAAAATCCATCTCTGTTATCAATAACATTTTTGCTTGCTGTCTACCTAGAGTGCAGGTCTTAGTACCATATAACATAACACTTTGCACTAATTATTTAAATATTAATGTCTTAGTTTTATTTACAATATTTTACTCCATATCCCTGAATTTAATATTCCAATTACTTTTCTTCCTTCACTAGAATAATAATAGTAATAATAATGATAATAATAATAATAATAATAATAATAATAATAATAATAATAATAATAATAATAATAATTCCTCTACGCATGAAAGCTGGCAGCTTGTTGCGTGTTCATTCGCTACAGGTCCGGGGTATTGTGACATCATTCCATCTTACTTGTGGTCTTGCTAATGGCCTTTTCTGCTGAGGTGTCCAGTCACGTACTTTCTTCACTAATCTACTGTTCTCCATTCTATCTATGTGATCGTTCCAATTCAGTCTTCTATCATTTATCCAAAGGTTTATAGGTTCAATTTCACATTCTTCTCTAATAACACAGCTGCGAATTTTCTCTCTCAGCGATTTTCCTTAAACCTTTCATTTCGGTTGTTTCATTGATTTGTTTTGTTTTCTGAGTTTCTGTTCGGCATTCACAACCATATGTTAGAACTGGTCTTATGACAGATTTGTATATTCTTATTTTTGTATCTATTATTAAATTTTTATTTTTCCAAACAGTATTGTTTAAACATCCCGATATTTTGTTTGCATTATTTGCTTGATTGAGGATTTCATCTGTTATTCTGTTGCTGTTATTAATTTCTACTCCTAAATATTTGAATTTCATGACTT
The DNA here is from genome assembly GCA_030220185.1 of Diploptera punctata. Taxonomy (NCBI): domain Eukaryota; kingdom Metazoa; phylum Arthropoda; class Insecta; order Blattodea; family Blaberidae; genus Diploptera; species Diploptera punctata. The sequence continues at coordinate 1,050,322 of JASPKZ010010273.1, forward strand.
GTTCTATACTTTTCCCTTCTATTTCTAATTTAACACGACGTGGGTCCTTGAATATTACCATTGATTTGGTTTTATTTGTTGAGATTTTCATGTTATATTTTGCTGCAATGATTCTAAATTTGTGCAATAGCATTTGTAAATCATCTTCACTTTGTGCAATTAGAACTGTGCCATCAGCATAGTTTATAATAATAATAATAATAATAATAATAATAATAATAATAATAATAATAATAATAATAATAATAATAATAATAATAATAATAATACCTGGAGGTTCATGGCCGCAGGATATGCATTCATACCTCTCTTCATATAGCCTACCTGTCTTGGATTAATATTTTACAATCACCTCCCTTAAATCATGATTAATATAATTATTCCACTTCATTCTTGACCTATTGGACGCTTTCCCTCTGGTTTACCATTGACGCTGTCTTGTTGTATTAAATTTTTGTATTCTCTTTTTCCACTGTGCTTCAATTTAACTGTTAAAAAGTAATTTCTGTTTCATAATCAACAGGTGAGGCGGCTCCGTGGTGCAAGTGGCTAGACGCTTGCCTCTCACCGCTGGAGTCCCGAGATCTCGGTCACTCCATGTGGGTTTTGTGATGGACGAAACGGAGCGTGGGCAGGTTTTTCTCGGGGATTTCTCCCTTTTTTCCTGCCACAATTTCATTCCACCATTTCTTCAAACCCATCTCACCAATTTCGTTTCATTTCGTTCATCTGCCCCATGATAGTGCGTCAAGCGTGATCGGCCGGCTCCCTTGTCATTCACATACTTCTATATAGGGGATTCATCCCAACTCATCTCTCGACCTGACCCTAAGTTGGACACAGACCTTTATATAGGGTCTTCATGTAATCTCATCCCTCGATCCGACCCTGAATTGGACACGAGTTGAGGGTATTTGTTTTAATCAACAGGTATAATACCTGCGTGAAGTTAGTTTAAAACAAGAGAATGTTTGCTGAGGTAAATTCGTGTAAATATTTTACGCTGTATTTCATCGGTATAACAAACACAGAGAGAAAGAATTTGGAAATGAAGATTGAGAGGTTTGATGTAATAGGGGCAAATCCCTTGATCTTCAGGTCCCTGTCAGAGGTCTCCAAAACACTATTTCTTATTCTGTTTAAATTTAACCACCTCGTTTCTTTTGTTTGATATCCGAATTTTATTGGGATGCGATGGTTTGTCTACAGTTAAATGAATTGTTGACTTACTTCGTGGATAAAAATAATCGAGGCCTTTGCTCTAACCTGTGTTCTGCTATCAATTTATAACTGTTTTGTAAAACACAGAATCACATATCTGAGAAACTTAATTAATGCATTCTCTAATTATTTTTCATTCCTATAAGCTTACTCACATTTCACCCTTTTCACATAATTTGACATATTTATTTCCAATTCCGGTTTATTAAAAAAGCGGGGAATATAATTATTTAGAAAGTTAAACAAAGTTATTCGCATACCTCGCAGCTTTGCACCTAGACCAGAAAGTTAAAGAAATTGCCAAAGACAGAAATTCGTATTTGTCTGATAAAAAGTCCGGAAATAAGCTGCATCCTGAAAAAATTCTTTATTGGAATTTCTTGTTCTATGTTTTTCTGGAAAAAAGCTAATATAGAGCATTATACTTGTCCATTAGCCTAACATTTTATTCCGTACTCTCTGTTGATTATTACTTTAGCGTAACACATAACTGCAGATTTGAAAATTGCACCGTAAATAATTCAGTGGCTTCTTGCCCGCGAGAACTTAATCTCTCCTATTCTTAATTAATTTTTTTCCAATAATTCCTTAAATCATGGTTATTGTTATTATCGCATTACCTCATTCTTAGCCTACCCTAGAACTTCCTTTTTCTAGTTTTCCTAAAAGTTTTCATGTCCCTCTTACATTCCACATTCGTGCCATGGTCCTACCCATCGCAGTCTATGAGACTTAATTTTTATTCCGTAATTAGATCGCATTCTAAACTTGACGTTGTTTTTAGTTCTGAATGATTATTCTTATAAAAAAAAGTAAATAGGCTTTCTGGATTAGAAAAGAAATGAAGATATAAGAAAGGAACTAAATATTTTCAAACTTACAGACCGAATAATTAAATATAGGAACGACTGGAAAGAACATATTGATAGAATGCCAGAAGGAAGATTTCCAAAATTATTGCTAAATTATAAACCGCACGGAAGGAGAAATGTTGGACGCCCACACAGAAGATGGTCTGAACAATTTTAACAATTCTAGTTTTCATGAAACCGGAACGAGCCAACATCCCTGGATGATGATGATGATAGGCTTTCATATTGAAATACACCTTATTAGTTATTATATTGAATTTTCAAGTTTATATAAACATAATAAAGGTTGATTTTATAGTTCTTGGAATTTTTTTCGATGCATAACATACTTTCATTTCTAAGTTCTACAAGCCTTCTATGTATTTACCAGCGTTGCGTATAACGTGTTCCCAGCAATCCAAAAGCCGTTGGATCCCGTTGGCACTGCATAATCCGAATTTAGCCCCTTTGCAGTAAAAAAAGGCAGATCATTTTTGGACATCCTTAGTACATCACAACGCTTCTCTGGAAGAAATTTCAAGGTAGATTTCGGCATGCAATGGTTGACAGTTCGCCTGAGTTTATAGGTGCGAGTATGATAACGATGGTCGACTTAATGAGTTTTATTAGACTATTTAACTCATGCCCCAAATGGGACTCAATGGCCAATCACGTTTCAATGATTTCTGTTTTACAACCAATCAGTGTCGTGTTTCACGAAATATTTATCAGTGTTATAATTACCGTATTAAAGAAAGCTCCTCCTTTTTAATATTCTGAACAGGTCTGACCATTATTTTGCAGTGACTGAGCCTGTGAGAAATACGGCTACCAGATTGTATATATAGTGCATGAATGTCAACACATGCCGCATGCGGGAGTTAATATAAAAACATTTGTAGCAATTGATTATACCACCAAAAAAAGAAACCACTGTTTGAACTTTCTTAAATGTATTTTTTCCCAGGTAACAATCCAGAAAAATATAATTGTCATACTTACATCATACGACATCAGAAATGAATTAATATAACAGTTTGATGTGTTTCATTTTTTCTCCACTAGAGAGCATTCTTACAATATTGCGTTCCTTTGGCAATAAATAGTATGATCTGGTTGCAGTGATAAACAAAAGAAGCAGATGAAGCGTACTTATCGTTTCTCATTTGTTTTCAAACATCGCAGTTTACATTAAATATATAACTATTTTAAAATAACTATAGTTAAATAATGATTTGTGAGTAAACAGCTTAATTTTATTCGTTAAATAGTCCTAACAAATGCCACTCTTGATTTCCAAATTCTCTAGATAAATTGGAAATCACTCGTGGCATTACTTATGATTATGGGCCCACTAATTATTTATTTTTGACCTTTTTATCATAAGTAATGCCACGAGTGATTTCCAATTTATCTGGAGAATTTGGAAATCAAGAGTGGCATTTCTTAGGACTATTTAACAAATAAAATTAGGCTGTTTACTCACAAATCATTATTTATATATAGTTATTTTAAAATATGTATATATTAATGTAAACGGCCATGTTTTAAAACAAATGAGAAACGTTATGTTTCATGTGTTCATCACTGCAACCAGATCTTATTTATTGCCAAATAGAATCACAATATTGTAAGAATGCACCCTAGTGGAGAAAAAATGAAACACATTATTACAGGTTATTAATTAATTTCTGATGTCCTATGATATAAATATGTCAATTATATTTTTCTGCAACGTTAATTCCTGGGAAATAATACGTTTAAGAAAGTGCATAGTGGTTTCTTTTTTAAAATGATATAATCAATTGCTACGAATGTTTTTCTATTATATCTCGCAAGCAGAATCTGGTTACACTCGTGCACTATATATACAATCTTGGAGCCACTTGATAAAATGAAAGCAATAAAACGAAAGTGATAAAATCGGGGTGAAAAAGACTGTGATTGGTTGTAGGCTATATCAAAATTCATTGTAATGTGATTGGTCATTGACTGCCATTTGAGGCATGAGTTAAATAGTCCTTGTAATTTCTATAATCATATTTAGTCATGGTATTTTCGACATCTCAAGAAAATCTCGAACAATAGAAAATAGTGAATTTGATGTTCGGAATGCACTTGTACGCCAGTGTGACGCTCTGAGGCGCCAAACAATGTGAAAATAACTCGGGAGTCTGAATGGACGCCTAACATTGTATCTTATTAGCTTTTTATTTATGGAAAGAAATGTCGATATCAAAGTCTGTCCTGACGGTTAACCCGTGTTAAATGGTTCGTGGGCAACATACCAAATGTGTAAATTGTTCGTGCTGTGTCTTCAGGCTCGTTTCCTTAACGATGAATATCACCTTCAGAAGCGCCATTAAAACTTCAAACTTGGCCAGCTTGGTGTGAATAGCCCACATATTTTTACATTTACATAAATATCATACATTACTCTAAATCTCACTTTCATCATGACCTATGTCCCTATCAACCAAGAAAATCGCCACATTTTTAGTCTATAATGATCTAATTAAATTTAAAATGTATATTTTATTAAATTTCATATGCAAATACAATACATTTTTTCGAAGACTAGATGATTGATATAGGAAGTAAATTAATGTAATAAAGAAAACTGATATAAAAAGTTTTCTCGGCAAAACAAAATCGAACTTGTTGGTTCAGGCTGCAGCGTTAGGGAATCATATTAGGGAGGTTCCAGGTTTAAATGTTGGTTCCTATCAATCTGAATTTTTTTCTTTGTTTTGCTCCGTTGTAAAGACAAATGGTAGGTTGAAATGTCATTACCAGGTATAATTTTATCATAATCACTGTTTCATTACTTCATTTAAATGTTAATTCAAATGAGTTTCGCTATATTTGACTTGGACGCAGTAGAAGAAACCTACAGGACACAATAAAAAAATGTAGACTCGATATGACCTCATATGTTAAAGGGTCTATAACTAAGCATGAAGGAAAAACATGATTTGTTTAAAAAGCAAGTTCGTTTTTTTATAAATAAAAGTAGAATATCGCGGATTATTTTATGGCAATAAGCATACAATCGTATGAATAATTTAAAACCAATTAAAAGAAAAATGCGCGAATGCTTAATTTTATGGGAATAGCTATCGAAGGTTGCTGTACACTCAATAACCAAAGGTGATTTCTCCTGAAATCATATTGCACATTCTAAATAAATAAAATGCATAATTATAAAATCTCTATGCCCGAAGATTTAATCACAGTGATTTAAACTGCAAATTCACAGCTGTTTGAATGTCGGCGACTTAGAAAGCTGGAGAGATCATATGAATTACCTGTTCTTATAGCTTACGTCAGTGACGTCTACGGGTAACGTATTTGTCTGGAAAGCAAGGATACATAGTCGATTTCCGAGCCAAATCTGGGTGAAATTTTTCGGCTTATTTTCTCACCTGTGAGTTCAATTGATTGAAATTTTAAAGTTGATATAGTTTCGTATCATCATCTGGCCATCAATATCGCATTCACCTTGTTTGGTATGAATGTATGAGTGAATGGTGTATGTTGTCTCGGAGGTAACTCGGCGTCAGCTGATCACCCACCCGGGGAGCCCAGCGTGTCCATAGTTCAATATTCTGTCTTGACAGATCATGTCTATGTAAAGTTCGGGAGACATGAGACACGTACAAGTATCTAGATAAGTAGAGATTAAACTAAGCCAAGTAAAAATGAGAGAAGTAGTTAGATGAATTCATTTAGTCATTTTAGAAAGAGCTTTATTTCAAAATTGCTAAACGTAATTTTTCACTATAGAACAGTGCAATGTTAGTATGTGCCGCTTTCGGTGTAAAATGAACTTCTTTGCAAGTATATTTATGTTAACACCAAACACATTACTTGCTTGACTTTAGAAAGGTCTCTTTTACTGTAATGAAGTTTCCACGCTCTTAGTGTTATTTCTTTTTTGAGTTAAGCCCTTTTCTAAAATAACTGATTCAATCATTATTATTTAAACTTAATTTTGTATTTTTTAGCTAATATAATGCGAAAAGTAGGAATAGGCTCAGAAGATTTATGATAATTTACATCTCGGATGAAATAACTCAGAAAGTAGGTATCTGTAAAATAGTGATATATTTTGCAAAACCTTTATTTTCCTTGTCTAAACAAAGAAACCAAACCCCATTTTAAAAATTTCAAATTTACGTATTATTCTTTCCTGTTCTCAAGTCACATGTTTCTCTAATTGTAATCAAAATTTACATACTTTGAGTTTATCTTCATTAATTGGGAGTTTATGCTAAGAAAATTCTCCTTTTTAGAACGGTATAATATTAAAACTCAAAATCTATAGTTGCAATTATAAACACGTACCTAAATTAATTATCATAAGTAATGCCACGAGTGATTTCCAATTTATCTAGAGAATTTGGAAATCAAGAGTGACAGTTGTTAGGACTATTTAACGAATAAAATTAAGCTGTTTACTCACAAATCATTATGTAACTATAGTTATTTTAAAATATTTATATATTTAATGTAAACGGCGATGTTTGAAAACAAATGAGAAGCGATAAGTACGCTTCATCTGCTTCTTTTGTTTATCACTGCAACCACATCATACTATTTATTGCCAAAGGAACGCAATATTGTAAGAATGCACTCTAGTGGAGAAAAAATGAAACACGTCAAACTGTATATTAATTCATTTCTGAAGTCGTATGATGTAAATATGACAATTATATTTTTCTGGATTGTTACCTGGGAAAAAATACATTTAAGAAAGTGCAAACAGTGGTTTCTTTTTTTGGTGGTATAATCAATTGCTACAAATGTTTTTATATTAACTCCTGCAAGCGCTATGTGTTGACATTCATGCACTATATATACAATCTGGTAGCCGTATTTCTCATGGGTTGTCACTGCAAAATAATGGTCAGACCTGTTCAGAATATTAAAAAGGAGGAGCCTTCTTTAATATGGTAATTATAACACTGATAATATTTCGTGAAACCCGACTCTGATTGGTTGTAAAACGGAAATCATTGAAATGTGATTGGCCATTGAGTCCCATTTGGGTCATGAGTTAAATAGTCTTATAAAGTAACGTCAAGAAAGCGGTTTCTTTGGAGTTATTTAAAGAGGAGTTTTGAGAGCAACACAATCATTTCTAACATTAAAACCAGAACTTCATACGGATTACATTATAATCCCATAAAACTCCATAGCACGATAGATCTAGAAGGTCTTCGGCCTACCAGCCGACTGCTAGTCCCACATCCAAATGCGTTAATCACAGAGGTGGACGATCATGTACTGTAGCCAGTATAGGGGTGACATGGTCAAGATGTCGGATCGCTCAGCCGTTATAACTGATTTTCTCAACTGGAGCCGCTATTTATTGTAGCGATCCAAATTCCTCACGGGTGGGCACCGGTCCGTAGTGGCCGAAATTACATGACAAATTTTCTTCCCCCATGGGGACTCGAACCAGCGAAAGTTCCGTACCTCTACACCAAGGCACAATGCCTTAAACCGCTATACACACATACACACACCACACACACACACACACACACACACACACACACACACACACACACACACACACACACACACACATATATATATATATATATATATATATATTTCAATTTAAATTTAATTTATACCCCTTAGATTCATATGTCCTCACTAATTTTCAGGCATATGATTTTTTAGCAATACTTGCACCCGATGAACTCTCTTCATTGGATTCGGAATCTGGAGTGGCCATGCTGTGGACTTGAACAAAATTCAGAAAAATCAGTAGCTGTATATTGGTGTTGTGATAAGGATACAATTGGTCGATTTATCTTAAGCACTCTCAGGTCATTTTCCAACTTATTTCATTAGTCCGCCGCGGCATGACTGTCATCAATAATGAGGCTTGACCTCTGGATGAAGAAAAAAAGATGATATAGTTGAAAGGGCGAAATAATACTTAATTAACTTATATGTAACTTACGATAAGAGTTAAAGTTTGTAAAGTAGGGCATCCAGCAAGCAAAATCCAGTGCCTGTTCGTGGTTTCAAGATGGGTGAAGATATAAATGTGGTTAATATATTAATATAAAAAGTAAAATAATATGCTTTACATTTTCTTGGTAATAATTATTTTCATAGAAGTTTACTTGTGCTTCAATATATTATGATGTTGTGAATATTGGTCTGAATTTTACTTAATACAATAGAAATGAGAAAATGAACGTTTTTCCCTGGTATTTCTTGTGTCATATTCAGTTTTAGCACAAATTAAATTAAAAATAATTAAATAAACAAATTAAATTACACAATGACAATTAGAAATTATCATTTCAGACGCATATTACATATTTTGTCGAAAAATATTAATAAAAATAAATATTTAACATTCCATATTCCCCTTCACCGGTGTGAAAATAAGGTCAGTACCCATCATCACTCAATGAACTTCTCAATAGTCTAGAAACAATTACATATCCCGGCCATAATTCATCCTATTTTTAAGGTTGTAGTTTATTGCAGATGATTATTAAAAGACAACCATTAAAAAAAGATGTCCACAAATAGCTTTCCAAGCAAATTTAATTCAAAATCTTAAAAATTGAAAGTGCATTCATATCTTAAATTTTCAAGCATGTCCCCGAACATCTGATCATCACAATCATCCATATAATCGGTATTCTTTTTCTGGGGAACGTTGGTGGACACGAACCCCTAAACATTTTTGTACAGGAAGTGATTTTTTTTATAATGGCGGAAAACTTAAACAATTCCTAATTATTTATTTTCATATTTCATGTTGGTAATCCCGATATTAACGATGACAGCGCAGTCTGGGAGTGATATGTGAAGTGGTTATTCACTTCCTCTTCCTGTCTTGTTGAGGTTTATGCGAGATTGCACAATGTGTCCTGAATTTCGTTGCAAGTTAGTTTTGAAGTTAAGGTACATGAGTAGCAAGATAACTATTTTACTTGTTCTTCTGCGTCTAAAAAATGGAACTGGCTAATAAATCTTGTTCATGAACTTCGACGTCTCTAGTGGATGATAAAAGTGAACCTGAAAATTAAAATAATGAACTGACATGTGAAGATACCATGAATGAACGTGTGAGTGATTGTAGGCGGAAATTAAATGATATTCCAGATTGTTAGACTTCGGATAAAAAGAGTGTGACAAATGACTGGTTCATTGCTGCTTCAAACAAAAACATGATTGCAAAATTTGTAAAGAAGTAGATAATTTGGGAGTAGAAAGAATAAACAAGGCATGAACATTGCACGATCGTGGGCTATGGTTTCTGTGTAGTCGTCCGGCACTTAAAGAACAGAACAGATGATTTCTTTGCGGAAAAAATATTTAAGCATAAATAAAGTTCCGCTTGTCAAGCAGCTACCTAAGTGTTACTTTCTTATACAATGAAGACTTCAGAAAATGCTTGAACTAGGACTTTTGAAAATGAACAGGAGGTGACAGCATTTAATATATTTTGCACCACTTTGAAGTCTTGAAAAAGAATCAACCTTTCAATGATTTTGTAACCGAAGTTGGCCCGCAAAAATTTAACGGAGTTGATATGGCCGCATATTATATTCTGGAGAGACTTATACCAACATTACTAATGACATTGCAAAAGAATAAAAGGGACATTGCTTAAGACATTATTGAGACAAGATTAAAATTATTAAATATTGATGAGAACACAATAAGTAGACAATTATCTTCTTTAATAAATGTATTTACGAACCACAAACCCTGACACGAGAGAACTCACTAATATTTTGCTTGATATAGATGAGCTAATCAGTGCTACTGCTGAATATATTTGTAACACTTTGCTAAACTGTTTGGAATCGATGGGATTTTCTAATGAGTTCGTGAAAGAAAATCTTATTATAATTGCAATGGATGGAGCAACAGTGATGAAAAGAATGGAGTTGTTACATTAATGATGCAGCATTTTCCACAACTTTTGGTTTGGCATTGTGTTAACCATAGACATGAATTGTCAGTTGGTGATGTAAAAAAAGAGACTTCCCATTAGATGTGAATCACTTAATGCCTTTCTTACACAAATTGTATTCACTTTATCATCAATCGCTGAAGAATTCTCGTGACTTAAAGCAGCCTGCAGTGCTTCTTAAAATTTAAATCCTTAAAATATGCAGAATCTTGATACCAAATAGTTAGCATTAAGCTTCAGAAATGTGTCAGCAATTTGGAAAACTTTAAAGATTTTCATGCTCACTTTCACAGCTGCGAAAGATGATACAAGCAGGGAGTTAACTGGTAGAGGTTTGTACCAAGGTTCATTGAAGTGCATCGGTAAAGTTTATTTCATTCTTGACTTAGCTTTAATGTGTTATGTCCTTCAAGAATTATCAGAACTAAGTTTTGAATTACAGTCACGAGACATCAAATTGTATTCTCCCCAACTGAAGATCAGAAATCAGCTGTTGGTGTTCGAAGAAAGAAAACTAAGCTGTGGACTCATTACCGAGAAGCTCTCAAATCAGAACATATGAACTTCCCACTGGAAAAGGAAACTATATGCAGACATTCTTGAACGTAGTAGATTTTATTCAATGGATGGAGAATCGTTGCTACAGACAGAGGATATTGGCATCTCTGAATATGAGGAAGTTTTGGACTCTCAACTTGGCTTCAAAATCCTCGAATAACATATGCGAAGCAAGTACGAAAACCTTATGTCATCGTTCTCGACTTCCAGAAAAAGGGATACTTAAAGGATTTCGGGATGATTTGATGGAGAGGAAAATGCCAATATCCCTCTTCTGAGTGCAGTTCCCATATTCAATAGTGTATGTGAACGTGGGTTTTCGCAAATGAATCCCATTGTCACTCCTACAATCTGATGTTCGTAAATTGATTGGCCCTTCATTGCATTTGTTTCAACCGATGGGCCATGTAAGTTCTTGGTTTATGCAAGGCAGACATCTTGCTACCTGCCACCAAAGTAAAGGAAGAATGCGTGAATACTACAGTAGCCATGAACTGACGTCAATTTGGAAACTTTTAGATCTAATGCTAAGTAATTTTAATTACTATGTAATTTTATAGTTGTTCAATGGAAACACCATTTATAATAATAATAATAATAATAATAATAATAATAATAATAATAATAATAATAGTCATAAGCTATATTGGAAAGTTCAGTAATTGTCGCTGTATTGTATCGAGTGCAAAAGTACCCCCAAATATTTTTTTATAAAAAGAGCATTTATATAATATTCGTCTTGTTTAGTATGAATGAGACTTCTCTTAAATGTTTTGTGTTGTCTCAGAGATGACCCTAGCATTGACCTGATTATTCATCCAGGGAGGCCCTCCATATGCTGAGAGTTAAAAATCCTCTCCTGGCAGATCGTATCACTGTAAAGTTTGGGTGGCGTAACGTGAAGCACGTAAAAGTAATCTCTATGAAGAGAGAGATTAAGTGCGGAAAGGGAAAAACAACAATAGAAAGAGTGAACTCTTGCTCGTGGAATTCTATGATAGTTGATATTTTTATTTTTTCATAGTTCTCATTTAAAGCAAAACTAGTACGAGCAAGTAAATGGGTGCGGGCATTTGGGCATTTTTTGTACTAACTCATTGGTTGTTTGGGGCTATTATTTGTTTTGCAACATATGCCCCGGATCACAAAAAAAAAAAAAAAGAGTATGCATTTTCCGATTTGCGGATTCAGAATACATTCACTCACATTCAGAATAAAAAAGATAAAAAATTATATTAAAATGAAATTAGAAAGTATCCGAAAACCTATAGGCTATCAGGAGATAAAATCGGATATCCAGCGAAAAGATGGACTGAGTCTGTAACAGGACACTTGCCCTAATACATGATTGATGGACGATATTTCATTGTAGAAGCAGATTGCGCTATATGGAACACCCTGTGTTACAATAATGGACGTGTTAGTAATGTGGCAAAGTTTCTAGGTTTGGTTTGTTGCCAGAATGAAGGAAGCATCTGCCTTGCAGCCACTTAACGGCTTATTGAGATTGCTCCCAATGGACCGTGGCGATGTTCATCATATCATAGGGTAGTTTACTGGGTTCAGTAAAGCTGATGATTCAATAAGGTGTGATTTTATTTAAAGTTATTAGAATTAGAACTTTATATCATGATGAAAAGCAGATAGGATAAAAATGAATATGTGTAAAAAAATAAAAACATATTAGTTCTTCACTTCCTGGTTTAGGCATTAATTGACTGTTCCATTTTCACTAATAGATCTAAGACCATCTCTTCCGAGGACGTCCGACATCTCTTCTTCCTCTCGGAAAATAATGTAAGATTTTATTTGGTAATCTACTTTCTTCCATTCTTTCTACATGTTCTTTTCACTGATTCTTGTTGTTAAATATATTTTCTTTTATGGAGTAGATCTGCAGTTCTTCACGGAAATCCTGATTTCTTATCTGGTCCATTATAGTGCATCCTTTTACTCTTCTTAAAAAATTCATCTCAGCTGCTTGGATTTTACTTTCTTGTTTATAATACTTACTGAAATAAAAAAGAAGTTGAAGGGAACAAATGTATTGGTAACTATATACTAATATACAGTGGAGTAACTCAAGATAGAAGAGCTTGCAGTGGTGTAGCTATACTAATTAATAACAAATAAAAACATATTATTAGCTTTTAATACGCGAAGGGACTATACAATGTGTAAATTAAATTAAGGCTACAGGGAGAAAAACAGTCAAGTCACTTTTTTCTTGAACTTAGAAAACGTACTTTTTGTTGTAAAATATCCATACTTCATTATCTGTATGCCAAATTTTGGAAGTAAATAAACCCATGACTAAGGGTCAGTTTCACCAACAGAGGTAACTGTATTACGCCAGTTTAAGCTATATGTTGTACACGGGGAAACTGACGTAATACAGTTACCTACGTTGGTGAAACCGACCCTAAGTTGTATATTTTACTGTTTCACACTACCGGTATTAAATTATAGTGTTTTCCATGGAGAATCTAATCACACCTCAAAATTCTGACAAAAAAAAGTCTTACCTGGTTATTTCCATTTATCCTTCAATTTATATACACTGTGGATTAGTTACCGAGGGCATTTGTCGTAAAACAACAGAATTCGCATTGGGTTATCACATTTTATGAGGAAAATTGATTTTACAATTGTAATTGTATTTTCCATTCCAATTAACCTTTTGTATAACATTTTGTTTTAATTTCCGTTCACCTCTAAGATTGTATTCTTCGTATTGTGAGCTGTCTTGGGAGGAAGATATTGCCTGATGTTCACCATATTTGACCAAGCTTCCCCTGTAGATGTGTTTCAGAAATATCATCTTTCCGAGAGCAATGACTTTAATTTGCAAAAATTGAAAAAGGCGAGTGTGACTTTGCTGAACGAATTTGGAAAAAGGAAAGAAAGAAAGAAAGAAAGAAAGAAAGAAAGAAAGGATGTGAAAGGATGGAAGGAAACGTTCTTCAAAATTCTGGTATAAAATAAAATGTATGACTTGTAAGTACATCTCAAAATGTGTTCTTGGACATATTGTTTTCTCAGTCTATATCAACGACTTATCAACTGTAATAAACCACTACCGTTACCATCTGTATACTAACGATTTAAATCATGTATATCTATAACTGGTCTTCAAATTTTGGTCTAAATCTCAATCCTAACAAATCACAAGCCATTTTAACGGAAAATCGAAGAGTGCTCACAACATTTGACATATCTGAACTTCTAAACATTACTATAAATAATAATCTTCTTCTTCCTTCCAAGTAGTAGGCCAAGGCCTGTTACGATCCTATAGAAAATTTTCCCTCTTGCGTTTCATAGGACGGCCCAAGATCTTCGTCCTCTTGGTATATAAATAAACAGCTTTGGGGATCCGATTTGAACTCATTCTTTCAAGATGGCGTTTCCAATTTAGTTGGTCCTGTTTAATATATTCCAAAATTGGCGTAGTCTTCAATTATTTTAAGATATCGGTGTTTCTTTTCCGATCCCATCTGGTGTAACCCGCTGTTCTGAGCATGAATTCTGCTTTCATGTTATCATTTTAGTGTCCACTACCATAGGTCAACACTGGTCTAGCCAAAGTGTTATATAATCGTAATCTGGTGGTTTTTTGTACAAGGGATGGTTTCATAATTTGATTAATAATTCCCAAACTTTTATTATAACTAGTAATTTTTTCAGGGATATCCTTTTCATCCCAGATAGAGAGATAATATCCAAAATATTTAAATTGATTAGATCTCTCTAAAATTTTATTGTGGAGACAGATTTTACTTTGTATGGAGTCCTTCCCATGAAATGCCATAATTTTAGTTTTGTTAATTGATATTACCATATTAAATTTGGCAGCTATGTTTTTGAAATAAATAATAATATTAACTCTTATTCTTTTTCATTGCTCGATTTTGATTATATCTACACCCAAATTTAACCTGGCAAACAGAAATGAAGCACGTCTGTAAAAACTGCCTTTTCCTTCTTACATGATCTTTGAAGTTTAAAGAAATTATATTCATTGAAACATACACTTGTGCAGAATCTTGTGTTACCACACTTCGATTATTGTGACGTTATATATATATCCATCCATAGTAATTCTGCCCGAAGGCATGTCCTTCACTGCAATCATAGCATTTTCATGCTATGCTTGCAGCTTTATTAGGGAATTGTAGGTGTGGTAGCTTCCCGTTGCTTGCCACACCGGTGAAGGATGATGATGATGATGATGATAATGATAAGGCTGATGATGATGGCCATATGATTTCGGGGACCGTTTGGGCCTTAAAGTTTTCCTGACATTTGTCTTACAGGTGAGGAAAAAACCCGATCAAAACCTCACCCAGAAAAACTGCCCCGACTAGGGATCGAACCCGGGCCCGCTGCGTGACAAGGCAGCACGCTACCTCGAGACCACAGCGGTAGACACACACACACACACACACACACACACACACACACACACACACACACACACACACACACACACACACACACACATATATATATATATATATCAACTCTTATTCTTTTTCATTGCTCGATTTTTTATTATAGGTAGACTCATATATATAACTCATTGGCACTATCGAACCCGTAGGTTCATGGCCGCGTGGGCATAAGCTCACCATATATACCTATCCTGAGCTAATGTTTTCCAATCGTCCCCTATATAATCTACTTCCCTCAATCATAGTTAATGTTATTCTCCCACCTTATTCTTGGTCTACCAATTGGGCGTTTCCCCTGGTTTTCCTACAAAAAGCTTTAATGTTTTCCAATCATCCCCTATTTAATCTACTTCCCTCAATCATAGCTAATGTTATTCTCCCACCTTATTCTTGGTCTACCAACTGGGCGTTTTCCCCTGGTTTTCCTACAAAAAGCTTCCATGTACGCCTTTCTTTCCCCACATACATGTATATATATATATATATATATATATATATAAACCAAAACTTTTACTTGTCGCAAGTGTCTGCATATTGTCCATAACCGTTGCGTTCGTTTATTTTCAATATCCCTCGTTTACCATCTTATTTACGAACACTTCATTGATATAATTTGGCAGAGGTAAATTCTACTCTCTTTCAATTATTTATTTTCAAGCATCCGCACTCTTACACTCTCAGTTATCTGGAGTCCAGATTTGAGAAGTTATCTTCTTACCACAATAATGACACTAGGTCACAAGATAACAATCTGGTAACAATCCTCTTCACAGCACCTCTTATTCTACTTCTTCCACAGTAGCCTCTGCTGGCTTCTGAAATACTCTCCCTCATGATATCAGGGGTTGCCGCACATTTGACACTTTTAGGTCACGCATATAAAATTACATGTTAAACAATTAATTTTCCTACAAAACTTATTTTATTCTATGTCATTAATAGTTTTTTCATTTTCTATTTTGTATATTTTATGTATTATTCGTTAAATGGAGAGTAAATCAACATAAACAGTAGACAGCAATTGTTAATTAGGTGTACAATGCTATAATTTATGTTTAATATAATTTAGATATGATTAATTTTTGTGTTTTTACTAACCTGGGGTTGAATGGTAGACAAGGCCTTAAGACCTTAACTCTGCCGGTAAAAAAAAGTTATTATTATTATTATTATTATTATTATTATTATTATTATCTAAAAACAGGTAAAGTGATCCCACTACAGCCTTAGGAGACTCTCTGGATGTAAGAGATAAAGACTTCACCTGGCATGTGATGTCAGCCGAGTTGTCAGTTCCGCCTCCTTTATTCTCAGAACATACGCCTAGTACTGATTTACGTTAGAGGCTGAGTCAACCACAGGTCCAAATTTGTTAACACAAAGTTTAAGCTAGTTTAAAAATCGTGACGCCATCGGTAATGGAATCCGCGATCTTACTGCTTGATGCGTGTTGTCTACCAACTGAGACTGCTAGTAAATCTAAATCTAATATAAATTTGATATTGGTCACATTAAATAAATAAGATTAACAATTACAGGATTTGGTGATCTGGAAAAAGCGTAATAGACTTTGATTCCGAGGTTATCTGGTTTCATCTCAGCCAAGATTCGTGCAATTTTTTTGGGTGAGAAAATTTTGTGAATGTCATTGCCTGTGGAGGGGATGTTTAAAATACACGTGCTTCTAGATTGTCAAAAATAACTTACCTAATTCGTAGAAGTTGGAACTCGCTCTCTTTCGTTTTCAAGGGGTTGGATTTATTACAGTAAAAATAATTATTTACGGATGGATCGCACGCGTCGATCGTTGGCAGTCCATATTAATACAGTATGTCAATGTCTAATATTAACGCAAAACGAACCAAAGCAATAGTTATGCTTAAAGTGATCCCACTACAGGCCTCAGGAGGCCCTTGGGGTAGTAGGAGGTTAAGGCTCCCACTTTTTTTAGACAATCGGCACTTGATGTCAGCCGGGTTGTCAGCCCTGCGTGACGGCCGCCTTTACCCCAGAACAAGCGTCTGGTACTCATTTCCGTTAGAGGCTGAGTCGACCCCAGGACCATAGTTATGCAAATTAATCAATTAAGCTAAGAAGTAAAACATCATAATAATATTAAATCTATCAGTCTCATGGACTAGTGGTCAGTGTTTCTGACTACAGTTCATGAGGCCCCGGGTTCGATTCGCGGTCAGACCATAGAAATCTTTATTTAAAAGGGAATTATTCCTGTGGTTGCCCATGGTCTGGAATTTAGGTTAAGTTTAGGATGTGGACTCTCCTGGCGCTTCATTATCATCATTTATCACCCATAATATAATCGGAGTAACGTAACTCCGCCTTCCAGGTGCCGCAACCTGAGAAATGGATTACAATTCCGCCAATGCCAGGAGAGAAATCCAGAAGTCATAAAAGACAACCTGGTGACATTAAACAATGGGAAATCTGCTGAATTTAATATTATTTGAGAATTAACGAGGTATCTTTCATTTAAAGAGCATTATTATATCTTTCACATCTGCGGAAGGTTAAAAGACGGGTTTAAAAGTGACAGAGTCAGTGTAATTATATAATGGAAACAAAAGCTTAAATCATTGTAAACGAGAAGTGTTATAAAAATTCTCAAACTGTTTTAATGGACTATCCCCACATTTCTTGTAAGTCGGAAATGTTGCCAAGAACGCTGGGAATTTGTGTAGAAGCCACACAGGTCATCAATACGAACACATACTAACTACTTTATTTACAATTCAGGAGGCATAATTACCCGTGTTTTAAAATATCACGTTGTTATACAAAGAATCACAGACCATTGAGATATACAATTGCATATATACAACGAAGAAAAAGTCACTAAAATGGAGTAAAATTTTGATTACAGCTTACATAGCTATAGATATAGATGTAGAAGTAGAGTCATTCTCTATTTGAATCAATGACATTTTCAACATCGTATCGTAATGTTATAACATCACTAGGGATAGGATTTTGAGATGCGGCATCTTTCCAAAAATATAACTGTTTTCATACCAATTGTTCAATATATGTATTTGGGGGGGGGTGAAATGAAGCGAAATAAACACAATTTGTTGCAAGTTCTTGCACATTTCGTGAGATTACTACATTTCGCCCCGTTTTGTCTTTTCTTTTATGTTTCAGCACCTTTTCCTCCACTATTCTCTGCGTTTTTATAATATATGACAAATATATATATATATATATATATATATATATATATATATATGTGTGTGTGTGTGTGTGTGTCATGAACAACTTTTTAAAATCTCAATCAAAAGTCAACAACATTAAATAAATATTAAAATATAATTTATACCCCTGAAACAATGGTCAATCTACAGTGTGAAGTCAACAATAGTAAATAATAATCATCATAGTACATTCACGAATCCATTTGTTGACCTTTTTCGACCTCCAGAGAAACACCATCTTTTGAGTGGACGTCCTGGTCTTCTTCCTGCAGGTTGATATCTTAACATTTGTTTGGGTATCCTGTGATCTTCCATTCGATGAACATGTTACATCCATCTTGACTTATAATCAGAAATTTTGTTTTCTAAAGGTTACATGTGTAATTCTTCTAAGATGTCTTTATTTTTTTTTGTGATCTAGTAGTGTGCATCCTGCAGTCCTCCGAAGGTATCTCATTTTAGCAGATCTAAGTCTCTGTATAATCTTCTGTTTCAACGTCCATACTTCGCTACCGTACAAAAGAGTTTGAAGAGCCAGTGTTTTATACACTTTTAATCTTGAATGTTTTTGGACTAACTGTGGCTTGAAGATAGAATTTATTAACTCTAAAATTCTTTAAAAAATTATATATTTTTGCATTTACATCCTTTTTTTCTTCATATGAGATATTGCATCCTAGATATGTAAAATTATTCACCTGCTCCATATAAATATTAAAATATAATTTATGTAAAACACCAGTAATTTATATCCCAGCAAACAATGTCCAATCTGGAGCTGTGAAGTCATATTTAAATTTCAGCAGTGTTGTTGTAAGTTTAAAATAAGTTTAGGGCTATAACTTAACAACTTTCTATCTACCAACTTGTTGTTGGCTGTGTTCTACTAGTCTGAACCACAACGTATTTTTATTAGTATTACAACTGGGTTTTCACAACAATAACATGTCGAATGTTTAGAAGCATTATGTTGTATGCAACTTTCAGAAGAATTCAAAACGCAATTTATCGAAACAGATGGCATCAATCTTCGATATTCCACCTGCGATTTAATATTGCAATAAATTAAAGAACTGTAAATTACCTCTTATTGACTCTATGAAGAAGAAAAATTTGGTGCAAAATGATATGCATATTATATAAACTGAGTTCATGTAACTGGTTTAAACCTTAATGCAATTGTTTCAGCAGAACCTTTTCTTGCACCTTTTTGTATGTATTTTCAGAACCTTTTATTCCCCTTTTACGACCAAAATTTGCACCTTAAAAATCTTTTCCTTAAACATCACCATTACACCAGTGGTTTATAAATTGACTTTAATACCCTTGCAGATGTCAGTTTTAGACTTATGTGTTATTGTGAATACTGTACGTATATCTGTAGGTGACTCCACTTTATGTAATTCTTAACGCGTGGTTTCGCCAAATTTAGGTTACTTGATTTTTAAGATGTGTGTAGTGCATACTATTTGATTACTGTCTGAGTGTAAGAAAAGGCATAAACGTTCATCTAGTAAATAAATTAATACTAAGTCATAAGATAAAAACTTAAAATATATACCTTGTGGCAGGTGCAGTCGTCCTAAACTGTTTTAAAGTATTAAATTTAAAATGTTATCTGGAGGTTTTTCGGAAGTTAACTTCCATCATCAGCAGGTTGACTATTTGCTACTAGTTGTTGTTTACGACGTTATATACTCGAAGTGTCGTTTAGTAGCAACTTTAGTACATAAGTACATATTTTAGGTTTTTTATCTTATAGTAAATAAATAAATAAGTACAGTACATAATGCTGTCTGAAAACGGCATCAGTACCAATAATAATGATGATAATTTTGATCGAAAGATGATTTTAATAACAATAATAATAATAGTAATAATAATAATAATAATAATAATAATAATAAAAATAATAAAACTAAACTCCGTGACGCGGCAGGCCTAGAAGGCCCTTTTCTTACCAACCGGCTGCTGACATCACATCCATATGTGTTAATCACACAGATTGACGAACATCTAGCCAGTGTAGGGGTGATATGTGGTCAGCATATCGGGTCCTCTAGCCGTTATAGATGGTTTTCTCAACTTGGAGGCGCTACTTATTATACTTACTACTTACTCAATGGCACTATCGAACCCGTAGGTTCATGGCCGCGCGGACATAAGCTCTCCATACATCCCTATCCTGAGCTAATGTTTTCCAATCATTCCCTGTATAATCTACTTCCCTCAAATCATAGTTAATGTTATTCTCCCACCTCATTCTTGGTCTACCAACTGGGCGTTTTCCCTCTGGCTTTCCTACAAGAAGCTTCCATGCAAGTCTTTCATTCCCCATACGTGCAACATGTCCTGCCCATCGCAGTCTACGAGACTTAACTGTTCTTATTATATCTGGCTTCCTATAAAGACCATGTAGTTCATTGTTATGTAGTCTTCTCCATTCACCTGTCTGTTCATCTCTCTTTGGTCCAAAAATTTTCCTAAGTACTTTATTCTCAAATACTTGTAATCTCCTTTCCTCCCTTAAAGTAAGAGTCCATGTTTCGCATCCATATAATATAACTGGTAGAATAATAGTTTTATATATTTTCAGTTTAACGTTTTTTGAAAGGAGTTGGGACATCAAGAGTCTCTGCAATGCATAATAGCACGCATTTCCAGAATTGAGCCTATGTTTAATTTCTTTGTGCATCTCATTCCTATTTGTGATTATTGTTCCTAGGTATTTGAATTCAGCCACTTCCTCAAAATTTCCCTCATTTGTCATTAGCTGTCCATTTCCATTATACAGGGTGGACCGCTCGAATGGACCTAATTTCAATTGCTTGTTACTGGCAAACGGTTGAAGATAGAAACTTAAAACAACGTTCATAGTACAGAAAAACTCACCAAGTTTCGAATCCTGTCGGTAGATGGCACAAAGATACGTTTCTCGTTCTTAGATTTAATTGTTTGTAAAATGGCGACTCCGCAGATGAAAGCGCAAGCTGTTTTGTGGTATGCGGAGTTTAAATCAATCATTAGAGTTCAAAGGGAGTTCCGGCGTGTGTTTAACCGTGATGCTCCAACTGCTAGAAGCATAAAGAAGTGGCGTGATACATTATTAGCTACAGGATCTGTGTTGAAGAAGCATGGTGGTGGTCGCAGAGCATCCGATGAAATGGTAGCAAATGTTCAAGCCGCATTTGAGCGAAGCCCCCGGAAGTCATTAAGAAGAGCTTCGCGGGAACTTCAAATACCAAAATCGACATTACAACGGATTGTCCACAAACGCCTCAAACTGCACGCATATAAAGTGCAGTTAGTGCAACGTCTGGAGCCGAATGACATGCCGAAACGAGTGGAATTCGCCAATACGATGCTGGACCGTCTCGGCGCTGATCCTGACTTCATGACCAAGATTTTCTTCTCGGACGAAGCCACTTTCCATTTGTCAGGCAAGGTAAACCGGCATAATGTGCGGATCTGGGGATCGGAGAATCCTCACGCTATTCAAGAGCATGTTCGTGATAGTCCGAAGATGAATGTTTGGTGCAGTTTGTCACATAATAAGGTCATTGGACCGTTTTTCTTCGCCGAGAAAAACTGTTCGTGGTACCACATATCTTGACATGCTGGAGCAGTTCTTCTTTCCACAAATTGAACAACTGCAGCCTAACATCGTTTTCCAGCAAGATGGTGCTCCTCCCCACTGGTCCAATGAAGTTCGTACGACTTTGGACAACATTTTCCCTGGCCGTTGGATTGGTAGGGGAGGACCAATCGCGTGGCCCCCGAGATCTCCCGATTTAACACCACTGGATTTCTTTCTCTGGGGCTATGTCAAAGATAAAGTTTACACCACCCCAGTCAAAGACCTTCGTGATCTTCGTGAGCGCATCATAGAGGCTATTGAGAACATTCCAGAAGACATACTCCAACGTACTTGGCAAGAAATTGTTCATCGCTTTGATATCGTCACAGTGACTGCTGGGGCTCATATAGAGATGTGGTGATCTGGATATCAAAACTTGGTGAGTTTTTCTGTAATATGAACGTTGTTTTAAGTTTCTATCTTCAACCGTTTGCCAGTAACAAGCAATTGAAATTAGGTCCATTCGAGCGGTCCACCCTGTATAATGTATTTCTACGTGTGACCATATATTTAGTTTTATTGATATTTACTTCCAGTCCTAAGTTCTTGGTGTTACTCAATAGTGCGTGCGTATTGTCCTTCAGTATCTCCTCACTATCGGCCAATAATACCCCATCATCAGCATAAACTAACAGTTTATTAATACCATTCAGTTGTAAGCCTTCCTCATTCTCTAAAGATTTAATGGCATGCTCTAGTACAAAATTAAATAGTAGAGGATATAGTGCATCTCCTTGCTTCAACCCATTCTGGATTTCAAAAGTGCCCGAAAACTCTTTGCCTACACGCACCCTACTCTTTGTGCCATTTAGACACATTCGTATAAGTCTAACTTTTTTAGGAATTCCGAACTCCAGCAGGATACTACGTATATAACTTCTCCCTCTTAATTGAATCATATGCTTTTTTGAAGTCTACATATAGTTGATGTACAGTACCACTATATTCCCATTTCTTTTCTAAAATCTGTCTTATACTAAAAATCTGATCTGTTGTAGACCTGTTTCTTCTAAATCCCGCTACTTATTATAGCTACTGAAATTCCTCACGATTCTATGCTGACACCGCACCCATACAAGCCGATATTCCATGAGAATATTCTTCCCAATAATAATATAATAATTATTATATTATTATTATTCGTTCCCCGATAGCATGGAGCATATAAAATTACTTGGAAATGGAGAGGTCAAACTAAGGTAAAGAATGGATTATAAGTTATCAGAAAAACCTCTAGTTTAATGTTAATGCCCTTTTATTATAAGATAGATGTATTCATTATGGTGTAGTTTAACAATGTTAAGTATAAAAAAAACTCAGTATGCAGTCGGCCATTTTTCCTTTCTTGAGAACAACGTCCAGCTCATAACACTCAAACAGAGATTCAAGTTATTCCAGTTTATATATTAAATTGAAAGGTTAACACTTTAAAAAAATCTTCAAATAAATGAATAAAAACTGTATCTAGGATAGAATATATGACTTTTCCCTTGCAGAACGTATGAATAGGAAACCATGTACCATCTAAACATGGCACTGAGATGCCCTTATATAACATCAGGCATACACTTTTTCCAACATACACATAAAACTCTTATGAATCATTGGGTGACTTTACATTTAAATTATTGTATTTTGAGAAACCCAAAACCATCAGGCACAAACATGTTACTGAGAGAAAACTAACTCACTTGCACTATCGAACCCGTAGATTCATGACCGCGCTAATATAAGCTCTCCATACATCCATATCCTGAGCTAATGTTTTCCAATCATCCCCTGTATTATCTAATTCCCTCAAATCATGTTCAATGTTATTTTCACATCTCATTGTTGGTCTACCAACTGGGCGTTTTCCCTCTAGTTTTCCTACAAGAAGCTTCAATGCCCCTCTTTCATTCCCCGTTAGTGCCAGATGCCCTGCCCATCGCAGTCTTAGAGAATTAACTGTTCTTAATCGTTTTATTATATACAACTTTGCTCATTAGAGGATTGCCTCAAGGACAAAGTGATACAGACAATTAATTTTCTAAATTCATGAAATGCATTTTGTAAATACATTAAACATTTTTCAAATTGCAATATCTGCTTTCCTATAAATATCATGTAGCTCACTGTTAAGTAATGTTCTCCATTCGCCTTCTGTTCATCTATCTTTGGCCCAAAATGTTTCCTAAGAACTTTATTCTTAGATACTAGTACATTTTCTCCTCAGTTAAGATAAGAGTCCATGTTTCACATCCATATAATGTAACTGGTAGAAAAACAGTTTAATATTTTTTTGAGAGAAGTTGGGACAAATGTCCCTGCAATGTATAATAGCATGCGTGTCCAGAATAGATCCTGTTTAATTTTTTCTGCACCTCATTCTTATTTGTAATTATTGTTCCTAGGTGTTTTAATTCAGCCACTTCTTCAAAATTTTCATAATTTGTCGTTAGCTGTCCATCCATTATATAGTGTATTTCTATGTGTGAACATATACTTAGTTTTATTGATGGTTAGTTCCAGTCCCAATTTCTTAGTCTTGGTCAATTGAGTATGCAAGTTAGTCCTTAGTATCTGATCGCTATCGCCTAATAATACATCATCAGCATAAATTAACAACTTATCAACACCATTGGGTTTGTAGGCCTTCTTCAGCCTCTAAATATTTGATGGTATGTTCTAGTGTAATATTGAATAGTAGATGAGACAGTGCATCTCCTTCCTTTAACCCAATGTGAATTTCAAAATTATCTGAAAACTGTTTGCCTATACGTATCATACTCTTTGTGTCATTTAGACACATTCGAATAAGTCTAACTTTTTAGGAATTCCAAATTCTAGCAGGATACTACAGCCTGTAACTTCTCCCTCTTAATTGAGTCGTACGCCTTTTTGAAGTCTGTATATAATTGATACACAGTGCCATTCTATTCCCATTTATTTTATAAATCTGCCTTATACTAAAAATCTGATCTATTGTAAACCTATTTCTTCTAAATCCACATTCTTGATCGTACAATCCTTCATTAGTACTTTATTTATTTGATGAAATTAATAGACCAGCAGTTACACTAAAAACTATTGCATCGTCATCAGTAATTGGGAGTGAATCTGGATAATAATGTATTGTTAGAATTTTGTACGAAGTTGAAAGTGATGAAATGTCCCTGTAGTTGTTACTTTCAGTTTTATCTACTTACTTAAAAATAGTACGATAATATATTATTTACATTCATTTGGAAGGGCCTCTTTATCCCAAATATTACTAAGCAACTGACGTATTTTGTCCATTAATTTTTCTCTCCCTCATTTTATCAATTCTGCTAGTATCACACCTGAACCTGATGCTTTACACATATTTAGTTTTTATATCGCCAATTCTATTTCTAATGCATTTAGTTTTATGACTAATATTTCTGCTGTCTGAAAGTCATTATCTTCAATATCCTGTTCTTCATGCACATTTAATGGCTGATTAAAGTAATGTTTCCATCTAGGCTTATTTAACGTAGGCCTACTCCTGGAATCTACAATCATATCCCTATTTTCATTTTTAATTATGATTGATCTAGTCTGAATCTTTTCTCTCTATCCTAATTCCCTGACATTCATATTTTTTTTTGCATTGATTTCAATATCATTAATCTTCTCTATCAAATATGTCCTCTTTATATTCTTTAATAACCTGGTGGTTTCCCGTCTGATGTTACCCAATTGTAAATTTACTTAATTTGGCTCACGCAATCAATTCAGTTTTACTAGCTTTTTTTCTTTACAATGTCGGCACATTCATCATCAAACCATTTCTTGTTTTGTCTCTTTTTTAAATAACCTACGCTTTCTGATGCTGCCAGTTTAATAGTACATATTATAGTCTCCCAATTCTTCATTTATATCAGTTTCTTCTTCGGTTGCCACATTTTCATCTGCAGATTCCAGTATATCAAATATATTAGCAATTCTGAGAGAGAAAAATAAAAATCCTAAACCTACCAAAAATATAAGAATGAAAGTATCAGTGGTTATTGTATACAAACACCACTCCACAGGAGTAGTGCTACTTTTCTTCAATGAAAATTTAAATGTTTATTTTTATTTATTTAGATTTATTTAGCCTGCACTTTTTCCAGAAATTAATTATGCGCTAGTTTGAGACTTTGAAAAAGTTTGTTTTGCTTTATTTCATGTCTCTTATGAACGTGATTTTCCCCCTGATATAATTAGGTTACTTTGAATTTGCTCTTACTACAAATATTGGTAAATTAAGCCTTATCACTTGCAGTAAAAGAGACGCGAAAAAGGCGTTTCTCACATAGTCACGTCTGAAAGATCATGTGCCCCTTTACGGTCTATGAATCTATTTTTATAATCGCTTAAAAATATTTCCTAGATACAATCAACAAAATGCAACTGTACGACACGCCACACATGTAACGTAATCCACGAACTGCAACGTTCAATGTGGCCTGTTTATCAGCTCCCAGTATGTAATTGGTATCAAATGAAGAGGCTTTTACGAAATGTCAGGTACTTTTAAAGAAATCTCCGAGTAATTGAACTGTACAATATTAACAGCTATAGTGATTCATTTTGATCTTGATTCATTGTGAATATTTACTTCTGATTTTTTAAAATTAATAACTGGGAGGGTAAGAATTCCAATCATGTACGACTTGTCAAAAATCTATGCACATTCAGCTGTTGAAATATCGAAGATTGACAGTTCGATATAATAAACTATGCTTACTGCATTCCTGTACTAAATGATGACATTCTGTCGTATTAAATGGCAATATGTTCATAGCGGACACACTCTTTCAATACAAGTACATCCGTTAATTTTTTTTGTAAGCTTTTAATCATTAAAATAAGCAAATAACCCATCATTTATTCGATAAAAAGTTATTTCTGTCGTCGAAAATATCAATTTAGATTATGTTTTTATTTTAAATTAGGTTTATTGCAACTCCTCTTTTTATCGTAATTTGCCGTTCTCTGCTATAATTTAAACATTTAACATTTGGATTTTAATTTCAGATAAACATAATACATTTGTATAATATAAGAATATCATTTTTTATTTATATTTTATACCTATTTATTTTAATAAGATAATGGTTTTAATTTATGGCAAAACTCTTCAGGAAATTCAGACTTTTAAAGTCGAATGTGAAAAGCCAGACGAAAAAAGTACCTTGGTCGAGAGAGTGACTATCTTTCACCGTAAAAATACAACCGCCAAGAAACGAGGGCAAGGGTTCCACAGGGGCAAAATTTTCCTGAGTTAAAGGAAAACGCCCAGTTGGTAACCAAGAATGAAGTGAGGGAATACCTTAACCATTATTTGAGGGAAGTAATTGTACATGGAATGACGAAAACATTAGTTCAGGTTAGATATGTATGGAAAGCTTATGTCCGCTCGGTCATGAACCTAAAGGTTCGATAGTGTCATTAAGTTGGTTAGTTAAGTAAGGGAATTACAATATGTCAGATAAAATTTAATTCATGTTAATATGTTTTAAAGAGGAAATAACTACTCACCTTACTTACCTATAGGATATTTATGCCTACTCTTCCGTGATGTACAGCGGTAGACAGATATCTTGTTTTTATGTATCTTAATATAGGCTGGTCGACTACATATGTATTACGCTAATTCACATGCAGATACTCTTAAAACAGGGCTGTAACTATATTTTCATTGCACTCATCTTTGGTGTATACCAGTCATATAACCTGTGAGGAATATCATATAGTTCTAGGTTATTAGTTATGAAATTCAATATAGACTAAGAGAAAATTTTGTTTTAGGCCTACATGGTAATGACGCAATCCAAAGTTATAGTTTTAAGGAGATCACATTCAGATTTTGAAATGTACAGTCTTTGAAGATAATAAATTTAACTCCACGGCGCGACAAGCCTAGGGGTCCTTGGCCTACCAGCCGGCTGCTGGCCTCACATCCACATGTATTAATCACTGAGGTTGACGATCATTCAACCAATGTAGGGTGATGTGGTCCAGCATGTCGGGTCCCCAGCCATTATAGCTGGTTTTCTCAATCTGAAGCCGCTACTTATTGTAGCTATCCAAATGCCTCACGATGCTGGGTGGACACCGGTCCCATATTGGCCGAAATTTCATGAGAAAATATAAATTATTAAAATATTAAAAATTACTATATTTTAACTGCAGTTTTCTCTAAATGTATTAGAAATTAACTATCTGGGATTTATTTATTATTGAAAATTTGATATTCTATAATTTAATTCTAACTTCATTATCATAAGTAATGCCACGAGTGATTTCCAAATTATCGATAAATTCACGACTCACGAAGTGAGGAGTGAATTTATCTAGAGAATTTGGAAATCAAGAGTGGCATTTGTTAGGACTATTTAACGAATAAAATTAAGCTGTTTACTCACAAATCATTATTTAACTATAGTTATTTTAAAATATTTATATATTTAATGTAAACGGCGATGTTTGAAAACAAATGAGAAACGATAGGTACGCTTCTACTGCTTCTTTTGTTTATCACTGCAACCAGATCATACTATTTATTGCCAAAGGAACGCAATATTGTAAGAATGCTCTCTAGTGGAGAAAAAATGAAACACATCAATCTGTATATTAATTCATTTTGATGTCGTATGATGTAAATATGACAATTATATTTTTCTCGATTATTACCTGGGAAAAAATACATTTAAGAAAGTGCAAACAGTGGTTTCTTTTTTTGGTGGTATAATCAATTGCTACAAATGTTGACATGTAAGCACTATTATATACAATCTGGTAGCCGTATTTGTTCTAGGCTCAGTCACTGCAAAATAACGGTCAGACCTGTTCAGAATATTAAAAAGGAGGAGCTTTGTTTAATATATGATAATCCTAACACTGATAAATATTTCGTGAAACACGACTCTGATTGGTTGTAAAACAGGAATCATTGAAACGTGATTGGTCATTGACTCCCATTTGGGGCATGAGTTAAATAGTCATCATAATCATTCTGCCATATATACCTATTAGAGTACATGTCATATTTTAAGTGGCCGTCTTAAAATATATATTTCCTCTGAGATGGTAATTTAAAATCTGACGTGGAATGCATTGAATTTGTCTCTGCTAATGACACCTGTATTAGATATATAGTTCATAACACAAGATATTTGAGGTTTATGGAAAATGTCCGCATTTCTCTTCTTGTCTATTTTGTTCACCAGCTATCGCCTGTGATTTTGCTTAAAATTAATTATATATTTTCCATATAGTGCACGCTTCGCTTCCATAGGCTCAAGGTTTTATAGGTCCTCACCTCTCTTGTATGTCTCTCCACTAAAGCCATTCTGAAATCTCTATTAATGACTTATTAAAATGTTCTACTTTAGCTGACATTTCAATTTCATTATCATAACTGACATGGATCCCAAGTTTTTGAATAACGAGACTAGTTCAATATTCTTGTTGTTACGAATAGGTAAACTATTTACTTTAATTGTGGAAATTCTAAGTTTAAACAATGTCAAATATCTAAACTTATAAATCAGTCTTGATTTATGACCCTAGAGGAATCAAGGAATATTGGAAGACAAGCCACAGGTTTGAGTTTGACCGCTCTGTGTAGATATATCAATAAAAATGAGAATCGGATTAAAATAAATATCAAATACATTTCTGCTCGCGAAGTGCATTAGAAACGGTTCTTTTAGAAAGCTGCCTAGGTTTGTATTTTCTAGTATTTGTAATTTTGTATGGCTTCTAAAGGATATCCGCTCTTAAAGTATCCTCATCAAACACAACCATGTGGCCTGCTCGCTTTTCATTGGCTATGGACACCGACATACGATGTAGAAACAATAAGTACGCGAAAAAATAGTTTCATTCATTACATTAAAATAATATTGAAAACAAATAAACTTTTCTAAAATATATTCAATCAGTAATTGCAATTTAAAATAGTTTATTAGATATGGATGATGCATTTGAATCATGCTTCAGTCGATTCTGATGCAACAAAATGGCTGAAGGTATCGAGTCTTTTGTTGCGGTGACGCCATCAAAATTTTTATAACACAAGTCTGGCCAATCTTCCAACTAGCTAGTGGTAAAAATCGTTATTTTAAATGTATTTCACAAGTTCAGTGAAACATCTCACCAGCTTTCTTGTAATCTATCCCATTCAATGAACACATGTCTTATATATATCCCAGTCAATGTTATAGTAATTGTGGCGTGAATGGTGGAAGGATACACTGGCGTTTGTTTATGTTAGGACCACTCTAAGAGAGGATAAGGTATAGCCTCTTGGATTATCCGGTGACTTGAATTCCTTCTGATTACCCATGTGCTTTCAAGAAAGTGCCTTAAGCTAGCG
This sequence comes from Diploptera punctata, assembly GCA_030220185.1. Classification (NCBI taxonomy): domain Eukaryota; kingdom Metazoa; phylum Arthropoda; class Insecta; order Blattodea; family Blaberidae; genus Diploptera; species Diploptera punctata. The sequence goes on from JASPKZ010010273.1 coordinate 1,080,583, forward strand.
TTTCATTCGAAATGATGGGTAGGCAGGAATTCAAGAATGACCATTATGTAATGAAATGTAGTTAAGGAGTTGGTAAATAATATGTCTTAAATATGTTCTGTCAGAATGTTTGAAATTTAAGGTCACAATAACGAATACAGTTTTGAAGTAGTGCCACATTTTTATTTCAACAACTCATTTGCTTGACAGAGCATCAGACGAATGGAATTAGATTTGATGTGAATCCTCTGGTATGTAATGTACGAGAATATTAATGGCTTGAATGACCAAATAGAGAAAAGAAATGACCTTATCGATGAATAAGGTTTTCTTCTTAGTAAATGGGAACCTTTTAATCTGACAATAGTAACACATCTATCAAAAATAGTACACAATATTATGATAACGAGTTGTACGTTATATCCAATATCGACGGTAGGCAATGAAAACCTTGTAACTCCATCAGTCATTGAAAACCACGTAACTCCAGTAGCCAGCACAGAAATATGTGATGCATAACCTGTTGAGAACATGGATTTCAAATTTATTAATAACTTGACTTCTATTCTATAGTAAAATATGTGGGAACTATTGCAGTATCAATTTTCATAATTATTTTAAACAGATGTTTGTTTCTCCTGTAAAATTTGCCAAAATGGAGTTACGAGGTTTTCATTGCCCACCATCTATATACTATTTTCAATTGAATACTTGTTTTTAAATTATTATGAGTTTACATATTAACTCTATACCCATGAGTTCAATACTACGATTTCCATCCTCAGCCAACTGAAACCAGTTCATATCTCCGATAAGATATTTAATTTTTTCTAATATTCCATAATGAAAAGGAAAGGGGTAATTTCCTATACTTTCGCAGATGACATAAAGTAGGGCCAAAATACATAAAAACAGTAGGAAACAGTAAACGACCTGGAAGAATGGTGTTCAAGACATGATTTTGAAATAAATATATCAAAAAGTGAAATGACGGTACTAAGAAATGGTGGCAAGACACCTGCATCGGCAGAAATATTCATACAAGGAAATAAGTTAAGGGTAGTATCCGACTTACAAATATCTGGGCGTCACCTCCAAACAAGTGCCAGATGCTTCACAAAACACATAACAGAGAAAAGTGCATAAGCAATAATGGCTATGCACGAAATAAATTACATCAAACAACTCAGCCTAGAAACTGCCTTGGCACTATTCAAAACAAAAATTATGCCAATAATATCATAAGCCATATAAGTCATCTAGCCTCATCTCACGACAAATAACCTAGCCACATTAGAAAGGATAAAATCAACCTACATAAAGAAGGCGACAGGAGTGTCAAAAACATCAAGATCCAGGTTTGTATATCTACTGGCAACAGAATCCTACCTCATTGAAGATATCAGACTTCAAATGCTCCTACCCAGCACCAAAGCATCAGAAACATTCCTAACTACAATGATCAAAAAGAGAGACAAAATACCTTCAGAATTCTATGCCACAGGGGCCATGATTGATCGATCCTGGACAGCAGCAAACTTCGAGATGATACACATATGCACAAGAATGGTGATCCACGGATTTCATATCATGTATAACAATCCAGCTTTCCATGAACCAAACGCAACATGTCTGTGCAAATTGTGTGAACAAAAATGTGGTCGATACAACCTGGAACTCTGTACCAAAAGAACAATCTCAATCAATGAATATGCAAAAATGTAACCTAATTGTATATGGCCAATCGGCTGCAATACTTGTATTATTATAATATCCATCCTAATATTATTCTAGGGTTTCTTAATGAAAATTCCCTATGGGATTCCTGATATAAAAATTGAAAAACATTTCTATTGCCACCCATTCGAGCTATATGATATGCCCATCTCAATCTTCTGACTTAATCCTGACACTAGGTTAACTAGGGCATATATAAAAATAATCAAATTGGCTCGTGAAGCAACGGTTCCTAAGATCCTAGGATGATTAAACAGTTACTGTCACTAACAAGCAGACGGCAGTACAGAGAATTATGCAGTTAGATAACAAATCCTTCATACAGTTTACTCTACTTCTCATATCAGTTATTTTTCGGATGTGAATGGACCTTGGCAATATGGAAATTATTACGAATACGACTAAATGCTTAACAATATCAAAAGAACCAGTAAGTTGAATTAGAAGTGGAAAGAAAAATTTTAGAACAAGACGTATCAGAAATTAATTATTTAGGTTTATTAATAACAAACACTAAAATTTTAATAAAATAAGTAAAGAAACAGCTGCTAAAACAGCACAAATATCAGGATATATGAAAGATTTAATTTGGCGCAACAAACATATGTCAATAGAAAACAAAACCCGCACATACAAAACGATAGTTTGATCAGTTATCATATGTGGAGCAGAATCTAAGGCCGATTCAACAAAAAGTAAACAAATGATAAGCACATGTGAAATGAAGATCTTAAGAAATATTCAGGGGAAAACATTATTTGATAAAATACACAATACGGGAATTAGGGGCAAATGTCATATTCAAGACATCACCAAACTGATTATAGACAGACGAAAATTTTGGAAAGGTCATATAGAAAGAATGGAAGACAACCAACTTGCAAAAAAGTGCTAAAGAAGATAGACCAATGGACGGGAGAAGAACAAGAGGAAGACCAGCCAAGAGATGGATAGAGTGTGAATGCATGTCCAATACGTCTTCTTCCGAGGAGTGATTTTGGAAATAATCAGGACGAAAATCCTACAAATTATGATTAAGAAGAACAATAAAGAGAAGAAGAATGGACCTTATGCACAAACTACACATAAAGAAAAATTTTTATCGCGTAGCAGGAAATCGAACCCAGGACCCACGGGATGCTAGTGAGACACGTTAACCGTTACTTTACAGATGTTTTCTTCATCATTCTACTGCTACTACTACTACTACTACTACTACTAATTATTGCACGACCGCCACTATATTATAAATATTTCCAATTTAAAACATTAACAGATGTAGGTAAGGATTTGGGATGTAAATAATATATCTTTAAAAATAAAACAGTGCTCACAAAAGTTGGCCGAATAACATTTATTTTTATATACTGTACAATTATCCTAATATATTTACTGTACAAGAATAAGAAAAATGATGATCGTGTAGAAAAATGAATTGCGTGCAAGAAATGGGCGCATTCCATTCACAATCGATATTTTAGCCCCCAGTTCTAGCATGGAAAACAAGAGGAAAAACTGTCCTATTCCATTTTGTTTTCCTATGAGCAGCTTTCAAAATAAAACAAAAATATTCTACAATATTTACAATATTTTATACAAAAAGAACATTCACTCTAACACAATTTTTATTTGTAGCATTCCATATTTTTGGAGGTTTATTTTATGAATAAGAAGCTAGCCTACAGCTTCCATCTTACTTTAAAGGATTATAAACGTGAGATAAAATTAATTTAGTAAAGGAAATGGATCCGAAATACAAATGCACTGTTATTCTTTTGTTAAGAAAACGGATATGACTTTCGCGGATACAGATGATTGTACACGAAGATAGATCGTGATTTTTCATAACCATATCGCAAATAATGCATTCCTATTAAGTTCAACCAACCGTTTCGAGAAAAGTTTTCTTTCATTACTTAGGAAGTTAGAGTAGCTTCTGTTCTGGGATTTGGTAGCATTGTTTATTTCTATTGTGTATCACGTTTTACGTGAATAAGGAACTCTGGGAGTGACGTGGCAATTCTTTTGGATTCGATTAATTCATTTTAATTGAATTCTTTGCAACTAAAAACATTACAAGCCAATTTAAAATGACACTTTAATACTTTCCGTAATATTAATGATACTATTAAATATAAAGTGTGATGAATCATTCAATACTAATAAAATTCATTGTTAAAACCGTTGAGGTGGAGAGTCATAAAATAAAATAAGTTAAAATATACCTTCATAGGTAAAATCCGTCGTCCTCAACTTATAAAACGTATAATCTTTATGCCTGTATGCCTTTCAGGACATCCGTGGCGTTAGTCACGACATAGCCACATTAGGACCAGCAGCATCAAACACCATACTGGATGCTGTAGAGAAGAATGAACTGCTGAAGATGGGACGGATGTCCTGAAAGGCCTACAGGCATAAATATTATACGTTTTATAAGTTGAGGACGACTGATTTTACCTATGAAGGTATATTTTAACTTATTTTATTTTGTGACGAATCATTGATCAAGTAAGTTTAAACTTAAATTGCCGTTAAAAATTTGTATTTTTGCAATGCATTTATATTGTGATACAAATCGAAAAAATCATTACTAATACTATAAGCTTACTGATTTTCTTTGGAGCAATGCGAAAAGTAGTTTTCATAGCCAATTTTAACATACCGATATTTAACTTTTCAGTCCAAATTTTAAATTCTTAGTCATGTAACTTTTGTGAAAGTTATATATATATATTTTTCATCATGAAGTTCAACTTAGGTACTATTAACCCTTAAATTGGCAAAACACAAATTTCTTCTGTTAGATATTTGAATGTGGCGGACCGTAGTGAAAACGGAATCTTGTATAACTGTTATTATTAGGTATCTTGTATAATTAGACACGCATTTAAGTGGTTTATTTTTTGTTTGTTTCCTTCTGATTTATTTAAAATATCAAATTAATTGAACCAACTGATGTATCCAAAAGGATACATTACGAATTTAAGGGTTAAATAATACTTTTGAATAAAAGTTAAATATTTGAATATTTTAATTTTTTCAAGAGTATATACTTTCATTTGACCTATTAAAAACTTCAAAAGACTTGAGTTATAAATTATTCCAAATTGCATTAATATCTAACTAAGCATTGAGCTCATAGTCATAAATGCAATTTATAAATTTAATCATGTGTCATAGATACACATTTTTTACAGATTAAACATTATTTTAATGCACAATAAAATACAAGAAAATGCATTATAAAAGTACAATGATGCACTAACAGTTATTTAAGCCATTTGCAAATGAATTGCCACTTACACAGAAAGGGAAAGGAATTCTATTCCGAATGCAATTCCAGTTGTCCGAAATAAACCTCGTTATGAATGCCTGCTTTTGACTTCGGCACTCAAAATTATGTCTAAGTCACTATATTATATATTTAAGAACGTACCGCTTCTGGATTCACTGGAAATACAGTTATTTTACATTTTTCTCTTTTACAAAAGGAAAAATTTATATATTTATATATTTTATTGAAAAACTAAGTGTTGGTTTAAATATTTTAAGCACCGTATAACCGGAACTGTTATATCACATTTCTTGAATAATGAATAGAAAAAATGAAGTTCCTTTGGATTTGTTGTGGTCGTTGTTTTTGTGACTTTTAAAGAAATTAAACCTTTATTGCGCATAATTGGCTCCATATAGAAATACACTCACTTCTGTTGAACTGCTTTTCAATATTACTTTCAAATAATGGCACTGATGTGATATATGGTTCACATGGTTACTAACTGTAAACTTACATTAGTTTGTATTGTCGATTCTATTTCACGTAACACTCCCACTATAACGCTCTATTATCTCTTGAGTTGCTAGGTAACAATACTTCTGTACTTCAAAATAAGTTATTCAATTAACAAGGCTATTTCTAATTTCAACAGCTGTATTGTTATGAATAACCTTTAAACAAGAGCCTAAGAGTAAAAACAAAATGTCTCCTTATGAAATCCTTGAGAAAAATCTAAATTATTTTAAAATCCCATTAATGAAATTCTATTTTATTGCTGAAAATTTATCGGATTATTTATTTTTAGAATATGATTATCTTTATTGTAGAATATGATAGTTTTTTATTGCAAATCTAATCCACTAACTTATTGTAAAAGTAGCTAATTATAAGAAAATAATATTGGCTATTATTCGTGGAATGTAATATGCGATTGAAGAAGAAACAGCATAACATGCATGACCGCTAATCAAAAGAAAATTGCAGTCAAATGTAAAACATGATGGGATATTTCTCTGTCATTTCACATTTCAAAGACTGCATTGAAATTAATAAAATATTTATCTAAAATAAACATATTTCGTATTGTTTTAAACCTTTTAAAATTGCCATTACTAATTTAGTATTATTTCAATGAATATAACAATGATTGATGGAAATAATCAATGTTACGCTTAGTATATGAAATAAATGTGCGGGGATTTTTACCATTTTCATGTAATAAAACAAGACCCCTATTTGGAAGACGAAGATTATGTAAATATTAACAAAATGTTCTTCCCTATTTCCGGGGCCCAAGTAGGGCATGTTTTTTTAAACAAATTGTGTCCCTGTAAGGCCCGTCTAGTAAGGGGCATGTGAAACTACCTATAAAGGGAGAGGTTAAACTATAGTAAGAAAAGAAAGGAAGGAAGAAAGAAAGAAAATATAATTTTTATCAAGCATAAATGTGTTGTTTTATCATCCAATACGATTCCTGTAACACAAACAATGGGTCATTATAATGGTTCCATCCTTTCGATGCAATCCTGGCTGAAGTTTTGAGACGAGCTACTTTGGACATGACGAACACTAAACATACAAATCAAACAATTTAGATTCATGAACGGAAATGTTAAACAAATCAGTTTTATTCCATATTCAATCTGAATAAAAATCAATGCTAACTTGTCAAGAAATTAGAATGTGTAACATCACTGCTACTGATTCCAGTTAAATTAAAATCATTGTTACAAGTGTTCTGTATCTAAATTTGTTCAGTCTTATTCATTGAGAGCAGACATGTTTATATCAAGCTAACGAGAAGTTAATTTAATATTAATAAATAATAATTTAATACTTATATTGGGCACTGTAAAGTAAATTAAATGGCATAATTCGCTTCATGAAAGTTTAAAATATAACAAAACAATCAGAAAGGAGGGAAAGGGGATTATGGACAGAATGGAGGAAAACGTGACAATAAGGCTAAAGGTCTCAGAATAAGGAAAAATGGGGATAGAAAATTGCCGTCATGCTCAATTACAGGCAACATCTCACTCATTGTTTTTTTTCGGAGAGCTCTAATTCGTCATACAAAAAAGATGCGCACCTAAAAATCCTAACCGTATTTATGCTGTTAATTTACATTCGAGATAAATTTAATTAAATGAAAAAATGAAAGTTAAAACGTTTAATACTTGTTACAAAATACTTTTACTGCAAGATATGGAGTGTACCTTTAATTTAGCGATCTTATGCATGGAATATCTCAGTACTCGAGGTCGAAAAGCTGTAATGCACATAATTTGCTGAGTATTGCCCATTAGGAATTCCTTCGATTTACTAACCATTTTACTCAAGACTAACAATTACTGACAAAATATAGGCCTAGAATTTTATTCTGACCAAAATTACGTAATTAATTTGTCTAAATGAGGTAAATAATACAATGGTTATAGTGGCAAAGTAAGAAATAAGGAAACAAACAAACAAAAAGTTACAAAGATAACCCCAGTTCTATAAATAATCAGACATGTTTGAATTTTACTATAATAAGTTACAATTAAAGTTAAGTTAGAATCTTGAAGCACAGACGTATTGTTACATATTGCGTTATAGTACTATTATTTCATAATACATAGAGATCATGATGTTCCTACCATAGCGAAATACACATCCGATTTATCGGGATGAGCGAAGAAAAATATGAATCTACAAAAATTGAAATATAATTAATCTATAAAAATATCATCAGCTGAGAATTGCTCGAACATCTTATTATTTCATAACATTAAATAAAACTATCTGTATGAATAATTTATAATTTATTGAATTATAGTGTATCATTATGAACTATATTCTTGTATTGGTCTTTCAAATTTTCATTGGATTTCTTTTAAATTATTGAGAACGTCGAAGCTTCTCTGTACAATACGTTGTATTGAACTACAAATACTGTCTCATAAGTAATGTCGTTTCTTAAAAAAGAATTATTTGGATTTTTTCTGACAATAAATTATATTATTCTTCAAAGTAGATACTATCAGATTCTGTGATCTTGAATCTGCGACGGTACCAGCTCTGGTTCTTGATGCGAAACATTCGTTGAGACTCGCTTTCACAGCTTCAGCGTTTTCAAAATTTCACGCAACAACGGGTCATGGATCCAAACAGAAGGCGCAAGATCAGAGCAATATGCTGGGTGTGGCAGCAGTTACATTCCTACTAATTCCTGAATTTTGTCATGGTTGTTCGTGCAATATGAGGTCAGGTCGGGTTTCAACCCGCGACCTTAAAAATTTCATGAACTCGTTCCAGTTGTTAAGAATAAAGATCCGCATCGACTGCACGCCTGTTTGTAACAAACTCCCAGTGAATCATCGCCAGGCACACAACATTACATTAAAAACAGACATTACTTATGAGACAACCTAATATATATATATATCCGAACAATTTGGTTTTATTGATATCTTGAGATTTTGTCATATGTTATAGAAATATATTTTTATATTAACTAACAAATTTACAAGTAATTATTATGAAATGATAATTAAGATATGAAAAGGTAATTATTTATGAAAATGAATTTTTCCTTTTATAGAAACTACCTGATCATATATAAACTGCAGCATATATTTGTAAACATACGAGGTACAGCAGTATAATTAATTGATCTGAAAAAGGAAAATAGTCTAATATTAAAAATATTTAAATTATTTGCGAAAAGAGATGTGTTACATTTTTTTTTGGTGTCTTTTGTAAGATATAATTAGCATTTTATAAATTGGATTTCTGTATTTGAATGTTAAGAGACATGATCTTTTTAATTCATGGAAATTGGAAAACCCAAAATTCAGTATTTTCCTTTTCATAAATATAATCAATGAATAATGTAACACTGAATAAATGTTATTTAGAAACAAAACATAAAATATTACTGATATTTCTGATCATTATAATATAATTGTAAAGTGTATAAAGCGATGATAAAATAGTAGAAATACTTGGCAGATATTCTATAGTTTTAAGAATTTTACAAAAGGCTCTGTTCATAACTCTGAGAGTACTGTTAAAAAATAAAAATATATTAATACTGGAATTTGCAGAAAACATTCCTATAATCTATTTCTTATATAAGAGAAAGTACTATGTTATGTTATTTAGTAATGGATTATTGATTTACATTTTAAATTAAGTATTTTTACACAAAGACATCTTTGTGAAATATAAAAATGTGGTGTATTAAGAATGATTACAAAGTAACATTCTTATAAACACAAGATTGTATATTATATAGAAATAACAAAAAGGTACATAATAAAATAATTCGCTGCTGTGACATTGCCTCGAACGTTTAAAAATAATTAAATACAACAATAGTAATTGTATTGATTCTTTTTCATTAAAAAATAAAGAATTATGTTTCACCGATAAACTGTTGTTATATTCGATTTAGAAATGTGTCAGCTCTATATTTAAACACAAGTTGATTATCTGTTAGCCGAAAGGTTCAATTGATTTCTGTATATTTTGTTTTGAATTTAGGTTCGCAATTAAATTACATTTAAATGTACATGAATATTATTAAACTAGACAAATATAAACAATTGTTTCGTTGAAAGTCTTAACATAGTTCAAAGAGAAATTAAATTCGTTAAAAGTCAGGATTAAAAATTTCGTTGATTAAGTAAATAATTTTTGAAACAACTTTGTAGAATTAATTTATGTTATAAGACTTATTACTTCAATCAAAGCTAAATTAAACTTGTTTTTTTTTAATAAACGAATTTGATATAATAAATACTTATTTTCCGTTTCTCTTAATATCAATATTGTAACTTATTATATATTGTAAACCAGAAATTAATATATTATCTCATCAGCTATCAGTTACAGTAAACTCACACTCTAAATTAATGTTCCATTTTGCATTATCTTGTGACGCTACTGCATTAAATAATAGCTCTTTGTAAAGTCAATCTCTTTGCCTGTAGATATGCCAACTAAATTTTAAAGCAAGTTCTGTATATATTTTATAATACCAGCCTTCAAAGGTGTAATTGCTTGTTTGTATATTATTTGTCAATAATAAGGAAATTTAATGTTGTTAGTTTTAGAAATGAACATGCAACATAACATTGGCTCTCTTGCCACATAATTTTTAATGAATTGGTAACAAAGTTTATTACTTGTTCTGCCATGTATTCGATATTATGGAAATCATCAATCTCATTCATGTCAAATTTAAGAAGCAAATATAGGACAGTGCTCGAGCTAGGCCTATGTAAGACATTTTTCTAAGTCAGTATTATATTCGGTAAATTTAGTCTCTCTGTGAAAGATAATAAACATCACTGACTTTGACTTTTTTGTCTGTTGTACAATAGTTATTTTGACTGTAAATCAAACCACTATAAAATGTAATTTAAATTTTCTGTATAAAAATCATTTGACTCGGTGATTTTACATAGCTTTGATTTTGCTTACTTTGGTTTGATATTTTCACGAATTCTCGTTTTCCGTAATCTTATTAAACAGCTATTTTATTTTGTAAATCATCTGTGAAATTCTAAATAATTTTGGCAACTTCAAGTAAAAGTAAAATATTTGGTTTATCATTCTTTACATATCGTATTTAATATGCCCTATCGTCATTTGAAATTAAAATAAAATAAAATACACACGTATCTTAAATATAGGCCTATCGGATGAGTTCTTTCTATCTATAAACATTTTAAATAAAACCTTTTTTTTTAAATTGAATCCCATATGTACTAAATTTGTAAATAATTTCAATAGCTCTGCACAGAAAAAGACCCTAGATGCAAAAAACTTTGGATTAAAATATTATGGGTGTAAATATTGTAACCCTTGTTAATTTTACATTATAAAGGATAAATAGCATTGTTGGATATGTAAGCTGCTCTTGCAACATCCAACATAGGGCCTAATTTGAAAGAAGAATTAATGAACTTGAAAGAGGCACTTTGAGACTAAACGTATTATCTACAGAAACCCTGAAATATATTTAATCAACAACATAATCTAGGCCTATATGTTATGTCCTAATTTAGGGTATGAATTTACAAACTTCTCCTTGAAAATTAAAACCCAGTTCTTTGCAAATAACAAAAGTATTGTAGATTTAGATGTTGTGGAACTTGATTCGTGATGTAAATTGTCGGGAGTTCGCTGTCTGAATTCGGTTAAGATAAGAACGTCGATGACTAATCATACAGAAATATTATTTTAAGTATCTTTGTCAATAATCGTGGGCGATAAACATTTGAAACTAAGTATGAAATATGCTTGGCAATGAGCATATTTGACACTTATCATGATGATAATGAGAATGTAATGATAATGATATGAGATGGGATAATCACTGTGGTAGGAACTCGGAGTTCACGCGGAAGCTAGTTGCCTCCAGACGCTGTGTCACATCGAGCTCATGTAGGGCCAACTGAAGCTGCTCCCGCTCAGAAGCATGTCCCTAATCAGCGTCTCGATAGGTGTCTTGCCCACTAGACGTACAAAGAAAAGCTGCTCTATCACTTGTGAGCTTACAGTCCTGAGAGAAGGTAACCGCAGAAGTAATTTGCCGAATCTTGTTGGTTGATTCGGGTACTGAGTCCTGCAGTATTCCTCCAGAGCACACTGTGACTTCTCTTGAAGGGATTCTATGTGGGCCACGTCCGACAAACCGCATGCATCTGCAAACACAAACACCAAAACTCTAAGTTACTCATAATTTTATATTATTCAAAGTAGGTACATGGTAACATTTTATTTAACAATACTCAGTATATTAGGCCATTATAGACATCCGATGATAGACAATATTAAAATAAATGGTTTGTATGCAGATACAAAAAGGAAGGCTGAGTTAAGGAAAGAGTGGAGAATGTTGAGTTTGCATTGAAAGATCTGCTCTTGGCCAGAACACTGTGAATGAATGAATCATCGTCATTCAAAACTGAGAGTAAAATGGCCGGAAAACTTTGCTCAGAAATCTATTTTCAGATTTGAGATTATTTTACATAGACTTCCAAAAATATACGATCGAAATCTACAACTTACTTCCTCCGAAAGATCAGGATTTTAATGTCTCCTTAGTCTGTGAAATATCCAGGGTAGTCACTAGACCACCGATATCGACATATTTAAAAGAACTGAAATTAATAAAATTAAATAAATTTAAATTTAATCTGAACTCTGTATTAATTATATAGAATGTTGTAAGAACAGGCAACTCTTGCCTGAACCTGGAAATGAAGAAGAAGTTGTAATGTAGGCATTATCTGAATATTCGTAAATTGAAATTTTATCAGAAAACTTTTAACATTTCTTAACCATTTTACAGAGAGAACCTACAATAAATTAAAAAGTATTACCAATTGACTTCTCTCTACCAACCAATTTACTTCTACTCTGAAAAGTCCTAAATCAGCACCTTTAGTAGATAAGAAGCTTACCAGGTCACATATTGAAATGAATATCATGGAGACAATTTTATAGACTCCAGAGACAAATTATATCTAGTTTGAACCAAATTAGTCCTTTAAGATACGAACGAATATTACTTTTAAATGGAAAAATCCTCGCGTCCTTGATCAGGAACCGAAAGTGACAAGACCGTTTAACCCTGAATTTTAAATTCTGACGTCCACTATATTAGTGTATGAATAACGCCAGTACCTCAGAAGAAGTAGTTCCGGGTTCGATCCCCGGTTGGGACAAGTTTCCAGATCCAGGTTTTCTTTCGGGTTTTTCCCTCATTTGCAAGACAAACTTCCGGAAACTTAAAGACCAAAAGAGTCCCGAAAACTATCTATCATAATGATTCATGCCATATTCGCCTTGTTTAAAAACGCACAATACAAAACACACTAATGGTTACACTTAAAGTACCTAGACGCGACCTGGTCTAGTTGTTCAGCGTCTGTACTAATATTGAGTTGTACTGAATATATAATGGAGTCATTGCAATGTATATCGTTGTATTAATATTATATTGACTGATTTATTAAATCTATCAGATTGCGATGATCAGGACATGTAACCTAAATAGGTTAAAGTAAAAACGACATCAAACATTTATTTGGAAATCTTTATGGAAAATACCATTACAAAGAAGAGGCGTAAGTGAGAGGGAAGTATACGGATGAATCTTAGGGTATCAAATATCGGATATATGGACTGGATTCAATTGTATGAAGATAGGGTTTATCATATAATTTATTATATAAATATTTATTTCAATAAATAATCCACTTTCCTTCTATAACAACATTTTAAGAATGAATCCTTGAGAAGCCCTCTTGTAGTTATGAGTTTTTAGAGGCTAATTAAAAAGGACTTTATTATAATGAAGTGTCTTGTTATTTTACAAAACTTTGAACTCGAGTTTATGAGTTTTAATTACTAAGTAATGACTACTGGAAAAGCTTTTCTTCATTTCTTAATAATTAGTAAACTTCCTTCGAACCGTCTTCTGCGTGATCAAAGTTACTAAAATGAAGATTTAATATGCACCATTCTCTTCGTAAGTATGGTCCTTAAAAGATTTGTTCACATTTTAAAAGAAATGCTTTTTTACCAGATGATATCTGAAATAATTTAAATTTTTAAATTAATATTCAGGCTTTTTTTTACTTAATTAGAGAGTAAAAGATGAGTTACTGCAATAATTATTGTAATATGTTATTTACTGAAACATAACGTTAAGGTTGTTTTCTGTAGCGATGCAAGTCCAAGATAACACGAGAGTGAAGAATATTCCTTCTATTTCCGTTTTTAATATGTTATATTTTTAGAGATAAAGTGGACCCATTACTACAATAGAATACTCTTGGGATAGTAGGTGGTTAAGACTCCCAAATATCCACATAATTGGCATGCTATGCCATCCCTAAATGATGGCCACAACATGCGTATGGTACTCATTCCAGATGGAGATTGAGTCAATCCCGGGGCCATGGTATCTCCAGAAGTTGTAGGCCGGTTTAAAAATTCTGATACTAACTGAAATCGATCCGTGACATTTCAGCTTGCAGTTTATTGGTTTAACCAATTACGCTAAGGAGTGCCACACAATTCTTTAAAATAAATGCGCATTTTTCCTAAACCGATATATTCCTTTCACCCCTTCATATCTCCACACTGAACTTTACTCATTTATACAGACTACATTTGAATTACCATTTATTTAAGAAAATAGAAAGAAATTGTCTAAAGAGTAATGAATAATATTTCAGATCAATATACAATTAATTGATTACATAAAGTTGAGGTAGATTACATTATAAGCTAAATAATTATGAATTATTAACTTATGTATTAGTTCGAATGCGGGTACAATAATAATAATTACTACCTACTTTGCTCGATAATAATAATAATAATAATAATAATAATAATAATAATAATAATAATAATAGTAATAATGATAATTATAATATACGCAGCAATTGCGAAAAATAAGAATAACTACAAGTCCACTGCTGTGGTCTCGAGGTAGCGTGCTGCCTTGCCACGCAGCGGGCCCGAGTTTGATCCTCGCTCGGGACAAGTTTCCTGGGTGAGATTTTTTCGGTGTTTTTCCTCACCTGTAACACAAATGTTAGGATACTTTAAGGCCCAAACGGTTCCCGAACATCATCTGGCCATCATTATCAATATCATATTCACCTCATTAGATTAAGTTTACGTTTAAGGCCTCTCCTGGCGCATCATTACCCATCGCCATCATCCATCATATCATTGGAGCAGCGTAACCCCGCCTTCCAGGCGCCCCAACCTCAGAAGTGGATTACAATACGCTAATGCCAGGAGAGAATACCTGAAATGTCGAATGACAAACAGGTGGCATTAAAAAAAATATAACTACAATATGCTGCACTGTTTTCAGGAGTGTTCAGTTTTTTTAATTCTAGAAAATAAGTATTCGCTTGGATCGAATCTTACAAATCCTCTTCTTCTTCTTCGGCTTTCCCCACTTATAGGTTTGCCATCTTCAGTTTCCATTTATTTCTATAATTCCAATCTCCTTTTTCAAAATTCCCATCATCCATTATAGTTCTGACATAAGTTTTCCATTTCCATCTTACAAATTTTAATAAAGAGTATTAAAATAATTTATCCTTTTGGCATTTTATGAAGAGGACATACTTTTTTTATCGTAATTTAATATAAAAATGTGCGGAATTGCATTTTTTCCTTGGTATGTAAATAAAAAGTGTATTCAAATAAGTTAGGCCCCAGCTGATTTATTTAACAAATATGTATCGCCAGGATTGGTGAGGGCTGAAAACATCTCATCTCCCCCTTGGGAAGGGCGGTTTCTACATTTGTAAACCATTAACAGTAATGAATATATACCTTTGTATATCTGCACGGGTCCATCACAACCCTGCGATTAGACGCCACCACGTCATCTCCAGGGTCTTCCAAACTTTGGTTCCTATGTTTTATAACAGTTGAGTAATTAGTGTGTCAGTAATGAAATATGTTTATCTAAAAACAGTTTTTAATTAAGCAGACCTTACATACCTACTTAACGTTAATTTCATTTTATTTTGCTGACATGTTTCAGTACTTTATATGCGCACCTTCAGACTAGGGTGTAGTAATTATTCACTTTGTCAGAAAGTAGACATAAACTTTTCGAGTTTGAGATCTGATCACCATCTAACTTACATATCACAACTGTGACCTGACATGGGTCCAAACAACGGACCTGAACATGATGGGTATCTCGTCATAAAATAAAGTTAAACTTCGTTAAAATATTATAAAATAGTATAGGCCAACCAGATACTATTATAACATGTTAAAGATACTAATTTTCTTTACAAATCACGGCAATCATACCACTATAAATATGAGTTTTTTTGCCAAACAAATTTAAGTAAACATTTTATTGCTTATAATTTATCGTTCATATACTGAGGTAAAGAGGCCATGTAGCTTGAATATGTGAGATTAGAAATCCTTTCAAAAAATTTTATTGGGGTATCCTTGGAGAAGACCATTAGGTAAGCCTAGGAATAGGTGTTTTCTGGTAATATAGGGCTTTTCAGGAAGAAGGAACAGACTTCAAATATTTATTTCTTCCAAACTACAAAAAATAGAAAATACAATTTCAACGTTCCTGGAAAGAGAAAAGTTAAACTTTCACAATTTTATGCATTCAATATGAGAACCATGTGTTACACGGCAAATATCATAACGGTGGCTCATTTCTTGCCACACACGAGTCAGCTGGTTACTGGTTATTGAATTCACAGCTTCAACAATTCGATTTCGCAGATTTTCTAGAGTGTCAGGCATAGGGGAGATGGTGTTTTACGTATCCCCACAGATGAAAATCACACAGGGTTAGGTCTGGTGGCCTGGGAGGCCACCGGCGATGAAGTTGATCTTCTGCTCCTCCTCTTACAATTCAACGTCCTGTTGTGTCATTTTAATACAAATAATCAACATGACAAGCAACAGCGCCAATGCAGCCGTATTCAGAACTTCAATATTTTCTCTTTCCAGGAACGTTGGAATTGTATTTCTGTTTTTTCTAATTTGGAAGATATACATGTTTGAAGTCTGTTCCTTCTTTTTGAATAGCCCTGTATATGTATGACGTTCTTTTATGATTATATTAGGAGCGATTCCATTAAAAGTCATACCGTAATGATTAATTTATTTTGAAAGTTTATTTTAATTTTGTACCTTGTGTGAGATATACATTTCGAAATTGGCGCAGGAATAATTTTATCTGCGGAATATGTATCTTTAAAGATCAAATTTTCTGATTCTACAAGAGAATGATTCAAATATGTATTATTTTAATCTAGAATTAGTGGTAGAACTTGTCATGTTTCAAACCTGTAAAAACACAAAAACTTTAACGAATTTGTTGTTTAACGGTTTGATCGTATTATACTGTACTTTTTCGTTATTTTGTGTCTTTAAAGTTGATAGGTAGGAAAGTTAATTTTAGTGTTCCGAAACGCACATTGCAAATTCCATATCAGTATTTTTTTTATTTCAGTGGTTAAATCTAGAAACAGTATCAGAAATATTAAATATTGGATCAGGTATATTGTAATCAGTAACTAATGAATGTAATTAAATTACATTAGGCATATTTATTATAAAGAAGGCGTTTCGCAACTAAACTCAGTATATAATCTAATATATAAAAATGAATGTTTGTTTGTTTGTTCGTACTTTATGCGCGGCCATACCGTTGATTGTGATAGGGCTTTTTGCATAGTGTTCAGGAGATTCCCGGGATGAACATAGGCTATAAGAGAGTTGTGGTTCTCAACTCCTACACGCTTAAAAATTGTCCTTTATAGTGGAAAACGTGAAAAAAGTAGCTCTTTTGACGCTTAAATGGCTTACACTGCCTAAACCATAATAAATACACAAAATTAATGTACACAGAATTGAATATCTCAAAAAGCTCTACAACAAAGTCCACGGCAGCATATGTTTATCTCTTACGGATAACTCACAAGAACCATTTTTGTCTTTCATTGATGTCAAGAAGATCGAGACAAGTACGTAGATTCCTGTGTAAGCATAGCAGCACAAGGTGGGTATTCGTTTGCGGATAACTCACAGTAACAAATTTTGTTTTTTAGCTCATTTATGCCAAGAAGATCGAGATAAGTAGATTCCCGGGCAACACCGGGTAATAAGCACGGGAATCTTAAAATAATTACGATATACATTTATAATTGTTTTTCATTCCAGTTATTCAACTAATCATAAGAAGTACATTAATTTTGTCTTTCAACTCATTTATGTCAAGAAAATAATAATGTATAGCGCACAATGTGCAAAGATCCCACTACAGATCTTTTTTTCCAGATAATCGGCACTTAATGTCAGCCGGGTTGTTAGCCTGTGTGACGGCCGCATATACCCCAGAACAAGCGTCTGGTACTCATTTCCGTCAGAGGCTGAGTCGACCCCAGGTTCATAATGCCGCCAGAAGTCTTGGGTTAGTTTAAAAATCCTGACCCCGTCGGGATTCGAACCCTCGACCTTCCAGCCTGTAGTGTAATACCTTAACCACTACGCTACGGCGTGCCCCGTGGAATCAGGAAGTGTGCTAAATTAGTGATATTTTCGGATAATTTTTCTACTAACGGGTAGCAAGTTATCTAGAGGATTTGACAGTTTTATAGCGGGAATCCATGCAGATGATGTGGTTATTTTTACCACATCAGAAGAAGATTTACAAAGGGGGACTTTCCAATTAAATAGTATAGCAAACAATTAAATAAAAACACTTGTTGTCATTACAAAATTTATGACGTGTGAAAAAAAATAGGGCTAAAATTTAGTTATATGAAAATATTATCTTGCAAGGATCAGAATTTATATATCTACAACACTCAATTTCTGATACAAAGTTTCCATGCATTTCTTTCACTCCCCATTTGTGCTACAAGTCCTGCCCAACGCAACCTCCGAGACTTGTCTTATTACATCTGGCTTCCCAAAACATCATGTTGCTCTCTACCAGCTTCGAATTCAGATCTCTCTGCGCCCCCATAGTACCATGTAAAACTTCCTGAACCTGATGTCCTTCTCCTGGCATCTGATTTCCTGTGAAACGACTATATTAAAGGACGATTTATCTAATTCCCATGTCACTATTTCTAGAGCCACACTACTATTATGATAATGAACAGTAATCTAACAAGAGATAGTGTTCCTCTGAAAAAATCACGAGCGACGAAGTCACGAGTGATTTTGTCTAATAAAAAACTGAACTTCGCGTTGGATTTGTAGTCACTATTTAGCGAATAATACATCAGAAGCTAAAAATAATTATAAAGTTTAATATTTACCAAATGTAAGGTTATGTATACCGATCTTATTTCCGGATGATTTCTAAGACGGCTGTATAGTTATAAATAGCATATGTTTACTGTTAAATCTCTTTTGGCTTGAAAAAATCAATAACAGATGATTGTATGAGAAATAACTATTAACAATAATGCAGATTCATTATACACCGTGTCCAAAAATATAGTATCATACTTTAAACTACTACTAAAGTAGCTTTGGATAATCGTATCTAAATGAAATTGGTCACAATCAAAAGAGAAACTAAAAAAAATTTGTGCACGTTAACAATATCAACAATGGAGAATAATGGCCAACAATAAAGGAACTAAACTAAATTTAATGTTTTTTTTGTGGTTGATATGGGTTCATTGTTATATTTATTGGATGTTTAGATGTCTGCAGCGTTATTCGTGGGGCCATATTCAATGTCCATGAGGTATAGCAAGAACTTTTTGAGTTTCTCTTTTGATTGTCACCAATTTCATTTAGATACGATTATCCAAAGCGACGTAGTAGTAGCAGTGTAAAGTATGAAACTATATTTGTGGACACGGTGTACATTTAATACATTTTTTAGAGCAACAAAACTAACCTTTCTTTTTTCTGGTAGTTTTTTAAGTTGTTTTCTTTTGGCATTTCATGCTGTACCATATCGATCGTACATTGTTCAATCGATATCCTTGTCAAAGAAGTTAATTTGCGGAGATATCTCTCATTACGAACAGGAAGAGGCACGATTATCAACAGGAAGAGACACGATTATCGGTCTATGAGTTAAATAGTCATAAGTAATGCCACGAGTGATTTCCAAATTATCGATAAATTCACGACTCACGAAGTGAGGAGTGAATTTATCTAGAGAATTTGGAAATCAAGAGTGGCATTTGTTAGGACTATTTAACGAATAAAATAAAGCTGTTTACTCACAAATCATTATTTAACTACAGTTATTTAAAAATATTTTTATATTTAAAGTAAACGGTTGATGTTTGAAAACTAATGAGAAACGATAGGTAGCCTACGCTTCTACTGCTTCTTTTGTTTATCACTGCAACCAGATCATACTATTTATTGCCAAAGGAACGCAATATTGTAAGAATGCTCTCTAGTGGAGAAAAAATGAAACACATCAATCTGTATATTAATTCATTTTTGATGTCGTATACATTTAAGAAAGTGCAAACAGTGGTTTCTTTTTTTGGTGGTATAATCAATTGCTACAAATGTTGACATGTAAGCACTATTATATACAATCTGGTAGCCGTATTTGTTATAGGCTCAGTCACTGCAAAATAACGGTCAGACCTGTTCAGAATATTAAAAAGGAGGAGCTTTGCTTAATATATGATAATCCTAACGTTGATAATTATTTCGTGAAACACGTCTCTGATTGGTTGTAATACAGAAATCATTGAAACGTGATTGGTCATTGACTCCCATTTGGGGCATGAGTTAAATAGTCATTATAATTACTACAATACTAAAGATTGCAATAATTATTATATAAATTATTATTATAGATAAAAATAATAGTAACAATGATAATAATAAGACATATGATAATACTGACAAGAAAAACCAATAATTATAAATAATAACAATGATAATGATTATAAAAATAATAAAAAGAAGAGAAGAAGGAGAAGTAGAAGAACACAAGGTTATAGTAGGCCT
Organism: Diploptera punctata; assembly: GCA_030220185.1. NCBI lineage: Eukaryota > Metazoa > Arthropoda > Insecta > Blattodea > Blaberidae > Diploptera > Diploptera punctata. Next base: position 1,101,098 of record JASPKZ010010273.1, read on the forward strand.
ATTTCACCATAGAGAAGGTCCTTTGTTGTTATTAAGTATTTAATATTTTTATTTTTCATCATTTAAAATTGTACATGGTAAGCGATTTAATTTAATTAAATTATTGATTTAAATTTATATTTATTTTACAGGAAATTAAATATAACATTTTTCGTAGAATTGAAAAATATTTATGGTTCATTATTAATCTCTGTTACTGAAGTTGTTCATCTATTTTGATATTATTTTGCTACATTGGTGTAATATTTGCATTTTAATATTATAAATAAAATTCATAGAGGCCTATGTCTGTCAGTCACAAAATGAAATGTCAGTCACATCACATGTTAGGTCATAACTCTGGTCTTAATTGTGATTCAGGACTCGTTTTTATTTAGAATTTAACTCGAAACGTATCCTCCAAACGGTATTTTGGAAAATTGAATTAGTAATGACATTTCAGAGAATGATGTAATGACATGTTAAGCAGCATGATGAGTTGACATTTATGTCAGTCAGTCACACACACTTTGGTAGATAATAAAATCACTGTTTTTCTTCATAAATTGTGTGTTTATGTATAATCTTAATCACACACTTTTCCTCCATCTTATCACGTAGAGAACACCCATCATTTCAATCAATTGTATTATTTACGGAAGCATTTTGCTGCAAAAGTGTGCTGTCAATGTCAGTCAGTTACACTTAGGGCCGCTCTATAAAAATGTAAGTTACAGTTTATCTATACATAACTTGTTTAATTTTCTGCGAATATCGACTTTTTAAATTTAAATGTAAAATATGTAATTAATTCAGGAAGGTAATTTAGCCTCAGTGTCAGATTATGCTATGGGCAACTTACTGTACCGCATTTATGTAAACAAAAATACAATAAAATAACATGATTAAAATTCTGAAATTAAGGTGGCATTTTAGAAGTCATATACTTTATAGGTCCACCTTGTGGTTTCGAGGTAGCGTTGCTGTCTCGTACAGCTGCCAGCGGGCTAGAGTTCGATCCCCTGTCGAGAAAGTGTCTTGCGTGATGGTTTTTAACTTTTTTTTTTTCCCCCCCTCAGCTGTAAGACAAATTTCAGGAATTTCTAAGGACCTAACGGTCCCCGAATATCATCCTGCCATCATAATCATCATTATCATATTCCCATATTTAGTATAATGTGTGTGAATGGTGTGTTTCGTGATGTTGTGTTGTCTCAGAAGAGGCCTTGCCAATGAACTGATCACTCATTCAGGGAGATTCCATGTACCTGTACGGTCAAAAAATGTGTGCGATCCATAGTTTAAATCCCTCTCCCAACAGGTCGTGCCACTGTAAGGCCCGGGCGGCGTGTGGTATGTAAAACAACCTATAAGCTGAGAGTTTAAAACAAGTTAATGCAATGGAACTTTATAGAATTTTTTAAATAATTTTAATGGATAATTTTATTACGGGTAGATGTATCAACAGAAATGAGTTATATCAATTTTTTGTTTTATACAATTTTTAGTTTTATACAATGACAATAAGAATACAGACGGCGAAAATGAGGTTCCTAAGACAAGTTAAAAGATGTACAAGACTTGATAGAGTAAGAAATGAGGATATAAGAGAAGAATTGAAAGTACAGCCTTTATTGGATAAGGTCACGAATTACAGACAGAAATGGATTGATCATATGGATGGAATGAGTAAGGAGAGATATCCGTTGTTAGCAAGAAATTATCAAGCAAGAGGAAGACGTGATGTTGGAAGACCTAGAAGACGTTGGGCTGATGCATTATGAAGTCGGAACGGGCAATTGCCTAATCCCTGGTGTGATGATGATGATGATGACAATGACTATAAAAAATGAGTTATAATAGTTCACAAAATAGTTTTAATGTATTAAATTGTTATCATCATTACTTATTTATTTCTGGAGTTGTTAATTTATTGTTTCCTAGATATAGTGTCAATTTGTTTAATGGTAAAAAAATGTAGAAAAAAGTAATTATAAAATGAAAAGATTTGATAAAGATTGGCTCACTAAAAAAGTGATATAGTTCTAAAACTAATTTAGAAACAAACTTGCTTAATTGGAAAAAAATCACAACTTTCGTAGAAAAATTGGGCTTGATGAAATTTTAATTTTAGACTGATGAGTGGAAAAATTGTTTACTGAGATTACAAAAACAAAACCTGCCCACGGCGCGACAAGCCTAGAAGCCACTTACCAGCCGGTTGCTGCCTCACATCCACGATGTTAATCACATAGGTGACCGATCGTCCAGCCATTATAGGGGTGACTTGTGGTCAGCATGTCGGGTCTCTCAGCCGTTATAGCTGGGCACCGGTTTCATACTGGCCGAAATTTCATGAGGAAATTTCTTCTCCCATGGGAACTCGAACCAGCGCATATCTCGTACCACTGATGCCTTAAAACCGCTCGGCTGCGGCGATTTTTATAAGTTGAATATATTTGTTGTGTTCAGTCGATATTCATGCCAAGTACATATAGATATAATGCGTACAAGCTATTTATTAATTACCGGTATTTGAAATAGGAATAGTATCGATAATGGTGTTAGGAATCTGTGTTGATACGAAAATAATATTGTTACTTTTTCCCCATATTTAGATTAAATGAAAAGCATTTAAATGGACATGTGGAACAAAGACTACGACATGGGCTTTCAAACAATAATCACAACTTTTGGCCCACATCTGATATCCATTTACTCTTATTGTACAAACACCTAAACTGTTGACTTAAATCTTCCACAGTTGAAGTGATCAGAACTTATCGTCTAATCCACAGATATATATTAATTTGAAATCTTGAATTATAATATTGGATATTATGTTCCTATAGTCTATATTTTAAAAATGAGTATTTTTACTGTTGATTTTCTGTGTGTTTTGCCAAATACAAAACATGCCTACATACAATCACACGCACATACTGTTGAAATACTATTATTCCTTTTTTTAATTTTACTTAATGCTAATTTATAAACGCTTTTAATAGCTAGGGTCATATCGCGTCTAGAATCTTGTTTTATCCAGCAGGTCACATATCAGAATTAATCTAAATTCTACCGACAAACTTTGCAAGTTGTTCAGGGATGTTTTCTGAATGGTCTCCTGTGGCTCATTACCGAGTAATTTCATTGTTTTCGTTCTGTATAATTCAATCACTTTTGATTTTTTTTTTGTCTCGGAATGATTGTTTCCAAATTACACTCTTATACTGTTAAAAGTAACATTTCAAAATTTCCACCATCATGATCAGGACATAAAAAAAATTCCTGAACATCTTGTGAAAGTCTGTGAAAGTTTGGATTCACCTATATATGTGTGTGTGTGTGTGTGTGTGTGTGTGTGTTTGTGGAAGTTCGCTTATATAATTTTTCATGATATTATGAAATGGGTACTGGTCCCAGCCTGCATTCGTCTTGACCGAGAAAAAAAATCCTGATGTATCGACACCGGAGCTTGAAGCCGGAACCTCTCGAAAACGAGTCTCAAAGGCTACCTCATGAGCCAACTCGCTCGGTTGTGCTATTTCTTGAAGAGGATAAATCTGTATGGCTGAGGTTGGAAATTGAACTCTAGACTTTTTCACCTTTATTCAAGGACCGTCCTTAAAATAAAAGTAGGCCTACGATTCCCATTTTCAGTTTGCAATGTGACGTCAATTTTATTACATTTTTTGTCAGTCCTTAGACCTGTGTTTTCGTGCAGAACGAATTAATACTCTCTCAGAACTTTTTCGTTATATACTGTAGAAATGGGCATCCCTGATGGGTCAGACGAAACGCACGTCATTGTGAAGCCCGCGGGAGGCTGAGAACGGGCACATCCACCCACACCCGTTATTACAATACAAACTTTTGTTTTTTGTTTAAATCCATTCACGCTGGCCTTGTGAATACAATTATCGTGAAAAAACTACGTTTTCAATTTATTGCAAATTATCACAATAATTTATATATTTAGCAGGTTTCTGCCCCTAATACATCTCCTCCAGTCGCCGTACTCATGCTGCTTAAAAAAGTATTAATCCACTTTATCTGTCTTCTTACCATATGACGATCTAGCATTATTGTTAAGAATCCGTCTTCTGCCGTTCTTTTTATAAGACTATACCATTTTAATTGTTTGCTTTTTATCAGAATACATTATTTATTTATGTTGGTTTAATTTTCTATTGATATCCATTAATTTGTAAAGCTCTAAACCGCATTTTTTGTAAGTACTCATTACTGATTTTGTATGGAAAATTACTCGTATTTTGTATTTGTGACAGTCTAATTAAATTATTTTAACTACGTATAAGAAAAGTCCACAATAATGTAGAACAAAATAGAATAATTTCCAACGCGAAGTTATTAAAATGTTGACATGGAATTAAAATCTACAGTGCAAATTAGTTGTTCCACAATAATTATTAATATTACATTCATTAGTCATAAAATTTTATATATATATATACATACATACTTCATCGTTCATTATTGTCATGGGGTGATTTTAACTTTCAAATATCAAGAGAATTTATAAAATGTAATTAGAACAGTAAACATAGTAGGCATATATGGATTCATATATACTACATAATTACTGAATAAAGTTGGTAATTTTAATATTTCGTTACCAGAAAAAAATATTAACCCATTCGCCTCAGAAGACGAGGTAGACTCGCCGGCTGACCTTCAACTCAGAAGACGAGGTACACTTGCTTAACTCTGCTGTTATATATTTTGCAATATTTTGTACATCCCTTAGCAGGATAATCTTTTGTTAACATTTATGAACAGTAGAGGATCGTATTTTTGCCTTCAATCTTATTGTGATCTCGAGTACCGTTATCTTTTGTTTGTTTTGAAGTCTGAAAATAGAAAATATAATTTTCAGTAATTTAAATCCGGTTTCTGGGAAAATGCATTCAACATTTAAACTTGAAGCGAATGGGTTAAGAACATAATATACATAAGAACATATACAAAGTGCCCTTTGTGAAGTTTTGATATACCTGATTAAAAAAAAAATACATGCCTACGTATACTATTACAATTCGAATTTTTGTTCAAAATTATCCATATTGCTAGCAGCGTGTGGACAAATCTGCGGATATCACAATGTTATTAATTTTGAATCTGTATATAATTCATTTCTATACTTTTAAAATTCGTGACGAAACACCGTTGAGGTTACTATGTAATATTTATAATATAAAAGTAAAATACCTGAGATCTCAGTCTTCCTCAAATTTGGATTTGGGGTGTAGAGTACTATATTGGCAGAACAACTGAAATTTCAACATACGTTATAACGAACATCTCAAGGACTTTATATTTAATGAAGGCAAATGTAGCTTTGCAAAACATGTCATAGAAACAGGTCACCAATTCAGTACCATCGATAACACTTTATCCGTCATCAATAGAGAAAACAACAGACTCAAAATTAACATTCTCGAAGAAATCGAAATACTAAAACAAACCAAAAACACTCACCTGTTGAATGAGAACTCACCCTGTGACGTCAACCCGCTCTACAAAATTCTCACAAACAACCAGTACCGAGTTACAAGCTGAAGATGAAGCATATGCTTCGAAAGTACTCTACACCCCAAATCAAAATTGAGGAAGACTGAGAACTCAGGTGTTCTATTTTATATTATAAATTCATTTCTATACAAAATGAATACTCCTAAAGGTGGCAATGGTTAATTTGGTCACAACTATAGTAGATAGGTTATACTTAGAGATTGCTCCTTTATGAGGATATTTTTATACCTTATATAAATTATTATCTAACGTATATCTAATTTAGAGAATGGTAATCCTACAGAATGATCGGAAAATTTTATTTTATAAAAAACTGCGCATTTTTCTCATTAAAACAACGATCATATTTACGACTGAAAAAAATAGGCTACATTACGAACACTATCACCTATAGTTTATTTTAAAGTTAAAGACTTCTGAATTTCACTATTGTCATTTACAAGCAAGGATTGAATATGAGGTTTACGAACGAGTTGAAAGGAACTAGTAAAACATGTAAAATTCTTGTAATGTGCATCCTTGTATTTCATATTATGTCGAAATGCATTACTTTGAATAAATACAGGGTGTCCCAAATTGATGTATACACTCTTTGAAACGTTATTTCTCAGCAACGAAATGAGACAGAAATACAATTTTTGTTGTGTTTGATCCACAGGGAACTGGAAAAGCATAGCAACACGTTCATCAATCTTCACGTCTTTATAAACAACAATGGCGGCGAGATTATCATTCGATGAACGTAAGTGGATACTGAAGTGTTATTGGAAAGTGAAGAATGTTGTTGAAGTGGAACGACGTTGGATGGTTGAATTTGGGACACCACCACCAACAAGGATAACAATAACAAGAATCCGAGACAAGTTTGAAGACGATGGAACGGTGCAAGATGTGTTGAAAGGTCGGTGCGGAAGAAATAGACGCTCAACTGATAACGAGAGTACTGTTGCAGTCATGCAGGTTTTTACACTATCCCCAAAGAAGTCAGTGAGGCAATGTTCTCGTGAGATTGATATCAAGAAAAGCAGTGTTCATCGAATTTCGGGGCCAAAAATGGTAGCCTTACATTCCGAGACTTCTCTACGCACTAAATGAGGATGACCCAGATAGACGACTGTAATTTTGTGAGTGGTTCCTGCAGAAGTGTGATGAAAGGGACGATTTTCCAGACTCAATTGTTTGGTCAGATGAAGCCACATTCAAACTTAATGGCACAATTAATCGACATAATTATGTGTACTGGGCTAACCCAAACATCATTGAAGAAAAGATCGCCAATCTTCCAGGAGTATCGGTATGGTGTGATGTGTCTTCCTGAGGATTAATTGGGCCGTACTTCTTCCAAGGGACTGTCATGGGTCAAACTTACCTGGAAATGATTCCACGTATTGAAGATCTCTTTGAGAATGAAAATGAGGTTTACTTCCAACAAGACGGGGCTCCACCTCACTTTCATTTCGATGTGAGAAATTTTCTCGATCGCACATTAAATCAGAGATAGGTAGGACGAAGAGGAAGTGCTACGGAGTTCCCGCCTCGATCTTCTGATTAACCTTCTAGACGTCTTTCTTTGGAGAACTGTAAAGAACACAGTGTACGCCAGAAAACCACAAACACTGGAGGAACTGAGAGATCAGATTGAACATGCTGCCAATGACATTCCATTAACAATAATCCAAAACGTGTGTCACTCTGTTCAATGTCGTTGTTGGGAGTGTACTGCGGCAGGAGGTGAGCATTTTGAACATGTACGGGCTTAAGAAATAAAACACAAAAAAAAATGTATTTCTGTCTCATTTCGTTGCTGTGAAATAACGTTTCAAAGAGTGTATACATCAATTTGGGACACTCTGTATATATATTAACATGTTAGGCTCTGTACATAACATATTCAGCAAGGAATGAAAATATTACTATTATGTTCACAGTTATCTTGCTTCTGTGAAATGTTGAGGTTATCGGGACAATTTCAAGCTAAGAGAGCATAACTAGCATATCCAAAATATATAACAAAAATATTAATAATTTCATAAACTTCAACACGCACACACTATTGAGTAACACTAAGAAATTAGGACTGGAAGTAAATATCAATAAAACTAAATATATGGTCACACGTAGAAATTCAGTATATAATTGAAATGGACAGCTAATGACAAATGAGGGAAATTTTGAGGAAGTGGCTGAATTCAAATACCTAGGAACAATAATCACAAACAGGAATGAGATGCACAAAGAAATTAAACATAGGCTCAATTCTGGAAATGCGTGCTATTATGCATTGCAGAGACTTTTGATGTCCCAACTCCTTTCAAAAAACGTTAAGCTGAAAATATATAAAACTATTATTCTACCAGTTATATTATATGGGTGTGAAACATGGACTCTTACTTTAAGGGAGGAAAGGAGATTACAAGTATTTGAGAATAAAGTTCTTAGGAAAATTTTTGGACCAAAGAGAAATGAACAGACAGGTGAATGGAGAAGACTACATAACAATGAACTACATGGTCTTTATAGGAAGCCAGATATAATAAGAACAGTTAAGTATCGTAGACTGCGATGGGCAGGACATGTTGCGCATATGGGGAATGAAAGATGTGCATGGAAAATTCTTGTAGGAAAGCCAGAAGGAAAACGCCCAGTTGGTAGACCAAGAATGAGGTGGGAGAACAACATTAACTATGATTTGAGGGAAGTAGATTATTCAGGGAATGATTGGAAAGCATTAGCTCAGGATAGGGATGTATGGAGAGCTTATGTCCGTGCGGCCATGAACCTACGGGTTCGATAGTGCCAGTGAGTAAGTAAGTAAGTAAGTATAGTTTATGAGGGCACTAGGGAACTGTGGGAAATGAACGTGCTGATCAATTATCTAAATCCGCAGCATCTTCTGAGTTTCATTATTAATGTTCAAAGTTTCCAATATACTATGTTAAAAAATAAACTGTTGGACTATATCGTCACCGATTGGAATGAACGTTGGATAAGGAGTGCAAATGGTGTTTTGACTAAGAGCTCTTCTTTCCTACAGTAGTACACCATAGGCTAAATGCAAACATTTTATTCCAAATTTCATTTTAACACAATTTATGAATGGCCATGGAAAATTTGGTGAACCCAGACAGTGATCATAATTGTAAATGTCAAGAATCAATACAATCTGTAAAACATGTTTTATTTGATTGTCCTATATTCGAAAGACAACGATTCTGGTTAAACTTACTTTTAAATGATGATGCGGCTTCTGCCTCAATGTGTGAAGTGATTTTTAAGAACCAAAATTATTATAAACATTTCATGAAATTCATAACACACATTCATAACAATATGTAGTATTTTTCTAAGACACTTATAGACAATTTATGTAATTCATAACACTCATTCAAACCCATGAGATAATATTTTTGTTTCACAATGTGCCTTTGTGGCGAAATAGGGTTTCAAAATATTTCGAGATTCAATAATAATAATAAACTTACAGTTGTAAATATTTACTCAGCCATTTGCATTACAATTAAACAAATAGCAGTCGTTTCAGTGAGTACTGCCATTTAACAAAATTAAATGCAAATTGCATCACAACTACTTACTTACTCACTGGCACTAACCAGTAGGTTCATGGCCGCGCGGCCATAAGCTCTCTATACATCCCTAACCTGATCTAATGCTTTCCAATCATTATATATATTATAACATTAACTATGATTTGAGAGAAGTAAATCCCTGTATAATTTACTTCCCTCAAATCATAGTTAATGCTTTTCTCCCACCTCATTCTTGTCTACGAACTGGGCGTTTTTCTTCTGGTTTTCCTACAAGAAGCTTCCATGCACGTCTTTCATTCCCCATTCGTGCCACATGCCCTGCCCATCGAAGTCTACGAGACTTAACTGTTCTTATAATATCTGGCTTCCTATAAAGACAATGTAGTTTACTGTTAAGTAGTCTTCTCCATTCACCTGTCTGTTCATCTCTCTTTGGTCCAAACATTTTCCTAAGAACTTTATTCTCAAATACTCGTAATCTCCTTTCCTCCCTTAAAGTAAGAGTCCATGTTTCGCAACCATATAATATTACTGGTAGAATAATAGTTACTAAAAATTAATTTTTGTAATGTTTAATAATTAGATTTAGTCTTACAATGTTATAAGTACTCATGATATGAACTTATTATTTCCGTCATACTATATTTTATATTGACTGTCCTTGCTTGCTTCTTTAAAAATTAACAAATAAGTTTACTGTGATTTAGGTATTCATAGGCCTATATTGGTCAAATTTGGGTCTTTTTGTGAATATTACAAATACATAACGTTGTAATGTTACATTTTCCAGCCTATTTTTAAAATCGTCAAGTACTGGAATGAGACTTAATATGAAATAAATGTTATTTGTATCGGAGTTTGACAAATGTTTGTATCATTCAGTTTAAATATATTTTACAGGTAATTTTAAATAATGGCCATTATCCACGAAAGTTATCAACGGAAACAAAAACACCTCGGTGTATTAAAATGGCTTTAAAACAAATGAGTATCGCGATATTATAAAATAGCGTCGAACAACGTTTGATAAGATAGCATCAGGCTGCTGTGACATTGGGAGAGCAAGGGTGTCCGCGTAACCAGCATTAATATTCAATTATTCTGTGATACTGCAACCGAAGTGATTTACGATTGCATTAAGTGGGCATCGGCGTGCAAAATAATTGCGTTTTTACCCCGTTATTTCAATCTCGTTTTGTTCCCAACAAATCAACATCACACTACTAGATGAAGCCATCATACTGTACTAACTTCGTCAACACACTTTTCATTTTTTTTTATTTATCCCCTCTCCAAAAAAAAGATTGGACATATTAACGGAAAGTTTTAAGCCAGTTTAAGTGAGTGATTGTAAAATTATGGTAATTGTTCATGTCACAATAATGTCTAGGAAAGTAGTACTGATGAAATATTATTTTAAATACTTGACAAAAGAGGTTATGTTTTTTGATTGAAATGGCAGATGATAAGAGTATTTGATGCATGCATTAGGTATGCATTTGATTTTCAACAAACAAAGGCATTCCCTAAACAATCCTCTGATGCAAATGACTAGGTTTGATGGAAAAACTCTCCGATATCAATCATCAGTTCGCGGGAAATTAAAACTCGCTGCTTTTGTGCCATTTATTTCTGTTTGTAAAGAATGAAAATGATTTTACAGCATCGAAGTTCATACTAAATTACTGATGGTCAAGGACTGTGAAAACTGGCAACGTTTAAAAATATATTTTATATTATAAATTTGTTGTGTAAAATATTTTCAGATAACATCAAATAGTAGGTCCTGTATTTAATATTGTCCTATTGTAAACAAATTAATGAGGGAAAACATTCAATAGATTGCATTTTTATCAGAAATGTGGAGCGGAAAATTAAAGGGATTAAGTAGCTTTTCTCAGTGGTCTAGGCCTTCATTTTACAGAAATTTGCAGTTTATTTCCGAAATATATTGCTGTCACAGTCCCATTTAGGCTATATTACAAGGGAATAAAGCACTGTTTAGGCCAATACTACATTTTTTATGAATCATAAAGAGAACATGGAATTCTCTAGGCTTGATAGAACATGGAATTCTCTTCCAACCTATATCAGAGACTGTCAAACTTTACTATATTTTAGAAACAAATTGAAAATAAAATTATTAACAGAAGCAACTCACTTATGTATATATATTTCAAATGCCCCAGGTTGTCTTTCGACATTCCTGGTTTCTCTCCTGGCATGGCGTACTTGTAACCCACTTCTGAGGATGGGGTGCCTGGAAGGCGGGGTTACGTTGCCCCGATGATATGATGGGTGATGATGATAATGGTGCGCCAGGAGAGTCCCTAATCCTAAGCTTAACCTAAGATGGATATGAATGATGAATGCGATTGTCATATGATTTCGGGGACCGTTTGGACCTTAAATTTTTCTTGACATTTGTCTTACAGGCGAGGAAAAACCCCGATAAAAACCTCACCCAGAAAAACTGTCCCGACCGGGGATCGAACCCGGGCCCGCTGTGTGACAAGGCAGCACGCTACCACGAGACCACAGCGGTGGACACAACTCACTAATATTACTTTTTAATAATTAATAATTTGTTTTTTCATTATTTAATAAAAATTGTTTTAAGATTTGTCAATATATTTACCCAATGGCTTGTATAATAAGCGATAGATTGATTAATTAATTATAGTTCATTACTTTCTTTGTATTTTTCTTTTCTTTTTATGTATAGTAGATTCGAGCTGTTATTCCTTTCTGTATACATTCTTTCATTAGTTTAATTTTAATTGTATTTAATTTTAATGAATTATTAGACATAATTTTCATTATTGTTCAGTTTGACAGATAATCAATTGTTCATTATGTACTACTATTGTAATTTTTTGTATTTAAATGTAACATATGTTTGTTCTGGTGAGTGGAAGAGAAGGCCACATGGCTTTAACTCTAACAGGATAAATAAATTTATTCTAAATCTATTCTAAATAATGATATCAAAACATTTAATGTCGAAAATTCTACATTAAAAAAAATGGATTTTAAAGTAAAACGTCGATTACAAATGAAATTTGTATTAGGAACTTGATTTAGGTTATTTAACGTAGGCCTACTATACCGTTTTGAAATTTAAATTTCGATAATATTGTTATGTATTCATTAACATTTTACCAATAGAATACAGAAACATGTCAGCAAAAAAAAAAAAAAAAAAAAAAAAAAACAGGATATTGGGAAGTCCCATGCTCAATGGGGCCTAGATCGTCGTCGGAGAAAGAAGACCCTAAGTCTTTTTTAAAATCCGTTTATATACAATTGTACTTTTCAGTGAATTGAACTTGCAGTAAGATTTAAGGTGTTGCACTCTCACACCCTACTTTTTGGAATACGTTATATTTAAATATGTAGATTGTTTCTCATCTATTTAAGTAATACGCTATTGCTTATAAACGTTTGTCAATTACAGTCTACTTTTTACTTGTGAAAGGCTGTTTTTCGTAATACCAAATACAAACGCTTAAAATTTCAGACATAGGCCTATTTTAATGTTCATTTGGTATTCCTTCTATATATTTTCTTTATTTCCTTGAATTGTTTATTTTTTCATTTTTATAATCTTAGAACCTCTTTTAAGAGAAAATATAATGTCCAAGGTAGGAATCGAAACCCGAGGTTTCTTGCTTGGGAATGCTGGTCATAAAAACGGGAAGCAAATCGATCATTGATAGTTATGAGTATAATGATTTTGGCTAAATGAGTTAGACAAATTGGGCAAATCAATAATCATTTAAATATGATGACGGAAGTAAAAACTTATATTTATTTGACACCAATGATAATCGTAGTTTTTAGGCTTATAGGCCTATCTACGTAACGGAAACTTGCGAATGCACTGAAATAGATATATCACATTCGCATTTGGAACTTTCTGAAATAATATTTTGTCTTTTAGCATCGATTCTTTATCCTTTTCATATATACGAATGTGAATGTGTATATATGTGTGTGTGTGTATGTGCGTGCGTGCGTGCGAGCTCTAATAGCACCCATCTGCACTTTTCGTGCTACGGTTGCGCGCGGGGCGAATAGATGACATTAATTTGGTCTATTTTCAATTTACTCAACACTTCGGCAGACAACTTACCGTAGATGATGTACTCTTGTTTTGTTAGTAGGTTGAGTGTATGTTTACGTGTTTGTATAGTGTAGAGTGGATGTATGAGGGATGATGATGAGCGGGAGAAAGTGAAACCCGGTGCCGGCACTGAGCCTACTCCTTTCGAAAATCTGCATAACATCCCCATCCGACGGACGAACTGCTATCAACATAGCTTCTTACAAATATATATATCCTACTGCGGAGTGATTTTGAATCTAATGTAGGAATCTGGTGCACAATCTAGCGATTGTGACCCTAGATTAAAAAAAATTACAATTAAATTAATTAATTTAAATTTTCAACCTCGCCGTGTAACGAACCCGGGCCCACTAGTCAGGAAACAGGGTTCCTACCACCTAAGCCAGCTCGGTGGATTCCTCTTTACATAATGTAGGTTAGAAGACCACAGCTAGATTCAGCAAACACCTGAAAGTTTCATACGAACTATTTTCTCGCGCAAATATAGGGCTTTGAATTTGAGAAAAACCCTTTTTTTTTATCTTATGTCTGAAGACGAGAACCAACATAATATGTATGCATTTTGTGTCAATTTAGGCCAGAAAATTGTGGGTTTTATTTGTCCTTTATCGAAGTTTTTTTTTGTTTATTGGTACTTCTTAGACTTTTTAGGTCTTAACGATTTTTTGGAATCTTCTTTTGACTACATTTATACCATTTGTGTAATTGAAGAATCCGCACAGTCTAGCCTCAGTTCCAACTTATTTTAAAAACACCATCTAGTTTTACTATATACGGACTTCACATCCCAAACATTTTTGTTCCGCGGGATACTAAAGAGAACATTCACAAAACATCCCATCATTTTAAACACCAGCCTATCGACCGCCTGAATTGTTGTATTTCGACTTAAAATTTTGTAAGGAGTTGTCACGTTGTGAAAATTACCTCGAGCAGTGGGTGAAGGCAGCGAGTTTCTCTTTATCCACTCTTAAGCAACACTTTTTACGCCCTTCTTCCAGTTTTTAGGTATTTTGTAGGATATCTTTAGATCTTTTAAAGGTATTTTATAGATCCTCAATTTCCGAGCCTTAGTAATACAGGGTGTAACAGGACCTCACCGGCAAGATTATAGGGATAATAGGCCATGCAGAGAAGATTATTTTCTGTGAAGGAACATATAGACGCAAACACGTCGTGTATGTGTTATGCGCAGATGAAGGTGTTCACCCGTAAGGGTCGGAATTGAATACAAACAATTGTACAGTATCATTTTATTGAAAAATACATGCTTTGCAATAAGTGTTCAAACAGTCGACCCTGTGCCTCATTGCATGTTTATTATCATCGCAGCAACGATCGGCCGCACGGCCGAGCATGGCAGCATTATTTTACGTCGTCAAAACGCTTATTGTTTGAACACTTATTGTGAAAACATGTCTTTTTCAATAAAATTATACGTGCACAATTGTTTGTATTCAATTCCGAGCCTTACGGGTGAACACCATCTGCGCATAACTCATAAACGACGTGTTTGCGACTACATGTTCCTTCACAAAAAATTATCCTCTCTGCATGGCCTATTTTTTTTCCCAAATGCCCCAGGTTTGTCTTTCGACATTCCTGGTTTCTCTCCTGGCATGGCGTACTTGTAACCCACTTCTGAGGTTGGGGCGCCTGGAAGGCGGGGTTACGTTGGCCCGATGATATGATGGGTGACGATAATGATGCGCCAGGAGAGTCCCTATTCCTAAGCTTAACCCAAGATGAATATGAATGATGATGATTGCGATGGCCATATGATTTCGGGGACCGTTTGGGCCTTAAAGTTTTCCTGACATTTGTCTTACAGGTGAGGAAAAATCCCGATAAAAACCTCACCCAGAAAAACTGTCCCGACCGGGGATCGAACCCGGGCCCGCTGCATGACAAGGCAGCACCCCGAGACCACAGCGGTGGACTCTGCATTACCTATTATCCCTATTATTTTGTTGGTGAGGTCCTGTTACACCCTGTAGGCTATATAACATTTTTTACACAATTCTTGTAACGTGTCTTTCAAAATAACACCTATCATGCATCAGAAATGTAATTGAAAAAATATTGTAATATTATTTATTTTGGGAGAGGCATATATTTAAACTGTTATTAAAACACTTCGCTGCAGAAATGCTAGTTTTATTTATTGTTCTAACTTTTGTAACAATAGAGGTCTGTATGTATGCAAGAATATAGGAGAGGTCTAAGTTTACATATATTTGAAAAAGAATGTACGTAATAGAATGCTAACTTGGAGATCACTTCTCCTACACCCACATAGTTCCTAACACCTGTCGGCAGAGAGCTGTACGACCTTCACTGTCATAATGTACGAGTACTATCCAAAATGTTACCTGTGCCCCATTACCACCTCTAACTTATAAAGTACCTTAGTCATTCTAGAGATTAAAACATTTTGATCCCGCCCAAGGACGCATTTAAATTCGAAAAGCATTACAGGAACTCTTTTCGTCCCAACTTCTCTAAAAAAAACTTTAAATTCAAAATATATAAAACAGTTTTTATTCCAGTTAAATAATATGGATGCGAAATATGGACTCTTATTTTAAAAGAGGAGAGTATTTGAGAATAAATAACTTAGGAACATTTTTGGACCAAAGAGAGATGAACAGACAGGCGGATAGAGAAGACTACATGCTATTTATGGGAAACCAGATAGCCTATAATGAGAGTTAGGTCTGAAGAAGTAATTCTCTTCATGCCCGATGTTGTGGTAACATTTTAAAGAAGGATTTGTGTCCCAAGACGAATTAGTGGTTCAGGTTGGGTTTAATTTTCGGTAGAGCCGGATTCTCTTCTTAGGGTCGGAAGTTGGTACACTGGATAGGAAAACACTTCAAAATCACTAAAAAATGTTTCTTGTAGAAATAATTGCACATTTATTCACTTCTTAATTTCTCAGCAGATTAAGTAAATGTAGGTGGTATTATTCTTCCCCATCAATTTAAAATCAATTCTTTTCTTTTCTTAAATCAATTATTCTTCTTGTATTAAATATTAGATTTTAACAGGAGAGCTCTATTTGCTTCTATCTTTGTTGAAAGTTGTATGCAGAATGACTAGTGTAATTCTTTTATAATTTTAAGACCATTATTACATCACATGATTGTAATTTTAAATTCTATTGGTTAATAGTTCTTTATATATAAGGTTTAATTTGATTTGTTAAATAAGAAATTTAACTGTTTTAACATCCAATCAGAGTTTAGATTACTTTCATTTAAGAATATGAAGTTAAGCAGGTGTTCTTATTACAGTTATAATGGAAGGATTTATAATTTTGACAACGATGACTTAAAACAATTTTTAAAAGCATTCTTTACGAAGACCGTTATGTAGTACAATTTCTTTAATTGTTACTGAGACATTTTTATTCAACAATAACCAACAATGAATTATATATGTTTTTCTTTATTTAAGTTATATTTAATATTAAAATATTTTAAAATACAAAATTATTAACTTTAACTTTCATATTTATTATAATATTAAAATTCTGCTTTAGGTCTCGTAGACTACAATTGACAGGACATGTGCCACGAATGCGGGAAGAAAGAGGGGCATGGAAATTCCGAGTAGGAAAACCAAAAGAAAATTGCCCAATAGGCAGGCCAAGAATGAGGTGGGGGAATTTAAACCATGATTTGAGGGAAATGTATTATACAGAGAATGATTTGAGGGAAACATATTATACAAGGGATGATTGGAAAATTCAGGATATGGATGTATGGCGAGCTTATGTCTGCGCGGCCATAAGCCTACGACTTCGATGTGCCAGTGAGTTAGTACAACTAGAAGAATAGTTTAAAAAGCAAAATAGGCCTGTTTGATAATAGCAGAAGTAAATTCTGCGAATCTTAAAGCATTTATTTATTAGTCATGCGGCATTCGCCGATTAATTTTACCGCGCATTAATGATTATAAAAGAAAGTTTACAAAGTTCTATACTTATTACGTACCGAGAATACTGCATAACATCGGACAAAAGCTGTGAGAATCTAGTTCCACTGACTATTTAACTCATGCCCCAAATGGGAGTTAATGACCAATCACAATTCAATGATGTTTGATTTACAACCAATCACAGTCGTGTTTCGCCTAGAATTTACCAACTAAAGTTTATCATAATAAACACAGCACCTCCTTTTTAACATTCTGAATAGGTCATATCATTATTTTGCAGTGACTGACTCTGTAAGAAACACGGCTACCATATTGTACATATAGTGCATGAATGTCAACACATAGCGCATGCGGGAGTTAATATAAAAACATTTGTAGCAATTGATTATACCACCAAAAAAAGAAACCACTCTTTGCACTTTCTTAAATGTAACATTCCAGAAAAATATAATTGTCATATTTACATCGTAGGACATCAGAAATGAATTAATATACAGTTTGATGTGTTTCATTTTTTCTCCACTCTTACAATATTGTGTTCCTTTGGCAATAAATAATATGATCTGGTTGCAGTGATGAACAAAATAAGCAAATGAAGCGTGCCAATCGTTTCTCATTTGTTTTCAAACATCGCCGTTTACATTAAATATATAAATATTTGTAAATAACTATATTTAAATAATGATTTGTGAGTAAACAGTTTAATTTTATTCGTTAAATAGTCCTAACAAATGCCACTCTTAATTTCCAAATTATCGATAAATTGGAAACCACTCGTGGCATTACTTATGATAAACAATCTGGCAGAAGGAGACTAAAGTAACTTATACTGCGATGTTTCTCAGTCTTCTCAAGCGCAGAGCCTCTTTTAACTCAAAGTGTACGTGTGAAAATCTCCATTTATTTGTTTTTGACACTTCATTGTTAACGTCTATTATCAGGAAAACATTACGACGGGATGATGATGATAATAATAACAATCTTTATTTTACCTGGCAGAGTTAAGGGGGTGAAATATTGACCATTTGAGATCAAAATTGACATTTTTGTTTTGTACTAATGTACTCTAATGTTGGCAAAGATCAGAGGCCTATGGCGTTTCTAAGTGCCCTAAATTATGTCAGTTAAAAGGCTGCACCAGTTAAATGCCACCTGCATGCAAATCTTTTAACTTGTTTTTCCACACTTTTATTTTCATTGCATTTTTGTACATTCAAAATTGAATGGAATTAAGAAATGTCGTCCTAGAAGGTTCAAATTTTTACTGCATGTCCTAAAAAGATGGGTAATAAAGTGGTGCATGAGTTTCATGATTGAAGTAGTATTTTAAGAAATAAAAAATAAAATGTATTCAATTTTTTTTATAATTCCACGCATGAGGTACAACATTATTTTTTCTCTCCCTTTGTATTCACATTATAAGAATTCTAATGCGATGTTTTTCTAAATATTTTAGGGGTCTTGTAAAAAAAACAGTCATTTTACTGTAAAAATTGTGGAACCCATATAATTATAATATATGCAATTTTTAAAATATAATATTTAATAACTCGTAAAATAAATGTCTCACAAGAATGATACTCAAACACATCATTACTCAAAAAATGTAGAAAATAGAAATTTCACCCTTCACCCCCCTTAAGCCTTGTCTACCACTCAACCAGGTTCAGGGGGAAAAAAAACTCTTGCATCCAAATTATAATAAACAAAATTATTACATGATATATCTGCAATACAATTATTACTTACAGTATGTTTTGATTTAACTTATTCTAAATTTAAGGAATGAAACAAAATGTATTATTAAAACCAGAGCATAAATTTAGTACCGGAGAAAAAAAATTAACTAGTAATTGTATAATCGTGACTTAAAAGTGTCAAGTGTGTGGCAGGCCTTGATATCTTGAGAGAGGGAATTACAGGATGGTGTAGAGGCTATTGTGAAATAAGTAGAATAAGAAGAAATGCTGTGGAGAGGTATTGTTAGAAGAATGTTATCTTGTGCCAAACTCGTGGTAAGAAGAAAACTTCTCAAATCTGGACTCCAGGTAATCTAGGAGTAAGGATTTCAGAAGCTTGAAACGAAGTGAAAGAGTACAATTTACGTGTCATTAAGACGGAACCAAGACAGGTTATTGAAGTGTTCGGAAATTTGATCATAACAGCGGATGCTTAAAATGAAACGAACGCAAGCATTATAAACACCCTAGTCTCTGCGACAAGCCATAGTTTATGTCATTATAGGCATATACACTAACGGTACAATAATCGAAATATGGTAACACAAGATTCTGTACAAGGTTTTGTTTTAATGAAAATGGGAGAGATTTCTTTAAATGTTTAAAGATAATATGAGATGGAGAATGTAATTTTTACAGATATGTTTCACTTGTATTTACCAGGTAATTTGGAATGTATGAAGAGTTTACGCCCGCGCGGCCATGAATTTCAGGGTTCCATAGCCCCATTGGCGCGACAGGCCTAGATGGCCCTTGTAGGGGCATGACTTGTCAAGAGAGGATTTTAAATTCTAGATCGCGTATATACTTTTTTGATCACTCAAGGTCATGAACAAGCTCCCCGGATGAGTAATCAGATCAGTGTCAAGGCCATCTCTGAGACAATACGAACATTTAAGACAAGACGCCATTAACTTATAGGCTATATTCATACTCAAAAAACCTAATATGATATAAATAATTACGATGGTAGGATGGTGTTCGGGGATTATTTAGACCTTAAAGTTTTCTGAAATTTCTGTTACAGATGAGGAAAAATCCCGTAAAAAAACATTACCCAGGAAATTGTCCTACCGGGAATCGAACATGGATCTACTGCATCTGAGGCAACGATGTTAATCCGAGACCACAGCAATGAACTGTAAGTTATTCTTAAAAATCAGAATCTTATCATAAGTAGTAAATAAGAATAGAAGTATACATTTAAAACCTGATTTAGACTCCTCGAAGTGCTAGAGTTTTAGGAGCCTTGTGTGAAGTTTCGATAATGCGCATTATTTATTAATACCGTAGACAAGGAAATGCCACGAGGAAGAAGATGTAGGCCTTGAAGAAGAACACTGTTTCTCATGGATCACGTGTATCTCTTATTGTGTTACAATAGCCCAACTACCGGAGCCATGGTCGCTTTAATATTATAATCCGTTTTATGCTGCTTCTCCAGAAGCACCTATCGAGATTATTCTGTAGTACAGCAGGAATAGAAGTGATACTAATAAATTTAAAGAGGAGAATTCAATTTTAACAACAGCCAATTAACCACAACTGAAAAATAGTAATTTTCAATCACGGGCCTTTGAATAAGTCTCCGCATCAGGCACATTAGGTTCATGACATTTTCTAGTTCTAGTCTGGGTAATTCAATACGGTCCTATTTGAATCCACATCGAATGTTACAAATTAAGTTTTCCGGCCTGGTATAGTTTTAAGAAGTCGCTAAGCTGATAACTGACAGCTCCGATGACATTTAAGCCCAACTTTGGCCACTTGCACTCTCAGAACGATGAAAGATATGAAAAATTAAATATCCAAAATGACGAGATTAATGCTGAATCATTTTTTTGGCGCCGCTAAGCTGATTGGTGACAGCCCGATGACATTTAATACCACGTTTGACCCCTAGAAGCTCTAGGGGGTGATATGAAGATAATTGAAGATTATCGATATTGTGTTGAATCTACTGTTATCGGGATCGCTCAGATGAATACTAACACTCCCGATAGATGCCGCTTAAATCATAGTTTAGCTCCCATCGGAAAGAAAAGATGGGGATGGGTTAAAAATAAAAAGTCCAAAATGGAAGAGATTAGTGTAGTTTCTGGGATCGGTAAGCTAATTGAATACCGGGTAAATAAATATCCGGGCAATATCAAGAAATCATCTGGGGAAATAATAAATCAAAGCTAGCCCACCAAATTCTAGACTGGTATTTAATTTAAGCCACCTGATTTCTATTTAACCATGGTCCTACACCTTGGCCGAGCGGCCTAAGACATCATATTCTTGTGATAGTCTAGAGCTACTGAACGTGAGAAGTCATTTTCTCATCGAATTTCGTCCAGTGTATGTGACCGATGCCGAGACATCGAAACAAAATTGGGTAGCTACAATAAGTTGTTGCTCCAGGCTGCAGGGTCCGACACGACGGCATCTCTATCCCCATAAGGCTGGATGACTGACACGCCTTTGTAATTGTAAATGTGAATGTGATATCAGCAGCCGGCTTATAATCCAGGGCCTTTAGGTCAATCTGAAGAGTATAAACTGTTCGTCCTTTACTGAATTGCACGAATTTCGTGGTTATGCTACTAGTATATCATGGGAATTCCTCCATATTTTTGAAGTATGTGATTAGTCTTGTAACGAAGATTAAATCGATACAAAATGAAAGATGCTGTAGGGTACATCAACAATCATCGATAAACTTTGTAAATAGTTGCATTTATATTTTTATATTCGGGATAAGGAATAAGAATGGATAATAAAATGTGCATAAATAATCTTCTATTTGCTGACGATGTAATCATAATACAGAAAAATGAAGACGACTTACAGAAATCAATGCATGCATTAAATTAAATATGTAAATTATACGATCTAAATATTTCTGTAAGGAAAACGAAGACCATAGCTTTTAGAGGAAGAGATCCAGTGAGATCCAAAATTATTTTAGAAAATCAAAGTATAGAACAGGTGTCTAGTTTCAAATATTTGGGCTGTGATGTTGGCTACAATGTGGAAAGAGATATTGACTCCAAAATAAATCAATTTCAGACGGTGTGTGGAACAATACAGAGAACATTCAAAAATAAAATTAGAAAAGAAACCAAGATAAAAATGTATAATGTTATGGCGGTTCCCACAATATTGTATGGTTGTGAAACTTGGGCTCCACTGAAAATACAGAAGGATAGAATACACGCGGCAGAGATGCGGTTCCTACGACAAGTAAAAGGATGTACAAGACTTGATAGAAAAATAAATGAGGATATAAGAGAAGAATTGAAAGTACAGCCTTTATTGGATAAAGTCACGAATTACAGACAGAAATGGATTGATCACATGGATGGAATGAGTAAGGAGAGATATCCATTGTTAGCCAGAAATTATCAAGCAAGAGGAAGGCGTGATGTTGGAAGACCTAGAAGACGTTGGGCTGATGCAATATGAAGTCGGAACCGGCAATTTGCCTAATCCCTGGAGTGATGATGATGATGATATTCGGGATATGTTCATTTACAAACTAATAATTACCTATGCAGCAGAAGAAATTAGAATAGTAAATTACGAATCAATGATGTAAGACAGTGTTTTACTTCTGAGTTGAAATGTTTATGCCCGAGTATTAAACGAGGGCATAATTTTTCTTCCATCGTTGTATTGTAAAATATTTTATTCCATACTATGTTGAATTTATATTAACTCAAATTAAATATTGTGTAAATTACTAAGTAAAGTAATCCCACTACAGGCCTCAGGAGGCCCTTGGGGCAGTAGGAGGCTAAGGCTCCCACTATTTCTGGACAATCGGCACTTGATGTCAGCCGGGTTGTCAGCCCTGCGTGACGGCCGCCTTTATCCCCAGAAAAAGCGCCTGGTACTCATTTACGTTAGAGGCTGAGTCGACCCCAGGACCATAGTTCCGCCAGAAGGTTTGAGTGTTTAAAAATCCTGACCCCACCGGGACTTGAACCTTCGACCTTCCGGCTTGTATCTCAGTGCCTTAACCACTACGCTACGGCATTTGGTGTACTACTATGATGCTCATTTCAGTACCGCGATTTAGAATGTCATATCAAACATCTAATATGATGATTGCGAAATTCCGGAAACTATTCTAAATAAGTAGTTGAGAATGTAATCCCAAGTAGATCTGAAGTTAGAACATGAAGGGGTACGATGAATTCTGTTCATTGAACACAATGAACAATGTAAATTTAATAATAATAAATAATAATAATAATAATAATAATAAATCATTTAACTGGACAGAGGGACCAAGGAAGACCAAAACATCGGTGGAAAGATCAAGACCATCTTCGCTAGGTTTACCGTACAGGCCACATGGCCTAAAACGAATGTGTTCATGATGATGATGATGATAATTTAACTGGCAGAGTTAAAATCATAAGGTCTTCTCTTCCACTCAACCAGCTAAAAATATTAAATACATAAAATATTTACACAAGATCATAATATATTAGGCTACATTATAAGTAGGCCTAAATATTTATACAAATTAAATCAAAATTATGATGAAACAAGTGAATATTAGCAGAGAAACGAAAAATCAGAAACGATCAATTAATCCACTTACAAAATAAATATAATTTATTTTATTTATTCTGTAAATGAAGCTAATGTCCGGCAATTCCTGATTCCTTGTGGTGAGTTGCAGAATGTAGCAGTAGATACGGTATAGGAATTAGAATAATGGGAGATTCTGTGTTGTGGGGTGTGAAATAGGAAGTTCTGGAGCAATCGCGTACCCAAATAGTGATTGGAGAATAGGAGATGTCAATGTAGTGTAATATTTTTATAATGCATAATAACTATTTTATGTTATAAAATTGTCGAAATACATAGCAGATGTGTGTTTATTCCCTATTTGCAAAGATTTTGAAGTTTGTTTATATTTTTATACAATGTAACGCTCTCAAAATGGATATAAGATTCAGATAATCTTATTTGATCTCTTTCAGGAAATTGTTTGTTCATTAAATCAATATTTTAAAGTTAATCTTAAAGTCATTACGATTGAATACTCATAAAATACTTGAATTCGTAATAAAAAATTAAACGAAAAAGCAATGTAAAGCAACTGTAGATTTACCGTAAATAACTTCCGACCTGGGCTAGTGATTTGTTGTTTGCTAAAATACTGTTGTGATTGGTTAATACATGAAATCATTTCTTGAACGTTATTGGCTTATATGACATTAAATGAAAAAATGGAAAAAATATTGGCAATAAATTTTACTTTTATTATTGTTTATCAGTTAGGAGGTCGTAGTTAAAGTTTTATATTACGTATAGATAAACAAAGCGTTAGACGTGTACATTTCTCTGTGATTGGATAATAAATGATAAGAGGCGAAATTCTGTACTATAAACATAGAACACGCGCAGTAATTTGTGAAATAAAACTTTTAAAAAGAGACCGAACATGAAAAAATGTAAAATTTGCACATTTACCAGTGACGAAGCGTAACACTTTGAATAAGGGAACTTAATAATCTTCTATAGTCTAAAGATAAATACCACAATTATTAAACTTGTTTCACGACGTACAGTGATTTAGCTTAGATACTTGCAATAATTGGATATTTAACAGATTTGCTCCCTGCGTTGAGATCATTATTAAGCAATTTTTTGGTTTTCTGTTTTCAGTTATAGTTACATTTTCTTCGTTAAGAGATAGAATTCTTCTTCTTCTTTTACGTCATGGAATTAGGTCATAGACCTGTTTCCATACCAAGAGACCGTAATCCTCCATCTAGTTATGGGGCGCCCAATGTTTCTTCTTCCTTTGGGTTGGTACAAAAACAAAATTTGGAGGAGTCTATTGGTTGCCATTCTTTCTATATGTTGAAGCCAGTTAGATCTTGAATAGAGAAATATTTAAATACATTATTTAATACTTTTCAATAGAACAATTACATATGTCCATCTTCCACCTGAGGACCGCTGGAACTGCTTATCAACACATGGCTAGTAAGAGGGGGGGGGAAAGAGAGAAGCTACCTATTACATGTTAAATAACATAAACTTATGAAACAAAAAATCGATACAAATGAAAAGTATAATTACAAATATAATAAGTCATAACTATGTAACAAAGCACTGTAAAAACACGTAAGCCTTTATTTAAATTATTTTTACTTTAAGTAAAATAACACAAAACTTGGCACAGGCGACTTTTCCGTGTCGCTTACAGAAAGGTGAGCGTTTCCGATACTTCACCCTGTTCGCCATCATGTAACGAGATATCAGCAGAATTATTTGCTAGATATCTCATAAAATATACAACATCCATCCATAGTAATTCTGCCCGAAGGCAGGTCCTTCACTGCAATCATAGCATTTTCATGCTATGCTTGCAGCTTTACTAGGAAATTGTAGGTGTGGTAGCTTCCTGTTGCTTTCCACACCGGTGAAGGATGATGATGATTAGGATGATAATGATGATGGCCATATGATTTCGGGGACCGTTTAGGCCTTAAAGTTTTCCTGACATTTATCTTACAGGTGAGGAAAAACCCCGATAAAAACCTCACCCAGAAAAACTGCCCCGACCGGGGATCGAACCCCGGCCCGCTGCATGACAAGGCAGCACGCTACCTCGAGACCACAGCGGTGGACGTATACAACATAATATTTAAAATATTTTGAAAGCACCGAAGTTCATATGATGCATCGCCACTGATAATTATTTATGTTATACTTTTATAAGAACGTGCTTAAAGTGTATTATGAACTTTCATTTGTATGATTAACAGTAAATGTGAAAGTAATTACGTGAAACACAGATGATTCAGAACAAAATATCATTTTTTTTTATTGAGGTTACAATGTTAATGCTACCCCTCAGCAGACAAAAGAATAATGCCAATACTTGTAAAATGCATGGACAAGAGTTTGCATTACTGTTAATCCAGAACATGCAGTTCTCAGACTATTGTAGAGTAGACCACTCACACATTTTGTTGTTTTTAATTTAGACTGGCTGGATTTACCGGGCAGGGGGTTCAACTTAATGCAGAGCATTTTATAAACACACACACAAGTCTTGCAGACAATGAAATTTCACACCTAATTTAAACCAACCTTAATTATTCACTCTCTAATTTTTAAAACAAGGGTGGACAAAATTATTGTTATGTCTTAGTATATAATACTTATAAAAGTGGAGTTCTGAATTTAATATATTTCTATGAAATAATAAATACATTTTTAACCAAAGTGTAAATTAATTGATTTGTAAAAACCAATTTAAAATGCAATATATTTAAACTCGAGGATACATTACTATTGCTTTACAGCCTTTTTAATCTTTATCTTTACAATACGATAATGAAAATTCCTATATTCCGGACATACCTAATATATCTATATATATATATGTATATATATCTGATGATATAGATATTAAAGTGGTTGTCTTAACTACTAACTACTTAAACTACATACTTAATACCTAAGTGATTATAGATTAATAATAATAATAATAATAATAATAATCATAATAATAATAAGAATAATAAAAATAATAATAATAATAATAATTATAATAATAAGTGTATGTAAAATACTACAATTTTCGGTTATATGTAAGAATATCCAACGCTTAACATTTGTTTCCTAGATGCTGATTTTATTACCATTAACTTATCAGGCGGGGGTCAAACATTTTCCATCAACAAATCAGTAACATAAATTACATTTAAATAAGCCCTTATATCTGTATTAGTTAGGAATTCAACCTTTCGAGAACAATATGAAAAGGTAGTATTCGATAACTCAAATACATTTAATGAGACAGAGTCGCCGAGAAGATATGGATAAGGAAACGTACATGAAGGTGTTCAATCTGCATTTATGTGAAATTATAATATATTGGTACACCGCTGTGTCTCGAGGTAGCGTGCTGCCTTGTCACGCAGTGGGCCCAGGTTCGATTCCCGGTCGGGACAAGGCTCCTGGGTGAGGTTTTTTCGGGGTTTGCTCGTCACCTGTAAAGACAAATGTCAGGAAGCATAGGGCCAAACGGTTCCCGAAAATCATCCGGCCATCATCCTTATCATTATCATCATATTTCACCGGTGTGGAAAGCAACGGGAAGCTACCACACCTATAATTCCCTAGTAAAGCTGTAAAGCATAGCATGAAAATGCTATGATTGCAGTGAAAGACCTGCCCTCGGGCAGAATTACTTAGGATGGATTAATAAATATTGTTTATCATCATAAATACAGAAAATAAAGCTGAAATTCACAAAGATATCACTTATTTATAAATTGCTATATACTGTAACTTGGTATTGTTTCTGAGAAGACATTGGTCATAGTAATACAACAATGGATAAACATTTAAAATTCAATAATATAATGAGAAAACATTGAAATGGATGAACATATGATGTAGTCGAATTGACGAAGTTTCAAACACCAGTTGGTTTGGTATGCATTCGCTATGAGGAAGGAGAAAAAGGACAGTCAAGGAATTTAAGGGTATTATCAGGAAAAAAATAATACAAGTTGGCTATATACTATATAGTATCGATCAGTATGAACTAACTAGTGGTTCAGACATTTGCGGGTTCGAACTCGTTGGCATCGATAGATTCTTCAAGCCATATGACTTACTTGGGAAGGGAAGTAAAGACATGGGACCCATATCGTATATTTAGGACACAAAGAAAAGCCTCAAGGTCAAAATAAGAAGCCCTTGAACAAAAGCCGGCCTTTTCAACCCAGATTTTAATTGTGACACTACTGACTTGAGTTGTTAAATAAAATATTACAACTACTTTTGTATAGTAGTTGGCGAGACAATGTAATGGAAGCTGTGAGGAAAAAGGGACTCCAAAAATTAAGACTTTCCTTGATGAAAAATGTAGAAATTGGAGTCGGAAAAACAATATTAGTTACAGAAATATATCATGGATATAGACTCTACATTTAGTAATTACCTAATAAATTAGAGATGAATACTCTCACCACCCCCCTTATTTATGGAATGAGTTCTGTCGTTACAAGAAAAATAAAGAAATTAAAATTGTGTTGTTGAGATTGTAATGTTATGGAGAATATATGTGCGGCCTGTTATTTTATACAGTATATTTGTTGATCTAGGATCATATCACATGCATGGCATAATGTTACCATTTGAAACTTCTCGATGTGTGACAAACAAGAGTTTGTTTCTAGAAGACCTTGTGCATGATATATTTTAATTTGAAAGAGTTGTTGAGGGCTACTTTATGCGGGCAATGAAAAGATGGGGAAGAAGAAAGTATGAGAGATGGTTTCTACAATTAGACGGTTCGACGCCATGTCTGCATGTCTCCATTATATGACGTTTGAGGGAACTTTAAAGTGGAGATGGCCTTCACGCTATACTCCGTTTACTGCAAGTATAAACTGCACAATATGTTGAATACATAAGTTTGGGTGACGCAAGCGGTTAGACGCTCGCCTTTCAACGTTGGGATCTCGAGATCAAATCTCGGTCACTCCATATGAGTTTCGTGATGGACGAAACGTAGCTTGGGCAGGTTTTTCTCTGGTTTCTCCCGTTTTTCCTGCCATTTTACTCCACCATTTATCCATATTCATTTCAACCATTTCGTTTCATTTCGGCCATCCATGTGACGGTACATCAGGCGTGGTCGGCCAGCACCCTTGTAGTTCACAGTCCTCTAAAAATATAGGGACTTCATCTCATTTCGATCCGACCTTGACTTCGACACGAGTTGAGGATGTTATTATACATACGATTATTCAACTGTTAGCATCATGAAACATGTTCATTAAATAGTTGTATAAAGTCTTTCCTACCTACTCGCTTTTCTGATTGTAAATTGATTTGGGGATGGATTTGCTGATGACTAAATAAATTACTTTATTGCTAGAGGTAAATAGCAATCGAATTCATTTTTAAAAACTTAATGGATAACACCACTTATACAATATCCCTGAGCTTAATTAGAAATTTAGCCTATACATTATTACCGGTAGCCTATTACTACCTTTTAAAATAGTAGAATTCATTAAATTGTCCGTATTTTTTTTTTCGTTCATAGGCTAATATTACAAATAATCTACGTTATATACTGAGCAATTGGGCGGCTCCGTGGCTCAAATGGTTAATCGCTCGCCTTTCAACTCTGAGACGTGAGTTCGCGTCTCGGTCACTCCATGTTTATTCATGGTGAATGGATCGGAGCATGGCAGATTTCTCCCATTTTACCCTGCCAATAACTTAATTCAACCACTTCTCCATGTTCATTTAATCTACTTGGTTTAATTGCATTTCATCTGCTCCTTTGATGGTACGACAAAACTAGTCAGCCGACACCTGTATATATTAAAGGTCTTCAATAATAGGGGCTTATTTTTAGTAGTATTATGTCGGAAACGAGTAGAAATGTTAATACGATAATATAATGCATTAATTTTATGCCATAATGCGTTTAGGATATACCTTTGCATTTTACAATACAGCCGGAATTGCCTGTAAGTAAAAAAATAAAATGTCAAAATTAATTGTTTTATTTAAAACGTGCTGTTTGCCTTAGACTATATTAATGCTCAAGGCTCTACAAATGCAAGTCTAGATCTAAAAAAAAAAATCTATGGACTATGTTTTAAGGTTATGAAACTCATGATTGCATACAGCATTTTTAAATGTGAACATTATTTTAGCAGTTAGTAAATAAACATATAAATACAATAAATTATTGTATTCAAATTACATTTGAAGCCTTCCTCCCCTGGAAAACGTTGTATGATATTGGTTTATGGTGGAATGTTGACGAATGTTCCTTGGGGCATCTTTTAAGCATATTACCTTTGACCAAGGAGGATAAAGAACAACTACAAAAATGCATACATCGTTATTGGAGGGAAGGATTTATTTTTCTTATTTAAGATAAGCAAACGTGTAAAAAATAATAAAAATATTATTCACCATTATAATATTTTGTTTTGTATGTAATGTGGGTCGCAGATATTCTACAAATATCTAGATTGGGATGATTTATTTTATTTTTGGACACGTGTAAGGCTTATTTTAAACCAAAAATGTAGACTCAAAATTCGGATGTCCAATGTTTACGCCGTAGTTCCTCCCCAAGCCTATAGGCGGGCCCCCGAATCATACAAAAAGTGAGGGAGAATTAAATAAACGAGGGAGAAGATTAGCTTATTAATTCTATGGCCCTATAGGCTGATATAGTTCTTAGTGTTCTCGAGATTTTATAAATCTAATATTCACCGACCTAAAATAGATTTGAAAATGCAAGTCTCGATTAATTTACTTTAGTTCGTTATCAGTGGACTATTGATTTGTGAGTCATTGCGATATCTGAAACTGAAAACGGAAAAAAATCTGTAAGAGAGAAATATTGAACATGATAATAAACATCATTAGAGAAAATTGTAATGCTTCGATGTTTCGTTTATAAAAATAGGAAAAACTGTACTGGTTTTCCACATTCATACGAAATGCAGACAATACATTTTACTGTATAAGTTGACTTCATTGATTTTAATGAGAATTGGGAATTGTTCCGCGGTCTTTAATATTCTTTTGCAGTCTCAAGGGGTCATATAGTGGGCATTTGAAAAAAAATAAACGGATAACTGTAGTGTGTTTTTTCCGGAAGGTAACAGGAGTTGGTGAAATATAAGAGCCACGAGAAGAATCTCTGAAAATAATTTGAAAAAATTCAATCTCGATATATGCAAAAACAGCTCTAATTTGGTCGCGAACCAATTTGTAATACTCCAAGAGTTCTGAGAATAATCTACTTGCATAGAACTGAATATGAGATCTACTTATTAGGGAAACAAGGCGCTACATGTATTGCAATTGCTGAGGGCGAACAATTTGTAATACTCTAAGAGTTCTGAGAATAATCAACTTGTATAGAACTGAATATGCGATCTACTTATTAGGGAAACAAGGCGCTACAAGTATTGTAATTGCTGAGGGCGACAAAGCGATAAGAATGTGCTACACAAGTGAGGTTGATTATTCTAAATTGATTGAACGACGCCAAGAATTCCGTCTCAAATAAAAAAGTTTAATGTTTCGCAGCTGTATTATAAAGAAAGGAGTAAGCATATCTTGTAATTTAGCCGACTACAGCAATAGTGAACAAACATTGTATAGGCCTATTGTATATTCACAAATGGTATCATATAAATTTGTTATAAAAAAGTTAAGAAATATTAATAAAGGACTTGGAAGTTTGTTAAGAACACTTGTTAAGTAGTGCCGAAGGTTAACGAAGGTAATGACACGCTGAAAGTTTTGCTTATCACAAAATACCAAGAAGTAAATTAATTGAAATTGATATTTAATAAACAAGTACCACAGAAATTAAAACGAGCTATCGATAGACGTAACGATTTTGAATATAATATACATTTTTGCACTTTCAAAAAAATATTACAAAGTTAAAAGCCTATTCAGAAAAAATGTTCCAAAATGAAAATATGCTAATTTTAGTAATTTATAATGCTAGTGCTTGAATTAGGAAATAATTTATAGAGGCCTCTGTCGTAAAAATATTATCATGTTTTAATTATTTACGGAAATATATTGCTATTATTGTTATTATTATTTGAGAATGCATTTCTGCATTATTATGGTTATATATAAAATAGGCTACATAGCCTGTTTTAGGTATTTTAGCGAAATAAATACATTTTGTACTAGAACATACCACCAAATCTTTAGAGGATGAGGAAGGCCTACAACTCAATGGTATTAATAACCTGTTAGTTTATGCTGATGATGTAGTACTATTGGCCGATAGCGAGGAGATACTAAAGGACAACACGCACACACTATTGAGTAACACTAAGAAATTAGGACTGGAAGTAAATATCAATAAAACTAAATATATGGCCACACGTAGAAATACATTATATAATGGAAATGGACAGCTAATGACAAATGAGGGAAATTTTGAGGAAGTGGCTGAATTCAAATACCTAGGAACAATAATCACAAATAGGAATGAGATGCAAAAAGAAATTCAACATAGGCTCAATTCTGGAAATGCGTGCTATTATGCATTGCAGAGACTTTTGATGTCTCAACTCCTTTCAAAAAACGTTAAACTGAAAATATATAAAACTATTATTCTCCCAGTTATATTACATGGTTGCGAAAGATGGACTCTTACTTTAAGGGAGGAAAGGAGATTAAGGGTATTTGAGAATAATATAGGGCCTACTTAGGACAATTTTTGGACCAAAGAGAGATGGACAGGTGAATGGAGAAGACTATGTAACAGTGAGCTATATGATCTTTATAGGAAGCCAGATATAATATGAACAGTTAAGTCTCGTAGACTGCGATGGGAGGGCATGTTGTGTGTATGGGGAATGAAAGACGTGCATGGAAGCTTCTTGTAGGAAAGCTAGAGGGAAAACGCCCAGATGATAGACCAGGAATGTGGTGGGAGAATAACATTAACTATGATTTGAGAGAAGTAGACTATACAGGAAATGATTGGAAAACATTAGCTCAGGTCAGGGATGTATGGAGAGCTTATGTCCGCGCGGTCATGAACCTACGGGTTTCTATAATGTCAGTGAGTGAGTGAGTGAGTAAGTGGGCCTAAGTAAGCAAGTAAATACATTCATTAATGGAAGTATTTAACATGAATTTGGTTAATACCCTTGTGTTAAAAATTTCACGTTATAGATGTATTGCATATTATTGAAAAAAAATGGATCACATGTCCTCTTTTCATATTTAAGGTTGCAATTGAATAGCCGCCTTGGTATAGGATTATAATTTTCTTTATAAAGTTAATTTATAGATGAAAAAAAAAACCCACATACCATTAACAATTTTTTTGTATGTAAAACTCAACCAGCGAAAAAAAAATGGATGTAAAACTTAACAAAAAAAAAAGAGAGAGAGAGATGATTAGATCTTTTTCTGGACTATTCAATTGAGTTGCCCAGTGGAACAGAGGCACATGCCACCAGAAAACTATTTTACAGAAACAAGGAATTTCTGAAAGTTGTTTATTTGTGGAATATGGACACTACGTTTTAATTTTTTAACCAGGATCTTGGATTAGATGATGCATTGAATATCTTATTAAATATTAGTTCAAATATTCCTAGTATTAAGTGTCTTTTAAGTAATAGGACAGGTAATTTGTGCAAATTAGGTAGTGGCATATGTCCCACATAATGCCTCTTCTATCTTCAGTGGGTGTATCGACACAAATTTCTGATGTTGATTGGCTCTCTTCTTCATCATCAGAAACAAATTTCTGATGTTGATTGGCTCTCTTCTTCATCATCAGAAACTTCCCTAACACATTATTCACTTTTCCAAACAGTTCTTAAACATTTTATTGATATTCTGTGAACTACTAGAAATGCACATCTACAGACTTCAAGTTCGCTAGTATTAGTTACACGAACATAGTATCTGAATGAAACCTTCCTTTGACTTATGTTTAATCTTTTCTCTTCTTTGCATAACCTCTCTTATCTTCACTAATCATTAGTGGAGTGAAATCACATATTAGTTTGCAACACGGAGTTCCACTATTTACAAACCCCTTTGCTGGCACAATCTTCTTATTGTTATGCACTATTTCTGAGACGTTTTCTTTCATTATCCTCCCACTTATTTTCATGATGAGTCCTTCTTTTACTATTAACTTGGTCTTTTTTTCTTCAGAAAACGCATTAAACCTCAACATCTATGTCAGACATATTGGAAATGTTGTAGGTAATTTGAAAACTACCACTGCCCTCTGGATCTATAATATTATAGATCCAGAGGGCAGTGGAACTACATTCCGGTTGGTTAGTTTCATTTCTGTCAACCTATCAGGAACGTTGACTATAACCACTTGAGATAAAAGAGAAAGAAGGTGGCATGTGCCTTTTTTCCATTAGCTATTTCTATAATTCAGAATCTTCAAGTTTTATTATGCTCCTTGTTAAAGAATAGACACATACCACCATGCAAATAGTTATTGGAATTGATGCAAGATAGCAGGATCTACTTAACCATAACAAAAACTTACAATCGGCAGATTTGTGGCATGTGCCTCTTTTCCACTGAGCAACTCAATTATTAAATCTGAAATTCGATAGTGTAGACAATTTGCTATACAGTATTTATAGACATAAGTGAGTAAAACATGTGACAAACAATGTACAAGAATAGTGATGCGCCCAGCTCTTCTAAGTTGAGACAAAGGTTAATGGGCCATATTTTTAACAACATTGGTGACTATCGTTTCTATTGTTTTGAATAAAACTCCTTAAAACTGAGATAATTTAAATCTTCAAATTTAAGCACATTTCACTAGAATGAATGTGTTTGTTTAGAATGAGTGTGTTTGTTAAGATATTTTTTTATCCTCAATAATTCTTCCTAGTTAAATAGATGCTCATGACCGCTCTAGTAAAAATAAACTCGACTTAGGACGAATTGTGTGAGAACAACTATATAAATAAACGCATCATCTTTCAAACGCTGGTGTATATAGAACATATGATAATGCTAAATGACCCTTGACTTAAGCCACGTGGCTATGACGTCACACTTTGTCAGCTTGGTTTGTCTGATTTATTTAGTCAAATCTTCACCAATTACGCAGCACTTCGAAAAATGAAGAGAACTAATTTACATTCTCTAACCCTACTTGAGGCAAAGAATATAATTTATTCCTTTTCATGTTAACCAATTGTAGTTTGTAGTTTTGAAGAAATCTTTCGGTCAATTTTTCTATCAGCCGCTTTCGACAATATGTATAGAATAAGGATACTTTTATTATTGGTTTTAATCGGAGGAGTCAAACATGAGTTTATCATTTAAAAATTCTTGAATGCCCTTGTATCTCTCAACGAGACATAAGTGTTCTTCCCCTACATGGGGAGAAATTCAACCATACTAATTTAGTTACATTTGTTTTCAGATAGATGTTATTGAGTGGCCCCGGGGTCAGCGTTCTGCCCCATAGTGACATATAGGAAACCAAGGTAGTACTAAGATGGGAAAATTCGATAAATTTTGCTTACATTAGATGAATTTTTATTCAGGCTTAAGGATCTTTTACGAGCCTGAAAATCTTCAGCCTAGGGACCCCCGGATTAATATCCCTCTCGGAAGACTTGTTCCTAGGATTCTTACAGCCTAAATAAAATCAATCGACTCCGGCCGGGTTTGAACCCGCGACCCTCGGGACCAGAGGCAAGGAGCATATTTTTGTTGAAGATTACAAACCTAATGCGATCTTAATATGTTTACAAATTATAAATAAATTATAAATTATCAATATTTAATCTTGAAAATGAGAGCTTTTCTGTTGAAACATGTTGGCTCTTAATTTTTAATTGGTGAAATGGGTATATTGACTACATGATTTACGATTTTATCACCGAGAAGATTATTAGCTTATTAAAAAATATAAATTATGTATAAATAGGTTACCGTTAATTTTATCGAAGTTAAATGCAACGCAAATTACAATATTCTAATGTCTTATTGATAACTTATTGCATGTATTGCATTTTGTATTTTTTTCGAAATTCTCGACTGAGTTATACTTTACAGTATAAGTTTAATCTTTAGATTTTTATTTACGTTCTGTAACAAAATAATAGTTATTTAGACCACTAGTTATAAAAGCAGAGGTTTAGTGACGAGATGTTCAAGTTAGAACACGACCGAAGAGTGTGTTCAAAGATCAGCTAGTTACTAAACCTAATTTTGTAACGTGTTGTATACAATATTTTTGCTATGTTTTTAGCGTATTTTTGTACATGTTGTAAATTTAATAAAATTTATTAATTGCGGAAACGATATGTAGAGAAAGGGTGATATGGGCTTTAGAGAAAAAACAAACGACTAGGTAAATCAACAACATTGTTATATTCTGCAATTTTGGGTGCTAGTTTCATATGTGAATTTAAAGTAAAAATGAGCGGAGAAGGACATTTTCACGGTTTACCAGAAAACATTTTAAAATCAGTCCACGATGCAATTATCAATATACTTCCAGAAAAGTCAAGGAAAGTTTATATATGTAAGTAAAGTGTTCCCACAACAGGCCCGGAGGCCCTTGGGGTAGTAGGAGGTTAAGGCTCCCACTTTTTCTAGACAATCGGCACTTTATGTTAGCCGGGTTGTCAGCCCTGCGTGACGGCCGCCTTTACCCCCAGAACAAGCGTCTGGTACTCATTTCCGTTAGAGGCTGAGTCGACCCCAGGGCCATAGTGCCGCCAGAGGGTTTGGGTCAGTTTAAAAGTCCTGACCGGTTATACGAAATCATTGAAGTGTATTTTACGTTTTGTTGAACCTGTATTTTATGTTTTGATAACGTGTCTTGTGTTTGTTAGAATATAAATATAGGTTTTGTTGTCTAGTAACTACGAACTAAAGCGATACTGATTATTATAATCTATATATCGAATGTATTTCTGTGTGTTCTTTATAGACTTCTAAACCATCGATATTCGTGAAAATTTGTATATACAGGTTTTCAGCTGCAGTTTAGCAGTTATCTATTATGTTCTCAAATTATTCTTCTTCTTCCTTCCAAGTATTAGGCCAAGGCCTGTTACGATCCTATAGAAAATGTTCCCTCCAGCGTTTCATAGGACGGCCCAGTGATCTTCGTCCTCTTGGTATATCATTATAAACAGCTTTGGGGATACGATTTGAACTCATTCTTTCTAGATGGTGTTTCCAATTTAGTTGGTACTGTTTAATATATTTCAAAATTGGCGTAGTCTTCAATTCTCATAAGATATCGGTGTTCCTTTTCCGATCCCATCTGGTGTAACCCGCTGTTCTGCGCATGAATCTCATTTCACAAGCCGTTATTTACTTTCACGTTGTCTTTTTAGTGTCCATGCTTCACTACCATAGGTCAACACTGGTCTAGCCAAAGTGTTATATAAACTTAATCTGTTTTTTTTTTTTGTACAAGGGATGGTTTCATAACTTGGTTAATAATTCCCAAACTTGTATTATAACTAGTAATTTTTTTCAGGGATATCCTTTTCATCCCAGATAGAGAGATAATCTGTACTAGATAAAATATTTTAATACAGACTCAGTAATATAAAACTTGTATTATTATAGTATAACTGTTTATAGGTATCAGTAATGCTACAATTGCTAAATTTGCCAGTTAAAGACATTCAAGTTATGGCAAAATCATTGAGACTATAAAGAAGAGTGAAGTCCCCTCACCTTGGCATTATTAACCTGAAGAACTCTATAAAGCCCTCTGTGCCTTCCCATACAAAGAGAAAAGTGGCGGAGCAAATAAGAAACACTCCACGAGTTCCGCTTCCGCAAAGACGATCTAATGGTGACAAAAGACTGTTGGAGAGGGGTGAAGTATAAAGAAAGGTCAGGGATATGATTGAAGATGGGGAGAAAGTGCCAAGAAGGGGTTGCAACTTCTCCGTGTATATGTATAAAAAGTGTTTAAAACCATATAGTAGAGTGGCAAGCTTTCTCTTAATAGAAAAGTTTGGCTGTGTTCATAATATTCGATGCATGAATCCGTTCTTTTACTAGTTTTGCAGTTATAATTTCCTTTATATAGTTTCTTTTAACACTTGGCTCGATTTAATGAATCTATTCCAAGTCTTATAAAGTTTTCTATAACTTACTTTGTGTCTTGGAATTAAAAAATAGTAAGTTAATTATTCTATGTATTCCCAACTTCTCTCAAGAAACATTAAACTGAAAGCACAATAAAAACTGTTAATCTCCCAGTTCTATTAAATTGATTCGAAACACGAATTCTTACTTTAAGGATGGAGAAAATATGGGCCAGTATTTGAAAATACAGTTCTTAGGGAACATTTTTGAACCAAAAGGAGACGAACAAACAGGTAAGTAATGGAGCAACTGCATAACAGTTCACTACATGATCCTTAGGGGAAAACAGATATAATAAGAACAGTTAAGTCTCACAGACTGCGATGGGCAGGACCATGTGGCGCGAATGGGGAATGAATGATGGACATAGAAACTCCTTGTAGAAAAACAACGGAGTAAGCGCTCATTAGGTAGGCCAAGAATGAGCTGGGAGAATATTAACTATGAATTGAAGGAGGTGAATTATAGGGAATGATTGGAAAACGACTCAGGATAGGAATGTATGGAGAGCTTATGTCCGCGCGGCACGAAACTGCGGGTTCGATAATCCCAGTTATGTATTCCAAATTTTATGTTAGTATCCTTTACGTATCATTTCACTGTAAATTTTTAATGTCAATTACATTTTTTATCTTTAAATGAAGTATAATGTACTATAATATTATACAATAATAATAATAATAATAATAATAATAATAATAATAATAATAATAATAATAATAATAATAATAATAATAATAATAATAATAATAATAATACATTTATATGAAGGAGAATAGGAATGTATGTAATATTAGTAGTAAGGTAAAAAATAAAATTAAAATGTCCAATAACTTTGCTAGTAACATTTATACTTAGAAATGGCTTACAATTAAGTTTTAAATTAATACATAAAAAGCCAAATTTTTAGATTTTTAAAATATATAAATGAAAGGAAAAATATTATAGTAAATAGACTAAATAATATGTATACCTATAGTCCCACTATATTCTAATAAAGACATTTGACGGTAATTCACGAAGACTCAATGTACCAAAGGAAAGTAAAGGCGCTTGCCTTTAACAATAAACAGAAGATACACGATAAGCATATTAAGTAAAAACGTTTAACTAAATAAACATCAAAATGTTACTGTTAACGTATCAAGAAAATTAAAACCTACTGTATGTAATAGCCAGTGCGCCACATCATTAAGCAAAGTAACATTAACAGATAAAACAAATATTAGTGCTACAGTCAAACAGAAGTGTTAAGTAAGTGTCAATCCAGCTGGATGCTCGTCTCTGGTCCTGTGGTTAGCGGGTTCAAACCTGATCCGGTAGAATTTTTAAAGGCGTCAACATCCTGATCATGACTTCTTTCGGAAGATAAGTAAAGTCACGTTCCCGTAACGCAGATTTAACAAACGTAAAAGGACATCAAGCCTGAAATATTGCAATATTTGTAAGTTGTTTCAAACCCAAATTTCAATTGCAACGTTAAACCCGAACTGTTAAAGAGCGTAGTAAATTACTGGTAAAGCACTACATACCTATTAGCAAGCACACTATATAGTATTACAGACTTCTAGGGGTTGTAGAGAGATGTTAGTAGATGAAGTTTTCAAATTGCAACGTTAAACCTGAACTGTTAAAGAGCGTAGTATATCACTAGTAAAACACTACATACCTATTAGCAAGCACAATATATAGTATTACAGACTTCTAGGGGTTGTAGAGAGATGTTAGTAGATGAAGTTTTCAATTGCAACGTTAAACCTGAACTGTTAAAGAGCGTAGTATATCACTAGTAAAACACTACATACCTATTAGCAAGCACAATATATAGTATTACAGACTTCTAGGGGATGTAGAGAGATGTTAGTAGATGAAGTTTTCAATTGCAACGTTAAACCTGAACTGTTAAAGAGCGTAGTATATCACTAGTAAAACACTACATACCTATTAGCAAGCACAATATATAGTATTACAGACTTCTAGGGGTTGTAGAGAGATGTTAGTAGATGAAGTTTTCAATTGCAACGTTAAACCTGAACTGTTAAAGAGCGTAGTATATCACTAGTAAAACACTACATACCTATTAGCAAGCACAATATATAGTATTACAGACTTCTAGGGGTTGTAGAGAGAATGTTAGTAGATGAAGTTTTCAATTGCAACGTTAAACCTGAACTGTTAAAGAGCGTAGTATATTCACTAGTAAAACACTACATACCTATTAGCAAGCACAATATATAGTATTACAGACTTCTAGGGGATGTAGAGAGATGTTAGTAGATGAAGTTTTCAATTGCAACGTTAAACCTGAATTGTTAAAGAGCGTAGTATATCACTAGTAAAACGCTACATACCTATTAGCAAGCACAATATATAGTATTACAGACTTCTAGGGGTTGTAGAGAGATGTTAGTAGATGAAGTTTTCAATTGCAACGTTAAACCTGAACTGTTAAAGAGCGTAGTATATCACTAGTAAAACACTACATACCTATTAGCAAGCACAATATATAGTATTACAGACTTCTAGGGGTTGTAGAGAGATGTTAGTAGATGAAGTTTTCAATTGCAACGTTAAACCTGAACTGTTAAAGAGCGTAGTATATCACTAGTAAAACACTACATACCTATTAGCAAGCACAATATATAGTATTACAGACTTCTAGGGGATGTAGAGAGATGTTAGTAGATGAAGTTTTCAATTGCAACGTTAAACCTGAACTGTTAAAGAGCGTAGTATATCACTAGTAAAACACTACATACCTATTAGCAAGCACAATATATAGTATTACAGACTTCTAGGGGTTGTAGAGAGATGTTAGTAGATGAAGTTTTCAATTGCAACGTTAAACCTGAACTGTTAAAGAGCGTAGTATATCACTAGTAAAACACTACATACCTATTAGCAAGCACAATATATAGTATTACAGACTTCTAGGGGATGTAGAGAGATGTTAGTAGATGAAGTTTTCAATTGCAACGTTAAACCTGAACTGTTAAAGAGCGTAGTATATCACTAGTAAAACACTACATACCTATTAGCAAGCACAATATATAGTATTACAGACTTCTAGGGGTTGTAGAGAGATGTTAGTAGATGAAGTTTTCAATTGCAACGTTAAACCTGAACTGTTAAAGAGCGTAGTATATCACTAGTAAAACACTACATACCTATTAGCAAGCACAATATATAATACTACAGACTTCTAGGGATTGAAGAGGGAAGTTAGTAGATGAAGTTTTGATAAGGAATCCATGTCCGGAAATGTACCATTTAGATGTAAAATAAGTTTGAAGATCGAAACATTATGGGCTGATATCGTGTGTCTTGTGTTTCAGAATAAATATAACAGACTTCTAGGGGTTATAAATACACGTGTTGAGACGGAGGAAGATCTTGTACGAATTCTGGCGGCAGCAGAAATTATTGAGCACACATCAGGTCTTGTGGGGCGTGTGTATGAAAACAAACGTCGCAGGTACACTTTGCGCAACGAACAACAAGGTGCCACGTGGAACCACACTTGTAGTACAACCTCTGTAATACTAATTCTGAAAGACAAGACACATGATATCAGCCCATTGTGTTTCGTTCTTCAAACCAATTTTACACCGGAATGATACGTTTTCGGACATGGTTCCTTATCAAAACTTTATCCACTAAATCCCCTCTACAACCACTAGATGTCTGTAATACTTATTCTGAAACACCCTATATATATATATATATATATATATATATATATATATATATATATACACACACACACACACATACACACAGATTTTTTAATGTTTACACATCTTTCTGTGCCTAAAGTTTTATTTTCTTTCTCCACTCGTCTCTATCCATCCACTCCATGCTCTCCAGTCCTCTTCTTCTCATTCCAGTTCTTCGTGCATCCACGAGTTTCGAGGCCTTGCTTTCCTTCTTCTTCCAGGTGGACACCATTCCAATGTTTTTCTGGATAATCTTTCTTCTTGCATTCGTCGTATATGCCCATACCAATGTAATTCCTTATATCTTATATAGTCTATTATTGAATATCTAATATTTATTTTTTCTCGTATGACAGCATTTATTTCTTTCTTTTCTTTCTTTTTTTTTTTGTTCTTCTAGTTTTGAACATCTTGCTGCTCTTCGTATGAAATCCATTTCCATCTACATGAGTTTTTGTCGAATTTCCAAACTTCAGCTCCATATGTGACACTACTTCTCACTATTGAATTATATATATATTAGTAACTTATTTTTTCTGGTTATATATATTAATTTTGTAATACATTAAGAACACTGTATGGTATTTGATACTTTATAGCAAAGGATAATGCAAGGTAAAGTCATAGTAAATTTGGTAAGGCAAAGAACGTGGTAAGTCACTGTTTTTTCGAAATGAAGTTTGAAGGTGTTATTAAATTCTCCATGGAAAGCACTATCATTTAGAAGTGTGAAACAGTGAAATATACAATTTCGTCATAGGTTTACTTATATCTAAAGATTAGCGGTAAGGAAGTATGGATGTTTAAAAGAGCATTTTAAAGGTTGTGACTTGCCTAGTTTTTTCCTGTACTCTTCGTGTGTCTACGTTAGTAAAACATACAGTAATTACGATAACTATAAGAACAATCCAGTAAAACTGCTAGTATTCTCAGTGTTGGATTGACAGACAAACTATTTACTGATGACTTTATAATGATAGCAATTTCTCATCCCACAAGGACAATTCTAATAGTACACTAGTATGTATGACCTTCAGACGAAAGTTTAAAGCAAATAACAATACTATGTTATAAAATTAACAATTTATTTGCATACTCTATGCTTTTATACGGTGTACGGTAAATCGTCACAATTTTTTTTTGTCACGGATATAATTCGTCATACGTTATGCATTTGTAACGGGTCTAATTAGTCACACAATAAGTATTTGTAATAGGTATAATTCGTCACAAATTAAGTATATGTAACAGATATTGTTGACTAACATACGGTCTAATTTTGATTAGTTTCTAAAAGTCTCTGGTGGCGCTGGATTTTATGTCTAAAGGGAATTTAGAATTACACACGTGGTAAAATAGTGAATACAAGTTTATTGTAACTGAACTAACATACTGATATTAGGATCAAAGCCTAACTATCATCTTGAGGAACTTCCTCGTGTTGCTAACCAAGGGGGGGGGGCCTCAAGGCGTTCCAAAGCCTCGGAGGTAAAGACAACCGCCACTTACGACCGCTGAGCATACAGTGAGGACGAGGTAACGGAAGCTAGCAAGACCATACACAAACAGCAATGACAACACTACAAGAAGCAATACTGCCAACACTACAAATCTAGCTGCTGTAATCATGCTCCCCTACCGGAGACATGATGAACTATATCGACTACGTTGATGTAGACAATACTTGCAGACGACAGAAGTCTGCCGAGCTGATAGACGAAAACGACGTATGTCGCAACAGATATAATTCGGGAATATTGCAATTCGTCACATGCTTTTAATTTTTCAATTACCTGCGGTTTCTTTAATTTCTAATGAACTATGGATAAGGAGTAATATATTTAGGGCCTATAGTGAATTATAGAAGAAGAAGAAATAAGATTTACAACCACAGAGAGGAAAGACATGAGGTAGTTTTCAGGGGATATAGAAATTTTGTCATGGAATTTCGGCCAGTAGTCCTATGCCTACCTAGCTTCGTGAGGAACTTTGGTAGCTACAATAAGTAGTAGGTCGAGGTTGAGTAAACCAGCTGTAACGGCTGCCGGACCCTACATACTGACCCCAAGTCACTTTTATACTGGCTATATGATCGTCCATCTCTTGATTAACACGTGATGTGAGGTCAGCAGTCGGTTGTAGGTCAAGGACCTTCTAGTTCTGTAGCGCCATGTAGTATATGTATACAAAACATAAAAAATTAACAGAATGCCTCTCCGAACTACGCTCAGAATGTAGTCTGCCGTCACTATTTCTCGTGATGGAAATTTAGTCATCAAAGAACATTTTTTCCATTCTTTTAAGATGCCCAAAAATCTCAATTTTCGTTCTTCAATTACTTCAAGAATATTCCTGTCCACTTTCATGATCTAATTCTTTGGGTACTACTTTTATCTATTCTTGGGTTTTTTTTGCAGCTCAACGTCAACAGTCCATTTTTACAGCCAATAATTTACTTGCATGTGGCCTGTCTAATTATATAATAATAATAATAATAATAATAATAATAATAATAATAATAATAATAATAATAATAATAATAAGAAGAAGGTTGGGCTCTTATATAAATTTTAATTCTGCATTAATTAGGCTACCGTATTAAAACTAAATATACCTATAAAATGTATTGCCAATATTTCTGATATAAGATTTGTATATGTGTTTTGAAAGTGGATAAAAAAGAAAGAACGTAAATTAAATGAAGTACACAATTTTATATTATGTATAAATAAGTATACATTTTATTTATGAATTAATAGCTATATCACACGATAAGAGAAGCTGACATGTAGAAG
The DNA here is from genome assembly GCA_030220185.1 of Diploptera punctata. Taxonomy (NCBI): domain Eukaryota; kingdom Metazoa; phylum Arthropoda; class Insecta; order Blattodea; family Blaberidae; genus Diploptera; species Diploptera punctata. The sequence continues at coordinate 1,145,171 of JASPKZ010010273.1, forward strand.
AACGTGATCACGGATAAAATCTTGAAAGCGTAAATTAGAAAAGACCGTTAGACTAAGTTATAGACCTAAAAGAAATCAAAGAGAGAGAACAAAATACATGGAACTGAATTGCTATAGGAAACATATGAAGACATTCTACTGTACAAAGAAAATCAATTATAGTATGATCGAGAATCGAATCCGTGATATCAGGGCTATTAGATAGACTTGTTACTTGATACATGGTGACTTTTTTTAAGTATAGAAATTAAACTTTACTGCAATTCTGAGTTGTATAGGGATATTAACTTGTAAGTGATGGTTTTGTTAGTTTTGGGAAATCTTGAATTCGGATTCTAGGACAAACTAATATGATTGGTGATCTTCCGTGTTGTGTCAAGGCATTCCGGATTTAATTTCCATCAATGCTATCCATTTCAATAATAGAACTTAGAGAACAGCGAACTTATAGAAGACATAACACTAAACACAATACGAGAAATGGATATAATGTTATACATTTCAGTCTACGTCCTCGTAAGATGTGATATAACTTGGTTTGTTAGAAGAATATTAAAAAAATGAAATAAAGATTAAACTAGAAATGCCAGTAATACAATCGGATTAACATTTACCGACTTTTTATAAACAATTTTAATATTTATGTTCCCCACATGGACAGAACTAACGATACTAGGCTTATTAAAGCAGCAAAGAACCTACGTCCTAGAGAAAAAAGAGAAGTGGGCAGACTCCTCAAGATATGGAATGAGTTGTAATCATAATTGACACAGTGTGTGTAAATAAACAGGCTTATGCCTATAGAAAATATGAAGAAAATCTCGAAATCTACCGATATGGTCTCGGGAAAACATAGCAGGGGACCCGAGTTCGATACCCAGTCGGGACAAGTTACTTGCATGGTGTTTTTTGGGATTTTTCTTAATTTGTAAGACATGCCAGGGAACGTTAAGGCCCAAATGGTCCCTCAACATCATCTGGGCATCACAATCATGCAAATAATATTCGCCTTTTTTTTCAGTATAAATGAATGAGTGAATGGCGTGTCTTGTCTTAAATATTCGTGTTGTCTCGGAGATGGCCCTGGCATGAGCTGACCACTCAACCAGTCCATGTCCTTATGTGATCTGGAGTTAATCATCCTCTCCCGATCATATTGTCTCCCTGTAAGGCCTGGATAGCTTGGGGGCATATAAAAATGACTTTAAAGGGAAGGTTAAACCAAGGTAAAGAGAGTACTTGACTAGAAGAAGATAAAGCAGATTTTTTTTGCGATGACAAACAATTTAAGATGACTTGTCGGTTATTTTTATGAGGTAAAAGCAATGTCTTCAGGTTGAGGAATGACTTTCTCTGCTTGACAGTGAACGGTCTCCCGGAAGCAATAAAGTGGAAGTACCATCACTCAAAGGTCTACACAGCATTGCATGCAAAATATACTTATGTAACACCATTAAGTTACCTTCAGCATGGGAACTGCATTTCTTACGACTTCCTTATCACATGTCAGTGATATACAAATGATGTATATGTGGACTGAAATCTTTATTAACTCACGCAACTCTTCTCTTAATATACCGACATTGAACTGAAATGTAGATAAACTTTTCAAGGAACTGTAAATTGCAGCATTTTATAACTGACTTTACTGTGATCTATGAAATATTGCCTTCTTCTTAGCAGATGTACACTACGAACAATTATCATTCTTTACAAGGGAAGTTTAGTTACGTAGCTATGCGTGCTGGAAGCTCTATGATTACAATCAACACTTAAATCTTAATTCAGATACAGCTCTTCATGTTAAACGTGTTGAAAACTTATTTGGTATTGTTAATATTAAGCAATAATGACGCTTGATTTAAGAACTATGCGGGTCCATAAACCAAGGTATCAGTGAAAAGGAAAACGGGAATATCATGGTAGGGTGTAAAAATGTTCTATATCTAGAAAGAATTGCATAGAAGCGTTAATTAATTATATTGAAATTACTCAGCAGACGCTTTGTGTGCTTACATTTATTTTTTTGCTCCTAACTCTGCTCTACTAACAACCCGTAGGTTCATGGCCATGCGGACATAAGCTCGCCATAAATCCCTATCTTCAGATAATGTTTTCCAATCATCCCCTGTATAATCTACTGCCCTCAAATCATGGATAATGTCATTTTCCCACCTCATTCATGGTCTACCAATAGGGCGTTTTCCCTTTGGGTTTCGTACAAGAAGCTTCCATGCACCTCTTTCATTCCCCATTCGTGCCACATGTCCTACCCATCGCAATCTACGAGACTCGACTCTTCTTATAGTGGATTGCAGGCTTTTACGGCCGGTAATCATAATGTTAAAATATTCTGGGCTATGTGGCCGTGGTCTATAACTGGCGTTTCTTTCAGACGTTTCTCCCTCAACTGCGGAGGGCATCTTCAGTGGTGAGTACTTCTAGGTGGTGTTACCTTGTCGTAGACTTTTTCTTATTATATCTGGCTTCTTATACATACCATGTAGCTCATTACATAGTTTTCTCCATTCACCTGTCTGTTCATCTCTTTTTTGGCTCAAATATTTTTCCTAAAAACTTTATTCTCAAATACTCGTAATCTTCTTTCCTCCCTTAAGGGAAAAATAAGAGTCCATGTTTCGAATCTATATAATATAGCCTAACTGGGAGAATAACATTTTAATATATTTTCAGTAGCCTATAACGATTTTTTGAAAGAAGTTGGGGCGACAAGAGTCCCTGTAATGCATAATAGCATGCATTTCCAGAATTGAGCCTATGTTTAATTTCTTTGTACACCTCGTTCCTATTTGTGATTATTGTCCCTAGGTATTCTGAATTCAGCCACTTCTTCAAAATTTCCCCTATTTGTCATTAGTTGTCCATTTCCATTATATGCCTATAATGCATTTCTACGTGTGAACATACACCGGTATTTAGTTTTGTCTCTTAAAAAACTTTTAATACGTCTTATCATTTCACTTAAAAAAATAGTATCATCAGGTACTGTATTTGCACGACTGGAGGGCCACAGTACATGTCCTACTGTACATTATAGCCTATTATGTTTAACGCCGGCTATCGTACAATTTCTCAGATGTAAGAGAGCTTTAGGTTCATCAGTTATTTTTATATCGGCTATTAGGGCAAATTTTATTGCTGGGTGTGTTTTTGAAGCCATTTCATTGATGCACCATGCATTATACAACGATTTGTTTGATATAGTCAAGTGTAAAATGGGCTGCTCCTGGACTATGTACTTTTTTGATCGTCCTCAGACCGACTCGGTATTAACGTGCATGAAAAAAAAAACGCTTTTATTATGACGTGATATATTCACCGACCTATAAAATGTAACCTGTTTTAATAGCTTGTTTCAAGTTACTGAAGCAGAGAATATATCAACAATGAATTTTACAAGTTGTTTAAATTAGATACTAATTATGATGAAGTCAGGTGTGCGAAGATAGCTTACTAACATCGCGAGAGTATAAATGCAAATAAATTGCATGCTAGAAACCTTAAATTCGTTTTTTTAAACAGATTATTTTAATTACGAGAAATTATATTTAGCCTAATTAATTGTAGAAATATACTTTTCCTTGAAATATATAATTAAGAAATAATTATTATGCAGATTTCGATGTTGAACTGCATGTGATCTTTTGGCCTATATTTAACATTGAAAAATATGATCTGTAGAACACGTGGAAGGGTTGGAAGAATTCAGAAATAAATAATGAATTTTAGATGGAAACATCTATATGGAGGACAAGTCGCAAATGGGAGGGTAAAAATCAAAATCGATTTGAAGAGGTAGAATACAAGGTTTGATGCTAATGTAATGAATAAACATCTTTAGGAAATAACTAATTGCAGTTGTGGGCTTATGTGAAAGCCTGTAATGAACTTCTTGGATAATTTAATATTATGACAAAGTTGCATTGCAAGAAAAATAATTATATAAATTTGATTGCGTTAGATCTATAAGTGTAAATGTTCTTGAAATCGGATATACAATGAAATCATAACCCGTTGTCATACGTTTGGACATAATGGAATGTATTGAAGTTGCAAGGATGATACTTAAGACCTAAGCTGAATCATTGTGAATGAAGAAATTGAAATTAGCAGTTTGAATAAAATAGTATGTGATATGTTGGAAAGGGCAGAATAAAATGCAGACATTGTCTAGAGGGGTGACAGAGGGGGTTGCGACAAGTGCGGTTATGAAACTTGCCTCGGGGCGACCTCCACCACAACTGTCACCAGGAACAGAAAGGAACTGATAAAACTCACCCCAGCAGTAGCATTGATTTTTTGTATGTGAGAGATTTAGGATAAAGAGAGGAGGGTGGTGTGGCACAAATTGTGTTACACCGCACCCCTTCATATATATACACACACCCCCGAAATGAGATAACGCGGTCTAGAGGTGGCGACCACAAGGGGAGGGGGATGCATCACCCTTCTCTTTCACTTCCTAGTCTCTGAAACATAATACACTTCGTTACCCCCATCAAAAATTTGCACAATGCAAGTTTTTTGTTGTTGTACGAGAGGCAGGGTTGAAAAAACAAGGGAAGAACTTTATTGTGTACAGAGTATTAAATATCGAAAAAAAAGTATTAGAAGCTGATTATTGTTGTTTTTGACTGATATTTCAACAAATCGAATTGGCAATTCGGTACGAGAGAAAGGTTAGTTGAATAATATCAAACCATACAGTCGTAGTTCAAAAGACTTTATACCATAATCAAATTTGAAATTTTAGACTTCGGTAAGCAAGTTTTTAGAGTCTGCATAATTAATTAATAAATGTTTTATTATCATTTCCGACATTGAATGTCATGTACCAGTAAAGTTACAGCAAACGACTGAGAATCCTGGACTATAAGAAAATCCAGCCACAACTGAAATATGGGAGCAGAACATATGGATGTAAAATTCTTAATAATCTAGGCTTTGTAAAAACACAATATTGTGATCACTACCACGCTAAACTTTGATAATAATAAAAAAACGACGTCGACTTGAAATATCAATGGATACATTATTAGACTATTATATTGAGTGTGGCTAAGAACTTAATGGTGGAGAAGCAGGAGGAGGAGGAGAAGAAGAAGAAAAAAACACTACCAGTAACCATTCTTGTTCGTTGCATCCATTGACTAAGCTTGGTAAAACGTTAAATGGCTAATCGTCTACTATGGATTTAATGTGGGGAACGCCATTCAGTTAGTGTTTATCGAATTCAAAGTATATCTTTAGATTCTGACTATAATCAGGAATAAAAATTGACAATTCTACTTTTCACTGAGGAACGAGTATCTACCAATACATAGAACAATCGTCGAGATAATAAAAACACATCATAGGGCTAATAAAAAGTGATGATCTTGAAGAAGATTTCCGGGCTGTAGGCCGTGGTCTCGAGGCTTGAAGTTCCCCGACGTTTCGCCAGAGACTGTGTCTAGCATCCTCAAGGGGAACTTCAAGCCTCGAGACCACAGCCTACAGCCCGGAAATCTTCTTCAAGATCATCATAGCAACTTCGGTCGTGAAAGCCTAAGTCAATACATCAATCTTGGAAACATATTTAGGCTACATTTTTTATTAATAATATTCGATCGTGTACTTGGATCGCTTCGCGTTATCCCAATATAAGGTATTAGGGATGAAGTCTACTCTACGGTGTTATGTAAGTGGTAGATTGTCTTACGGATCCGGCACACTAGGTTCTTGTCTCATGGCTCATATTGGGTTGGGTCCATCGCCACCCTCCAATTTGCTCCTTCTGCCTCTTTTTATTATTCAGACTCGAAATCATGAACCAGCGCCCTGGTTCCCACACTAGATCCCCACAATCACATCTGTGGATGCTAACAAAATTATTTTTCCTAATATGAAATAAAGTGAAGGGTGACATGAAATGAATTAATGAAAAATGAAATGGCATAAAGGGGAGGGAAGGGAGAAGAGAGAATGGTGGGATGAAATTCGGGAAACTGGAGAGTTCCGAGAAAACCCGAAAAATTGTGATATGATCTCAATTGTGGAAGCCACGCGTTAGCGAGAAGATACAGGTTTTAATAAGTATTATTCTAGAATATAGGTAAATTTATAAACATATAATGAAGAAAACATTATAAACAGAACTATATTACGCCTTAGGCCTACGATCCGGCTGCTGACCTAACATCCACATTTGTCAATCGCAGAGGGACTATCATCCAGTCAGTATAGAAGTGAAATGTAATGAAAACACGCCCATCAACGAAATCGAATGTTGAGTACTACCGGTAATTCGGTCCAGGTCGGTGGATTTTTAGGTTCTGAATTTCAGAACAGATCCTAGATGTCAGTATGAGGCGGAACGCTGACCACGGACCACTCAAAATGACATTTATACGAAAACAAGTGTAGCTAAATTAGTACGGTTCAAATTTTTCCCTGTAGGGTAAGAGCGCCTAAATCTCTGTAAAGGGAAAACATGAGCTTACAAAAAAAAAAAAAAATTCACAACAGAAATGGGTTTATCCTACAGATGAAATAATCGAATGGTACAATTGGAGATAAACCAACTAGCAGTTAAAAGTACTAGGTTCTATAGACACTCGTAATTTTAAAAGCTTGCTTTTAATATGCCTACCTGACGTTGAATACACAAGTTATAATTTTATTACGTACCCTACAGATCTAAATTCCCCTCCATGGTATCTTTTCCTTGTCGTGGTGGAGTGGCTTGTGTGCTTAAATGATCCCGAGAGCTATGCCGGTGGTATCATTGCTGCCGATAGGGTTACCCATGCCGGATTGGTCGAAGGTGATAAGCCAGACGAAAAAAGTACCTTGGTCGAAAGAGTGACGACCTTTCACCGTAAAAATACAACCGCCAAGAAATGCGGACATTAAGTTCAACTGGGGTAAAATTTTCCGGAGGTCAAATAGTCCCCCATTCGGTTCTCCGGGCGGGGACTGCTTCAGGGAACCCATGCCAAAGGCTCAAACACAGGGACATGTTCCTAGGAACATGGAATGTTAGGACTTTATACAATAGCGGGGCGCTAGAGGTATTAACCCGTGAATTAGATAAATCATCCTTGGATATAGTTGCTTTACAGATCTAAATTCAACTGAAACATAAATTTGTTGCTAAATCTGAAGAAAAGTCGCCGATATCAGTAAAAAATGGTATATTTTTGTCATATAATCTTCACAGAGTTATAATGCCACTGAAGCTAATATTTCTTTAGCTTAGTTTAATCTCTCATCTTTTCAAACGCCACACACCATTCGGGCCTTACAGTGGCACGACCTGTCGGGAGAAAGATTTTAAACTGTGGATTTTTTACACTCACAAGGACATGGAGGGTTTCCTGGAATGACTTAAGTATATTCAATAATTTTAAAAAATGCAATAAACTTTTTTTTTTAATCTTGAAAGGACTTTTTAGTCGAGATTGAATGGGTGATACATTGACTGAGAAGGCAACAGAAAGCTACTTTGTCTGAAATGAAGATGATACAAGCAATGCTTCTACGGAATACAGAGATGATAAATTGTAATATAAACAAAATTATAGACAACAAGGATTGGGTAGTTAATGATTGGTAAACGCGTTAAGAAACTAAATTTATGATTGTGTAGGCTACATTTTAAATGTAGGACTTGGGGACTAAAGGAAATACAAATGTGCCTTTTTTCCAAATCCAAACCCGATCGCGTTGGATGGAAATTTAAGGGCTTAAAAATTCTGAGTACGACTTCCTTCGGAAAGGAAGTAAAGTTACGGGTCCCGTGTCTTAGAACATCAAGCTTGAAATAAGAGGCATTTGAGGAAACATTTTCGGCCTTTTCACGCACAGATTCAATTATGGCTTTTCCTGTTAAAGGGGTCCATAAAATAAAATAAAACTACTTATTTAATAAAGTTTTTTTTTTTAATATTTGATGTTTATGTCACATGATTACATTTACATAAACATTATACTGTCAAAATACAGCTATTTCATTCAAGAAAAAAAACTTATTTTAGTTGCTGGTACCAGTATCTTTTTTTTTATAAATCGACTTCTTTGTTATAGTGATATTCTTATTACTTAATAACTCACTGACACTAGTGGACCCGGAGGTTCGTGGATGCGTGGACATAGGTCAAGCTCTCCATATATCCCTATCCTGAGCGAAATTTTTTCCAATCATTTTGGCTATATAATTCACATCCCTTAAAGTTTGGTTAATGTTATTTGACCATCGCGGTCAACGAGATTTATTCCTACTACTAGGCCTATTGCATCGGATTTCTCATAAATATGTAACTCACTGTTATGTAGTTTTCTCCATTCACCTGTCTGTTCGCTTCTCTTTGGTCTAAAATTTTGCTAAGCACTCTATTTTCAATTTTTTTTCTCCTTCTTTTAACTGAGTCCGTATTTCGTTTCCATTTAATTGCAAGATTCGCAGTTTTATTTATATTTTAGTTTAACATTTTCTGAGATATGTAGGGAAGATAAACATTTCCGTAATGCATAATAGCATTTGTTTCCCGAATTTAGCCTTTTTTTCTGCAAATCATTCTTGTGTGTAATTATTGTTCCTAGGAATTTGAATTCCACTAATTCCTCAAAATTTCCCTCAATTGTTTTTAAATGTCCATTTTCATTTAATAATGTATTTTAACGTTTTATATAAATAATATTTAAATAATATTTTATATACATGTATATTATAATATATATTATGGAACGTATAAAATGGACTGAGAAAATAAAAAAATAAAGATGTGCTAGACAGAGTGGGTGAAGGAAGAACAATGCTGGAACTCATAAAGAAGAGGAGAAGAAATTGAATTGACCACTGGCTAAGAAGAAACTGCCTGTTGACGGATGCCCTAGAAGGAATGGTCAACGGAAAGAAAGTTAGAGGCAGAAAAAGACATCAGATGATAGACAGTATTAAAAGTAGTTTGTATGCGGATACAAAAGAAGGAAAGCTGAGTTAAGGAAAGAGTGGAGAATGCTGAGTTTGCAGTGAAAGATCTGCTCTTAGCAGAACACTATGTAAGTATGTATATAAATGCATATTAAAATAATACAATAATTATAATAAGTTAAATTATGTGCTGTAATACATAAATAAGAACAGTATTTAATAGGCTTTATATTGATCGATTGTAAAACTGAGATAACATTCGCCCAAGGAACTTAAATTCGAATTTATTTGGATTCGTTGACTGTAGGAAAAATGCAGAAATTTAGGTCACATTTCTCTCTGATTATTGATTTGGCTACCGTATTTACCTTGAAAATCATCTCGTCCATCTACGCTCGATCACATCATTGTTAAACGAAGTAGAGTATGCCTAAGATAACAGGAAATATGGTAAAATACATAATTTAAGAACACATACTATAAAATAGATTATTGTTGGAACTGAAATTACTTTTGACCCTAACAGTTGATTGTTTTATATAGGCCCTATACACACACCCAGGTTGATCATATACCGATATTTTTGTGATGAGGATATCCTAAGGAAAGGTGGTGTATGTGTACCATGTTGCCGGGATGCTGAAGGAGGGTGTATGAGGAGGAGGAGGAGGTCAACTCTCCTACATTCCGTCATGCATATTCAATTGAGCGTGGCTCAGTCCGAGCTCTGTACACATTGCTGCACGCAACAACGGCTTAAGTACATTCAAATAATCGGGACAACTCGACATTTTTTAAAAGATTAATTAATATTAGCATAATTTGTTAAGTAATTATGTATTCAGAATAGAAATACAAACACAGTTTACTGTATTATATAATATGAAATATTTTTATCAAACCGTACAAATATTATGTCCCTTGGCGCAGAGCTATGAGACTTGCACTAGTTTGGGTTTCCATGGGGGAAGAAATTTCCTCATGGAATTTCGACCGGGACAGGTCCCATCCAGCATCCTGAGACAATTGCGTAGGTATAATGAGTAGCGGCTCCAGGTTTAGAAAATCAGCTGTAACGGCTGGGGGACCCGGCATACTGATCACCTCTCACATCTGTACTGGCTGGATGACCTTCTACAGCTGTGATTAACACATGTGGATGCGAGGCCAGCTGCAGGCTGGTAGGCCAAGGGCCTTCAGGCCTGTCGCGCCATGGAGTTAATTTTTTTAGCAAACATATTATAAACAGTTAAATGTTTGATCTTAAAGTGGGTCAAGAATTCCCGACCCTAACCTCATGTCACTTTTTTATAGATCAACTTGTAACAGAGTTACAGTAGGCCTATTAATGTGTGTACAAAATAAGCCTACATATTTTCTAAAAATATATTTTTATGACCCTATTTGTATTAATAGCACCTAAGAATGAACATTAAAAAAAAAGGATCTTCATTTAATTAATGAATGACAATATTGTATTAGTTTTATAGTATTGATGATTACATAACATATCACCTGCTAGTCCAATCCGTACCTTCACACACTGAAGGGTCATTATCTATATGAGGTTGATAGTGGAATACACAATACCTGGCGTCATTAAGCTACGTTTACTCGTCATTACACAATTTTCTAGTGCGCTCTGGACAAGAAATCGGAACGGTGCGGTGTGATGAAAATACTGAATGCATCAGAATTATACATTTAAAGGATGTTATAAGTAGTGCGTCTGCCTCGGTGGTCTACTGGTTATGTTCTTTGTCTCTAAATCACAAGGGTCGCGGGTTCGAACCCGGCCGGAGTGGGTGGATTTTTTAGGATGGAAAAATCCAAGGGAAAAATCCTCCGGGAGGAACTTTTAGAGCTGTGTATCTCGAGTCTGAAGATTTTCGAGCTCAAAAAAACCCTCAAGCCTAAATTAGTGCCTCTGAGCAAAGTTTAATCGACTTTCTCCATCCATGTAATACCTTAGATGCCTACTAGATGCCTCATTAAGACGATGTGCTGACCACATGTCACTCACTGACAGCTGTAGGGAAATGTGCGTAACTAAATTAGCTTGAGCAAGAAACTTTTGCTAGGGGAGCACCCACATCTCCAAGAGAGACAAATGGACATGAGTAGGGATATACAGTGCGATCAGTATAGCACTGGACAGCAGACGCGGGGATTTCAGTATACACGTTGACGCACTGGCGGCGGGGAACGGACAGCGTAGGATCGCGGTGATACAACCACACACATTTTCGTAACTATTTTACAAATTGTCGTACTTACCAACTTTATTGAAGCAGCTGCTGGAACTGTTCACCTTCGTTGTCCATAAATTTGTGACACCTCTTTATGAAATTTGTTGTACATATTATGGTCTGTTGAACGTGACGGAATTTTTACACCCGGGAAACGTGTTTCAAAAAGCTTTGTACTTGGCTGAAAGACTGAGTTAACAAATATTGATCGTAAATAAATAAACGTTGTTCAGTAGAAAAATCATTAACCATTATACAGTTTACACTTTACACTTATACACACGTCATTCAGCTTACACTTATACACGCCTGTTTTATAATATACAAATTTAAAAATTGAAATAACTTATACACACGTAATTCAGTTCGCAAGGAAAAGCGACCGAGCACCTTATCTACTCGAAGTACACAATCTGACTGTGGCCGTGAATGCGTGGGATGTACTCGTATACTGCTGAGTCACATTTCAAGTCCAGTGTCTGTACGCGTAAAGCCTTCGTCATCGCACAGCACAAACCCGCGTCTGCTGTCCAATCTATACTGATCTCACTGTACATATATACACACATACATACAAACATACATACATAACATAACATAGGTAGTATAGAGTGTCGCACGAGTCGTTACATTTTTATATAATCGCATTTAAATTATAATATTATTAATATTTAATATGTAAACCAATTGTGTATAAGTTAAAGTTTAAGTAAGACATTTCTTGTAATCAGTCTGTCATCTTCTTGCAGTAAAACAATAGGCCCTACATGCAGTGAATGTCGTACTCTTTAATAGCAAGTCTACTGTGTCTCTATGGGTTATTAAATCCTCTTTTCACAGAAACAATAATCTATAGGCCCCTTAGTGGAGCGTTCGTGGGTGTAAGCATAATTTTATTATCAAGTAGGTCCATAATATCTTATTCTATATTTTAATTACGTATAATATAGTTCAGCTTAGAACGTACAATAAACCCAAACATTTGTTAGTTCTACGGTACATTACACAAATAAGTGAGCATGCTGCATTTGTAAAATATGCCCCAGTAATAATAATAATAATAATAATAATAATAATAATAATAATAATAATTTTTTTATTTAGGAATATTCCACAATACAGTGTTTCTCCTTCAACTCAAAGTGATATAATAATAATAATAATAATAATAATAATAATAATAATAATAATAATCCAACAAATTTGCTCAGATGGTAACTTATGAGATTCAGGACGTCTTGAGTTAGGACTCCGGTGCTGAACAACCTATTTTTTTTTTCATTTATCAGTCCCTACATGCTGGATTGGAATTTCATTACCATGATTCATTTTACCATTAATTATTATCATAAGTAAGGCCACGATGATTTCCAAATTATCGATAAATTCACGACTCACGAAGTGAGGAGTTAATTTATCTAGAGCATTTGGAAATCAAGAATGGCATTTATTAAGACTATTTAACGAATACAATTAAGCTGTTTACTCACAAATCATTATTTAAATATAGTTATTTTAAACTATTTATATACTTAATGTAAATAGCGATGTTTCAAAACAAATGAGAAACGTTATGTTTCACTTGTTTATCACTGTAACCAGATCATATTATTTATTGACAAAGGATCGCAATATTGTAAGAATGCACCCTAGTGGAGAAAAAATTAAACACATCAGACTGTATATTAATTAATTTCTGATATCCTATGATGTAAATATGTCAATTATATTTTTCTGGAGCGTTATTATCTAGGAAAAAATACGTTTAAGAAAGTGTAAACAGTGGTTTCTTTTTTAGTGGTATAATCAATTGCTACAAATGTTTTTTATATTATCTCCCGCAACCGCGATAAGGTTACATTAGTGCACTATATACTTATACACAATCTGGTAGCTACATGTAGTCGCTGCAAAATAATGCTATGACCTATTCGGAATGTTAAAAATGAGAAGCTTAATTTTACAGTGATAAAATTAAACTGATAAAATCGAAGTAAAAAAGACTGTGATTGCTTGTAAATAAAAAATCATTGATATGTGATTGGTTATTGACTCGTATTTGGGGCATGAGTTAAATAGTCTTTGTAAGAAATTTAAAACTCAACATAAATTGTATCTGTATAAGACGTAAGTACTGACAACAGTAGTCATACATAGCCAGCGTTACTGGTACATCTAGGCGCGATATGACTAAATGTATTCAATAATCTTAATAATAAAATTAAAATTAATACTCATACAATTAAAATTATTAATAATAATAATAATAATTATTATTATTATTATTAGTAGTAGTAGTAGTAGTAGTATTAGTCATTCAAAATATCTCTGCAGGCGGAAGAATTACGAAGCTCTGTTTGTTGCTGCACGTGACATCACATAAGGCAGTGTACACTGTCAGCGTCCCACGTCCCATTCCCCGTTGCACTCGTAGATAGCAGTGTCACGTGTTCTATTTCTGCATAAACACGACTGCAGTGCCCTCCGTCAACAACTGCGCTTACTCCTTAAACGGGTAATAGTAGTACACGGCTCGGTCATTCCATGTGGGTTTTGTGGACGAAACGGGGCTTGGGCTGGTTTTTCTCGGGGTTTTCTCCCGTTTCCCCTGCCATAAATTCATTCCACCATATCTCCATATTCATTTCATCCATTTCGTTTCATTCCGTTCATCTGCCCCAATGATGTTGCGTCAAGCGTGGTCGGCGGACACCTTTGTCGTTCACAGACCTCTATATAGGGGGCCTCATCTCATCTAATCCGTCGACCCGACCCTGAGTTGGACACGAGTTGTAGATATTTATATAATTATTAGTACATGTAGACGAAATAATGGTAGGAAAAAAAAAACGTTTTAACCATTTCACATGTGTCTATAATAGCCTAAAATTTCACTTGCTTGAAAAAAAAGTGTTAATTGTTACATATACAGTTAAACTTGTTTAATCCGGAACGTGAATAATGAGGAAATCTGTCCAATGTGAACAAATTTCTTGGTCCCGGGGAAATACTAGTAATTTTACGTGTATTTATTTTGCATAAAACGGAATCTGTCCAACGCGGAAACGGAAGAATATTTCTACACAATTCATGAAAAAATGTTTTATAAAGCGGAAAAGCAGAGAAATAAATTAGTTTCCACTTCACTGAATTCCGGTTAGGCAAAAAAAAAGAATGATTCCTGCCACCGAGGGATGTAGAGATTCTACCTGTACCTGAAATTTTATATCGGCCTCACTGCACACCTGTTATGCGAAATACAGATACCTGTCTTACAAATAACTATTGCACTGTAAAATCTTAAATTGGTTTTAAGTTCATAGACCGATCTTTCACAGGTAGCGTTCGGAATTTACGAAATAAAGATGGCTAAAACGTATGTATCATTGTCATGAAACGAAAAAGTGAAACCGATTGAAGATAAATCTCCAAATTTCCGGACCGATGCTCCAAAGTCAAGCTCTAGCTGTTGCTAAATCCCTAGGGAATAACGATTTCGAGACATATTTAGATTGGCTGGACAGTTTTAAAAGACGGCACAATGTAGTGTGGAATCTAATTTGCGGAGAATCAAAGGATGTGAACGAAAGTATAGTTGGCGAGAAAAAACTGAAACTGACCATAAGTTATTTTAATTTCAGTATACGCACCTAAGAGACATTTTTAACGCTGACGAAACGGGATTTTTTTTTTTTGCACGTTACCGTCGAAGTCGCTCATACATACTATAATTCACTTTTCAACGGCAGCGGAATTACAATTATTCCGAGGTACGTAAAAAGTCATATACGGTGCTCTATAATCTAAGATTATTAATAAGTTTCGGTTTTCTTATAATGCGGAATTTTGTATAATGTGGGAAAAAAAAGGTCCCATGCGATTCCGCTTTGAGCAAGTTTTACTGTAACATATAGAGAGAAAGAAAGAAAGAAAGAGAGAGAGAGAGAGAGAGTGAGTAAGTGTGTGTGTGTGTGTGTGTGTGTGTGTGTGTGTGAGAGAGAGAGAGAGAGAGAGAGTGAGTGTGTGTGTATATGCGAGAGAGAGAGAGAGAGAGAGAGAGAGAGAGAGAGAGTGTGTGAGAGTGTGTGTGTGTGTGTGTGTGTGTGAGAGAGTGAGAGAGAGTGTGTGTGTGTGTGTGTGTGTGAGAGAGAGTGAGAGTGAAAGAGAGAGAGAGTGTGAGAGATTGGAAAAGGGGGGGGGCGAGATCCATTCTGTAAGTGCAGATGTGCATATACGGCGATGTTTACTTTGACATGATTCCACTGGAATAATTGAACTGGTATTAACACCCGATGGAAAGATGGCGCTCGCACGATGGAATACGAAACAAGAACATGCTGCTGTATTGCATTGCAAATTTAATAAAGCGAAGGGATTTGTATAAAACCGTGAGGGTCGATCATTTCTCATTTCATGCAATACTGAATCTTCTGCCCGGTCAATATACAAGCCACACATATAAATTCCATCCGCATTGTGAGAAAATCTCTTCCATTTAGTTGAAGTGTCAGATGTCCAAACTTATAAACAACCATTTTGTTGTTTTATCGTAAATACAAATTGAAATGTTTGGCTAAAATTACTTCTGGCAACAGACATCCACAGACATTTGGACTCGGGTTTCTGAACACCCACTCAACCCAGGGAAAATATTTTTTTCATTAACTATAATCATCATCATCCTTCACATATTAGGTGTTTGCCTCTTCCGATCTCACATCTGTTCAGCCCAGCGCTTTCTTGGTGTTCCTTCATTAAATACAATAAGAGTTATTTCATTTCCTTATCGAGTCCTCGTGGGGAAAGAATTATTCTTGTGGAATTTCGGTCAGTATAGAACTGATGACCACCTAGCCTTGTGAGGGATTAGAGTAGGTACAAGAAGTAGCTGTCCCGCGCCGTAGCTGAGCGGTTAAGGTAGGAAGCTTTGGCGCAGAGCTACGGGACTTGCGCTGGTTCGAGTCTCCATGGGGGAAGAAATTTTCTCATGGTATTTCGGCCAGTATGGGACCGGTGCCCACCCAGCATCTTGAGGCAATTGGGTAACCACAATAAGTAGCGGCTCCAGGTTGAGGAACCAGCTATAACAGCTGGGGGACTCGACATGCTAACCACATGTCACCCCTACACTGGCTGTTGATCATCTACTTCTGTGATTGACACATGTGGATGTGAAGGGCCAGCAGCCGGCTGGTAAAAGGGCAACCGCTGACAAGTGGAAAGACCCTCAATCGGATCGGACAAGAAGTAGCAGCTCCTGTTAGAAAAAAGCTACAACTGCCGGGTGACTCGACATGCTGACCATATGTTACACCCTACAATTGACTGGATGATTGCCCACTTCTGTGATTAACATACGTGGATGTGAAATGATCAGCTGGCTGATAGGTCAAAGGTCTTCTGGGCCTGTCGCGCCACGGACACAAAGACACTATCGAAAAAATGACTACATAGCCTATAGCTGAAGATAATTGTAATTTGATTTTTACATTATCGCTGCTTATAAACAATTTTCATAATAGGCATATTATTAAAATGTTCGGAAATCCTCATTAATTTCAGATCGTTTTTGTTAAATTTATATTATTTATATTCTTTTCAGTCCATCTTTCCTATATTTTTATTCAGGTTGTTATAGGGTCTACACTGTTTTTTCCACTAATATTTGAACTTGAAAAAACTGATTATTATTAATATTAATTTGATATTAATATGTTGAATATTATTAATTTATTTCACACGAAAATGAATAAAATTATTCACAGTTGTAGAATCACGGCCGGAAATGAATGATATTAGAAGATTTCGGGCTTTAAGACAGAGGTTCAAACGTTTCTCCCTCTGCTAAAAAGGGTATCTTCAGTTGCGAATTCTTCTAGGTTATGTTCCCTGGGGAAAACACCAGTTACGTGCCACGGCCTTAAAGCCCGAAATCTTCAGGTATCAAAACTATTCATAATTTTATGGCACGGTTATTGACATTTTCAATTAAAAGATAATTGTATAATCATAGCCGCTGGCACAACTTCTAGCCAGATTTTCTTTGTTCTCCTATCTTCCTTCTTTCCATTGGAGTCCATAAGTTTAGGCAATCTTTATTCTGGCTTTCTTTTGACATGGATATACCACTGTAATCTTTTCTTTTCCATAATGTCTATGATGTCCGGCACCTCTTGTACACTCATAATTTCCAATATTTCTTTATTTCGTATTCTATCCATTCTAGATTTTCCAGCTGATCTTAAAACATCAATTTCTGTACTTAAAATTCTTTTAATTTCTCTGGCAGGATTACATATCGATTTAATAATAATAATAATAATAATAATAATAATAATAATAATAATAATAATAATAATAATAAATAATAATAATAATACTTATTTAGCTGCATAGTTTAGAATTACAATATGGATGAAACAAATTACCCATAAAACCGAGTTTATAATAGGGCCCTATATAGTATAATGTTATGGTTGGTAAGTGCGGCTGGCATCCCTTTGATTACAGGATCGATTCCCGAATATACATTGGATTTTGTTCGGTACAGGGTCTGGAACAGGGTTAATTCAACCTCGTAAGGACAACTGAGTTGCTATTTGATATGAAGAATAGGAAAATCTGGATAAGAAAACTGATAGTATAGTTCAGAAATTGTGCCACACTACCACATAACTTCCTGCACTGCCTTCTGATAGCTTTTTACAGCACCATTTCAATCGTTTATGCCACTCCGGAGCTGTTATGATATAAATATTTATTTATGTTTTATTTATAGTAGACCTATGTATTAGTGGAGGTGGTCAGACATAGGGTCTATTCTTATAATTATCTTTTTTTTTGTTTAAAGAGTTTTGAGAAATTATAGGAATCACACCACTTTTGGAGAGAAAAATAAATCGTGAGGACAACTATGTGTTTTGGGTTCAAACGTTTATAACTAAATGAATCCATTGTCTTGAAGTAAAGCAGTGCGTATGTTTTGGATTTAATGTACATCGCCATGTCTGTTGTACAGTTTTATAAAGTAAGAACTTTATGCTAATTCGGCATGGACAGTAAAACTCTACGGGTGAGGAAATTTCTTTTGTTCTCTAAAATTGAAGTCAGACATAACCGCTCATGACACTTGAAAAAATATTTAAAGGTCATCAATGAATTTATATTCTCTCAAATTATACCCGCTGAAACACGTGGAACTATCACAGGTAAATAATTCCCTAGTAAACCTGCAAAGCATACCATGAAAATGCTATGATTGCAGTGAAAGACCTGCCCTAGGGCAGAACATTATAGAATACAATCACAGGTAATTATTTTTAAGGCACCTCCTACCTTGTGAACTACTTCATTATAATTGCAATTCTATAATCCCTGTAGTATAAATGAAAATATAATTCTCACGTATTATCCAGTAATTTACTTTTTATACGAACTATGTTATTTTTATTTTCTTTTTGCAAATGCCCCAGGTTGTTTTTCGACATTCCTGGTGTCCTCTCCTGGCTTGGCGTACTTGTAACCCACTTCTGAGGTTGGGGCGCCTGGAAGGCGGGGTTATGTTGCCCCGATGATATGACGGGTGATGATGATAGTGGTGCGCCAGGAGAGTCCCTAATCCTAAGTTTAATCTAAGATGAATATGAATGATGATGATTGCGTTGGCCATATGATTTCGGTGACCGTTTGGGCTTTATAAGTTTTCCTGACATTTGTCTTATAGGTGAGGAAAGACCCCGATAAAAACCTCATCCAGAAAAACTGTCCCAACTGGTGATCGAACTCGGGCCCGCTGCGTGACAAGGCAGCACGCTACCTCGAGACCACAGCGGTGGACTTATCATCATCAACAACAAGGATTAACCCCAAGGGCCTGTTCCGATCTCATTATAGGTCGAACTGGCCCTTCCATCTCTTCAATGGTCTTCCCAACAATCTTCTCCCTTTTGGTTTATAATTATACATTCTTCTTGGTATGCGCTGTGCATTCATTCGTAATACGTGCTGAAGGTAAGCATTTTGATAGTATTTTGCGGTGGACCTATTTTCATATATTAAGGAAGATATATGGACCTACATGTGAGGATGAACTTTGGAGAATTAAAATGGACGACTTATGTAGATTATTTAATTCATTAGAAATAGTAGCTACTGTGAAGATGCGTGGATTGGAATGGTTTGGTCACTTTTGAGAATGGAAAACACAAGAATAGTCAAAACATTTTGATTGAGAAACCACAAGGAAGGAGAAAGAGAGGAAGATCAAGATTACAGTTTGATGGATGATGTAAAGAATGACTCGAGATTGATGGGAAGAGGTGAAATAAGGCAATGGATAGACAAGAATGGACATTTGTCTTGAAGGAAGCCAAGGTCAACCCGAAAGGACTGCAGTGCTAAGAAAGAAGGAGAAGAAGAAGAAATTATTATTACGATGTATTGATTCAACATGGTTATTGAACCAAATATTGACCGAGCAGTATAGGGCATATGTCATTATTAAAATCGCGTGTTACATAATTGGTAGCATCAAATTTGCCATTTTTCAAGGCACAGGATCTGTAACTCTCATGGGATATGCATTTAGTTTTGAGAGAGATAGTTCATCTTTACGCGACTCTTGTATTTATACAGACACTGTGGAATATTCAGTTTAAATACTGAAATGTCTTGTTGAGATCTGAAGGGAGATAAAATATATAGTTTTCATTTTACGTAAACCAGCCACGTCGGGTGGACGCCTAACTTTTGGATGAACACTGTCACCCTGCCTGCCGTTATATTGTGAAATCTGTGGGGTGGGGGGTTCCACTTTATAATTCTGTCGAGCGTCCCTTTTCGCTGTTTAATTAGGGGCGGACGCATTACCATATCGCAGCTTGGCCTTTGCAGCTTGCTTTATAAATACCACCACCTCTACCCTTTACCCGAGCAACCCTGTCCATGATGTTACATTTACAGGGTTAAAACAAAATCAATATTGGCAACGGGTGCCACCACAAACCTTACAATCACATATTAGTGCATTCCTGCACATTAGTGCACGCTACACGTTTTAAATTAGTGACCCACTATTTTCATTCTTGTAAAGACATTTAATTACTGCAAGATTAACATTCTTATATTAGCTTTAAACATAACTATTTAATAGAATAAAAATGTAGTGCAGGAAATTAATACATAACCCGCCTAAAATCTTACAGACTTGTGCAATTTAAGATAATCTTGCTATATTATTGATCATCTAAATTAAATTATTAGACAGAAAATACAACAAATAATTTTTATTTCAAACAGATATTTGGATTAAATAAAAATAACATTTATAGAATAGATTATAAATAGAAATAGCATAGCAATCTTAAATTTATTTACGATAGAACAGAATTAGAAGGATCGTCGGAGAGCTTATCTTTGAAATAGAAATGAAGTAGGAACTTCAGTAGTCATATACTGGACTCTGAAAAAGTATTTTCATCTGAGCTAACATGTAATATCGCATATTTTTCGCATTATACAATCTCACAGTCAGTTTACTGTGACTCAAAACTACGGGACTTTCGCTGGTTCGTGTCTCCATAGAGGAAGAAGAATTTCGGCGAGTATGGGACCGGTGCCCACCCAGCATCGTGAGGCATTTAGGTAGCTATAATAAGTAGCGGCTCCATGTTGATAAAATCAGCTATAATGACTGTGTGACCAGACGTACTGACCACATGTCACCCCTATACTGGCAAGATGATCATCTAGCTCTGTGAATAACACATGAGGATGTGAGGACAGCAGCCGGCTGGTTGGTTAAGGGCCTCGTAGGCCTTTCGCGCCAAGGAGTTATTATTAATAAAGTTAATCTTAAATTCCTTAAATTATATTTCAAAATTCTAAATTATAGAAATAACATAGCTTTTTTATAAATGTATTTTTTTTAGTGTCAAATAATAATGTTTCAGGGAAAATATATCGATGAAATTTAAATAGTGTAAACATTAATAAATTAAAATAAACCTTAAAAATATATTTTTATAAACTATTTAAACTACATTAATAATAAAACACACTATAAATGCGCATCAAACTTTTAGAAGAAGTTTCACTTGATTTTTAATTTGACAAAATGTTGGCAGGTGGGAATCTGAACGCCTCTGACCTAAAAATTGCGCACCAACTGTCAATGGAAAATGATGATAATGAAGTCAACTTATCAATATATCCAGATTAATTGACAAAATAGAGAAATCGAGTATTGCGCTTAATGTATTCTTACTGGGAGTGAATTAAGTATCACAACTGACAGATATCACAGGAGCTTTGTGTGTGTTATTTATAACCGATTGAAATGGACTGCCAAAACCTGAAGAATATTTATGGACGTTTGCGAATATGTCATACGGTAGGAGGGTTAAATGAGAGGGAAACCATGCAATCATTGCCGTATCAATTGCTCCCACTGCGCTGTTCTATCTTCGGTAAAGTGCTTTTTGGTTTAAAAGTTAATACTTGTTTATATACATCTATCAAATCTCAATGTCGATTAGAAGTGTCTTCAGCGGACTTGCACTTTGATGGAAAGCTATGATGAGGATTTTTGATGGCATCATGCCAACTCAGTCACCGATAATATCCTGTTTTAAACCAGGACTTAAAAATAAGTTATCCGTTTTTTTAAATATAACAGCAAATCGAACATTCAAGGTATTCTTCATATAACACTGTGCAACAAATTTAAACTTTTTTTCTGTCCTTTAGATGAAACTATGTGATTTTAACTAATTGAGATATGCTGAATTCATTTCTGAAATCCAACATTTTTTATCACCCACCAAATTTCTTTAATTACAATTTGTACATATGTGCATTTGCTATAAATACAAGAAAAAGTTGTCTTCTACTTAACACTTTTTTTCTGTCCTTTAGATTAAATTATGCGATTTTAACTAATTGAGATGTGCTGAATTCAATTTTGAAATCCAAAATTTTCTATCACCAATCAATGTTTTGTAATGACACTTTTAATTGTACAAGTTAGTTATAATGACAAACATACACCAAATTAAAATGTCTTTGTTGATCGTTTGCGCTTATGGACAACTTCTGGGCTATCTCTGATGACTGACCAGCAATATTCACCAAGCATACTTGCACTCCATCTTCCACTGAATTGTTTTTCAAATGCTGATATTTCTTGGTGAAACCTCTTGCCATGTTCATTGCTGACAGCACCAAGGTTTTTTGGAAAGAAGTCCAGATGACAACCCAGAAAATGTAGTTTCAAAGACATATTGCATCCCATAACATGAAAGTAGTGTAATAATTCACTTACAATTACTTCATAGTCCACTGATTTTTTATTCCCAAGGAAGTTCGTGCACAGTGGTTTAAATGCAAGCCAAGCCATTTTCTCCGTTTCCAACAGTTTATTTTTGAAGTCTTCATCCTGGAAGACTGCTCTTATTTGTTGACCAATAAACACTCCTTCCTTAATCTTTGCATCACTTAGATTTGTGATTTTATTTTTGAGATTTTTTGGGTTTTTTATATTTCTTTGGGTTTTCTGAAAAAACGGTACGTGATAGACAAAATCTAATTACAGATTCGTTTTTACCATTATAACGTCTATCTAATATACCTATTTTCATAAAAAGGACAAATTTCGTGTTGCATAGTGTAATTGCTGTTCTCATGAGTACATAGATTGTTATTGCAAGCTAATGTTAATACTGAACTCTAAGACATACTGTATGAATCGATACATTCAATACTGCAGTCACTGGTGGCCCTTCATTGGTCATCATCCTTAGCCAACCGGAAACAGTTAATGTATCCATTATTCATATGAGTATTATTCTTCCACCTAAGCCCAGGCTTCCTAATGGTTTTTTCCCCAAAAATTTCCCAATAAAAATTTTGAAAGCATTTCGGTACCCGCCCATTTAAGTAACACAACTTGGCCACCTAAATATCCTAGGCTTAACGGCCCTGACAATATTAGGATCCATCCATCCATCCATCCATCCATAGTAATTCTGCCCGAGGACAGGTCTTTCACTGCAATCATAGCATTTTCATGCTATGCTTTGCAGCTTTACTAGGGAATTATAGGTGTGGTAGCTTTCCGTTGCTTTCCACACCGGTGAAAGATAATGATGATAATGATAAGGATGGTGATGATGATCGGATGATTTTCGGGGACCGTTGGGCCCTAAGCATCCTGAAATTTGCTTACAGGTGAGAAAAAAAACTGAAAAAAACCTCACCTAGGAGCCTGTCCCGACCGGAACAGCATGCTACCTCGAGATCACAGCGGTGGAATATTAGGATAGTGGTATAAATTATTTAGTTCCCTAATTGTTAGCATTCTCTGTTCTCGATCCTCATGAGACCGAATATTTACCTTAGCATCCTATTTTCGAACAACTTGATTTCTTCCCTTATTCGAGGATATGTTACGCTAGTTTTAGTATGATAACACTCTTTACGTTAATTATCGGTATTATATTGACTATTTAACTCATGCCCCAAATGGGAGTCAATGACCAATCACGTTTCAATGATTTCTGTTTTACAACCAATCAGAGTCGTGTTTCACGAAATATTTATCAGTGTTATAATTACCATATATTAAACAAAGCTCCTCCTTTTTAATATTCTGAACAGGTCTGACCGTTATTTTGCAGTGACTGAGCCTATAAGAAATACGGCTACCAGATTGTATATATAGTGCATACATGTCAACATTTGTAGCATTTATTATACCACCAAAAAAAGAAACCACTGTTTGACTTTCTTAAATGTATTTTTTCCCAGGTAATAATCCAGAAAAATATAATTGTAATATTTACATCATACGACATCAGAAATGAATTAATATACAGATTGATGTTTCATTTTTTCTCCACTAGAGAGCATTCTTACAATATTGCGTTCCTTTGGCAATAAATAGTATGATCTGGTTGCAGTGATAAACAAAAGAAGCAGTAGAAGCGTACCTATCGTTTCTCATTTGTTTTCAAACATCGCCGTTTGCATTAAATATATAAATATTTTGAAATAACTACAGTTAAATAATGATTTGTGAGTAAACAGCTTAATTTTATTCGTTAAATAGTCCTAACAAATGCCACTCTTGATTTCCAAATTCTCTAGATAAATTCACTCCTCACTTCGTGAGTCGTGAATTTATCGATAATTTGGAAATCACTCGTGGCATTACTTATGATAATCACTTGCTTTTCTCTGTATTTTATATTTTCTCATATGTCTTAACTTCTTAAAACAAATCAATTTTCAATCCCCAAACTTGATTTCCTATTACTGGTACTGTATTACATTCTTACATAAGTCAGCAAGACTTGTACTATTTGATATTGAGTTTCTACAAAGGTAACACGCAAAAACTTATAGTGGGACTTACTTTTTTTAAACATGGCCAAAAAATAACAAATTATTATTTTCTAATCATTAATTTATCTGCATATAGATTTCACTTCAATAATATTACTGAAGTTGTTTTTTGCTCTACAGTAGCTGATTACTTGATGATAAGATATATTAATCGGTGTAATAATTTCGCTTCACATAAAAGTACTTTTTAGCCTAAACTTTAACTATTAACAATGATATATAACACTATCACTATTAATATAAGAGTTGCGCACTGCGTATTGTGTAAATAACAATTTTTTTTGTTTAAAAATTAATAAAATTAGAGCTTAAAATTTTCTAAAAAAAGTTAAACTGAACGTATATAAAACGGTTATTCTTCCAGTTATATTACAAAGATGTGAAACTTAGTCTCAGCTGTAAAGGAGGAAAAAAATATGAATATTTAAGAATAAAGTAACTAGCAATTTTTTTGGACAGACTGGTGAATGGAGAATATTACATAGCAGAGAGCGACATTATTTTATGGGAATCCAGATTTAATAAGAATAGTCAAGTCTGTTAATCTGCATCCGACACAAATGGTGAATGGAAAAAGGGCATGGAAAGTCCTTGTAGAAAAACAGAGTGAAAGCGCCCATTAGACAGGCCAAAAATGAGGTGTGAGAACAAATTAACCATGATTTGAGGGATATGAATTACACAGGGAATGAATGGAAAAC
Source organism: Diploptera punctata (assembly GCA_030220185.1). Lineage (NCBI taxonomy): Eukaryota > Metazoa > Arthropoda > Insecta > Blattodea > Blaberidae > Diploptera > Diploptera punctata. The sequence goes on from JASPKZ010010273.1 coordinate 1,170,457, forward strand.
ATTAGCACAGGATTGGGATATATGGAGAACTTATGTCAGCGCGGCCAAGAACCTCCGGATTCGATAGTGCCTATGAGTTAGTTAGATTTTATTACATGTTTAAAGTAAAATATAAGCGTATTTAAGGTTTCCAAAAGGCTTATATGATTCTAAAAGAATCATATTATACTAAATGTGTAGACCTATTTCCCGTCAGGAGGATTGAAAATCAATGAGTGTCTTATAAACAGATGACGTGACATAAAAAAAACACATTACTTAGCTTTCCTTTTTACTGAGCATAGTTAGATTTTCTTTATATATAATTGGGAACTAATGTAAATTTATACTCTTTTCCTGTATTTTTAATCTGTATTTGGTCTTGAAGCACTTTATTTTCGAACCTAAGAAACCTCTTTATCGCCTATTGATTGCTAAGGCTCTGTTGGTAAACTTTACATGGTGAATTTAATGTCTTACATATGCCCTGCTTACATTCATTTCACTGACGCCGGTTTTGGAGGAAATCAGTTTAAGCAAGGGACAAGTCGGAGGTCGAAATGTGCCAAAAGGCCATGTTCTTCAGGTTTGTATGCGTTTCCATGTGAAGTCAGCACTGTCTCAGATGGCGTGTGGAATTCACAAAATGTGATTAGAGTCAGCATTCAGAACAAATTGATACCATCTTTAAATCAATTTTTTACATCCGATTCATTAGTCAGTAATATTTATAGCTCAATCCTTAAATGATAGAATCATGAGTATCTAATTCTACTGTACATAAGTGCGTGAAATTATATTAAAGAAGATGCATAAGTAAAAGTAGCAAACATTTTGAATGTTTCTTTAATTTGAAGAAGAAAACATTATTTACTGAATGGAGATAATTTTTACACGCTTCATATTAGCTTGACCTGTAGCTAAGTAACGGAATCTTTCAACGCGATTTTCACCCACTTCAAATCATTGAATCGACTTGAAACTTTGTATACTTACAAAGGACAATACAATAATTTCATAGTTTTTTTTCTAAAATCCTGGCCAGAATCATCAGAAAATCAAAAAAAGTGTCTGTGTAATTATGTAACGGAATCTTTCAACACGATTTTCACCCACTTTTAATCATTGGATCGACTTGAAACTTTGTATACTTGTAAATGACCAATGACAATACAATACTTTCATAATCAAAATCCTGGCCAGAATCATCAGAAAAAAAGTGTTTGTGTAATTATGTAACGGAATCTTTCAACACGATTTTCACCCACTTAAAATCATTGGATCGACTTGAAACTTTGTATACTTGTAAAGGACCAATGACAATACAATAATTTCATAAATGTTTCTAAAATTCTGGCCAGAATCAGAAGAAAATCAAAATAATAAAAACCGGCATAATAGGTTGCAGACTTATCAACTTCTTACGCAATCGTAGTAAGAGCTCAGTTGGTAGAGCGGTGTACTGTAGTGGTATATCATTTCAGTAATCCATAGGTCGTTGGTTCAAATCCGGCCCGGATGATTTTTTTAGTATAGTATTACTTTTAGCTCATACTACAAAAGTATCGAATTTAAAGATATTTACATTTTTATCTTATTCTGTAAAATATTAAAACTAAAAAATAAATAATAGTTTAAAAACTAAAACAAAGCGCTTTATTAGAAAACAAAACTAAAAAATTAAAAATAAATAATAATTTTAAAAAACTAAAACAACACGCTTTATTAGAAAACCGAACTAATAAATGAAAAATAATTTTAATTTCCAACACGCTTGGGATAAAACTAATGTGGTCAACAAAAAAAAATCTCCGACACATTTAGAGTAAAACTAGAGTTATCTACAAAAAAAAATAATTTTAGCATCAAAAGCGTGGGATGCTCTATATCAATTAATATACAGATATTGGTAAATGTAAAGTCTCTAAGAAGAAAATGTAAAAACCATAAAAAGCACCCCACGCTTTTGATGGTAAAATTATTTTTTTGTAGATAACTTTAATTACATTGACAATACACACATTATGGAGTTCCTCATTGTGAAACTTCCTCCATTTTCAACCATTATGGGACCAAATATTTGTCTTCACATTCTACTTCAACTTATTCTCTGGTAGTAAAATTAACTAGAAATTTGCATGCCCATACTAGCCATAGTGACCACTCAGGCTGCTCTAATGAATCATCCTCTTATTGTGTTCTTTTGGAAGATCAATTCCAAATATGCCTACAGCCATATCTATCTTCCTACGTTTTCCTTCTTATTAGTTCTCCCCCAGTTGTATCCTTTCCTCAAATGAGCACCAAGAGCAGTTGCTTACACGAATGTGTCTAAATGGCACAAAGAGTAGGGTGCGTGTAGGCAAAGAGTTTTCGGACACTTTTGAAATCCAGAATGGGTTGAAGCAAGGAGATGCACTATCTCCTCTACTATTTAATTTTGTACTAGAGCATGCCATTAAATCTTTAGAGAATGAGGAAGGCTTACAACTCAGTGGTATTAATAAGCTGTTAGTTTATGCTATTTAACTCATGCCCCAAATGGGAGTCAATGACCAATCACGTTTCAATGATTTCTGTTTTAAAACCAATCAGAGTCGTGTTTCACCAAATATTTATCAGTGTTATAATTACCATATTAAAGAAAGCTCCTCCTTACAATATTGCGTTCCTTTGGCAATAAATAGTATGATCTGGTTGCAGTAATAAACAAATGAAGCAGTAGAAGCGTACCTATCGTTTCTCATTTGTTTTCAAACATCGCCGTTTACATTAAATATATAAATATTTAAAAATAACTATAGTTAAATAATGATTTGTGAGTAAACAGCTTAATTGTATTCGTTAAATAGTCCTAACAAATGCCACTCTTGATTTCCAAATTCTCTAGATAAATTCACACCTCACTTCGTGAGTCGTGAATTTATCGATAATTTGGAAATCACTCGTAGCATTACTTATGATGATGTAGTATTGTTGGCCGATAGCGAGGAGATACTAAAGGACAACACGCACACACTATTGAGTAGCACTAAGAAATTAGGACTGGAAGTAAATATAAATAAAACTAAATATATGGTCACACGTAGAAATTCATTAAATAATGGACAGCTAATGACAAATGAGGGAAATTTTGAGGAGGTGGCTGAATTCAAATACCTAGGAACAATAATCACAAGTAGGAATGAGATGCACAAAGAAATTAAACATAGGCTCAATTCTGGAAATGCATGCTATTATGCATTGCAGAGACTCTTGATGTCCCAATTCCTTTCAAAAAACGTTAAACTGGAAATATATAAAACTATTATTCTACCAGTTATATTATATGGGTGCGAAACATGGACTCTTACTTTAAGAGAGGAAAGAAGATTACAAGTATTTGAGAATAAAGTACTTAGGAAAATTTTTGGACCAAAGAGAGATGAACATACAGGTGAATGGAGAAGACTACATAACAATGAACTACATGGCCTTTATAGGAAGCCAGATATAATAAGAACAGTTAAGTCTCGTAGACTGCGATGGGCAGGACATGTTGCACGTATGGGAAATGGGAGACTTGCATGTAAGCTTCTTGTAGGAAAGCCAGAGGGAAAACGGCCAGTTGGTAGACAAAGAATGAGGTGGGAGAATAACATTAACTATGATTTGAGGGAAGTAGATTATACAGGGAATGATTGGAAAGCATTAGCTCAGGATAGGGATGTATGGAGAGCTTATGTCCGTGCGGCCATGAACCTAAGGGTTCGATAGTGCCAGTGAGTAAGTAACTCTAGTTTTACTCTAAGTGCGTTGGAGATTATTTTTTTGTTGACCGCATTAATTTTATCCCAAGCGTGTTGGAAAGTAAAATTATTTTTCATTTTTTAGTTCGGTTTTCTAATAAAGCAAGTTGTTTTAGTTTTTTAAAACTATTATTTATTGTATTATCAGAGTACTGTAATGACATATAGTAAGATGTTGTATTAGAGGCCTAATGACTAGAGTATGCAGGATTAGAATTAGAGACCTAATGATTAGACTATCCAGGTTTGATTCCAGGCAAATAGCAAATAAAAAATATTGCACTTTACATTTTTATAAACTCCTACCACTACATGATTCATTGTCTCATTTAAAAGAAGGAAATGAAATGACCAAAATGCAATACTTGCATTCACTTTTTTTCTTTTTAGGCCATCCATTATTAATTAGCTACATGTGAAAATAAAGATAGAATAAGAAGTCATCAACAGGAACCGCATAAACTAAGCGAATTCCTCTCAGCAAGTTGAATTTATGGTCAAATTTTGTTGGTTTTCGAAATACAAATTTCTTTTGTTAATTTGGAGAAAACAAAATTTCGATTCCAGCTTATTTAAAAGTGTCTAACCGCAGTGAAAACAAAGTTACTTTTAATTTCTGATTTTATATAAACCCTTAATTATGACGATTGAATTTCGCGATGTTTGGAGAATATTTTCCTCGATTAATTTTAATACCATATACTGAGTTTCATTACGAAATATCGTAAATTATGACCTCTAGAGCGATTTATAAATTTTAATTTCTGGTAAACTACTAGGCCTACACCTAATGGCCAGCCTTTGCTGGTTAACGAATTCGACCTTTCTTTGTTTAATTTATTGCTATATGCCAAGTTTAGTTCTCATAAAACAAAAATTCCGGCCCCTAGAACGTTAACACACACACACACACACACACACACACACACATATATATATATATATATAATCTTAGCCTACCATCCGACTGTTGGTCTCACATCCACATGTGTTAATCGCAGAAGTGGACCATCATCAAGCCAGTGATTACATGTGGTCAACATGCCGGATTCCCCAACCGTTATGACTGATTTTCTCAACCTGGAGCCGTTATTCAATGCAGCTACCCACGATAATGAGTGAGTATCGGTTTCTATGAGAAAATTTCTTCTCTTATGGGGATTCGAACTAGCTGAAGTCCTTTAACTCTGCATCAAGGCAACATGTCTTAAACTATTCAGCTATGGCGAGGGACATACTATATAAATTTTGATCGGGGTAATTTTCTGTAACTACTAGGTAGGATTGGTGTATATATATATGAGGGCACGCCGTAGCGTAGTGGTTAAGGCACTGCGCTACAAGTCGGAAGGTCGAGGGTTCAAGTCCCGGTGGGATCAGGATTTTTAAACTGACCAAAACCTTCTGGCGGCACTATGACCATGGGGTCGACTCAGCCTCTAACGGAAATGAGTACCAGACGCTTGTTCTGGGGGTAAAGGCGGCCGTCACACAGGGCTGACAATCCGGCTGACATCAAGTGCCGATTGTCTAGAAAAAGTGGGAGCCTCCCCAGGCCTGTAGTGGGATTACTTTACTTTGCCTTTTATATATATATATAAATAACAACTTCAATAGCTTCATTCCTTCGGAATTGACTAAAAATAAATAATTAAACTGAGTTATTAAGGTTGGATAATTAACTGAGAAGACATTACTTTTAACAATAATTTGGCCCCATTAATGATGGCAGATTATTTTTATGTATGAGCCTAATCGAATTTTGCGTTTTGTATTATTGTGTTTGTTCAGCGCTGTCGTCTCGGGGTAGCGTCCTACGCAGCGGGCCCGGGTTCGATTCCCGGTCGGGAAATGTTTCATAGATGATGGTTTTCCTCACCTGTAAGACATATGTGAGGAAACTTTCAGACCCAAACGGTCCCCAAACATCATTGGCCATTATAATGAGCATTATCATATTCGCCATGTTTAGTATAAATGTGCGTGTGAATGATGACGTGTTTCGTCTTAATGTTGTGTTGTTTCGGAGGAGGCCCTGACATTGAGCTGATCACTTATTCGGGGAGGCCCTCCATGTCCATGTGTGGTCAGAAAGTATGTGTGTCAGCCGTAGTTAAAATCACTCTCCCGACAGGTCGTGCAACTGTAAGGCCCGGGTGGCGTGTGGCACGTGAAAGTACCTATAAAGTAAGAGGTTAAACTGCGTTAATGGAATGAAAAAAGTCGTGTTTGAGCGAACCCATACATTAAAATTATATCTTAGTTTAGAATTATTGTATAGGTTGCCACTAAAACGTAATATATTAATGGAGAACAATAGGCGTACATAAATAATAATAAACGCCTGTGTATTTTGATTATCTTCTGATGGATTACATTGCTATACATATTCTTTAATACTGAAGCATAGAATAAAGAATGTTGATGTGTGTGATATAAGGTCATTGAAGTAATGAATGAATGATTTTTAAAATTATAAGAGATCTGATTGGCATTCACTGTAATGGGCAGAGTCGATTAACAGTTAATAAATAACCGATGCCAAACACCTTGTAATTCATATGGGATTTTCTGTAGTAACTATTATGCATTTTATATAACAGTAAGCTTGAGTAAGAATAAATAAGATTTTTGATATAAATCCTGAACTTAATTATAAATTTATATTGAAAGTAAACTTTAAAGAAATACTACGTTTAACACAATATCCCTTCCATGCTATGCTTGCAGCTTTACTAGGGAGTTGTAGGTGTGGTAGCTTCCCGTTGCTTTCCACACCGGTGAAGGATGATGATGATGATTATAATGATAAGGGTGATGATGACCATATGATTCCGGGGACCGTTTGGGCCTTAAAGTTTTCTTGACATTTGTCTTACAGGTGAGGAAAAACCCACATATCCCTTAATAGTTACATAGTATTAAATATACATAATTATTTAATTTTGGCAATACTAATATAGGTTTATTTTTGACTGAATGTTTTACAATATAAATATCACGAAACGTTTCTAACTTGTAAGTTCTCTTTAAAAGAACAGAACATTAAGATGTAATATCATTCCAAAGCGTGTCGAATGTAATGTCTTGAATGTTGAAGTCCTTGAACTATAGTTTTTATACTTAAGCTACTTAAAAATCATAAAGCAAAAAGTGCAAAGGGGTAGAAACCTTCCGACCAGTTTGTGGGTCCATTATGTATTACCCATTAATAAGAGCATTTTAAATTTAAATTGAAATTTCCACAAATCTCATTACACTTGACGTTAAGAGTTCACTAGTGCGAAATCAGACTAATGAAGTCACAAGGGCATTTGAATGTGCAAATAAATAATATAAGCAATATTTATTTTTTGCGCGATAGTGCGTTTTGTCGTACTTGCCAGCAATGGCGACCGTGATTGAAAGTTTAACTTCCTACATTTCAGGGTTCCCAACCTAAATAACTATACTATAATATTACATATTACAACCCACATGCGAGAAGTAAAACCACTCCCCTTTGTGTATGTACAAAAATATATCGAAAAGGTAGTGTTAATATACATTATATGAAAGAAATCGCTGCATTATAAATGAACTGAAATTTATTTCAAACAATATTGAAAGTTGAGTTAACAAAGTCCCGCGTCGTAGCCGAGCGGTTAAGGTAGGAACCCTTGGCGCAGAGCTACGGGACTTGCGCTGGTTCGAGTCTCCATGGGGGAAGAAATTTTCTCATGGTATTTCGGCCAGTATGGGACCGGTGCCCACCCAGCATCGTGAGGCAATTGGGTAGCTACAATAAGTAGCGGCTCCAGGTTGGGGAACCAGCTATAACGGCTGGGGGACTCGACATACTAACCACATGTCACCCCTACACTGGCTGTTGATCATCTACCTCTGTGATTGACACATGTGGATGTGAAGGGCCAGCAGCCGGCTGGTAAAAGGGCAACCGCTGAAAAGTGGAAAGACCCTCAATCGGAATTGGAGTTAACAAAATTCTACTGAAAACTTTTTAGTTTTACGTTCAATATTTTTCTTTTTGAGGAAGCTAACTGGTGTAACGAAATCTGCTATATAGATATCTTCTTTTAAATTTATCATCGCCATCAGCATTGAATATTCTCTGACCACAAACTCGCAGGAGACTTTAATGTTTCACTTCTAAGCACGAAATAAGCAACAATACTTTTTTTCACTTACACTCCTCCAGCCACTTTCTGAATGAAATGTGTATATATATAAATTTATATTTCTCGAGCACTAGAGAAGCACATCCAACTTCCCACGCTTCTTCAATTTCGTTGTTATTCATACTTGCAGCCATTTTATGCGAGATTGATATCAAGGCCTGCTGTAATCTCAACAATTATTTTCGGCATTTAGCATATATAGGCTACATTGGCCAGACTGCTAACGTCAGTCGATTATTTATAATGAAGGCAAATATTTCCAACAAAGACGTTATTATTTTACTATTATTTATTATTTTGAAAACACCATCGCGCAAAAATAATGTATAACGCTATAGCTCGGTTTTTAAACATTTTCCTCAATTCTTATAAATAGCACTTCCCCACCTCGTATTGTAATATACTATGGAAAATGTCACATATTTATATATTATGTCCAGGTTAAAGATTACGCATTACCCTGATAAATGGTGACTCGTTAACGCACGAATTGAAATAGCAAATACTAGAATTCATAATAAAAACGATATAATACAGACTTTAAATAAGTAAATAAATCGCAATATATACACAAGTGATATGTAGTTGTCATTTTTTTTATTATTGTATGATTAAATAGTGTGTAAATGGTAGACCTCATGATCATTATGGGAAACCATAATAACAACAGTTAAGTCTCGTAGACTGCGATGGGCAGGACATGTGGTATAATGGGGAAATGAAGGACAGACATGGAAAATAGCTTGTACGAAAGCCAGAGGGAAAGCGCCCAGTAGGTAGGCCAAGAAGTAGGTGGGAGAATTATATTAGCCGTGAGATCATTTTAAATTTGATATTAATTTTAAAGTAAAGTGTTAATAAGATAATATAAAAGGGTGAAGTTCGGAAATTTTAATTTATGGAAAATGACAAAAGGATTAAATAACACTGGTCGACAAGGTTTTCTTCACAAGAAATCTGATTAGTGAATCTAGTGCATTTTTACATTCTGAATTGAGATATGTAGTCAGAATTTTTCCATCAGGAACAGTTTTTTTTTTGTGACAGCTACTTTTTTAAAACTGATTTTAGCATTCTCTTTGACCTGTCATAGGAACCTTTACCTTATATGTAACGATTTTATTCAAGCTGTATTTAAGGGCTGTCTCTGATGAGCACGGTGAGCGTTTTCATCAGCAAATCTCCACAATGGAAAAGAGGTACCAAGGCAAGTGGAGTTCTAATATGCTGGTTGACTACTGTTTGGACCAAGAAGAGAGATGTTCCAGATGCAAAATATGCCCGAAAATCACCATCACCACTTTCTAGGTAAGTCAGAATGAGTTAGAGTTAGATGGATTTTATTAAAAATTATAAAAAATGTGAATGAATATCACAGAAAACTCTTGCCTGATAGGAAAAAAACTGAAATTATATTTAAATTCAGGATGAAAAATACTTCTAAAATCTAATTTTTTTATTCTTGTGAAAAAAAAAAGTTATTTTTGTCGACCAGTGTAATCTTTGAGGCATTTTAAACTATGGCGTATCAAACAATAGAACGTTCGATATCTATATCGTTTAAACTTTTATTTCTTAATATTCTTGTACCACATGTGACTACAGTTTTACTTACATCTTCAGTTAATATCAAAGAAAATCCAGTATTTGTGAAGACTTGAAGCGATGATGGACGATTTATTATCATTTACAGTATGAGTCATCACTGTATACATTTTTTCTGGTGATTGGCTAACCTTTATGTGCTTTTACGTTTTGACCGGCTACGATGAGTAATATATATTATTACAGAGGTTAGAAATTATGACACAAATTAATGTGTAAATAAATTCGATACTCTAAGGTTGTCTAAATTTGTCTATTATGTGTATTTTTACAGAAATAAATGTTTATTACAAGCTCTATGTTTAATCTTAGGCCTGCATTTATATAGTTAGTCCTATTCCTTTAACATACTTTTCGTGTGAAAAGCAGTATCTCCAATAAAATATAATGAACGATTTAGCCAGTAAAATGGCCGCTGTGTTCTGTTATGTTATCATAATAAAATACAGTAAGTGGATGAGTGATAAAACTAAAAAAAAATGAGAACTTTGTATTATAGGCCTATAATCACGTATCTAATGTCAGGCAGGATGTTCCTGTGCGTTTTATTCGCCACACATATGTCTGAAGTTCCATTCCAACTCTTTCAATCCCTTAGTTTTCTTGGTGTATATACATCATTCATACGTGTCTTTCTGAGTCGTCCTCATTCCGATCTTCCTCCCGGAGTCAATTCAAATATCCTCAATGACAGTCTATCTTCCGATTCCGCCCTATGTGGTCATAAAATTCTGGTTATTTGCATTTTATTAAATCTAAACTACGGTAGAATTTTAAGAAATCACTATTGTCTTATTGCTGTATTTCTGATTTCTTCCGATTTTGAAATTCTTGTTGACAGTCTTCAGAAATCCATTTATGTGGATAATATTTTTAACTTTATATCTTTTAAATTCCATGCCTCTAAACTAGATGTAATAGTATTATGATTTATGTATAATCAATTTTATTTAATTTGTTTTCTTGGCCCAGAAAACCCCAATTCTAGCTGTAGCCGATTTTCCTTTACCTATTTTCTTTTTAATATTCTGAATAACCTTGGACTCCCAATAATTGTTATATTGATTACATCATTTTATTTCATTGTTTCATTTAATTAGAAAAAAATATAAAATGTTTTATTATTATCACTTGCAAAGACCTTTATGAATAAATTCTAAAAAAATGCAAGTCATACAAACATCTTTTAGCTCTCTGTAAAATTCCACAATCGTGTCGTAAGACTAGTGTCCTTCATTTTCGTTCCCCCAAGATTTCATATGCGCAGATAATTAGGGTAGAACCGGGTATTTCGGATCACTGGGTAAAACGGATCAGTTTTATTTTCTTATGCCCTCTGCCGAATATAGAAGAGGGGGATTTGCATTAATTTTTTTAGCGGAATATGTGAGAATTTTATTTATAAGAATACTTTTTTGTGTAATTTTCCTTGGGTGCGATGTATCTTCCTTATTATTTTATTTGAAATTAAGTTTTATTTCATTTTTTATTTGTTTGAGTTCGTGGTACTTTACCCCGTTATCGGTAAGAAGTTCAATTGTTTTGCAACGCCCTTTGTGTTCAGCACATGCTCATACCTGTTGACTATATACTGTATATAACTACAGTAAAACGTGTTCAATCCGGAACGTGAATAATAAGGAAATCTGTCCAATGTGAACAAATGTATTGGTCCCGGCGAAAATAGTAATTTTATGTGTATTTATTTTGCATAAAACGGAAACTGTCCAACGCGGAAACGCGGAAAAAAAATTATAAAGCGGAAAGGCATATATATATATATATATATATATATACATTAACCATCGGCAGTTTTTCTTTTTTCTTTACTGAAGGCAGGTGCCAAGACAGCTTTTAAAAATAGTGATTCAAATCAAATGGACAAATAAATATCAAAACAAACCTAATTGTCACTGACATTAAAGTTCATTGTTAAAAGCTGTTATCATAATTCTCATGCCGATATGTACTTTGATAAATGCCTCCGTCGCCACGATCGGTATATTATTGTTTGAACTTGTTCGTTGCAAAAATTTTGATTGAATAACACATGTCTCTTGTGTTTTATTCCCTGTTTATAATGTCGAGTAAAAGGAAATAAAAATAATTAGTACCGAAGAGAAAAAATGAGTGTTGCCGCTTAAAGTAAAAATAAAAATGCTTGATCTTTTATACTCGTTGGCGGTTCGTTTGCGTCCATATCACGCTGTTTCAATGTTAATTAATCAAGAAATCCGAGGACAAAATAAGGAATTATATCGCAGAATTAACAGCTGAATATCAATCTTAATTAAAATACCTTTTAAAAGCGGCAAAACAGGAAAACAGTAAACCTGACAGTAATAATTAATACAAATTGTTCACAATCTCTCATTAATTAATTTAATTTTGATGATTTTTATTTTATTCTGTAACCTTGGAATGTATCCACTATATACCCATACAAATTACCATTCCATCTTCGCGGCATATTTGCGGAACATATCCCCCGCGAATAAGGAGCTTTTACTGTATAGATTCGGCCTCATTGCACACCCGTTATGCGAAACACAGATACCTGTATTGAAAATAACAAAATTGTAATAACAAAGCGTAATTTTACGCTGTATAATATTAAATTAGTTAAGTTCTGAGACCCATCTTTCACAGGCAGCGTTCTGAATTTACGGAATGAAGATGGCTGAAACGTATGTATCATTCTCATTAAGCGAAAAAGTGAATGTGATTGAAGATAAATCTCCAAACATTTCCGAACCGATGCTCCAAAGTCAAGCTCTAGCTCTTGTTAAATCCCTAAGGGAATAACGATTTCAAGGAATTTTCAGGTTGGCTGGACGGTTTTAAAAGACGACACAATGTAGTGTGGCATGAAATTTGTGAGGAATCAAAGAATGTGGACGAAAGTGTAATTAGTGAGCGAAAACGGAAACTGCATACTTGAATTTCAGGATACGCGCCTAAGAGGCATTTTTAACGCTGGCGAAATAGGACTGTTTTTTCGCGCGTTACCGTCGAAGTCGCTCATACATACTATACTTCAGTTTTCAACGGCAGCGGAACTATAATTAATCCAAGGTAAATAAAAATGCATATAAAAGTAAAGTAAAAGTAAAGTGATCCCTTAACAGGCCCGGAGGTTAAGGCTCTCACTTTTTCTAGACAATCGGCACTTTATGTCAGCCGGGTTGTCAGTCCTGCGTGACGGCCGCCTTTACACCCAGAACAAGCGTCTGGTACTCATTTCCGTTAGAGGCTGAGTCGACCCCAGGGCCATAGTGCCGCCAGAGGGTTTGGGTCAGTTTAAAAATCCTGACCCCAACGGGACTTGAACCCTCGACCCTCCGGCTTGTAGCTCAGTGCCTTAACCACTACGCCACGGCGTGCCCCCAATAAAAATGAATATACGGTACTCAATAATCTAAGATTATTAATAAGTTTTGGTTTTTTTATAATGCGGAATTTTGTCCAATGTGGGGAAAAAATTGGTCCCATGCGATTCCACTTTGATCACGTTTTACTGTATTCCCACTTGAGGTTGTGTGTTGACAGTAAATTCATTGCAAAGTCATAAGCGCGTTTCAGATAATTATTTCTGAATGTAGTTATAAGATTACAATATTTCTGTGTCTTCCTTGGAGAATTCTAAATCTAATTATTAAAATTCATGCTTGTTTGTTTGTTTGTACTTTATGCGTGGCCATACCGTTGATCCGATTGTGATGGGGCTTTTTTGCAAAATGTTCAGGAGATTCCGGGATGAACATAGGTTATAAGAGAGTTGTGATACTCAACTCCTAACCCCTTAAAAATCGCCCTTTGTAGTGGAAAACGTGAAAAAGTAGCTTTTTGGACGCTTAAATGGCTTACACTGCCTAAATAATAACAAATACACAAAATGAATGTACACAGAATTGAATATCTCAAAAAGCTCTACAAAAAAGTCCGCGTATGCTTATCTCTTACGGATAACTCACAATAACCATTTTTGTCTTTCATTGATGCCAAGAAGATCGACACAAGTACGTAGATTCCTGTGCAAGCATAGCAGCACATGGCGGGTAATTCTTTTACGGATAACTCACAATACGAATTTTGTCTTTTAGCTCATTTATGACAAGAAGATAGAGGTAAGTAGATTCCCGGGCAACACCGGGTAATCAGTACGGGGAATCTTAAAATGATTACGATAAACGTTTATAATTATTTTTCATTTTACTTACTCAACTAATCATAAGAAGTACAATATTTTTTTTCTTTCAGCTCATTTATGTCAAGAAGATCGGGATGAGTAGATTTCCGGACAACTCCGGGTAAACAGAACGGGGTATCTAAAAATAATTAGGATATATTTTTTTTTCCTTTCACTTAATTAACTAAACATAAAACGCATTTAATTTTCGTATTTCAGCTCATTTATGTCAAGAAGATCGGGATAAGTAGATTCCCGGGCATCGCCGGGTAATCAGCACGGGATATATAAAAATATAAATTTATAATTATTTTTCCTTTTACTAATTCAACTAAACACAAAAACATATTAATTTTCATTTATTTAGGCCTAGCAGCGCACGCCGGGTATTAGCTAGTGTTAAATAAAATTAGTTCAATTGCACTTAAATATAGTTCTAGTACATAATGAGTATTTTAGTGCCTTAGAAAGCATTCCCGGTTATATTTGTACAGGAAGGACTACACTGAAATTGAAGATTATATCCGGGGTAAAGCTGATTGGCTATGTAGGTTACTGCGGGGGGGATAGGATGATTGTTATAATATCTAAAATCATGTTCGTAATTGTCAGGAAATGACAAATAAGAGTCACAAATATGAAAATGGAATATAAATTAATTTCAGATAACGCAAAAACAAACACATTTTCAAATAAATAGATTCAGTTTGTTAGTATAACGTCAGTACAGTGGAAAATATTTATGTCGGCAATATATATGTTTCGTTTTCGTTTTATATATTTCTTAGGTTATCTTCTAGAGTTCTAGACTATTGAATTTTCCTTTGACACGAAAAGTAGAGTGAAAGACACAACTAAATTTATACTCCTTTTATTGTTAATTTTGAATATATTCCCATTTCCAATTCATAATAAGGAAACAACAGATTTTCTAAGTATAATACTATTAATAACTTCATTGTAATAATGCAAGGCTCTTCGGATTTTTAAGGGTGTGCGGAATCAAGAGAACGTTTTGATTAATCTAACGTCTGGATGGAACATGCTATACTGTAGTTGGTTAAGGCGACACGCTACAAGCCGGAAAGTCGCGGGTTCGAAGCCCGATGAGGTCAGGATTTTTAAGCTGGCCTAACTTCTGACTACATCCACGTCTGGGACCGACTCAGACTCTTAACTGAAATGAATAACAGTCATATGTTCGATGGGTAGCATATACGAAATACATTCATTACAGAAGTTCAGGAATGTTTCCTTTTTTTGTATAAATAATTTGGAATTGCCCTGTGTTTTCACTGTCAAATTCTTATCTGCATGTTTATCTTTTGTGTAAGGTAATCGAGCTGACACAGACCTGTGTGAATGACATTAAATTCCATGTACATCCCTTCCTCATTGCTTTTGTTTACTATTTACTGATATTGCTTCGACCAAAGATAGATGAACAGACAGGCGAATGGAGAAGACTACATAACAGTGAGCTACAGGATCTTTATAGGAAACCAAATATAATAAGAATTGTTAAGTCTCGTGGAATGTGATGGGCAGGACATGTAGTACGAATTGTGAATGAAAGAGGATCATGGAAGCTACTAGTAGAAAAAAAATACCCAGTTGGTAGGCCAAGAATGAGGTGGGATAATAACATTAATCACGATTTGAGAGAAGTAGATTATACAGGGATGATTGGAAAACATTAGCTCAGGATAGGGATGTATGGAGAGCTTATGTCCGCGCGGCCATGAACATATGGGTTCGATAGAGCCAGTGAGTGAGTTAGTTTTATATTACATGGTTTTGTAGATCCTGATGGACTAAAGGATACTATACCCACCTCTGGTTCAAACCCAGCCGCAATCTACGGATTTTTCAAGATGTAAAAATCTATTAATTCCATATTCAAGCCACAGTTAGTCCAAAAACATTCAAGATTAAAAGTGTATAAAATGCTGGCTCTTCCAACTCTTTTGTATGGAAGCGAAGCATGGACATTGAAACAGAAGGATATACAGAGAGATACCTTCGGAGGACTGTAGGATACTAGATGACATAGGATACACACTACTAGATGACAAAGAAATTAAAACATCTTAGAAGAATTACACATGGAACCTTTGGAAAACAAAATTTCTGATTATAAGTCAATATGGATGCAACGTATTCATCAAATGGAAGATTACCAGGATACCCAAACAAATGTTAAGATATCAACCTGCAGGCAGAAGAAGATCAGGACGTCCACTCGAAAGACTTCTGGATGGTGTTTCTCTTGAGGCCGAAACAGGTCAACAAATGGCCTAAATTCGTGAATGTACTATGATGATAAAAATGTTGAGTATGGGTTCCTTCGGAAAAGAAGTGAAGCTATGGGTCCCAGCCGTAGATTTATGGCATGTAAAATAAGCCTGAAAAAGAGACCTCTGGGTAAATTTAATACTCAGATTTGAACTGCGACGCTAATGACCCGAATTATTAAAAATCGTTGTTGAATAAAATATTAACATGAAACAAAATTATTTTTTATAGCGCTTTAACATCATGCATTATGTAGAACAGTAGGGATAATTTCTTCTAAACAGAGTTTTTAATATCAGAATTTTTTTG
Organism: Diploptera punctata; assembly: GCA_030220185.1. Classification (NCBI taxonomy): domain Eukaryota; kingdom Metazoa; phylum Arthropoda; class Insecta; order Blattodea; family Blaberidae; genus Diploptera; species Diploptera punctata. The sequence continues at coordinate 1,186,800 of JASPKZ010010273.1, forward strand.
TAAGTTGCTACCTTTTTGTCCTAAATATGATCGGAACTTCTGAAAAACTGCGTATTATAAATATAAACATATATAGGAACAAACCATGTTTAAATAAAAAATAGGCCTAATTCATGATTATCTTCTTCATTCAGTGAATAAATTAAACTATAATAACTAAACGGTAAATAAACTAAATTCAGAGGTGAATAAAACCATACTTTAGTGCATGATTAAATAAATATTACTTTTGGTTACTGCCAATAATCACTTGCAAGAAATGGAATTAAATAGTATAAAATGCCATTTAAGTCTGATCAATGAAGCATAGTGTGAAGATTTTGCGCATCACTGATTTAAAGTATGCTGATTATAACTCGCTGTTTTATTCTCCATAACTAAAGTGAGGACAGATATCCCTTTGCTGACAATGTATGCGCGAGATCTAGTATAGATTCTGCCTCACGAGTGGTAGATGACGTAACTGAGGTATCTGAAATTGTAAACAAAACAAACAGGAGTGTGAAAGAAGCTAATACAACATAATAACAAGAAAGGATTTTCATAAATTTGAAAATTTTTGACAATACTTTTTTGTAACTTTATCAATAACTTCGTAAGTTAATAGAAATTATTTATTATGTATGTCTTATGAAAGTACTCCCACAAGTACATTTCCAAGAATCCACCTGATATATTCCTAATCTTCTTGTTTGGTAATCCAAAATTTATTTTCACCCACAGATGACGTATTTGAGAGATAACATTTAGATACACAATATTTTCGTAGAGTTATTGCACTGCGAGGATTCTGCTTAGTGTATTTTTAATGAAGTTTCCAACTTCTTTATGGTGAACTTCGTGAAATGGTAATTAGTACGTACAATCATTTTACACGTATCTTCAAAGAACTCCGACTGAAGTTGTAAATTCTCATGTATTTCTTCTTATTTCCTTAATTATGCATTAAATTATTTATGTTTTTAGCTCTGCAATGTTTTAAAAAATATATTTATAATCTCTTATTTGTGAAAAAAATATATTAAATTGTATATTTGTGCCATTCAATATGGAAATTATCTCTACTAAATTCTTTCCATAACTGACTTACTTTACCTTCACTTGAGGTTGAAGATGTTGATCTTGCAAATAAGCGGCGGGCCAAAAGAAAATAACATTCAATTATCTATACGATAGATGTGTCATACTGAACCGTGTGACATTATATTCTGTTTACCCCTGAGTCTGACTGCAGTGATTACGTAAAGCAAATTAAACACATTCTTTATTCTTCAGCGGATAGATGTACAAATTGTATACTACGTCTCGGTATGTTCATAACCAAATCAAAGAAAGGACAACACACATTTCTAGTGCGTCATAAAAGTGGTTCAGTTGATCTAAATTGTAGATACATGCAGGGGGATGTGTAGTTGAAGTGATCAGGTGTGATGTATTGAGTTAGGATTCACTGATAAAGGAAAGACAAACAGAATAAAGGAGGGAGATGAGCCGTTGGTAGGACTGCAGGCCGGGCCCTCCCACTTTGTGTTCCCCTTTTCGCTATGCTTGCATCTCAATGTGTAGCCTATAGGGCGAACAGCCAAGTTTAGTTAGCTCTCTGTTTACCACGTGCTACCTACCGGTTCGATCCAACTCATTTGTTGAAGAACTCTTTGATTCTTGAGATAATATTGATTATATGTAGGTTAGTCCACCGCTGTGGTCTCGAGGTAGCGTGCTGCCATGTCACGGAGATGGCCCGGGTTCGAACCCCGGTCGGGGCAGTTTTTCTGGATAAGGTTTTTATCGGGGTTTTTCCTCACCTGCAAGACAAATGTCAGGAAAACTTTAAGGCCCAAACAGTCCCCGAAATCATATGATGATCATCATCCTTATCCTTATCATTATCATCATCATCCTTCACCGGTGTGGAAAGCAACGGGAAGCTACCCCACATACAGTTCCTTAGTAAAGCTGCAAGCATAGCATGAAAATGCTGTGATTGCAGTGAAAGACCTGCCCTAGGTCAGAATTACTATGGATGGATATGTAGGTTCATTAATAATTTGATTTTATATTTCCAAATGAATAGGAGGAAGAAATAGGATTGGAAAGAAGCCCATGTGCCATATAGATAAATAATTACTAATTAATTAACTTCCTATGTACAATCGAAATTTGTTACTTAACTAGAATATTATTGTCCATGGTGGACAATAATAATTAGTTTTCACGCAACGAAACGTTAACGTGGTACATATTAATTATCATAAGTAATGCCACGAGTGATTTCCAATTTATCTAGAGAATTTGGAAATCTAGAGTGGCATTTGTTAGGACTATTTAACGAATAAAATTAAGTTGTTTGCTCATAAATCATTATCTAAATATAGTTATTTTAAAATATTTATACGTTTAATGTAAACGGCGATGTTTGAAAACAAATGAGAAACGTTTGTTATGCTGCATTTGTTCATCACTGCAACCAGACCATATTATTTATTGCCAAATGATCGCAATACTGTTAGAATACACCCTAGTGGAGATAAAATGAAACACATCAAACTGTTTATAACTAACATATTAATTAATTTCTGATGTCTTATGATGTAAATATGACAGTTATATTTTTCTGGAACGTAAATTCCTGGGAATACGTTTAAGAAAGTGCAAACAGTGGTTTCTTTTTATTGTGGTATAATCGTTTACTATGAATGTTTTTCTATTATATAATCGCAAGCAGTATCTGTTTACATTCGTGCACTATATATACTCGTACAATCTGGTAGCCGCATTTCTTAGAGAATTAGTCACTGCAAAATAATTGTCTGGCCTATTCAGAATGTTAAAAAGGAGGAGCTTGATTTTAAAGTGATAAAATTAAACTGATAAAATCGAGATGAAAAAGACTGTGATTGGTTGTAAATCAAATTTCATTGAAATGTGATTGGTCATTGACTCCCATTTATGGCATGAGTTATATAGTTATAAGTAATGTCACCAGTGATATCCAATTTATCTAGATAATTTCAAAATCAAGAGTGGCATTTGTTACGACTATTTAACGAATAGAATTAAGCTGTTTACTCACAAATCATTATTTAAATATAGTTATTTTAAAATATGTATATATTTAATGTAAATGGCGTGTTTGAAAACAAATGAGAAACGATTGGTAGGCTACGCTTCATTTGCTTCTTTTGTTCGTCACTGCAACCAGATCATATTATTTGTTGCCAAAGGAACGCAATATTGTAAGAATGCACTCTAGTGGAGAAAAAATTAAACACATCAAACTGTATATTAATTCATTTCTGATGTCCTATGGTGTAAATATGACAATTATATTTTTCTGAAAAAAAAAAATACATTTAAGAAAGTGCAAACAGTGTTTTTTTTTTTGTGGTATAATCAATTGCTACAAATGTTTTTATATTAACTCCCGCATGCGGCATGTGTTGACATTCATGCACTATATATACAATCTGATAGCCGTATTTCTTAGTGGGTCAGTCACTGCAAAATAATGCTATGGCCTAATCAGAATGTTAAAAAGGAGGTGCTTTCTTCATTATGATAAACTTTAGTTGGTAAATTCTAGGCGAAACACGACTGTGATTGGTTGTAAATAAAAAATCATTGTAACGTGATTGGTCATTGACTCCCATTTGTGGCATGAGTTAAATAGTCAAAATAAAGGCATTCCGTAAACCAGCAAAATAGAGCCATTTGAAGTGAAAGTGAAGGCTTACTAAGAACCCAAATTTTGAAATTGTTTCTAGTAGTTGCAAATTCTGTTTCCTTGCAACGAAACTGGATACAAATTATTTAGTTAACAAAATAAGGATATATTCCGTAAAACAGCCATTTGAGACTATAAAAAAGGACTCGGCGAGGAATTCGCTTAGATTATGCAGCTCCTGCGTGATGGACTTTTCATTATTGTATAATGTAACGTAATAATACATGCAATCGTTTTAAAAACATGCGGGTTACTATTTCTGTTGATAAATAAGAACCTTTGGTCAGTGTGGCGTGTAATTGTTTCTTGTGGAATAGTGGCCGTCTGGTCGTTTTCAACTTGATAAAAACTCTAAGCGTTGTAACTGTGGTCCAAGCAAAAACACGCAGTTTCAAGACATGTCGTGCGGGCTGCAGACACACCAGGACATACTGCTCTCGTTATTTGGTATTATACAACTTACCAAAGTGGATTAATTGGCCGTCTACTTGTATGCCACAGCTTTGGTCCAGAGTTCAAGTGGATCGATATTCAATTTGGAAATTTTTCTGTTCCGAGTTTTTTTACGCAATCATAAGCCGAAATCGAATAATATGCTCAGAAATGTTTCAATAATTCTTTGAAAGGACAGAATCTTTGATCTAGATACATTACATGATAGTCATTAATAAGTAAGTAAATGAGTGAAGAGGAACGAGAACGGAGAAAAGGACAGATTTTAAATGTTAACTTTTTAAAGATTACAATACAGCATATTACGATATCCTAATCAAAGATATTTGCAAAGTCATTTAAACTCCCGTTACGTTTTTTGTTCGATGTGATCAAAAAAGAGAAGAAATGAATAATCAATAATAAACTAATATCTTACACTATTCCTCATCTTAGGAGAACATGCCATTAATAATAGTATTAATAATATTTGTCGGCCGGTGGACCAGTGGTTATGTTCCTAGCCTCTGGTTCCGAGGGTCGGGGGTTCAACCCCGGCTGGGGTTGGTGGATTTTTAGGACGGAAAAATCCAAGGAGCAAGTCCTCCGGGAGAGACTTTAAGTCGTGGGTCCCAAGTCTGAAGATTTTCAGGCTCGTAAAAGATCCTTAATGAAGAGGCCTCTAAGCAAAATTTACCGACGCATTCATGACATATCTGAGCAAATAAGGTAACTCTAAAATAAACTTGGTCTAATGGGTGCGAAACATGGACTCTTACTTTAAGGGAGGAAAGGAGATTACAAGTATTTGAGAATAAAGTACTTAGGAAAATTTTTAGACCAAAGATAGATGAACAGACAGGTGAATGCAGAAGACTACATAACAATGAACTACATGGTCTTTATAGGAAGCCAGATGTAATAAGAACAGTTAAGTCTCGTAGACTGCGATGGGCGGACATGTTGCACGTATGGGGAATGGAAGCTTCTTGTAGGAAAGCCAGAGGGAAAACGCCCAGTTGGTAGACCAAGAATGAGGTGGGAGAATAAAATTAACCATGATTTGAGGGAAGTAGATTATACAGGGAATGATTGGAAAACATTATCTCAGGATAGGGATGTACGGAGAGCTTATGTCCGCGCGGCCATGAACCTACGGGTTCGATAGTGCCAGTGAGTAAGTAAGTAGTAACTCCTTACAAAGGAGAGGCTATGGCTTAACAATGGGTTACGCTATTACATATCATATTTAAATATTTAATATGTTTTAAATATTCAACTTTGTTTTTATTATTGATTTCGTACATCTCAATGATGGATAAATCATATTTGAAGAGAAAAATTATACGCTCAGACCGGGACTTGAACCCGGGACCCTTGGTTCTCTAGACCAAGTGCTCTACCAACTGAGCTACCTGAGCAAGTACCGATCTAAACGCAAATCTTTCTCTATATACATTGTAATTCCCATCCACCAAATGCTGTGAAGCCATGCTTCTATCTTGCAAATGGCGGCTCCTTTATTAAGAAGACATATTTGGGAATTATACATTACAGCCAGTACGGCTTTTTCCAAGTTTTTATTATTGATTTCGTACATCTCAATGATGCCGTACTGGCTGTAATGTATAATTCCCAAATATGTCTTCTTAATAAAGGAGCCGCCATTTGCAAGATAGAAGATGGCTTCACAGCATTTGGTGGATGGGAATTACAATGTATATAGAGAAAGATTTGCGTTTAGATCGGTACTTGCTCAGGTAGCTCAGTTGGTAGAGCACTTGGTCTAGAGAACCAAGGGTCCCGGGTTCAAGTCCCGGTCTGAGCGTATAATTTTTCTCTTCAAATATTCAACTTTGTGTTCAATTTATATTTGAGATAGTAATTATGATTTTTCTTTATACTAAAATATTACTTTTATAATTATTGTTTTCTGTTTGTTGGAAATTTTAACAGTTATAGTCACTAGTAGAACAACAATGGATACACATGCATATCTATGACTTAATTCTCATACGTCCCAAATATAAATAAGTTTTTTAAGGTCTATAGGCCCTACATGAACATGAACAGCATTCGTAATTATAACAGCAGAGAGAATGTGGATTGAAGTAACTTAAGGGAAGGTACAGAGAACACAACAGAAATGTGTAGGTGATGATGGTGTTGACTCTTGTGATGTTTTGTGGTGTCGAGGTGTTAGTCAAAAGCTTTATGTTTTCTCCTCTCAGCACTGCATAAGTTATAGAGGCGAACAATGGAAATTTGGTTAGAGCTTGAAATGGTTAGGGGAGGGCTTGCTGGGATTCAAGAAGACAGAAGATCTCTGGAGGGGTGGGATTCTTCTACCCCTTCCACCCCCGTCTTACATAGCCTTCATTGTGATATATGTTCTGAGTCCCCGCAAATACACACATACACAAGAGGAAAAAGAATAAGAAAAAAGGGGGGTCAGAAATGTCGACGACCTAACAGACCGACCGACCCGTCGGTAAAAAAGTGAAACCCTCACATTTATAATCATTATTTGCACATCGCCGTCAGCTTGCGGTGGCATCTTGTAAAGGGGAACTGGAGGAAAAATAGGCGGAGATGAAGACGAGAAGGAAGGTGACGCCAGGATCTTTGTATTGAGGTTAAAGAGTTCCTTCTTTTATGTTTGAGAATGACTGATACTTACAGAAGGAAAAACCTGACCTTTCCCTCAAAAAGTCTGTCGTGTCATTTTCAGGGAAGTTAATTTTATACCTTGAACAAAAATAATTTAGTATTAATATAGGCCTATGTGCAATAAAATGAACTGCATTTTATTCACTGTCTAAAATCAATTTTACTGATTTCCTTTCTATATTGTGTTTTATTTCTTATAGTGGGTTTGGTCATATATATATTTTTTTCACAGATAGCCAGCTAAAGATGCTCTTTAATATCTGAGCTAATTCGTGACACGATTCAAAGCTAAGAGTGAATGAACAAGCTAATTTTGGCCAATGACCTTTTATTTCAAGCTTTAGGTCCATTAGTGTACTTTAAATTTATGACACGGGACATAAGCCCTTCCGAAGAAAGCCATACTCAACGTATTATGTCCTGAGAAAGTTTGAATGTGCCATCCTCATATCGGGAGACTGTTTCACTACAAGTTTTCTAATGCTGCTATGCTCAATATGTTCAAATTTTAATTAGCTGATGTTAATTAATTCTCACTTTGGAATAAAAACTTAATATATTTATTAGGACTTTTAAGTACGGTAATATGTAAAAATAATAAATATTCACGAGCATACCCTAAGGAACAAGAATAAAGAGTAATACCGCAACATTATGTTTTCGATTGAATTTATAATTGCACATAATGCGAGGGGTATGATTACAAATTTTATTAATTTATGATTTGTAGGAGCACGCCGTAGCGTAGTGGTTAAGGCACTGCGCTACAAGCCGGAAGGTCGAGGGTTCAAGTCCCGGTGGGGTCAGGATTTTTAAACTGAAAAGTGGGAGCCTTAACCTCCCACTACCCCAAGGGCCTCCTGAGGCCTGTTGTGGGATTACTTTACTTTACTTTTATATAAAATAAGTCAATACTATTTAGTTTACTGACTTCAATCATATTGAATTATTTTGATATGCACACAGATATTTAAATACGGGTAATAGGAGGGCTCTATGAAAAAAACTAAATATATGGTCACATGTAGGAATTCATTATATAATGGAAATGGACAGCTAATGACAAATGAGGGAAATTTTGAGGAAGTGGCTGAATTCAAATACCTAGGAACAATAATCACAAATAGGAATGAGATACACAAAGAAATTAAACATAGGCTCAATTCTGGAAATGCGTGCTAGTATGCATTGCAGAGACTCTTGATATCCCAACTCCTTTCAAAAAACGTTAAACTGAAAATATAAAAAACTATTATTCTACCAGTTATATTATATGGATGCGAAACATGGACTCTTACTTTAAGGGAGGAAAGGAGATTACAAGTATTTGAGAATAAAGTACTTAGGAAAATTTTTGGACCAAAGAGAGATGAACAGACAGGAGAATGGAGAAGACTACATAACAATGAACTACATACTCTTTATAGGAAGCCAGATATAATAAGAACAGTTAAGTCTCGTAGACTGCGATGGGCGGACATGTTGCACGTATGGGGAATGAAAGACTTGTATGGAAGGTTCTTGTAGGAAAGCCAGAGGGAAAGCGCCCAGTTGGTAGACCAAGAATGAGGTGGGAGAATAACATTAACTATGATTTGAGGGAAGTAGATTATACAGGGAATGATTGGAAAGTATTAGCTCAGGATAGGGATGTATGGAGAGCATATGTCCGCGCGGCCATGAACCTACGGGTTCGATAGTGCCAGTGAGTAAGTAAGTAATAGGAGGGCTCTATATTTTCAGTGCCATTACATATTCATAATTTGTTTTACTTTTTGTCAGTAACATTACTAGTAATGTTATTAATACGAAGCGAAGTATATTTTCAGATAATCACCGGCAGCGTCATTGCAACAGTTTTGGAGAACACGCTATTCATACTGTATTTAGTTTGACCACGCGTCATTGTGAGAATTTCAAACTGGGATATATTTCGTATTACTATATCAATTTATTTCCGGCCTTCTGTGTTTCTTAGGATTTACGACGATTTATAGGCTTACAATAGGTCTAATATGATTAATTAATATTTGGAGACATTTACGAGTCATAATGGATCAAACTTAGTTTTTGCATGTCTACAAATTAGGCTCAACTCATCCATTTGTATTCGGCGAATCCAATCCCAAATTAAAGTGATCTTTCTTAAGGTTTACAAAACATATAAGTCAAATTTAATAGAAACTGAGAACAGTAGATTAGTGAAGAAAGTATGTGACTGAACACCTCAGCAGAAAAGGCCATTAGGAAGACCACAACTACGATGGAAGGATGTCACCATACCCCGGACCTGTAGTGAATGAACACGCAACAAGCTGCCAGCTTTCATGCGTAGAGGAAGAAGAAGAAGAAAACTTTTATATAGGCCTACGTTATGTAGGAGACGCACATAGGGGGAGAAGCTACATATAAACATTTAAGACTTAATTTCTTACAATACGCAGGCAAAATAAATTACTTCCCTTGTTTGCAAAACGATTATATTTTAGATGAAAATGAATTCGTATTACAAAAAATATGTTTATAGTAAAACATTTAGAACAGTATTATTACTAAGATGCGTATTTATTGTTAATATTTATCTTCTTCTAGCGTTAAAGGCAACTACAAGTAGAATATTTTTATTTTGAAATTCCTTGAGGAATACTGCATCTCAAGCAACACGCACACACTATTGAGTAACACTAAGAAATTAGGACTGGAAGTAAATATCACTAAAACTAAATATATGGTCACACGTAGAAATTCAGTATATAATGGAAATGGACAGCTAATGACAAATGAGGGAAATTTTGAGGAAGTGGCTGAATTCAAATACCTAGGAACAATAATCACAAATAGGAATGAGATGCACAAAGAAATTAAACATAGGCTCAATTCTGGAAATGCATGCTATTATGCATTACAGAGACTCTTGATATCCTAACTCCTTTCAAAAAACGTTAAGCTGAAAATATATAAAACTATTATTCTACCAGTTATATTATATGGGTGCGAAACATGGACTCTTACTTTAAGGGAGGAAAGGAGATTACGAGTATTTGAGAATAAAGTTCTTAGGAAAATTTTTGGACAAAGAGAGATGAACAGACAGGTGAATGGAGAAGACTACATAACAATGAACTACATGGTCTTTATAGGAAGCCAGATATAATAAGAACAGTTAAGTCTCGTAGACTGCGATGGGCAGGACATGTTGCACGTATGGGGAATGAAAGACGTGCATGGAAGCTTCTTGTAGGAAAGCCAGAGGGAAAACGCCCAGTTGGTAGGCCAAGAATGAGGTGGGAGAACAACATTAACTATGATTTGAGGGAAGTAGATTATACAGGGAATGATTGGAAAGCATTAGCTCAGGATAGGGATGTATGGAGAGCTTATGTCCGCGCGGCCATGTACCTTCGGGTTCGATAGTGCCAGTGAGTAAGTAAGTAAGTATACTGCATCTCAAGATTCTTTACTGCGAAATTCTGCAGATGCCTACAACTCAACAGTCTGGAGACCAAACTTCGATTTACTATAATCATAAACATTATATATGAATACACGTGTCATCCGGATAACGGGATGGTGAAAACTAAAACATGATCCAAATCTCAGAAAATAGATAAGTTAATTGCAAGAGGTTTAGGAATGTTGCAGATGGCTGAGAGCCAAGCAATCTTGCACCTGTTGTAGCATGAAAATACAGCTTATAATATATCATTACTCATTATACAGGTAATAGGCTGTGAAACAGATGTGTCTCCTCCCTCAATTAAGACCACCCTCGCATATGCTGTTAGGGACATTTGGCATACTTTGTTGGAGTACATTGTCCTCGGATGTGAAACCAATTCTGCCAGAAAATAACCTGCAATTTAACCATACAGAGATAAAAATTGATTTATGCACGGATTTAATTTTAAATTATCCTGAACAAGTACTTATGGTTTAATGTAGATCAGATTTTATTGAGAGGTGGATGAACTTAAAAGAGGTAATCTCACAGTTTTTTTTTTAGGGATACAGCTAGGATTATGACTTTTCTTTTTCTTGAAAGTAATTTTCCACATATTCAAAAATAATTCACGACTATCTGTCTTATGTCTATGCTCAGATATGTAGGCCTAAGAATAACTCTAATTAATTAACTAACTCACTGGTTCTATCGAACCAGTAGGTTAATGGCCGCGTGGACATAAGCTGTCCATATATCCCTCTCCTGGGCAAATATTTTCCAGTCATCCCCTGTATAATCTACTTCCCTCAAATCGTGGTTAATATTATTCTCCTATCTCAGTCTTGGTCTGCTATCAACTGGGCGTTTTCCCTCTGGTTTTCCTACAAGAAGCTTCCATGCATCTTTCATTCCCCAATCGTGCCACATGTCCTACCCACCGCCATCTACGAGACCTATATTTTCCAGATATGTATGAATACAGATATTATTGGTCACGTGTTCATAGTTAAGTGAGCAAAGGAATACTAGTAACAGCTATTACTTTTCTTTGTTAATATGGATTGTATTTGCTTACACATTATTTTATAATCAATGTGGTGAGGTCTGGACCATCTGAACAGAAAATAAACGAAGCCTTCTAATAGGCTGAAATAACGTATCGTATTATATGAATCACAATTCTATTGTTATTTTAATTTCGAAATTATTTTATTTACCCGCATTTTGTTAAAGTGGAAATATTCAAAAGAGATACTTTTAAAATATAAATTATTTATTATAATTGTTGCCAACATAGTTATTTGATTTGAACATTTGGAAATGCAACAATACTGTTTTCTTCTTGGTGAAGTTCAATTTGAGCAATAGTTGAACGCAATTCTTGAATTACACGATTTTTTGTTAGATTTTTTATGTTAGAATTTTCAGATATGTTCAGCTTAAACCGAAGCAATTTATTGATAGCAAACTTCATTTTGGATAATGTATAATATGCTAAATAATATCCAATATAACAATAGGAGTTCTAATAATGCCATGGTAATGATTATTCATTTGAAACGTCGCTATTGCTTTTTGTCGGTGTACAATCTTTATAATAGGCCTATTAATATTAATACATTTTCACAATTTATTATATAAGGCTAAGTAGCTACTTTAAGAACTACGGCACAGTCTATTAGATCACGAAATAAATAAATAACATTATTTAAAATATCTCCATTTCAGAATATCTCATACATAGGCCTACATATAAAATCGGCCTCGGCATGTTAAAAATAATAGATAATTCCGGAATAAAAGTTCTATTTTTTTACTATGAGGAATAAAGTAGTCATGATGTTTTAAAATTAATATTAGAACTGATATGAACTGTGGTTATTGATTTATGAATTTCATTAATCTCTTTATTCCTCTAACAGATGCATAAGACATCCACCAAACGCAACTATTGTATGACATTACTTCACTTATTTCCATGCTTTTCCTTCCTATGCAATTCCGTCAGTAACAGTTCATCACAAATCTGTTTCGGTCCACTGCCATTCCCTTGAGGATTCCAATTTAATCACATGTCTCGTTGATTTTTCTTAATGCATCTTATCCATTTCCGTTATTTCTACTTTATTTCTAGGGCTGTTTATTTCATTAAACTAAATAGAAATTTAGTAACATGATAATTTAAAATGAACACGAAACAAGTATAAATATAACTATTTAAATCATGTCCCAAATGAGAGTAAATGACCAATCACGTTTCAATGAATTTTGTTTTATAACCAAGCACAGTTGTGTTTCACCTTGATATTTATCGAATTCTGTGTACCAAAATAAAGAAAGCTCCTCCTTTTTAATATTCTGAACAGGTCATAGTATTATTTTGCAGTGACTGACTCTAAAAAATACGTTGAATATAGCAAATAATGAACCCAGATTCCTTCGACTTACACATTTGATAATTGTGTGTTCAATAATTGTATTTTTAAATACTGATTTTACCGAGTTGTTTCCGAAAAAAATGAATTAATAACTTATAATGTTGTTTATAATATACAGTTTGATGTGTTTCATTTTTTCTCCACTAGAGTGCATTCTTACACTATTGCGATCTAATTTGGCAATAAATAATATGATCCAGTTGCAGTGTATGTACAAAAGAAGCCATAACCAAACATTTCTCATTTGTTTTCAAACATCGCCGTTTACATTAAATATATCCTATAACTATTTTAAAATAACTATTTAAATAATGATTTGTGAGTAAACAGCTTTAATTTTATTCGTTAAATATGAGATATCTTCGGAGGACTGCAGGATACACACTACTAGATCACAAAAAAAATGAAGACATCTTAGAAGAATTACACATGGAATCTTTAGAAAACAAAATTTCTGATTATAAGTCAAGATGGATACAACATGTTCATCGAATGGAAGATCACAGAATACCCAAACTAATGTTAAGATTTCAACCTGCAGGAAGAAGACCAGGACGTCCACTCAAAAGACTTCTGGATGGTGTTTCTCTTGAGGCCGAAACAGGTCAACAAATGGCCTAAATTCGTGAATGTACTATGATGATGATGATGATGATGATGATAGTCCTAACAAATGCCAGTCTTGATTTCCAAATCCTCTAGATAAATTGGAAATCACTCGTGGCATTACTTATGACAATTTGAACACTTGTTTTCTACCACATTTTTGCCACCTAGGGATGTAAATCTCAAAAGGTTTGAAGTCATCTCTCTGCTCACAGCCACAAGGTTGTCTAAGTTAGATACTTTGTTTTGTTATTATGAACATAGCATTAAATTTGACAATTTGTGAGGTAGGGCAGTGTTGACCTTCAAATTGGAGGTTAGTAATTCTGACCACACTGAAACGGATTGTAACAGGAGCAGACTGACTACATGGCTCTGCAGTTGAAACTTGACACGCATTCTCGGTGGTCCACTACTGCAAGTAAGTGGCCATAAAATAACTGCCTTCCACATGTGCGTTTACAATATTTTGTTCTAGTGACACTGAGAATTTCGTATGGGGCCCGCATTATTAAAATATATTATAATTTATAAAACTCGGGAGATACAATAATAAGATGTAGTTACAAACTCCATCCATATTATTCCTTTTTTTCCCCTCCCATTAACGCAGTTTAATCTCTCACCTTATATGCACTTTTATCCGGGCCTTACAGTGGTACGACCAGTCGGGAGAGGGAATTTAACTATGGATAACACACAACATACTTTTTTGACTACACAAAAGGACATGGAGGAATCCCTGAATGAGTGATCAGCTCAATGCCAGGGCATCCTCCGAGACAACACAATATTAAGATGAAACAAACCATTCACACACACATTCATACTAAACATGGCGAATATTATGATTATGATGGCCAGATGTTGTTCGAGGACAGTTTGGGGCTTTATGTTTTCTAACATTTGTCTTACAGATGAGGAAAAACCCCAAAAAGATCATCACTCAGGAAGCAAGCTCCTAGAGTGATCCCGCTACAGGGCTCAGGAGGTCCTCGGAGAAGTAGGAGGTCAAGGCTCCCACCTTTTTAGACAATAGGCACAAAATGTTAGCCGGGTTTATCATCCCTCCGTGACGGCCCAAGAAATGCCTTGTACTCATTTCCATTAGAGGCTGCGTTGAATCCTGAGCCATGACCCAGTTATAAGGTTTAGGTATGCTTTTTTTAAGCATACCTCACCGGGACTCGAACTTCCACCTTCCAGGCTTGTAAACATATTGTTTTAACCAACTACGCTATGGCGTTCCCCGAATTTCGTTGCTATAGGCCTATGCGTGTTAATTTGTAATTGCAGTATTCAACAAATTTTAATTTTAATCATATGACAGGCATACAAATTGATATTACCCCTGCCTAAATACTCTAATGATAACTAGATGAAATTTGGAATGTGTTTTGTCTAGACCATAATTTAAAGTTTACTATTTTTTCCAATGTTTAAATCTGTACTTATTTCATAAGATATTCACATATGTATAAAACATTATTATAAAACGAATTTTAATAGTTTACTAATTAAATATTAATTTTGATATGAGTTTTTAAAGTCTGAAAAAGCCGAATTCTAGGCTACCCAATTTTGAATTTATGTTTAAAAGTGACTGAGTTATATAGGCCTACGTTTTGCAAAACTTATTTTTTCTTTAATTTGAGTCACTTTTTTGTTACTTTTTAATTTGTTTCTTCTTTGTATTTGTATACTCTTTACAAATGTGTAAAACTAGAAAGATACAGAAAAAAAAGTCATTCTCTTCGTTTAATTATTGGTGTAGATTAGATTAAAACGACGATGAGCTCGGGTTATCAATGTCCGTAACACGACTTTTCATAAGCTCTTTGTATTATAGTATCAATCATTGTTTGTAATGAATGGAAATGTAATCTATTTTACGGTGTTATGTATTTTGTCATGGTATTCCTGGATCCGACACATCCAACATTCGCACACTACTTATGTCGCCATTTTAGGGATTGCGCCCAAGCTCTCAAGGAGGGGTTTCAACCTCTCTTTGGCTCTACTCTGCCTTAAGGTACCACATAGGCTCAGAGTCGAGAGGAAGTACACGGAAGTGCTCCCTCCTCCTGGATCACCACAACCACATATTTTAAACACATGTGGTTTGCCAGACCAGAGTATTTTTCCTAAATTAGACAAGTAAAATACGATATGAAATGAATTAATGAATAAATGAAGATGAAATTATATGTTAAGGGAAGGAAGAGAAGTGGAGTGTGTCGGTGAGAAGAAATTCGAGAAACGGGAGAACGCCGAGAAAAAAATAATCCGGTATGGCCTATCACAAACCCCCCTCCGGAACCACCAGGATTCTAACCACGCGTCTACCGAGACGGCAATTGTTACTGTAAGAAACATTATTTTCAACTTTCAGTTCCCGAATTGCATTTGATGCTGTATATATGCATTTTTCATTATAAATATCTGGTCAAAGGAATGATAAAATGTAATAATTTAAAATTATGAACGAATTATTTGTTTTTTATTGAATATTTAATGTTGATTCTTAGACCATTACATTAATAAGCTGGCATAATATTAACATTCCCAAGAAAAATACTAGAATGGGTGGCATCGGGTAAAACGAAGGAGTATTATTTAAAATTTTGGGAAAGCAGAATTTGTTATTATAGGTTATTTTTATCTTATTTTGAATTATCTTAATTTATTAAATAGTCAAATGAAGACTAAAAGATTAAGATTGTTGTAAATAAATTAAAAATATTTAATAAATTTAGTAATTTGATGCGTTAAAAAATGCACAACATTTTCGAAAATTGTAACATGGATTGATGGTGATTCAAGCAGCATTAGGGAAATGTATGGACGATGGTGATTGGAATGACAGATATAGGTGAAGGAGAATGACTGTAGATTAATTGGACAGAAATATGCTGTGAAACCTGCTAAATAAAATAAATAAAATAATTAACATTCATCATTGGAACCTGTGAGTTGTGTTTGTAAGCTAGTGAATTAACGATTGGTTAAATCCATCTATATCCCTCCTTTTGTAACATCCCACTCCAAAGGGACCAGTTCCGAATGTTTAGCAATGTTCACTGTACTTTCCAAACATGTATATTGAGAGGAAAGTCAACCCAGTAAGTATTCTGAATATTTAAACTATCAAGAGAAGCTGCTCGGTCTCCTTGTCATTTAAATACTTTCACATCAACTGAGGTTAAAATTACTTTTATGTTGATAAAGGAATATGTTGTTTAATTTATGTGTATTTATGCAGATCTTGAATATGTTGTTTAATTCATGTGTATTTATGCGATCTTAAGACTCCAAGTACTGTACATAAATTTACAAGTTTTAGAACACCACTATTCAATTAAGAGGAAGTACTAAAAGCAGTTTAATATTACTCGCAAGATTTTGATCTGCCTGCGTTACATTGAATAATCAAATAAGATGGTGACAAATCGCAATTTTCAGTACATTTTTGTAAACTATTAAATTGCTATACACATTACGAACTAAGTATGCAATTTAAGTATATTGTACAGTCTTATTTTGTGCCTGTCTAAACGTAGGTAAAATACGAGTGGAGATCAGAGCAAAGGAGCGCGGAGGGATGATGCAGTCTGAATTCGGGAGGATCAAACAATTTTACTGTGGAATTTTTACGAAATTGACAGTTAAATCCAAAATGTAATAATGCGAATTTCACATCATATTTCGATAAAATGGGAAAAAAGGCACGATCAATTAGAAATATATTATAGTAGATGTAGCAAAAATTTAGGGTGGAGCTGTGTGTATATAAAACTGGACTGGCAAGCAGCCTAGCCTGAACTTGAGGCCATGAGGGTCAGAAGCAAAGTTCAAACCTTGTGGACCGTCGTCCGGTCTGCCTCAAGAACCAGCTCCAAGCTGGACCATCACACTTCCTCCTGCAAACCGGTTTGGACACTATGAGATACTTGCCACAACACAACAAACACCTTGCAAATATACATATAGATAACGCCTGGCTATTATTATGATTAAATTACGATAAACTGTCACGCAATAAAATGTACAACATACAATTGTTTCTATTGATAGATGCATTTTTTATCATATACTTGGGTACATATTTGAATGAAGGATGGAACAGGACCCTTATCATGTGAAATTTGGAATTATCTGAGAAGCTGCGAAAAATATATTTACCAATACGCGGAAAATGCGTCATAAAGAAGAACATGAAGGGGTATCTAAAGGACGTGGTTTCTTAGATTGACTATTTAACTCATGCCCCAAATGGGAGTCAATGACCAATCACATTTCAATGATTTTTATTTACAATTAATCGCAGTCGTTTTTCACCTCGATTTTATCAGTTTAATTTACCACTGTAAAATCAAGCTCCTCCTTTTTAACATTCTGAATAGGTCATAGCATTATTCTTCAGTGACTGCAGATTAGGCCCTATATATATAGTGCACGAATGTAACCTTATCGTAGTTGCGGGAAATTCTATAAAACATTTGTAGCAATTGATTATACCACAAAAAAAAAAAAAAGAAACCACTGTTTGCACTTTCTTAAAGTATTTTTTCCCAGGTAATAACGTACCAGAAAAATATAATTGAAATATTTACATCTTAGGATATCAGAAATTAATTAATATACAGTTTGATGTGTGTTATTTTTTATCCACTTGGGTGCATTCTTACAACATTGCGAGCCTTTGGCAATAAATAATATGATTTGGTTGCAGTGATAAACAAGTGAAACATAACGTTTCTCATTTGTTTTCAAACATCGCCGTTTACATTTAATGTATAAATATTTTAAAATAACTATATTTAAATAATGATTTGTGAGTAAACTGCTTAATTTCATTCGTTAAATAGTCCTAACAAATGCCACTCTTGATTCCAAAATTCTCTAGATAAATTCACTCCTCACTTCGTGAGTTGTGAATGTATGATAATTTGGAAATCACTCGTGGCATTACTTATGATAAAATGATATAGAATAAGGCGATTCGAATACTTAAATAACGTTGAAGAGAGATGTATCGTAACAAGGAATGTCAACATTAATATTTTATTCGAAAAGGTGGAAGGGGAGACGATCTTTCACAGATTATTTTCTTCGTAAGCTAGGCATTGAATAATGACAATCAATTTTACAGCCCATATCAGTTTGAACTAAACACGGTTGACTATCACTAAAAATTATCATAAGTAATGCCACGAGTGATTTCCAAATTATCGATAAATTCACGACTCACGAAGTGAGGAGTGAATTTATCTAGAGAATTTGGAAATCAAGAGTGGCATTTGTTAGGACTATTTAACGAATAAAATTAAGCTGTTTACTCACAAATCATTATTTAACTATAGTTATTTTAAAATATCTATATATTTAATGTAAACGGCGATGTTTGAAAACAAATGAGAAACGATAGGTACGCTTCTACTGCTTCTTTTGTTTATCACTGCAACCAGATCATACTATTTATTGCCAAAGGAACGCAATATTGTAAGGAGGAGCTTTCTTTAATATGGTAATCATAACACTGATAAATATTTAGTGAAACACGACTCTGATTGGTTGTAATACAGAAATCATTGAAACGTGATTGGTCATTGACTCCCATTTGGGGCATGAGTTAAATAGTCATAAGTAATGCCACGAGTGATTTCCAAATTATCGATAAATTCACGACTCACGAAGTGAGGAGTGAATTTATCTAGAGAATTTGGAAATCAAGAGTGGCATTTGTTAGGACTATTTAACGAATAAAATTAAGCTGTTTACTCACAAATCATTATTTAACTGTAGTTATTTTAAAATATTTATATATCTAATGTAAACGGCGATGTTTGAAAACAAATGAGAAACGATAGGTACGCTTCATCTGCTTCTTTTGTTTATCACTGTAACTAGATCATACTATTTCAGAATATTAAAAAGGAGGAGCTTTCTTTAATATGGTAATTATAACACTGATAAATATTTCGTGAAACACGACTCTGATTGGTTGTAAAACAGAAATCATTGAAACGTGATTGGTCATTGACTCTCATTTGGGGCATGAGTTAAATAGTCAGATTAAAGTTGTCACAGCTGATGCGCAATTGTTCAGAAATTGTCGAATCTAACTCGCAAATGTTCGTGATTCAACAGCTACAAAACACAGGGTGTTCTAACAAAACACATTTCGCAATAAATAAAATAAAATAATATTGTATAAAATACGTAACTTATTTCCATTTTATTAATATAGGCTACTTTATTAAGAATTTAGTTCACTAAATACTATTTCAAAATACCACGCCAGTTTTCATCTCTATTCATATCGGTAAGATGAAAACTCTTGTGATATTGCCCGCGATAATATATTGCAAGTTCCGAAGTGATGAAAATAACTGACATGTTAAACAATAGGCTAATACAATTCAACAAGCGAAGAGGATATCTAGAATCAATACTAATAAAATGCATTGTTTAAAAGCATTGAGGTGGTTAGTCATAAAATAAAATAAAAATAGAGGACGACGACACTGGCCTAAGAAGGTACATATTTTTATTTTATTTTATGGATATCTAGAAGAAAACTACAAAGTTAACGTACTATTCTTAAAATTTTCAACTCATAATTATTACTCGATTTAAGATTAATCATAATTTTGTTATAAATTGGAAAATTAAATATAACATTTCCACTTAAATCTTATTTTATTGCCTTCAGCTTATACATCCAAGGCATTATAGAAACTTCAGACCGGTACGCATCCTGTTTTATGAATTTTGAGAACTTCAAACACATTATAAGTATTTAGAATCAACACTTTTGAAATTCATGTTAAAGCATCGTTGAGGTAATGTAATAAGTTGTTAATTATGTATTTTTTTACCTGGTAAGTCAGTCGTCCTCAACTAAGCTATTAAACTTCTTCAAGTTATTCTAATATGGAGGCCTTTCGAAAACATTGTTTCATCTTCTGTGTTTTAACTGGAACTGATGACTGAAGGTGTTGTATACGTTATATAATGGATTTATATCTGCGGTTATGTTCTCGTTGAGTAGGTCTTTATTCCTGGCTTCTTTTACACAAAGAGTATAATAAGAACAGGACCAGCATCCTTGAAGACAAAGAGATTCTAAAAGAAGTAAGGAATAAAGACATATTCAACGAGAACATAACCGCAGGCATAAATCCATTATACAACCTATACAACACCATCAGCCATCAGTTCCAGTTAAAACGCAGAAGATGAAACATTGTTTTCGAAAGGCATCCATATTAGAATAACTTGAATAAGTTTAATAACTTTGTTGAGGACGACTGACTTACCAGGTAAAAAATTATATAATTAACATCATATAACATCATAAGTATTTAGAAATAATAAAAAAAATGTAAATCTTAGCATGAATCACAGAAGTAGTAGAGTTCTTGTCAATCGGTTGGAACTATTGGCCCTTTCGAGAACGCGCGCCAGCGGACTGTTTTTTTTTTTTGCTAAATATGCCATCTTACAATCCTGCCAGCTTCCTTTCATTTTGGTTTCTTTAATAACAGATTTTAAGAAATGTGGATTATTAATCCATAGCTTCGGATTCCGATTATAGGGTTGTCAACTAGGCAGCCGGATCTGCTTTCCTCAGTTACTGAGGCGCAGTTAGGACATTTCTTTCCGAACTAAATAACTAAGGTTTTTTTTTCGCCAATACACGGGTGGCTGCTTGCAGCGGAAAACTGGGAGATGGGGTTACCGCATTCCCAATACCATATATATATATATATATATATGACAAAAAAGAAAAATGAATACCTGAACCGGGATTTGGACCCGGGACATCTAATTCTATACATTAGCGTGATATCTACTTCGCTATTCAGGCATCCCAGAGCAAACATTAATTTTCCTTTCCTTGTAGGTCTATACAATTTTTTATCAATCATAAGAGGCAGCGGGATGCACCTGCAATGACATATTTCGGCTTCTATGGCAAGAAAGCATTTTAATGAATATATATATATATTTTTATATGTTATAACTATATTTTCGACATTTGGCAATGAATGGAAATATGATACGAAAAGAAAAAATAAATGCCTGAGTAATAAACATATATATATATATATATATATATATATATATATGTCCACCGCTGTGGTCTCGAGGTAGCGTATTGCCTTGTCACGCAGCAGGCCCGGGATCGATCCCCGCTCGGGACAGTTATTCTGGGTGAGGTTTTTATCGGGGGTTTTCCGTACCTGTAAGACAAATGTCAGGAAAACTTTAAGGCCCAAACGGTCCCCGAAATCATATCGCCATCATCATCATCATCATCCTTCACCGGTGTGCTACCACCTACAATTCCCTAGTAAAGCTGCAAAGTATAGCACGAAAATGTTATGATTGCAAGTGAAAGAGCTGCCCTCGGGAAGAATTACTACGATGGATGGATACACACACACACACACACACACACACACACACACACACACACAACACACACACATATATATATATATATATATATATATATATATATATTCGTTTATTACTTATTTATTTCTTGGTGTAGTCGAAGTCTAGAGTTACGCGACCAGTATCTTTGCATGACGCTATTACTTTAACTTTCAGGTTAGTACTTGAGTGTTCTCGGTATGACGGTAATTATATGTCTGGGATATTTTAAAACAAGATAGATTCTAGTCTTTTCAAGCATTCATTGCGCATTTAAGCAATACTGCAATAGTAATAGTTGTAAAGTGATTTGCCACACCGTAAATGGCTAGAAAATATATAAATTATACAATATCTGTACCGGGTAATTGGATAACAGAATGTTGAAAAATGACGCGACAAGAGGGAAAATATGCTGAAACATGACTTTGAAGTTGAAGAGACGCGAGAGGTCAGTTTGGCAAAACACTGAATAGACTTCATATTGTTTTGAAAGTTACATTGCTCTGTACTATTAAAGTTTTGATCAAAATCTTAAAAGTTTTGGGAGAAAATTACACATAATATGTAATGACAAAGTTATATCAAAATTAAAACATTAGTACGATCAATTTATTTATATAAGTTTTAAACCAAGAAGCTCTATCCAAAATGGTAAAATAATCTGGCATAAAAATATTCAGTTTTGAATAATCTGAATTTAAAAGAAGAATGTTTCAATAATTGTGATGCTATAATTCATTATTAATGACACAATATTTTATGATTTTATAGGCTCTCCGAAAGACGTTCTAAATAAATCGGTGTCTGGATAACATCTTTGGATAGGTAGCGGGCCGAGGAGTACATACATATGTAGGTGAAGTCAGGGCTCCTAGTAAGAATTCAGGTTGCTTATACTCTACATAAAGGAAAGTCTATGACACGGGTTACAAATTGTTTAATAAAACTAGGGATCAAATATTAGCAATACGAAATACGAATTTATGTAAGAACATGTCAACCATTAAATAAATATTAAGAGCATAAGATAGAATCTTTCAATACAGTGGAGGAAATTGGTATAAAACCACTAACTTTTAGTAGTAAAACAACCTGAAATATTTATGCAAATACCGTATGTGCGTCATAGATTACATATAATTATCTTGGACATAATTTCATACAGGTCTCCTCATTTTGTATTTATTATATATGTAAATAATACATAAAATCTAAGAAAACGCTGTCCTAGGGGTGGAAATCGGTATAAAGGCAGGTCAACTTCTGGCTCTTACAGATATATAAATGTAAACAAAACACTGCAATTACATGGAGACGACGTGTCTGTGAGCATCGTTCATCAGTTACAAGTCAGCAGTACGTACAATGCCACGTGGAAAGCCTCTATCAAATGAAGAGAAATCAAGAGTTAGTGCCTTCAAGGAGATGGGCCTTTCCAATAGACAAATACCTACGAAATTGGGGCTTCAAGATGTGTCATTGATAATTTTGTCAAACTGGGCTCACAATATGAAAAAAAAAAAAAAAAAAAAAAAAAAACGGGAAATATGGACGGACAAGAAAATTGTCTGAGCGCACTAAACGTCTCATTTTACGTAAAGCAAAAGGTAAGAGTATGTTTTCTTCTCAAATCCAGGCTGATTTGAAGTTGCCAGTAACAGCCAGACGAGTAAGACAAATTCTGTCAGAAGACAAGAACCTAAAATTCAAAAAAAGTCTTAGTAAACTACCTCTGAACAATGCACATAAGAAAGCTAGAATGACTTTTGCTGAAGAACACATGTCCTGGACCTCAGAATGGAATAAAGTAATGTTCAGTGATGAGAAGAAGTTTAATCTGGATGGGCCTGATGGCCTTCAGTATTACTGGAACGACCTCCGTACTGAAGAGCAAGTTAGAATGAGTAGAAACTTCGGTGGTGGAGGCGTTATGATTTGGTCAGCATTCTGCTTTAAATGAAGATAAAAAATAGCATGGATACGCACTAAGATGAATTCTGAGTCCTACACTGAGGAGCTTCTGGAGTGCTAATTGATACGAATGTATGAGGAATTTGGCGAAGATCTAATTTTTCAGCCAGATAATGCTTCCATTCACGTGTCTGCCAAATCAAAGGAGTGGTTCAGGAAGAAAGAAATACCACTTTTGACGTGGCCAGTCAGAAGTCCTGATTTAAACCCGATTGAGAACTTATGGGGGATCCTGGCAAGGCGTGTGTATCGCAATGGACGGCAGTTTGGGACAGTGACTGAGCAGAAAAATATTATTCAGGAAGAGTGGGCTTCAATCTCAGTGGAAGAAATAAACACCCTCATCAAGTCAATGCCAAAGAGAATCTTCCAAGTAATTAACAACAATGGAGGTTCAACTAAATTTTAGAACTTTGTTGTAAACTTTGCGCTCAGTCTTTTTGGTTTAATCTGTGAAATACACAAAGTGCCTTTATACTAATTTCCACCCATATGTGAGAGTGGTTTTAGTTTTCATGTACTTTTTTGGACGGAAATGGATAATTAATTTTGACATTATTTGTGTGTGTTTTATACTCAATCACCTCCTTAGTTAATATAGAAAAATGTCAAAGAAAGAGTAAATAAACTTGTGTTAACCCTTTTAACAAGTGGCTTTATACCAATTTCCTCCACTGTATTAATATTGAATTTAAATGCAACATGTACTAATAATTTTAGTTCAAGAAAGACAGAGCTAAATTCAGGCTTTACTCATAGATTAAGAACTATAATTTTTTGGTATTAATTTTTAGAGCTTAAGTCCTTTTTTTATAAATTAAATATTCCTAAACATTCCTGAAAGCGTAAATAAAACTCTACTTACGTAGACTGCCCTGCAGGACGGCTGATGTGACGCCGGGAGGTAGCCCGGGACCTCACTGTCCCTAGCCCTCTCTGGTGCAGTTTTTTTTATTATTCTTCTAGCCTACTCTCTTGAGTTTTTTGAAAATTTCCTAACTCTTGTCGCAAGATAAACATAGTATTTCTGTAAAAACTTTCGCTATTATATAAACATATTTCTAAATCTTTCTAAATGAGTTGCTACAATTTGTTTGTTCAGTAGGAACTACAGGGTGATTTTAGATTTAATATGTCAATTATTTAAATAAACGATATAAGATTAATCCGGTTAAATCGTTATTTATCAAGTTAAGTCCTATCACAACACAATAATTTAACCATGATATGAGGGAGGTAAATTATATATGCAATGATTGAAAAAACATTTGTTCAGGATAGGGATGTGTGGAGAGCTTATATCCGCGCGGCCATGAATCTTCGGGTTCGATAGTGCCAGCGAGTTAGTTAGTTTACATGTCAAAAACATTATAGAATATTTCCTAAATGTTAAATTTTGTAACAAAGGTATGATTAATTATTAAACTTAAAAAATGATTGTAAGTTACACTAATTTGTTATTATTTTATTTCTTGAGATGAAACGCTTAGCCCGGTACGATACATTCATTCTTTTTAATTTGCGTAAAATTGTGTGTTGGACCAAGTTCGTTTGCACAATCATCATAGAACA
This sequence comes from Diploptera punctata, assembly GCA_030220185.1. NCBI lineage: Eukaryota > Metazoa > Arthropoda > Insecta > Blattodea > Blaberidae > Diploptera > Diploptera punctata. The sequence goes on from JASPKZ010010273.1 coordinate 1,212,103, forward strand.
ACAATTATATAGTAAATCATATGTTAGAGTATATTCTTACGAATATATTATTGAATAATAAGATTCAATTTTTAAGATTAAATACCCCATGTGTCCATTTCCAGTAAAATGATATGAAAACTATATATCGAAAATATCAATAATAAAATGTAAAATCTATAACAAATTTTAATAACATTTCGTATATAAGCATATATATACCGGGCTTCCAATATAAACCCGGACCGGCCTCACGGGGTTTCACCCGTCAGGCAGCACTCTCTCCTCGTCCGCATTTCACTCTGCCAGCCGCTCTTTCCTTGAACTAGTCAGTTTACTATCGTTCGACAAGATGAGACGTCAGCTGACATTAGAGCAGCGCATTTATGTGTGTAAATGTTATTATAAATACGAATCAGCTCGTCGCGTTCGCGAGGAATTTATTCGGAACTTCCCTGGACAATTACCTCCTTCCAGATCGACAATCCACGATCTTGTGACTAAATTTGAGACCACTGGTTCAGTACAAAATAAGAAACACACGCGAAGGCGTACGGTTCTCACCGAAGAAAAATTAGGGAAGTGTTTGAAGATATAGAGTGATTAGTGCTGGTGTATGGCCCCCTCGCTCCCCAGATCTAACAGCGTGTGATTTTTATTTGTGGGGTAGCCTGAAAGACAAAGTGTACAAAACAAATCCGCACACATTGGAAGAACTGAAGAACAACATAAGAAATTAAATCAGGAACTTGACAGTGCCCGAACTACAGCGTGTCAATCAAAATGTGTTTACTCGGTATAATGCCTGTTTAACTGCGGGAGGACAACATTTCCAGCATTTTCTATAAGGTAAGAAACAGTTCAAGGACGGGTGGCAGGCAGGTTGAATTGCTGGAGGAAGAGACAGCACTGCGTGCCGGGTGAAACTCCATAAGGCCGGTCCGGTTTTATATTGGAAGCCCGTTATATATATATATATATATATATATATATATATATATATATATATTTGTTTCCAGCGCTTGTTATATGAATATCAGTTGTTTTCTTGCAAGACTCGGTAAATAAGCAAAACAACAGTTACTATGTTTCGGAATAACCAGATTTCGTTATTGAAACGCTCCTTCATGACGAGAAAATTACGGCCTGGCATGCGTATGGGTACCATGATAATGACCCTTTTTTGCTTTGAGAGTACAACTGAGAATATACGGTATAGAATGAGATGCTGGACCCATTCTTTGTTTAATTAAAATACGCATAATACATTTTTTCTGTTTATTTTCAACAGGACTCCGTCAATGCCCATACAGCGAATGCATTTTTGGCTGAAATACGCCATGTATTTGGGAACAGGATTGTAAATAAGGATCATTGACTTCTTTACAATCAGATCTTACCGTATGGAATTTATATTTATGGGACACTAAAATATAATGTGTTCAGAAATAATACAAACACACTGAATGAAATTAAAGCTAATATACGAGCGGAAATTCAATCAATTGGAGCTGGAAAATTCACGCGTATTAGTAGAAATTTTATAAGAAGATATTAAATATGTGTGGCCACAAATGGAACACATTTACAAGATTTGTTGTAAATAAGGTAAATAAAAATACTAAGGGTCGGTTTCACCAACATAGGTAACTGTATTACGCCAGTTTTCCCCGTATATAATGCATAGCTTAAACTGGCGTAATACAGTTACCTCTGTTGGCGAAACCGACCTTAAATTAACTAAAGCATTGTACATCGCCGCAGAAGCACAGGTTGCTTTGCCCGGAGTTCAGATATGAATGCAGCGGTGATGCTGGTACCAATTTATGTTTTAAACAAGAATAACATCCCTGTATATGTATACACACATTTTTAATTAATTAGCAACAGGACACACTTCTATGACATTAGACATAACATTTTACTTATAGAAAGAGGTAAATACATTAGTATTGTCTTCTGTAACTTCAGTGGCTCTATATTTTTTTACAGAGACCAGTATATAGAAAAACCAAACAGTATGATATAGTTAGTTACAGTCATGAAGATAAGATAAAAGCGTTCGGTTTATTCAATTAGATAAAAAATATGGAATGCTGACGTGTCTAATGTGACGACGAAGCTTATGGAGGCGAATATCAAATATTCCCTTTTCTTTATTAACGGGGCTGGGGGAACATCGTTCTCTTGCGGTGACTCATACCTATCCATAGAGGGGAAACGTACGCACATTAGTTAAACGCTGATGGCCAGTTCGAGATTCGAAGTAGGAATAATTGAAATTAAACTTAAAACAGAGAGTACAATAGACTTAATAGTACATTATGAATGCAAATAAGCTTTGTTTTCCTGATATTACTGTTTGGAAATCTATGGGACATAACATTTTTATAGAGAAAAGTAGTGAAAAATGCAAGAGAAAAAAGATCACTCCTGAGAGTTTGAAACTCTTCCAGATTTTAGTAATTCAGAAGAGAGATAGAGCAGGTTCCGCCATCAAGTTTCCACTATAGCAAGTACTTAATAAGCATTCGTCTGCCCTTTGTCTAAGAAAATCTCGAATTATTTGAAACGAATTGATTCGTGTTCAATGTGTAATCCTTCTGACCCAAAGGAACACTGAAAATAAACAAACGATATGTTGCTGTGTTGTTTATTCGTACTTGCTGTCCATTGCCAAAGAGCTAGCAATATCCAAATTCAGTGATTATAATGTTCGTATATTAGATGATCCTAATTTTAAGATTATTTTAATTTTAGATATATGATTTATTTTATATATTGGAACCTTCTACAAAAACACAAGTATTTAAACTTACATTCTAGAAGATTAGCCTACATAATCTAATATCACATCCAATTATGGAGGATAAGGTTATTTCACTTAATATTAAAACACGGGGGCGGCTTTAAATATAACATTAAAGAAATCAATTTGGTTAATTAACTCAAGAATCAGTCACTAATCCGATATATGTATTACAAAATACCCCATGATGGCTGTCTATCGCCACAATATTATATATTACTTATCTCTTTAGTGTTACCGCAATTTCTTTTTTTTTATCTAATCAAGGGACAAATTTATAAAATATATTTCTACTTTATCTTCATAGCTCTTAGGTACAACGGGGCCGTTTTTACTGTTATAGGTTATTATCAGAGTTCGATCAAGGATACCGAACGACATCAAGACAAGAGAGCACAGACGATTTTATTGCATAGGTTGAGACGAATGGGATAAAGAGTGTAGCGTTACTCGTTGCATCACATGCAAACATTCAATTACAATAGGACGCAAAATAAATGTTCACATACCTAAATATATACACTATATATAGCAGAGAAAATAATTGTCCATCATTATGGCATAATGAACTTTGTTATGAAACTAACATGCTCCTTACTGGTCATGTGTACTCCGTGCATTTCAAACATTAACCTTATAACTTTATGATCATAGTCTGAGGTCTGGTTACATTGATTCAGTATTCTATTCAATGTGTTGCAAAGAGTTTAGTCAAGGAGTATCGCTTAACTTTTTTTTTCTAATTTCGATCTTTATCTGTTCCGTCATTTGCTAGAAATTATATTATTGAACTGAAATTCATAAACGCGTTAATTATGTTAATGCGCATTTTACTGACATATTATTATATTCGCCAATCCCTTCCTCAACTCGTGTTCGGCTGAAGGCCGGGCAGAGGGATGAGGTGCGATTAAACCTCTTACATTGAAGGTACGCCTGACGCACCATTATATGAAATTAAATGGATAAGATGAGTGTGAAGAACTGGTGGAATGCAATTTGTGGTAGGGTAAAATGGGAGAAATCCCGAGAAAATTCCGTACAGGCTATGTTTCATCCACGAAACCCACATGGATGGAGTAACCCAGACTCGATCTCTGGTCTCTAGCGGTGAGAGAGAAGCTGTAACCGCTTGCGTAATGGATCCGGCTTCATTCTATGCACTAAATAATCAAAATACCACTCGAGGTCCAGATTCTCTCAAGATAACATCAAGCCCACTCTTATTGTTGACAACGTGCATTTCAATGGTATATAAACGTTAAAATAGTCCTTTCAGGGTTGATTACTATAAATATGTAAAATAAAGAAACCTTATTTAGTGGTCTACGTGTTAATAATTCATGTTTCTCGTTTCACAAAATGAGACACATGACCACATTCAGACACAGACATTGCAATGTGCTAAACATTTTTTTTATTATTAGTGAATCAGAAAACCAAATATCACCGCTATCATGTCAATTTTTTTTTGGCGCCCACAATAATGTTTAAGTCTCCGTAGAAGTCTGAGAACAGAGCTGCATCTCCAATCGAAATAAGTTACCTGACAAGTTTTTTTTCCACTATAAAAGGCCGGAGTACTTACTTTATGATCCACTTAACACTAGCTTTTCATAGCTTACGATCAAGAAAAGGTTGATTGTACGCCACTTACCTAAAACAAAAGAAAATTTAAGTTAAACAATGTGACTTCATATGTGTAAGAAATTAATGTTATATTCTGGTTCATAGACTCTTTAACATCTAAGTTAATGTCGCTTCTACTTTTAAAATTGTAATACGATAAAATTAATCGTAATAATGAAATTATGTCTGAGGAAAATCAGGAAAAAGGCTCAGTCAGGTTGGGATTTGAACATGGGACCTTCCGAATGAATCTCAAACGATATCGTTTGAGCCAACTCGCTCGGTAAATGTATGAGTAATAGTAATGTCAACTGATTATTTACACTGACTGCGACATTTTACTTTAACCTCCATAGTTTACGCATAGCCTATTGTTAGGTCCAACATTGAATTTCATAGGAACATTTAAACACATTATTTCTGAGAACTAATAATAGTATGGTGAATATCTTCATTACTCCAATTTTTTTTAAAACTAAGGTTCTTTGATATACTTGCAACATCTTAGGTAGCCTAAATCACATTTAGTTCATTTTGATTTATAATAGCATTTTATATATTTTATTTTGTATCCATGTTTTGTATAAATTCAGCTATATAAATTTTAATTTATGATACAATTATCAATGATGAAATTGCTCATAGTAAGATCTAATGGAATTTGTATCTATAATTTGCCTTGAGAACTAAGGAAAACTACGAAAAATCCCAGAAACATTTGTCGGCTCGTGGAGTTAAACCCAGAACATCCCCAATATTAATACAAAACGCTAATATTATCCAACTATTTTATGTGAATATTTCGAACTTATCATTTTTTTATTCACAGTCAGAATTTTTTGGATTGCCAACGGGCTTTAATTATTAACGTGCGTATACTAATTTCTGTTCTTTTGTTTATTAAAATATGATCAAAATTGTAATATACAAATTATACAATAATGCATCTCTAAATTAAAAAAAATATCATAATTGAGAATGAAAAAAATCAAAGATAGAAACTCGAGGAACGAAAAAATGAAAATGGAAAAGAATTTATGAAAACTTAAGAAGATCAAAGAAAGAAATGAAGAAACATTTTGGCAGTGCTTCTCTTTGGCATGTAAATAACATAGTTTCTTCTCACATAGCGACGAATTTAATTGACGCGGTGTGCAGTAAAGGTATTGACTTGTAATTTTGTATCGAAAGCATTGGAGTGTATTGTGGAGGGGATATTAATTCCGACTGGGTGGCTTTTTGTCTTTGTTGTTGTAATCACCTTTGTCTCGTGTGAGATAATATCCAATTGCATATGACCCCGCCTTAGCAGATATGAAGACGTGATTGTTGGCTTGAAGACTTCTAGGGTCATGGTCCTTGCATGCATCCGCCTTGCCCACAGGACATTTGAGTACTTTTATGTGATAAAATCGTGCCAAATATATACAGTGGCTTACATTCTATACTTTTCTTTTCATTTGACTCATAATAATAATAATAATAATAATAATAATAATAATAATAATAATAATAATAATAATAGTCAACCTTTTATTATTTTCAAATTATAATATCTATCTATCTTCGGGTATTTTACAGCTGCTGCCGTCTTCCCGTGCCAAACCTCCGTAGCCTACGGTTCAAATTATAATAATTAAGTAAAAAACTTCAATTTAGGGTTATCTAACGATATAAAAACATGCTACGAATTAAACGGGACAATTGTATGGAAAATCATCACAAAATTATAACATTGTCACAAACTCTTTTAGACTTTTAAGAAATCGTAAAACTTTCAAATATAAGGTAAACTGTTTTAAAACTGTGCGCTAATGATAATTGTCTTCTGGACAATCTGGACGCAAAAAAATTATTAGAATGGAATTAGGCCTATCTTTGACGAGTAACTATGTCCCAAAGTAATTTTTAATATAGGTGTCCTAAAACATTTACGTAATTCTAATAATAAAAAAATGTAACCCAAATTCTTCATACTTTTGAATTATTGGATTATTTAATGAATCATAGAATGTAATGCCGAAGACAAAAGGAGAAAAGGGTGGATGGATGTTGTCAGGAAGAGTACGAATAGGAAGAATTCGATAGAAGAAGATGCTCAAGATAGAAATTTATGAAGGAATAACATTACCTTAGGTTAAAGGAAAACTGGAGCAAACCGTAGCATAGGTGGTTAAGCAATATGCTACAGGCCGGTAGATCGAGGGTGCGAGTCACGGTAGGTCAGGATTTTTAAACTGACCTAAACCTTCTTGCGGCACCTTGGCCTTGAGATCGACTCAACCTCCAACCAGAATGAATACCAGGAACTTGTTCTGGGGGTAAAAACGGCCGTCACACAGGACTGACAACCTGGTTGGCATCAAGAGCCGAATGTTTAGAGAAGTGCGAGCCTTAACCTCCTAAGGGCTGTAGTTGGAGCACTTACCTTTACCTAAAGGAAAACTGCTACATTGTAGAAATATTCTTAATATAATCTCCTAATGCAAGGATGGAAATTTAATAAAATACGAAGAAAATTGTAGACTACTCGCACTCTTTATAGTCGTTTTTGCTACTACATATTAGTGAAGTCTTTCTCTTATAACAGTTTTCAAATTTAACATTTAATGTGTTATTTTTGGGCAACTTTTTGGTTAAAACCAATACCACATGAGTCATCTGTGTTTGAAATTGAGAACATGACATGGATGAAATAAGAATATATGAGTTTTCAATTATAAAAGTATAGTGAAGATAGCAATTAGCGATCCAGTGATGACTTAATTACAAAGTGAGCGGCGTACAGCTCGCTGGAGCGGAACCTGCTGTCCGGGGTCAGTAGCCCTTCCACACGCCTCCTCACCTCTCGCCTGACCTCAAAACCAGATCCAACCTCACATCTAATTCACAGAAACTTGCCTTAAAATCAGGCACAATCTTACAAAAAGGAACTCAATTTGAAAAGTTATGGCTGCTTCTCTTTGGCAGGTAAGTAACATACTTTCTTCCCACATAGCAAATAAATGCTCAAATCTTGCCCACGATAATTTTATAACGTTATTCTCTATTTCCTTTGATCAATGTAATAAAATAATGTGAACTTGTATCTCAGAGTGCCACTGCATTAGTTTCCACTTCTTGTTTTAAAATCTTGATACAACTCTATTCATTCCATTACGCCACTTTTTTTTTGTGGATTATCGCTACTTTTTCGCTTCTTGAAAATCTAATGAACTAGTATATTGCAGTGCGTTATACTTTTCGTCTCCTGCAGATCTAAATAACTATTATATTGCAGTCCATTGCAAAAAGTGTTTAAAAAAGCACGACAATGCTCTGTATATTGTCATTTAGAGCAATAAAATGCATGGATTTGACCTCAGTTGTTGAACCCAATCCTCCACCCCTTTGGGATACCTCGGTCACATCGACCATACTCCCAAGTCTCAACTTGTCCTCCCTAATCTACTTCGCGATTCACATATTCAAGTTCACGGGCAATAAAACCAACTCCGGGAGAGAGTGTTGGAGTCGCAACTTCGTGGAAATTGCTGAGCTACATAGTCATCAACTCAGACGACCTCACAGTTGGTTCACGGGCTCCATGAGCCTGGCAGGGAGGATTGCTTTGCTTGGGAGCATCGCAGATCCACCGACCATCCCCCTGTTTTACCTCCAGGGACGCATTCTGCAGCCGTTGTGAGACTGGCTAGGCTTTGATTCCATCAAGCCATGCAGTGCGAGTTTCTAGTACATCCAGGTACTCATTTCCTGGCGACTTCACAGTTGGTCCACGAGCCCGTAGGCTGAGCCTGATATCAGCGAAGTTGCTCGCGCGCTACGCTGATCCGAGCTGTGCCCTGGTGTACCTTCTAGGGACGCGTCCTGTAGCCGTTGTGGGCCAGCACGGAGCCCGCAGGCCCCAATAGGTAAGCATATAGTACGACAGGGCGCTCATCTCCTGTCGACCCCACTAATGGTTCACGAGTTCATTGGACTTGGCAAGGAGGACTGACTTGCAGATCCACCGACCATCCCCCTATGCACCACCCAGGGACGTGTTCTGTTGCTGAAGTGGGTCCAGCCAGAGTATTAGTACGTCAGGTCGCTCAACTCCTGACGACCTCACAGATTGCAGTCAAGTCAGTTTACGATGGTAGCGGAGTCAGCACCAATCCACCCCAAAAACTGAGCCTTCTTCGTGTTACGCACACTCTGACCTGATCAGTAGTTCCGCTAGCATAAAGGCTGGTATTTTCCTGTCCATCCCGTTCCCAAAACTAGGACTCCTCGTGCCGTTGTTGAGTAGGTTGTCAGTCTATTATAGCACATAGAACATAGGGCGTATAATAAACTAGAAATTCTAAAACGCAGGAGGTGCGTATTCTGAGCGAATTCTTAGCCGTCTCGGCATTGGCTAGCTTGCGCGGCTGTTCCGACTGGGATCCCAGGTTCAAATCCTGGCGCTTTCGGAGAGGTATTAATGGTGGGCTACATCGGATTTTTTTGGTTTCTTCGGGGTTCTCCCGTTTCCCGAATTTCATACCACCAGTACTCTCCACCCCTATCAAGTCATTTCATCTTCATTTATTCACTCACTCACGTCATATCACAATTCATCTCATCTCATCTCATTTAGGAAATATAGTCTGGTATCACAAACCACAAGTGTTTATTATATGTGGTTATGGTGATCCGGGGGTGGGAGGGTACATTCGTGTACTTCCTCACGACTCTGAGCCTAAGTGACAAATTAGAGGAGAATAGGGCAAAACGAAAGATTGTAGCCAATCGAGACCTTGGGTCCAGCCCAGGAAAAATGGCAATATGAGTCGTGTGTGAATGTCTGATGTGTCGAAACTAAGAACACCATAACAGACTAAGTATCTCCGTAGAATAGTTTAATTTCCATTCATTCATAACAAGAATAATAATAATAATAATAATAATAATAATAATAATAATTAATAATAGCTTTATTTTACCTGGCAGAGTTAAGGCCTTGTCTACCACTCAACCAGGTACTATAACAATGGTGGGTACTATAATACAATGAACCTACCCGAGGTTACCGTGTTACGGGCATTGAAAACCTGAACCCATACGTTTTTCTACTCCAATGTACACTAAGCGGATTGTTCATCAAGTTGAATTGTATGTTCAGATTTTGCTGGTTTACGGTGTATAAATTAATTTTGTTAAGTATTTTGTATCCAGTACAGCTAATGACAAATGAGGCAAATTTTGAGGAAGTGGCAGAATTCAAATACTTAGGAACAATAATCACAAACAGGAATTAGATGCAAAAATAGATTAAACATAGGCTCAATTCTGGAAAATCCTGCTATTACCGTATGCATTACAGACTCTTGACTTCCCAACTCCTTTCAAAAAACGATAAACTGAAAATGTATAAAACTATTATTCTACCAGTTATAGGCCTATTATATGGATGCGAAACATGGACTCTTACTTTAAGGGAGAAAAGGAGATTACGAGTATTTGAGAATAAAGTTCTTAGGAAAAAATTTGGACCAAAGAGAGATGAACAGACAAGTGAATGGATAAGACTTACATAACAGTGAACTACATGGTCTTTATAGGAAGCCAGATATAATAACAAGTCTCGTAGTCTGCGATTAGCAGGACATGTGGCACGAATGGGGAATGAAAGACGTGATCGGAAGATTCTTGTAGGAAAACCAGAAATAAAACGTCCAGTCGGTAGACCAAAAAAGAGGGGGGAGATTAACATTAACTATGATTTGAGGGGTCGGCCGCGGTGGACTAGTGGTTATGCTCCTTACCTCTGGTTCCGAGGGTCGCGAGTTCAAACCCGGCCGGGGTCGATGGATTTTTTAGGACGGAAAAATCCAAGGAGCAAGTCCTCCGGGAGGGACTTTAAGCCGTGGGTCCAGAGTCTGAAGATTTTCAGGCTCGTAAAAAATCCTTAAGCCTGAATGAAAAGGTATCTAAGCAAAATTTACCGAATTTTCCCGTCCTAGTACTACCTTGGTTTCCTAGATGTCAGTGTGAGGCGGAACGCTGACCACGTTCCACTCAAAATGACATCTATACGAAAACAAGTGTAACTAAATTAGTATGGTTCAAATTCTTTACTGTAGGGAGAACGCCCAAATCTCTGTAAAGGGAAAACATAGGCTTACAATACAATATAATGATTTGAGGGAATTATTGGAAAACGTTAGCTCAGGATAGGGGCGTATGGAGAGCTTATGTCCGCGCGGACGTGGACCTACGGGTTCGATAGTGCCAGTGAGTTATTTTGTATCCAGTTTCGTTACGAGAAAACAGGATTTGAGGTGGTTTAGTGTCTTTTTTTTACTTCAGTTTTATTTTGAAATGCTTGAACACTTTGGTTATAGGCCTATCGCATCTATGATACTTGGTTTATATCAGTAGGCTATGTCGTCTCGAGGTAGCGTGCTGCCTGTCACGCAACGGGCCTGGGTTCGATTCCCGGTCGGGACAGGCTCCTGGAAGTTTTTTGTCGGGGTTTTTCCTCACCTGTAAGACAAATGTCAGGAAGCTTGCGCCCAACGGTCACCAAAAATCATCCGGCCATCATCATCATCCTTCACCGGTGTGGAAAGCAATGGGAAGCTACCACGTCAATAATTCCCTAGTAAAACTGCAAAGCCTAGCATGGAAATGCTATTATTGCAGTGAAAGACCTGACCTCGGGCAGAATTACTATTGATGGATGTAGGTTATCTATTGTAATGTGTATTCTTATGCAGGCTTTGTATATTGTTGCACATTTGTTTCTTGTGACATTTAATTGAATAACTAACTCACTGGCACTATCGAACCCGTAGGTTTATGGCCGTGCGGACATAAGCTCTCCATATGTACCTATCCTGAGCCAATGTTTTCCAATCATCCCCTGTATAATCTACTTCTCTCAAATCATAGTTAATGTATTCTCCCACCTCATTCTTGGTCTACCAACTGGGTGTTTTCCCTCTGGTTTTCCTACAAGAAGCTTCCATGCACGTCTTTCGTTCCCCATTCGTGCCTTTGGCATGGGTTCCCTGAAGTAGTTCCCGCCCGGAGAACCCGGTTCCCTGAAGTAGTTCCCGCCCGGAGAACCGAATGGGGGACTATTTGGCCTCTGTAAAATTTTACCCCAGTTGAACCCATGTCCGAATTTCTTGACGGTTGTAACTTTACGGTGAAAGATCGTCACTCTTTCGACCAAGGTACTTTCTTTTTTGTCTGGTTTATCACCTTCGACCAGTCCGGCATGGGTAACCCTATCGGCAGCAATGCTACCGCAGGCATAGCTCTCATTTAATTGAATATTGATTTTAAATTGAATAAGAAAATATATATTTTGTCACACTTGCTTTGTTAAACAATTTTCGTCTAAGAAATAATCCAATCTGTTTTGTCAACCAAATGGGTACATGGAGCAGATTATACTGGGATGACATTAAATAAGAAACATATTGATGATTTTTTTAAAAATCCCTAAAAGAATTCCTGTTTCATCTAATTATTGGACATACCAAATGTAATTGCTGATAATGTATATATATATATATATATATATATATATATATATATATATATATATATATATATACATATATATTCATGACAAATCTTGAACATTTCAAAAACATAAATATAAATCAATAGAGAAAATAGATTATACTGCTGAATACCAATTTTATTTTATGAAATATGATTTTATTTGCTGTTCATAAATAATTTAAACCATGCTGAAGAGACAGGAATATTTTTGTTTTGTTTTTTATTCCACTGTCCGCTGTTGTCATAAGTAATTCCACTTCGTGAGTTGTGAATTTATCTAGAGAATTTGGAAATCAAGAGTAACATTTGTTAGGACTATTTAACGAATAAAATTAAGCTGTTTACTCACAAATCATTATTTAAATATAGTTATTTAAAAATATTTATATATTTAATGTAAACGGCGATGTTTCAAACAAATGAGAAATGTTATGTTTTGTTTGTTCATCATTGTAACCAGATCATATTTATTGCCAAATAGAATCGCAATATTGTAAGAATGCACCCTAGTGGAGAAAAAATGAAATAGGCCTATATCATTACAGGTTATTAATTAATTTGTGATGTCCTATGATGTAAATATGTCAATTATATTTTTCTTCAATTATAATTCCCGGGAAATAATACGTTTAAGAAAGAGGAAACAGTGGTTACGTTCTTTTTTTTTTTGGTATAATCGCTACGAATGTTTTTCTATTATATCCCGCAAGCAGTATCTGTTTACATTCATGCATTATATATACAATCTGGAAGGCACTTGGTAGAATGAAAGTGATAAAATCGAGGTGAAAAACGACTGTGATTGGTTGTAAATCAAAATTCATTGAAATGTAATTGGTCATTGACTGCCATTTGGGGCATGAGTTAAATAGTCATTAAAATCGTTTAAGTGTAGAATATGCAAAATGAAAATCACGAAGCTAGTGGTAATATTCATTATACGATTGATTCCATTTCAAGCGATAAATACATCACAAATAAAAGTAATGTTCGGTAAAAATTACAGCACTATTGACATGAAAAAGTATTATGCTTATTTTGCATATCATGCAATTTGATAAGAGACAATATATTGTATAGGCAAGTTTGAACGTGAAGATGCGTGGAAGATTGTAGCACTCTGTCATAACTCAAAAGACATAAGCAACACAAGCATGAGTAATTTATTTTGTAAACATCGCAGTCACGTTCAGGAAGATGCAAATCAAGTTTACGTTTTGATTAAGACGAGGAAAGAGTCAAACATAAATTTGAGATTTATTAACCCCTGTGTGACCGGGTTACGTTCCCCCTACAACACCAGGTCCTGATTTTCATTTAACAACTTCTTCGCATCAAACCTGTTTTAGAAAAAAGAAAAGAGTACACGTGCAAGTGTGGAAACATTAGATTGGTAAGCCTGTCCCACATTACTACTTCGACTTGATTCTGTTTTTGCACAAATTTGCAATATACTTTAAATTTAGATTTATGAAAGTGGGGTTGAATATAACCAGATTGAAGTAATTAAAATCAATTGAAAAATTGACTTCAGTTTAGAATCCTAAAGATAAAGATGGAAGACCAAACTGGAAACTCCTTAAGAAATGAGAAAGATGAGAACATTTTAATTGAGGATGTTGATGTTCAATAGGAACAAATGTAAACACTTGTGTCTCTGCTATGCTTGTAGTCGGTGCTTATGTTGTGAAAAAAGAGATCCGGAGTTCGGTTCTCAATTTAGATGTGCGAATAATTATACATTACATCATGATCTGAGCGAGTGCTATTCTTGTTTAAAAATGTGTTTCTGTGTCTGTACACAATGTGTAGGTAGCCCTAAATACATCAGACTGAAATAGGAAGCACATACATAATGTTGAATATGATTATTATATTGTTAATTTCAAATTTTAAATACAGTGTTTTAGCTTAATTTACGTACAGTTATATTTTAATAATCTAACTTGCATTCTCTTAGTACCTACAACTAAATACATATCCTGGACATTCGCTTTTACTTACGCTGATTAAAGTGGACGAAATGGCTTTGTAATATATCACGGAATTTGCATTCAAGAATATACCGAATCCAAACCCTGGTGCCAGATTGTATACATATAGTTTTTTCCATAGTCGCAAACGCAAATATAGGGTTGGAATTTATGTGTGTGTGTGTGTGTGTACGGGGGGGGGGCTAGAGCGCTTGTGATTTCACTCATTTTAATTTTTCACGTCGATCTTCGTGGTCTGTCGGTTATCTTTAGAGACCGGATTATATGAACATAACAAGCTCGAAATATGCATGAAAATGTCAATATATGCTATACAAATTAATAAAAAACACAATTATTACTTTATTAGATTTTTATTTCTAAATTAACATAATAATCGGTATTTTTATTACCTATTCATTAATATTATCATTTATCACTGATAAATGATAAATTATCAATCAGTATCAGGCAAAAGTATTGTTCACAAATTAAAATTTTCTACTTTTGCTACTATTGTAAACAGAAACGATCAGGTACTGTTCCAAATGATCGGTAGTATGGTAGTGTCTTCGATCGCTCAAAATATTTTTATAAACAGAAATGGACCGTTCTACGTCAACTGAAGTAACTGGGCAGTATTTGAATTTGGGTGCTATTTTGGCACTTATTATTTCTTGCAAAGGCTCGCCCGACCCATTTATAAAACTATTAATTTGTCACAAAGGTTCAAAGCCTAGGTTATCGTTCAAAATGTTTTCAAACTTTTCCTTAAGTTTGCTTAGGAATACTTCCGACGGATTTTATTCATTAACTGAATAGAATCAATCAATCAATCAATCAATCAATCAATCAATGCCAAACCTTGAGTTTCAAGCTTTTTTATAGTTGCAGGTTTTTGGGAAAAAATGAGTGCTAATCACAGCAATGTTTTTTTTTTTTAATACTGGAATCATTAAATGCTTCCTTTCACTGACAAACTGCCAAAGTCTCTGCACTATCGAAATCGTTTACTACCACTTTTGATGGCCTCGAAATGTTCATTTTAGAAAACACAGATTTTTAAAACCTTGTAAATATAACGCGAAAATATGCGGTATCACTATTTTTTTGTTAAAATATGCAATAACAGGTGAAAAAGGTCTAAGTATGCAAATGTATA
Source organism: Diploptera punctata (assembly GCA_030220185.1). Lineage (NCBI taxonomy): Eukaryota > Metazoa > Arthropoda > Insecta > Blattodea > Blaberidae > Diploptera > Diploptera punctata. The sequence goes on from JASPKZ010010273.1 coordinate 1,227,197, forward strand.
TAATCCGGCCTCTAGTTATCATAATCTCCTCTAGCTCCGAAGTTCGTAACTTCTTTAATAATAAACAAAGAACAAGTAGGCATATTTATACTTGGCCCTTATTTTTCTTCATTATTTCTTTTCTATTGTTTTAGTTATTTTTTAATTTTAACTTTTTTTCCCTTTCTACACACACACACACGCACGCACGCACGCACGCGCACACATACATACATACACACACACACATACACAGAGACCCAAAGTGGATATTTAAAATCTCCTACCCACTGAGAATCAAACCCATGTCGCCTGAGTGTAAAGTAGGGACTGTATCGACAACGTCACGTCCTTTCTTGCCAAATAAGTTGTGTTGTAGATAGAAACCAACGTTCCTATGATTTATAGCACGATTGTAATTTTTTTTTGTATTATTAATAAAGTTTTATTTTAAGGTGTTTCTTTAACAATCACGGTCCTCCATTTGTCTCCTTTAAAGCAGTTCAGGTTGCTGCTTATAGAGATTTCAGGTCTCTTCTTGAAGTTGCATGTTTATCTTATTCGGTTTAATTTTGATTTTTTTAATTCTTAAATATCCAGTCAAAAAGAGATCTTATCAATAAATATCAAATCGTATTTTGATTTCATAGATATTTTATTGAAATGCTAATTTCGTAATTTGCTAATTTTTATATAGATGGTTTAATTTTCATATTTGTTATCTTTTATCGAGTGACTTGGGTTAAGCCATAGGATTTATAAAGTCCCGGTTTAGATCTCAGAGACGATTAATCTGATATTTTGTTCCTGTTTTCCAGTCATCACGCATAAATGCTGGATTACAATTTCGTTACCAGGATTTCATTCATCATATTCACCATTTCATATATTAAAAAAGTAATGTGATATGACCTTAGATGTAGAAATGTTTATTAATAAGGATGGAATAAAAAATGTATGTTATGCGATATGTATGATATTTTATTACAATTGGAGTCAGAGAGTAAATTAATTATTAGAATTATTGCAAGTAATGCGGCAACATTTCGCTATATTAGACTTAAAACATATAGTACGTGTTTCGTTGTTGCAGGAAATTGTAAACATTATCCCATCAGTGCACATGGTGTAGGTAATCTCCATCTTAGCTCGTGCATGGCCGACAAAACATTAGTTGCTCTTTCTCACAAGCCGACTAATCAACAGGCCACGTGACCCGACTACAGGCAGACCCCTTCCCTTATCAACAGGCCTTAGGGCAGTTGTCTTATTTGCAAACATCTCGTCAAGTTACAAATTATCACTGGCTTAAGTGGTTTCCTTGCAATAAGACCTTAGCCAAAATTACGCCAATTTTGAGTACTCGGCTACTTACAATTTATAATACTGGTAATCAATTCCTTAGTTATCCAGTATTCGAACGTGGTTCTGCTAGAATATTGCACTCTTGTCAAATATGGTCACAGTCAGTTGAACTACAATGAGAATATTATCTAGGATTGTTTCCCCGGATTCCCAGGAAATCGATTTCGTTTAATTGCTTTTCCCTGAATTTGAAGTTAAATACACAAGATGTATATGCTACCACTGATTCTTCACTGGCCTTCACATCCATCCTAATTATTATTTTTTTTATCTTTGAGGTTGGCGACGATGTCGAATGCAACGTAATAAAACAGTAAAATATTAAACAACAAACCAAGGGTCAAATTGTTTAGGGTCTACTTTAAATTGATTTAACAAACAATTCACTACTTTCTTAAAAATAAGAGTAAGCTTATAAATAAAAATATATTAATTTGATGTAAATACATTTTGTTCTGTTATTGTAGAATTTTGAAAAATACATTTTATAATAATACATTTTGTTTAAAAGTTGCTTTTAATTATATTTTATAAATATTATGTATTTGTATGGGTTGTGAAAATTAATTCAATGTACCACTTATATGTACAATTGTTTATACACTAGAATGAACGCTATAATAAATTACAACTTATGATAGACTTGAAATTTGTAGATTACTTACAAACTTAGAAACAAAATTACAAATCACACATAACGAGGATCCTCCATCTAGATAAAGAATATTAATATTAATTGTGAATTACCCTCCTTACAGGTAAGAAATCGTTCAAGCATTGGCAAAGGACCGTAATGGGTCCCTAAGCCTTATTCCTGGAAGGAAATGATGACATCATGTACTTTAATAAGTTTATATATTATTAACTTTACTGAATGGAGAAGATCTGACCGATTTAAGCCCACACGCAATAATCTAATTTTAGTCTCGCATTAGATGTGTTCAGTAGTCTTATTTTATTTATTTATTGGTCTATGTATTTTCAGGCTCGTAAAAGAACCGCAAGCCTGAATAGAAAAGATCGCTGTGCAAACTTTAACCGGCCTTCATCCAACCAAGTAATACCTTAGTTGCCTGCTAGTAGATGTCTCATTGAGACAATGTGCTAACCACATGTGATTCGTTGACATCATCATCATCGTCGTCTTCAAGGATTAGACTTGTTCGTCTGTTCCGACTCAACATTTCCCACGCCATATGTTTAGAACATTTCTTGTCCCCCCTCGGATTATAATGTAAAACAGTTCTTGCCATCCTAGTGCTTGGCATTCGTACGACGTGGTCTTTCCAATTTACATTTTTCTATTAATGTTGTGATTGGTTCTATGTACAATTCCTTTCTAATATCAGTACTTCTTTTGTAAGCCAATAATGTATTTCCAGTTACAAAGCGAAGAAATTCATTTCTGAAACTTCGATTTGTCTTATTCGATCAGAGGTAAGTGTCCAACTTTCACATCCATATAATGAGTGGCAATGCAACTACTCTATACAGTTTTAACAGCGTTTCTCGTGTTTCTCTCGTCTTGGCTTCTGTAGGTAAACAAGCGTAACAATTAGTCTGGTTAAGAACTCCCGCTAAGGAGTACCCCAAGTCCCCAAGCGGGACGTATGGGGCATATACGTAGGACCTACATACATGAATGATGAATGGTAATATTGTGTTTATCGGAGATATAGAATAGGATGTTTATGAAAAGTTAGTATTTTTACAACAGAGTTGTATCTGGCGCTAAAGTTAAGAAGAAAAGAAACATGGCAGAGTAGTAATATAAATGGAGGCGCCAGACGAACCATGTGTTTATATATTACACACAATAAGTGATATTAAGAGGGGTGTAGTCGAGGCCACACACGTGAAAATTGGTTTAATGAACACTTCTACAAGTCACAAAAATATTCACACCTTCATTCTACTTATGTAGTCTATTATCGGTACATCAAATATGAAAAGGTTAAATCTGTTACGTAGAAATGATACATGATCTACAAATAAAGTTTAATAGTGCATGGTTAACGCGCTTTTGAATCCAATGAAAGTTCGTGGGTATAAACTCGATTTATTTTGGTGAATTTTCTATTTTATCTCATGATAGATGAGTATTTGATATTGAAAATAATTTCGTATTTTTCTGCTGTTCAAGTTCTCATCTACCAACTAGTTTATAATAATGATGCTAAGGTGTCCACGTTTTAACAATAACGTAAGAGGCCTCTGCGTACAATTTCTCGGTCCTTTCACGCCGAGGTTTCTACTATCTAGGATCAGTTTAAATATATTAATTTCATGTTTTGTGATCTTTTATTCATATCCAGCATTTTAAAATTAGTTTTAATTTATATATATCTCTATATATCCAAAAATGATTTTCTTCCTTATTTGATTTTCTCAGAAGAATTTTGTCTGAGAAAAACGAAAATTTCACTTCTGTCTTATTACATGGAATGCTTGGAATAGACTTGGATCATAAGGGGTTACAACAAACCTGTGTCTATTGTTTAACAATAAGCATATAGATGCATTGAAATGAACTTGCAAAATTGTAATTAATTTTACAGGAAATAATGTCTTACCTTGTGTATACAAAAAATTCTATTAATTTACTACCCCATAATTATATGTGTAATATATATATATATATGAAGACATGGTACCCCATTAGAATATCATGAACGTCCATGTGAACTCAAGGACAAACAATTCTCAACCAACGGGACGAAAAGGATGAAGTTTAAGAAAGAAAGTATATTTATAAATTTTGTAATTAAACAATTTATGTTAATGAGCAGGTTTACGGAATTTTTAGACCGTAAGTGTTTTATACTGCATACTTTGCCAATTTTAGAGCATCAAACCTACCCCTTATAAAAGGTAATTTATATAGGTTTATAATACATAAAATATGTATTTTGGTTTTAAATTTTCTACAAATGTAGTCGGCATAGGCCTATTTATATAATTCATAAAATTGTTTATCGCGATATCCATAGGCGTATCATTAAAAGCTATTATTATTATTATTATTATTATTATTATTGTTGTTTTATTCAATGCCCCAGGTTGTCATTTCGACATTTCTGGTGTTTTCTCCTGGCATTGACTTAATTGTAACCCACTTCTGAAGTTGGGGCGCCTAGAAGGCGGAGTACGTTACCCTGGTGATATGATGAGTGTTACATGATAATGAAGTGCCAAGAGAGTTCTTAACCTAAACTTAATCTAAATTCCAGATCACGAGGCACCATAGAAATAATTCCCTTTAAGGAAAAATTCGCATGGTTTGACCGGGTATCGAACCCGGAAACTCATGAACAGTAGTCAGAAACGCTGACTACTAGCCTATGAGGCGATTATAAAGTAACGGATACATTTTGAAAGAAAGTACTTCGAAGCTGAATTAAGTAGATGATTTCAAAATTGTTCGCTAATGAAATAAGAAATATGTATCTTGGTACGCTCTGGTTTTTAAAAACGTAAACTACACGATACCTGAGTTGGATTTTACGTGAGAAATTCAGTCAATTACCCTTAATGCCAATATAACATTTAAGTTACGGGACCATACTAAATTGATATAACAAACAAATAAATTACTTTAAGAAAATGTACGGCTACATTATTTATCAGTCTGGCGAAATGAGATTTAAATGCAGGAATAAAGCAACATGATTTTAATATCGAAGACGTCAGCAAACTAGTACACCGATTCCATTTCTAGAAATCACGACTCATTTGATTTCCATTTTTATTTGTATATCACATTGACTGCAAACATTACGAGAAGAAAATTACGTACCTTATTTACGAAACAACATCAACGTTACACAACGTTATAAAAATGGGTGTAATATATTTTTTAACAGTTAATATCTTATGTTTTGCTTTCTGTTTATGTATAAATGAAGACATACTTGCCTTATTTATATTTACATTTATAAGAATGTAGCAGTTTGTTTCCCCGTGTGAAAATGAATAATATAGAGCATCCGGTATTAGCAATGCGTGAGTATATACATTAAATTTCATTAAAAACTTTGTGGGAAAATGCAATGTCTGGATTAGCAATTCAAATGTATTGTATGTCCACTATTGTTTCACTTAACTGCAACCTGCAATTCACGCTCCTCTTTGTATTGAAAATAGTTAATTCATTTTCCATCTGCAAATAGTTGAAAACGTAAAACTAAAAAAAAAATGTAGTAGCTGTTATTTGAATCATACGACATCCCATAGTGTATATGGTTCTTAGCTCATTGTTCCTTGTCCTAGAAGCGAAACGTCCAAAGAATTGGCTTTTTTAAGTCCGATTGAGTTACATATCCTACAAAATGAGGGAGGACATGGAAATAAAAGAATGGAACATAACGTTATCATTATACATACTTGAATTAATGTGCAATGAAACATTTGTTCTAATTCTTGTAAAGTCGAACGTGATGATTTGCCGCGTATTTTAAAACGTTACAAAGATTAACGAAGGACATAAACAAATGCGGTTTTATCATAACTTATAGTGATTTAGTCTTAATTTAAATGAAAAAAAAAATGCAAACGCAACTAAAATAATTATTAATTTTTGTTCTGCAAATAATACTAGCAATCGCCATGAAACCAAATCAAGAAGTATACACGATTATTCTATCGGCATACAATAAAAGATCAAATTCTGTTAACAGAACTAAGAATTGGACATTAAATTAACTCATTCTAGATTATCTCCGAAGAATAGCTATATTTTTGTGCATCCCGCAACTGATATCTCACAGTAAACTATGACACATTGGAATTTTCCAAATACTTCTAGAACTAAGTTTCTTATGTCTGATGATAGCCTATGACAAAAGACCTCAAACGCTAAAAGATCCGTTTGTATCATAATGCTTTTTAAGAGACTTTTCTGTATAAAAAAGTAAAGTATTCCCACTACAGCCTCAGGAGGCCCTTGGGGTAGTAGGAGGTTAAGGCTCCCACTTTTCTAGACAATCGGCACTTGATGTCAGCCGGGTTCTCAGCCCTGCGTAACGGCCGCCTTTACCTCCAGAACAAGCGTCTGGTACTCATTTCCGTTAAAGGCTGAGTCGACCCCAGGACCATAGTGCCGTCAGAAGATTTGGGTCAGTTTAAAAATCCTGACCCCACCGGGACTTGAACCCTCCACCTTCCGGCTTGTAGCGCAGTGCCTTAACCACTATGCTACGGCGTGCCCCGACTTTTCTGTATATATCCATATAATTGTTAAGTTATTCTTTGTACAAATGATAGGTGATCTAATGTTTTAAACGTATTGTGTTAAAATCTTAGTATATATATATATATATATATATATATATATATATATATATATATATATATATATAAATCTCGATGTCGCCATATGAATAGATCTAAAATAAAGTAGTCCATGTAAAAAAAATATATTATGTGAGCTTATTGGCATATTTTTTAAGTAACATAGATTTTGAAACTATGAAAACATTTTTTTCCCCTTTTTTGTGTTTCGATTTTATCGTCCTCGCAAATTTATACTATGAGGCAATTGTGAGATTTGTGATTCAATTCCATGGTAAAATTAATTTTTATTTGATGATTACGTATTAGCCTAATGAAATATTTTCCAACGATTATTAAATAAACGGATCAGTGTCCTTAAATAGGTTATCATTGAAATTTAAAATGGTACGGGTACCTTGAAATGAGATAATACGATCACTAGATTGACTATGCAAATGATTATAGTACGATGTAAGTATGAACAAGTTAGCATAGATGCGATGTGCCTACCATAAACGATAGTTCACTTGCGATTGTACACAGCAATGAGATGGATACTTTCTATCTGGTGTCGATCCGAATTATTTCAAAATGATGATTAGGTAATTTTCTAGGTGAAATTATACCAGGGTATTACTCAAAAATTTCTGATGAGATATTACAGAAGAAACTTGCCAAGAATCTACCAAAACTTTACCTATGTCAATTACCCTCATGCACTGTCTTACAAACATACGAATATTAAATACATAGTATGGCACTTCATCTTATATCCAATAAGAATTCAATAGAAGAGTCTAAAGTTACTTTAAATACATCTTAAATATAATTCCCACTTATTTTATTTACCTAAACAAATATTTCAGGACATCTAACTTCCATGATCGGCTAGATCTGACGATACAAGCTACACATACTTTTAATTTACCTAGAACATTTATGGTCTGTTGATTTTTGTTTGTTTCCGGTTTATTCTATTTGTTAGATTTTTTTAGACATTTATAGGTTGAACAATTAATGACTATTACAGATGATCCAAACGTTATTCTATTTGTTAGATTTTTTTAGACATTTATAGGTTGAACAATTAATGACTATTACAGATGATCCAAACGTAAAATTTATTCCGCTATAAGGTAATACTATTCTGTCCTTACATAAATTGTGAGAGAACTGTTGTATGATTCCTAAGTATGAATTCTCATTTTTACCTTTAAGAGAGAAATTTAAAAAAAATAAAACTTATGTATCACCTATGTTTAAGTCAAACATTAAAATATATTCGTAGGAATACCATGACCATTTTTGTCTTTTAAATTTAATGTTTCATTTTTACTAAAATGTGTCAGAAAATTAATGAAGTAATTTGGATAATATTTCAAACTACAAGACTTATTTTTTTAAGCAACGAGACTAAATATGTAGTAGCTGTAATAAGCAAATAACATAATAAAATACATATTACATCATCATCATTCGTCACGAATTAGGCCTTTATAGACCTGTTTCGACCCCATCTAGCAGTCTTCTAAGATGATTTAAAAGGAATACATAATACATAAATTATTAAATAAGGACAAGAGTTTAAATAAGTTTAACTTTAAATTGGCAAAACACTAATTTCTCGTGTCAGTTATTTAAATATGGCAGACCGCGGTGAAAACGAAATAATGTATGACTTTTTATTATTAGGTATACTGTATAATTCGACATAACTGTAAGTAATTTCTAGTCGTTCGTTTTCTTCTTTTTTATTAAAAATATTAAATAAATTATACCAATAAATTGACTATCTTATAGGATATATTGCCAATTTAAGGGTTAAGAGCTGATTACTTTGTATTTGATATTGTAATATTTTCGTCTAATTATCTTTAATTCCTCACACATGTATGTATATATATATATATATATATATATATATATATATATATATATGTGTGTGTGTGTGTGTGTGTGTGTGTGAAGGGGGGCACATTGCGCAGTAGCTATTTAGTTAAGGCAATACGCCACGAGCCCGAATGTCGAGCGTTTTCAAGTCCCGATTGGGTGAGGATTTTTAAACTTTCCTAAATCTTCTGAATGCCTCACGGTCTTGGAATTGAGTCAGCCTCTAAGGGAAATGAGTACCAGACTATGTGTTGGGTAAAAGCGGACGTCGCGTTGGATTAACTTCTCGTTCCGATCCTCTAGAGAGGTGGAGTCTTAACCTCCTACCACTCCAAAGAGTAGAGTTTTCAGTCTGGAAACTTTCCATATCAGGCTTTAGTATTTGTTAGCTTTTTAGGGTAAATACAGATTTTTCTCGGGGTTTTCTCCCATTATCCCCTGCCACAATTTTATTCCACCACTTCTCCATACTCGTCCATTTCGTTCATCTGCCCCCGTGATGGTACGTCAGGCATGGTTGGCCGGTACCCTCATCATTCACAGACCTCTATATATGGGGCTTTATCTCATCTCATCCCTCGACTCGAATCTGAGTTGTACACGAGTTGAGGATATTTATTTATTTATTTATTTACTACATGCCATTTGATAGGTTTCAAAACGTTTTAATAAATGTAGATATATTTTAAAGTTATACCTATATTGTTTAAAGTCCGCTTGAAAGATTTTTTCCTAAAAAAAGGTGTTTTGTTTTTTTACTAGAGTTTTTGTTAAACGGTCTTCAATATAACAGTTGATAAATGTTTTATTGAGTATCCAGTAGTGCCATAAGTACGTACAATCGTTAGTAATGTAAGAAAGTCCATGTGCCGGTAGATGTTGAAGTTACACTTAAAGTTAAGATTTAAGTCTATATTGAAAAATGTTTTATATTTCAGTTATAGCTTGATATGTTTAATTAACATTGATCAAAACATAAAAATTCGTAAGCAGTAGTGGGTGCATAAGTTTTGGCAAGTACTGTTTTCAGATGAACGTGAAGTGTAGGATCACCATACAATATTCCGTGCATGCGCGTATGACGATGCCTTTGTGGTTAGAGAAAATGAAATAAAACGCTGAAAGTAGCCTTAGAAAAGAAAAAGGGAGGATTGTCATCATCGTTGCCACCCCCTTCCCTCATGGGATTAAAACATCCCCTCCTCCCTCACCACTTTCATAACCTCAGGGGGTTGTCTAAATCTCTAGCCCTCTTTTTCCTACTAACCCCTTACATCATATATACACTATCGTTGTGGGTGATGATGGCGTTGCGTTGTTGCCACATTATTATTTTCTCAGCGCCAAGTGTAAACCCCCAACTCACGCTTTACAGGATTTGCCTAATAGGGTTGTCAGCAAATTTGCCCGAAATAATAGGCTGAGTACAGTCTGTTCCCACAAGAAATTACTCGCTCAAGTTTGATAATACTTCAAGAGAGAACAAGGATATTGATTTTATATGTGATACTAGGTTTCTGAACTTAGTCCACTTCCAAGGAGTCAATAAAAAAAAAGTAGAAATTCATTGGGATCTTTATTCTCTTCACATTTATATGTTACACAGAAATGTTTCCTGTAAAATATCAGGAAGATCTGAAAATTTTGAGCTAAAATTAAAGAAGTTTTCAACAAAACCAAGAAAACACTGTAAAAAAAAGTAAGATAATGTCGAATATAAATTAGATTAATAGCCTATAGGCCTATTTGTTTATAAATGATAAAAGAGAAGAAAAATACTAGTATTAATTATTGACACATCATGTAAAATTATTGATTTTTGTACAGAGATGAAATAATTTAGTTATAAAATAAAACTGTTAAAATAAAATAAAACTGTTAAAGTTTTATACGATTTTCATATTTATTTTAAAACAAATTCGTTACAGCTCTTTTAGTGCTTTGTACCTTGTTCAGACGAATATTCGTCTGAAGAATAATAAGAATATAAAATAAAATAAAATAAAACTGTTAAAGAATAAATATTTAATAACTAAACATGATGGATTTTCATCAAGTAAACACCAAATCAATTGATTGTGAAATAATTTAAATATTTGAAGTTATTTTTAACAAAGCAAAGTAAACATTACCAAATACAAACTTTAGATTGAACACGTATTCCCGAAAATGTTACATTGTAGGCACATGCGTAGAAAACCCATCTGCTCTATTTATTCTATCAAGATTTAATTTAATTTGGAAATTTAGTATTTAAATAATATTTTTAACTACTCCTTATTGCAAATGTACATAATAATTTTCATAATACGATTTTTATATATGCATATTATTAATAAAAATAACATTAAAATTTGTAGGATGGGGTTTATATATATAATTTAAAAAGAGAAATCAGAGCAATGTAGTGGGCCCAGCTTTTTTTTTTGTTTTATTTCTGAGTAGGAGATATTATTTTTTATAATCTATCTGTAGCCCCGTACTTCGCCGTGTGGATATTAGGGAGCTCCCTAGTGGGAGTGTTTTAACCAAGCTAATTTAGTTACTCTTATTTACCCATAATGTCAACGAGTAACAGGTCGGCATATTGCCTCAGTGAGACAACTAAGACATTACTTGGATGGATAACAGTCAGTAATGTTTGCACAGAGGCCTCTTTATTTAGACTTGCAGTTTTTAACGAGTCTGAAAATCTTCAAACTCGAGATCCACGGTTTAAAATCCCTCCCGGAGGACTTGTCCCTTGGATTTTTCCATCCTAAAAATTCATCGATCCCGGCCGGGTTTGAACCCGGAACTAGTTGCAAGTAACCTAACCACTAGTACCGACTTAACTTTTTTAATACTAGTGTAAATATAGTGAACTATATAACTTATTATTTTCTTCTATTACAACAATTGAATTAAAACCATTTCACTGAATATGCCTACACTGTGCTTTCGTAAGAAGTTACAAGTTTTTTCTATAATTTGCTAGATGTGAATATTATTTGTATCTCCTGTTTATAGAATATAAATCTCTTGCGTCGAAATAATATAAATAGTAATTGTTTTGGAAAAGGAAACCAATTATCCAAAATAAGTGCTATAAGCGTCTACATTATCAAACATAGGCCTATATTACATACGGCAGTACAGTACAAAATGTAAGGGACTGATTTAATTGAATTGACATCACAGATTCAAATGATCTATTGTCAATCTGTCAGTATCATATTATCAACATTAAATACATCTATTTAAAAAAAATCCGTCATGCAGGAACTGCGTAAACTAAGCGATTTGCTTACAAGTTGAATTAATTGTTCGATTTTTATGATTTACGGAATATATCTTTCTTTTATTGATTATATTTGCTGTATCCAATTACTTTGCAAGAAGAAAACAAACATGGGCGCTTTATTTTGCATCTGACAATTAGGGTCGATATTCATCTCCAATAACTTAAGGTGATTTTCTTTCTTGAGAGTTGAAAATATACGCACATAGTTAGACAACAATCGATTCGTTTGCCTGTAAACATACAAGATAATGATAATTTGATATTTTCTTTCTCGCACGAAGACTTAAGGAAAGAAAAATGAGAAAGCAATGACATTAGCATCTGAATAGCCTTTCTTGTAAAACGACTGAATGTTTCAGTGTTGTAAAAAAAGTTTGAAAATAGCTTGAGGTCAAAGTTTTCTTTGCTCATTTAAAAGTGGAAAGTCTTCTACCCCTTTAAAGGACCCAGTTTAATGGAAACGAAGGGTTGAGGTTGTATGAGAGGGCGGTGAAAGCAATTTGATAAAGGAGGGACGACAGAAAATCAGGTTTGTAGAGAGAATGGAGCTGTTGTTATATTATTGGATGTATGGAAAAATAACGAAGAATAATTGATGTCGGCAAATTGTATCGTTTGTTGCTATCCCGCAGTGTGTGTGTATGCAGTGCATAGATTGATTCCATTCTAGCGTAAAGGTTTATATCACCAGATCAGTTATTTTGTTTACCTAACGCTTTTTGTGTTTTTGTTGAAAAGGACACAAGTAGGATTAATTTATCTCGTATGCCTTTAAATTGAAATATATCAAGGTGTAATTGAATTATTTTTAGAGTTAATTTATAAAAAAATCAAAGTCTCGGTGTTTTTTATTTTTAAATTTAATGGTCCTTATGCTGTAAATGTAACTTTAATTAGTATAACTTTACTTGGCAAACGTTATTTCTTCTTCTTCTTATTCTTCAATCAGTTAATAGGCTATTAAGCCTCTTCCGGCTTCACATATTATTTCTAAATTTCTGAAGTATCATAATTGCTTCTCAGACAATAGTAGAGCATTAGCTACGTGAATTTAATAACATTTTTTTTTCAACTAATTTTATCTATTTTTGATTTTACCTGATGTTCCACATCACCAGGGTTAAATTATACATATAATTAAGAATTAACACATAATCATCCCATTTCGGGCAAGGGCCTCCTCCGACTGCAGGGTGGCTTACGTTACATCCCCGGGTTAGACAACCTCTTGGGACCATCACTTCCACTTCTTCATGGATTGCTTCCACTTTTGTCTGTCTTATGCTATTCTAGTCCACAATTTTCCTAGATGATACTTCACTCCAACGCTTATTTTGTCTTCAACTTTCTTTTTCCCTAGTCCGGGTTCCCACATAGTCACTGCTAACGGTCATGAATTATCTACATGTTGATTAAAAATACATATTAGGCATAGGCTACACAATATAGAATTAACAAGCAATAATAATAATAATAATAATAATAATAACAATAATAATAATAACCTATAATTTGATTAAGTAATTGGCTTAGTAAAGAAAGTGTAAAATATTAAAAAATAATGGAAGTATGCATGAAACACAGTTCTACTATAAGGTTGCAGTAAATTCATGACTGTATAATGGAAGTGCTTCGCATTAGCACAAGCGGCATAATGTTCCTGATTTCATGCAGAGCTACAGAGTGTGCGTTAGTTCGAGGTACCATGAGGGAAGAAATTTGCAGTGCCCCTACCAGCATTGTGAAAATAATTGTATAGTTAAAATGAGTAGCGGCTCCATGATGAGAAAATCAGCTGTAATGATTAGGGGATCCGATATACAAACCATTTGACACCTGTACTGACTGGAGGATCGTCCACCTCTATGACACATGCGGTTGTGAGACCAGCAAACGGCTGGTAAGCCAGACTCTTTCTAGTGTTATGGTATTTAGAAAATAAGTAAAATCTTTGTTTTTTTATTTTTGTTTTCGGTTTTGGTTCCCTATCGGCGAGATCCCTAACCAGAGACAAGTGTAACAAGAATGTCTGAAAAATACATAAAAAAAAAACAAAACAACTAAGAGGATTGAGGGTCGGACTCATAATAAGGATATAAAAATAGTAATAAAAATTATAGACTGAATAAATCAATAATTCACTATAAAACATAGGGGGATTAAAAAAAATAAAGGGATGTAGATCCAGTGAGTTACAACACTGGCCAGTAATCAATACTTCTAAAATTCAAATAGAATACAGAAGATTAAACATGTTTTTGAAAGGCCTTCATAGTTTTAACCACTTAACGAAGTTTCTTAAACAGAAGTTTAATTTAGTTGAAGAGGACAGCTGTATCAGGTAGCCGTACTTATTTCAGTATTTTAACATTATATGGTCAGTAATGTAAATAAGTATATAAATAGTCAAATAAATTATTTTGACTATTTAACTCATAGACCGATAATCGTGCCTCTTCCTGTTGATAATCGTGCCTCTTCCTGTTGATAATCGTACCTCTTCCTGTTCGTAATGAGAGATTCTCCCCAAATTAACTTCTTTGACAACGATATCGATTGATCTATGTACGATCGATGTGGTACAGCAAGAAATGCCAAAAGAAAAAGCAACTTCAAAGATAAAAAAAATAAAATAAAAAGGTTAGTTCTGTTGCTATAGTTATTTCTCATACAATCATCTGTTACTGATTTTTCCCCAAGTTCAAAGAGATTCAACAGTAAAGATATGCTATTTATAACTATACAGATGGCTTAGAAATCGCCCGGAAGTAAGATCGGAATATATAACCCGACATTAGGCAAAAATTAAACATTACAATTATGTTCAGCTTCTGATGTTGTATTATTCGCTAAATAGTCACTCCAAATCCAACGTGAGGTTGAGTTTTTCATTAGACAAAATCACGAGCGACAAAGTCGCTCGTGATTTTCAGAAAAACACAACCTGATGTTAGATTACTGTTGATAAATTATTAAGTGGGGCACGTCTCCTGATAATTACGAAGGAATTAAAAAAGAACAATTTAACTATTGGTTACATTTGGGTACTTGTTATGGAGAATGATTATCCATGGGTTGTGTGTACCAATTGGTGAGAACATGAAGCTGATTTGGAATGCATTGGGCACGAATTCATGCCAGAAGCTTGGCTTGGATTCCTTTCAAATTGTTACTACTGCTCAGCATGAAGTAGGTCGCCGGCTTTCTTCAGCTCTTTTCTTCCATTCTACAATATAAATTTTACGTTTTCGTCGTGAGCAGTTATAAAATTATGGTACTCTAAAAAGTAACAGGCGGGGAGACGTATCTCTCCTTAATATTCTTACTTGGGTTCCGACAAAGTGGGAGTAACAGCAGTGTACAAGGTGTATATGAATACTTGCTACAAATTTCTCTAGATTGCACGAGGAACCACAATACATCAAATTCTAATCAGAAACTTATATTGCTACTCACGACACGCCCTTTACTTTAATATGAGCAAACAAATAATGAAGGAAAATTGTCAAGATATAATTATGTAAAGTACTTCTTTATGTTATGTACATAATCGTGCCTAAGTATCATGAATAGCATGTATCAGTACAACTTATTCAAGAATATACCGTTACAACAAATAACATTTATATTTATGGACGGTCTCTAACATTTTAACTCATTAATCTCCCGACCCAAAAGCTGGGAGCGATAGGACTGGTAGATTTTGCCTTGAATCCACTTATTTCAATATTGAGGTTCTTCTACGAGCCGTAAGATTTATGAAATAGTATCCAAGACCTTACTTACCTCAGAAAGATGCCATATTGAGGATTTATGCCTAAAAATCCGTAGATACTGGACTAGAACTCGGAATCAGAAGCGAGGAACTGTTAGGATCTATAGGATTATGTTTTAAGTCTTTATTAGGCCTATTTGAGAAAATTATACGTATATAGGCTACTTCAGAATTATTGATACAATGCTGGGTTAACAATTAGAGACAAAATGTGGAAACTAATTCACCAGAAATAAAGTCTCATACTGTAGGGAAGTACTTTTTTTTTGGAATAGAATACGAGATGAATTGAAATACACATGATAATCGTAAAGAAACATTTACGAAATAGAAATGTAAGAAATCCATTACACAGGAATTGCGTTGCGTAAACTAAGCGAATTCTTCAGAAAGTCGGATTTCTACTCGAATTTTGCTGGTTTACGGAAATACATTTAATTTGTTAAAATGGATGTGAACTCAATTTTTGTTAACAAGTTTCTTTAAAGTGTTTGATAGCAGTGAAAACAAATAGCAATTTTTAACTTCGGGTTTCAGGTAAAATTCTACCTCTAATGATCGGATTTCTCTGATTTTTAAAGAATATCTTCTTCGTTTTATTTTAATAGCACATATACTGAGTTCTGTTGCGAAACATGGAAAGTTGCGAACGCTAGAGCGATTTTTAAATTTTCGTTTCAGGTGAACTCCAACAGCTATTGGTTCGATTTTGAACTCGACCTTACTTTTTAATATATTGATTGCTATATACCTAGTTTAGTTCTGATGAAACAAAACTTGCTGCCTCTGGAGCGTTAACAGGTATATATACTTTCATAATGTTCGTTTTTAGTGTCTACTAGAAGGAATCTGTGAAGATCTAAACATTTTTCAAAAATGTTAACCTCAATAGCGCCATTCCTTCGCAATTCGCTAAAAACTAGTAAAAATGCTTCCTCGAAATACAACAAAGTGCAAAGTAAAAATGTATGGGTGAGGATAAGTGTAGACTTGGCACCTATTAACCTATAGACGTAATAAACACACAAAATCAGCCTTCATGAGATAAAATAAATGAATTATTACAGATTTACAGGATTTGCTGGCTTGTTTAATGTATATACGACTTCTCCGTTTCTGCGTGTGCAGTGACATTTATTAGGTAAATTAAAATTTATAGGTTCCAATCAACACTTTCATTTGTGTCCTTGCCGGGATCCAGGAGTCACGATCCCCTGAAATGAGATCTGCACGATATAACTGGATATTTTACATGGTACTGCAGTAATATTATTCTATCAAGACTTACTAAATACATGCTACCAATCGATACAATAGTGACAAAAACATACTCAACAATAATTAAGATTTCCGTTTGAAGCAATAGTATACTACGATACAAGGTTGGGAAGTGGTATTACAGAATCGAGGAAAATGTTCAAAAAACCGAGTGATAGCGAGGTTTTTAATTTCCGAGATTCTGTAAAACACTTCACAAATGTGCGTTGTACATTATTTTTTGCGCGATGGCGTTTTTAAAATAATAAATAGTAATAACATAATAACATCTTTGTTGGAAATATGTGTGTTCATTATAAACAATTGAACAACGTTAACAGTGTGGGCAATGTTTATTAGTTCAAAGTACAGGAGGCCGTGAGACCATTATTATTGATAAAATAGACGCAAGTACGTATTTATTGTTTTACATTGTTTCAAATAAAGTTCAGTTAATTTAAAATGCAGTGATTTGTTTCGTATAATGTATATTAACACTACCTTTTAGATATTATATATATATATATATATATATATATATATATACATATACATATACATAGAGGGCAGTGGTTTTACTTCCCGCACGTGGGTGTAAATGTAATATTACAGTATAGTTATTTAGGTTGGCAATCCGGAAATGTAGGAAGTTGAACTTTCAATCATGGTCGCCATTGCTGTAAGTACGCAAAACGCACTATCGCGCAAAAAATTATATTTTATTTAATAAATGGACAATATGGATTTGCATCAAGTAAACACCAAATCAAGTGATTATATTTTGTTTGTTCAGTGAGTTTAGCGTCGCCTACTTGTTCAAAACTAATCGTTTCACCGGTGAGTAGGACGCCTACAGAAATATACTTTTCATATCCTCCGAGGGTTGATTAATTTGTTGTACATCTTTGATACCGAACTTCCACTCTGTAGGGAGGGGGGGGGGGAGAAAAAGTATTTTGTTGCATCGTATTCCGCGACTCTGGGTTGCTGAAGCTGACGTATTACGCTAAGACTATCGAGATATTTAGAAATGAATAAACTTAACTTAAAATATTGATACCGTGGTCGAATAAGTTCATATCCTCAAATGTTATTCCTTCGTTAACAAATTCAAAAGAATCAAAGGAACCATTTTATGTTACTAACCTATAACAGTAACATAATTCTTTGCTACAATATGGGACTGATTTAACATATCCAAATGTAATTTAATAATCTCTTACACAAAACATTATAAGATATAAGACAATTTTGCAATAGCCTTAATAATTGGCTAAAACCGAATCTCTAAACAACTAAGCTCGAATTTTCCAGAAATACAATTTAGGCCTACATTAATTTATTTGACAACCACTTAACAATAGACGCGTAGTTTTCAGACATGTGTGTTTTTTCTACTTCGAAGAAAGCGTAAAAATAAATATTTATAATATAAAACCAACAGATCAACAGAATATATATATATATATATATATATGTTTACACATCTTTCTGTGTCTAAGTTTTTTCTTCTCCACTTGTGTCTCCATCTTTTCCATATCGCCAAGTCCTCTTTCAATCATTCCTGCTCTTATTTCTTGGATTCATGAATTTCGACATACCTTTCTTTATTTTCCTAAAGAACACCAATCCACTCTTCTAGATAATCATCCTTATTATGTACCCATACCAATTCAATTGCTTATATCTCACATAATCCAATACAGTATTCTTAACATAATTTTTATTTACAGTATCATATTGTTTCTATTTTCTTCTCAAATTATGAACATCTAGCTAACCTCAAATAATCAATTTCCATCGACATGATTTTAATTGTAAATTTAATTAAATTTCATGGTTCAGCTCTAGCACTTTTTACTATTGAATATTATATATTTATGCTTTTTTTCTGGTAGTTTGTCTATTCCATAGAATATCCTTAAACATTGCTCTTGCTCTCCTATCTTTATTAATCCTGTTCTAAATGTCATTTTCTTGTCTATCCTCATTAGTCTATTCTAATTTTGCCCTCCATTGTATTCAAATTCTTCACATCCTCTAATAAGGCCTTTCTGATCTTATTTACTCATAGGAAGGAAATCTTCTTCATCCCAACCAAGTCTTAGGCCTATAGGCCTGTTACGATCTCACTGATGAATTTTATATCCAGTGTTTCCTTGGACGGCCCAGATATCTCTTCCCTGTTGGACAATAACGAAACATGCCTTGGGAACTCTATCTGAACTCATTCGTCGCAAATGATTCATCCAGCTGTTCTGGTATCTATGTATGTACTCAATGACCGGTTCTAAACGTAGTTCCTTCAAGATATCATCATTGAGTCTCTCATCCCATTTGGTATATCCTGCTGTATACCTTATGTATCTTATTTCACTAGAAGTTATGCTGTTTTCTTCTCCTTTCCTCAAAGTCCATACCTTACTGCCGTAGCAAAGTACAGGTCTTGTTAAGGTTTTGTACAACCTTACTTTGGTATCTATCTGGACTAGCGAAGGTTTCATTACTGAATTTATTGTTCCCATGGTTTTATTAAAATTAATAATTTTATTTGCTATGTCTAATTCATCCAAATATGTTAATGTGTATCCAAGGTATGTAAATCAATTTACTCTTTCCAGTATTTTTGAATCTATACAAATTTTGCTATGTACAGGGTATTTTCCTTGAAAAGCCATTACTTTTGTTTTCTCTGTATTTATTTCCATGTTATATTTTAAGGTTATTTTGGAAATAAAATTGTTAAAGACATCGGAAACACGTTTAAATTCCACTTGTTTTTACTATTTTCAGTGTGTTTCCGAGAACATTTTCATATTTGACGCTACTGCTATGTTCTTCAGTATTTTAATTGCCATTTAGAGACTTTTATAAAGCTTCAATAATCCATCCATCCATAGTAATTCTGCCCGAGGACAAGTCCTTCACTGCAGTAATAGCATTTTCATGCTATGCTTGCAGCTTTACTAGGGAATTGTAGGTGTGATAGCTTCCCGTTGCTTTCCACACCGGTGAAGGATGATGATGATGTTGATGATATGGATGATGATGGCCATATGATTTCCGGGACCGTTTGGGCCTTAAAGTTTTCCTGACATTTGTCTTACAGGTGAGGAAAAACCCCGATTAAAACCTCACCCAGAAAAACTGCCCCGACCTGGAATCGAACCCGGGCCCGCTACCTCGAGACCACAGCGGTGGACTACTTCAATAATATTAAATTATATATTACTTTCCCCCTTCTTTAGATCATTTTTCCTGGCAGTTGATGCACCACTACTACTAGTAGCTTACACCTGTAATTTTGTAAATGTTGATTCTAGTTTGCTTTGAGTCAATGATAGTTTCAATATGGAATTTATGGCGACGTTCCAACTAGCTGAGTAATTTTATTTGATTGTTTGTGATTCAAAATTGATAATGTAAGACACGAACTCCGTTATTTTCAGTATTTTGAATTTAAGCAATACATGAATTTAACCAGTAGAAGTAAAATGCATTTATGTTTCGCAAAGGGCAAAATAAGGAGGATGTCTTGAGAATTCTGATCGCATCTCTATCTGGATGTGAAGATCTCATGCATGAGACCGTGCGCTTGTTACTAACCTTGTCCAATCTCTGGTATTCATCTTAATGTTGTGAAATCTGCCCTTCACAAGAATACAAACTAATTTCAACAAAAAATCGCATTACCTTCCACATGCAACTCTCTAATAAGCAATTTCTGTCTCTTGGTCAGGATATCCATGAAATTTGATAATCGGCTTTTTTAGTTGATTCTCAAACTGATGAAATTTGAATATCTTAGTAGGCTTATATAACGTGTTTAGAAATTAGATAAAAAGCAGAACAAATATATACATTTCAAGATATAGAATAGCATTACATATTGAAATTCAATAAATACTATATATTTTTATTATTCTACAAATTATTATTTGGTCAGTTTTTTATCCGGATATTATCAAGGTGTGTATAAAAACCAACCGTTACGAGGACTAGGAAACGGTTTAATTCATCAGAATATTTAATAATTTTCTGTCATGATAAATTTACGTGTATCATTCCTTTTAAAGTTCATAATTGTTTTTTATACCGTTGAGATTATAACAATGTTAAATTATAGAATTGTTTACCTTGTATATTACCGTTTTCCTCTACTATAATGTTTATATTTTTAATTTTCGTTGATTTCACTCTAATAGTACTACTACAACAACTCCAGAAGATGAACCATGCTTCAAAAGGCCTAGAGTGAAATAAACGAACATTTTAATATAAACATTATAGTTGAGGACGACGGTAGTATACAAGGTAAAAAAATGTAATTTAACATTATATCATTCTATTGTAAAATAATGATTAATAATTAAAATAAATTCAGTTAAATAATCTAATATTTCTAGATGGAATGTTGTCACTGCAAACTCCCGAAAAATTAGTATTATGACTATTATTAGCCTATTAAATTACACTCAAATTTCTTCTTATACAACTAATGTGAATAACCGCATGGAATGTGAATGATTGCGATTAGACGCATTTTTATTTTGGACTAAAATTACTTTCCGCATGAGCGATTTAGATTACATGCGATACGAATGTGAAGTATGGATAATAGCTCTTATTTTACATTAGTTATAAATTATTGTACATAGGCCCTATTACATTAGTGGCATAAATTATTATTATTATTATTATTATTATTATTATATTTGTTAAATATAAATAAAGTATAATAAACTAAATTACATTTTGAAAGACATTTTGAGAAACATATGAGAAAAGAAATTAATGTAAGATTCCATAACGTAATCTCGAAGCAAGCTCTTTTGTATGGAAGTGAGGGGTAGACCTTGCGTCAGCATGATCAAGCAAGAATAAATATATATCTAATGAGATTCCTACCATCTCTAAGTGGAATAACATTAAGAGAGAAAATAAATAGTGAACACCTAAGAAATAAATGGACAACAGAAGAGCTTGTAGAGGACGTACACAAGTATCAGATTAAATGGAAACAGCATGTTTTGAGAATTCCAGAATCTGGTTACCGTTGAAAGCACTACGCTACCAACCACGGGGTAGGAAAGATCTGGGGAGACTCTACAACACATGAAGTGACCAATTCGTATAGTCGCAGATTAGATTTGCTTCCACCAGTAGAGGGCAGAAGAAGAATAAAAACACAGAGAACATTGTTTTAAGTTATAATAATAATAATAATAATAATAATAATAATAATAATAATAATAATAATAATAATAATAATAATAATCGTGCAGAGGCCTTTCATTCTACTTATCAGAAAACCTATATACAGAGTGTTACTAATTCCCATTACAGATTTTGAGGACATGCAGTTGGGGCCAAGACGGTTTCGTTTAGCATAGGAACCCATGTCCGGAAACATACAATTTTTGCGCTATACGCAAAATACTGCAACATACGTTCCAGCTTTTTTGGCGCCAAAGACCCTACACGTTCTCCCGACTTGACCCCGCTAGACTACCACCTGTGGGGTCACATGAAATCCCTGATTTACGAGATCCCTGTGACTTCCGAGGAAGACCTACTGGCGCGGATTATGACTGCGGCGGATGTCGCAAGACCAAGGATTGGTGATCATGTGTACCAGAACATGGTACGGAGGTACTGTATCTGTGTGACGAAGGTGATCGTCACATCGAGCCCTTCTTGTAAGTGGACTAAGACGAAAAGCAGCAGGCCTCAGAGAGAGCAACGCGTGTTGTGGTATTTTGAGTGTAGCGCGAAAACGGCACGTTTCCAGATATGAGTTCCTATACTAAACATAACCATCTTGGTCCTCACTACATGTCCTCAAAGTCTATAATGGGAATTTAATTACACTCTGTATATACAGGATTCTATACTAAATACAACCATGCATAATATCTATCGTGAAGTTAAACACATGTCTTGAACCAATAGGAACTACGTATATTGTGTCAGTCTGCAATCCCGAACTTAATTACCATTATTAATGAAAGCCTATAGGGTTTACATGGGTTAAAAGATTGAACAGTAACATTCAAGGATGTGTCCATCGCTGTGGTCTCGAGGTAGCGTGCTGCCTTGTCACGCAGCAGGTTCGGATTCGATTTCCGGTCAAGACAGTTTCCTGGGTGAGGTTTTTATGTGGGTTTTTTCTCACCTGTAAGACAAATGTCAGAAAACTTTAAGGCCCAAACGGTCCCCGAACATCATGTGGCCATCGCAATCATCATCATTCATATTCATCTTAGATTAAGCTTAGGATTAAAGACTCTCCTGGCGCATCACTATCATCATCATCATCATCACCCATCATATCGGGGCAATGTAACCTCGCCTTTCAGGCGCCCCAACCTCAGAAGTGGTTTACAATTACGCCAATGCCAGGAGAGAACACCAGAAATGTCCAAAAGGACAAACTGGGGCATAAAGAAACATTCGCGGATGTTTATTCGATGATGTTGGCAACTGAATGGGCATAGTGAGTACAAAATGCATTGTGAGATAAAAACGAAAATCGTTTCCATGTATTAGGGCCGAGATTCTTATCATTTTAATGCCATTTTTGCATGCACCTCTTTTTATACCTTTCTTATTAATAGGCGCTTTAAAATCTAAGGTCTGTTTATTTTTCTTTATGATAGGCCCACTATGAAAGGGTGAATAAAATGAAGTGAGTCCACGTAATAAAATTCCAACCAGCATTTGTCTTGACTGAAAAAAAAAAACTAAGAAAAATCCTTAGGTTGGTCGGCATCAGGGTTGGAAGTGCCACCCCCGAATACAATCACAAAATCTACCGGTTAAGTAAATTCGCTTAGAATACATTTTTATTATAAATGCTTTCCTAAATTTCTGAATAAATTATTTTTACTTGCGTCATGTCTTTGTGCTTGTAGACCAACATGAAATTGGTGATCCATTCACCCACCCATCCTATGGCTCTTATAGCTCAAATCGAGCATTGGCCTCCCTTTTGGAGATTGTTAACCAATCTGATTTAGTTGTGCTTATTTATCTACAGATGTCGTGAGTGACACGTGGTCGACATGTCGCTTCAAGTGACATTTAGTAGACAACTAAAGTATTTATTGGATGATACAAAGTCAGTAAATTTTGCTTAGAGATATCTTTTTTCAGGCTTAAGTTTTTTATGAGGCTAAAAATCTACAGACTCGGAACCCATGCAAGTTCCTCCCGGAGGACCTGTTCATTGGAATTTTTAAAAACTAAAAATACATCGATGCCGGCCGGTTTTTAACCCGCGACCTTTCAGACTATAGGCTAGGACCATAACCAAGAGATCACCTCGGCCGACAATTGCTGACCTAAGAATTACAATTATCATTATCTGCATCCGTTTTCTTCAATTATATCAATAATAAAATATTCGTTTATAATTTAATATAGGTAAGAAATGCACTTAAACATGTAAGAGGTATGCAGAAAGAAAACTGAAATATAGACTGAATATACAGAATAGAATGCTGCGATTACTGAGCAAAATATATATTAAAAAAAAAACGTTGGGAGCGAGGGAGCAGGTCAACTAAGACATGGTGTGGGGTCGCTAACCTTGCTGAGGGCCTGGGGGCAAAAGGATGGGCAACAGCGGACTTCGTATAGTGCGACCAAACTAAAACGACATGATCTCTCTCACGCGGGGAGATAGTATCGGTTCCTAATGATTTATAGACAGCTGAGACAAATGATACCTAACTCAATTACATTACTGGTTACTATTCAATAGTCTTCACCACATCCGGCAGTTTGCTTAATATCTGATTAAGTAGTTCGTTAAAAATACGATATACAATAACGAAAACCTACATTTTGTTATGTATTTCAGACGTAAACGCAACTTGTAAGGGTTTGTTATCGTTAAATAAGATACATCAATTGAAATGTTATGTTTATTAATTAATTTCTCTTACAGTATTTACAAAATGAGTTTGTTCAACCCAAAGTGATTTTTCGTCAGAAGTTCCTGTCTAAAACATCTTCCCTCAAATCTCTAGCTTCCATAATTCTCCTCACTCCATCTATCCAACGTTCTCTAGGTCTACCTCTTCCACTTCTTCCATTAGCTTTCCAATTAAGGATCTTCTTTGGTATTCTCTCTTCTTGCATTCTTATGAGGTGCCCATACCATTTCAAACTTTTTCTTCTAGTTTTTCTAATATTTTTTTTTTCAACTTGCATATTTCCCTTATTGTGCTGTTTCTAACCTTATCCCTTCTTGAAATTCTTGTCGATCGCCTCCAAAAATCCATTTCTAAGGTTATTGATTATTGGATGTTGGACGTACAAGGAATTTCAAACAAGATAAATACAATAGCAGCGGAAACAAAAAATATAATTCCATTTTAATTAAACAAGCAAAGTGAACCCACTATAGGCCTTAAGAGGCCCTTGGATAGTATGATGTTAAGGCTTCCACTTTTTTTTTAGATAACACGCACTTGATCTCAGTCCGGTTGTCACTCCTACTTGACGACTGCCTTCACCCCAGTACAACCGTCTGCTACTCACAGTACCAGTATCACAGAGGTGGGTCGACGTAGGGACGTGGTTCCGCCAGAAGGTTTGTGTAAAATTAAAAATTCTGACCCACCGCGACCGTATCCTCGACCTTCTGGCTTGAAGCATATTGCCTTCACCAAACTAAGCTACGACGTGCCTCCTTATTTTAATTATTAACTGAATAATATATAAAACTATTATTCTACCAGTTATATTATATGGGTGCGAAACATGGACTCTTACTTTAAGGGAGGAAAGAGATTGAGAATAAAGTACTTAGGAACATTTTTGGACCAAAGAGAGTTGAACAGACAGGTGAATGGATGACTGCATAACAATGAACTACATGGTCTTTATAGGAAGCCAGATATAATAAGAACAGTTAAGTCTCATAGACTGCGATGGGCAGGACATGTTACACGTATGGGGAATGAAATACTTGTATGGAAGCTTCTTGTAGGAAAGCCAGAGGGAAAACGCCCAGTTGGTAGACCAAGAATGAGGTGGGAGAATAACATTAACTATGATTTGAGGGAAGTAGATTATACAGGGAATGGTTGGAAAGCATTCGCTCAGGATAGGGATGTATGAAGAGCTTATGTCCGTGCGGCCATGAACCTACGGGTTCGATAGAGCCAGTGAGTAAGTATAAGTGTGTAGAAAAATAGTAACTTTTGTTTGAGACATTGAGATAAGGGTTACAAATTTAAAATTTCCAAGAAAAGCTATTTAGGAAAGAAGAAACTGTAATTTTAAATCAAGACTTTACAAATCAGTCACCTTAATATGCCAATTTTTCAATGCGACGGTATATGCTTTGTTTTTCTCAGGTAGTAATGTGTTGCATTTTAACGAAGTTCCAAGTTAGAATCACTCACTTCTTCTTCTTCTTCCTTTCATGTGATAGACCTAGTGGTCTGTTACAGTCTCAATCCAACGTTTGAAGGGTCTGCCCAAATATCTATTTCCTGGTGGCTGATAATTTAAGATTTGACGTGGTATTCTTGTTCTGCTCATTCTTCTTACGTGAGATTTCCAGTTGTTTCTGTATTTTTGTACATATTCTATGATTGATTCTGTTTGTAATTCTTTGAGAATCTCAGAATTCCTTTTATGGTCTGTTCTTGAGTAACCTGCGGTACGTCTCATAAATTTCATTTCTGCGGCAGTTAGTATTTGTTCATCTACACTGCGAATTGTCCGGGCCTCACTGCCGTAACATAATATGGGTCTGGCCAGTGTTTTATAAATTCTAGTTCATGTGTGTTGCTGTATTGTGTTTGGCTTGAAAATATTATTTATAATTCCTGTTACTCTGTTAAATTTTATAATTTTTTGACTAAATTCTTTCTCCTCTTCATATGTAACTTGGTATCCGAGATAGTTAAATGTGTTAGTTTGTTCTAATATTTTATTATTAACAGTAATATAATGTACGGTTAAAAACTATAAAATAGTTACCTTGTAGGTCCGTCTCCTCAACTTCAGTTATTTTAAAACTCTGTAGGCATTTCTGGACTAGTCCCATCATCAGCAGAATGCTTTGGATCTGTATTTGTTGACAGTGCTTCAACAAGGGTCAACAAGTACAGATCCACTGCATTCTGCTGATGATGGGACTAGTCCCGAAAGGCCTACAGAGTTTTTAAATAACTTAAGTTGAGGAGACGGACCTACAAGGTAACTATTTTATAGTTTTTAACCTACATCATATTACTGTCAACTAATACCTCAACGGAAACTTACCATGAATTTTACTAGTATCGATTTTATTATTAATAACAATTTTACTGCGAACTGGGTCTTTTTCTAGGAAAGCCATGAATTTAGATTTTTCTGTTGAGATTTCCATGTTGTTTATTGCAATTTGGTGAAAGGAGTGGCCTGAACGTTGTAGGTCATCTTCTGAATTCGCTATAAATACAATGTTATCTGCAAATAATAGGGTGTCTAAATTATATAATCTATTAAGTGGTTTACTGTCATGTGGTTGTAATCTCCATTATTTAATAATTGCGTTCATGTATATTATGAAGAGAATTGGTGAAAGACCACATCTTGGTCTAACTCCTTGATTAATTGGTCTGCATTCAGATATTTTATTTTCAATCTTAGGCTAACTTGGATGTAATTATCCTTATAAATATCATATATAGCTTTTATCAGTTGGTCTGGGATGCCATCGTATTTGAGGATTTATAATAATTTGTTTCTATTTACTTTGTCAAATGCCTTCTTCAAGTCAATAAACGCCATGTGTATTCCAATATTAAACTCTCTCTGTTTTTCTATTAGAATCACTTACATTCTTCTAAATATACTTTATTCACAAGTTTCATTCGAAACTATATTCATTATGGAGTGAAACTTACTAATATTGACTTGCTTAACCTAAATTAATGTTTGAGAAGGATCCTGTATCATTATAAGAAATACAAAATGTTTATATATATAAAGAGAGAGATAGAGAGAGAAACATGTAAATTTATTAATGCCTATATGAGAAACATAGTATTATTGCTACAATAATAGATGTGATACAGAATGTATCTTCATTTTTAGTTTCTTAGAAATAAAGCACGAGGGCAAGGTGAAGGTCATTAACTTTAGGTTCCAGTTATTCGTGAGAACAGCTAGAGGAATCACTTTAGGTTAGCTATTTCGGCAGGTTTATGAACTATAAAATAAAATTTAAGGCGTCATCAAATTCATTAGCCTACTTCTGGATTTATCATAAGATACAATTTTATTTCGAAAAAAAAATTAAGATAGGTTAAATTTTGTTCAGAGGCATTTTTATTCAGGTTAAGGTTCTTTTACGAGCCTGAAAATCTTCAGTCTCGGTACCCAGGGCTTAGAAGTATCTCCCGAAGAACTTGACCGTTGGATTTTTCCATCCTAAAAACCCATCGGCCCCCGGCCGGATTTGAACCCGCTACCCTCGGGAATTAAGGCAAGGAACATAATTACTCTGCTACCGCGGCCGACAATGGAATATAATTACTGGTTATTTGTTTATTAAAATTATTTTATTACCTTGAATTTGTAGCTAACTATAACTTAAATGAGTCATTTTCATTAAAATCACAATGACTATTACATGCCATTAGAGTTACCTTGTAAGCCTAATCAAAACCATTCCCATGCACATATTTATTAATACCGTATATAACTATAAGCTCTTCACATTTAAATTACAAGGTAATTGTAAATTATCAGTTTAACGTTAAACTAAATTATAACTGTGAACAATTGTTCACAATTACCATTATCAATTATTCATATTTACTATTTTGCTCAACTCTGCGATCCCCGCTAGAAACTTTGAGAAAGAGTTTGATTTATCGAAACCCCTGTATTAAATAGTTTTTAATTAACATTTTAATAGCCATCTGACAGCATAGGAAGAAATTACGTGGTAAAGAAGTTGCCTAACAGTCAAGACAGTTGCTAAATATAATTTTTATAATAAAAGTTAATAATAATTTTGTTTTATAAGTAGGCCATAGAATAATGTACTTGCATGTTTTTCGTTAATTCGTTGACGAATGTTACAAAAATTCACAGCAGTGTCCGTGCATTTACACTAAAACAATTATAATAAAAATAAGAAAATAATAATATTAATATATAATATGTATCATAATATACCATAATAAAATTGGTAGGAATTAGTCAAGAACGTTTCATAAACAGAGATATCTTTAACAAAGGTGCACAAAGTGGAAGGTTGACCAAGAGGACAAACCCAAGAAAAAAACTGGAACAACATGGACAGAATAGGGAAAGAAAACCCATAGCCAAAAAATGAAGGAAATATGGAGTCAAAGGAAGCGCCTGTAAATGCTTTATGTAGTCCTACATGGGATCATTAGCAATAAAATAATAATAATAATAATAATAATAATAATAATAATAATAATTTGTATTAAGTTTTTTCTACATTACAGCAATTATACTAATAATAATAATAATAATAATAATAATAATAATAATAATAATAATAATAATAATAATGATAATAATAATAATAATAATGTAGGTCTACATTGTTAGAAAAATCTTGAACATTGTACAAGAATAATGTAATAGCACATTGATGCAATCTGAAAATTTAGCTATGATTTATGTTAACTGATCAACTGAAGCTGATTTTTAATCTCTCAGTTTTATCAAAAGACTGTGGAATTAGTAATAATAGTAATAATAATAATAATAATAATAATAATAATAATAATAATTATTATTATTATTATTATTACTATTAGTAATTAAGTTATAACTCAGGATATATAAATGTAAAATTCATTAAATGTGGTGTATCTTATTTAAAAAAGTGAGTAGATGACTTTATATATCCACATTTTAATAGCTTGTGTTACCTAACTTGATCTTCCATTACAATTTTAACAGCTTGGTTATTAATTATTGTGCAATTTCACAAGGTTTCGAGGTTCGCGGGATCAAACCCGTCAAAAGAGATGGATTTCTGAAGTAGTAATTAAAAAAAATGTGATTCTAATTGCGTGAGTTGTTAAAGACGTTGTTAGAAAAAGTAATAAAATTAAGACTAGAATATTTAATTTGATACGGAAGGATGCGAATTTATTTTGCCATATGCTTTATTTAGATGATCACATTTAGTTTTAATGACATCATGATTATGATGAAATGGATACTAGTATTGAAATTTCAGTAAAACATTTGCCTTGATAAATGAGAAAATGCAGCCGAAAACTTCAATTAGACCGATCGGAATCGGGGTTTCAAACAGGAATCTATCGAATACGAGTATCAAACACTACCGCCTTAGTCAACTCGCTCAGTTTTAAACTACTGTGCGTTACCCTAATTAACAACTTGCAGACCTGATTATAAAATAACGATAATTCTGATAACTCTAGAACTTCTCATCTTATAAGAATTATTAATAATTTCATAACCTTATTATAATATTAACATTAATCACTGGAAATAAATATATCAACTAGGTTATCGATATTTTATAAGTATATTCAGATGATGTGAATGAATGATTGTTTTGATTTGAGACTGCTTAAAAACTATCGGCAAGCATTAATCTTCCACCTACTCATGGGCTTATTGAAAAGGTTTAAAGGCTTACAGCGATTTCAAGCCAGATTACCACCAGGATGCCAGTTTCTCTCTGCAAGAGATTCGATCTGTTTACATATACTAACATGACCTTTACAAATGTTAAAATATATTGTTATGGATGTCAGACTTTTGTGATCTACTGGCCTTATTTTACCAACATTTTTTGACCTTTTGTAACTGAAAAATATCACACAACATATGCTTTGTCTAACGTAGTTATTACCTGTTACAGAGTGAACTTTATTAAGTTCGTGAGTTATTTGTTTCGTACCATTTTTTAAAAATATTCACAATATACAACGAATAATATACAAATATTATATAAAATTATAATATTAGCTGCTTGTAAATCCGTCTCATTAACTGATAAAAGTATTAATTTACAGTACGCCTTTCGGGGATACTCTCATTCATCAACAAAGGGTTCATTTGTTAGTAAAAAAGGGTACTATTGTTTTATCAAAAGTAATGCCACGAATGATTTCCAATTTATCTAGAGAATTTGGAAATCAAGAGTGGCATTTGTTAGGACTATTTAACGAATAAAATTAAGCTGTTTACTCACAAACCATTATTTAAATATAGTTATTTAAAATAGTTATATATTTAATATAAACGGCGATGTTTGAAAACAAATGAGAAACGTTTGTTATGCTTCATTTGTTTATCACTGCAACCTGATCATATTTATTGCCAAATAGAATCGCAATATTGTAAGAATGCACCCTAGTGGAGAAAAAAATGAAACACATTTTTACAGGTTATTAATTAATTTCTGATGTCCTATGATCTAAATATATCAATTATATTTTTCTGCAACGTTAATTCCTGGGAAATAATACGTTTAAAAATTCTTCATGATTCTGGGCGGGCACCAATCCCATTGTGGCCGAAATTCCATGAGAAAATTTCTTCTCTCATGGGGACTCGAATCAGTGCTCTCTATTGAGACATATTGACTCAAACCATTCAGTTACAGCGTGAGACTTCATGCGTGACAGGAAACATTATTTTTATTAATGGATCAAGTCAGGTCAAGTTAGCGGCCAAGACTCGAGAGAGAAACGATCTCATATACATCAATGTTATGATGTGAGTCATCAGAACTCGGGCTAATTAGAGTTATGTTTTTATTGTTGTTTAAAAGTAGAATTCACTGCGTCAGCAATTGTTTACACTACAGCTTACTAATGCGATTTTCGATAATTTGTTTTGAAAATACATGCACTCTGATAAATAAGTAACTTACTAAGAATGTGTATACATTCTGCAAGGCTTAATTTTTTTTATTCAGGGGTTCAATCTAGAAATAAAAAATATTAAATCTTACATCAAGTAAACTGTAATAAACTCCACTCCAAGCGCGAAAGACCTAGAATGCCCTTGGTCTACCAAACTACAGCTAGCCTCACGTCCACATGTGTTAAATCACAGAGGTAGACGATCATAAGCTAGTGTAGGGATGAAATGTGGTCAGCATGTCGGGTCCCCCAGCCGTTATAGTTGGTCTTATCAATCTGGAGACGTTACATATTGGAGCTACCCAAATGCCACACGATGCTGGGTGGGCATCGGTCCCATACTGGCCGAAATTCAATGAGAAAATATCTTTCCCAAGGGGGTTCGAAACAGCGCAAGTTCCATAGATCTGCGCCAAGGCTTCTTACCCTAACAACTCGACTATGGCGCCGGACTAAATTATAATCAGTTACTATATCCATCCATCCATAGTAATTCTGCCCGAGGGCAGGTCTTTAACTGCAATCATAGCATTTTCATGCTATGCTTTGCAGCTTTACTAGGGAATTGTAGATGTGATAGCTTCCCGTCGTTTTCCCCACAGGTGAAGGATGATGATGATTATGATGGCCATATGATTTCGGGGACCGTTCGGGCCTTAAATGTTTCCTGACATTCGTCTTACAGGTGAGGAAAAACCCCGATAAAAACCTCACCCAGAAAACCTGTCCCGACCGGGATCGAACCCGGGCCCGCTGCGTGACAAGGCAGCACACTACCTCGAGACCACATCGGTGGATAGTTAATATATATATATATATATTATACGCACACATGCATACAATTTTAATAGATCTATTTAACAATAGAGAAGGCACTTTTTTATTAAGTATCTAATAGTTTCCTTATTTTATATAATTTAAAATGGTACATGGTAAGCGAGTTAATTTAATTACATTATTGATTTAAATTAACATTTATTTTACAGCAAAATTAAATTTAATAATTTTCGTAGAATTGATAACGTATTTGCAGTTCTTTATTCATTTGTTACCGAAGCTGTTTATCTAGTTTCATAGTATTTTGTTACATTTGTGTAATATTTGCATTTTGAAATTCTAAATTAAATCAGAAATGTCAGTCACAAAATAATGTCAGTCAGTCACATATTAGGTCATAACTTCGGTATTAATTGTGATTTAGGTTATTTTTTTTATTTAAAATATAACTTGAAACGTGCCCTCCAAACGGTATTTTGGAAAATTGAATTAAGAATCACATTTCAGAGAACGGTGTAGATGAACATGTTAAGCTGCATGATGAGTTGACATTTATGTCAGTCAGTCAGTCAGTCACACATACTTAGATAGATAATACATAATATTGTTTTTCTTCAGAAATTGTATATTTATGCACAATCTTAATCAGACACTTTTCCTCTATCATATCACATATATAACACCTCTAATTTCAACCAAATGTAATATTTATGCAAGCATTTTGCAGCAAAAGTGTATTGTAAATGTCAGTCACATATGGAATTACTCTATAATCATTTATCGCTGGAAATAAAATATCTCAACTAGGTTTTTCGGTGTTTTTAAGTATATTCAGATGATGACGGGAAACCACCAAGTTACTAAAGAGTAAAAAGAGGGAATATTTGAGAGAAGATTAATGATCTTGAAATGAACGCAAAAAATAGGAACATAGAGAATTATATCAGGGAATTAGTATAGAGAAGAAAGGGTTTCAGGCTAGAACAAACATAATTCGGCATGAAAATGGGGATATGATTGCAGATTCCAGGAGTATATTAAATAGGTGGAAAAGTTACTTTAATCAGCTATTAAATGTACATACAGAACAGGACATTCAGGAGGATAATTTACAGACAGCAGAAATGCTAGTCGCAGAACCAAGTGCATTAGAGGTTGAAATGGCGATTGAAAAATTGAAGATGTATAAAGCATCAGGTTCAGATGAGATACCAGCAGAACTGATAAAATCAGGGGGGGGGGGAATTGATGGACAAGATACGCTGGTTACTTAGTATGATTTGGGAAAAAGAAGCTCTTCCAGATGAATGGAAGGAATCAATTATCGTACCAATTTATAAAAAAGGAGATAAAACTCATTGCAACAACTACAGGGGCATCTCATTACTTTCAACTTCGTACAAAATTCTTACAAATATATTAGTAAGCAGACTTACTCCCTATATTGATGACATTCTAGCAGATCATCAATGTGCATTTAGAAGAAACAGGTCTACAACAGATCAGATTTTTAGTATAAGACAGATTTTAGGAAAGAAATGGGAATATAATGGTACTGTACATCTACTTTATGTAGACTTCAAAAAGCATATGATTCAATTAAGAGGGAGAAGTTATATAGTATCCTGCTGGAGTTCGGAATTCCTAAAAAGTTAGACTTATACGAATGTGTCTAAATGGCACAAAGAGAAGGGTGCGTGTAGGCAAACAGTTTTCGGACACTTTTGAAATCCAGAATAGGTTGAAGCAAGGAGATGCACTATCTCCTCTACTATTTAATTTTGTACTAGAGCATGCCATTAAATATTTAGAGAATGAGGAAGGCTTACAACTGAATGGTATTAATAAGCTGTTAGTTTATGCTGATGATGTAGTATTATTGGCCGATAGCGAGGAGATACTAAAGGACAACACGCACACACTATTGAGTAACACTAATAAATTAGGACTGGAAGTAAATATCAATAAAACTAAATATATGGTCACACGTAGAAATGCATTATATAATGGAAGTGGACAGCTAATGACAAATGAGGGAAATTTTGAGGAAGTGGCTGAATTCAAATACCTAGGAACAATAATCACAAATAGGAATGAGATGCACAAAGAGATTAAACATAGGCTCAATTCTGGAAATGCGTGCTATTATGCATTATTCTATTAGTTATATTATATGGGTGCGTAACATGGACTCTTATTTTAAGGGAGGAAAGGAGATTACAAGTTAGTATTTGAGAATGAAGTACTTAGGAACATTTTTGGACCAAAGAGAGATGAACAGACAGGTGAATGGAGAAGACTACATAACAATGAACTACATGGTCTTTATAGGAATCCAGATATTATGAGAACAGTTAAGTCTCGTAGACTGCGATGGGCAGGGCATGTGGCACGCATGGGGAATGAACGACGTGCATGGAAGCTTCTTGTAGGAAAACCAGAGGGAAAACGCCCAGTCGGTAGACCAAGAATGAGGTGGGAGAATAACATTAACTATGATTTGAGGGAAGTAGATTATACAGGGAATGATTGGAAAGCATTAGCTCAGGATAGAGATGTATGGAGAGTTTATGTCCGCGCGGCCATGAACCTACGGGTTCGATAGTGCCAGTGAGTGAGTGAGTGAGTAAGTAAGTACGAATACAGGCAACACCCGAATATTCTAGATAGGATTTGTTAATAAAAGTTAACTTAATATAAAATGCTAATAATTAAAATACAGAATATAAATCCGATGTATTCGCAGATATTAAGATCAATCATAATATAAAAATCTATCTATCTATCTTTGGGTTTTTACAGCTGCTGCCGTCTTCCCGTGCCAAACCTCCAAAGCCTACGATCTTGGGCATTTTCGATGCTTAGCCCTCTAGCTTGCATTTCTGTCTTCATGTTTTCCTTCCATGTTAACTTTGGTCTCCCTCTTTTCTTCTTTCTGTTCGAATCTAATCATATAGTTGCTTCGGCCATCGCTCATCTTCCATTCTTAAAACATGTCCTAACCACTTTAATTCCTTCCCCTCAATTCTTTCAATTTTGCTTCTTCTGATGCCATTATATTTCTAAATTCTTTATTTGTGACATGTTCTAATTTAGACTTTCTGGCACTTATGCGTAAATAATCCATTTCTAGAGCTATTAGTCTATTCTGTAGTATAAAATAAAAATCCAAAATTTTAATTTGTGGAATGTGGGATTGAAAAAAATACTTCATTTCAATTCACGAGTTAGGGTCGGTTTCACCAACAGAGGTAACTGTATTACGCCAGTTCCCCCGTGTATATTGCATAGCATAAACTGGCGTAATACAGTTAGCTCTGTTGGTGAAACCGACCCTTAAAAAGAATTGACCAGCCTTAAGTCTTATTGCTAGACGTCGATGTGACTAAGGACAAACGAATCCCTGAACAGTTACCAATACTTATTTCCCTTGTACAATAAATAAATAGCTACCATGAAAACAGTGAGGAATATATTCAAGGCCTCGTGCCCGAAAAATCTTTATAGAAAGTGCCTTCTATTAACGAAGGTATGATAAAAATATTAGTATTTGTAACAGCTAGCAAATGTTTTTATTGATGTTTGTGATGGAAAAGCACAGGGTGTTCCATACAAACCTCCCACATTTTAATTCATTGCACTGGTCAACATGATTTTTGTCTCATGAGTCTCATGAGTGTTATAACCAACAAAGTATGCGGAATTATGAAACCAGGCCGGTATTAAACGAAACAGAAACTCGAAGAATTTTAGAAATTAATAAATTTAAAAGTAGTAAAAAACTGTTAAATTCTCAACTTGATTTTAATGAATCCCCTTTGTTAAATTTAAAAATTTAAATAAATATTGTTGTATTGTTTGCTTAGATCAGTTGGAACACAATTCATAATTTGTTAACATGTCTGAAGAAGGTACAGTGTACCGAAACAGCTGTCACTGAATTATATAATAAATATGAAAATCAAATAAAACTACGTTTTATTTTTATTTAATTAATCAAAGAATTTTCATTTCCACACACTAAAACACCTCTATATGTGCACCGTTAGTAGCACGAACAATATCAATTCTGTATTCGATTTCGTGCCACGTACTGTCCAACATGTCAATAGAACTGCCGGGAAGCTTGGCGAATTGATTTTTGTGGACTTTTCTAAAATCCTGCTCTAATTTTTTCAATAATTTCTTCTTAAACACGTGTACAAGCACCTCCTGATTCTTTTTTAACGCTTCCAGTCGCCAGAAACTTCTCAAGCCATGCCTTAATGGTCTTCCCATCAGGTGCATTTCCTCCATATTCTCTCCGGTAATTTCTTTGCACTGTAATTATTAACTTCGTCTCTGCGTACCACAAAACAGTTTGTGCTTGTTGCTGAGGAGTCGCCATTTTGTTTTATGTCATTATTGTCCAACATGTGACAGATGAATTAACTGCAACAATGAAAAAAAAATCTTTGAGTTTCTCTTTCTTTTAATACCAATCTCATTTCATAATTCCGCATACTTTGAGAGTTATGATTAATTAAAATGTGGGAGGTTTGAATGGGACACGGTGTATATTTCTCTAACTTATTTATAGATGAATTAATATAATATCATATAACATTTAGAATATCTGTCGACCGCCTTTGCCGATCGACCGATGTAAAATCTTGTGGATAGAATTTTTACGAGGGCGAATAAAAAAACTCCATGTCGAGATAGGCCTAGAAAGCTTTCAAGCTATGGTAGTGTTCATAAAATCATTCACAATAAATTGGGCTCCAGTAAAATTTCAGAAAAATGTGTATCACGCTTCATGGCAGTTCCTACCTCACACAGCTGCCTTAACACGTACAAAACTGGAGGAAATGCATTGCACATCTCTTCAATATTCTCCATACAGCCCAGACTGTTTACCCTGTGACTACTATCTATTTGGACCACTGAAAGAATTATTGGGAGATCAACGTTTCCGAACATGATGGCACGGTGGAAGACTTCTTGGGAAGATGGGCTTATGACCAACTCTTCTTCCTTTCGGGAAAATTGAATCGCCAAACTGCCTATCCGCTGACAAACACTTGCTGGAAGTAATGTAGAAAAATAAGGTATGTGTTTTGGGGCTTGTATTTTGTTTAAATAAATTATGAGAAGTCTCACTTATATTTGATTCACCCTCATATTTAAAATAAAGAATACATCTCTGTCAAGGCTACATTTTTAAGAAGAAATCTGCAAATACGAATCCTTAGTCGCTGATCTACCAATATAGATTACAGTAAAATCACATTCTACATTTTACGAATTTCTCGTGATTACCTGAGAATATTGCCTTTATTATGTCTCAGGAAGTATATGCTATAAAATTCATGGACTCTTGTGATATTTCGTAACATCTCTCCATAGTTGACGAAATGAGTATTATAATCAAAGTGAAGCTACGTCTGCCCGAGGGTTCAAAATGCCAAGGAAAAGGTGGTAAGGGGAAAAGCAACTGGTGTTTTCATAAATGTCATTACAGTCATGAAAATACGGAGATATATCTTATGATTTTATAATGTAGTTAAATAAAAGCATCTACTTACGAATTGTAGCCAGGCGCATGAGAAAAAAGGAACCAAAGTTACGCTCAGTTTCTTACCTGAAAAAAAAGAGAATTTATCAAACTCAATAAAACTAAACACAATGCATAGATTTACTATAATATATATATATATATTATAATTTATATCAATGATGGGCACT
Source organism: Diploptera punctata (assembly GCA_030220185.1). Lineage (NCBI taxonomy): Eukaryota > Metazoa > Arthropoda > Insecta > Blattodea > Blaberidae > Diploptera > Diploptera punctata. Next base: position 1,265,418 of record JASPKZ010010273.1, read on the forward strand.
GTGACTTTCAACAAAGGTCAGTAAACAACTGGATAGTGTGTAGCATTTAGATCATAGAAAAAACATATGGATAGAAGAATATTCTCTATTTTTTATTTGTTCTCTTTCTTTAATTTAAATTTAAATTTAATTTACGATTACAATATTTTAGTAGCATATTCGTATTAATTGTATATAAAAATATACTAAAAATAGTATTTTAATAATTAAATTTCAGCAATACCTCACAATGTTTCCACACCATGCTCTTAAAAATTTACAAATAGATTTTTTTTTTGAAAATTGTACAAAAATATTTTATACTCAAAATTGTAACCGTCTATTAGGCCTATGTATTGGACTGATAATTTCAGAAATCTAAAGAAAATTATTTAGTGATAACGGAAATAAAGAGCGTTTCCTTATATACTTTGAATAAGAAAATAAAGTGAACGGAATTCTGAATTATTGGCCCAATTTGTAAAAAAATGTATAAGTATTTTGTTAATATACCTTAAAGGTTAAGCATTGTACATAATATAATGTATACTGCTCCAAAAATAATAGTAATTATTATTATATAATAATAATAATAATAATAATAATAATAATAATAATAATAATAATAATAATAATAATAGAAAACGCTTCACGTCATATATGGCCTACTGTATCTGTGGTTTCGTTCAGAAATTGTCCTCTAAAAATAAAATAATAACATTTTGATAACTAATAAGAGTATATCCGTGTTAAATCCAGAATAAACGCGATTATTTGATGAGACTGTCCAAGAGGACACTGAAGATTATCAGGGTAGTCAGCGAGCCGTTCATCCCGCGCTTCTTTATCGTGATTGTGAGTTCAATCAAAACTATGATTAAAAGACTTATTCATTAACTTTTAAAATATGAATACCTAATTACAAAAATATAACTTGTACTGTCGACTAAGGCACACAGACATTTCTTACACATCCTATGCAACATTCGTATCAGGTATGTAAACATTTAAAATAACCGTAGTACATTCCACGCCCTACACGAAGTTACACAAACATGTTATTACTACTTCACTCTTAGCATTCATATAATCATTTCACAGATGTTTGCTTGTGACATATTAATTGAACATTTAAAAAACTAAAAAAAAATCTCGAAACATGAGTGTACATATTCAATATATTTACTTGAATGTTAAATGGATTATCCTAGTACTTGCATCTATATATGTATGTATCAATACTAATAAAATTCATTGTTAAAACCGTTGAGGTGGAGAGTCATATAATAAAATAAGTTAAAATACCTTCGTAGGTAAAATCCGTCGTCCTCAACTTTTAAAATGTTATCTTTATGCCTGTAGGCCTTTCAGGACATTCGCCCCATCTTCAGCAGTTCATTTTTCGCTACAGCATGCAGGTTGATGTTTGATGCTGATGGTCCTATGACACGACAAAGCCACATTAGGACCAGCAGCATCAAAGTTCTACCTGGATGCTGTAGGAGAAATGAACTGCTGAAGATGGGGCGGATGTCCTGAAAGGCCTACAGGCATAAAGATCACATATTTTAAAAGTTAAGGACGACGGATTTTACCTAAGAAGGTATTTTAACTTATTTTATTATATGTATATATGTAAGCATGTAATCTATGTACGTAGGCTTAAGTAATATATACTTATCTACATATGTACGGCTATATATATATGCGTGTGTATGTATGTATGTGTCAACATGGGTCAAATAAGAGGAATAAATAAATATAATATACACCAAATAACTTGAAATATTTTTCGTGTGTTTAAATTGTTATTTATTGTATTTTATGTCTTCTCTGTCAACATAAGCAAAGTTATGAGCAATTTAATAAGATTATAATAAAATAATATCAAATGATAAGGCAATACTAAAAGTCAATATACACATTCTATTAAACAACACTAAGAAACTAGAATCGAAAGTAAATGTGAATAAAACTAAATGTATGGTCACATGTACGTAGAAATACATTTTATATTGTAAATGTAAATTAACAACAAATGAGGGAAATTTAGAAGAAGTTGGAGAATTAAAATACCTAGGAACAGCATTAACTATGATTTGAGAGAAGTAGATTATACAAGGAATGATTGGAAAGCATTAGCTCAGGATAGGGATGTGTGGAGAGCTTATGTCCACGCCGCCATGAACCTACGGGTTCGATAGTGCCAGTGAGTAAGTAAGTAAGGAACAATACGTAGAAACAGGAATATGGTGCAGAAAGAGATTAAACTAGGAAAACGTATGCTATTATACACTCCAGGGACTCTCTCGTCAATGCAACTCTTCTAAAGAACTTTAAACTAAAATATATATAAAATAGTTATTCTTCCAGTTATACTATATGGATCTGAAAAGTGGTCTCTCACTTTAAGAAAGGGGAAAAATACAGATATTTGAAGATAAAATTCTTAGAAAAATGTTTGGGCTAAAGAGAAACGAAAAGAGAGGGACCTGAGAAGAGCACGTAACAGTGGGCTACATCATCTTTATGGGAAACCGGATATTAATAAGAACAGTTAATCTTGTAGATTTCGTTTGGCTGGAGATGTGGCACGAATGAAAAATGAAAGAGGGGCATTGAAATGACTTGTGCGAAAGTCAGTAGGAAAAAAAAACAGTTAAGTCTCGAAGATTGCGATGGGCTGGCACGAATGAGGAATGAAAGAGGGGTATGGGAACTTGTGGGGAAAGTCAGAAAGAAAGCACCCAGTAAGTAGGCCAAGACTGACATAAGAGAATAACATTAACCATGATTTCAGGCAGGTGAATTATATAGGGAATGTTTGGAAAATATTAGCCCAGAATAGGAATACCGTGTATGGAGAGCTAATGTCCTTCGTGACGGCCCTGAACATCGAATTCGATAGTAGCTTAGCCCTATCTATTTTAAACTAAACTAAAAAATTAATTAATAATTAAAAAATTAAAGAAAAGTTTTAAATTGAATTTTTTTTCCATAAAATTTATTAAAGCTTAATTTAACTTTTACACGAAATATTTTAAGTTAAGTTAAATTAAACTAGTAAGGTATAAAAATAATACATTATTTTAATAAAAAATTAAAATTTTTAAAACAATAGTTAGAAGTATTATGATTTATAGTTCAGAGGTTCAGAAAATTAATGGTAGCAAAAATGGACTATTGGAGAAGATTTGATAGAATATCAAGGAGAGAGAAAATTCGAAATTAAGTTATAAAAGATAACATGAACGTACAAAACTCAATTTTAGAATTTATCCAAGAAAAGCAACAAAATGGTACGGGCATATTAGGCGAATGGAGGATGAAAGATTACAAAAAAAAATAATGGAATGGACATCATGAGGAACGAGAAGGAAAGGACGACGAAATCTCACGTGGATCCAAGGGATTAGAGAAACTCTGAAGGACTGGGAAATAGAGGAAGAAATGTGTTATAATAGAGACGAATGGAGGAAAATTATAAAGCGAAATTGAAGACAAATCATGCCGGAAAAAATATATCAACATTGTTAAAACCGGATATATATATATATATATATATTTTTTTTTTCGGTTGCCTTTGATAAAAACAATTTCTAACACTGACATAACATAGATTTTCTGTGCTCTCCAACAGCTAAAGGAATATAGACATAATTTTGCATCATATTTAGTTGTCGATCTGATGACGGTTGTGGTCTGTGCGCGGTTTGTACAGTGATTAATCCTTAACACAAGTGTCTGACATCACAACAATAACACGATAAAGGTTTATGTGCAGAAACAAGAGGGTCAGATTTTTTAGCTCTGTGAATGGGGAGTCTGTGATTCCACCCTCTTTATATTATACATTGCGCTTCAGCGCTCAACAGCAAAAGGCTGCAACCCAAGGAAAAGCAAAGCGGCTACATCGTGAATACACTAACACCAGGGGTGAACAAACAGCACTCCACTAACATTAAAGTTCTACTTCCTATAAAAGTACATAGATCATATTGTATTCTTTCAATATCTTAAAATATTATAGGCCTATATGAATATTGTTATCTTAGACTATTTAACTCATGCCCCAAATGGGACTCAATGGCCAATCACGTTTCAATGATTTCTGTTTTACAACCAATTAGAGTCGTGTTTCACGAAATATTTATCAGTGTTATAATTACCATATTAAAGAAGGCTCTTCCTTTTTAACATTCTGAACAGGTCTGACCATTATTTTGCAGTGACTGAGCCCACAAGAAATACGGCTACCAGATTGTATATATAGTGCATGAATGTCAACACATGCCGCATGCGGGAATTAATATAAAAACATTTGGTAGCAATTGATTATACCACCAAATAAAGAAACCACTGTTTGCACTTTCTTAAATGTATTTTTTCCCAGGTAACAATCCAGAAAAATATAATTGTCATATTTACATCATACGACATCAGAAATGAATTAATATATAGTTTGATGTGTTTCATTTTTTTCTCCACTAGAGAGTATTCTTACAATATTGCGTTCCTTTGGCAATAAATAGTATGATCTGGTTGCAGTGATAAACAAAAGAAGCAGATGAAGCGTACCTATCGCTTCTCATTTGTTTTCGAACATCGCCGTTTACATTAAATATATAAATATTTTAAAATAACTATAGTTAAATAATGATTTGTGAGTAAACAGCTTAATTTTATTTGTTAAATAGTCCTAAAAAATGCCACTCTTGATTTCCAAATTCTCTAGATAAATTGGAAATCACTCGTGGCATTACTTATGATAAATTATTTATCTTTGATTATGATGATTATATCTATAAGATCTTTCAATATTTCCTATTACCGATATATGGGGAGATCAGGGGCCAACTCTGGCTGTAAAACCATAGGATGGATGGATAATTGATAGTTTTTTTGCCGTTTTAGTGACAAATGATTGTATTATTTTCCTCACTGTCCACAATTTTACGTAATCATAAACATTAATGGAGCAACATTGCTGCCTCGTTAAGCAGCTGGCTCGGGTTCGATTTCCGGTCGGAACAAGTTTCTTGGGTGAGATTTTTTCGCGGTTTTTTCTTAACTGTAAGAAAATTTCGGAAAACTTTAAGGCCCAAATAATTCTCGAACGTTTTTGGCCATATTGCTATCATATTCGTCTCGTTTAGTATGGACATGCGAGGGAATGGTGTGTCTCGCTTTAAAATGTTCGTGCTGTCTCGATGGTGATCCCGCATTGAGCTGATCCCTCATTTGGGGAGCCCTTGTATGATAAAAAAGTAGTAGGTCTACGTAATCAAACGTTTAACACCCTCTACCGACAGGTTATCTCGCTGTAGGAATGTAACACATAAAAGTGCCTAAAAGGGAGAGGTTAAATTAAGAATATGAAAAAGAAGAAACGTTAATAAGTAGTGACATCCAAGTATTAATTATAATTTGGCATACCGTAATTATTCAGACAAATCCAAAGTTGGAAAACACTCTTCTCCCGTCGGAAACAGGTAAATCGATCCTCCCTTCTTTCTCTTTGCACTTGGATATATGTGGTCCTGAATAACTATCTATGTATATAGTAGCAGGCTCCTGTAGTTTCAAAGTTCTCAACGATGCGTGCACAAGGCACATTTAAATTTTTTCCCCCAGTGGACTATGTATGTCTCTCTACGCTCTTATGGGAACGGGATATAATAATACATTTTGCACAGGAAATAGGCTACTGACTTTCGATAACTGAACCCTGGATTTCAACAAAGGGATCAAGAGCGCAACGGTAGTTTTTAAATTCCAAATGTAACTAGAGTAATTGGTAAATAAGCTGATATCCAGCATTGAAAATTTTCAAAATAATATTATTTATAATTTCAGATTAAACACTTAAATCAATACGAGAGGAAACGTTTTAAACATCTATATTTTTAGAAATAACACAGATTATTGTCTTCTACCAAATTAAATACTTTATAAACAATACGCATTCTAGAGAGAGATTCAAATAAGACGCTACCAAAATTCAGAGTTCTCATCATGCGATCGTTAACGGGTAGGGAGTGGCCCTTCGCTGAGACTCGTTCAAGAATTTTACGGAAGAAAGTAGATCAAAATATGAACACAATATTTCACTGAAATATAAATAGAATAAACTAAAAAAGGAACAAAATATTTGATCAACTTTTAAGGTAATGTTGCAAATGTTATCCTCCTGTTGTATACATTACTGATATCGATAATAAATTACAGAAACACTTCTGAAACATTGCTTAAAATATCTCATGGATTTATCGTGTAATTTCAGTCTTTAATTTTGTTCAGAGAATGTGGATTATTACGATAAACACTAAAACACAAGAAAAACATTAAACACAAAAATTAAGTCTTGCATTAAAGCTAGCAGAATATACGAACGCGAATTTTGTATGGACTATTTAACTCATGCCCCAAATGGCAATCAATGACCAATCACATGTCAATGAATTTTGATTTGCAATCAATCACAGTCGTTTTTTACCTCGATTTTATCACTTTCATTTTATCAAGTGGCTTGCAGATTGCATATATAGGCTATATATAGTGCACGAATGTAACCAGATTCTGCTTGCGAGATATAATAGAAAAACATTCGTAGCAATTGATTATACCATAAAAAAGAAGAAACCGCTGTTTGCACTTTCATAAACGTATTATTTCCCAGGAATTGACGTTGCAGAAAAATATAATTGACATAGTTACATCATAGGACATCAGAAATTAATAAATAACCTGTAATGATGTTCCATTTTTTTCTCCACTAGGGTGCATTCTTACAATATTGCGATTCTATTTGGCAATAGGCCTAAGTATGATCTGGTGGCAGTGATGAAAAAATGAAACATAACGTTTCTCATTTGTTTTGAAACATCGGCGTTTATGTTAAATATATAAACATTTTAAAATAACTATATTTAAATAACGATTTGTGAGTAAGCAGCTTAATTTATTCGTTTAATAGTCCTAACAAATGCCACTCTTGATTTCCAAATTCTCTAGATAAATTCACTTCTCACTTCGTGAGTCGTGAATTTATGGATAATTTGGGAATCACTCGTGGCATTACTTGATAAAACTTCAAACTTTTAGTTGCTCTTAACGGGTAGTTGTGATATTCCTATCTCATGAGCTAGACGCCGCGGGCGGCTGGGTTTTCTACGATTTAATTCAATTCTCACACGAATATTTTCTTGAGCAAGAACATTGTAGTGCACAATTTATTCTTATATAACACTGAACTAGTTTGTCAGAGCTTTTTAATAGTATCTATATTATGTTGCGAGGTTGGGAAGTGGTTTTTACAGAAGCGAGGAAATGTTTAAAAACCGAGCAATAACGATGTATTTCATTTCCGATATTCTGTAAAACACTTCACAAACGTGCGTTGTACATTTTTTTTGCGCGATGGTGTTTTCAAAATAATAAATAATAGTAAAATAATAACATATATGTTGGAAATATTTGCGTTCTTTATAAACAACTGACTAACGTTAACAGTGTGGGCAATGTTTATTAGTTGAAAGTACAGGAGCCCGTGACATCAATTCACTGATAATAATGACGGCAAGTACGTGTTTATTGTTTTATATTGTTTTAAACAAAGTTCAGTTCATTTAAAATGCAGTGATTTGTTTCGTATAATGCATATTAACACTGCCTTTTGGATATATTTTTGTATATACACTGTATGTAGTATACATAAAGGGCAGTTGTTTTACTTCCCGCACGTGGTTTGTAATATGTAATATTACAGTATAGTTATTTAGATTGGCAACCCCGAAATGTAGGAAGCTGAACATTCATTCGTGGTCGCCGTTGCTGTAAATACGACAAAACGCACTATCGCGCAAAAACAGTATTTCGCACAATTCAACAATACAAATGTGCCGATATGTGCTGTGTTCAATGCAGTCAACTGCATAGGTACAGGTGGCCGAAACGTGGGTGGAAACAAAACGCCGACGTCCAAAACTTCATGTAAACGAGTTAATGGCGTCTTCAATACAATTTTAAAGTGATTAAATGTATGAAAATGAATTTATGGTATCTTCGGTACAATTTACAAGCTTTTTAAAATTAGGAATTTCTTTACAATACAGTACTTCTCCTACAGACTATTGTAAATTTTAACTCATCCATACATCCATATTCTCTGCATCACTCTCTGTTAATCCTCTCGATCCTATACCCCTATGCATTCCTTGAATTCATTGTTACTTTGGTCTTCCCTTCGTTCTGTTGCCTTCCGCTTTAAAATTTAACACCACCTTAGATGTCCTATCATGTGACATCCGCTTTACATGGGAAAACCATTTCAGTCTTCTTTCTTCAATAATTTGTAGAACATATTTTTGAACATCCAATGAAAAAACAAAAGAATAGAATACAGACGGCGGAGATGAGGTTAAGACAAGTAAAAGGATGTACAAGACTTGATAGAGTAAAAAATGAGGATATAAAGAGAAGAATTGAAAGTACAGCCTTTATTGGTTAAGGTCACGAATTACAGACAGAAATGGATTGAGCATATGGATGGAATGAGTAAGGAGAGATATCCGTTGTTAGCAAGAAATTATCAAGCAAGAGGAAGACGTGATGTTGGAAGACCTAGAAGACGTTGGGCTGATGCATTATGAAGTCGGAACGGGCAATTGCCTAATCCCTGGAGTGATGATGATGATGATTATTTTTCTGATTTTCTAATTTTGTTTAATCTTGAATTTCTAGAAGCCCTCCTCCAGAAGTCCATCTCTATCATCAATAGTTTATGTGGTTGCTCTCTGCTTAATGCCCACGTTTTCGCACCATGCAATGGTATTCTCCAAATATTCATAAGTAATGCCACGAGTGATTTCCAAATTATCGATAAATTCACGACTCACGAAGTGAGGAGTGAATTTATCTAGAGAATTTGGAAATCAAGAGTGGCATTTGTTAGGACTATTTAACGAATAAAATTAAGCTGTTTACTCACAAATCATTATTTAACTATAGTTATTTTAAAATATTTATATATTTAATGTAAACGGCGATGTTTGAAAACAAATGAGAAACTATAGGTACGCTTCTACTGCTTCTTTTGTTTATCACTGCAACCAGATCATACTATTTATTGCCAAAGGAACGCAATATTGTAAGGAGGAGCTTTCTTTAATATGGTAATTATAACACTGATAAATATTTGGTGAAACACGACTCTGATTGGTTGTAAAATAGAAATCATTGAAATGTGATTGGTCATTGACTCCCATTTGGGGCATGAGTTAAATAGTCACTGTAATTACTGTAATTAAAACTGTATCAAAATTCTACAAACTCACCTTTATAACATTCTGGACTTGTTTGGTTTTGGACGCAGACTCCATAATTATAAAAGATGAATAATGACAGTGAACATTCATTACATCATCATTTGTGTTGATGACTGGGGAACACCACGCTAAACCTCCAGCTAAGATGGACGACTACGGAATTTAAATAAAAATACATCGAATACAATTACACTGAGCAACAAAAAAATATTGTCTCAGAAAGAAAAATATGTGATTCTGATAGTATTTTTTTCCTCCTGAATTCAAATATGATATCGGTTTTTCTCCATCACACAAGGTTTCCGAGAGACATGCATTTATTATAATTTCAAACACTTTAATATTTTCTACATTCGTAACTACACAATATTCGAAAATTCGGACTCACCTAGAAAGTGAGAAATAACGATTTTCTGCTATATTTCGCCTGTGGAGCATCCCTCTTGATGGTCCAAAAATAATCGGCCAGCATAATAGGATTCCATTTGCCTTGATATCTCTTTTCCATCGCTGAAATCTCCTGATGAAAGTGTTCCCCGTGCTCATCGCTCACTGCGCCAAGATCTAGGTTTATTAAAAAAATAATTATCTAAATCCATTAATTGAAATTGAAATAAAATGAACTGTGGGTGATGGAGAAATTCCGAATACATATTTGAAAACACGATACAAAAACTGCATTATGTACAACTATTTGTACTCATGAGACAAAAAATTATGTTGATCAGTGTTATCAAACGCTATTTTAATATATTGATGGAGATAAATGGGATATTATTCGGAATCAAAAGATATTTAGGTCAGCATACTGCGCTGTCTAGCACTTCATTTTTTGTTTAAAAATGGAAAACAAAATTTGCGAAGTTAAAGCTTATTTGAATGAGTGTAAATTGAAGACCTTCAATTGTCCCCGACCCACTGATTTTGGGGCACGACCTTAAGATGAACAATGTACGTTTGAATAATGTTATGTTATCAGTGCAGTGCATTATTTAATCTTATAATGCGTATAATATATATCTGCCCGTAAGACGCTTCATGTTCTGTTTATGTTTGCTACAGTTTTACTTCCTTCAGTGCCATGCTATTATTTCGCAGGATTTTATTAATATTGTGCAATGAGTATCGTATGGCATAGCTGATTCAATACATTAAAATACATATTTTTTCATATATTTATCGACTTATGTAGTGACATTAATTTTGTACTAGACCGTACCATCAATATTTAGAGGACGAAGAAGGCCTATAACTCAATGGTATTAATTACCTGTTAGTTTATGGCGACGATGTATTATTAGGCGATAACGAGGAGATGCTAAGGGCCAGTATGCATACTCTATTGAGTAACACTAAGAAATCGGGGCTGGAAATAAATAAATAAAAATGTGGCCCCACACATAGAAATGGACTTTAACGACAAATAGGGAAAATTTGAAGAAATCTCTGAATTCAAATATTTAGGAACAATAATTACAAATAGGAGTGAAGTGCACAAGTAAATCAAACATAGGGTAGATTCTAGAAATGCATGTTATTTATGCATTTACAGGGAGTCTTGTCGTCCCAAATATATAAAACTGTTATATGGATTCGAAACATGAACTATGACTTTAAGAGATGAGAAAATATTAAGAGTATTTGAGAATAAAATTCGTAAGAAAAATTTTGGACCAAAGAGAGATGAACTAACAAGCGAATGGAGACGACTTACACAACACTGAGCTACATGATCTTGATGGAGAACCAGATAGGCCTATAATGAGAACAGTTAACTCTCCTAGAATGCGATGGGCAGGGCATATGGCACGAATGGGGAATGAAAGAGGGGCATGAGTTGGTTAATCTTTAATATTTGATGACATTTTTACACATGTTATAGGACTGTAGATTGAGTGTTTTGAGATAAGAATAAATGGTCATAAATTTATATATCATAAGTCACAATATCTTGAACTTACGAGAGACTGGATGGTCCTAATCTTAGAGTGCGAAGTAAAGAACTGTTACAATGATCACAGGTTGGTTTGCTTGGCATCAGTCAACTTTTCTACGAGATGCCTTGTTCGAAGGATAAGTTGTAGTAATTATCCCAATCATTTCCTCGTGCTATGGGTACAAACAATAGGACAAATGATTTTGAGCCCAGATTTCAGTTCTGTTAATGCTGTGGAAACTTCCTACAGTGCGTATTGTTCATAAATGAGACTAGTCTCTTAAATTCCAAAATCTCGTAGCACCTCAAATATGCATTTGACATTCCAATATACACAGTTTGCACTTTCCTATAATGTGTAAAATTTTGATCCTAAATGAATCCTGTAGGTTTCAGACAGTACATTGTTATATAAATAATACAGCGTTCAGTAAATATTTTTAATTGTTGGAAATGTTTTATTTATATGTAGAGTTATAGAGGATGGTCATAAAGTCTCGATCCATTTCCAAGAAATAATGAACTCAGTTTGATGATTTTTATGTATGTTTATTGTCAAGATATATATACATGTTCATCGTATTTCAACATTGCCTCGTCCATTTCGAAGCATTATTCCAATCGTTCGAGAGTAGCCCGAAAGACGTTTTGAAGCATAGCTGGTGAAACAGCCGTCACTGCATTGCGAATTCGAGTCCTAAGATCCTGGAGATCCCGTACCTTTGTCTTTTACACCTTCCCCTTTATGAATCTCCAAGCAAAGAAGTCCAGGGGCCATTCTGGTGTAGCTGTGGTTCGAGGAATAACTTGAGCATGTCAAGGTAATTGTTGCCATTAATTGTCTGTTCTGCGAACATGAAGGGTCCATACACTGTGGTCTTCGTAATTCCAAGCCATACATACACTTTCGGTATGTTTCAGTACCCCATATTCGTGTGTTATATTTATTAACTTTGCCACAAATGTGGAACGTGGCCTCATCACTGAACAGGATGTGATCCATAAGGTCCTCATTGTGTGCAGCCGCTATCAAATCATAACACGCAGCCTGACGAGCTGCGTAATCTTCTGCGTCTAATTTGTGGAGCACCTGAATATGGTACGCTTTTTTTTCAACGTAAAGTGTAAAACTTTCAAAATCGTTTATTTTGGCACATCTAACTCATTGCTTAAACGACGACTTGATGCTCTCGGGCTTCTTTCGATTGATTCTCTGATTCGCTGAACAATCTCTTCTGGTACAAAAGGTCTCCCGGAGCGTGGTTCATCCGCAACGTTCCCAATTCTTTGAAATTTATTGTAAAGTAACTGGATGTTTGCTCGTGTTGGTCCCGGTTTGTGAAATTTCCGAGTGAACGCCTGTCGCACCTCGGTATAAGATAATCCGCGCAGTCGCGCACTAACAATATACACACGTTCTTCTATCGTCAGCATGCTTTTTGATTATGCTAAAAGAAACAGAAAATTACGTTAACGCAGAAATGGATCGAGACTTTATGACCACCCTGTATATCAGATCAAGGTTCAGTGTTTGGGTGTCATCTGACAACTAGAAACAATTACCATGACAATAGATTTTGGATATGCTATGCCATGGACTTATCCTGTTATTTTTTTAGTATAATTTAGATTGCATAATTTTCATGAATTTGAAATATTTTGTTCAAACTCTGATGAGATCCAGTAGATAGACGAAACCTAATATAAATTAATGAATAAGCGTAGCTATTAAATATAAACAATTTTTTTAAATGTTTCGATGTGGCGTGCTGCCTTGTCACGCAGCGGGCCCGGGTTCGATTCCCGGTCGGGACAGACTCGTGGGTGAGGTATTTATAGGGGTTTTTCCTGCCCAGTAAGACAAATGTCTGGAAGCTTAGGGCCCATCGGTCTCCGAAAATCATCCGGCCATCATCATCATCCTTATCATTATCATCATCATCCTTCACAGGTGTGGAAAGCAACGGGAAGCTACCACACATATAATTCCCTAGTAAAGCTGCATAGCATGAACATGCTATGATTGCAGTGAAAGACCTGCCCTCGGGCAGAATTACTATGGATGAATGGAAATTTAAAAAATATCTCAGTATAATTAATTATCATAATATTATATTGAAAACTAGCTAACACCCGGCGTGCGTTGTTACGCCTAAATAAATTAAATATTAAAGGTTAATTAAATTTAATGGTATACACTTAGACGATCAAAACATGGCGGTTGTCAGTTTTTAATTTCGGATTTCAGGTAAACCTTCACTTCTAATTGTCAGATTTTGATTATTTTTGGATAATACCTACCTCGGTTTATTTTAATGGGATATACTGAGTTTCGTTGTGAAACAGAAAAAATTGTGATCGCTAGAGCGATTTTTAAATTTTCACTCCTACATCTGGTAGTTTTAGAGGGTCCAGTTATGAATCTAAACCATCCGTGGACACGCTCAAACACACATCTTTTTAAAATTCAAAATCGGTTCAGTCGTTTAGGCAGTTTCGGATTTCAGGTAAATTTCCAGTACTAATTATATATCGGATTTCGTTAATTTTTGCATAATACCTACCTCGCTGTAATTTAATAGGATATACTGAGTTTCGTTGAAAAATATCGAACAAACTCACTGGCAGTATCGAACACGTAGGTTCATGGCCGCATGTACATAAACTTTCCATACATCCCTATCCTGAGCTAATGTTTTCCAATCATTCCCTGTATAATCTACTTCCCTCAAATCATAGTTAATGTTATTCTCCCACCTCATTCTTGTCTACCAATTGGGCGCTTTCCCTCTGGTTTTCCTACAAGAAGCTTCTATGCACGTCTTTCATTCACCATTCCTGCCACATGTCTGCCCACCGCAGTCTATGAGACTTGACTATTCTTATTATATCTGGTTTCCTATAAAGACCATGAAGTTCACTGTTATACAGTCTTCTCCATTCACCTGTCTGTTCATTTCTCTTTGGTCCAAAACACTTTCCTAAAAACTTTATTCTCATGTACTCGTAATCTCCTTTCCTCCCTTAAAGTAAGAGTCCAATGTTTCGCATCCATTTAATATAACTAGTACAATATATTTTTTTTTGCAAATGCCCCAGGTTGTCTTTCGACATTCCTGGTGTTCTCCCCTGGCATGGCGTACTTGTAACCCACTTCTGAGGTTGGGGCGCCTGGAAGGCTGGGTTACGTTGTCCCGATTATATGATGGGTGATGATGATAGTGGTGCCCCAGGAGAGTCCCTAATCCTAAACTTAACCTAAGATGAATATGAATGATGATGATTGCGATGGCCATATGATTTTGGGGACCGTTTGTGCCTTAAAGTTTTCCTAACATTTGTCTTACAGGTGAGGAAAAACCCCGATAAAAACCTCGCCCAGAAAAACTGTCCCGACCGGGGATCGAACCCGGGCCCGCTGTGTGACAAGGCAGCACGCCACCTCGAGACCACAGCGGTGGACCTAGTAAAATAATAGCTTTATATATTATCAGTTTAACGTTTTTTGAAAGGAGTTGGGACGTCAATAGTCTCTGTAATGCCTAATAGCACGCATTTCAGAACAGAGCCTGTGTTTAATTTCTTTGTGCACCACATTAACGAAACACACTGGAATTAATGTAACAGGTTGTTGGAGTTATTTAGAGATGATACACATAATCGAGCATTAATTAATTGGATGCATTGAATGGAATGGGGTAGCTTCAGACTTTATTTAGAGATTGCAGGAAAAGATAACTGATATAATTTAGCCAACCGTATTTTGAAAATGTACATTTTGAAAGTATAGCTCGTTATTCGCTGAAATATTCTGTAAAGGCTAAATTTTGTAAATATAGTTGGTTATTTCTTGTTAATCGTCGAGTTCAATCTAATCCCTAATTGTAGTCCGAAGCATCTCGTACCATTCACTAATGGTGGGGCGTGAGTTTTAAAAAATAAACAGCTTATAACTTAGACTATATTTTGTCTGAAACATCTTGGATCTACTTCTTCAAAATTTCCTCATTTGTCCATTATATATATATAATGTATTTCTATGTGTGAACATATATTAGTTTTATTAATGTTTACTTCCAGTCCCAATTTCTTAGTGTTATTTTCATTGTATAATGCATTTTCCTTAATATATCCATATATACTTCTGAGTAACTTTCTTTCAAAATCAGCCACTTGATATTTGTCATGTTCAGTCAGAATCCAGATTTCACTCCTCTAAGTTAACACCGGTTTAATTTCTGTTTCGTACTATCTGGTTTTTGTTTTACGTGTCAAGTATTTTGAATTTAAATACTGTATTTATTGAAAAAGTAACATTTCTTAGAATTTTGTATTCTTTTATTTACTTCTTCCTCGATATTATTATGTTTATTTAGTCCAATTAAACGTAAGTCCATAAATTAAATGGTTATGAAGTAATGTTAATTTTACTGTTTGGCACTCGCTGATGTTAAGTGCCAATTCTTACAAAATCATCAAAGTATTATTCAATTGGTATTTTATTAAAATATATCCTTAACCTTAAATTGGCTAAACAGTAATTTCTCCTGCCTTTTATTTAAATGTCCCGGACCGCAAAGTAAACAAGATCATGTAAAAGGGCTATGTTATTATTGTACACTAGCTAATATCCGGCGTGCGCTGGTACGCCTAAATAAATTATGTGTTTTTGCGTTTAGTTGAATAAGTGATAGGAGAAATAATTATAAAATTATAACTCACTGGCATTATCGAACCCGTAGGTTCATGACCGCGTGGAAATTATAAAATTATATCGTTATTATTTTTAGATACCCCGCGCTGATTATCCGGCGTTGCCCAATCATCTACATACCCCGAACTTCTTGGCATAAATTAGCTGAAAGCCAAAATTTGTGTTTTTATGTTTGTTTGAATAAGTAAGAGGAAAAATAATTATAAATTTGCTCTCTTCGTTATTGTATCTAAAATGACCAGCAAACTAATTAATTCCATTTCCAAGCTACCTTTCGTACAATTCAAATATTAAATAGAATTTCATCTTCCAAAATTAAAAATTCAAGCAATCACTACAAGTAAAGTGATATCGTAATTATTTTAGACACCAGGTGCTGTTTACCCGGTGTTGCCCGGGAATCTACGTATTCCGAAGTACTTGGCATAAATGAGCTGAAAGATAAAATTCGTTATTTTGAGTTATCTGTAAAAGAATATCCGCCGTGCGCTGTTTGCTTGCCCGGGAATCTACTTATCCCGATCTTCTTGGCATCAATGAAAGACAAAAATGATTATTGTGAGTTATCCGTAAAAAATAAACATATGCTGTCGCAGACTTTTTGTACAGTTTTTTTGAGATATTCAATTCTGTGTACATTAATTGTTTGTATTTATTATAGTTTAGGCAGCGTAAGCCATTTAAGCGTAAAAAAATAACTTTTTCACGCTTTCACTAGAAAGGGTGATTTTTAAGCGTGTAGGGGTTGAGTATCACAACTCTCTTATAGCTTATGTTCGTCCAGGGAATCTCCTGAACAATTTGCAAAAAGCTCCATCACAATCGGTTGAACGGTATGGCAGCGTATGAAATACGAACAAAGATACAAACATTCATTTTTATGTATTAGTTGACTTTAAATGATGATGAACAGGTTTTAAAGCCCCCTATTAGCATTTTGCACTGAAATATTTAAGAAAATAATTACAAGTAAGTGACAGTGATTCGAACAAGTATACTGTATTTGATCTGAAAATATATTGACAACTTTAAAATAGTGAGAGACTTAATGTATATCCCTGAACCACCACTTTGTTGGGTGAGCTTGACGGACGTTCAGGGGTTGGGGGGGTTGTTTTCCTGACTGCCCGGCGCGACAGAGAGGGTGAGCGCATCGCGTATTGTTGCTCTAAAAAAGGCGCTGAGACGAAATGTCAGTAAATGTCAAGTCCGCGGGGAAACTGAAGGCAAGGGTACAAAAATTTTACCCATTTCTCCCCTTACAGAATTATTCATTGGTTTATCCAATAACAAATCCTTCAACACTTTCCTTTTAAATGTATGCGCGTGGAGTTCTGAAATACTGTCGCGACTATAGGTTATATACTATTAAAGGTATACCGTTATTGTTTGGTCTATTTTTAATTTGTGTGTCAATTGAATAGGTACAAGATTTTTATTAATATATTTATTTAAGAGACACATAACTAACAAAACTGTTAATTTTTATATGGGTCGAGGACTGAAATGTAGGTTAGAATAAATAAAATAAGCAATTCGTAATAAAAAAACTCCATGGCACGACAGGCCTAGAAGGCCCTTGGCCTACTATATGGCTACTGGCCTCACATCCATGTGTTAAGCACAGAGATCATCCTGCCAGAGTAGGGGTCAGATGTGATCAGCATGTCGGGTCCCCCAGTCGTTATAGGTGGTTTTCTCAACCTGATGCCGCTACTTATTGTAGCCACCCAAATGCCTCACGATGCTGGGTCCCAAACTGGCCGAAATTCCAGGAGAAAATTTCCTCCCCCTTGAAAACTCGAACCAGCGCAAATCTCGTAGCTTTGCACCAAGACATCGTGCCTTAACCACTCGGCTACGGCGCGGGACATAGTAATAGACCTACACAGTAAAAATAATTTCTAACAGAATATTATATAAACATACTGGACGTTTTTATTGTTAATGATATGATGAGGAAAGAATAACACAAAAAGTTAAGAGGTCTAATTTTAAATTTAAAAAATAATAAGTCCACCATAATGAACTTTAATAGGGCATACGTTTTTCTACACAAATATTTTCTCACAATTTTTTAACATGTTGCACGTTCTGCAGAGTTCTTTACCTTCCTTTCTCTCTCTTCTCTCTCTCTCTCTCTCTCTCTCTCTCTCTCTCTCTCTCTCTCTCTTTGAAATATAATTATAATTTATAATAAAAAACATTCTAAGAATACATTAATGGATTAACAAATAATTAATAAGTTAACACATTTACAATCACTGTTGTGTGTTACGGTAAATAATAAATGACGTCACATTATGATTATAGAGCTGATGATGAATAAATTGTCGTTGCCAGGTGGTTTGTTTACAACGATTGTCATCCATCGACTAATACAAATGAATAACTTTTTCAGTTACACATACGCCGAAATATTACAGAATTATTTTTTATCCATTAATTTTGTATGGTACAGTAGTTTTATCACATGTAGTTAAGTCTTCTTCTTCTTCTTAAACATAATTTGTAGTATTTTCATCCTATTTATTTCCAAAATCACTCCTCGGAGGAAGACGTATTGGATGTGTATTCACTGTCTATCCATCTCTTGGCTGGTCTTCCTCTGGTTCTTCTCCCGTCCATTGGTCTATCTTCTTTAGCTCTTTTTGTAAGTCGGTTTTCTTCCATTCTTTCTATATATGCAATTAGTAAGTTCCTTTATTTACGGACGCTCTTTAACTCTGGTCATTAGAATCGCAATTAAAACCTGGGGGTGAAAGGACCAACAAAGTTTGCGCAGAGATCTCTTATTTGAGACTTGAGCCTTTTATGTGCCGTATTTTATTAGGGAACCCACGGGATTAATTCTCCAAAAGAAGCCGTACACAGGATTTAACGTCCGAATGGTGAAAATGCAGAAAAAATGGTAAAAAATGCATTTTTTGTTTATTTGCTTTTTAATGACTCTGATTCTTTAGGATCATTTTCACGTAAACATTTTTATTGTAGGAGCAAAATTGACTCCATGACGTAAGAGTTTAAATACCCTTGCACGTATGGTTAGAATTACTACTTAAATTTTAAAATGCGTTGTTTTCGGTTACCATTTTTTTGACATTTTCCAAAACTTAAAATGCTCCTTACGATGCAATGTTTTTGCTATCAAAGTGAAATTTTGTGGTTAGACTCTCCAATAAATGCCATTCTTTCTATATATGCAATTAGTAAGTTTCTTTATTTACGGACGCTCTTTAACTCTGGTCATTAGAATCGCAATTAAAACCTGGGGGTGAAAGGACCAACAAAGTTTGCGCAGAGATCTCTTATTTGAGACTTGAGCCTTTTATGTGCCGTATTTTATTAGGGAACCCACGGGATTAATTCTCCAAAAGAAGCCGTACACAGGATTTAACGTCCGAATGGTGAAAATGCAGAAAAAATGGTAAAAAATGCATTTTTTGTTTATTTGCTTTTTAATGACTCTGATTCTTTAGGATCATTTTCACGTAAACATTTTTATTGTAGGAGCAAAATTGACTCCATGACGTAAGAGTTTAAATACCCTTGCACGTATGGTTAGAATTACTACTTAAATTTTAAAATGCGTTGTTTTCGGTTACCATTTTTTTGACATTTTCCAAAACTTAAAATGCTCCTTACGATGCAATGTTTTTGCTATCAAAGTGAAATTTTGTGGTTAGACTCTCCAATAAATGCTAATTCAAATTTGCTATGCAGTTACTAGTCTAAGACACATGTGTTCTTTTAAATTGAGATGGAAAAAATAATAAGAGTGATATCAATTATTTTTTTCAAAAAATGAAAAATGAGCAGTATCCTTCCTCCCTTTAAGAATGTTTTTTTTGCATAGCAAATGTGTTTAGTGGAATCATGATGAATCTGAACTTCAAATTTCAACAGAGAACATTTAAAAATGCATCGTAGGGAGCATTTTTTAGGAAATATTAAAAAAATAGTTTTAAAAAATCATACTTCTTAAACTATTCTTCTTATAAACACCAAAATTCACAGAAACGCTTCTATAAGCACATAATGAATGTGATAAAAAATTTAAAACAATCAGATGAAAACTAAAAGAAATTTGAAATTCACCATTCGGTCCCCTTGAAAGATCTTAAAAATATATGATCATCACTGAGAACCAGAGGAGAGCATGGCAACCATTAGTCTACTAACATCTGTAATGTGTATCAATTTATTTAACATTTTCCAAAACTGTTATTTTAACACAGTTCCAATAATGGATATTATAATGATATTGTGAAAAGAAAAATGAATATCTGAACCAGGAATCGAACCGTGGACCTCTAGTTCTCCAGACTAGTGTGCAGCTCACTACACCATTCGAGACTCGGGCACAAACATTAACAATTCTTTCCACATACACAACTCTATAATTCTCGTTTTGTCCGCTGCCAGGTAGGTGACACTACCATCGCCAACGGCCTGCTTCGTTTAGAAGTAGGCCTATATATAATTGAGAATTTTACACCACCACTTTTTATAAGCAGTAAACGATGTTATTTAACATTTTCCAATGCTGTTATTTTAACACAGTTCCAATAATGGATAATATTATAATGATATTGTTAAAGAAAAATTAATGTTTGAACCAGGAATCGAACCGTGTACCTCTAGTTCAGCAGACTAGTGTGCAGCCCACTACACTATTCGAAATTGTTAATGTTTGTGCCAAGTCTCGAACGGTGTAGTGGGCTGCACACTAGTCTGGATAACTAGAGGTCCACGGTTCGATTCCTGGTTCAGACAATTTTCCTTTTCACTATATCATTATAATATTATCAATTTATTTATCATAAAATAAATTCGTATACTAACAGCTCTGAAGAGTTAAGGCTGACTAAAAATTTCACTAGCTCATAAGCATCGCAATTTAAAACAGGCGTAAAAGGACCGACAAATTTTGTTCAGAAGTCACTATTTTTTTCACGGTTGAGGTTATTTTCCGTTCCATAAATTTACGACACGGGACCTGTTGCTTTACTACTCTTCCGAAGAAAGTCACACGCGGGATTTTCAATATATTAAAATCCACTCACACCAGCCGTGTTTGAAGCCGAGAATCTCGGAGCCAGAGGCGAGGATCCTATTTCACCGGGACAGACAAATTCTCAACGAATGGGAATAAAGGAGGTACGTATTATAAATTGTAGTTACAAAAGGTGGACGTTTATTAAGTATGTTATGACCGTTTGCTAATAAGTCTTTGGTACCAGTTATATACAATATTTGATATAGATTTTGTGTTTTTTTAAACATGATAGTAAAATTATAATATAACTAGCTGGCCCGGCGAACGTCGTATCGCCTTTAAATATTTTTACGTTCATTTTTCCGATGTTTTAATAGTTATCTGCTATTCGGGGCGGAAACAAATCCAACAAATCAAAGATCATAAAAATCGGTCCAGCCGTTCTTGAGTTATAAATAGTGTAACTAATCCGACTTTGTTATATATATATATATATATATATATATATATATATATAAAGTCCCGGCCACGCGTTGCTGTGGCTAAGGTATACGTTAAATTATGTTGTAGTAAACTAAGTGAGAAATCTAAATCAGAAAGTTTTTGTTTTACACAATTTTTTAGTTCTGGTACATTAACTACATCCGGTATAAATATGGGTGGTGGTTTATTTGGAAGTGGTTTTGTTGACAGATGAATTTATGTTGTCTGCATTCTCAGTATCATCCATAAGTGTATCATAAGTATTATATACATGAATTTATGTTGTCTGCATTCTCAGTATCATCCATAAATGTATCATAAGTATTATATACATGAATTTATGTTGTCTGCATTCTCAGTATCATCCATAAATGTATCATAAGTATTATATACATGAATTTATGTTCTCTGCATCATTCTCAGTATCATCCATAAGTGTATCATAAGTATTATATACATGAATTTATGTTGTCTGCATTCTCAGTATCATCCATAAATGTATCATAAGTATTATATACATGAATTTATGTTGTCTGCATTCTCAGTATCATCCATAAATGTATCATAAGTATTATATACATGAATTTATGTTGTCTGCATCATTCTCAGTATCATCCATAAGTGTATCATAAGTATTATATACATGAATTTATGTTGTCTGCATTCTCAGTATCATCCATAAATGTATCATAAGTATTATATACATGAATTTATGTTGTCTGCATTCTCAGTATCATCCATAAATGTATCATAAGTATTATATACATGAATTTATGTTGTCTGCATCATTCTCAGTATCATCCATAAGTGTATCATAAGTATTATATACATGAATTTATGTTGTCTGCATTCTCAGTATCATCCATAAATGTATCATAAGTATTATATACATGAATTTATGTTGTCTGCATTCTCAGTATCATCCATAAATGTATCATAAGTATTATATACATGAATTTATGTTGTCTGCATCATTCTCAGTATCATCCATAAGTGTATCATAAGTATTATATACATGAATTTATGTTGTCTGCATTCTCAGTATCATCCATAAATGTATCATAAGTATTATATACATGAATTTATGTTGTCTGCATCATTCTCAGTATCATCCATAAGTGTATCATAAGTATTATATACATGAATTTATGTTGTCTGCATTCTCAGTATCATCCATAAATGTATCATAAGTATTATATACATGAATTTATGTTGTCTGCATTCTCAGTATCATCCATAAATGTATCATAAGTATTATATACATGAATTTATGTTGTCTGCATTCTCAGTATCATCCATAAATGTATCATAAGTATTATATACATGAATTTATGTTGTCTGCATCATTCTCAGTATCATCCATAAGTGTATCATAAGTATTATATACATGAATTTATGTTGTCTGCATTCTCAGTATCATCCATAAATGTATCATAAGTATTATATACATGAATTTATGTTGTCTGCATTCTCAGTATCATCCATAAATGTATCATAAGTATTATATACATGAATTTATGTTGTCTGCATTCTCAGTATCATCCATAAATGTATCATAAGTATTATATACATTTATTGATGTTGTCTGCATTCTCAGTATCATCCATAAATGTATCATAAGTATTATATACATGAATTTATGTTGTCTGCATTCTCAGTATCATCCATAAATGTATCATAAGTATTATATACATTTATTGATGTTGTCTGCATTCTCAGTATCATCCATAAATGTATCATAAGTATTATATACATTTATTGATGGAATATTTTGAGGAGGCTTGCTGATTTCATTATACTTTCGTTTTTTTCTACGAACTTGTTGCCATTTTGGATTCTCATCATCATCAAGAAGTCTCTGTATAGTAATATCATATTGTGATATATTATAGTCATCTTGTTTTCCATTTAATTGGGGCATGGAGATTGTTTCTGTAATATTAGGCATATTATTATAACTAACAGACTTACTTACAGTTCTGTTATTCCGTTCCTTAGGACCTTCATATGTTTTTAAATTGGCATTCTTCTTAAATGTAAGATTTATGTCACATAGGCCTATACCAATGTGCGGAAATTCACTTGATATCTTATCATTCATGGTCTCTAGAACTGATTCGCCATATTGTTCAATGTTCCTTCTCGATCCAGTTAAATTTAAATTAAGTTGTTGTATTTCAGCCAGATTACTTAAAACTAATATTTACACACGAAATTAATATTATCAATATATTGAAAATAAAATAAACACAAACACACTTAAATTATGAAATAATCAATTTTTGCAATTCAATTGAAATTCGCGGTTGCAACAAAAAGCACAGCCACCTGGTTGAATAATAAACCAATTACCTTACACAGTCATCTGTTAGAATCGTATGGAACTCACAGATAATTATAACTCTTTGTTAAATAATAAACAAATAATTTGCAATAAAATAATACGACTATAAATTTAGTTATAAACTTCCCTAAGTCTCAAGTTGGATCAAACTGCACACATTGTGCAAAATTTTATTAAAATCGGTTCAGTAGTGTAGGATTCCATCGCGGACAAACAACGTGACACGTAATTTTTATATATTAAGATATAGTTCTTTATTGATAATGAAGAGATCATGATCACTATTTTCTGGAAACGATGTTATTATATGCATGTACTAGTTAATGAAACAATGTGGACTTTGTTTTGTGAGAATGTAAAAATTCTCACTGAATTAAAATCATTTTCTTCCAAAGTATTGAATTTTCTTCCAATATTAAGTATTGAACTATTTATCACTAAAATATAAAATTATTATTAAGAAGAGTTTGAATAGAATCTTTTTGTAATCGAAAATTGTAGCAATATTAGAAGATGAATGCTTTTAGTGGGGCACGCCGTAGAAATGGTCAAAGAAATACGCTATAAACCGGAAAGTCGAGGATTTGAGTCCCTATGTGGTCAGGATTTTTAAACAGACCCAAATCTTCTTGTGGCACCATGGCCCTGAGGTTGACTCAGCCTCTAACGGGAATGAGTACCAGATGCTTGTTCTGGAGGTAAAGACGGCCGTCACGCAGAGCTGACAATCCGTGTGACATCAAGTGCTGATTGTCTAGAAAAAGTGGGAGCCTTAACATGCTACTACCCTGATGGTCTCCTATGGCCTGTAGTGGAATGACTTAGAAAATACTTTTGGTAGCCTACTTTGCACTCAAAACGAAGACTATGAAATTATTAGAAATATTTATGCTGGGATCTTGAAAGTACACACTGATCTTCTTGGTATAAGTATAGTGCTGGTCAAGACACAAATTTCTCACGTCATTAGCCTTGAAGGCGATGAAAGTGGGTACTTTGACCTCGGACATAGCTCACTCTATTTAATTAATATGTTAGAATAAATTCAGCACAATAAATCATGGGGTTTCTCAAATTCCCGCCCACTAATTGTTAACTAGATATTAATAATAAGGATGAAATTAATTTGTACAGGAAGACAGGTGAAATGTCCTCCCAGAAAGCGTGCCCTTGATAACATCATTTGTGAGTCAAATTGTTAATAAAACAAGATCCAGTACCAGAGTCTGATACACCTACCACGAATATAAGGGGGTGGAGAATCTGATTCCAAATAATTACCTATTTTAATTAATCATATATGTATCTGCTACATTAGTTTCATATTCAATCAAATCCACTAGGAATCGAATTATGTGGCTATTTGAAATCTCTAAGTTACAGAAATCACAGCTAAGGATCTCGCGCTAGTTCGAATCCCCATAAGTACATTTTTTATTATAGAATTTCGGCCAGTATATGGAACCGGTGCATGAGGAATTTGGCAATTACGAATGCAGTGGTACACAGTTAAAAAAAACAGCTGGAAGATCCGAAATTCTGGCCACATGTCACAATTATTTTGGCTGGATGATCGTCCATTTCTATGATTTATTCAAGTAGACCAAGGGACTTCTAGGCCTGTCGCCCATGGAGGAATTACATGCCTAAACTATATCATTGAACAAGATGAAGATGTGACAAAAATAAAGGGTAAAATTGTATACTGTGTCAGCAGAATATAGACAATAGCTCATTGATAGGCGTATTGTATTCACCAAGTGACATGCAAATCCGAAGTAGCTCGTATACGTTTCAAGTTTATAACATTCAGAGATCAGTAGAAAGTTTTCCTTACAAATTTGTCTAAAACTTGTAAGGAAAACTTTCTAGTTATCTCTGAATGTTATAAACTTAAAACGTATACGAGCTACTTCGGATTTGGTGAACACAATACGCCTATCAATGAGCTATTGTTTATATTCTGCTGACACAGTAATACAACTTTGCCCATTATTTTGTCACATCTTTCGTCTTGTTCAGTGATATATGACAGCATTGAAACTATTATAATTATATATATATATATATATATATAATATATATATATATATATATAATTTCGAAATTCCAAATGATATGCGGAACTACACATAAAACATTAAAGAATGAAACAAGAAGAGATACTAGATTGAAGTTTTATAAAACATTGGCAGTTCCTGCATTACTTCATGGGAGCGAAACTTGGGCAATGACCAAAAAATTGCAAAGTAGAATACAAAGCGCAGAAATGATCTTCCTTAGAAGAACAAAAGGCTGCACAAGATTGGATCGATAAAGAATGATGGTATAAGAACAAAGTTAAATATATACCCATTGAATGAGAAAATCAGAGAATATAGACTATAGAGAGAAATGGTATACACATGTGGAAAGAATGAATGTAGCAAGATTACCAAGAGCAGCATTCAACAAGCCAAGAGGTTCAAGGAATGTAGGAAGACCAGTGAATAGATGGCCAGAACAACTGTGAGGCGGAACAGGCAATTTTTGCATAGCCCGTGAAGTGAATAATAATAATAATAATAATAATAATAATAATAATAATAATAATAAATAATAATTTGGTGTAGCAGGTGAAGACACAGAGGACAGAGAACAACGGAGAACTTCAATTAAGGGAAATTTGTGAATGTTTGTTGCAAACTGATAGTCTGTAAGGCCATAGTCATTTACATTTTTTTTTTGAAAATTCATGTTAGTTACTAAGATTGGTTGGAGAAAACCCTCAATAAAGAGGAAAATTCTCAAAATAAAAAAAATACTATAACAATATTTATTATAATTATCATCATCATCAGCACGATTGTGCATGCAATGTTTAGACCTTATGGGCCTGTTCCTGCTTTACTACTTTCGTTTTAATTTTGTCCGGCCAGTTACAGCTGGTTCTGCTATCGATATGCTCAGAAAAACTGTGCACATACATTAACCTTCTCATTTTGAGTCCGTGCTTATGTAGTAATGAAGGCTGTATAGTTTTCACATTTATTGAACTTGAGTACGGTACACATTACAATAAAGCTACTTTTATGCATGATTTGTATATTATAAATCATTATAGGTAAGTTAGAAGACGATAGATGGACGTATCCTATACAGAGAAATCGTACCTAACTTATTTAGAGAAACAGATTCTATTCTGTACAAAAATTGAAGAATAAGCAAGTGTATGCTTACTGAAGAAAAAATGAGGCGAAATTAGACATTAAAACACATTCTTAATTAATTCAAGGAATGATTTCACAATTTTCACAACGTGGAGAACTATCTCTTGAATTCTAAACCTTACAAATAAGGTAAATCATTCTAATAAGGTAGACATACCTGACTATTATCATTGTAATACTGATACTGTGAAAACGAGGATCACTTGTAGGGATTATATCATTTAAAATTATAATATAAACTTATTTTATATTTTAATTTTGAATAATACTTCAACGGAACTTATCATGAATCTTATTAATGTTCATTATATCATTTAGCCGGGAGTCGCAGCTTGAGTGGCCAGCCCACGGAGACAACCAGGAAATACACTATGACATCTAGTTCAATAATAATAATAATAATAATAATAATAATAATAATAATAATAATAATAATAATAATAATAATTTATTTATTCTTGCAGAGTTAAGGCTATAAGGCCCTCTCTTCCACTCAACCAGCACAAATACAAATAAATATTTGACAAATATAGATATACACTATACTAATTATAAACAGTTAAATATACAATAAATGTAGCAAAGTAAATTTCATATACAAACAACATTTTATAGGGTACTAACAATAATGATACGATAATAATAATAAAAATATGATAAATTATACGAGAAACATGTGAAGATGGAAAAAAATAATTCAAATCATGTTGTTTATACATAGCCCCTCTGGTTAAAAAAATTACCATGGCCACCATTTCAAATGATTGAACATAAGTTGTCCCAATCTCTGTCTCTCTCTCTCTAGTTTGAGATGCGATGCATTGTAAATATTCAAAATATTTTGAAATGCATATTCCAGATTAAAACATTCTAAATTCAGTAATTGAACTTGACCCTCGAAATGCAAATATGCCTACCGTAAACCTAACAAATTTTCGATTTTATTTCTGTCTCTTCACTACAGTTCTAAGGGTAAAACTTTCAGATTGTTTTGAGACACGTGAAATCTTAAAGTGAAATAATGTTTAGGATCATGGTGTGCGCAGCAGTAAGGGTGTACATGTCATATATTTTCAGCACATTGTACAAACGCAACTGATATTAAATTTAATGATATATTAAAATGGCGATTAACGATGAAATAGATCGTGATAATTACTCGTAAATTCCAAATAAGCATTTACTCTAAAGTACGAGAAAAGCCAATGGGTTGAATTTGGGATATTCCAAATACGAAATAAAACGCTACTGTCTGAGCCAACTTGTTTGGTTCAAATTTATTATTTCTGGATAAAATGATATGTTGCAAAAGTTGGTATAACCTTCACAGATTGTCAGCGGTCAAGGCCTTAATTGACCTTAGCATCATGATATTAACAGGACAGCAATTTTATTTTGAAGAGTCTAGTGGAATAACTTTCAAACTTTATGAATATGGAATAGGCCGTCACTAATCTGCTAGTTTTAGTTTGAGACAATTGTTACTGAAATGCTAGTACCAATTGTGTGTTAAACGCGTGCGTATAGAGGTCATGACCTACGGTATTTAGAAATACAAAACTGCGCAATGGGTTAAAAAAAACTTGCTCTTAGTTGAAGTGTTACATCCTCTATCTAAGATCATACAGGTAACAAGTACCGCTACTTCGCTCACAGTGAGTTCAAAATAGGGGTCAAACTAATAACTATGCAAAGTGCCTAGTCCTATTGCTAATATAGCTAGTATTTTTACATTTTTATATCAATAAATATATTAGAACATATCGAAAAGGGAGCACAAAGGTCGTGATGACTGACTTAAATTTGAACATGAAAACGATACGAATTTGCCACATAATAAATGCACATATTAGATATTGGAATTAAAGCATTTTTATAGTAAAGTATGTTTATAGTTTTATTTTTGGACTACATGTACATTGAGGTGTGTTCAGGGCATTTTTTAGCATATAAAACTAGGCGTTTTATCGATTCTCTGTTAATAGTGCAGTGTCATTACAATAAATTAATAACTGTAATAAATTAATTTTAATTCACGACGTTTTACGGAATGACAGTCCCACTTACATTAGCTTCTGCCCGTTCCTGGAATTCCCTCCCTCAAGATATCAGGGGTTGCCGCACATTAGCCTCTCTCTATCCGTTCCTGGAATCGCCTCACTCATATATCAGGGATTGCTGCACATTTGACACTTGTAAGTCACGTTTATACAATTATTCTCATTTTTCCATCTTGTACATTTTATGTTTCATTCGTTAAATCCAGATTAAATAAAACTATTTTGTAATTAATAGGTTAATTATATTGTAGATACACCATGTAATAATTTTGTTTATTATTATTTAGATGTAAGAATAATTTTTGTATTTTTTTTTATCTGGTTGAGTGGCAGAGAAGGTCTTAAGGCCTTAACTCTGCCAGGTAAAACAAATATATCATTATTATTATTATTATTATTATTATTATTAATAAACTAACTCACTGGTACTATCGAACCCACAGGTTCATGGCAGCGCGGACATACACTCTCCTGAGCCTTTTTTCCAATCATTCCCTGTATAATCTCCCTCAAATCATAGTTAATGTTATTCTCCCACCTCATTCTTGGTCTACTAACTGGGCGTTTTCCCTCTGGTTTTCCTACATGTTATTATTATTATAAAAGACACTTGTTCATATAGTTCAGGTGCTAAATTGGTAGCAAGCTTTATGTTTAGAAAGTCGTCTCTGACTCATCAATGTTTAAAATTGGTCTCTGCCATTTGAAGGGTTCAGGATAAAATTAGCCAAGTTCAGTTTTGCCAAATTTGAACATATTACCAATACCTCTTATTTTTCACTATTATTATAAGATATGTTGTAACATTTGCTAATGAAACTTCGGTCTTAAAAGAAAGCGATAAATACAAATTATTAGTATTCGAAAAATAAGTTATTGAGAAAAATATGTGAACTAAAGAATCGGATACTAAATGGAGAATAAAGTTCAATGAAGAACTTGACAGAATAATAAAATACACAAATATCATCTTCATAAAATCCGAGAGATTAAACTGAATTGGGCATGTATACTGGATGTAGGATGACAGACTGGTTAAAAATAATTTAAATAGAAACCAGTAATAAAAACGCGAAATAAAAAATGCCAAAAAAAAAAGATGGGAGAACGAACAATGTTCAAACCGATTTAACTTCTATGAAAATTCAAAATTAAAAATACTCAGGGCATGGTAGAAATGGAAATCAATATTTGACACGTAAAAGGAAGAGAGATTACTATTATTATTAGCAGTAGCTCATGCTAATTAATGAAGACGGAGTACAGGGCTATTAGAACCATAGTTATTGCTAGGGAGATGTTTAGCACGGAAACACTTCGTGTGGTTATCACTGTTACATAGCGCTGAATGACTACAACACTGTTAAATGACTATCAGCCATCACCGCCTGCCATGACCACCATGTTGAATGACCTCAATTTGAAGGCGAATAATTAAATCATAGACCACTACCTACTAACACTCTAGTTGCAACAGGCTGCGTATGACACATTTTAATAATGTAGAAGACTCTTCTCTCACACAATGGGGATGAGTTAAATTTCTGGTCTCAATAATTATCTAGTTGTGATTTCTTTTCCAGATTTTTAAGCAAATGCATTTAGGTATCATTTTACCAAACGAATGTGCTAAATGATTCAACCGAAAAATGTGCACAATATGAAACACAATTCCAAGTAACTATTTGGTTCATTTGTGGTGAGATTTTATTGGACTCAAATTTATTTTATACTATTTTGTTTTAATCTCATCCTAAGGCAACAACATTCTATGCGATGCATCTAAGAATTAAATTAAACAAATGTGCTGAATTAATTACTTAATGGCAGATGAATTACTGCCGATCGTAAACGTTCACTCTATTTATAGACTTCTCTCCTTCCCCACCTATACATTTTAACAATTAAATTAATGCACATTTATCTATTTAGAAATACATTTTAATTCTATAGCAAATTTATATGATGGTTTCTTCATCTAATATAACATGTATAACATGCAAAATACTCCACCTGTAAGACAAATGTCAGAAAAACTTTAAGGCCCAAACGGTCCCCGAAATCATATTGCCTTCATCATCATCCTTATCATTATCATCATCGTCATCATCATCATCATTCTTCATCGGTGTGGAAAGCAACGGGAAGCTACCACATCTACAATTCCCTAGTAAAGCTGCAAGCATAGCATGAAAATGTTATGATTGCAATGAAGGACCTGCCTTCGGGCAGAATTACTAGAGCTAGGAATTTTAGGTGCTGCACCTTAATTTTATTTTGTTACTACAATGCTCAAATTAGCTTGTCTTGTAAAGAAAACATTAAATAAATGCCCCTAAATGTATTTAGTTGCACCTTTTTCAATGCTAGCACTTGTTTGCACCTTTTTATCAATGCAAGCACATTTTGCACTTTTTTAAACTTTTTTGTCTCTTAGCAGCATTGTATTTCCAAAATAATGTGTACATATTTTTTTACATTTCTTCAAATACGCTTTCAAGGTTTGGTAACGCATGTGTGGTATCAGTCCACATCACATTACTTCCACTTTAGTGCAGTCCCGTTAGGCTATTCCTTTTAACTTAGTTCGCACCTTCTTGCACCATAGTTATGCGAAAGCTATTGTTTAATCAAGGGAGGTTGTTGAGTGCATAAACAAATGTTTCAGTTCAAAATAATATTTGGCTTGTGCGGTCTGCTATTTTCCTGAGTGACCAGTATACAGTATGCCAAAACCGAATGTGAACTCCTACAAACTACGTGATTTTGTAAAACAGTTTAGTGCATATGGAATTCAGAGTGACAGATCTGTTATGAGGTGCATTCTTTGTGATATTTCAATAACAATTGATGAAAAACACCAACAAAATCGTGTTACGCAGCATATAGGTAGTGCAAAACGCGAAAAAATACAAAGCAGTAAATGTGTATTGCGACAACAGTTCATTGGCGAGGCGATGCCTTCTTCAAGTTTAATAAATAATATATATATTTTTAAATGATACAGTAACCTCTGTATGAAGAAAAATTAAACAGATCAGTCAAGTAGAATGTGAAAACCAGTATATTCTACATTAGACGAAACCACTGATAGACAGTTGAGATATTGAACTTTTTTTTTAGATATGTTCTAAACATTTGAGTTGTTGAATAATATCTGCTTAACAGTTTTCTGGACTTGTGATTTCAATAACATAATGTTCTGGGACTTGTCTTACTCAGACTTTTTAATATATGACAACATGACTGAATTTTGTGTCGTGAGTTACTTGATGTAATTGGTTTTGGTACTCTTTAATGATAATTCACATGCAAAATTTGCAACTTCTATTAAAAAAAAATTGCACCTTTCTTTGCACCTTTTTCTGCTAAATTAAAGCACCTTTTTTGCACCTTTTTCACCAAGATTTTGCACCTACATTACCTAGCTCTAAGAATTACTATGGATGGATCATGCAAAACGCTTTTTGCAATAACCCTTTTTAATTTAAAAAAAAGTTAAAATATCATGGAATTACAACACATAAAACAAGGGTATTTCTCAGTAATGAAGGTCAAAGGAAGTAAAAAAAAACATCTTAATGAAACTGTTCCTAAAATTAAACCCTTAGAATCTTACCAAAAAGGGTATACCACATAATACAAAGTTAGAAATTATTAAAAATGTCGAAATTAAAAGTGTTTGAAAATATAGATTGTAAAATAATTATCCTAATTACGAAGTTTATATCAATTTGTTATTTAAGATTTTTTGAGAGGTATTTCTTTAGAAAATATCACAGGGAATCGGCATTACATAGAATTTCCTAGCACGAGGAAATAAATGTACAGTAGTTTGTTGCGAGGTCTCAATTAATAAAACGCCGCGAGGCGTGAAAACTGAACTGTTTATAAGAATTTATTTTAAGATCCGCCTGATCTGCCATCAACTGATCCAATCTCTTTTGTTCATAAAATATAGGCTAAAAATGTATGGCAGCATAATAAGAGGCGCGATGATACAAACAAGACTCATTTATCGAACAAATGTTTAGGGTCATGTGAACATTACTTTAGCTCAAAATGTTTCTTTTCTGTACAGTAAGGACCATTGTTGGCGATGCCTCTTCTAGAATGAAAGGGAGAGATGGTAGAAAGAAGAGATCCATGAGTATATCAGAAAAAAAAAACTTAATTGAAATTCCATTCTATGTAAGAAAGACTATCTGAAGTAAGGCAAACGTTTTAGCTATGACAAAATCAAGAGTGCATCATAGAATCATAGACAAGGG
Organism: Diploptera punctata; assembly: GCA_030220185.1. NCBI lineage: Eukaryota > Metazoa > Arthropoda > Insecta > Blattodea > Blaberidae > Diploptera > Diploptera punctata. The sequence goes on from JASPKZ010010273.1 coordinate 1,298,739, forward strand.
ACATATGATAGCATTCAAACTAACATTGATCTTAAATGGGAATTGAAAAGTCAGCAATTTTGCTTGACGATGTTGGATCCCATAGTTGTGACATGAAGAGATCGGTTTTAGAACCCATTCCATTGGATTCATATTGATGAAAAGTAATTTCAGATGACAGAATAAACAGAGTTTTACCTTGCATTAGAGAAACATGATCCACACTTGTCAGAACAAATGCTTTATTGGGAAAGTGATGTTTCGTCCATGTCTTCATTAAATAGTAATGAGTATTTCGTTGGTAAAAGTGGGCAGAAGCCACCAAAATGGAGCAGAAAAAAAGGAACAATGGTTACAGAACATGAATACAGACTATGCTGATCGAGAAAGTACTTCCTGTTATCAAATCAAAATGACCTTCATGGAAATCATCTAATTCTATCTACATGCAGCAGGACAATGCAAAACCAAACATTGATCCTTCAAATCCTGAGTTCATAGCCGCAGATTCTGAGACTGGCCCAACTACACACCTCTGTTTGTCAGCATCCAAATAGCTTAAATATGAACGTCCGTGATTTCAGTTTCAACAATACTTTAAGACTCTTCGAGATTAAACGGCCCAGTAACAGTAGATAAACTTGTTACTGCTGTCGTAAAAGACTTCGAGGATTTTCCTACTGAGACTCTGATAAACATTCTCTTAAGCTTCCAACAATTCATGATTGAATTCATGAAGGTTCATGGAAGAAATTGCTAAACACAGAGAAGACAACGGCAGATGTGTTCGTGTTTAGTTCACAAATGTAACTCTGATAGTCATTTCCGCTTGTGCTGCTTTAGATGGTGCCAAGTGATTAATTGCTCCTGAATACTGTAAACAACACTGCCATGAACTTTGAACACCTGGGAAAATGTAGTTTAGTCCATAATTTTTGGAATGGGACAAATGGACAGGTATATTGGGAAGCAAGAAGACAAATGCCAATTGTTCCACAAAATATCTGGGCATTGGCTTAAGTAAAACAAATAAATCTCATTATTTGTAATGGTGCTCTAAATATATATATATATATATATTTATATTCCACCGCTGTGGTCTCGTGGTAGCGTGCTTCCTTGTCACGCAGCGGGCCCGGGTTCGATCCCCGGTCGGAGCAGTTTTTCTGGGTGAGGTTTTTATCGGGGTTTTTCCTCACCTATAAGACAAATGTCAGGAAAACTTTAAGGCCCAAACGGTCCCCGAAATCATATGGCCATCATCATCATCAATCCTATCATTATCATCATCCTTCACCGGTGTGGAAAGCAACGGGAAGCTACCACACCTACAATTCCCTAGTAAAGCTGCAAGCATAGCATGAAAGTGCTATGATTGTAGTGAAGGACCTGCCCTCGGGCAGAATTACTATGGATGGATGGATATGTATATATGTTTTTTGTTGTTGAGAGCTATTAAGTTACTACTAAAAAAATTCGACCAAATCTTTGGGCCGAAGGTAAAATAAAATAACAAATACACTTCCATGCAGTAGTGTGTGTTTTGTATTAAACTGCTCACATATCTAGAACTTATTTAGAACTAAATACATAGATATTTATAACTAGAACTAAACATTTCAGAATTCTTTCTTTTAAGTAATAAAATTCAATATAAGAGGATGTCATGTCTGTAAATCTATTTTAGAATACATATTGGGCCTATTTGCAAATGCAGATTCGATATATGGTAGCCATTCTTCTAAAAACAGTTTTACTTTCTCCTTGATTTTCATCAAATTTTGTTACATTAATATTTCATTGAAGCTATAGTAGTGGAATTTTTACATTTATTCGAACGATTCTCTTTTAATTATTTTGAATAATATGAGAAATTTGGAGATCCCTGCCATGAACATAGAACATGAGTATACAATAATATCTGCAATAACCTGGTGTATCTAGGGAAGGACCAATCTACAAGTGGCAACGTTAACCATGTATAGCTATCTTTTTGAACCTGCTATCGCACTGCACGATAAATAAAAACGATTGTATGTCTGTTGGAAAATGTATTAACTTACTCATTGAAAAACACAGCTAAATAGAACTGGGTCAGGCCATTCTAAAAATCGAAATACGCGTGTGTCATATGTTTTATAGGCTACATACAAAAAAGTTTTATTCTCTTTTCAAAACTTTGTTTGAATTATGTATGGAGTTTTTTTTTGTCTGCCTACATTTTGTAAAAGTAAATTAAATATCCGTTATAAAAGTAGGTACAGGCAAGATGAAAAGTAATTAACCATGAATTAAATACAAATCGAATCTAGCTTTTCTTTTATTTTCTACAATCATGGAAGTTATGTTAATACTCATAGCTATTTGCAAACATACTTTGACTGATACATATTCTAATAAAATAGGTCACCCAAATTCCTGAAATTTACTAAAGACCTAACAATTAATATTATTAATACTAAATATAATAATAATAATAATAATAATAATAATAATAATAATAATAATAATATGAATTAAAGTTAAACTAAAAAATATATTCGAAGGCGATTCTTCTGTTATATGGATATGAAACTTGGTCTCTCAATTTAGATAAGAAGGGAGAAAATTACAGTATTTGATAATAAAGCGTTAGAGAAGAATTGGCAAAGTAAATGGAAGAAACTACATGAGGGTGAGCTCCTGATCTTTATGGAGAATCAGACTTAGATAATAGTTGAGGCTCGTACAATGTGACAGGAATAAGTATTAACTATTTTGGAGAGAAGTTCATTATACAGGGAATGTTTGAAAATTTCAGCTCAGTATAGGGATGTATGGATACCATATGTACGCGTTGTCATGGATTTTCGGGTTCGATAGTGCCAACTGCGAATAATGAGTTATGTGACTTTTCCTTTTGTTAACCTACACATAGCACAATAATATTATTGAAAAGTACTTAATAGGAAAAGTGGCAACATTTTCAACAATCCCACTTGTATATTTTTCTTGATATCAGTTATATTTAGCTGTAGAAATAGATATAGCATGAAAGTTTTCTTTGCCTTATAGTAGGGTTTATTTTATATTTTTTTTAATCGGGTATTTCCTTGTATATATATATATATATATATATATATATATATATATATATATATATTTGTTTATTTAAACATGAAATCAAAATAGGTTCTTTGATTGGAGAATTTCTGTCACGTTACCAATAAATCTGTACTTATTTAACAACTCCTTTTCAATTGATACTAAAACTAGTGAACTCAACCTGGCTTCTCACTGTGTTGACCTTGTGCAAGTTATGATTATTTTCAGTGTTGAAAAGGATGCTCAACAATTGCAGTTGTTTGTTGGAATTTTAAAGATTAGAAGATCAAGTTTGTAAATGTTTGGCAAGTGTACTAACAACTCTATCAAATTCATGAATTTCACCATAAGAACTACTGGATTATCGTACAACTCTCGATCAGAAGTTGTGCACAAAAAGTTAGTACGTTTCTCCAACAGAGAATATAAAAATTATCATTGTACAACTTCAGCATATTGAAAATGCTTCTTATGGAAAATTCCCCCTCATCTGTAGAAAAGCACTGAAATCAAGAAGAGACATGAAACTATGTTTTTGATGACTGCGAAAGCTTCCTTTAACTGAATGTAGAGGCCCATGATTTCATTTAACGGTGCTCTATAAGCCTCTTCTGGTTCTGTGCTCTGATGATTTGATTTCTTGGCTGCACCTCAGTCATATGCTGAACGTTGCTCCAAATCTCGATGAATCCATTAACATGCAACTCTCTGATAATCACTTTAACATCTTCTATTCCTTTACAACTTCACATTATGTTGATATTTTTAGTTTGAAGAAAAACTAATAAAGGACATCTGTATGTGAAAAGATCAAAGAAATAACCTCTATCAAAGACACTGGAAACTTAAATAAAAAATATGCAGAACCCTCAGCTTGTATAATTGTTTCAGAATCCGATTTTCAGTAACATCAATACTTCTCTCAAAGTATTGTTTTAAGGGAACTCTTATTTTCTTTGATGGTATTTGTAAATCGTGAAGAAAAACTCCATCTTGTTGCAGTCAACGTAACAAGTTTATTCTCCACCATTTTCTTCATTGCATTCACTCGTTTAAATTATTTGACAAAGAAAGTGCGAATTCCTGGCGGTATAATGAAAAAAGATATTACATTATTTTAATATTGCTGATAGACTGCTGTAATATTAAGTTTAAGACATGGCTGTAACAATGCTCAAAAAGTGAGGATAATGTTTTTTTACAACTAATGCTTGAAGTCCTCCAGCAATACTTACCAATACCGGAAAGCCTGAAAAAAAAAGTCTGAAAAAAAAGTTGGCCCTTTCGCGCCCAGATTTGTATTCCGACGCTAATGGCCTTAGTTGTTAAAGAAAGTATTTATGTAAAGTATTCAAACTCTCTAACTAACCAATCAACATGGTCTTGAAACTAATTGTATACGTGTAAATTATTTATACACTTAGGGTAGCCATGTTGCTGGGAGTGTTTGTGCCATGTTGTCTAGGTAACCCCGCTACTATTGGTTGCCTGCCTCGCGTCTAATGGCAACATCAATGAGTGCTAGGGCTTGTCGTTAATTGACCTCTGACCACAACAGTGATCTAAGTAACATAAAGATTACAAATTACCATGATTAAAACTGCGGAACAAGTACAACCTGTACGAGATAACTGTTGAGACGAACCGTTCTTAAAAACACACGCTACTTAATCAATAGTTAGACCTACATTTGGTTATAACTTTCTTCTTGTGAACACGTATGTCCAGGGATCGCGCGGGTCGAGGTTCGATTCCGACAAAAATCCATATAGGCTATTTGGGTTAAGAGAAAATTAAAACACTATTTTTTTCGGGTAGGAAGTTGAAAACTGTGTTCATATAGCTTGAACATACATGATAAAGAATCGGATGTCAAAAAGAACATCCCTTGCAAAATTTTCAAGCGTTGAAGCTGGCGTCGCGATGAGTCTCGAAGCAGAGATAAGTATTGTTAAACTCATAAAATAGGTCTAAACAAATAAATTATAATCTTTTTAATCAGAAACTTTTTCTTTAATATGGCGATTAAAATCCACAATCGACCCTCAATAGTCAAAATTAAAGCGGTAAGCTTCTCTTTATTCCCGCAAACAAATGGTTTAAAATTTTGACAGATACGTGATTTGTTGCCTGTCACGATAACCATGACCAATTATAGGAAATAAACATTAATTGCAATGTTGTCATAAAACCACTACACATTTTATGGTTTTTACTTAAAAGTGATGGTGTATACCCGTTAATTTTCTTGGCGTTCGCTAGTAATTTCTAGTTACTTAAAATATTTCAGGAGTTGGGGTTTTCATTTACATTGAAAGTTTTATTGTGTGATTCAATATAACTTGACTAAATTTAATTTAATTTTGTAAATACGTAATTGGAAATAAAAAGTATTTTAAATATAATAATTAAATTTTGTATTTTATATACATAATGAACAAAACTAGCAGGCTGAATACACCATAAGATTCCCTATGCATATAGAAACATAGATTACTTTTACGACAATTATAAGGAAAGAGAGTGGAGAATGCTGAGTTTGTAGTGAAAGACCTGCTCTTGGACAGAACACTATGTGTGTGTATGCATGTATGTATGTATGTATGTATGTATGTATGTATGTATGTATGTATGTATGTATGTATGTATGTATGTATGTATGTATGTATGTATGTATGTATGTATGTATGTATGTATGTATGTATGTATGTATGTATGTATGTATGTATGTATGTATGTATGTATGTATGTAGGGTAATTTGAAATTACGTATGCCTATATCAGGAAACAATGCAATTGAATATGAAAATCATATTATTAGAGACACTTAGAGACATTTGAATGCTGTATCCTCATTATTAACTGTTCAGTTTTCCATTGTGGTCATATTAAAAAAAAATCTAAAATTTTAATTAGGCCTAATTGTTATATATAATTTTCGTAAAATAATTACACTATTTCCTACATAAATGTAGAGTAACTCCCGATAGTACGTTTGTCATAATATTTTAAACTCTGAATAGAATATAATACAATAATTTATCTCAGTTTACGTTACATGGTATTATGTCCATTCGTTTCAGAAATGTCTAGGCCTGCAGATTATTAGATGTTATACTCGTTGGAGTTAATTGTTGACAGCAATTTAAATGATTATCGAAGGAACGATAAAGAATAACCATTCAGGGGAAAACATTATTTGATAAGATACACAACACAGAAATTAGGGACAAATGTCATATTCAAGACATAACCAAATTTATTGTAGATAGACGAAACTATTGGAAAGGTCATATAGAAAAAATGGAACACAACCAACTTGCAAAAAGAGCTAAAGAAGATAGACCAATTGGACGGGAGAAGAGCAAGAGGAAGATCAGCCAAGAGATGGATAGACAGTGGATGCACATCCAATACGTCTTCTTCCGTGGAGCGATTTTGGAAATAAACAGGATGAAAATCCTACAAATTATGAATAATAATAAGAAGATCGAAGGAACGATTAGCTAAACAAATTTGATATAGGCCTAGGCCTAAATATCTCGTCAGATCATTTGGTATGTAATATTTTAAATAATCAGGTGTTATGTTTGAAAAAGCGTTTAAATAGATGATTAGTTTAAACAGATGACGATATGTTTATTACCAATTAAAATATACCGGCCAAAATGGGGGGATTCTAGGACTAGGTTTGCTTCGGAGTAGAAGTTGAAATCAAACAGTATCGTTAAGATGTTCGAATGCAGGCTTAGTCTATACGCCTGGAAATATTTCCAAATGCAAGAGCACATCTTTTACAGTCGCGGTTAGCCTCAAAATAAAAAAAAAACGAAAACAAGTTTAATCACAACATAAACAACACAAATTAACTAAATAAACATGGAATCTTACTTTAAGGGTGGAGAAAATATTACAAGTATTTGAGAATGAAGTTCTCAGGAAATTTCTTGGACCAAAGAGAGATGAACAGACAGGCGAATGGAGAAGACTTACATAACAGTAAGCTACATGAACTATAGGAAAACAGATGCGATAAGAAGAATATTAAGTCTCGTAAACTACGATGGTCAGGACATGTAGCACGAATGGGGAATGAAATTTCTTGTAGGAAAAACAAGAGGGAAAACGCTCAGTTGGTAGACGAAGAGTGAGGTGGGAGAATAACATTAACCATGATTTGGGGGATGCAGATTATACAGGAGTTCGAAAAACATTAGCTCAAGATAGAAATGTGTGGAGAGCGTATGTCCGCACGGCTATGAACCTACGGGTTCAATAGTGACAGTGAATTAATTATTAATGAAATTTTAGTACAGTAGTGGTCAACAGTATGTGATAGTAAAGTTTTTGGTTACAGAAGCTCATAAACCTATAAAATGTAATTAAGCTTTTGCCTTGCAGTTTTATTCTAGCCTCTGGTAATGCAATTATAATTTTTTAATGTTTTTCTATTAGCCAAGTTGGTTTATATTCGTAGAAATACATTTCAGTGGATCCAATCCGTTCTCACGTTAACTAAATGGAGACAATTTATCTTGTGGGAGGGCAAAAAGCCAAGCGAAATGTTGCAGCAATCTCCGAGCTTTACTTGTATAAACTCTCTGGCAATTGTGTCTTATTTATAAAAGAAGAATGTGTTTAATTGACCGCTTTCTGTATTCTGCACTACAGTGAAAAATTGAATGAGAATTTATGTACCTATAATTCTATTAATGTAGTCTCTAGTTACCAGTCTTTAGAAGTTATGCCGCTACAAGTGTTAAAGGCTTCATACGATACCGTTAATGGGAAATTATTACTGCTTTTAAAATGGAAGCTATTATAGAAATCCAAAACCGTATTTTACATTTCAATGTAATTTCATCGTATCACAGATTAACATTGCAGTATTAGTCACAATTAAAACTATAATCACTTACATTTTCATATTACGTCTAAATGGCTTTAACTATTTCCAGAAATAAACCTATTTAGGAAATTTGTAAATTTTCAATGAATTGCTTCTTTATTTTAATGGCAAAATAAGCTTACAAATATCATTAGCCAGTGTAATTATTATAAATACAAGCTACTAACAACAATTTATTCACTGCTTATGAATGTTATCGCCTTGCAGTATCTTTAATTTCATGTGAACTTTTTTTTCATTCAGTTGTAGTGGATGCTATATTTCATAATATAGGGCTATTCAGAAAGAAGAAACAGACTGCAAACATTTATTTCTTCCAAACTACAAAAAATAGAAACACAATTCCAACGTTCTTGGAAAGAGAAAAGTTCAAAGTTCTGATCATGGCCGCATTGGCGCTGTTGCTTGTCATGTTGATTGTATTAAAATAGCGACACAACCCGGCGTTGTATTGCAGGAGGAACAAATCATCAACTTCATTACCGGTGGCCTCCCAGGTTACCCGACCAAACCCTGTGTGATTTTTATCTGTGAGGTTACCCAAAAGACCCGTGTTTTTATCTCCCTATGCCTGCTACTCTTGAAAATCTGTGACATCGAATTGTTGAAGCTGTGAATGCGATGACTAGAGACCAGCTGATTCTGGCGTGGCAAGAAAAGAGCCACCCTTTTTTCATATTTGTCGTGTAACACATGGTGCTCATATTGAATGCATAAAATAGTGAAATTTGAACTTTTTTTCTTTCCAGGAACGCTGGAATTGTGTTTATATGTTTTGTAGTTTAGAAGAAATACATGTTTGAAATCTGTCCCTTCTTTCTGAATAGCCCTGTATTTTTGTTAATGATATGTAGGTTATTTAACAAGATTTTCTGGCTAGTACGCCATGAGAGCTACATGCTTTGCAAATTCATTTGTTCTTCCATATCAAGAAAGAGTATAAATTTTCTGTTTTGAAAATTTGTGTTCTTATTTATCTAACAAATCAAAATTAACCCTTAGTTTTTATTGTTGGAAGAATAACATAAGTGATATGTGCTCAACCAGTTCGGACAAAGATAATATTGGAAAATAAACCAATAGAACAAGTGACAAAATATAACTTCCTAGGTTGCGAAATATCATACACAACGGAAACAGATATAAATAACAAACTAAATAAGTTTAATTATATAACAGGAACACTAAAAAAAATTCTTTGAAAAATAAAGTAGAAAATACTCTATAATGAAATTATAGAAGATAATGGAAGTTCCTATAATTAATTACGGATCCGAAACATGGACAGTAACAACAAAACAATCTGCCAGAATCCAAGCTGCTAAAATCAAATTGCGCAGACCAATAGCACGATATCAAAGAACACACAAGTAACACAGCACAGAAATAAGACAGCATAATAATAAGAATGAGCTGAGAAGAAAATAAGGTCACTAATGACCATGTCACGCAATGGACCGTTCTAACGTAAGGATAACTAATTAACTAAGTCACTGGCACTGTCGAACTCGTAGGTTCATGGCCGCGCGGACATAAGCTCTCCATACATCCCTATCCTGAGTTAATGTTTTCCAATCATTCCCTGTATAATCTACTTCCCTTAAATCATAGTCCATGTTATTCTCCCACCTCATTCTGGGCGTTTTCCCTCTGGTTTTCCTACAAGAAGCTTCCATGCACATCTTTCATTTCCCATTCGTGCCACATATCTGCCCATCGCAATCTACGAGATTTAACTGTTCTTATTATATCTGACTTCCTATAAAGACAATGTAGTTCACTGTTATGTAGTTTTCTCCATTTACCTGTCTATTCATATCTCTTTGGTCAAAAACATTTCCTAAGAACTTTATTCTCAAATATTGTAATCTCCTTTCCTCCCTTAAAGTAAAAGTCCATGTTTCGCATCCATATAATATAATGGTAGAATAATAGTTTTATATATTTTCAGTTTAACGTTTTTTGAAAGGAGTTGGGATGTCAAGAGGCTCTGTAAGGCATAATAGCAGGCATTTTCAGAATTGAGCCTATGTTTAAATTCTTTCTGCATCTCATTCCTATTTGTGATTATTGTTCCTAGGTATTTGGATTCAGCCACTTCCTCAAAATTGCCCTCAGTTGTCATTAGCTGTCCATTTGCATTATATAATATAATCTAACATAAGGATATAAAATATAAATTGTTAGCCATTCTCGACATGCTATAAACATATTATTTTCTTTCCGGCAGTATAAAATATGTTATTACATCAAAACCAGAAGTTAGGGAGAAAATGTTATAGGCCTATACCAGTATCGAAATTCAAATAAAGTCTTCTTGAGAAATTTCAGGAATCTCTTTATTGCCATAATCCTTTAAACATTTAAATTATGGGAAAGCCTATGTTAGATTCAGGAGATTTGAAATAATATTTTCTAAATTCAGCAGGAATTTACATATTTGGCTCACCATTATATACTATAGCTCTGTATTCCATGAAAATAGAGGGACAAGAGATAAATGTACCAAATGTCTATCTGAACATATTTATTTTGAAAGATTTTGTATTTTATTCTAGAGAGTCAAAAATTCCACAGGAATTACGTTTAACAAAGTAAAATGTAGGCATATTTGATATGAATTAATCTTTCAGTTGCCATGTTTTTTTTTAATGTATGTACTCCAGTTCCAGTGTAACGTTTGCGGTAACTGAATATGAAGACAACAATATATATGAATATTACTTTTTTAAATGTATTTTATTATCACATTACACTTAAGGGAGAATATAGCTTCATCATTATCTAAAATTATGTTGGAACCGTTTGATCTCTGTCAGAAATATATTAACTATTGCACAAATGTAGTCCGGACAGCGGTTAAATATGAATATCATTTGTAAAACGTTTCAACCGTAATAATTAGCATCGTTCAATGCAGCAGTGTCATACTTCAATTTAACATTTTAAAACAAAACATTAACATAAAAAAGAGGAGATTCTTCATAGCACCCCAAAATTGCAGGTTTTAAATGTTAATAAATTATTTAGGCGTAGGCCTACATTTAACATATTAAATACTTAGATAGTCGTTATGGTATTTAATTGCATTTCAGTTGAGATTGTCACTGATGTGGTATAGAGGTAACATCGCTGGCTGAGATGCAGCTGTCCCGGATTCGATTCCCGGTCAAGACAAGTTCCAGGTCGAACTTATTTTTGGGATTTTTTCTAATCAGTAAGACAAATGTCAATAAACTATAAAACCAAAATATTCCCCCAGCAACATCTGGCCATCATAATCATCCATATAACATTCGTCTTGTGGAATGGCGAGTGTTTTCTTAAATGATCGTGTTGTCTCATAGGTGATCCCGGCAATTAACAAATCACCCCTCCGGCGAACAGTATTTGATATAGTGAATAGTCAATTCGCTGTCGTCTTTAAATTCGGGAACTGTAATTTAGATGGCGCAATCAGAATGTAATGTGTTAATTTTGTTACTGACTGTATAGGACGTAAGATACAACTAATAATATTACACAGCAAGCGGTGCGGTGGTACACAACACTTTGACAGGGTAATCAGGTCAACAAATGACAGGTCATACGGAATTGGTAAACAAATATAACTTCGTGTTATAAGCTAAAAGCTTTTTCCTTATCTCACACTGTGTTGAACACGCGATCTAAGATCGATTATTTGAGTCAGGCATTGCAATAGCGCTATGCTTTATTTTGTTATTGGGCATGCTATTATAAGTGAAAGTATGTCGACATATGTACCAGTGTATAATTTTATAACTGTTCACGGATCTAGGGATAAATAGTCTAAACTGTTGTACTTTTTGGTAGGAGAACGAATTATATTTTATAAATACACCATAGACCAGCGTTTCCCAATCTTTTTCGACTCGCGAACCCCTTCAAAATCAATCTGAGTTGGGCGAACCACTGACTTTTAAATATTCATACAGTAGGCATACATACAATTGAATTCCAAGAAAAGTTTAATAACCTTAAATTAACTTAACCCTTAACGGTTAAATCCTAAAGTTAGTCTAGTTACGGCTTAAAAGTTACACAACGTGTAGGCTAGTTGCAATAATAATACAAGTTTTCATTGGAACGTCTTCCGTGGAATTCAGTGAGAAGGTTGCGCCTGCTTTCCATGGCACAGAGCTTTGAAGTTAGGAACCACAGAAGTTAAATAAAGTCTCAAATTACTTTCAGCACAAAGTCCGTTTGTGTATTTATTTTTTAAATAGTCATATGAAGAAAACGACTTTTCGCACAAATAGGGATAGCCTATAGGCTATATACACCTATGTAACAAGGGAGATTATAGGATTAATTTAATGTTAACAATAATAATAATTAATGTTATGACTGTCGCAGAAATGAAGGAAACACTAATAGGCCTAACCTCGAAACCCGTCATTACAAAAAAGTTTTGGCGAACTCCTTGAAATATTTTGCGAACTCCCTGGTGGTTCGCGAACCACAGGTTGGAAAACGATGCCATAGAAAATAACTTTTCGTGGCTCGTCTTCTCCGAGGAGTCAAGGTCGAATTACTCCGATGACGAGCAGAAAACTACAGGTAATCACTTGACTAGATCGATGCAATCTCCCCGTAACTTGACATTTTAAAAACTGCTTTTGCTACTTTTCTTATCTACATTTTGGCAGCGAATAAAGTGCAATGCTAATACATTCTTGCCTTGACTGTATATCTCTCCTTACGCAGACCGGTGTTCCCCACGTCCCTCTTTTTTCAACCAATCAGCGATAATAGCCATATCACTTTTGGTTTCACTACCAAAACAATGCTACCTAATAACAATAACCAATAACAACGATGCTTATGTAATTGATCGTCTGCCAAAGTTATAACTAAATCACGTGAATTCTCCCACAAGTTTGCTGGAAGAGGAACATAAATATAAGAGACGAATTTAATATGTACAACTTAAATGAGAAAATAGAGGAATATAAATACAATTGGAGAGTCTACCTGGATCGTATGAATAACGAAAGAATCCCAGCACTAGCGTATAACTATTAGCCTCAAGGAAGAAGTGATGTGGGACGTCCGAGGAAGAGATGGTTCTAATAATGTGAAGACGGAACAGGCAAGATTGCCCAATTCCTGCAAGGAAGAAGGAACATTACCTCATAGAATTCCAACACGTATAAATCTCTAGTTAGGTAATATTCAGTTATCCCAAGGAGACTGAATGGGTCCCGCTCCAAAGAAAAAATCTTCAGTGTAGTCGGTATTGAAACTGGAAATCCTGGAATACTAATTAGATGTGATACTTCAGAGAGATGTTATAAAGGATAATATAGCCTAAGTAATATATGCATTGATATTCATTTTTATTCATATTGTATATATGACATTGACCAAACTTCAGACTCTGCAAAAAAAATAAATGGCGAGATCAATATGTATAGGGACTATGTTTGTGAATGCATGCCTATGTGTGCCTGTATTTTAAACACAAGTATATGTAATACATATTAACTTTACAATTTTTTTTAATGGACAATATTACAATAGGCCTATTTTTTATTTTAGTGTCCCAAAACATCGCTCAACATTAGCATTGTCTTTGTAATAACTGTGGGATGAAACTAAAATCTTTAAACATATATTCAAACTTTAATACTCCTATTCTTAACTGGAGATAATAAAAATAATATAAAAAACACAATGTAGAGAAGATTGATGCTGTACCCTTATGTTGTATGTGTCAGGGTATAATTTATAGCTACCTGGTATATATTTTCAGTCGTCATTTCTGGTATCCCCCACCTCCCCTTTTCACAAACATTTTGCTACACCAGGCGAAAAGAATTTTCTATAACATAAAGGCAAACATTCTTTTTGTTCAAATTTTCAAGAGGTGGACATGGTATACGCCTACCTATGAATTACGAACAACGCATCATTGCTCTTTCTGATCTTCAACAAGGCCCTTTTGATATTGCAACCAAAAGACCAATCTGTTGTAATATTATAACTTGCTTTTTCTGAGACAGGAACATCTGACTGCAGGAGGCAAAACATAATTTAGAAGATACTTCTAGTCGCTCTCTTCAGCTGTTTTCTTAAGGGAATGGGGAATACGATAGCTGACAATGTGTTCGTTTTTGTGGAATAATTCGTTAGCTAAAGTAAAGAAATATCTTTTCATGAGGCGATATCTCTCATTTCTACTTCATTGGTCATATATTTGACGTTTAAACTATTTATGAAACGACAAAATTAAACTATCTATAGGAAAGTGATATAACTGTAAAAAATAATTTTATTCCATATGTACTCCTCTCGAAACGGATCCTATCTAAATATTAAACCATCCATCCATAGTAATTCTGCCCGAGGGCAGGTCTACTGCAATCATAACATTTTCATGCTATGCTTTGCAGCTTTACTAGGGAATTGTAGATGTGGTAGCTTCCCGTTGCTTTCTACACCGGTGAAGGATGATGATGATGATATTGATGGCTATATGATTTCGGGGACCGTTTGGGCCTTAAAGTTTTTCTGATATTTGTCTTACAGGTGAGGAAAAACCCCGATAAAAACCTCACCCAGAAAAACTGTCCCGACCGGGGATGCAACCCGGGCCCGCTGCGTGACAAGACAGCACGCTACCTCGAGACCACAGCGGTGAACTATTAAACGCGATAGTTATCATAATTTTAAATGTCAAAGAAATAAGCCAAATATCCCTATATTCATTTTTAAAAACTAGCAATGTCAATTTATTTATGATGGTATTTGTATTTGTTTTTAAAACTAATAAAAATAATATATTAAAGCATCCAATTGCATTCATATTCAGATATAAATCAACAAGTGACATATATTCCAAGGTAAAATACCATGATATGTAACTAGAATATGACAATTTGTACATTGCAAAGTTTTTGCTCAAGGATTTCGAGCTTTGATAGACTATTATTTTTGAGCTCCTTGTTGGGATTTTTAAACAGAAATCCACTTAAGATACAGCATTCCGTGACTCTGCATCATAACCATTTTATTTTATGCAAACCTATCCTTGATTATTTTGATGAAAATGATGGTATAAATCATGTGATTTCTTTTATTCTTTATGAGCTGTTTATACTGTTCTTTAATACCAATAACACTCAAGAAATATAAATTAACAAAGAATTAAGATCCAGATTTTTGTAATTAATGTGGCGACTGTCTGCTAGCATTTTCCTCTATTTCTTTAGGAAATGATTTAAGATATGTAGGCTATATTTGAAACTGAATATGTGTCGCCTAATTGTATTTAATTATATACAATTCTGTGTTAAGAAAGCAAATATTAAGATTTCAACTTTATATATTTTTAACCAGGCATAAGTACGATGATATTACTAAACATTCCGACATTATTCTCTGCTACATGCAATATTTCCATGCAGAGATAATGATGTACTATCGGCAGCTTGCCGAGAAGTAAGATTTCAGCGTGGGATAAATTTATCTACGAAAATACTGTATAAACAACATCTGAAAAATGTTTAAAAACTGTAGTCAATTTACAAATTAAATAGACGGAAATCAGATTTCTGATTTGCATACATTTACTTTTTAAGAAAGGGGGATTGAAAGAGGGGCTCTGAAACTACTTCTAGGAAAACCATAGAGAAACCGTCTAGTATGTACGCCAAGAATAATTAGGTGGGAAAATAGCATTTACCATATTTTGAGGGAAGTATATCATACTGGGGATGATTTGAAAACGTTAGCTCAGGATATGGATGTATGGAGAGCTGCGGGTTCGGCAATGCTAGTGAGTTAAAGTGCACAGTGAAAGGCTAAATCATATGGGATGGATCTTCAATGTAAAAACAATTGAAAAAGTAAAAAGTATTTTATCCATTATCACAAAGTCTATCTTCCTGTATAATAAGATAGTTTTTGAGTATAAATATTAAATTATTTTCAAATCTCCTCACTTATAAAAGGGAGCAATGCCAATAAGTTTTTTCTGAGTAAATTGATTTATATTTGTCAGCAGAAAGTGTATCTCCATGACGAAACATGACTGCTTTTGTAAATAATGTTTTTTTTTTCTGCGTGTAGGACTATTTATGTCAATACCATTAAATTATTCTTATTAATGGAACGATAGCATTCGATTTCCTATTAATTTAGACACGAATATTCGATATCCATTAAATATTCTGTAACTGATATAAACATACAAGTTTCTTTAATATAATGCTAATGAAACTGAGCGAAATGGAATTTAATTTTTCTATTTTCGTTATTCTTGTATTCGCCAGTTATATTACCTGACGTATGTTTTATTTTCATTCTAGTTGCTAAAATAAATATAGTAGTAAACACACAGTCGGTATGTGCAAGCATAGCGATGGAAAATACAATTTTACGATTCGTAATTTTAAGAAATTTGTATTATAAATGGAAAAGACGTGTGAAATATAGTTTGCTTACAAGTATAGGGCGTTGTCAGTAATCCTGAAGTATAAACTTATAATTACCGAAGTTGAATATTATCTTCCCACTCTCTACATGGGAGAACCTTTAATTTAAACGTCATCATTAGTTGACAATTTACCTGACGTGTCGTACAACAAACACAATGAAATTCTCACGGTAAATCCTGCATTGCCATGCTTCAAGGTCTTATGTGTGCTAATTTCATTACCTTCTTGGAAATCTGCGTTATGACTGGCAATGTATATTCACCTTCCTTATGCTCACAGCGATGTAAATTTAATTAATTAATTAATATATATATATATATATATATATATATATATATATATTCTACTCCATGCCATTCCATTGCCGCAGTTTAACCTTTCACCTTATAGGTACTTTTAAGTGCCACACGCCAGCTGTGCCTTATAGTGACACGGCCTGTCGGGGAGGTTTTTAACTATGGATCACATACATACTTAACCCAAATGAATGATCAGTTCACACGGCCTCCTCTGATACAACACAACATTAAGAAAAACCTCACCATTCACACACACATTCATACTTAACATGGCGAATATGATTATGATGATTATGGTGTCCTGACGATGTTCGGGAACCGTTTGGTCGTTAATGTTTCCTGAAATTTGTCTTATAAGTAAGGAAAAACTCCGAGAAAAGAAAAACACCTAGGAAACAGGTCCCGACCGGGATCGAATCCTGGCCCACTGCATACCAGGCAGCGACGCTACTCACGAGACCACAGCGGTGGACGTGTGTGTGTGTGTGTAGACCTATATATAATAGCTATTGGTTAGTTAATAGTAAATTAATATTATATAATTAAAATTATTTTACTTGTAGTTTGTCTATAAGTAAACTATTTTAATGAAAGAATGTTTTGTATAATATAAATAGAAAATTACGTATATAAATAACTGGGGTTTTTTAATTCTTAATGTTATCGCTACACTTTAATTTTCTGGGGAATTTTAGGTTTTTATAATCCCCGGATAATCAGAGGATTATATTAGTAATGAATAGTGAAGATGAACTGAAATTTATAGATGAATCAAGAATATTACTTAACAATAACCATTAATAACACCTGATAATTTAAGATCAGGAAGTTAAGACAGGAAGAAAACTGAACAATTAGTCAGGAAGTAAATGCCCTAAAAACCTACAAAATATGCATGAAGTAGAACCTATTAAAATGGATGAAATGTTCAGCTAACATATTAACAAAAATGTTATGGTTTTATTTTAGAAATAATATTGCAAATTTTTATCTAGCAAAAATAAATTTTAATGAACATAAGTGAAAACATATGTCACTATAATACAAACAATATAAAACATTTATGTGGAGAAAATCAAAATATTCAAATATTCTATATGCAACATAACAATTACTAATCAACAAGTAATTACCCCAATAGAAAAATAAATAATTTAAAGGCATGACGTTTCTGGTGTTTATGTGTGTGTATATATATATATATATATATATATATATATATATATATAATTCTGCCCGAGGGCAATCATAGCATTTTATTCCTATGATTTGCAGCTTTACTAGGGAATTATAGATGTGGTAGTTTCCCGTTGATTTCCACACCGGTGAAGGATGATGATAATGATAAGGATGATGATGGCCGGATGATTTTCGGGGACCGTTGGACCCTAAGCTTCCTGACATTTGTCTTACAGGTGAGGAAAAACCCCGGAAAAAACCTCACAAGGATCCTGTCCCAACCGGGAATCGAACCCGGGCCCGCTGCATAACAAAGCAGCACGCTACCTCGAGACCACAGCGATGGAAAAATATATATCTTAATATATAAAAATTACGTGTCACGTTGTTTGTCCGCGATGGAATCCTAAACTACTGAACCGATTTTAATAAAATTTTGCACACTGTGTGCAGTTTGATCCAACTTGAGACTTAGGGAAGTTCATAACTAAATTTATAGTCGCATTATTTTTATTGCAAATTATTTGTTTATTATTTAACAAATAGTTATAATTATCTGTGAGTTCCACACGATTCTAACAGATGACGGTGTAGGTAAGGTAATTGGTTTATTATTTAACCAGGTGGCTGTGCTTTTTGTTGTAACCGGGAATTTGAATTGAATTACAAATATTGATTATTTCATAATTTAAGTGTGTTCAGTGTTTATTTTATTTTCAGTATATTGATAATAATATTAATTTCGTGTGTAAGTATTAGTTTTAAGTAATCTGGCTGAAAGACAGCAACTTAATTTAAATTTAACTGGACCTAGAAGGGGCATTGAACAATATGGCGAATCAGTTCTAGAGACCATGAATGATAAGATATCAAGTGAATTTCCGCAAATTGGTATAGGCCTATGTGATATAAATCTTACATTTAAGAAGAATGCCAATTTAAAAACATATGAAGGTCCTAAGGAACGGAATAACAGAACTGTAAGTAAGTCTGTTAGTTATAATAATATGGCTAATAGTACAGAAACAATCTCCATGCCTCAATTAAATGAAAAACAAGATGACTATAATATATCACAAGACGATATTACTATACAAAGACTTCTTGATGATGATGAGAATCCAAACTGCCAACAAGTTCGTAGAAAAAAACGAAAGTATAATGAAATCAGCAAGCCTCCTCAAAATATTCCATCAATAAATGTATATAATCCTTATGATACACTTATGGATGATACTGAGAATGCATACAACATAAATTCATCTCAATCAACAAAACCACTTCCACATAAACCACCACCCATATTTATACCAGGTGTAGTTAACGTACCAGAACTAAAAAATTGTGTAAAACAAAAACTTTCTGATTTAGATTTCTCACTTAGTTTACTACAACATAATTTAACGTATACCTTAGCCACAGCAACGCGTGGCCGGGACTTCTATATATATATATATATATATATATATATAACAAAGTCGGATTAGTTTCACTATTTATAACTCAAGAACGGCTGGACCGATTTTTATTATCTTTGATTTGTTGGATTTGTTTCCGCCCCGAATAGCAGATAACTATTAAAACATCGGAAAAATTAACGTAAACATATTTAAAGGCGATACGACGTTCACCGGGCCAGCTAGTAGGCTATATATATATATATATATATATATATATATATATATATATATATATATATATATAATGGGCCTATATACTTATGTTATAATTAAATCTTTAACATTGAGCAATGCAAGCTTAAAATGGTATGATAAGAAAAATAAATGCCTGGACGGGATTCGAATCCCGTCCGGGCATTTATTTTTCTTATCATACCATATATATAGGCCTATATATATATGACACATTCCGTTGTTTCAGGGTCCCCTTTAGAGAGCTTATGTTATGAAAATAATTCAATTGCAAATAACACATGAATATTTGAAATTATGTAACATTTTCGTATGCTTAATTAAAAAAAAACAGAAATCAGAAATTTCTTCATACCATGTAGGCCAAGTAAATCTCCTACACACTGGAATTCAGTTCGGGTTTAAAGAAAGACAAAAATATTGTAATATTTGAAACTATTCGTGTACATGTGGAATTTGGAAATTGTTGCTATGGTACAAAAAAAAAAAAGGAGACTTGGGAAACTCAATTATAATAACATAGTTACAAAAAGACGGAACGTGGAATAATTTTAGCTGGTTTGAATAGGAATAAACTGCTTAATTCTTCAAGACTCCTCGTCATTACGAAGTAGAATTGCTTTATGACAGAAATGCTGATACACTTAAACTAGATAATTACTGAGATGTCTATTTTTAAACTGCTAGTCTTCGCGTCAGAATGTGCTTTAATTGAAGCTAATAGAACATATGTCGTCTCATAAAGATACTTGCTTTTATTAGAACCATATTTTATTTTTATTATCTAGGAATTATACATTTAATGTAGGTAAGTATCTCCAAATCAACCTTACATACATAATAAGTATACAATATTTGAAACAACTTCATCCTTATTTACTTTTATTTTTATCTTCTTGTTAAATATTGTTACCAACAATTTTATCAGAAATTAATGAAATTAAGAGTCACAAATCTAAATGTATATTTCTTCAATTTAGTATGACTTACTTTAACATTATTTTATCAGTATTATAATGTATATATTAGGCTACATGTTCTTGTCTGTATTATTATTATTAGGCCTATTATTAATAATAATGAAATGAGATTTCTGACGAGTGTGGCTGGCTATAGATTAACATATCTAAAACGAATTGAAAATATACGAAGCGAACAAAATATATTCAAACTATTAGATAGAATTGCACAATATAGAGATGGATGGGTGGATGGACCACATCAATAGGATGGATAACAATAGAATTCCGAAACAAATTCTTGATTGCAAACCACTAGGACGAAGAAATGTTGGAAGACCCAGTAAAAGATGGACAGACCAATTCTAGCATGCGATCAGAACAGACATAAAGGTTTAATCCTTGATGCTGCTGATTATTATTATTATTATTATTATTATTATTATTATTATTAAACTAACTTATGTGATTTTGTAAATATATGTTTAATACACGTCATAGCCAAGTGGTTTAAGGCATCGGTTCGAGTCTCCAAGGGGGAAGATATTTTCTCATGGAATTTCGACCAGTATGTAATCGGTACTCACTAGCGTCATGAGACATTTGTGTAACTGCAATAAATATGTGCCCACATATCACCACTATACTCTCTGGGTGATCGTCCACCTCTGTGATTTAACCCTTTAATATTGACAAGACACTAATTTCTCGTGTCAGTTATTTAAATGTGACGGACCGCAGTGAAAACGAAATCATGTATAACTGTTATTATTAGGTATACTGTGTAATTTAACACAAATCTAAGTAATTTTATTCGTGCGTCTTCTTCTGTTTTATTAAAGATACTGAATAAATTAAACCAATGCGATACATAGACAATTTAAGTGTTAACACATGTGAATGTGAGGCCAGCAATCGGATGTTATAGGCTAATGACCTTCTAGGCATGTTGCGCCAGGAAAAAAAAGTATAAGGGGCATGTGCATATTTTTAACTCTTCCCTGTTTTCTGAATTATTGTAGGACTCCATCTTCCTTAGTGCACTTTGTAGCTACATTTACGTGCTCTAAACCTCTCGAGGCTTACAGGAACAGGACTAGCTGGGAGAGGATTTTTAACTCTGCATCACATATATACTTTTTCGATCACACATGGACATGTTGGGTCTTCCGGATGAGTGATCAGCTCAATGCTGAGGCCATCTCCGTAAACAATACTATTATTTAAGGCGGGACACACAATTAAAACATATTCATATTAAATATACTAATATTATATGGATGACGATGGCCATATGGTATTTGGGGGATATATGGGCCGTTAGGTTTCCTGATGTCTTACAAATGAGAGAATTAAATTATCTGACTAAAATCCCATTAAGGGGAAAGACCTCCTGAAAAGGAGTGAACTCTACATGTCTAATGTAGTGAGCTTCTCCATTTAAGAGATAATTGCATCCTTGATTTTGTTCATCTAATTAGATCTAACACGCTCTGCTTTGTGACTGTTCACTTGTTTTTCTAAGTTTTTTCTACTCCTTCCTTTTTCTCGCTTTATATACCAATGGATTCCTACTCGTTCTTTGAAGAGATGACCCCATCTTCGATTTAGCCTTCGGTGGATTTTTTTTTTTGCCAATGTTAAGATCTTACGATGTGACCTTCTGTGTCTGTCTTTAGTTTCTTAAGCCTTACAATATGGCCTCCCCACTTCAATTTGGTGAAGATGGCTTGCTATGACGAACAATTATCTTTTTCTCTTCTTGCTCCTTCAATTTTCTTGAAATATCCTACTCTATATTCAAAATCTTCTGGTATTAATAGCAAATAGCAACCAATAAACTTTATCTTCTTCTACCTTTATTCTCAAAGATAATCATTTATTTTTCCATTTTGTCATTTCGAACGTCAGCGATAAACAATATTCTTGTCTTAAAATTATAGTAACTCTAAAACCAGATTCATATTTTTACCTATTTTTACTCTAGACATAGATTCATCGTATACTTTTTTATTGCCTGGATAATGGTTTTATTGTTACTGTTTTATTGTTTATAGTAGCTGAATATTGGTTGTTGGAAGGTGGTTTTTTTAAACAATTATTTGCTTTAAACTAAATGTGGTCACTAGTGTATCGGTCATTACTGAAATCTGCCTGTTCTTCTGTTTACACTTTACTATATTCTTGTTCCACAAAATATTTTGATTTTTTATATATACTCAGCTGAAAGTGTTTGTCACACTAATTCCTCTGTAATTTTCATTTTCACATGCATCTTTCTTTCCCTTCGTGTATAACTGGTATAATTCCCGTTTTCCAATCATTTAGGACATCATCATTTTATCATGTTTCAAAAGGAATCTTATTAATCCTAATAATTTGAAATATCTGATTTAATAAGTTCTGCCGAAATTCCTCCAACTCAGCATTCCTCATTATTTTTAAGACTTAATACCAATTTTTTTAAAAATTTCAGAATTCACATTTTTTTTAAATCCCTTTCTTGTAATTCTTCTGTCATGTTTATAAAAAGTCTATGTTCTGAAACTTTATTGGAATAAGCTTCCCATCGTTTCAAGTGAAATATATTCTATAAAATTATCTTCAGAGTTATTTTCCCTCAAGTTATTATTTTCTATGCTTCACTACTTCTTGTACCTCCAAAACACAGTTCTACAATAGAACATGCCTTCTGCCAAGTATTTTTTCTTCACTAATTTTTCATAATTTTTGCCTGTGTTTCCTGGCATTTTATTTTATCTTCTAGTTTATTTGAATTAAACCAGTTCTTGTTAATTCTTTATTTCTTTTTCATTTTTTAACTTTGATAATATATATATTTTTTTCATTTTTAATGTTTGTTTTACTAACGTTTTTTAACTGCCGAATGATTATTTTTTTTATTGAGGATGAGCCCATGTAGGACTACGCAAAGTACTTAGAGGCGTTTCCTTTGAGACCAAATTTCTTTCATTATTTTGCCATGAGCTTGTTTTCTATCATCTGTCCAAGTTGTTCCAGTTTTTTTCTTCGGTTTGTACTCTTGGTCAACTTGCCACTTATTCACCTTAATTATAAATATATCTCTGTTTGGGATATTTTCTTTAGTAATTCCTGCCAATTTTAAGTCCTTTTTGACTTCACCAATCCACTTATTATTATTATTATTATTATTATTATTATTATTATTATTATTATTGAGTGAATATATTCAAATAGTACAATTTATCATAGTGTTTTTTTATACTGTAGTATAATATGTTTTATACTAGTACTACAAATATAATAGGCCTATTCTAAATCACTATTCTCTATGTAAGCTATAGGTATATTCGTGAACATAGTAACAAATAGGACGTCAATCTCCAATATTACAGAATGAATATGAAAATAAAGGCGTTATTGTTTTTATAATAAACTACACATAACATTAGTGTTTGTGAAGTGAATTTTATTATGATTTAAACGTGTCTCATACGTAGTCTAGCTACCAAGATCATATTATTTAATATTATAAACTATCTAATTCACTGGCACTATCGAACCCGTAGTTTCATGGCCGCGCGGACATAAGCTAATAAAACATTTGCCAGAGCATGGATGTCGGAAAAAAGAGATCTCGGTGAGATTTTGGCCTTTAAAAGCAAATGGTAGGAGATTAATGGTTCGTTTTCTTGATCTTAAACATTTATATTTTCAGAAAGTAATGAATATGAAAGGGCCCACACAGACTAATAATGTCAGGTTAATTGTTAAACAATCCTAAATTTTATAAGAATTCTTACATGTAGAGTTGTAATTTCTAAATATATTTCTTATGCGATAGAACACGTTCATACAATAACAAGAAATTTATTAGTCCAACGCTGACAAGTGAGTACCATTTGTAACGTAGGGTGAAAACACTTTTCGGTTCTTAGTAGTCTTCTTTGACGAAAAAAGTATATTTATTCTCCTATAGACTATATCAGATAGGAGAAACAACAGGAATATCAAAAAGACCGGTTTCACTCTACGTGTGAGGTCCGCTATAAGATGTCATTTGATGACCAGAACCGCTGAGCAAATCAAATCTGCCCACACCTTTCTCCATTTTCTTGTTTAAATCTGTTATGTTTATTACAATCACCAGGGATCGCTATAAATGGCCCATTTCTTATTCATAGCTCTGTTTATTACATAGAAATTCGTATGTTGGTCTATGATACCATGGATATAGCGTTTTCAAAGATTATCCTGTTGTCTTCTAAACGTTTTATCCCTTTAAATTTAAAATTATATTATTGTTTTTATCTGATGGTATTAAGCATTACACAGCGATATTTTTGCTTTAAGATTTGGAGAACGAATTTATCCTGCTGAATGCAATTTTTCTGTCTTTACTTGGTCGTAAAGGGTGTTTAATATTCATATATATATATATATATATATATATATATATATGTATCTGGGAGAAAAATTAGATAAAGAGGGTAAACAAGAAAGTTATATTAAGAACAGAATAAATAAAGGTAGAGCAATAACAACAATGATGAATGGAGTCTTATGGAACAGATATACCTATAACCAGGAAAAATAAGTTACAAATATATAATTCAATAGTGAGAAGTACTGTCACATATGGAGCTTAAGTTTGGAAATTCAACAAAAACTTAGAACAAAAACTTATGTCGATCGAAATGGATTTCTTGAGGAGAGCAGCAAGATGTTCAAAATTAGACAAAATAAGAAATACTGTCATAAGAGAAAAAAATGAATATTGGTTATTGAATAGTAGATTATATACGGTATTAAATTGGTATGGGCACGTACGACGAATGCAAGAAGAAAGATTACCCAGGAAAACATTGGAATAGTGTCCACCTGGAAAAAGGAGAAGAGGAAGACCTCGAAACTCGTGGATGCAGGAAATAACTCGAATGAGAGCAAGAGGACTAGACGACATGGATTGAATTGGAGAGAGACGAGTGGAGAAGAAAAATAAAACTTTAGGCACAGAAAGATGTGGAAACATTAAAATTCTGTATATATATATATATATATATAATATATATATATATATATATATATATATATATTAAAGAGTGTGAGTCTGTCTCCTTGTCTGTCCTTTATTGACTCAAAATCTAATTAACCGATTTAGAGATTATTTCTGGGACAATTAACGTACTATGTAACATATTATCTCGTACGTACTGTAGGACCGGAGCTTAAAAAAAAGGTGCATCGATACACTAAAAAAAGTAGCTCTTTCGACACTTAAATGGCTTACTCTGGCTGCCTGGACCGTTACAAATATACCAAATTAATCTACACAGTACTGAATATTTTTAAAAAATCTCCAAAATATCATCGCGACAGTATTTGCAATCTTTTCTGGATAACTCACGATAACCATTTTTGCTTTTGAGTCATTGATGCCAAAGAGATCGGGATAAGCTGAATCGAATTACACAAACTTTTCCAACTACACGAGTAGAATGTTAATGCTTATCAAATTAAATATGTTTATACATAAACTGTTTAAATTACTTTTACCACGCGAACGTCGTGGTTACCGCTAATTAATTATAAATTAATGATTAACTGTAAATTTGTAATAAAAATCTTGCAGAACAGATTTTGCCTTTACAACTTAAACAAATTTATGGGGCGAAAAAAACATATTGTCCAGTCCCGTTTATGAATCTCAAATGCTACCGCCTACTAGATTTTCTCGACCATACAAAGGTAGATTTGTAAACATAATTAATTTTTTCTACCTTTTCCCCTTGTTGTAGAATCAAACTGTAAAATAAATATATGCTAAATATTTTTTCACTTCGTCTGACAATTTAACATGTTAAGCCTGTAAGTCTCATGTGAGATTTGGTGTAGATTTTACAACTACTCATTCATTAATACGTTTAGCGTAAGTATTAACAGAAGTTATAATCTCCTTTCATGTAAGAAAATGTTGCATGACCGACGTTAGACGATAGCGATTGAGATTTGCGAGTTTTCAGGTTCAAATGCAAGTTTTTTCTCAGCTGTAAAGATAAATACTAGGATAGATTATATGAATCATTCCTTGATTTCATCATTAATTATTTCAAAATTAATTAAAAAGTAAGTTCAGTGAGTATGTAACAGGTCAAAACAAATGATTGCTCACAATGATACATAGGGTTTTTACACACTACTGTAAACGTTGAAAGATGTTGAATGCAGTACGACTCAAAGAAATAAAATAAAGAAGCAAAATTTTAGCAACCTCATTCATCCGTCCATAGTAATTCTGCCCGAGGGCAGGTCTTTCTCTGCAATCATAGCATTTTCATGCTATGCTTCGCAGCTTTACTAGGGAATTATAGGTGTGGTAGCTTCCCGTTGCTTTCCACGCTGGTAATGGATGATGATGATGATAGCCGGATGATTTTTCGGGGACCGTTGAGCCCTAAGCTTCTTGACATTTATGTAATGGACGAGGAAAACCCCCGAAAAAAAACTCACCCAGGAGCCTGTCCCGACCGCGAATCGAACCCGGGCCCCACTGCGTGACAAAGCAGCACGCTACCTCGAGGACCACAGCGGTGGACCTTTGGCAACTACGATATAAAAAATATCCTGCAATACAATCTGATCCGCTGTGCATGTAAAATAGCCCAATATTTGTTACAAATACATTAAAAAGATGATGGAAAAGCTATTTGCAGTGATATAAAAAATTCATAAATTCGTGTTATGGCCTACGTGTATTCAACGGAAGTTTTTCAATACTTTAGCTAGACCTTATATACATATTGTCTTGTAGCACTAAATATTATGAACGTAATGAAGTTGTTCCCCATCCGGATATGTTGTGAGAAATGATTTTAATTTTTTTATTTCCACGTATTATCTACATCCCATCCTTTCAGCGACAGGTTGTAAACTGTAACATATCACATGTGAGATTATTCATGTACAGCAAATCGTAAAAAAACGGGCAATTCAAAGTTATGTACAGGTACAAGATTTTTATTACTGTTGGGTTGGTATGAGAGGCTATCTTACAGTTTTCGTGCTGCGCTGTTGATGATACGACAGCCTGACCCAAGTACAAAAATGTTTGTAATGTCTGTTTTGGCTATAAAAATACGAATGTCCTACCGCTGTTTTGTTTATAGCGTAGATTTGAACTTCAATTTTTAAATTCTAACATTTTTAGAAGTCAATATTACGTCCTATTTGCTGTTTAAAATGAAATATGACATATAAGTGTATTTACGTACGCCTGTTTGTTTTTCGGTTAAATATAGGTCTACTCTCCAGAATGACGAAGGTACCTCAAGGTGATCACCATCGACTATTAATGAATCGAATCGTCATCATCGTCCAGGAGTAGTTGTTTAGGGCCTACTGAGATCGCCGATAAACAGTCAAAACTGATCCCACTAAGCCATAGAAGGTGCTTGGGGTAGGAGGTTAGGACTCCCAACTTTTAGACAATTGCCATGGGATGTCAGCCCTGCGTGAAGTACCTAAGTTAGTTGGGGAATAAAAAAAATATATTTTTATACAGAGTGGGCCAAAAATCACTACCCATTATAGAATTTAGAAGTAGTAATGGGTAGTGAATTTTGGTCCACCATGGGTGTGTGTGTGTGTGTGTGTGTGTGTGTGTGTGTGTGTGTGTGTGTGTGTGTGTGTGTGTGTGTGTATGTATGTATGTATGTATGTATGTATGTATGTATGTATGTATGTATGTATGTATGTATGTATGTATGTATGTATGTATGTATGTATGTATCGTCCACCGCTGTGGTCTCGAGGTAGCGTGCTGTCTTGCCATCCAGCGGGCCCGGGTTCGATTCCCGGTCGAAACAGGCTCCTGGGTCAGGTTTTATCGGTTTTTTCTCACCTGTAAGACAAATGTCAGAAAGCTTAGGGCCCAAACGGTCCCCGAAAATCATCCGGCCATCATCATCATTATCATCATCCTCCGTGGGTGTGGAAAGCAACGGGAAGCTACCACACCTATAATTCCCTAGTAAAGCTGCAAAGCATATCATGAAAATGCTATGATTGCAGCGAAAGACCTGCCCTCGGGCAGAATTACTATGGATGGATGGATGGATGGATATATATACCGGTATATATCACAAAATTATTAATTTGTTCGGGGAGAAGTTATATAGTATCCTACTGCAATTCGGAATTCCTAAAAAGTTAGTTACACTTATTCGAATGTGTCTAAATGACACGAAGAGTAGAGTGCGTGTAGGCAAACAGATTTGGAATACTTTTGAAATCCACAATGGGTTGAAGCAAGGAGATGCATTATCTCCTCTACTATTTACTTTTGTACTAGATCAAGCCATCAAATCTTTAGAGGATGAAGAAGGCCTACAACTCAATGGTATTAATAAGCTGTTAGTTTATGCTGATGATGTAGTACTATTGGCCGATAGCGAGAAGATACTAAAGGCCAACACGCACACACTACTGAGTAACACTAAGAAATTAGGACTGGAAGTAAATATCAATAAACTAAATATATGGTCACACGTAGAAATACATTATATAATGGAAATGGGCAGCTAATGGCAAATGAGAGAAATTTTGAGGAAGTAGCTGAATTCAATACCTAGGAACAATAATCACAAATAACAATGAGATGCACAAAGAAATTAAACATGGGCTCAACTCTGGAAATGCGTGCTATTATGCATTGCAGAGACTTTTGACGTCCTAACTCCTTTCAAAAAACGTTAAACTAAAATAAATATAAAACTATTATTCTACCGATTATAATATGAATGCGAAACATGGACTCTAAAGGATGAAAGGAGATTACGAATATTTGAGAATAAAGTTCTTAAGACAATTTTTGGACCAAAGAAAAATGAACAGACAGGTGAATGGAGAAGATTACAACAGTGAACTACATGGTCTCTATAGGAAGCCAGATATAGTAAGAACGTTTTAAGTGTCTTACACTGCGATGGGCAGGACATGTTGCACGAATGGGGAATGAAATACGTGGATGAAAGCTAGTAGGAAAACCAGAGGGAAAACGCCCAGTTGGTAGACCAAGAATGAGGTAGGAGAATAACATTAACTATGATTTGAGGAAGTATATTATACAAGAGATGATTGGAAAATCATTAACTCAGGATAGGGATGTATGGAGAGCTTATGTCCGCGCGGCTATGAACCTACGGGTTCGATGGTGCCAGTGAGTCGGTTATATTGTGATTTTTTTAAAATATGAAATTATGATTAGGATTATTCGTTTTTTAAAATTATTATTTAGGAATTGACACTCAGAAGAGTTGTGAGACGATCCGCTGTAAGACCAATGTGATCCTGAATTTCATTTCTAGATTTATCCAGAATCAATTTAGTAGTCTAATAATAGTAATAATAATAATAATAATAATAATAATAATAATAATAATCAGTATTGATCTCTATGTAGTCTATAGGATATTCTTAGTGAGGTTATGACTTTTGATTTCGTTAATATAGTACAATATTAAAAGAACCCATTCATCTAACTTTAGGTTGAAAACCCGACCACACGTTTCGACAGCGATTCTGTCATTTTCAATACTGAGTAGTAAAAAAATTGAACTGGTCATTGCTAGAAGGCCTTCTGTCATGGAGTAAGGGCATTTTACCATGAAAATGAAAAGTTCAACCGTGGCTCTGTATGAAGGCTGGAATAAGATCCTTTAAGCATAGAATATGTATCTGTATTTAAGAATATTGAATATGCAGTTAACTAATTCTTAAAGAATAGAGAAAGGGCCTTTTAGCAATGGCCAATTTAATAATTTTTGTCCATTTTCACCAGTCTTTTATGACATTTTTTACTTTCTCCACTGGCAGTGGCGGAATTGTATTCCATTCCTGAGGTCGAAGGAACCTGAAAGACGGAGTTACTGTACCCCGATTATGTTAGTGATAAATGATAATGAAGCGCCTGGAGAACCCTTAACCTAAACTTGACATATATTCTAGACAAAGGAAAATATTCTATGGTCTAATCGGGAATCGAACCCGGGACCTAATGAACTATAGTCAGAAACGCTGATCAGTAGCCCATGAGGCTTACTTTTACTTTTGAGAGCCTCTCCACTTTTCAGCGGTTACCCTCCATGAGGCTTACTCAGTTTTGAAAATGACAGCATCGCTGTCGAAACGCGTCGACGGTTTTTAATGCTAATAAGGATATTCGTTTTATAGGAAATTTACATAAGTAATGCCACGAGTGTTTGCTAATTCATCCAGAGAATTTGGAAATCAAGAGTGGCATTTAATAGAACTATTCAACGAATAAAATTAAGCTGTTTACTCACAAATCATTATTTAAATATACTTATTTTAAAATATTTGTATATTTAATATAAACGACGATGTTTGAAAACAAATGAGAAATGTTTGGTTATGATTAATTTGTTCATCACTGCAACTTGATCATATTATCTATTGCAAAATAGTATCGCAATATTGTAAGAATGCACCCCAGTGGAGAAAAAATGAAACACACCAAATTGTTTATAACCAACATTATAGGTTACTAATTAATTTCTGATGTCCTATGATGTAAATTATATTTTTCTGGAACGTAATTCCTCGGAAAAAATACGTTCAAGAAAGTGCAAACAGTAGTTTCTTTTTATTGTGGTATAATCAATTATTATGAATGTTTTTCTATTATATACCGCAAGCAGTATCTGTTTACATTCGTGCACTATATATACAATCTGGTAGCCGTATTTCTTAGGGTGTCAGTCACTGCAAAATAATGCTCTGGCCTATTCAGAATGTTAAAAAGGAGGAGCTTTCTTCAAATTGATAAATTCCAGGTGAAACACGACTGTGATTAATTGTAATCAAAATTCATTGAAACGCGATTGGTCATTGGCTCTCATTTTGGGCATGAGTTAAACAGTCTTTTCAAATACCTTAAACTTCATCTTGATTAATAATTTCGAATTTTGCATTATGTGGTATACTTTTTTTTTGTTGATAAGAGTTCTATTTAATATAGTACTATATTAACGAAATCAGAATACTGATCTATTTGTGTAAATATTGAAAATCTAAAACAGAAGGCGTATCTGTACTAATCTAATTAATTAATGGATAAACTTATTTATCGTTTATTTTATAAGCTATTTATAATTTGGTTAAATAATACAGTATATTTTAAATTTAATCCATCCATCCATAGAAATTCTGTTCGAAGGCAGGTCCTTCACTGCAATCATAGCATTTTCATGCTATGTTTGCAGCTTTACTAGGGAATTGTAGGTGTGGTAGCTTCCCGTTGCTTTCCACACCGGTGAAGGATGATGATGATGATGATGGCAATGATAAGGATGATGATCATATGATTTCTGGGACCGATTGGGTCTTAAAGCTTTCCTGACATTTGTCTCACAGGTGAGGAAAACCCCCGATACAAACATCACCCAGAAAAACTGCCCCGACCGGGGATCGAACCCGGGCCGCTGAGTGACAAGGCAGCACGCTACCTCGAGACCACTGCGGTGGACTTAAATTTAATAATAAGTTTGAAACATTATTAGAATATATAGGCTACCTAAGGACAAGAAGAAGGATTATACTAACCAGTGTGGCCACCTCTGAAAATACAGTACCGAAACTACAAAACCCACTCCTGAAGACAATGAACTTTTGAAATGTGCACAAACCCTTGAAAATAATTTAGATTATCAAATAAATTCTAAGAAGTTAAAACGAAAACAAAGGCTTCTGAATCTACTTGTTCTGTCTCATAAGTGTACAACCAATCATAAAGGTTTTGATATTACTCTACTTTTTGACATAGCCTAATTATGAAGATCTTAATTTAATTAGACACAAAGACAGACCTCTGACATTTTTAAACGTTTAAATTAATAGTTACATGTCTAACATGCGAGTTTCATAGTAAAAATAAAACGTATACTCGATAATTTTTTCCGCTTCGATCTAAATAAGAGGTTCTTACGTTTGCAAAAAGGGGGCTCCTATCGAGTTGACCATTTATTGTTTCTTTCCCAAGCAGCACCGTTATTATTTCCGCCAAATATAATGTGAAGACCTGATTCTTATTTATTATCCTGAGACTCTGTTGCTAATTCTCTGTGGGAACATTTCAACTGGCATCAAAGCACAGCTAATGTTCCTACATTATCAGAACAAGTTTGATAAATATAGAACCAATATACAATTATTTATGAAACTCGCGAGATTATGAAGGTTAATTGATTAGGATAATGCACGAGCTGGTCCATTCTAACGTGTGAAAGGATTATTATAAATATAGGGTAAAGTTTGGTTATTGATGAGTGTATATTTCGTGATAAAATATTATATTTTCCTAAATGTTCAGTTTTAGTGCACATATCCATCCATCCATCCATAGTAATTCTACCCGAAGGCAGGTCCTTCACTGCAATCATAGCATTTTCATGCTATGCTTGCAGCTTTACTAGGGAATTGTAGGTGTGGTAGCTTCGCGTTGCTTTCCACACCGGTGAAAGATGGTGATGATGATAATGATAAGGATGAAGATGGCCATATGATTTCGGGGACCGTTTGGGCCTTAAAGTTTTCCTGACATTTGTCTTACAGGTGAGGAAAAACTCCGATAAAAACCTCACCCAGAAAAACTGCCCCGACCGGGGATCGAATCCGGGCTCGCTGCGTGACAAGGCAGCACGCTACCTCGAGACCACAGCGGTGGACAGTGCACATATAAGGGAAATTATTCCTTCTTTTTGAACACTCAAAATACATGACAATGGAAAATGAATTAAAAAGTTTATTTAAATTTAAAAAATGAATTACAAAATAAACCCTGTCACTAAGTTACCTACCTTTACCTACATTTTAAATAACTCAACTAATTAATTTAAGTTGAACTATCAAATATTTTAATCCTTATTGTAATTCCATTATTGCATGGGGTTTGAATCCTGTCGCTAGTAAATTGTTTAGTTTTATCTTCTGCCTTTGCTTAACCGTTAAGTGGAAACTAAGATATTTTCTATGATCAGTCTATCGATCTTGTTTCATTCTGTTTGATTTTTACATAACCTAGTCATCGGTGACAATTCAGGAATAAGAACCTAAATATTTGGAATCAACAACCGTACAATTACTAAAACTATAATACCTATTGACAAAAAAATTGAACCTAAATAAAAATTCAAATAATTATAAACATTCGAGAAAAAATATGATTTTAAAAAATTTCTTATATATTGTTCTAAGGCAGGATGTTTTCAATAATGATGCTATAGACTATAATTTAGTACCAAAATTACTTCCTTGATTGAAAGTAGCTGTAGTATGATATATGGTTTCTGCTAATCTTGTATATACTAATATTTTTTTTACTGTATTTAGGCATTTTTTAAAATAGTTGCTTGTTTCCCAGATTATAGGCCTAATTTAATAAAATGTTTTAATAAATTCGATGAATTTTAAATACCTTATAATTGTATAGTTTTTTTAAGCACATCTTAATGCATTTTTGCAGCATTTTCAAAGGAATAATGTTATAATTATGAGTATTACCCCATCCTATAATTTCATTTTGAATTATCATTTGAACTAGAGCTAAACAAATAAATCATATCAATAGGCATACAGAACAATATATATAGACCTATATATACACAGTATTAAACTGTGAAAAAGATTCACCCATATTTTAAACAATCATAAAAATGATAATATCTTCAAGGACTCTAGGTTTGTCTCCCATAGATGTGTTCAAATTAATTAAATTGAGAACAATAGATTTCTAGATTTCGTAAGTTCACAAAAGTTAAAACGATGGAACAGGTATAGTGTAGCATGATCACTATTACATTAGAAACAGGAAACATTGATAACCTTGGTTATTCTATGCCCTCCCACTCTCTCTCTCTTTTTGTTTTATTTTTGCTCCCTCTCTCCTTGTTTTTCTTATTTTCGTTGACCGTTCTCATCATGCAAGTATGCAATTACCCGAGAGGAGAGACTCAAGGCTACGCCTGAGATGTTTATAGTAATGTCCGGCCTTTACCAGTACTCCTGCTCTCATACTGCACCATCCCTTTGTGAGATTCCTCAATGCCACAAATACTTCATCTTGCTTTAACCATTCGGCTAGGGATTCACATAATAAGGGTAGTAGTAAATTATGATTTTTACACGCTTTATATTAGCTTGACCTATATTCGTCCATCTATCTATGTAACGGAATATTTGAACACGATTTTCACCCACTTAAAACATTGGATCGACTTGAAACTTTGTATACTTGTAAAGGACCCACGGCAATACAATAATTTCATAATTAAAATCCTGGCCAGAATCATCAGAAAAAAATAAAATAAAAACCGGTATAATAGGTTGCGGACTTGTCGACTCTTTAGTCAATCGTTGTAAGAGCTCAGTTGGTAGAGAGGTGGACTGTAGTTGTATATAATTTCAGCAATCCATAGGTCGCTGGTTCAAATCCGGCCCGGAGGATTTTTTTAGAAGAGCATTAAGCAATTAAATTTTCATGGGATTCCGGTTTATGAGAATCAATTAAACTAAAAATAGAAAAATGATTAAAAAACTAAAACAACACGCTTTATTAGAAAACCAAACTAAAAAATAAATAATAGTTTAAAATACTAAAACAACACGCTTTATTAGAAAACCGAACTTAAAAATGAACAATAATTTTAATTTCCAACGCGCTTGGGATAAAATTAAAGTGGTCAACAAAAAAATTATCTCCAACACATAGAATAAAACTAGAGTTATCTACAAAAAAATAATTTTACCATGAAACGCGTGGGGTGCTTTTTATGGTTTTTACGTTTTCTTCTTAGAGACTTTATTACCATCTGTTTATTATCAAACATATTAATTGATATAGAGCACCCCACGCTTTTGATGGTAAATTTTTTGTAGATAACTCTAGTTTTGCTCTAGATGTGTTGGAGGTGATTTTTTTGTTGACCACTTTAATTTTATCCCAAGCGTGTTGGAAATTAAAATTATTTTTCATTTTTTAGTTCGATTTTCTAATAAAGCGTGTTGTTTTAGTTTTTTTTAACTATGATTGTTTTCGTATAATGCATTAATTGTAATCGTTCATAGCGAACTTGGTCCGTCTATGTAACATTGCATGACTGTCGTTCACCAGATCAGAGAAGCTTTCCAAGGTCATAAGCAGAAAATTTTCCGTCAGTTAAGTGTACTTAATGTACCTTTTTATTGAAGATTGTAGGTAAATCTATTCTCGAATACAATTAAATTGCAAGGGTAACATCTTTAAAATGTAGAAGAGTCACATACTGTACTGACGTTACAATTATTGTTGATGCTACTTTCAGGTTTTTAGACTTAGGCCTTTATGTTTAACAGTTAATTTAAAAAGTAGTGTATCTTATTACATTTATTTCAATATATCATTAAAAACCACCAACTCTTATCAGAAATGTTTACTTCATGAAAATTAAATGACTGGATAAATTACACGAAAACAAATAAATAGCGGCAACAATTCAATTTTTTTATCAAATAATTGGTAAATATTCAGGTAGGCCTATGCAGGATAACAAAAGTACAAATTTTTAAATTATTACGACAGCTGTTTCTTTGTCAGAAACTATTTAAAATGTTTTGGATAAACGTGCTGCAGGTCGAAGTAGTAGTTTGAAGAACAATTTAGTCTGTGAAGGTTGAAGAGGTCAAACTCGTAGATTACACTGCTCGTCGAAGGTTGAAAGATACAAGTAAAAGAGGTCAGTTGACGGAGGGTGTTGTGTGTAATTTACACATCGATTTAAGGGTAAATAATGATGTTGAGTCTAAGTATATTCTACATAGGCTTAGAAAGTTGGCACAGGACGATGATGATAGTGTAAGCATGTAATTTTCTACTTGATAGCCTGCAGAGATTCATGGATATGATGACCCACTACTATCTGAGAAAGGAGCGTATAAAAATCTGTCCAATATCTACGAGTATATTAATATGTAGCTTCTTTAAAAACTTATCATATCGAATACAAAATTAACGATCCGATTGAAACCCGACCAACATTTGCTTCAACTATCGTATTATTTACGAAAGTTCATGAAGTAATTGTAATCGTAATAAAGTAATTCAGGGGTTTCTTGTTCATGTACTCATTTGCAGAGAACATTGAGATTCATCACCAAGAAAGGAAACTGTGTTATTCCTTTCAAAGTTTTGTCAGTCTATTGTTAAAAGAAGAACCGAAAAATAGTCAAACGTTACGGTATTCATAACCTATTTAGGATTAAATGTAATTATTACAATGACTATTTAACTCATGCCCCAAATGGGAGCCAATGACCAATCACGTTTCAATGAATTTTGTTTTACAACCAATCACAGTCGTGTTTCACCTCGATAATTATTGAATTGTGATTATCAAAATAAAGTAAGCTCCTCCTTTTTAATATTCTGAACAGGTCACAGCATTATTTTGCAGTGACTGACTAACAAATATGTTGAATATAACAAATAATGAACAGATTCCTTCGACCTACACATTTGATAATTGTGTGTTCAATAATTGTGTTTTTAAATACTGATTTTACTGAATTGTTTCCGAAAAAAATGAATTAATAACCTATAGCCTAATGTTGGTTATAAGATACAGTTTGATGTGTTTAATTTTTTCTCCACTAGGGTGCATTCTTACAATATTGCGATCTTATTTGGCAATAAATAATATGATCAAGTTGCAGTGATGAACAAATGAAACATAATCAAACATTTCTCATTTGTTTTCAAACATCGCCGTTTAAATTATATATATATATATATAAATATTTTAAAATAACTATATTTATATAATGATTTATGAGTAAACAGCTTAATTTTATTCATTAAATAGTCCTAACAAATGCCACACTTAATTTCCAAATCCTCTAGATAAATTGTAAACCACTAGTGGCATTGCTTATGATGTTATAATAAATGTATACTCTAGTGCATGGGACACGTAAAAGTATCTACAAATGAAGAATATAAACTAAGGAAAAGAAAGAGAGGTTAATGTAATATATTTCAGTTGATTAAAACGATATTTTATTAAAAACACTTTACGACCAAGTCCACCTCTGTAGTCTCGAGGTAGTGTGCTGCCTTGTTAAGCAGCGGGCCCGAGTTCGAATCTTGGTCGGAACAAGTTTCCTGGGTGAGGCTTTTTTTGGTTTTTTCCTCATCTATAAGATACATTTCAGGAAACTTTCCTCAAGTCCCAAACAAGCCGCCGAATATCACGAGGTCATCATCAAAATTAATTTCCGCCTTAGATTAAGTTTAGGTTATGTTTAGAATTAAGGATTCTCCTGGCGCACTACTATCATCACCCATTATAACATCGGGGCAGCATAACCCCGCCTTCCAGGCGCTCCAACATCAGCAGTGGGTTACAATTACGCCAATGCCAGGAGAGAATACCAGAAATGTCGAAATAACAACCTACGACATTGAATAATAAAAAAAATACTTTACGTCCAAGGTAAAAGTTAAATGATAGGTCTGTATGATTGTATTATGAAAGGTAAGTTATTCAAACAAATTTCGTTAGTATTCCCTAATTTGGAGCCATTCTCTTCTATTCCGCTTGCATATTCGAATTCTCTGCTCACTTCCTGTACTTGTTTTTTACAACAGATTTGCCTATTTTGATTTAAGATGTCTAGTTCTTTAATTATTGAGAATAATAGGAATCAGAAAGCTATTATTACTGTATGCATGCTTAGAAAAACAAATATCAGAGTAAATTACATACAAGAATGGACTTCCTGTGAAGTTCTGCAACTCGTATGTACCGATAAGATAGAGTTAAGTACATTTATATTTTAACTTACTGTTGAAGGGATGAGGAAATGCAAATTAAAGCTTTACTTACAATTTCCTTTCAATTATGAATATAAATAAATACATACATAAAACATTTGTTCGCATGGATTGAATGCTATATTTCATTACACTTGAGTTGCTCTTGGTGGTCTTGGATTAACGCGTTCGTCCCAGGATTCCATATTTGCGGATTCAATCCAGGACAAAGTCAATGATTTTTTTCGATTAATAGAATAGTACTTCCTTCGGATCAGAAGTTGAAATTCATTGATTCCATGGAACAAACATGTGGCCAATCTTTAATGTGAAATAAATTCCGATAAAATTGCAAGTGTAGAAGTTCATCCCTGGGCATCATAGTAGGCATCGTTAAACATATGAATATCATTAATTCATTTTGGTAATTTTTCTTATTGAGGGGTTTCTCCAGCCAAACTTAGTAATTAACAAGAGTTTTAAAAAAATACATAAATGACTATGAACTTATAGACTATTAATTTGTAACAAACATTCACAAATTTCCCTTAATTAAAGTTCTCCATCGTTCTCTGTCCTCTCTGTCTTGATCTGTTACACCGAATTTCCTCATCGAATTCTGAATGTTATTCTTCCAGGTTGTTCTAGGTCTTCCTTTTCTGCTCTTTTTTTTTTTTTTTTTTTTTTTTTTTCAATTTTCCATGTATAGACAGCCTTTGCTTAGTCTTCCATCCTGCATTCTTCTTATGTGTTCAATTTCATCCATTATATTCATCCATTTTCTAATTTCTATATTTCTAATTTTTTCCAGATTTTCTGGCAGCTCTTGTCCAAAAATCCATTTCAACTGCAGTTATTCTGTTGACATGTTGTTGTGTCATTGTCCAAACTTCCGATCCATATAACATTATACTTTCTAGTATGGAAATATAAATTAATTGTTTTGTTCTGTTAATGATGTTTTTACTCCATAGTATAGAGTTTACCATTCTTATGGTTTTTCTTCCATTATTGATCCTTTTTATTATTTCTTTATTCGATGTTCCATCTTTCTCTATAATTGATCCCAAATAACAGAAAATATCCCTATTCTTTATCCTTAAAGGTAAAGGTATCCCACTACAGGCCTCAGGCCGCCTTTCGGGTAGTAGGATGTTAAGGCTCCCACTTTTCTGGACAATCGACACTTGATGTCAGCCGGGTTTTCAGCCATGCGTGACGGCCGTATTTACCCCCAGAACAAGCGTATCGTACTCATTTCCCGTAGAGGCTGAGTCGACCCCAGAGCTATAGTGCCGCCAGAAGGTTTGGGTCAGTTTAAAAATCCTGACCCCACCGGGACTCGAACCCTCGACCTTCCGGCTTGTAGCGCAGTGCTTCTTTATCTTTACCCCATCAATATATAATTCATCTGGGTCATTTGTTAAATACTCTGTTTTTTGTTGATTTTCAGACTCAATTTCTGATATGAATATCACTAAATTAAGAAGTCAAAATATTTATTTACACATACATATTGATAATTGTAGTATACAGGCTGAAGCTATTAATATACCTGTGTTGATAATCTTTAAATGAAGACATGGTTTGGATAAGGAATAGCATACGGTAATGTGGAATCTAAGAAAAAAGTCGTAAATATGTGTGAATGGTGTTTCTGCAAGCTTATTCGGGATGAAAGCGATTAAAGTGTTATACAAATGACAAAGCGACTTGGCACATGGCTGGAGATTAACGAGATGGAGAGGTGGGAGGTGATTTTTCCAAATGACTCCCGTGAGGGTGTAACACAGTTAACACTTCATTGAAATGTGGAGTAAACAAGCCGACGTGCCAGGAATGCATCATTTCAACTACTTGTTCAACACGCATTCATATGTTAACTGTTGACCACTTTACCTACTAACTCTAATTACCAATATGTGTAATTAATGTTTCATATACGTTCTATACATTTAAATAGCGCAAATGGTTACTGCGCCAGCGCGTACAGCTGGAGGTCTTGGGTTCAAATCCTGGTTTACGCAGAGAAAAAATTCTGTTTAGTTATATTAATTGATATGTCATAGAATAAATTCCTATTATGTCTTCTTAGTAAAAGCGACCATGTTATGTGAATAGAATTTCGTTAGTTGGGGTACACGAGAATTTCTAATAGGGAATTTGTGTCTACTCCTCGATTGCCTAAGAAGCAGAATTGGTTAGTGCGCCGGCGCGTAAAGCTGGAGATCTTGGGTTCAAATTCCGTTTTGGCAGAACCTTTTCTCTTCACTTGATTTTACAGGGTTATAAGATTGAACATATGCCTAATTTAAAGCAAAATAAAAATGTTTATTCCAATATGAATGAGAGGACAAAATTGCTTATTAAAATTGTCATATCAGAGACTTTTTTTTCTTTTCAGTTGTATTTTACAGGGTTATAAAATGGAACATATGTCTAATTTAAAGCACAATAAAAAAGTTTATCCCATTATGAATGAGAGGTCAAAATTACTTATTAAAATTGGCATTATATCTAAGGCAGATAGGCTTTATGGTCATGATGTTCCAGTTTTTGATCGCTGATATTAACATTTTGAAGAATTTTCACTCATGTCCAAATTGGCTATGATTTCTATTCGGATGAATGGGGGTATCAACCGGAGCATATTCATAACTAACTAAAAGTTTTACGTAGCAATATGCTGAGAATGTCAAATATTCTTCATTCTAACAATTCTATTGAAATGTCATATATTAACCTGCAAAATAATGAATTTCCACAAACATTTTCAATTTTTAATGCAATTACTTGAGTGCACCTTGCCAACTAGGCGAAATTTCAATAGAATAAAATTAACAAATATAGGACTATTAAATTTCAGTACTCTATTGGTACCACGGTCAGTTCAT